>OX438828.1:6690000-9090000 GCA_949315975.1 Eudonia truncicolella | reverse complement strand
AACATTTTATATACTTTGTAACTGGTACATAAGGTACCCTATAGCTGGTATATTGTAACATTCAGTTTTTTATGTACTACTTTTATGTACTTTGTACCTGGTATATATTGTATTATACAAATTGTATATTATGTACCTACAGCTGTTATATTAAGAACTATGTAGATAGTATATTATGTGCTCTGTAGCTGGTATACTGTACATAGTATTGCCGTCCTTATCTTGAGAATAATTGAAAAAAAAAAGGAAACTCACTAGGGCTGAATAAAAACAACCAAATTTGATTATCTTTATTTGTCTGTTTGAAAACTGAAAGTCGACCTTGCGAATATTAAAAAGCAATTCTTGATAATCTTTATTTAATTCTCAAAACACAATGAGAGCAAAACATCAAAATCATAATCAGTCAAATTCATAAAGAATTCCATAGTCTAAACGTAATATTTTGAAATATTCAAACGGCCAGTGATAAATGAAAAGGATCTCCTTAAAATAAAAAGGTCCAATGTGGCGAACGCTATATCACATAGTACATAATATACCAGCTACAGAGTACATAATATACCAGCTACAAAGTACATAATATACCAGCTACAAAGTTCATAATATACAAGCTATTGGGTACATAATATACCAGCTTTACATAGTATTGTAAACTATTACAAACTGAGTATATAACATACTTACTACATAGAACATAATATACCATCTACATAGTACATAATATAACAGCTACATAAAACATAATATAGCCAGCTACAAAGCACATACAAATATACTACAAATATGTTATTTTCACAGAAATTATTATATCTTTCATAACCAAGACTGGTAATTAATAAGAGTTAATTAGTAATTAAGCTAAATGATAATATCAATGTGTACTAACAACAAAAGGTTTTTCTTAAAAAAAATATTTAATATTATATTCATTACTAGTTTTTGCCCGCGACTTCGTTCACGAAGACTAGAGTAAAAAGAAAAGAAAAAAAAGTATCCTATATGCTGGTCTGGGTCATGGTCTGTAAATGAGGAAAGTTTCATTAAAATCCATTCAGTAGTTTTTACGTGAAAGAGTAACAAACATCCATCCATACTTACACAAACTTTCGCGTTTATAATATTAGTAGGATTCCAAATTCTGGGAAATGTCCATAGGTAAATCACAGACCCTACATAACATACCAGCTAAATAGCACATAATATAACAGCTATAGGGTACATTATATACCAGCTAAAAAGGACATAATATTATAACTATAGGATATGGTACTTTTGGAAAGCCTAAACCCAGCATTGAAACGTTTTTGATATCTTTGTTTTTTACGGACGGCGAGAAACTCAAACCATAGTGATCGAACATCCTCAGAAGGGTAAGCATCACACAAGCGTGTCCTTGTGCCCTACTAGATTCTCCGAGGTGTTCGGATTGGATTGTAGAGTGGAAAAGTAATCGTGATCGAGTAATGGGGCATAGCATCTCGACAAGTCTAACCTATAACACTCTTTGGTCAACCTATATCAACGTTTTAACCGCTAATGAGTGGAATGCGCTGCCTGCGTATTATTGTCTATGTTTCCCATTCACTACAACCTAGGTATCTTTATGGCAAGAGCGAATAAGCATTTCCTGTCTAAGCATGTACCACCTTAGCCCACATCATGCTCACCAACAGGCTGGTTCTTAGTAAGAAATTTGGCATTGCCTATCGCGCGGGAATATTCACTTCGCACGGGAGTTTCCGCCGTAGGTACTCGTCGTGTTATTTCAGGAAGACGCCGTGAAAATTGCATCTAAATCATGCCCAACTTGGCTGCAACTCGGAGTTGGAACACATACCGTTCTGACCTCGTCAAAGTGCTGGATAATCTGTAGCCACCCGTACGTAACGTATTGTAACAGTAAATATTTCAAAAATCTGTTTCATGAACTTTTGTGGGAGATTAGTTATGCGTTTTCCCGCTAAAACAAGTTTTCGGGATATATTTTGGAATACACTCAGTCCGAAAATGTTGCTATAAGTATTTTTATTATTTATTATGTACACAAAAGCGGAAAGAGTCGTTATAATCATATAAAACTGAGGTTACAGTAACGATACAGACTATATCTAACAAGTACCTAAGTAAGTATGTATATATTGAATTACTGTCTTGTGGCAGCTCGAAGTCGAGCATCAACAGTAGTGACTGCAATTTCCGAACGCTACAACTAGCCTCAAGCGCTATTGAGAATTAAATGCATCCTTCACTACAAAATAGACTTGACGTTGTTTCAGATTGAATCACTTTCGATTTTTTCTTCTTATAAAAAAATTATAAACAATACTCATTAATACCAATATAATTTTTTTTTTTTTATAATTTTATATTTAAAAACTTGGTCATACCTTCATGCGTTCCGGTCCAGGTTGTATATAAAACTTGTGGAAAAGTGTTTTCATAACTTTTTTGCATCATAACTTATTAAAATTACAATACAAACTCGCTGGAAAACTCGGAAACACGAAGCGACATAAAACGTTCTTAAGCAATTGGGGCATTTGCAAAAGTCAACTTTTCGGGGACTACACTAAGACACACTTAATTAGAAGTAGCGAGTAGGGTACTCGATGAAAAAGGATAATACTTAAAATGTATGCACAAACCTTACCTAAATTGCCAGAGACAATTGCCGCGTTAATGAATAAAGTGGGAGCTAAGTAAAAAGCGTTTATCAAGCAGTTGCGACCACTCGGTACGTAGTTTAATTAAATTTTTAATTTATTGTGAAGGAGGTCGCATGTGGCGCGCCGCTCTGCCTCCCAATTCGGTGTTGGTCTGTTTACGAACATTTCGGAGTCCACTGGTTGACTTTACATAGGTTTGTTTCCACTTTATGGTGGGTAGTTTAGTGTTTCGTCATCATCACCAGCTCATTTTATGTCCCCACTGGTGGGGCTCGAGCCTATGGATGGATAAAGGGAACGGGTCACGACTGCTAACGCAGCCGGGACCAACGGCTTTACGTGCCTTCCGAGGCACGGAGGAGCTCGAGATGATACATTTTTGATCACCCATCCGATGACCGGCATTTGCGAATGGTGCTTAACCTCAGCAATCGTAGACCGGGCGCGTTAAGTACTGCGCCATCGAGCTCCTTAGTGTTTACGACGATGCTATGTAGAATAAGGACACCACCATAGAAAATAGTACATTTTCTTTACTACTATGTACACACGCACATCAACCTACCAGAAACTGACAAATTTCCTCAATAGACTTTGAACTTCATACATAAGGCATATGGTTGAAAATGTATTGAAGAAATTTGACAGTTTTGGATAGGTTGATGTGCAGGCGTCTGTACACACGCCTGCACATCAGACTGCCACAAACTATCAATTTTCCTCAATATACTTTGAACTTTATGTCTAAGAGATATGGTTGAACATTTATTGAAGAAATTTGACACTTTTGGATAGGTTGATGTGCAGGCGTCTGTACTTTTGCGGTATTAAGCCTTATGTCTGAGACAATTAATACAATAAATAAGGACGCGCATACGAGCCAAAAACTATGTCGTTAGATCTCCCCGTTGGTCCTGCGCGTCGCCCTTGCTTCGTCCCCACTACTGCCTTCATAATGCTGTCCCACGGGGATTGTTCCAGGGAACGTCTAGTATTTTAACACCCTGTTTTAAATGTACAGAATGATTCTGATTCAAGCGCCGATAGCAAAATGAAAAGTGAAGGTGAAACAGAATCTATGTAAGAATAGTCAGTGTAATTTATTTACCTAATAAATGTCCTCTAAGACACTTATATCTTCATAGTACCTACCCACACAGTTTTTTATATATATTTATTTATTGTGAAGGGGGTCGCAACTCGCAAGTGGCGCGCCGCGCCGCTTGCCTCCCAATTCGGTGTTTGCCTGTTTACGAACGTTTCGGAGTACACTCGTTAACTTTAGATTGTGTGTAACGTGTGTTTACTTTCTGTAATTGAAAAATATTAATGTTATTTTATTACCATAAATAAATAAGAAAGACGTATAATAATTATCTACACAATTATGAACACAAAAATATATGAGCTATCATTTGGGTGGTATGAGTAGCAGTGTTTTATGTTTTATTTTTATTACTATTCTTAGTTTTAGTTAGTTTAGTTCTAGTCTGGGCATCTTCGGAAGGCCAGCGTCGTAGCATTACTAAAGTGCTATATGACACATGCTGAGAAGATGCCTTTTCAATATCATATACCATAATTATTATGTATCGTAAATTTTGAATGCTTTACTTGTTTGAATATTGTTTTGTGATACTGAATAAATGTTTTTCTATTCTATTCTATTCTATTCTAAATGAAACAAAACGTTTCTTACAAATAATGTTATAAATAACAATCATTCGGTTAAATAAAAAGTAGGTCACAAAAGATAGTATCAAAATACAATTTTCCCGGAAAAAGCGGCCCCAACCTTGTTTCCAGTTTAATATGAGAATAATAGTAGAAAATTTTTAATCGCCCTTACGGAACGCCGCGCGGTCGCATAGGAAATCAGGTTAGTATTAAAAAGCAATTACAACAATTGCTTTTGACTTAGAGAACAATAATTTTAACAGCCAACATAGGGTATTGTGATTAGACCACCGATCTCGGATGTAAAGGTTCGATTACCAGCGGTAGATACATACTTATTTGTTGTATCGGTTTGGTTGGTGGTAGAGCTTGTTTAAAGTCCGTCTGGCTAAGTCGCCGTCTTTATTTAAGTTTTTCGCCATAACAACTTTAATAGAACTGTTTTTATTCATATACGTATATTCTTGTAAATAACTACACGGTTTGGTAGGTGATAGGGCTTTTTTGAAGTCCGTCTAGCTAGCTACCACTATTATACATAAATCGGGATAGCAAACATCAGCATAATCAATATTTGCCATCAACTTTTGGAAAACTCTGGGGCTCAAAGACATTATGGGCTGTCTTTGAGCGAACGTTTCAGAGTCCACTGGTTGACTTTACATAGATTTGTTTCCACTTTTTGGTGGGTAGTTTTGATTTTCTTATTTTGTGTTTACCGACAGTGTTTCGTTATCATCACCAGCTCATTTTATGTTTTATGTGGGGCTCGAGCCTTCCCTATGGATGGATAGAGAGCGGGTCACGACTGCTAACGCAGCCGGGACCAACGGCTTTACATGTCTTCCGAAGCATAGAGGAGCTTGAGATGATAAATTGTTGGTCACTCATCCGATGACCGGCCTTTGCGAAAGTTGCTCAACCTCAATACTTGCAGACCTAGCGCGTTAACCACTACGCCATCGAACTCCTCACGTTCAGTCAGTCACTGTACAGACAGCAAAACATCGCTGAGTTGTACAGCTATTTTTGTTGCTAACTGTACAATTACTCTTTTACGGCTCCCGTCCACGACCGATTTTTTGAAAGACCGATAATGGGACCGATTTTGTCGACGAGGTTTTACTAGCGATTTTGTGACCGACTTTTTGTACGACAACATAGAAGTCGTTCGACAACGTTTCATTTTCACCGACTATAAAATCGGTCACCGATTATCGGACGTGGGCGAGGGCTCTTAAATTACTTGAGTGTTGTGTTAGATACCTACTGTCACGGTAACAGCCCGTTGATATACCAAGGTAGGCGTCAACAAATTCTGCCACCATCTCTCCACAGTGCCAACTCAGTTTTTCGTGTAAGTACCTACTTGTCGTCCCGACTGTGCGGATATTTCGCCCTGTTTGTTCGTTCTGTTTGGGCATCAGATAAATCGAGCGCTAGTTGACACGGCAGAATAAAGAACTGAATCGAAATCGTACCTGTGTCTGTGTGTGCAGAGATTTATCGTTGTGCATGAAAAAAATGGCTGCGGTGGAAAAATGAGGAATTGTGTGTTCACTCGGTTTTCGATGAAACGATTGAGTATCGACATTTTAAAGGATTCTATGTATTCTTTTGTGATTCTAGGGTTGTGCCACCAGTGTTCGAAATTTTTTTTTGAGAGAGATTGCTGATTGATTTAATCGGCATTTTCAGCTTCATCGGGCTTGTTTGGTGGCGGCGAGAAACTTAAAGGGTTCCTCAAGCCGTGTGAAACGAATCACCTTCGGAGGTTTTCTAGTGGGAACGGCATCACGCGCTAAGGCGTGTCCCCGTGCCCTACTAGATCCTCCGAAAGGGAATCGGATCGGGGAGCGGAATAACCCGAGGGCGTCTCTAGATACTCGGACCTCGGCTCGGGTTGACTGGGCCGTGGTGGAGGAGAGAAACGCCCAGGTATCATATGTCTGTACCTGGTGTAGACGCCTGTGAACCGGCTCGTCGTACCCTTGTTCTAAGAGTACGGTGTCTTGAGCCTAAACTAGTTTAGTGTATTCTTTTCTTACTATATTGTCCTTCTCGTATTTGTATGTGTTACTACTTAGTATTTTTATACAAAGTCGCATCCTGCTGACCCCGATCTTTAAAACTACGCAACGGATTTTGATGCGGTTTTTTTTAATAGATAGAGTGATTCAAGAGGAAGGTTTATATGTATACCAAAGTACATAGTACATACATAATATAGTAGAGAAACACTGATAATTTTAAGAGGTTTTACAGTTTTGTACACCTTAAAAAGGTCTACAAAAAAGTCCGCGATGGTAAGAGATGGTAAGAGAGTCCCTAAGAGATAGACATACTATCTCTTAGGAATAACCCACAAGAATAATTTTTTATCTTTAACTTTTTACGAGAAATAATGGCTTATTTATGAAGCGATTTTAAGCAACTCAGCATTAATCCTTATCCAATTAAGTACCTTAAATACATTATGCATTTAATGTAGATCAATATGGCCCTTTACAGCCATGTTATTTAAATGAATATTTTCGAAGATATTACAGATTTAAAATGCAGGGACATAGCAGTTGCGTGTATCAGCATTGCACCAGTGCGAAGCCGGGGCGGGTCGCTAGTTATAAATAAAAAATGAGATATTTAGTCTCCAATTTTTCAAAATGCTTTTTTCTACGCCCGTGTGGGAAACGGCAGCAATATTTTATAGAAATTAGCACTATTGCTAATACTAGACTATTCTAAACCAGACATTTATTTTTAAACAGTTTTAGGAATTACTCATAACAAAATGCCCAAGAAAGTACAATCCACATTTATCTCTTGAATCGTTAAATATACTTTAATTAATTAAAGCTATGGGCAATATGGGTAACAATTTCAAGGAGCGTCCTATACAAATAAGTACCTATTATAAAACATTAATATGTTGCGTGTAACAATTTAGAAAATAATTGTTTTACCTACAGCATTAATTGGAGTAGCTGGAGTATGTTATACTCTCTAATTGTTTTTGCGATGCCTAGGTGTGCTTCGCTTCGAGTTACGTTCCCTAAAGCATGGTTGAGCGAACCGATGACTGATTTGTTAACATACCCATGAATGGGTGCCGCCTGTATAGGGTTCGTTTTCGTGTACCTGCTTACTTTTTTAAGTTGCCATTTTACCTTTATATTAAATGCCTCCGGGTGTACCTACAGTAGGTATCTACTGCTTGTTGTTTATTTTTAAATTTATATTATATTCTGACAATTTTAATATTTTTTATAAATTTTTTGTGTAATTAAATTTTTTTTTTGTTTCTTTGAAGAAAGAACTGTACCTACACCTACCTACACTGACGCAGATTAATAAATTGTTCTGTATAGGAAGTAAAGTTTCTCACCGGGCGCGGCTGTGTTAACGTATGATTAAAGGCATGTACCCGATGAAGTTGGTTATTATAAAAAACTAAATGTTATTGGAAATTAGACATTATGAATGAATGAATGAATGAAAAATGTATTCGGAACATTAACATTTAAACTTATTAAACAGAACACGACTAGATGCTACCGAAATGGTCGCTACTCAGCTTGATGCCGTGACATAGATATGCCATGGCGCTGATTTTCTGTGGAACCAGTGAGAGGGCTACAGCAATTTTTATATATAGATACAAGATAATCGCAGTGAAATGGTGTTGTAATACAGAACAAATAAATAACGATTTTAACTCCGATTTTAATTTTAATTCCGACACAGTACAGCCGCCTAAGTTGTAGAAACCTGAATCTGAAGAAGATGTTTTTTTAGTTGTAACTTGAAAATTGACGCGGCTTTACAGTTACGCACAGGCGGTGGCAAGTTGTTCCAGCACTTCGAGGCAGCGTACCGAAAGCTGCCACGAAAGGCGGCTGTTCTGTGTCGTGGGCACAAAAGGCGTGAACTGTCGTTGCATGACTTCTAGCTTGTTGTATAGGTATGGAGGCTGCCTGCTATTTATAATTCCAAAAAGGAGCGAAGCAAAATGTAAAGTTAATCATAATAAATTTAATTAATAATTAAAGTTAACAATATCGGGCGCATTCTGGAAACATTCTGGATACGCTGAATAACCTTTCTAGTTCGGGCCAATAGACATTCGCCAATGACTGTATCAATGTAATTTAGTTTTGAAAGAATAAGCGCTTCTCACTGCTTGACTCGCATCGCATATCAATGGGTAAACAGTCGCGTATGCGGTATAACACTTTAAGCCTATAAAAACAGTTCCGCATTATTTCCGAAATATGCTCTTCGAACTGCAGTCGGCCGTCCATAAGTAGACCCAAATTGCGAGCTTGCGTTACTTGTTGCAAAGGTCCTCCTAGTATACTTAGTACCTAACTGCTGCTACATCGTGGGATATATTTTACCTATAAAGTTTTTCGACCCCAGCACCAACACTTTGAACTTGTTTGGATTCAGAACTAAACTGTTACTGTCATTAGACATTAGCCATAAATAAGCCTTTAAAAACTTAAAACGAAATTAAAAATAAACCTAACCCACCGTTACATGATAAATGTATTAAAAAAAGGTTACCCGCTAAAGAACTTTTTTGAAAAACAATATTTTATTGTGGGTATACCCACATTAGCCTTTCAAAACTTAGACAGGGTAAGTTCTTCGAATAACAGTGAACGAAAATTTATTATTCTTTATCACATCTTGCGGTACGTGACCCTCCTCTGCGAGTGGAGTTTGATTTAAACGCAAAGTTTGTATATCGGGGCAAGCTGCAGATAACTGAACGGATTTTAACGCATGGAAACTTTAAGACGCAGCCAGCCATTTTGTTTATTGTTTTGTTACTTAGTGCTGTTTACTAACACTTTGCCATTGTGAATAAATACTGGTCTGATTTCCTTTAAGGATATTGTTTGTACGAGACACCTAGAGATGCTGTGATAAATAACTGAAAGATGATATTGATTTAAACTATTTATTATAACACGAACAATTGATAACGTAAAATGATACTACTATGGCGCTGGCGCTGGCGCTGGGCGGCTGCAAGTGGCAGCGTACCCGCCTCCAGAGGAAAGCGGTGCCTGCCGCGCAGCAGACTCCAACAGGTCTTAGCATACGTGACGTGTTTTTTCTCGTGCCGGACGGAACGGGACGATTTCTTGACATCGTTGCATTTAAAAATATAGCAATAAAATATTACGTGGCGAGAAACACAGACGGAACGGAACGGCGGGCGTTGAGACCTCGTCCCGCACGCCCCGTGCCCGGCCCGTCCGAGATCACGCCGCGTATGCGCATTACCGGCCCTGACGTCGTAGTGTTATGTTTCCCACGCTATCATGAATGACGAAAAACTAAATGAGTGTGTTCGCTTGAACCCAGCTCTATACAACTCAGGAATTCTAAATACTTAATTTTATTACATAAATATTTCTAACTTATTTTTAACAGTTCCTTATTAAGAGTATGGTATTCGCCTTCCTTCTCTCTGTTACGCCACGTAGGATTTACAGAAAATCTTCTTCTTTTTCTAGTTATAGCATCTTTTTTATTTATATGAAGAATTAGCAATGATTGCCATAGCATTAGTGCAATGGCAATCATTGCTAATTCTTCAGATGTAAAATTAAACATTTTGTACTAAAAATGGTTTCACAGCACTAGCACGACTATAGTTCAACACCGTCACTGTACCTACGTATGTTTTAAAACTACGAGAGAGAGAAAATACCTACCCGTTACGTATGCTAAGACCTACGTATGACGACATAATGATGTAGGTATGTCGTGGACGAGAACGAAGTCGCATCCACTTCGACCCCGTCTGACTTCATCTGCTCGATTTGGCGGCCGATTTCTTTTAAAGACGACTGCCGTTATTTGATATTTCTTTCAGTGATATATTTACTTAGTTGATAATTTTGATCTTCGCGGTGTACCGTTAAGTTGATGATGTTGTTGATTGGAGGCACATCTACCAATATTAAATCGGCGTGACTATGTACTTCGCTTGTTTGCTCATTGTGAGAATACAGTATAAACGAATCTGATTTTAGCATACAGTCACTCGCCATGGTAAGTACTCCAGCTCTCTTGATTCTTTCTACTGACACATGGCCGCCCCGCCGCGCCGCACATAAACCTTATAGTGCACTGATCGCAGCAGCAAAATATATAATGATTTGATTGGTTAAGCTTTTCCACACATTTTTGCAACTAATTTCGGTAGTTAGACATGTCTGTATCGTGTGATTTATCTCACATAGATCTTGAACTTGCTTCATCTGATAAACGGGTCCTTGTAATTCACAGAGTTTGGTAGTTAGATCTACATGCATACAAGTTTGCACATCTGTTTCAAACATCGGTAAATACGAGTCCCTTTGTATGTTGATAGTTATGTAACTTGATATTGGCGTAATTGTAATTGTTTTATTATTTTCAGTGGGTTGCGGAATAGGTATACCTACCTGAGCTTGTTTATGTCATACATAATTGTCTTAGTTACCAACGGTATTTTAATCTGTAGTAATAAATATTGTTTAGTAATTCTTACTTAGCTCTTAGTAAATGATACAGCTATGATACGTCGCTATTAATATTGTCAATAGGTAATGTAAATCCTTTGATAAATGACTGGAAATGATACCGAAGTTGGTCCTACAGTAAAAGTTGTTCATACATTATACATACCTACGTAGGCACGTACTTTGATCCCCAAAATACCTATGGCACTTAAATAAATAAACAACCTGTACCTATAATAAGAGTTTTAGTTGCGTTTAGCCTTCCAAGAAAATAAAATAAAATAAAAATAGGTAACATAAATAGTAATGTTACCACCGTCCCCATGAAAATCGTTACAAACGTCCCGACCCCCCACTTTGGTAATAAGTCTGTCACAAGCACGACGTAGCATAACCTATACAAAACTCTCTCTAAAATACGACGATACCATAAGCATATTTTAATATACGACAATTATGAAGGTCTAACAAAGAAATTCATCAAAAATACTTACTTTTGATTGATAAAACACAATAGACCTCTCTGTAAGCGTATTTACCGCGCGGAAGATGAAGCAACATTGGCAATCCTGTATGGAATTGTCGCCCGCATGCAAAATAAAAAAAAAAAGAGAAAAAAAAAAAAAAGGAAAAAAGTAGGACTAGGACTAATCGCACTAAACAATATAATTTAATATAATATTTGTATTACTTGTGAGATACATTGTGTTCTCATGCGATGGCCAAGTCAATCTATTTACTTGTTTAAAACATAAAAGATTTTTAATCACTATAAGATGTTGTTAGGTAATTACTAATAACTTAAGACAGAAGGTAGGTGTAAGCATCATATTTGACTTATTTACATTATGTCCAAATATTTAAATTTGGTTGTTTGTCTACAATGTTAATCAAATCTGTCGAGTACTTAGGGACTGAATAAATTAACCGACTTGTTGTAATACCTACTACATGGATCTCACACCACCATTTTACGGTAGAAGAACTGAGTTGCAAGGTTTTTTTTACAAGTTTGTTTTTGATGGCTTGCTTTATCGCCAGGAGGCGCTGCTTCAATGCCAAACGTTTCTGGTTCTCCCAATCTGATCCGAACCCCTCGGAAAATCTAGTAGGGCGTGGGTACACGCACTAGTGCGTGATGCAGTTCCCTTAAGAAAACCTCTGACGGTGCTTCGTTTCACACGACTCGAGGAACCCTTCAACTTTCTTGCCGAAAAAAAAAACATGGAATTTTTTTTTTAGTTTGCTGATTTTCTAGACCCACTAGGGCGTGTCTCAGTGCCCTACTAAATTCTCCGATGGGTTCGGATCGGATTGGTTTCCATGGTGGTACCCTGACGTGTTATAAAACAGCCGATGAGGTACACACCGCCTACCTGCACATCAGACTACAGCAAACTGTCAAATTTCCTAAATAGACTTTGTACTTTACATATATGGCATATGGTGTGTGCGTTACCCCAGCGGAATCTGGTCGAATTATATTAGAATTCTTGATTGAAAGAATAATTAGTGCCTCATCTCGTGTAATTGTGCCAGAAATCTTAAAGGGAATCGCCAATTTCGGCCTGGTTTGAACAAATTGCTCAGTAAAAAGTATTGCTACGAATAAATATAATTAATTCGTTAATAATTATTGACGCAACACTCATCGAAGGAAAGTGTTCTGTAAAAATAGTTGTAATAATAAGTATTCTCGCCGATCGCATGAACAAAGCACCGCCATTTTTTTGTTGCAGCCTTGCAGGCTCAATTTTGGGTTACCACATGAACGCTAATACGATAACATTCGTTTTATAAATGAATAATCAATTTCTGGTACTTCAATTAGAAAACTTTTTTTTTTAATTACCTGGCAACACTGACAGAATCAGCTCATAAGCCGAAAAATATATTTTGTTTATATCTTATTTAATAATAATCAACAAGGCAGATAAGCAATTAATCAATATTGTTGCAATTGCATGGTAGGCCGAAGAACGGTGGGTTGCTGTGCTCACGTTATGACAATAATGAGGTATTTAAGCTGGGCAAGGCATGAAAATAATATTACACCACCTGTCCAGTTTCTAGACAATATTTTGATTACATATGATTCTGAATAAAACCATTATACGAAATAATGTTGTTTTATTTTATCCGCTAATAAGTATTACACTCCCTGACATATTAAGATTATTTTTTTTCTTAGACACCCTTAAAATTACACCTACTTATAATATTCTATACCATAACGCATAAATAAGTAAATAAGTATCTTTAAAGTAAAGAATAATACTTAACTTATTTTAGAAAGAGATAACAATTTTTTATTAGTTTTAGTAACAAAATCACAATATTACGCATGCTACATTTGGCATGTTTTTTACAACTTGCTGCAACTTTGTTATGTTATTTAATTTCTTTTAGGTATGAAATATTTAAATAGGAATTCATTCATTATTAAAGTTAATGTCCACGCCAGGCCAAAGTACCCTAACAAACTGATCAATTCTCTTTGTGAGTCCAGTAGTTATTGAGATATTCGCGAAAAACAGATTCCGCTGGGGTAATGTTACCCCAGCGGCAATTTGTTTTTCAAGTGGACTTATCGAAAAAAAAAGTATCCAGGAAGATAGATCTTAGGGTGCTGTAAATGTGCGTGTAAGTCTTAAATTTGTGCGTCTTATAATTCCGAAGTCATTCAAAATTCCGCTGGGATAACGTTTGGGGGCTTGCTGTATCTCGGGATCGGTGAGGCGCACAAATATGATGTTTTTATACACAATGTTATGAGTTTGTGCGTAAAATAAGCAAAAGCAGAATTTTAAATAAACACCATTCTCGAGATATATTTATTTCAAAGATAAAGGATAATCGGTCCTAGCTCCTTTAATACTAACCCTAGAGACGAACATTTTCCAAAATCCAAAAATAGACACAACTTTTAGGACCTATTTTTTATCCAATAAATAAATTTTGCTAATAAATATGTTATTAATAATTTTATATTTAATTATGTTTAAATAGCTTTTGTTTTATATGTTTTACAAATAACCCCCTTATTTATAAATATATTATAAACTATTTAAGCATTATTTAGTTAATCATTGTTTTGTCTCTTTTTATCAAATTCAAAATGACGTTTGTGTGACGTTGACAAAATATTTAACTAAATAATGCTCAAAAAGTTTTTATGAATAAGGGGGTAAACATTAGAATGCGAAGGTTATATTCAATGAAACAACTCAATGCAGATTTTGGTTGTTTATTTGTCAGGAAGCAAATGATTCACAGCAATGGTGGGATACAGAGGTCTTACAATACCGAGCCGAAACATTCATATTCCTGAGTTGATCTTCAATTTTATTAGTAGGTAGTACAACAGCTTAGAATACATAAGTACCCAAATATAAAAATGTGGGGAAACAACGTTACAGATAGCTGTAGAGTAGTACAATTTTATTTAGTAAAGCGAGTTTCATTTCATATAATTTTATAATAAACTACACACCTTACTAAATCACAATTTCTAATTATGTCAAAAATTATTTTATCACATTTATAACATTCTGTACAAAGTAAAAAAATATTACCATACTTTCACTAGTAAAATAAAGATGCATGAATGATTGCAACAACGACATTATATTATGGTATCCTGTTGTATTCATTCTGTGTAAGTAATTATATCATTAAAGGTAATTAAGTAGGGTAATTAGGTAGATTGTGTCTGTGATGACACACGACTTGTCGCAAAGCCTAGGAGTTCTCTCTGTAAAACAAACTTTCGATCATCGATAGCTGTTACCAAAATACATCATATATCACAAAAGCTAATGGTCAGGCTTTGACTGAGGTACGTACAGGACAGAGACAGAAGACCGCAACATGTTCCCTTATGTATACAATTATAAGAACTTTTGGATGAGAGAGAACGCAAGCGCCCTCTTCTGGACCGATGATGGAGTCTTGTAAAGCATGTTCTATATTCACAAAAAGGTCATAGAATTGCGGAGTATTTACTGCCAAATTTTTTCTTCTTTATGATACGTGGTTACTAATTAATAAGAAAGTAAATCCTTCTATGTTTCTTTTAAGTCTAGGACATGAAAAACGAACTCAAATAAACATAATACGTGAAGTAATTTATTTTTGTATAAATAATACGGAATTAGGTACAATTTTCTTCTTGCAGTTATTGTTTCAGGTTGCTATAGCCTTATTTTAAGTTAACAATTTGGAAACTACATGTCTTCAAAGTTGAACATCGACCACTGTCGCATTCTTGGATAGGTAAAGAGACAGGTGACACACCACTGTCTCTATTCTTGTTACTGTCTTGAGTCATTCTCATGCTATGTGCACAGTTATCCTGTGTCAATCTCCTTTCTTGTGTCGCGGTCTCCTGTTCCTGAAGCGTATCTCAACGCCCACCTTAACAGTGCGTTCACGTTCTGCAATGTACAACTAAAACAACCATCGCTAAGCGAGTGTTCGTTACTAGAGTAGATTCCTAGACTCGAGTCAATAGACATCAATATCACACTTGTTCAAATTGTTAAATGATATGCTATCATACCAATTGCTTATTCCATCAAGTGTTAAACAGAGCTACAGGTAGGCGCACTTAAGATACAACTATTAAGTTATTCCATCTATTTCTAAGCTATACTTCAATGTTTTAAATATTACAATAAAATTGTTAAGATATAAAGAACATAATAATTACGTTATGTGGACTTACAACCTTCATAAGGAGTGACATTTCATGTGTAATTAGTCCCCTCACTTACAGCATATTTAAATTGGTTATGATTGTTATAAATACAACACTTCACGAGGGAATGAATTCTCTTCGTGTCAAAGTGGAAAAACAAGATATAATTTATTACATCTATAGGGTCTAACAATATCAATAAGCAAACGATTAAGGGGAGCATCTATACATCACACTGAGCATGCTCACCAAATTTGATCCAAAACTACAGACTCGTTACCGAGATTATCAACAAAACATTATCATAATTCACCAAAATATACACCTTTCCAAACCCGTACAGCTGTACACGCACACAAAGATAGCCTTGTGTGTATGAATGTCATACAATGGTTTTTCAATTGTGTGCGTGTATCTGTATACTATCTTTTTATTGACGCTTACGTGCGTGTTAGTAAAGATACAGCATGTTTCATGATGTGCATTATTTTAATTGATTTAGTTTGTTAGAAAACGTAACATTGTAATATTACTATAAAACTGGAGCCCATTTTTTGTCATTGTATTCAGAATGATGTATAGATACAACCCATTAACGTTCGCTTATTGATTTTGTTAGACCCTGTTTATGTGATATTGTTATTTTTCTGTTTATATGAAATATAAAATTAATCTAAAAATTGTGGAAGTAACTGTCGTCAAATGTTTAACTGCCGTACTCAGAGACGTCAATTAACATTAATTATTACTTAGCAATTAGAATTGTCTATTGTAAAATAATCTGACGATAAAAACACATTTTTGACTGAAGTAAGTACTAAGTAATCTAAAATGATAATTGGGTCGATGAGTGCGGCAGTTTGTGTTGAAACGTTAAATGTCATAAATGCACACAGAAGAGAATTCAGATCCCACTATGAAATGTGAAGACGAATAATGATTAAATGAAAATAAAAACCGGCAAGCAATAATATAAATCGGCAACAGCGACAACACCCCCGTTCCCACCCATGCGTGACGCATCTGACCCGAATAAAAAACATATCTTTTTTTTTCTATAATTATGCAAAAAAAAAAACAATTGTTACAACCCATCTAATTTGAACTTTCTCAAAAACGGGGACTTCAAAAATGCAAATTGTGATTTGTGACAGTGATTATAGAGAAACAATTGAATACATTCTATAGGGACACTCAAATTAATACAAAGTAATTTACAAATATAATCTCTAAATATTCACTAATTATATAAACTGAATTATTTACATGCGATGAACACGTCAAATGCGACTTGTCCATACAATCTTAAACAATATGAAGTTATTTACAACGACTATTATAAACATTAATTTTATAGAGCATTGCATGTGAGCTTGATCAAAATAATCCCTTGTTCTGTACACAAAACGGTTCGTTACTGTGCGCACGCGCGTGCGCACGGTCACACAGATACGACTCGCGTTTTATGCTGTCAAATAGATAGTTTTACACCTTCTTAACCATTAAACAAACAGTCCTGTAATCCAAAACGACATGCGGCCTCTTAAAACATGGTCAAGTTAAATTATTATACAAATTTTAGAAGCCCATTTAGCTATTATTAGAAATCAGTCTTGCGTCAAAGGAAATAATTCAGTATCATTTACTTTTGTACAAAAATTCGTCACATCAATTTGAACTGCGTATTGAATAGTTTAGAAGTCACATGGTCCATACACACATTTGGTTAATACATAATATTTTTTTTATATAGTGTGGTGGATTCTTAGTATGGGAGAGCACAGAATTTTAGGGAATTCCATAGTACCCCAACGAATTAGATGCCCTAAGGAATAAATAATGCGGGACACGTCATTTATATATTAATTTTATTTATTAAATTCATAAAACGATTTCTTATCAAACAGCAGCAGACATATCAGAACTTTATTTTTAAAATAGTTTTTTATTTTTTTGTTTTTGTAATACTACAGCACATTCTAAATAATATAGTGCTCCATTATTCTCCATAGTTATTACAAGTTTTTTTTTGATGTATTAAACAAAGTTATATTTAAGATAAAAACATATCTAAACTTATCGCACTATTCAAAAAAACAATTTTTCAACTTGTACTAATTGAAATGTACTAATCGTTTGGATATACCAATAAAATCAATGCCAACGCACCGCCATTGCGATGTTTTTTTGTCGTCGCCATTTTGTAAAAACATTTAAATGTTACAAAAAAATCTAATTAAGAAATTACAAACGCACCACGCTACTATAGCTTGTTTACAACCCACCTATTTCTTCGTGCGTGTTCATTAAATAATTCCACATTAACCTCTATCAAAAATATGAACCCATATGGCACTCTAATGCATGACTTACACTCTTCGACCAACAATAGTACTAGATAAAGATAAAGGATCTGGAACAAAAGTGCATCTCGAAAGTGGCCTTTTGCTCATATTTATACATTTTATATTTCAAATTACATCATTTGAAAAAAGTTGTATAACATTAACAACTTCAGCTTATTATGAACCTTAAATTCTTAGTCTTAAAGTTTAAAAATTGCAAAATGTTAGTACTTGATATTGACTGTCATCGGAGAAAAAAAATTAAAGCAATAATTTGAATTTGAAAAAAGAAAAACAAAGTGTTGAAAAAAATCCACGAGCGGGATTAGAACCCGCACCCATGACATGCCGGGTCAGGTGCACTGCCAACTATGCCATCGTGGCTCAATCCAACTCGCCGATATCAATCAACACTATCTACTTTTACTTTATAAGCCAAAGGAGCCCTATTCAATGTCGACAACTACGCCTACTGAATCAACATCCGATCTTAATATTTTTACAAATATTGAAAGATCAGTTAAGTTAGTATAAATTAGTCAATAATTTGAAATTACACTTATTTGTGTTTTTGAAGCGCTCATCGGGAATTTAGTACTATTATTGAACGAAGCTTACATTCAAACAATAATTGTATTGAAATACTCAGGAACACAGCTGAAATCGCTTGAAACAGAATTTTTGAACGGAGCAGGCAAGTATGACGAAGTTCATTTAAATATAGCAAACAAGCATTAACTCTATGTACTCTATGTACAACGTCAACCTGCTGCTGTGACTGTTATACTAAATTGATGGAATTCCCTCCAAATTCTAATTATAATATCTAACAGCCACACAATGTTCGTATGATAATTGCAATTTCGATTTATTTACTTTTCATTGACAGTTGAAGAATAAACGTGACGAATATAACGAAAACATAATTAGTTTGAATATCCGAGAAGTATTACAACTTTTTTGAATTCCAATTGTTACTTACAATGCCTCCTTTGACTACGATATTTATGCTTACTTTATTAATATATAAGAGCAGTAATAATTATTAATTACATACCTAGTCCACTGGAAAACACTATAATTATGATATTTGTATGATTTGTACATTTGATTATATTATGCACATTTAGAATAATTATCACAATACACTTGAATATATAATCAGAGGTCTATTTCGTTTTCAGATCTAAGAAAAAAAGTTTACTTTGAGAAAAATTTGGTCCTAAACATTGTTCGTCAAATCATTAAAAAAGAAAATATTTTCCATAATACATTAATTACAAACGTCGACCGACACTGGCAACCGGAAACATGAAAAATAAACGGCCACATAAATCGAAAGTGCAATTACTCTTAAACATACATAAATCACCGTTCTCTAATAAGTTAGTCCAATAAGCGCACATAAGATTAATATCGTAGATCTATCGAATATTCCGATCTATGATCGAAACGTCCCTTCGATCCGAACAAATCGATCGCGGGTCGCACGCGTACGGGCGGCTCGGGTCGCTATATACAAAATTTTAGACCCGACACTTTGGTACTAATGGACAGATCGCACGGATCGCGAAGTCGTTTAAGTCTAACTCACCTTCGGCGTCGGTCGCGCGAGCGGGGCGCTACTTGTCAGCGGGCTCGGGTGGCGCGCCCCCGAAGTCTAGTTGGTAGCCACCCGCGCGCGTCATCTCCTCCATGCTGGGTTCCTTGCACTCGTGGCCCGCGTGCCCGGCGGCCCCGCAATTGTAGCAAGACAGCTTGGCTGGAGCGTATAACACTGGGACAAAACCTCCGTACGGCGCCGGGGTCGCGAAGGGGGGAGGCTCGCCGTTGGCGATGCTGAACGGCGGCGGGGGGCGGTACGCGGGCGGCGGGGTGGGGTACGGGTATGGGCGCGGGTACGGCAGGAACGAGACAGGAGGCGGGGCGGAGGGGGTGGCGCGGCGCGGGGGAGGCGCAGGTGTGCCCGGCGGGGAGGAGGCCGCGCTCGACCCGCTGTCTGAGGACGAGCGGTTAGGCGGGCAGTACGCGGCCCGTCTCCGCACCCCGTTCAGCTTCTCTAGCGAACGGTAGTGCTGTTGCGCGGCGGTGATTTCGCGGAGCCGCTCCTCGCCGATGCTGTGCCGTATCTGAAGGTGGAGAAAGATGAGTTTCAAAAAACTACTTGATTTATACCATTGAGTTAAACATGAAAGAAGTATTTTTAGAAAGGAATTTACTGTTGGCTACCATTGGTCTAAACAGCTTAACAGGGTTTATAAGCTGCGAGAAGCTTATGGCTCCTGAAATTGAAATTTAAGGGCATTTAAGTATAAGAACAAAAGTTTCTGGGTCAGCTACATGGTCTAGGTACCTTTCAGGTCTTCATCAGGTGAGCCATCATTCTTTTGCTGGGTTAATACCAAAAAAAAGACTTAAGAACTCACCTCAGCTACCGACAGATTCTCGAAGTTAGCGCTGAGATGTGGCGGGAGGGGATGATCGGGAGGCCCCACCGGCGGCAGTGGCGGCGACCGCTCGCGCGACGGACGCCTGCGGGCGCGTGGCGACGCGGCGCGGCTGTCCCCCGGGGACGAGACCAGCGGCGACGTCGGAGCACCCGGGGCGAGTGGGTAGTTTATCACCTGGAATAGACGATTTTCCCCCTACCATTACATTAAAAGCGTTTCATTTAGATTACATACAAACGACCCTCGAGGAGTTTGATGGCGCAGTGGTTAACACTAAGTTAACGCTAAGGTTAAGCAGCTTTCGCAAAAGACAGGTCATTGGATGGGTGACCAAAAGTTTAGCATCTCGAACTCCTCTTTGCTTCGGAAGGCACTTAAAACTGTTGGTCCTGGCTGCATTAGCATTTATACAGATTGCAGTAAGGACATAAAAATAATTTTACGTCCTTACTGCTGGGGCATGAGCCGTAAACTACCACGCATGCCCAGTGCGGACACGCATGCCATGTATGTCAGCGACTGCTAATGCAGCCAGAACCAACAGCTTTATGTGCCATCTGAAGCAAAGAGGATTCGATTCTAAACTTTTGGTCACCCATCTAATGACCGGTGACCAGCTCATGCTGGTGATGGTGATACAAACAACAAAAATTGTAAACAATTGTTTCACTATGAAAAGTTACAAATCTCATAAGCCTAAGCATTGTTACCTATGACAACAGTAAGGCAACTGATGTACTTAACTTTTGGGCTTATTTGAAAGATCCAGTCTACCCGATAACTTTAGCATTAATCTAAGCTTAGCGACACTGAACAGGTTTTCAGGAAAAAAATCCCTTTTTTGCCGTTGTGTCTGTCAGGGTTCATGGTTCTCTATATTATTTATTTATACATTGATATACAATAACGCCATTGAAATATAAAACTTTAACACACACATCACAACACAATTAACTATAAAATACCAAAGTAAAACTTCAAGAATTCAGCTAGCGTGTCTACTATTAGAGCAATGTGAATAATTTACAAGTACATAAATTATTCATTTCAGTTTAT
Organism: Eudonia truncicolella; assembly: GCA_949315975.1. Taxonomy (NCBI): domain Eukaryota; kingdom Metazoa; phylum Arthropoda; class Insecta; order Lepidoptera; family Crambidae; genus Eudonia; species Eudonia truncicolella. The sequence continues at coordinate 9,068,583 of OX438828.1, read as the reverse complement.
TTCTGTAGTACTAGAAATACTTCAGATTATAAATTATTTTATAAATAATTTTAACCTTGTTACCTATTTGTTACTGAAGCAGAAAAGTTACAATCAAAATCTGTTAAGAAAAAATCGTGTTAATCAAGAACAGGGGCAATTAGGAATAACCCATCAAATATGGAAATAAAACTTAAGTATTTTTTCTGGCCCTACAAGTAAGTACTTGGCCTTCATATCACCTGATGTTGAGTGATGATAGGCCGAAGGTGAAAGCGCACTTCATCCAGAGTCCTCCACTACTAAAGACTGGCTATCTTATCTCTAACTGTTGGAACAACAATGATATTAGGGTTACACTTACCTCTAGTGGCTGATTGATTGGTTGAACTATAATGTTAGCTGGCCACCCATGCTGGCCCATGTACTCCCCCATGTTGTACTGAGGTATTGGTAGGCCTGGAGGTGGATGAGGCACATCACTGAGCATTGGTACCACTGTACCAGCTCCAGTCAGCACAGGTGGGGAACTAAGCTCTTGCGGTAACACATCTGAGCCAGTCTGGGACTGTAATATAATTTGTTTATTAAATCTGTAACTTTTTATACCATACAAGTTGCAAACTTGCATGTATAGGTAACTAATTAATGATAGTCCTTGACCACTATAACATAATATATGGACACTTGCCACACCAGAAGTAGCCAATCCTTGTACAGCTAAGCATGAAATAATATTATAGCTGCTTTTAAATCTCACACCAAAGTCTATGAAAGTAATGGCAGGGAGAAACAAAAACAGCTTTATTTCACTTTAAAGAAGTTTTATGTTTTAGTTTTAAGGTTTCTATGACCGGTAATGTCATTAGGTCTTACAAGATATGTCTATACTTTATTTTTATTTTTCTTTTATCCCCTCCACTGTCGAACGACATGCCAATGGTTGCTAACAATTGATTTAACCATTGTTATACATTATTGACAGTTGAGCAGTTATTTTTACCGCTTAGTCTGTTTCATAAAAAAAACAGAATGGCAGGAAAGTTCTTTAAATATTGAAGAGATGACATTTACAAAAGACTTAATTTTACTGATAAACCTAAGTAGAACATAAATTCATCAGTTTAACTAAATCTTAAATGATACTTATGCCATAAACAAACAGAAATATTGGTATAACCAAGCTATGTTTTTGTGTAGTTATTTCTATGAAGGTAGGATATTTTAGATAAAATACTAAAATTGGAGGTCAACTAATATATAATTCGTTTTTTCAAACTTAATATTTGCTTGATGGAAAATAGTTCAATACATTTTATACTAAATTTATTACCATGAATACTCAACTATTGTTTTGATGATCAAAAAAAACATTATCCAATTTGATTCTAATAGGTCAAGTAAGTTACACAGAGCTGTTAAGGCACCTTAAGTACTTTGTACTACAATGTTTATGAAATAAGAATAAGGGAGTACATTTCCCATATAAAAAATAAAATGAAACCAACACCATTGTGTATCTACACCAGATAAGCAATGTCAAGTTATAAAGTAATAAAATGTAAATGTTATAATGGAATGACACTGACCTGCACCCCAGAAGTTTTAACAAACATGATACCAGGTGGAGGCCCCAAGCTAGTTAAATTAGGCGGCGGAATAGACATATTTGCTGTGACACTAGACTGGGTATGGCATGCACTCACAGGAGCTATATTGACATGTTCTTGCTGCTCTTGGAACTGTATCCTTTGGTCTTCCACTTTCAATTTGTCCAATATTTCACCAAAATGAGACTTCTGGTCAAATGTAAAAGCAGGATGATGTAATGCCATAGTGTACAGAAGTAAAATTTCTTCCAAAAGGTCACCGTAAAGGCCCTTCAGGAGACCACTTTGCTCCAAGCTAACCATGGCATTGTACAATGTGGTGGCACATGCAAAATTACACGAGCGCAACAATGACACATATAATGCCATTTTTCGCCGTGTCCTGGAGTCTGTGTTGGCGCCTCCGATGTCGGCAGCCAGATCTGTGGGGTTGTTCGCTCTCAATTCGGCACCACGCAACTCCTGAAAGTCCCGCTTTCCGAGCTCTTCCAGGTAGGTGCCAATGAACCGTAGTTCAAATGGTAAGCACATATTTAGTAACGTACACATTGCATCTATGCGTTTATAGCTTTCCAATTCTTTAAACCATGATACCACGTCCTCTTTGCAAACCATTTCCAGAACACATTGAAATTTTATGTAAAGAATCAACCGGTCCCCTTCAGCCGAAGCTTCACCGTAGCTTATAATTTTTGGCACACACAATTTTTGTGAAAATGTGATGGTTTTAATCCAAAAATTTTCGTTTGTAACATTAGTGATTATTAAGCTTTTATTAGTATTTCCCAAGTACAGTATATTGGTTGGTTAACAACTACACAGGCAATGCTAGTAGTTTTGTCTCTTCTACAAATCTATGGAATGTCGAAGACAAGGAGCATGCTTTTTGTAGATGGTGCTACGTACGCTTTACCTATTCATATCGCAAAATAAGAACTTATTAAAATACATCTAGAGTCTATTATCAACTGACCGAATGAGAAATATTAGTTCGAGTGACAGCAATTCAGCAAAGTAATTTCTTTGTGACACTATGGTCGATATGTTCCACAACATTTTTTTTACCTACTTCGAAGATAGCCTATGTTCATTAAATTATTTTTTTGCGTGTGGCAAGCCATTCATTTAAATTCGGAGTTTTAATAATTTTGAAGCCATTTGGAGGGCCGGAATAGATCGACTATTATATTTATTTCTAAAAACGTGTTAAAGTAATTTATTTAAGAATATATGTAAATGGTTTTCTAAATTTATTTTTCAAAATTTAACTTTATCAAAACCTAGCTAATTGAGTTTTCCCCCAAACAAAGACATATATTTTATTTTTTTAAGTAGTGGTCTATTCAAGAGAATTTTTAATCGCAATTTATTATTACTATTTATTACAATGAAAACAAGTTAGAAAATTGAAAGAGCAACTTGAATATTTTGCAAAGGCCAATTCGATGGCGTTTTTCTTTACTAGTCTTTTCACAGGTTTGTGAAAACTAAAGTTTAATTTGAAGAACTTAGAATGTTTTTCTTACCTTACCAATAATATTAATTGGAAAACCAAGTGGCTTTTTCCCGTTCTCCCCTTTGAGGGAGTTAAGGTTCATCCAGCTTTCACGGCGCCCCGTCGAATCTTTTGGTCACTTGGGTAAATCTCGCTATCTGTTCCACCTTCAGATCCTTGAGATCTTCTATGTCTAGTATGTCCGACCCTCAGAGATCCCATCTTATCAATGAGTACATCGGGCACTCAGCTAATAGGTGGAGGCTGGTCTCCTCTGCTTCCGTGCATTCCGGGCACATGGGGTCGGTTTTCACTCCTATCACTGTCAGATGTCTGGTCAGTCGACAGTGTCCTGTTATGATCTCTATGACTAGCCTCATGTTCTCTCTGGAGAGTCCCATCAGTTCTCTAGTCTTTTTCTTGTCCATTCCCTTGATGAAGATCTTCGACTGTCTCAAACCAGTCGAGGACCTCCATCTTCAGTTGGTTTCTGCTGAGATACTCTGGCTGATTACTCCCTTGATGATATTGTGCGCTATTGGCAGCCGGGGCTCCGGTCCCACCAAGCTTTCCTCTGCTCCCTTTCTGGCTAGTTCGTCGGCTAGTTCGTTTCCCGTGTTTCCCTCGTGTCCGAGGACCCATGCTACAGTCAGGTCCGCTCTCTGGGCCAGCCTTTTTAATGATTCCTTGCATTCTTTGACCATTGCTGATGTGGTTTCTACTCTGCCTAGTGCCTTTTGCGCCACCTGGCTATCACTGTAGATGGCCATTTTCCCTGTTATATTAAGATGTTCGACCATCTCAGCGCATGCCATTATTGCGTAAATTTCCGCCTGGAAGACACTGGCTAATCTTCCTAACGGTATGGACTTGTTCATCTCCGTCTCACATTCAGATTACAGTCACATTTAATGTGCACGCCGGATCCAGAGAGCCTTGTCGACTCCTTTCTGGAGCCGTCTGTATAGCAGGTGATGCCATCAGTTTCAACGCTCCAGTCCTCTCTTGACCCTATATGTATCGCTCTATCAAATGCGTCCTCCACGTCAAAGAAGCAGCCCATTGCGTATTCTGTATTACTTATTGATCTTTATACTCTCATCACCAAGTTGTGGAGGGCCGTTTCGGTGGATTTGCCCTCCATGCTGGTTTTGGTGTAGTGGAGATCTGCTTATCTCTATTTGTTCTCTGATTAGTCTATCTAGGATTTTCTCCATTGTCTTTAGTAGGAATGAGGAGAGGCTGATGCATTCGAAGGCTTTGGCTTCCTGGTAGGATGCCTTGCCTGGTTTTGGGATGAATACTGCCCTCACTTCTCTCCATTTTCTCGGTATGTGCTTGGTTCAGATGCTGCCGTTGTATAGAGCCAGCAGATCTTTGCTTATGTACTTTATAGCTATCTGTAGCATTTTTGGGAAGATTTCGTCTGGTCCCGCTGCCTTATATGGCTGGAAGGACCGGACGCTCGACAATGAATGTTCTTCCGTGATGATTGTCTTTGGTTCCCGGTCCACTGTGGGACCTGCCCCCCGATCGCCTAACTCTATCGCTATCGCGCTCTATAGTTTATGGCGTCATCTTGTCATTTCAAAAGCGATATGAAAGCAATATGAAAGCAATATCGAAAGCAATATCAAAAACTATAGCCTATAGCTTTCGATTAGGAGGCGGTAGGCCCCCTGGAGGGATTGGTGTATCGTCCGCTATATGTGCCTCACCTTCCGGGAAGTGTGTTTTCAAAATAACTTACAGTATCTTCTTCGGATCAGTTATTAGTTTTTTTCCGTTCTTGATACTTTCTAGCCTACGCGTGTTGGCCAATACATGTTTTATTGAATTATGGTTAGATTTTACGATATTATTTTATTGACTAAACGAAGCAAAATTGTGAGTTCTGTATGGTGTTGTAATGAATAACTATTTATAATCAAAATGTAGGTTTATTATGTAAGATGATGATGATGACAGAAATTAAATCGATTAAAGGCGACAAAATGCATTAAAGTGATCAATTGAACTAAATCACAGCTTTTTATCACCAGATAAAAAGCTGTGATTTAGTTCACGGCACTAGCCGGTCACTTGATCACCTCACTTCTTGTTACTCGGCATTTTTTTGACAGCAGCTAAGACATTAAAATTTCTAAAGTTGTGTTAATCTAATTTGAAGATATTCGATAAAAATTAGAAAAAAAGCCAATAACCATGGCTCCTGTGGAACAAGATGTCGAAATGAAGAATGTAGAAAGTCCTGCGGGAACTAGCGACGTCGAAATGAGTGAAGTGAAGAAAGATGCTGATGTACTGAGCGTCCAGGATTTGAGAGAGCATATAAGACAAATCGACAAAGCAGTGACTTCAAAAGAGCCAAGGTTTGCGATGAGAGTCCTAAGGTCTTTACCCAGTACCAGGAGGAAGTTAAATGGGAATGTTCTGCGAGCTATTATTAATCAACTCTACCCAACAAGTTCTGACAAAGATACTTTGCTAGGTTTTGTTGAAAATCCATTACCTGGCGCTGTGGAAATTGAAGCTCCACGTTCTAGAAGCGCTCCGAAGCCACCTGCTCCAGAAGCAGATGTGTATATCCACCTCTTGGTATTGCTTCGTTTGTTAGATACAAACAAGTTGGAAGAAGCTACTGATTGTTCTCAGCAGTTGATGACTAAAGTGACAACTCAAAATCGCAGAACATTAGACCTGATAGCTGCTAAGTGCTATTTCTATCACTCAAGAGTTTTTGAACTAACAAATAAGTTAGATCTTATCAGAGGATTATTGCATGCCCGTCTTCGCACATCTACTCTACGCAATGATTATGAGGGGCAAGCAGTGCTCATTAACTGCCTTCTACGTAACTACTTACACTACTCACTGTATGATCAAGCTGATAAATTGGTAAGTAAGTCAGTATACCCTGAAAATGCAAGCAATAATGAGTGGGCAAGGTTTTTGTACTACTTAGGCAGAATCAAGGCGGCTCGTCTTGAATACAGTGATGCTCACAAACATTTGGTACAAGCCCTGAGGAAGGCACCTCAAACTGCTGCAGTCGGCTTCCGTCAAACAGTGCAGAAGCTGGCCATAGTTGTTGAACTGCTCTTAGGAGACATACCTGAGCGTGCCATTTTCCGCCAAGCTCCCCTGAGGAAGGCTCTAGCACCATACTTCCAACTTACCCAGGCAGTTCGATTGGGTAACCTGCAAAGATTTGGTGAAGTGCTGGAAAATTATGGCCCTCAGTTCCGCAGTGATCATACATTCACTTTAATCCTTCGTCTGAGACAGAATGTCATTAAGACTGCAATTCGCTCCATTGGGTTGTCTTATTCCCGAATTTCACCCAAAGATATTGCAAGAAAGCTGGGCTTAGACTCTGCCGAAGATGCTGAATTTATTGTTGCAAAGGCGATAAGAGATGGAGTCATTGAGGCTACACTTGACCCTGAAAAGGGATACATGAGCAACAAGGAGAGTTCCGATATTTACTGTACTAGGGAACCGCAATTGGCTTTCCATCAGCGTATCTCATTTTGCTTGGATCTGCATAACCAGAGTGTGAAAGCTATGCGCTATCCACCTAAGTCTTATGGCAAAGAACTTGAGAGCGCAGAAGAGCGCCGTGAAAGAGAGCAGCAGGATTTGGAGTTGGCTAAAGAAATGGCTGAGGAAGACGATGATGGTTTTCCTTGAATGTTTCTGCTTTCAGTACAGTAGTAAATCATATGGTTTCTCTAAATTGTTTGTGAACGCTAAATTAATAAACCTATGTATTTGAATTAAATTTCTTTATTTTATTATTAATAGACTTTTTATTTGAGTACCTTACTAAAACCTTTTACACAATTTAGATTTTAACTTTTCAGTTAAAATATTTTTAGGCTCATTTGCATATTTGGACCAAAACCTAAACTAAGATTTCAATGTAAATATATTCAGACTTTCATGAAATTCTATTTGAAACATTCATATTATCATATTATTATTTTGTCTTTTTTATGCCTTATTATATGACAGCTCTTGACCTCGATCTCGCCTGATGGTGAGCGTAGATGAGGTCTACGGTGGAGCGAGCTGCCCCAGAAGATGCCTATTAACTCTCGCCTTGAAGGCATTCAGGTTATAAGTTTTTGGGAACACAGACGATGGCAGAGAATTTCACTACTTGCCAGTGCGAAGTAAAAATGATGACATGAAGCACTTAGTGCGACATGTGGAACTTCTACTAGGTGGGGACGATATCCTGCAGTACGTCTGGAAGTTCGATGGTAAAAGGGCGATGGTGGTATGAGCTCGAAAAGCTTATTCCCCGGCATATTCCGTAGTAAAGTCGGTAAAAGACACAGTCAGGCGACACGACGGTGTGCGAGGCTAATAAGCTTGGCCTCGACAAGCGCGTCATCACCGATGAGTCTTATTGCTCTGCGTTCCACCGAGTCGAGTGCGTTCAACTGGTATTTGGCAGATCCGTCTCAAAGGTGACTGCAGTATTCCATGCTCGACGCATGCCGAAGTTGAGAGTTGCTTGTTCAACTCCATGCCTAACAGCCCTTGATTGGGACGGACGTACCTCGGAAAGTAGGAGTCAAATGAAATGGATTCCTTTTAGCGGAGAATAGACACGCTTGTGTATTGGAGGCGTTGAAACGAACCAGGTTGTCCCCCCCCTAATTGGAGACGAGGTTTAAGGTTTATCTTATCATCATAGAGCCTCTTTTAGGGTACAATAATACTTTAAGCAATATCAAAATTAAATCTTCGATTTTGGTGCAAGGTGGCCTTTGTAATATCATTATTTTGTCTCCGAATCTAGATTTCGGTGACTAACGGATGCTACAGTATTAATTTGTAATTTCTGACTAAATTATTTTTTCATTAATTTTATTAGGTATTATTATTTTAATTTATTAATTGCTACATAGTAATAAAAACATACTTATTTCAAGATAGCTTTTAAAATATGATTTTCGAGCATGCTACCTGTTCGGGTCCTAACTAAAGGACTTTAAATGAAAGAGAGAAGTGAACTGTATAACTGTTATAATATAATAATTGGTAAACTAATGTCGCGCATGCGTCTGCTGTCGTCCGTGATCCGTGGTAAAGGCAGATCGGTGTGAAGTGTGGCGCCCGGCGCCTCCGGCTATCGTTTAAGTTCGCACGGGAACCCCCGGCGGAGGCGGCGGCGCCCGAGCGGTCTCGATGATGCACGAACACTACCTGAAGTAGGGGTAATATGAGCGTACTTTGAACTATAATTTTTGAGAAAAACTATCTAGTCGAAGCAACGCCATCTAGTGACGTTAGTGAAACTTTTATAAGAGAATAACAGTCGTCTAAATAATATATTTTACAATTTAATTAGGTCACAGCTTGACTTAAGATCATAAAAGAAAAAAGATATAATCTTTTTGCTCTTTTTACTATTTCTCAATAGTTAGCTGCCAGTTGTCTCGACTCATGTTCAAGCCATGGTTCAATGTAAAGGAGGAGTGCTCAAAAATAGCATGCTTATTCTTATTTCTAGCAAATATGACCCGCTAAAGAGCATGAGAATTGTCTATCAGTCAACCAATGTCATCAGTCCTAGTAACCTCGTCAGTATTTTTACGTAGTGTTGCATTCTCTATGACTGTGTTCGCTCTCTGGTTTCCATAGCAACGGTTGTATGTTGTTTGGATTTGTTCGATACATTCAGATCCATTACAATTATTATTGTTCATTTTAAATAATTCTTAAAATAACTTTCCAAGATGGTTGAATTCTCTCCAGTAAATATGGGGAAGTTAGCAGAGCTGCTGAGAGCTCCAGAACCGGAAGTGCTACAAGGAGAAGACTTAAATGTGTCGGGTAAGTCTATTAATCGTTTTGGAGTAGGCGGCTGCACTGACTACTCCACCCATCCTCGAACCTTGGGGGCTGGGAAATACTATCCTCCCCACACTCCCCGCATAAACTCATTAACGTTTAGAAGCGTCCCCCCACACCCAGGGGGTGAGACGTGTTCAAAGGAAACCACCGTAGCGGGTCATAAACGACGCCTTAGATTTCTTGGGATCCCGCCCAAGCAGTAGACGGGTGCACTAGTTTTTTAGTTAGTGAGTTGGCCATAACATCAGGCTAACCCTCACATACCCCGTCGAGTTAAAGCCCAGCTGGACGATTCGGGTGCAAATTTTCCTAGGCTAAAAAAAGGGCTATTAAGTTCATTGTGTATCTAGGGTTGCCAGGTCGGAAGTCCAAAATATCTGGAGGAATTTTGAAATTGTCGGAATTTTGGGGTTGTTGGCGGGAGAAATAAATATAAAAAATAAAAATGTAAGTTTGTTTTTTTTATGAGCTCGATGGCGCAGTGGATAAGGCTGGTCATCGGATGGTTGACCAAAAATGTATCATCTCGAGCTCCTCCGTGCTTCGGAAGGCACGTAAAGCCAGCTGCATTAGCAGTCGTTAACAACCACCAATCCGCACTGGGCCCGCGTGGTGGATTATGGCCCGTTCTCCCTATCCATCCATTAGGAAGGCTCGTGCCCCAGCAGTGGGGACAAAAATGAGCTGATGATGATGAAATTTTATATTTTAAATTGTTGAATATAAAGACATTGTTGACATATAACTAATTCAGGTACACTTAAAGCTTAGATTGCCACATGTATTGACATTGGACTTTGCAGAGTCCACTGATTTAATTCCTTTAGTACTATTCAGAAAAGATTTGAAATTCAAACAATAACAAGTTCAGTCTAATTACTCGTCTTTTATTAAATCAAAAGCCATACGATTCCTCTCTTTGCTATACAAATTATTTAGCAAACTAAACACCCTTTTACAGTAAGCATTACTACTGACAGGAATTGACAAACACAAATTATATATTTTTTTTAATTTTCCACCACATCGCACCTTCGGTCGGTGGAACAAGAGCACAATTGTCAAAAATTGCAAAAATGATTAAAGTATGCCAAAATGCTTTAAAAGTACCCTTTCAACTGGAGGAACAAAGACACTCATTTAGATCCTTCAAAAACCGCAAGAGAAAAGAAGTGGCTTTATCATATTGACGCCTTTTTTTTACGATATCTTGGTCTTAAATCTCATTGGTCAGTTGCGTCGTCCGCGCTAAACGAAGCAGTTGTCACCTGGAGTGTCAAAGTCGTAAAGGTAAATATGCCCTTTAACGAGTTTGATTTCTGGAGTGACAAAGACACATCTAACACACTTATGCCTTATTTATGATTACATAATTGAAGGGACAAAGCCTGTTCAAACAGTTGTGACTTTGTCTGTCCAATATGGTTATGATTTCGTGGTCTTTAAAACAAATATGACTTTCTATCTCCAATATCTTTTTAATATCGTTGTCCTTAAAACTAATGTGACTTTGTCATTCCAATTGTAATTTTATTTGGGTGAGCATAATGACGAGTCTGTCTTAGTTGATGACAACTCGAAAGTACGTTTTTTGAAGATGAGTGCCAAAAGGCCGTGACCATTACAAACAAAATTTCATCAATAGGTATGGTTACTTTCGTTATCTAAATGTTATTTAAAATAACCTGTGTTTATTTAAGCTATTATTTGGTAAAAATATTTTTAGATTCTTCGCCTATAACTATGGTTGATACATGGATAGATAATTGATGGAAATTTTTACAGATTAACGACACTAAAGCGATTAAATTTACTAAAGATTCAGAGACATACCAATACAAGAGCAGCTACAAATTAGAAAAATGGACAGAAGCAAAAATTTAAACGGGCCGTATTGGTAATAAAAAAAAATTGATGATATCATATTAAACTCGCTGTACACTGAAAAGTTAGCAATCCCTTACCGAAAAGCAAAAGATATTCGTTAATTGATTTCCTTAAATATAATTCCAAAGTACTATAAACAATTTTATAATTGCGTCTTTTAATTAAAACATTATTTGAAAAAGAAAAAAGTAAAAATTATAAAAAAGAGAGAATTATTTTCGTTAACTTTATGTTATCTTTAATTTTCAATTATTTTAAAGTTTTATTCCAAAGAATTTAGCTAGTGAATAGTATTATATTTTTGCAAACAGTTCCTAAACATTACTTAATTAATAAGAATAAACAAGATTTATGCAAAAAATCTAATTGTTTTTATTCCAAAATCATCCTAAATGTAAGCTCAAATAGGGTCGTAACTACAAAGTAGTTTATATTTTGGCACGACAAAGGCACAATTGTACCCATCCCCTTAAAAAAATAAACGTTTAATTTTTTTGATAACAACATGTTTAAAATAGTTATTTAGTAGGTATAGTTTATTTCATACAAAGGAGAATTACTTTAAAGTAATATTAAAGAAGTACCATGCTAATTGCATAAAAAAAATTGCTCTCCTGTAAAATTGCAATAACTACAAATGCACCCTTGTTCCACCGAAGGTGCGACATGTAGGTGCTTTGAATCGAGTGAAACATAGATCACAGCTGAACACTAAGGCTCTTCGTCCACGCGTCGACTTGCTCACGATTCGAGTATGATACGGGTAGCATACATGTCGCTCGGAAGTTTCCGTCATATATTTTCGGCAACGTTCGTACACGCGTCGACGGGACACGCTCTCGACAAAACGTGTCGGTCGGACTTGCTTGATACGAATGACGCGAAGCAATTATGGCGGAACAAAATAATACATTATTTGTGCAAGAAGTTGAGAGAGTTGTCTCATTAGAGAGCGATTGGGCGTCATTCCGCCACGCGTGTCCACTGCGGATTGGCAGACTTCACTCAAGTGAAGCTTCAGAATTTCTTCTTCCATATATGTGCAGGTTACCTCACGATGTTTTCCTTCACCGTAAGAGCGTAAGACCGTAAGAGTCGATAATGCACTTAAGTTTTTAAGAAATTTAAAAACTCTTTAAATGAATTGAACCGATTACTTAATTTGTCATCATAAGACATAAATAAAATAAAAATAAAAAAAAAAACCCGCCTGCGTAACAAATAATAAATAAATAGAAAATCAACTTAAAAGGTCGGAACAAGATAAGAATTTAATAATTAAATAAAACCAGCGAAATAAAAAAATAAACAATAGTTCTAGCTCCTCCGTGCTTCGTTAGGTGGGTAGGCTCCCGCGGTGGTTATAAGATGGCAGTGGGTACAAACCCACCAACCAATGGCCCAGCGAAGTAGGTTATGACCCGATCTCAGCAGATGCATGTCCATATACGAGTATGTGAGGAGGCCTAAGTCCTGCAGTGGAACGTTTGAAGACTAATGATGATGTTATAACTTTTAATGACAGGTTATGAGATAACATCGACTAGAGGCAAACTGCCACCCGATGAAAAAAAGAACGTGCCCAAGAATATCGAGGAGTTTGAGGAGCAGCAGGAAAAAGAAGCTGAGGAATTGAGCCAAGTCGGGGGAGGGATAGGAGAGCGAAAAACTCCAGAGTACACCATGAATTACCAACAGTCCGTCAGCGCCGAAGACGTTTTTCTGCAGGTTTGTGTGTTAGATTGTCCTAGCCAATACTTTGTACAAGCAATTGTTTACTTATTTGGATAATTGAGCTCAGTCCATTCAGCTTCTGTTATTCGCGATCTTTATTTATCATTCAAATTTTAATTAAATCGGGAATTTATTTTGCAACTTACCGTGTTTATCACCTGCGGCGCATTATTAGACGCTGCTTATATGTCATACAAATTTAAGTTTTCTTTAACTTGATCGAACGGCGAATATAACTCGCATTAGGCGCACTTCCCTGATTATAAATAAAGCTGAAGATGACAGGTAGCATTCGGAATATTACCTAATAACTATTTTCTTTCTTTTAGCACGTATGCGGCAAAAAACATGCTGCTCGCCTGATGTATACGCCCATAAGTACCGTTAAATTATATTTACAGATCGGCCCGAAAACTCCATCGTCAGCTAGCTGCGAGAACCTTATCGTCAGAATTAAAATGCCTGGCGCCAAGAAGGAGAACGTTGACCTGTCAGTTGATACCATGAGCGTGACCGCCCAGTCCTCGCAATACCTTCTGAAGCTGCCATTGCCGCATGGCATCAACCCTGACACTTCCAAGGCTACTTGGGACTCTGCGACCGAGACGTTGATCTTGACCCTCAAGTTAGATAGGGAGTTTGACTTTGTCAATTTCTAATATTAGGTACTTTAGAATAAAGGTAGATGAGTAGGTACCAAAGCAGTTTGTTGGTTGATTTATGGCCGCTTTTTATCCCACTTCTTACTTACTTTAATATATAAATCATGTAGCAAAATTTTGTAAAGCAGGCCCTTTGTCGTTACTGTATACGCTCATACTTGTTTTACAATTAGATTCGCAAGCTATAAAAGTAAATAAGTAAGTACTTAGGTAGGTAGGTACAAGTTGAATAGGCATGCACTTACTGACATAGGTACTGGCTAGAAGCTAGCAGTGGGACAGTATTACAGTATATAATAGGCTAGTAATTGCTAGCATACTTCTTAAAGGTAGAAAGCTTGTGATTGTAGTAGGTATGCATAATTTGGTATGAGATATGCTAATATCCACTAAAATAGTTTACAAACATAATTACTAACGGTGCTAACTTTTTGTTACCTTGTCATTTTCTTTTTACCTTAGAGCTTTCGAGTTTTACATACAGATAATTTAATTTCGCAAATATTCTCTTAAAATTTTATAAAAATAGATATATGATAAAATTATCTATCGTTTATATTTTGAATTAAGTGTGCTATGTTATAATAAACAGAAGTATCTCCAATCAAAATGTGTTTTTTATTGTGAGTTATCACTGCCCAACCACAGCGTCAAGGCGTCAATTTACTGAATCGTTGTCTGTCTTTAATTTTAGTGCTATATAATTGTATCAATGTCGTAGTTAATAATTCCAATTAGAGCGTTTCCTCCTGCGGAAATTATGGGACCTACTCCATTTAGAATATGGCCTAACGAAGGTAGGATTATAAAAAAAAAAAAATTATATAAACAAAACAAAAAACATTTTATAAATAGCTTGCCTACTTCTTAACTGATATTTAGTATTTGTAAAAATATTATGATCAGACGTTAATGACGGTAGTTGTTGACATTGAATTGGCGCCTTTGGCTTTCAAAGTAAAAAGTAAATAGTGTGGAATAATTTCGGCGGGCTGGTTAGAACCACGATAGCTCAATTGGAAGAGCACCTGACCCGGTATGTCAGAAGGGTGCAGGTTCAAATCCTGCTCGTGGAAATTTTTTCAACATTGTGTTTTTGTAATTTGTATCGCAACAAAATTTGCGTTAAAATTACATAAACAAAACAAAAAACTTTTTAATACCTAATTAGTTTAAAATTTTCGCGACTAAAACACACTGATAAAAAGGTTTCATATTGATTTAAATCGCTAATTTAGGGATTACGATCAGTGATTTCCGTATAACTTTATTACGGACCTTTACAGATACCTTACGGATACCTTCCTAATTAGTATTTGTTTTCGATAGTGCACAGCACAGGAATCACAATTAAAAAAATATTATAATTACCATTTCAAAAATTTACTCATTACCATTTACTTTAGATTAATGGAAAATACGGTAATTATGCAAATGGTAATTAGGATTTCAAACATTTTGTTGATTAAACAGTTCTTTATAAGAATCATGAAATTTTTACCTAATTTACCTAAAAATGGATCTTATAACAACTTAAATAAACGTTTTTGTTTTGTTTATATGATTTTAACGCAAATTTTGTTGCGAAACAAATTACAAAAACACAAATGTTGAAAAAATTTTCATGAGCAGGATTTGAACCTGCACCCTTCTGACATACCGGGTCTGGTGCTCTTCCAGTTGAGCTATCGTGGTTCTAAATAAACGTATCAGTTAAAAAAAACATCTTCTTACCACAAAAATGGAAAATGGTGATTAGACTATACTTTAACAAAAGCACTACGACGACGAGAGATTTCAATATGGTGCCAAAAATTCCGGTGCCATTCTTTGATGCGTGTATTATGCTCGGGCGCCGAGCGCAGACTGGCGCAAACTTGTTAAAGCAGTTAAGGGTGTGATTTCTCAAACTTGTAGGTAGTTAATTAAGGCGAATATTTTTTAAACGGTAATTATAAAGTTATCCGAGGACATATTTTAAGAGCACAAGTTCTTAATAATTTTTGTTATTTATGTAAAACGACTTGTGTATAGGGCTACGTAAACTATCCCATTTAAGAATATTGAACCATAATGGCATTCTTTAAAAGGGATTTAACTATATTGAATAAAAGCTTAACGAAAATGTAAAATGGGACATGAATGGTAATTAGAACCTGGATGCTTAGAAATAAAATTCTCTAAATTCAATAAACAAATATGGTTTCTAATAGTCTAGTTTAGGTCTGTAATACTTATATTCATAAGGTAGTATTATCAAAAGGAAAATATATATATATATATATTTTTTATAGATAGCTCGGCAAATGACTCCATCCCACCTGATTTTAAGTGAAAATGGAGTCCAGACGCGAAGATAACTGGTGCAGCGTGAAAACAAACATAGCATTAGTCAACCTCGCTCTGCCGACCCACAAGATGCTTTTTCACGCCTCTTTTAAAGGACCCCATATCATAGGAAGGAGGGAAAACGTGTGCTGGTAGACTATTCCATCTTATGGAGGTGCGACAAAGAAACGAATCACGAAATTTCTTTGTGCGCGATGGGATATTTGAAACAGTGAAGCGGTGACTCTGAAGAGCAGTACGTGCACTTCTATGAAGGAAGGGAGAAGGTGGGATGAGGTCAAAGAGCTCTTCAGAGCACTCGCCTCTACGCAATTGATAGATAGATAGATAATACTTTTATTGCAACACTAAAAAACATAAACATGAACAAAAAAAAAAAAATACAAAGTTACAATTTGGCGGTCTTATCGCTTTCAAGCGATTTCTTCCAAACAACCAGTCGGATGGAGAGAGCTAATAAACTTTAAGATCAATTGCAGAGATTCAAGAGTATTTGCCACTTCTGCATTGTCGATAATGCGTTCAGCGCGACACTGCTATCTGTCCAAGGCATCGAGAAGGTACTTTGCGGAATCGTCCCTTTGAGCCACTCCACTCCACGCAAGACCGTACCTGTGTCTTAAAGGCACAACTGGTCCGGCGTAAAGAATCGCCGCACTCTGTTCAGAACACCGAGTTTTCGTGAGGCTGTTTTGATCACGGTTTCGATGTAGTCCCTTTGGTTCACATCGTAGCGTATCGTCATACCGAGCATGTTGATACTGCTCTGCAGACTTAGATGTACCCTGAAGAGTTGGAAGGGGAAGGAATGGTGACTTTTTGCCGTGAACGCACATACCTGTGTTTTCTTGGCATTGAACTCAACCAGATTATTAGAGCCCCAATTAGATATGAGATCCAATACCCGATTGAGCTCAATGACAAGATTCACTCGATTCGCTCCGGTTTCGACCCGCCCTGCCGCTGGGTGACCGTTATATCCCCCATGCACCGTGCTATCATCTGTCAATCACTATGCCTACGATGCAAACTTCAGTTATCATTGTTGGTAATATTTATGTTGCATTTTTACAATATGTATTATCATTCTGCCATTCGATATTCTCATCTCGTAGCACAACATGATAAATTAAGCTAAAGGTACTGGATGAGACATGAACCATAAAAAAAAGAAATGTTTTTCTTTGTACTTAGCTGGTGGCCTCCGACGCCGGCCTTTCAGCGGCACCGGATTTTTTTGGGGACGGGGAGAAGTTTAAAGAGCTTCCAAGCTACACAGTCGAAACACTGTTAGAGGTTTTCTAGAGGGAATAGCATCACACACTAAGCGTGTCCCCGTTCTCTACCAGATTCACCGAAGATTTTTAATAGAGGACGCTTTTTCAATTTCTTGCGACGCGAAAGATCTGGTGACGCTGAGTTCACCATAGGGGGCACCAGCAAACTTTATTAAAAAAAACCAGAGAAGGAAAAGAAGAAGAATCAAAGAAGCTCTTAGTAACCGTGCTTGTGACTGTGACTCTGTCTAGGAAAAGAATTGATTCGATTGACCTCATCCTCAATCCAAATCCAAAAGACTAAGCTCTTCACCCTTAAAAGACATTGCCAAACTTATGGCACTCTTCTTCACGTAAAAGAAGAGTGAAATAATTGGGGTTGCAACAATACGTAGTCAAAAATCAATACTTACTCAATCCGTCTTATTACAAGACGTGGACTATCCTATATATTATTTTTATTACTTTATTTGGGGTTGCTATTTAATTGGTAAGGTACCTTATCTTTTACTTAGCTATCTATCTTCCAATCACAATATTTATATCGAAGATGAAGCTATGTAGCTCTTATCTAAAGTTGGACTATTTTTTACCTTTACTTATTTTTGTATGTAGAGATTGATATTCGAAGATATAGGTGTCAAATTTCTTCAATAAATGTTCAACCATAATATGCCATATACATAAAGTTCAAAGTCTATTGAGGAAATTTGACAGTTTGTAATAGTCTGATGTACGGGCGTGTGTGCCTATAGGACGTAACTAAAACATGGACTTGTTTTTTAAATGGCCTCACGTAATTAATTTATTAACAATTAACGTTGATAACGATTGCCTTGAACGTGAACTTGATTGCTTTTCAAGGATACTCTTACATTTAGAAAAAATTAAATTGACTTATAAATGTTACCTACATGACGTGTAAATAATCAAACTATTACATATTATACACACAATTGTGTCTCAGTTCCTAATTTTGTAATTTTTTCAATAGTCTAAATGTCAAAATTAGTACACTAATATACTACAAGTGGATGGTTCAGTGGTTAACGCGCTAGGTCTGCGATTGCTGAAGTAAAACAACTTCTCCTTGTGGAGTTTCCATAGGGAAGGCTCGTGCTCCAGACACGATTGTGGACGTTCTATACATCAGAATCAAAAACCAAGTTGATTAATTAAGAGCGTTAAGCATGGGTCATGTATGAAACTGTAAAACGCTAGTTCTAAGTAACCATGACATATCGATTTTAGCGATAAGCAATGAAGTTTGTAAATAGATTTTCAAAAAAAAAACTGCGCGTTTAGGAAGTCAATAAGAATGTTTGTGGTATTATTTCCTAGAAACATAAGAATCAATCACAGCTAAAGGTCTCTTCCAGCATCGCACGCTCGTGTTTGCAACGCAAGAGTTTTTTGTTTACATTATGTAATTATTGTAACAAATCGTGGAGCATTTAGTAGGCGGCGGCGGCAATTACTGCGCATTCTCAGTTTTATTGCTCGTATCATAGAAACGGTACTGAAGTTATTTATTCTCAATCCAGCAATCGCAAGATGCGGTGGTGAGACACATTGCGCTGTAATCACCCGCTTTTTGCAACAAACCTTAGTTTTGCATGAGAACATGACCCTATTGTTTTGAGTGTTTAAACATTTTTTCACATCTAGTGTTACTGAAATTGGGTGTTAGTTTACGATTGTTTGTTGTATGTATTACTTGTGGTCGCCATTTGTTTTTATAACGGACAAAAGGTAAGTGGTTTTGTTTTAATTTTTTGTCAGACTGTTTAATATACCATAATTAAGTAGGTATTCAAGTGAAAAGTTAACACGTAAACAGATCGGTATAGTGTCTATTTATGTACCCATACATGTGTGATTAATAAAAAGTGTTTATTTCAAGTCGCTTGCGTTAACTAAACAAGATACTCGTAGTAGGGAATTTCAAACATACTCTTAGTGGCTACAGTGTTCGAAACAGTAAAAAAATGGTATCTACTAACACTGGGGTTAAACACCAGTTATTGCCGCAAAAAATATATACATATATAACTAGTTGACCCGGCAAACGTTGTTCTGCCATGTAATTTTTCTGGATAGGGATGACACCCTAATCACCCAGCGATATGAAATATACTTTACGACCTATTCCCATACCTACCGAATATACATATAAAATTTCATAAGAATCGATTGAGCCGTTGCGGAGGAGTATGGCAACTAACATTGTGACACGAGATTTTTTTTTAAATTTATTTAGGAACAAACAGTTACACATGATTTCTAAATATATACTAAAATTGATAGTAAAATAAACCTATAGTTCCCTAAATTATCATTTAACATTTAACAGTACATTAAAGAAGATACATACAAACAAAAAAAATAGCAGACGTTCACTATAACAAACAATATTTACCCCAAAACACCGAATTTATATACACAGTTTGACTTTTTTATCACCGTCCCATACAAAACATCAATATTCATTGACCAAAATGTATGGTACATCTGAAATTTATTTTCGAGTTAGGGAGTTGGTCCAATAGTAAGAGTTGTTCGTTTGTATCACGGGAGTCATCTCAGAAGGTTTGGACGGTGATAAAAAAGTCAACCTGTATAGAGAAAGATTAAGTAGGTACAGACGTCTGCACATCAACCTACCACAAACTGTCAAATTTCCTCAATAGACTTTGAATTTTATGTCTAAGGCTTAAGGTTGACAATGTTCAGGTTGATGTGCAGGCGTGTATACATTGAAATTTTACTGAATGACAGCTAGGAAACAGATGGTCTATAGGTACTTATTCTATTGTTGCTAGGTTCAAAAATCAGCTGCTGATCCCTATTTCTAATATTTAAAGGAATAAAATGTCGATCACTGGTTCCTGTCAAACTGGCGCCACTACCGGGTTTAAAAGAGTTTACGTCATCAAATCTCGCTTAGGGCTGTAATTTTATTTATTTATTTGTTGGGAAACAAACAGCATTTTATAGTACAGAGGTAATAACTTAATCTATGTTTCACATTTCCCAAAACAGTTTCTACTTATAATTAAGATTCTACGTTAAATACATACTTACTTTTAAAAACAGAATCGGGCCTCAATATTTTTTTTATAATAATTTAACTTATTTTTATGTACAGACGCCTGCTCATCGACCTATCCAAAACTGTCAAATTTCTTCAATACATTTTCAACCATATGATAAAGGCAAAAAGTTCAGAGTCTATTGAGGAAATTTGACAGTTTGTGGTAGGTTGATGTGCAGACGTGTGTACCTACAACTCAAACTTGACCAAAAAATTTGCCAAAACTGTTTGTACATGAAAAGACAGCTTGTCTGTATCCCTAATGATTTCAGACTTCTTGATAAAAAGTCGGACTACCCTAGTTAATAAAAAAACACTCTGTGTAGTAGCAGATTATCAATTCAGACTACGGAACCTTTCACTGCGCAGGTCCTATTCGCACTTGGAACACCCAACTGTTTAAGGGGCATTTAAAAGATTATTTAAATGTTACTAAGCTAACATGCCATACGAAGCGGGCGTTTTATAAACATCACAATTAAATTGGAAACGGGTAGGAAAGTTGATAAGAAAATAGAAGTAACATCGAGTATGATGTTTTTCATTACTATATTATCGTTATGTTATCGTGTTTAACTGTTAAGTATTTCTTTATATTCATTGTTTATTACTTAGATGGCTACATAGGTATGAAAGAATTTTGATGATATTAACTACGGTTTTAATTTATTTTCAAGCTCCACATTTTAATAAAATAAATTATTTTATCAAACAGTATCGGCCTTTGCCTAACAACCGACTTGCCCGTTGGATTGAGTAGTCGTCTTTTTATTTAAATTTGTGTTGTAAGTATTTCTATAATTTTTTTTATTGTAATTTTACAATGTCGAGTTACCGGTTTAACGTATTAAAATTTGGGTTTCATCGTAATTGTAATCTATAGTGTCATATAATTTCATCAATTGGGGTTTTCCATTAAAATAATCGTGTTTTTGCGGAAAGTCCTGTGGCACACTTACATATGTGTGTTTTATCAATTGGGTTTTTTGCACTTTAAAGCTTAATAGTTTACAAACGGATTCCCCAATAAAAAAACTGTTTTCACAAACCTGCAATATTTTTAAAATTGCTATCCATTGTCTATCCCACACTGTGGGATAGACAAGAAAAAAAAATGACATCCCCACTTCACGTGTAGGAGAGGTAACCTAAAAATTTGGGATTTGAACCCGCACCCCATGACATCCCGGGCCAGGTGCACTACCATAATGCTACTATGGCTCTATTCAACCCGCCGTTTTTATCAACACTATCTACACTTTTGCATTATCAATAATATTTGTGTGATATTATTGTAAAATATAATCAACAGAACCTCAAATAAATGCCTCAGGTGAGCTTTCAAACCACGACCTTAGCAATCTGAGCCACTACTCTTCTAATTGAGCTACTGATACTTTGATTTCCTTGTAATTTTTTCAAATCAAATTAAATTATTTATTTACTGAAAATAGAGTAGTTACAATGATGGTAGTTTATATATATATATTAGTTCGTTCGTTTTGTACGTGCTTGTTTAATAAGCTAGTAGCCAGGGTTGTCTCTATTTTGCCATTGACATATTCGTATCAAATAAAGAAGGTTAAGGCAATTGTGTTTGTTAAAATAAGTAGGCAAATGATAACCTTTACCTGAAGGGTGAAGTGAAAGGTGATTTTACCAGGTGAGTGGCCTGCAAAAATGTTTGATGGGCTTGCAGCGCTTCTGCAGCGCTTCAGAAATGTGCACTGAAGCTAAGCATCTTTTATGTCCAGAGTTAACTCGTGTGACAATGCTATTGTCCGGAGTCGGGCGGACAGACTTATTCAATTATTATTTGTATAAAATATGGATCATGTATCTGTAATAAAGATTTATTATTATTATTGAATGACTCCACTTCACCTGAGCAAAAGTGGAGTCTATATATGCGAAGACAGGTAGTGGAGCAGGTGGACCATGCGCTCTTAAAGCAATACAACTACAATGCCATTGCCGCAATACTGCTTTGAGAGCAAGGGTAAGGCGCCAGAATTGTGTTTCACCAGCTGTCTCCACCTTGCCCCAGCCCGCAAGTTGCCTCTTCACACCTAGTTCAAAGGACCCCATGTTGTAAAAAATACCTGTGCTGGGAAAGCATTCCATAGGCAAAATTACAATTTAAAAAAATCAGATTGCATTGTTCAATTTGCGAATTTTATGAATCTTAATTGACGAATACTTGTAATAAACGATGTCGCTCTACATTTAGTAATGGTCGCCTGCCCAATAATGATGTTTAGGGATGTCACCCCTGAAAGTGTGAATTGAAAAGCTACAGAAATTGTTGATTTTGTACAAATTATATAAAATGTATGTAAAAAAAATATATTTACCTAAATATGCCTAAAGGTCAATCCTCATCCAATAAATTCATAAAATAAATTATAAAATATAAATATATATTTGCTATGTATGGATGCGTCTTGATTCCTTTTTGTTCATTCGACGTCTCTTTCAAAGAATGAGTACCTACATAGTTTAAAAAAGTTAGAAAAAAGTTGTACTTATACTAGGTACTACAATAATACAGTAAACTGAAGAATGGTTAGTATACGTCCGCGTAAACCTGTGTTTAGGATACCCTGTAACAAAACATTTAAAAAAACGTGGATATCTACTCTCTATAATGACTCTACTCTACCTATATATAAAGATTTCTCTTTAGTAGTGTATCAATCGATTACATACACACACAACTCGCACAACAGAAATTTTTTGTTCTATCACTTTTATACTGCCTAGAAAAAAAATCAAGCAATTAAAAAGCTAATCTAAGCTATTATTTTTCACAACACATGAAAATTCAATCAAATACGAAACGGTTTATTAAATTTATTAAAAGTATCTAAATGATACTTTTAGAGGCTTTTTAAAATACATTTTGCATTCTCAGATCCATTCTACTACTGTAGAATGGATTACGTTACTACGTGGCAGCCCTTAAAATACGGAATTGTACGCAGCGGTCATTCGCATGGAGACTCATAATCGATTATAATTCACGGAGTCCTATTCAAAAAGCTCAGGCGGTGTTGGATATTATTCTGTGGTGTTGTTTGCCTTCTAATGGCATGCCTATCAATCCCATGAATTTTAAACACAATAAATTATTTGATAGCAATTCTTGATAAAAAATCATGCAACTTTAGATTTACCTACCTACGATACGGTCATAAAGTAGAATACTAGGGGTGTTCAATAAAAAGTGATAATGAGTATGAAGCAGTTATATATTATTTATTGTTATTTTATTTTTCGACATAAACCTTTGAGGTTTATACACTCGGTATATTGTTTTTATAATCCTAAGAAAACCCTTTATTTGTTCTGCGTATAAGGCCCCCGTAATAGTGACTCCATGATTGAGGTATTCAATCATTATCACCCCCTGGCTGTCCCAGAAAAGAGAGCCAATAATCTTACCGGCGGATGGAAATGCCTTAAACTTCTTAGGCGTTGGAGATGACGGCATCTTCCAACTCATGGACTGTTGTTTCGTTTCAGGATCATAACGGTGGAGCCATGTTTCATCCATAGTTACGAAGCGAGCAAAAAATCTGTCAGGATCTTGTTGTAACAATTCCAAATTGATTTGAGAAATCCTCAGTCTTGTTTGTTTATGCTCGCCTGTAAGCATTCTAGGCACCCAGCGCGCTGATACTTTTTTCATGCCCAAATGTTCATGTTTAATGGATATGGATGGATATGGATACTTCCTATCGAAATTTTCAGTTCTTCAGCTACAAAACGAACAGTAACACGACGATCTGCCAAAACAATCTTTTCATTTTTTTATGATTTGTTCGGTAGATAACTGCCGACGTAGGGCGGCGTCCCGAGCGCGAGTCGTCTTTAGTTGAAGTTCATCCTCTCTTAAACTCGGCACCCCACCGCGCAACCGTAGAATACGGAGGAGCATTAACCCCTAATGTTCCATTCAAGTCTAGATTTACGTGCTCAGTAGTAAAGTTTTTCAGGCAGAGATATTTTATTAAGGCGAAAATATCAATTTTATCCATTTTGCGTACGACGCTCCGACACGACGAAAACAAATGACTTGTATTTTTAAAATGTTTTTATTTTGTTTATATAATTTTAACGCAAATTTTGTTGCGA
Source organism: Eudonia truncicolella (assembly GCA_949315975.1). Classification (NCBI taxonomy): domain Eukaryota; kingdom Metazoa; phylum Arthropoda; class Insecta; order Lepidoptera; family Crambidae; genus Eudonia; species Eudonia truncicolella. The sequence goes on along the minus strand of OX438828.1, from coordinate 9,044,488 downwards.
TACAAATTACAAAAACACAATGTTGAAAAAATTTCCACGAGCAGGGTTTGAACCTGCACCCTTCTGACATACCGGGTCAGGTGCTCTTCCAATTGAGCTATCGTGGTTCTAACCAGCCCGCCGAAATTATTCAACACTATTTACTTTTTTACTTTGAAAGCCAAAGGCGCCAATTCAATGTCAACAACTACCGTCATTAATAATGACGGTAGTTGTGTTTTTGTAATTTGTATTTTTAAATTATGAAAAGAAAATCAATAATTTTATTTTTTTTATTTTATCAAATGTTTGGGCTTTACCTGCCAGTATTTACTTTTTGGTGGTTCAAGGAGTTTATATGCCATTATTACTTTTTATTGAACACCCCTCGTATGTAAAGCCAGAATATGTTTAAACGCGTGAAGTTAATTATTGTTGCATTTTTATTGCTTTTTATCGATACAAACATACTGTTTAGAATGCTACAATATCACAGTAGTTTAGCTGGTAATGGAGCGACTTGTACCTTTATGTAACCATTCATTTACTAATTTTACACTCATTGCACATTAGGTTAGTACATCCATTCTTTACACCAGTAAAAATTTACTGTAATTTTTCACAAACCAACGGGAAGCGTTTGGCTTACATCTCCCCCGGATGACGATAAGGCCGAAGACAGACGCACTACAGCTGAAAATTTCAAGAATTTGGCATCGCGTTTTCGCGGCTTTATCGATGTTCTATCGGCATGCGGAGAGGTAAAGCCAGAGGAGAGCGGGATCACAATGTGTGTTAGCGTTCAGTCGCTACATCCACTGTCCGAAAAGGACACTAAATCGCTGATCATCGATGTGAAAAGGAGCAAATCTGCTTACACTCTGAAACGCACTTCTATAAGCATGTTTTCTATAAAAAGTGTACAAAATACAACGCCAAGAAAAATATGTTATAAAAGATTATATTAGCAACAATGTTATTGTTTCCAAAATGCAGAATTATGAAATTTCAAAGTCTGAAGTCACCTTTAAACAGTATCTAGGGGCACGGTAGTGCCCCCGCCAAGACGAGCCATGCGAAGCGCAAAGGCACTACCTACCTTTTCTCAAAGCGTTTGGGTTTCGATTATACTAGATAAACAAAACTCTTGGGATATGATGTCAATAGTAGACTTATTAAACAAATAAAGTTTCACTTGCATAGCATAGTATCCTAAGGGTGTTGGCGGGGAGGTGGGACAGTGCGCTGAGGCGGCACTGGATCACTGCCCTTATAAACCCTAAGATGGGGCAAATCTTTTATGTCAATTAAAAACATAAATTTTAAATGTTATTAACAGTAGATGTAAGAATATTGTTACTAACACTTGGATCATAGTTATCTTAAATAAATTTAATTTGAATTTGAATTTGAATAGCTCTTATACTTTAGATTTTATTGATATCTAAAAAACCCCGATTTCGTCACTGCCTCACTGGTGATCATAAAAATTCTGAGGAAACTTCCTGAAGTCTTAGAAAGCTGAAATTTGGTATGTAAGCTAATATTAGTACACAAACAATAAAAAAACTAACTAAACATGCAACTTTTACTCTTCCCTTTTTTCAAGCTTTTATATACACAATTGTTTACTTTTAGGACTTGTAGAGTCAGAAGCTTGGCTCTACATGAAATCTGATAACGTTTTGACAGTGCGATCCATCCATCCAGGTCTCGTCTTGGCAACATTTTGCATGAAAATGTTTTTGGTGGGATCTGTTTACATGATTATCTTTTTCACTTACTGTTTGTCACAAAATATCTCCTTATTTTGTGCTATTGTCGTATGTCGATGAATTTAAGTATACACTTATTCGTAATACTTATTAGGAAAACGCCTTTGTTTTATTATTTTAATAAATATCTACTTAGATATTAAACAAATAGGGGTTTTCAAGTTTTTTGACTTGAATCCAGTGGATCGCGCATTATTTGCTTCCCATTTGCTTGTATACCGATCGACAGAGAGCGCTGTTTCATGGTTTTCACCGTCCTAAAAATATTTTAATTTTGGTTAACATACAGATAGCATTGGACCGGTTATCCAAAGGTCGTAGGTTCGATTCCCACTTTAGCTTCCTAAGGCTGGTTGATTTTTTGTAGAAAAAAATTTTAGGATATTTTTTTTCGAAAAAAAAAAATTGTTACTGTTTTTATTTGCAGTTAACATCAAGGGTTTGCTTCTCAACATTGGCGCGATGTCGTGTGCTACATGGTTGTCGGTTCTCGTCATTTTCAATGCACTAGTGTTGTTTAATAGTTCAAGAACGTGGGGTAATGTGCGTGAGTACTCAACTATTTTTATAATTACATTCTTAGATACGATATTGTAATTATATATTTAAAGTTTTTATTTTGTTTCAATTATACATGGATTTTTTTTTTATGATTGTACACAAGCAAAATAGCGAAGCACGCAGTTATTTGTCGATTTACTTATTTTTTGATTACGATCTTTCGCAAGTCACCGGATGGGTGACCCAAGTTAAAAACGTAAACCGGCCTGTCTCGGAAGGCACATTAAGCCCTTCATCAACATCATCATCGACATCATCTCAGCTAAAAGACGTCCACTGCAGCTGGACAAAGGCTTCCCCAAGGATCTCCACAACGACCAATTTTGTGCTGCTTGGATCCAGCGGCTACCCGCAACCTTCAACAGCTCGTCGGTCCACCTTGTTAAGCCATTGGTCCCCACCGTTTATCATTGTTATGAACCGATGTTCCCATGCGCTAGTGATATTGTTCATGTTAGACTTGGAGGGCCAGAACCAAGCAGTGAACCGTTGTTAGACTGATGATATTAATGATGATGATTATAATTATCGTGATGGTGATAATGATGATGATATTATTATTAGAGTTACTATAAATTAAAAAGTAATCTTTTAATTTATTGAATCAGACGTTGTTTGCGGAAATCCATGGCATATAAATTGAAAATGCAATTAAATTGTTGATATGTAGTTTTAATTCCGCTAACGAATTCGTTTTAATCAAGCCATGAGTGTAGCACGCAGGGATATCGGATTGGTGTGCATTTGTGTTTGCATTTATTCTCCTCCTGCAAGTGCATATAACAATCGACGTGTATATAATTAAAGGCTACATCCAAGTTCACTAAACGAATAAGTTAGAGGAATTAGGGCGCTCCACAGACAAAGCAATTTTAGTTGCAGTAACTAGCAACTTATTTAAAGAAGCTATCAACTTTATAAAAGTTTTCTTTCATGGTTGCCAGTTGCAGCAACAAAAAATCCAGTTTACTTACGGCTGTCGTGATTCTAAATATAAACTTTTCAAATCAATGGTCAACAGTCAGTGTTTGCTAGTTGGGGTAACCAGCCATTTGACACAACTATTAGTACAAATTTGTCAGTTGCTAGTTGCGGCAATTTGTATCTGATTCTATTATCGAGTGCAGCAACTGAAAATTTTGTCCGTCATTGAAAATCGCAACTACAATTTTAAGGAAACATGTAGTTACGAGTTACCTGGGTGGCAAGTGCGAGTTTCATTCGCCATTCGATCACGTTAACGAAAACGAGAATTTGTATAGCAAAATTTTAACTCTCCTCGTGTGTCGCCAGGAGGCGTTGCTTCAATGCCATACTAATTTCCGTTTTCGTAAACGTAATCGAATGAATACGGATAGTATACCAAACTCACACTAGGCACCCTGTTGCTGCAATATTAAGATCAAAGTTGCTCTGTCTACGGAGCGCCTAACATCACATTGCGTTTTGTAATAGTTTGATGTTCTTGTTTAAATAACTTTGCAACGATTTCATTCAGTCCTTTGTTCTCTCGTTTATGGCATGAGTCGACCTTAGCTGGATACCTTATTTAATGTTTGTCATAAAGTATTAAAGGTGTGGTTATATTTCTAATATAATAATTGTTAAGATATTATCTTGTAATGAAACAAATAAAGTAGTAAGAGCATATGCTCGTATACGAGCACAATATACTTGTATTACGAGTATACTGGTCCACTTCTGGGCAAAAGCCTCTGTCGTTGAAAACTTATTTTTAAAATTATATTTTTTAATTTATTCTCAGAGCTGTTCCCGGCCATCAAAATACCTGATGACGCGCTCAATCCTCGAAGGCCGATTGTCCGAAGAAAAATCACGCTGTACCATAACTTCTTCCGAACAAAAGTTCAACCCACTGCCTCCAACATGTTGTTAATGGTATGTACAGTTTGAATGTAATGTGAGTAGCAAGAATACCTCTATGCTATTCAATATTCGGAGATTCATCACTTTGGCGACTGAACCAATAATGTGTGTCTCATATAGGTACAAGGTTATTTGTAAACGTCAATGACCTCTTTGCCACTTTTTCTACTAACCATTCTGAACCACTTTAGTTTAACGACATTTGTGGTAATCTACAAAAAATATATTTATTTACGCTTTATAAAAAAAAATACAAAAACATTTTTGTAATTTTTGAAAATTTTATTACAATAATTGTGATTCTTTAGCCGCACATACTGTTCCAAGCGAACCATTGTGTTTCTTAAAACGCGCTGCAGCAGACTTAATTCGCTTTGACTTGAAATAAAGAGCAATTAAGCCTACATAAGCATTTCAAAATAATATAAAACATAAAATTATACTTAATTGAGCCCTGTGTAATTCTCTGCTAAGCCATTCCGTACACCTATTAATGTTTATGGCATCGTGAACGATCCTACATTACCCACTATAGTAATACAAAATCGTGTTTGAACAATTGTGCTTGTACATCACACGGGCACGGCTAATTATGAACGTTTCATGAAATGCTATATTACCATTCAAAGTATTTTTTCTGCATATTATACGAAGTGACGTAAAATAACAGCTATATGTACACTATATTAGTTCCGTGGTATTATAAAAGGCACCGAACGTAATAAAGAAAAAACAAAAACGTGTTTATTTTCCAGCATGAAAATAATCAAAAACATTTTTTAGTTGAGAAAGTTCAAAAACAATTTGGTCTGAAAATATATGAGTACTTAAATCATTTATCATATACCTTGGTTGTTGACGCCCACCAGGTGAAGTGCGCTACAATGCAATTCCACATTAGGCCTTATCATAATTTCCCGTATCAGCTAAGACAAACGCTTTCCCGCTGTAAAATAAAATAAAAAACTAAGCTCATTGCTTAGCTTAAGTATTACCTACATAATTTATATTATTTTTAATATAAATGTCATAATATAAATTTTTATGATTATTCACATAAAATTTTACGCAAATATTGTTGCGAACAAATTACAATTTGAAATTTGTGATTTGTTCGCAACAATATAAAATAATCATAAATATAGCTTGCCTAATTCTAACCTTTCAATATTTGTATAAATATTAAGATCGGATGTTGATGACGCAGTTGTCGATAAGGCTCCTTTGGCTTACAAAGTACGAGTAGATAGTGTTGATTAATTTCGGCGAGTTGGATTGAGCCACGATAGCATAGTTGGTAGTGCACCTGACCCGGCATGTCATGGGGTGCGGGTACGAATCCCGTTCGTGGAATTTTTTCAACACTTTGTCTTTATTCAAAAAATAAGATTTTATAAATACTGAAATAAATTATCTTATCTCATCTCAAATTTCAGTCATGGAACCCGGAGGCTGCGCAACAAGCCCAAAGGTATGCGGAGAAATGCAGGTTCCTTCAGCACAACGACCCTCAAGAGAACATCGTGACGAACTTGGGCGTCTGCGGGCAGAACCTATTTGTCTCCACACAGAAGACACCTTGGTAATATTTTGTATTTTTTTTTGTGTCCACAAAAAAAATATAATAAAATATTTTCTTGAAAATATGTCAATATTTCTAACTGCAACGATAGTTTGCTGATTGCCTTAAGTAAGCGGCATTTTTAGAGTCACCGGACTTTGAGAAACTGAAAAGGTTAACAATAAACAGTGCTCCTGCACTATAATAATATTATCTTAGTAAGTGCAACATATCCTTGTGTGTAAAAACTTAAAAAAACAAATGCTAGTCTACAGCAAAATAATAGATAAGGACAACATTTCTAAAAATAAAAGCTGACGGATATTGTCTGGCAAAAAAAAATATAAATTTGAAATGTCTTTACCACATACTGGTTTATTTTTAGGTGTGTTTTTGCTTATACACCTCAAATGACCGTGCGACGATGTCTAAAAAATTTGGTGAACTTTTCGATATCTTTTTCTTAGAGACAGTATAATTTTAAATTTAACTTTTTATTTTCAAGTGCTAATTGCTGCACTGAAGCTAAATTAAATATTTATAAAATTTATAAAATACAGTGAAAAATTAAACGCGCACCCGACCCAGCCTAGAATCGAACCTGGGCTGAGCAGTGACAAAATTCAGCGCTATGTCAAGCGATCTTGCCACTCTGCTACCAAGTCGTTGATAATAATAACGAAGTTATTATATAATATCTTTATATATATATTATTTTTTAATTTTGTGTGTATATTTCAATGGGTTCCTGGATAGTTTGAAAACGTAATTGGACCAGGTAGGTGGCGCTGCTATAGCTGCTATGGTCCATCATGGGATACGGGTGTTTTTAAGCGGACGAAGTCGCGAGCGGCCACTAGTATAGTAATAAATATTTACGTAACAGGTTGACCGCCGTCGGACCCAGACACAATAGAAATTTAATTGTTTGTCGGTCAAATGGCGTTTAAGGTGTAAGTAACACTTTATTCCCGAAAAACCAGAGCCTATACTCACTTCTTGACAAAATATAGATAAAAATAACACAATTACCTACTACTGTTCACTTTACAAACAACGAAAATAAGCAGAGCTTATACTTACTTATAGACAAATGTATATATGCATAAATAATACAAAAGTAGTTTTCATCACAGAACCATTTGTCTTGTACAAGACTTAAAAAAAAACTATCAACAATTATTGCGATAAAGTGTTAAGTAACTTTAATGTCGGCTACACCATTAACTGAATTGATTTGTTATTAAATTATACGCTAGATTTACCGGGTCATGCGAACTTATAGTTAAAGATATAATCAACTCGGAAATGCACATAACACTTACTATAATCATCTTGTTTTTTTACTTACAGTAAGTAAACAATAATGTTCAATTACACTCATGATTAGGTACTGTTTGAAAAATGGCAATACTCACTTCAAGGTTCCGTTGCGTACAAATTCACATACTTATTAAGATTTTTAACCATATAAAAAGTTCTGTTTCACGCTTAAATGACGGTAGTAATAAATTACCTAATAAATCCGTCTTCATGCTTTTCATTTTTTTTCTTATAATTATTTATTTGATTTCCTAGTCCCGCCATAGTTCTAGTCGTCACGATTCACAAAAACTAGACGTACAATTATAAAATAAAATGGTGGACTCGTGATCACCCAATTAAAGATTTCAAAGGGTATGGACTTTTTGTAGAACTTTACGCGTATAGTAGCGTCGTATGTGTAATTGTGTAAGTATAGTGTTTACATTTTGCGCTGTCAATGTACCATCTTCAATTGAGCACATCATCTGTCCACCTTGAAGGGAAAATTACGGGGTTAGGCGTTGTTCATAACAGCGGGTAGTGATAAGTGGGGCGTCGGCGGTGGCGAGCGCGGAAGATGAGAAGCCGTTTGCAATGAAATGCAACGGGCATGATGAAGGTTGCAGTGCATTGAGCGATACCCGAGTGACTCTACTTTTTAACACTCGTAGTTTTATCTACTTACTTCGTAGTCATCAGTCATCGTCAGTATTTTTTTTTATTAACTTGTATAAACTAAATGGTTATGCAGTTTGCTATTTTTGGGGTTCCGCACCTCAAAAGAAAAATCGGAACCCTTATAGATCACTTTGTTATCCGTCTGTCTGTATATCTGTCTGTCTGTCAAGACCCTTTATCTCGGGACGCGTGGAGGTATCGAGTTGAAATTGAAACTATATACTTAAGTCTGCGGTCCCTTGAAGCTGTGAGTAACTTTTAAGTTAACGAAAAAATATATACGGCCGGTTATGTCGCAAAAAACGTATATTTCGACACTCTCAAGGGAATCAAAATTCATAGGGTACTTGCCGTTGACCTAGAACTATGAAGTTTGGCAAGTAATATCGTCTTAAACTACAAGTATAGGAAAAAATCTGAAAACTATACATATTTAATTAAATCAAATTCAAAAACAAAATTTTAAAGTAAGTTAACCGTGCCATGTAGGGTATCGTATGAAAGGGCTTCATTTGCAGAAACTTAAACAGATTTTAAATTATTTTTATGATTATAGTATTCGATTTATGACGAAGAATGAAAATAGAAATACCTTTTCCCTCTTTTATATGTATAGGTACCTAATAACTTTGGTGTATGTAGTACCTAACAGTTTGCACTGTTATGCGTGCAAATAAATATTATAGTCCTTTTTTTAATTTTGTAATTAAACACAATCCTTAATAGGTACACCTTCCTTTTTAAGTGTATAATATAAGTAATTGTAGATTTTGGAAACTGAATTTTGGGAAAAGTTTGAGACTCGGTTCCTGAACTATAATAATATGTACCCATAAATTTGTACGGAACCCTCGATGGGCGAGTCTGACTCGCACTTGTCCGGTTTTTTTTTAAATAATATGAAGCATTAAAAGACGAGACGTGATTAAAACCAAATCAATTTTATAATGCCAAAAATAAAGTTTTTTTAAAAAAGTTAAGTATTTTTTCAATTTTTCTCGGAAACAGTATGCTTTATTTTAGCTTTCACTCAATAAAATAGTAGTGTACGTTATCTTTAGTTCATTATTTTAAAAAAAAAATCTTTTATAAACGCTATCTAGAAAGTTTCGGCGTAAACTTGCCAATCTTATCGCTCCGTTTGTAGCTCCGCTCATCGCCCTACTACAGTTCCGCTGTCGCTTTAGTCACGCGGCGTGCCATGTTAGTGAACAGGGCCTTACAGTGACGTGTAACATTAATTGTGATGCGATAATTGATAATGAAAACAAAAAATTGTGACCTTTAAGAGCTAAATATATTTTGGCGAGTCAAAAATTTAAATTAATTTCTGTAAAGTTAATAGCGTTTATCTGACTTTGACGTAAACATTGCCTATGTGCAATAGTGGAATTCGTGATTGTCGTTGAATATGCTATTATAACCAACCAACTAAATATATTTTAAAGCAAAGAAAGGCAAGTCAAAAATAGGAAGGGATGTAAAATCGAACCATGCGTAACTCTCATTATTACATAACGTTGTCGTCGGATAATCTTAATTTCCAAAGAAAATGTCACTGATTGTGATTGTGATTGTGAGTCAATTGGTTGTATACTAAAATTGTAATTACTTTCAATTCTGCCTTAGGTGTATTTATACCTACATCACACCAAGTCAGTCTTGAAAAACATGTATATAAAATATCTACTTATTTAGATGGAGCTATTAGTGCCTTCTTTTTATCGGCTCAGTACCGCTAGCTCCAAATGTATTGTTCTCGTAATTTGAAAACTCCTTACAGTATGTTCCACCAACTCCAAAATCTTATTTTTCTTGTCCTACCAAACTCCAAAAGATTTTATTTATTTTTGTAATATAAACACGACGTTATTATCAGTAACTCCAGAGATCGTACAGTACAGTTAATAAAAATGTTATCAATAAATAACTTGACGGACTCTACGGCGCAATGTATAAAGAGTTAATAAATGTTATTATATGTCTCAGAATTCAGAACAAACCAGAAACCCCGCCGGCTCGCTTAATACTGAAGAAACCAAAACTACTCTTATAAAGAGCGCGTCAATACGTCATGTACGAGTGTCAAGTTTAATTTAAAAATGCCATCTTGCGTCGATACAACATGCAAAAATGCTACTGGACTTACAAAGAAACAGGATGGGATCACATTTCATCTGTAATTAGCGTATTCAAATTTATTTAGTTTATGAACTGGTCTTACCTAAAAACGAAGTATTTTTTTATTATTGTTATCTTTATTTATTTTTTCTCGTATAAATTTACATTTTTAAATATTTTCTAAAAACAAAATAAATAAAACATTTAAAAATACTAAAAAAATAGGGGTCCGCCGGCATCGGGACCAGGGTTCAAGCTACCGGTGGTTAGGGCTCCAGAGACAAGAACCTCCTCATCTTGCGTGCCGTATCGAGAAGAACTGCCTTCTGAATCAGGCCGCCTAACGAGAGCCTCATTAGATGTTGATCAAGGCTCTTGGCCAATAGGCCGTTGGCCGTAACCACAATCGGTACGATGACGGCCGAATCCACATTCCCATGTCGACAGCCTCGTGTACTAAGTCGAGATATTTGATTTGTTTCTCTTTCTCAGCTTTCACAAGGTTCTCGTCATGGGGAATGGTGATATCGACAAGCATCGTGCGGCGCGCTAATCGATCTATCACCACAATGTCAGGCTTATTAGCTACAATAATCCTGTCGGTGATGATAGATCGATCCCAGTACAACGTGACATGGTCATTTTCGAGAACTGAGTCGGGTACGGTACCTCAGAATCCACAAGTTTGTATTTCAAAGCAAGTTGCTGGTGGATAATCCTGGCCACTTGGTTATGCCTTTGCAAGTACTCGCCGTTAGCCAGACGAGAACAGCCAGAAATAATATGTCTGATAGACTCACCCGGACGGTGGCATGCCCGACATATGTCAACCATCCCTTCATTCTTTTATTATTGTTATTATTACTCCTATAAATTATTGTGATTGACTTAGAAAAATGACGTAGACAGATTATTCAAAAAAAGAAGTATTCTTTTTTGACGGCACATTTAGAAGTTGTCCCAAGCCGTTCCATCAGTTGTAAACTTAGAGCAAACCAATGTTGTACACGATGCATGCAGACGTGGGTAGTGACGAGAACATAACAAATATTATACCGGTTCTTTTCGCTCTTTTACCGAATTATGCTGATTTAAAAATTATTATGAGTTATATGCACCCGGTATGATAGTCCAAAGTATTAGCTCAATGACAAAACACTGACCTGACCTAACTATTCACAAAAACTTAAAGCGGTAGATGAACTCATGTCCTTAACTTTTTTTGATACGTGTGCAGTTAATAAGACTTATAATTGGCAGTGTATCGGTTTTCCTCAAACATTACCCTAGAATTCTCCAAATTAAATTCTACTATATTATATTATTAAACTATCTCTGTACAAAAAATCACATCGATCCATGACTCCGTTATGACACAAAGTTAAGACAAACAAACTGCCGACAAGTTAAATATAAACTTTTATATTCTGCCAAACTTAAATGAATAAATAAAAAAAAAACATACTATCGCATTCGCATCGCATAAATTTTATTACGATTGTCTTTTCTTTGTTGTCAGGTTTTTTGCGCTGAAGAACTGGTTCTTGGAGTACCAGAACTTCACATACGGAGCTCCTGTCCGCGACCTGAAGGCGGTGGGCCACTACACCCAGATGGTGTGGTCTACCAGCCACACGGTGGGCTGTGGGATAGCCTACTGCCATGGCGGACCTTGGGGGCACTTCTACAATTACGTCTGTCATTATTGTCCCGGGTAAGTGGTAAACCTACTTGTTTCCTTACGCTTACGAAGTAAGAGCAGATAGTGTTGATATATTTGCACGGGTTGGACGAAGCCACGATAGTGTAATGGAAAGTAAACCCTACCTGGTATGACAGAGGGTGTAGGTTCAAATCCCGCTCGTGGAAATTGTTCCAACACTCTTCCAAGTGTAATTTGCTTGCAACAAAATAGCGTGAAGTTTATTTATACTCATATTTATTCACTTGTTTATATTATATGCAATCTTATTCTTGTATCGTAATATAAAATAGGCTTGAAATGTGAAATATGTAGTCTGTTATTGAATATGAGTTGAAGCATGAAAAGCCCGCGTGTAGACAACGGTCACTTTATCCAAATCATAAGCACTATATATTTGACTCGGATTTGGAATAATTTTGATACTCCCCTTTATCTTTGGCGATAAAGCGATATGGCGATAACGATATATTTAATATTTCCGAATATGTCGTTAGCTTATATATATGTATAGCTTAGGCAGCGCAGCGCCTATTTTCGCTAAACAGCAAAAGTGAATGCTAACAAAATCGCTTCTTGATTTCTAGTGGAATATACCTACTACTACCTCACTACTATATACCTACTGACTCAATGCTCAATATATTGATTGCAAAACAATAAAGTACATAAGGGTACCCCCTTATTCATAAAAACTATTTGAGCATTATTTAGTTAAATATTGTTTTGTCAACGTCACACAAACGTCATTTTGAATTTTAGAAAAAGAGACAAAACAATGATTAACTAAATAATGCATATATAGTTTTTATGAATAAGGGGGCTAATGTTTGGCCAATAAACGTTTCCCGAAATATCACATAGCAAACATTTTTCAAAACAACTTATTACAAATTCTTAGTTAGCATATCTCTTTTTTGGCATATTATTGTTTAACAAATAATTGTTTAGTCATGTTTCATTTAACCAAATATTACTTAATCAAATGTTTCATTTAGGACAACTTACTCTTCCCAAAATATTGCATTTGCAAAACAATTTGAGTGTAATTTCTATAATAAGTTAATCTAAATTAATTTTCATATTTAATCCTTTTTATCGAAATTTTCAAATGATTCATTAACAATACAGGGGATCTAGCCGGCAATAGGGGGTCGGCGGCCGCTGCCTGCACGCTCACTTCGCTCGCTCCGTTCGCTCGCCTTCGCGCGTTAATGGTCACTGTTCTAACCTAACCTAACCCAGATGATTTAACTGGTGACAATTTGAGGAAATATTATTTTGGAAATATAATTATATTATAATTTTTTCCAAAATAAAACATTTGCTATATTAACATTATTTTGTATTATTAAAACTTGGCTAAGTAAAATTTTGCCAAATGATAATTGAACCAAATGAATTATGTGCGAAATGTACATTTGTTGTTTTTTGGGAAGTGAAATTTGACGAAAAATAATTTGGCCAAAGGGAGGGATACCGTACATAACGATGGTAACAAAATATAAGATAAAGTTATGGACCCTATCAGGCACACAATTAAAGAGAAAGAACCTATACTTGTTTACTTTGTACCTATAGTACCTACCTCTGATCAGTACCTGCCGTTACTACTCTACTACGCTACTCGTAGAACGTTATCAGTTTCTCAGTAGTTGAGGATTCCGAGTCGAGTTCAGTACAGTACAGAACAGTTACCACAAGGTGAGAAGAAAACCAAGGGCTTAGCTGTTGAGAAACGAAAAAAGCATATGATTCCAAATAGTTACCCTTCTATCGCCAGTTAAGTAGGTTAGGGTAGTAACACCAGTGATCGTTCGACACTTTAACTAAGCCAAGTGTTCGATACAATCTTTATCAATACCAATAAATAATATAGATGTTGATTGACATTTTACGGTATGACGGCTGAGAAACAGATGGTCGGTATTCAATTGTTGTTAAGGGTGCGCCATCCGTAAGTGACAAGTGTCAAATATTTTATTTGAATTGTCTTCGTCCATATTTATTTGGATGCCGCGCGGCCATACTAATTTTGTATGGAGAATTTAAGGTAAAATTTTAAAAATAATAACTTAAAACACCGCTCCATAAATCGAAAATGTGAGACAGGCGATTTGTAGTTAAAACATTTGTGATTGTTTAGACATAATTACAGGTATAATAATTTAGTTATAAGATATCAACTTAACGCCGCCACTCGTTTTCATGATTTTTGCCCATTTAAATGGTATTGTAGAAAAAACTATAGTGTGTTATGAATTTATGGGTTGGACTAATTGTAAACACGTTCCTTTGATACTAAATATATATTTTGTTTATTTTATTTATTTTTATTTTTATTTATTTAATCAACAAAAATATAATAACATATATCGGTTAGTAGTATCTTAAAGCCTATGTTAGGTTTGTCTAGAAACTAAGTTCTCAATATAGTAAAAAGTAATTGAATTAGAAATAGTAAAATAATAATATGACGGTAAAAGACGAAAAGGCAGTACAATAATTATGAGCTAGCGCGCTCAGCGATAACCATTCCATCGCATCGATACAGAACTGACAGCGTAATGTAATACGATAGTTTTTTTCATCATATATCAACTTAACCGTGACTACACTTTTGGCTTTTTTTTGGTCGGCGCACCCTCAAAGACTAAAATCAGCTGCTGACTCCTATTTTAAACGATTACAGGAAAAACTGCCGATCACTGGTTGCTGTCGAAGAATGGTGCCTTTACCCTACTTTGTTGTTATTAAGGATTGGCAGATGATTAACCGTTTAATTAAAAAAAACTTTTATTTAATTTCAGGGGTAACATCTTATCCATTGTGGAATATCCGTACAAAGTGGGGCCACCTTGCGGGGACTGTCCCAACGACTGTGTCTCCGGCAAACTCTGCGCGAACCCGTGCAGTCAAAAGGACTTGATATCCAACTGTGATGAGCTGCTCCCTATCACTGATATCTGCAGCCAAGGGCATCTCTGTAATGCTACCTGCGTGTGCGGCAGTAAACGATTGCATAAAAACTACCCTTTCTGAGGATTAATAAGTACTAAGTTAGCTTGGCAGTGTAAATAAAATATACGTATAGTGAACGATTGTCTTAGTTATACATTTTTTTTAGTTAGAAGTATATCTTTAGTTAGTTTACTTAGTTTTATCAGCGCACAACATTTTTGATTCTGAGTGCCTAGTGTGCGTTTTGTTTAGGTACAGAAACCTGCACTGTGGTTCTAACCAGCCCGCCGAAATTATTCAACACTATTTACTTTTTACTTTGAAAGCCAAATGCACCCGTTCAATGTCAACAACTACCGTCATTAACACCCGATCATAATATTTTTACAAATACTAAAGATCAGTTAAGAAGTAGGCAAGCTATTATAAAATGTTTTTTATGTTTATGAAAGTACAACTAATAAGTTTGTCTAATATTTTAAATTGGATCAGAATTAAAATGTCTTATTTATCGTCTCCTTATTTTCTGTCAATACCCAATGTATAATATGATTCTGAATGAATTTGTGTTAATTGCTATATGTTTATAAAAGTGTTACTATTAAAAGTTTTGCTGAAGTGAAAGTTTGTTTTTAATATTATATTAAATTCAGAACAATATTGATTTTTTTTATTATTGTCCTTCTATAAAAAGACCGCCTCTGTGGTCTAGTGGTTAAGACCACCGGTTTAGACTCAGAGGTCCCGGGTTCCGGGTATTCGGTTTGGTAGGTGGTAGGGCTTGTATGTCCGCCTGGCTAGCTACCACCATCTTATCTAAATATGTCGCCATAATATCCAATGTTTGTAGCATTGTTGTGTTCTGGCAGCTAGAGATAAGATAGCCTCACTAGTTGAGGATTCCAGATAAAATGCGCTTCCGCCAATTGGTCTTATCATCACTTAACATCAGGTGAGATCAAGGTACTGTGCTTACCCGTAAAAATATAAAAAAAGACAACCATATTGATGAAAATGATATAATTACTAATAAAGTGGAAAATTACACACCCCGCCTTGTACAGTCACGAGCATTAACATGCATACATTTTTGACTTGTTTTTTACTTTTATTCCATTGTTATAAGAGTTGCATCGTTAACATGTTAATTATCGTGACTGTACCATGCTTCACATGATCACATCGCACAAGCTTAACAGCGTTGACCACAACTCAACAAGGTTGGCACTGCCTCCCTCGCAAGACTTGACAGATATCGTTACCAAATTCACAATATAAGAACCTACCGGTAAGTGACGTTATTTATAAATAGATAATTTGGTACCGATAATTCGGGTAACGTTATCTAAAAAAGTATCACTGCTTTTTTACGTTAAATATTGCTTTTGCTTTAGCCAAACCGCGTAGAGCGGTTACTTAATTTACCGGTGAAAATGCCAACCAGGTGCCATACCAAGCTTACCGGTATCTTCGTTTGAAAGAAGTACTGATACCAATTTTTAACGGTATTCTAAACCCTACTCACTTTACGTATTGGCGTCGGTACACAGGGCACTGAATGGTAAACTCTTTGTTTACGTTGGCTAGGGTTAAGCCCGGTGCAGGTGACTCAGCAAGTGGGGTCGTCACTGGTGCGGAACAGCAACGTCTGGTGCTTTCGCCCTATTCATACTTCGAGTAGCATCACGCACGTGTATACACGAAGACTTTTTATCGGTGATCAGAACCTACTGATTCCGACTAAGTAAATGATGGCCATTGCAATAATAATAGTAGTTACATGTTATCTTTTCATAAATTTAATTTTGTATTTTTAATTAGGTAACCAAAATTAATTAGAATGTATGGTTTTCCTACATTTTTATGAAGTGACGATTGAAGTGTTTTTGTTTACGTTGTCTGCCATTTGACAGTTTACTACTAATATTATGAAAAACTTTAAGTGCCTTACAAATAAATAAAGCATAAGGTCCGAATAGTTATTCCGTATTTGTCTCTTTCACTCTAATTTGAAATGACGTTTACATGACAGGAACAAAACACGGAATAACTATTCGGCCCTTATTCTTTGTTTATTTGTAAGACCCTAAATATCTTTTTTTTTCATCGTTGTACCTGTACTTAAGAGGAGGTTTTATTTGTAACAAGGAGGAGTAGAATGACCATGATTTTAATATTTATAGTTATTGACTTTACTTCCCAGACAAAAAAAAATAAAATGGAACGCTGACATGTAAGTTTTATTATTATTGCAATGGCTATCATTAACTTAGTCGGAATCAGTAGGTCCTGATCACCGATAAAAAGTCTTCGTGTATATAGCACAAAATAAGGAGGTCCCAGAAGGTAAGCTTAATATATACCGCGCTCGAGCAACTCACACATAGACCCCTTGCACGGACACGGATCTCGGTACAGTGCGGGCGCTGCTGTTGCGGGATTCCGTGCCCGCGAAAGTTTGTCAATGTGTGCGTAGCTCGAGCGCGTTTCCGTGAAGCTTGCCTTCTGCAGTATTCTAGTTTTGTGCTAATTGTGAGGAAGTTCAACACTTATTGAACGTACCTAACGTTCAATAAGTGTTGAACTTCCTCAATGTTCAATGTAATGTTGAACTTCCTCACAAAAAAACTGTAAAGCTTAAAGGTCATTGAAGTTATGTTACCAAGGCCCTCGGTGAAGGAAGTTGTTATTAGAGGCACAAAATCAAAAAGATGCTTTAGTTTTTTATTTTTTTATTTAACAATGATTAGGTATTATCATAAATATCGCTACCTTGTTTGATAAAATTATAGGTTTCTTAATATTTTAAGTTCAGTTCGATTCGAAATGGATATTTTTTTTATTTTCGTTTCTTAATTTTTAATATCAAACTGTTTATTTATATTAGACTATTAACATTCTACGTCATTTTATAACGATAATTATCTACTTATCATAAATATGTGTATATCGTTATTTACCATATTAGATAGTAAAGTAAAGTAAAGAGCCTATAACTGTCCCACTGTTGGGCAAAGGCCTCCAGTCATACGGAATCGAGTCATCAAATAATGGGTAATGGCTTAATCACCACGCTTGCTAAAGTCGGGTTGGTGATCGAAAACTATGGGGATCACTATCACTATGCATCAAAAATTCGAAACATACTGCCCGACCTGGGAATTGAACCCGGGACATCGGCACCGAGGCGTAAGAGGATATGAGAGAAAATTATAATGAAATTAATCAATTTCAATTCAAAACGTTTATAGAAGTTTTAGCAATTCGAAACGTCAATTTATCAATTTTTTTTCACTATAGCATTAATATTCCACGTCGTTCCCGTTCGAGTGAGCAGCATGTTTCCCACCCCCACTACATGCCCGACCCAATTGTAATGCAGCGGGCGCGGTCCGGCGCGCGGGCATTGCGGTGCCGGCCGCCGCGCCTCGCGACCATCTGCACCATACAGTAGCATCATAATACGTATCCGCTATGGTCTGCGACGACGGCCTCCACGCCTCATCGCCCCACGGACGCCGCAAGTCTCTCCGCCGGCTCGCCTCCACGCGCGGCTTCAAACCTCGCACCCCAAACGAATACGGCTGGATACGTGTCTTCGAAGGTCTCGAACCATACGCCGTCGATGCACCGAGCAAACTCGTCAAGGTCTCCCTTAACACCACCGTCGAAGATGTCAACAACAAACTGGGATTCGGAGAAGAGCTCACACTATGGCTACAGATAGGCGGAGATAAATCTAGGCGATTGGAACGGGATGAGTTCCCGTTGAGGGTACAAGAGCACTTTCTGGTGACGTACGGATGGCAGTCGGAAGCCCGCAGGCAGAGGCTGGCGGTTGACCCTGAGCTTCGTTACACAATACGATGGAGCGCGGGGCCAGCTGATCGATCTGGTGGAACGTTAAGATCAGGCACTATCAACATTTTAAAAGGACATGTTTTCCCACAATGGAAACAGCGGCCTGCTCATGTAATTGGTTCACAGCTGCACACCTATGGTAAGTTGCATATTTTACTTACCGGTATATTTAGTTTCGATAGTCACGATGAATAATATGAAATTATATAATTTTCAGGATCGTCCTGGGAAATGATAGAATTGAGCGGAGGAAGTTTAGAACTGTGCCCACCGAAGGCTCAAAAGTTAGTGCTGTGCGTGAAATCTCGTTGCCAGGGCAACCAAGCGGCTGGAGATGCGGCCCTGAACCATATTTTTCTTGGATTCAACACTATATGGGAACGCAACATGTGGTTTTGCTGGTTAAAAGAGGTAAGAGTTAAAACATATTTGCATACTTTACTGAAACATGTTACCCAATCGCTGCTACTCGTTTCAATTGTTTGTCTGTGTTACGTATACTTAATGAGAACCGACGTATCAAAGACTTTTAGTAGAACGGCTCCGTATAATGTTGTTTGATTGGTATGCTCCATATGATGTGGTTACTGTTAGCTGTTAGCAGATGATTTAGGATTTGATTCCGGTACACTTCTTATACTAACGAACCGTGACATGAATAGCAGCAAATTGTTAGAAATCTCTTGAAGATATTAAGCTTTTGACATTTCAATGTGCCATTTTGTGTGGTTTACGTTAGGGCTGTACACCATGTGACTCAAAATAAAATAAAACAATTAAAATTATACAACTTTTACGGATCTACTCGCGTTTATTTTACACATTAGTTTTAGTTAATGAAGGGATGAATCGTTGTTCTCTAGTGAACAACGAGAACAACAATTCATCCCTAGGATGATACGCGAGGCTATTGAAATTAAAAAAAACATCCTAATTTTAATAGAAAAGATGGTTGGAATCTACCACCAGCCTGGGATCCCATCATACAAAATATTAAATCCCAGCCCCAACATTATGTAATTCAAAGACAACTATGAAACACGAACCACAGACGAAAGTAAAGTAACAGAACACCAGATTCAATTAGCCGTTGCAAATATGTGTTATTTGATGCGTCGTCATTTTGAAAAAAGTGTGTTAATTAGAAATTGTGTACGCATCACCCTGAAAGAAATGTCACGGTCGAGATGTCGAGAGTGCGCAGGCGCATAGCGGTGCGGAGACAGCGAGACATGCTCAGTTGTTACTCGCATTAGTGAAAAGTCACTCGATACGATCGCACAGAAAGAAAACGGATTTCGAATACAAAGAAACGAGACAGTAACAACAGTGACGACAAAAATAAACGCGTTTCTAAAAAAACTACCGAATCCTAAGAACTTGTCAATCAAGGACATCCAGTTGCCATTTGTACAGTCGTCGAGAGTACCCGTGATTCGAATATTGAAGAAGCGGTACGTGGAGTGTTTGGGAATAAACAATGCTTGTGTCAGTTCGTCGGCCCCGTGTCCACACACCGCGACAAAGTCAACCGTCTTGGATATGTCACCTGATGTAACGTAGTACCAGTAACACCAGTAACGCGCAGTGAAGTGTTAGCTATGGTGGAAGGGAATAAAGTGAAGATGGAGGACGAGCCTGATAGCTTGGAAATGTTCAGTGAGAGTGAGCAAACTAGTGAACTGTTTTTGGATAGTTTGGAGCCGAACGTGCTAAAACTAAAGCTTGAAGTGAAGGTAGGTATTGTGCGAAGTGATATGAGACATGAAAAAATCCACTGCAAGGCTTATTTTAAATAGTTTGAACTTGAAGCTTGAAAAAATAGGTAAAAGAAACGCGTGCTACGGTTTTTAGTTATCCTCAAATAACGATTATATATTAGATATAAGGGTATAACAACAAAAAGCTGAAGATTTATGATATAAGTTAGATAAAAGATTTTAATTTTACAAAGGTACAGGTGAAAAGTTTATAAGCCCTTTCCAGATAGTGCATTGGCCAATATTTACACATAACTAGGTAGAGTTGCGGCTTTCAAATAGTGTATTCAATTTAAAATAATAACACTGAATTTAACGCGCGTAAAAATAATTTAAAAAACGACCTAATCGTTTGTGAAAATGTTTGTTTGTTTGTCGGGGCTAATCTCTAGTTCAATTCCAAAAAATCTTTCACTGATAGAATGATACAGTCCTTGCGTGTAACATAGGCTTTATTTTATTTTGGTTAAAAAAATTAAGTATTATTTTTTGCGCGGACGAAGTCGCGTGCATAGTGCTAGTATTTAGTATATTGCTTGTAGGTTCTTTGTTTTCATTTTGGTTTTTATTGTTAGAAAACTTGCTGAATACATTTAAGATGTTTATGGTTATAGCTCACTCACTCACGCGTATACTATGCGTGAGTGTTTTGTTTCGCCTTTATTGTTCGTATAACATTACGTATAATACATGTATTAGTTATGTACCAACAAGGAAACATATTTTCTATAGTCAAAATGTACCTACTTATATGTATTTATGTAACTAAATATAATGTTGCGGTCCAAACAGTTATTGAGATTTTTCCTATTGATGAGTAAAAGATGTCAAAATGTATTAATGTGATGTATAAATAGTAATTATTATGTATTATGATAAAATATTATGATCGGATGTTAATGATGGTAGTTGTTGATATTGAATGGGCGCCTTTGGCTTTCAAAGTGAAAAAGTAAAAAAGTAAATATTGTTGAATAATTTCGGCGGGCTGGTTAGAACCACGATAGCTCAATTGGGAGAGCACCTGACCCGGTATGTCAGAAGGGTGCCGCTTCAAATCTTGCTCGTGGATTTTTTTTCAAAATTTGCGTTAAAATTATATAAATAAAACAAAAACATTTTAGTAATGGACTGTTTAAAGGAAAGAAGAAAACAAAAAAGGGAAAAAAAACAGAAATACAATCAAGAAAGGAAGAAAACATACCAAGATAAATAGCACACAAGCGAAAGAAAACAAAAGAGCGTTGTCTGATTATAAAGACATTTAAAAAGAAATAATAATAATAATATTAAATAAAATCTTTTTCTCTCTCTCCAATTATTACAATGTATAATTTGTGTAGTTATATCTTATATTTACAAAACTAAAGTTCGAGAGAATTGAGACGGATACATTAAATACGGATAATTAACAAAAAGGATTACTTAATCACGCGAAAACTTAAGAAAAAAATTTATGTGCTAAGTTAGCACTGCTAACTATTAAATGTGTTCATGATTGTGCCAACTATTTAATGTTTTTATGATTAGCCATAATTTTAGCCAGTGGCACGGTTCGAACAGAGGCGACAGAAATAGGTTCCCTATCCGACTGAATTTTTATTAGAGGGGAATGAGGCCCAGCAACACTTACTGGGCTTATTGTTTTCTAAAGTTAATGCGAACACTACACATTGAAATTAATCAACTTTCAGGGATCTACTCGAGTTTATTTTACTCGTTAATTTTATTTTATTTTATCCTGATCACCTGGTCACAGGGAGACTCTTTGCTGGCAGTGATAAAAACTACCGATTTCATTGAATGACAAGCATTTAAATATTGTTACTAATTTTAATAGCATAGTGTGGAGATAATAACAACACTTAACAAAATTGTAATTTGTTAGCAAAAAAAAAAATAAAACAATTTTCGGCGGGTTAGACAGAGTCAGGATAGCGTAATTGTAAGCGCACCTGACGCACATGGTCAGAGAGTGCGGGTTCGACTTTTCCAAATTGTAATTTGTTCGCAACAAAATATTATAACTTTAGTATAATTTTAAAACTTTTATTAATAATTTTTACTCGAGTTACGTAAATACGTGAAATCACTGTTTACTTATTAGGTACCGCGATTTCACTTTACCTCAATAGTGGGTAATCTAACCATAATGTCACCTATGAATGAGTGACTCGCTAGCGCGCACTGTGCACGCGTCGCACGTGGCTTCACGTAATAACAACATAGTATAAAAATTGTAGACTACACAACAACAATGAGTTGTAGATGCTGTAGTTTTAATGCGACTACAAATTCTTTAACGTTTTTGACGAGTAGATTTTTTGAAATTTATAAGTTTTTATTTATTTAATTAGTTTGTATAAATATAAGTTCAATAACTATGATTTTGTATTATTATAGTGTAGTTGGGTAACCATGAGCTCTTAAAACATATTGTAACGTATTACTGCAATGTTATTGCAGTTGTGAAAACAGGACGTGTGTATATACACCGCTACAGGCTACGTGTCTCGTTTTCATAACCTCAACAACACTGCTTAAAGATTTATTTTTATTTTGTGAGAGTTTTTTGATTGCCCCAAACGGCATTTTCAGCTTCACCGGGCTTTTTGGGGGCGGCGAGAAACTTTAAGGGTTTCTCAAGCCTGTGTGAAACGAATCCCCTTCGGAGGTTTTCTAGAGTGAACAGCATCACGCACTAGTGCGTGTCCCCATGCCCTACTAGATTCTCCGAAGGGTTCGGATCGGATCGAACTGCTTAAAGAGCTTATAAAAAAACTCCCAGCAGACCAAAGGGACAGAATGGTTTTTAAAATATTAATGAATAATTCAATATTTAATGAAACCTCCCTTTTTTGAAGAGGAGACTGCACCATCAGTACCTAGCCTGTTCAGGATTTGATATTTCAAGTTAAGCAATTTTCGCAATGACCGGGTCAACGGAAGTGTGACCAAACATTAAAAATCACTGAACACCAAACAGTGTGATTTGTTATGGCGCGAATCCTACATGTACAATTGAAATTGCCCAGCAGTGGACTTTTTTTTTAATTTATTTTAAATTCAAACGCAAAATACTTTTATCAATGCGACTGGTAGTTCTAGAGACTAGCAGGTTCAAACAAAAAACTTTTTAGCTTTATTATATAATAATTAATATAAATAAATAAATTGCTCATTATTCTGATTTACTGACCACCTTCTCTAGTAACCAGAATATACATGCCATTCTGGTATCGGAAACATTCCTAAAACCTTGCCTTCCTTCCACTTCCTACGCACTTCCTGGATTTCACCTCATTCGCAATGACAGGACTGGCAAGGGCGGCGGTGGAGTAGCCATCTACCTTAGGGGGCACTTGTCTTTTAACCATATTCACAAATCTCCATCTGCTTATTGTGAATCTTCTGAGCATCTTTTCATCGAAATCCTTTTGGGTCACTCAAAGATTCTCTTAGGCGTGTTTTACTGTCCTAACCTTCATATTGACTACTTTGGTAAGTTTGAATCCTTATTAGAATCACTGGTACCAACAGCTGACCACACTATTATTATGGGAGACTTTAACACTTGTTTACTTAAGCAGGATTCTCGGTCTACCCGTCTTTGCTCAATTGTGGATTCTACAAGTCTTAATTTTCTTCCTCTTACTGCGACTCACCGCTTTCCTGGCTGCCGGCCCTCCTTGTTGGATCTTGCAATAGTTTCCTCCCTTGATCATGTGAGTTGTCATGGGCAACTTCCAGCTGAAGCGTTTTCCTACCACGACCTTCTTTTCCTATCCTATAAGATCCGTTATCCTAAACCTAAGCCGCGAGTGATCATGCAACGTAACTTCAACAGTGTTGACACCAATCGTTTTATGTCTGACCTTAGCAATATTGACTGGGATGCGGTGTTTGATGCCCCAACTATCGACCTGAAGATGGAAATTTTCAACTCTAACTTGATCCAAATATTTGACATTCATGCTCCGCTTCGACCAGTTCGGCTTAAGCATCTCCCCGCACCCTGGCTAAGTAATGACATTAAAGTCATTATGGCCAGGCGGAATGCTGCTAAGGCACGGTTTGGGAGGGATCCGTCGGATGAGAATCGTTCCAAGTATAGGAGACTACGTAATCGGTGTAGTAGGCTTTGTAGGGATGCGCAGCGTCGTCACATACATTCCTCTGTTGCAAATGGTAATCCTGCTAAGGTATGGTCATTCTTGAACACTCTTGGTATTGGTAAGTCTAAGACCTCTGTTTCCAAAAACCTTGACCTTGACTCCTTAAACCGACACTTTTCTGCTCCTTCCTCCATTCCACATAGTTTGAAACTAAGCTCACTGCAATCACTGTCTTCCTCTTCTAACTCACAGCATCCTGCTTTTTCCTTTAGACTTGTCTCTGAGCGTGAAGTTGAAGATAACATTCGGGCAGTCAAATCTAATGCTGAAGGCATCGATGGGATTGGCCGGAGGATGATCCTGTTAGGATTTGAAATTCTTGTCCCTATCCTTTGCCATGTTTTTAACTTCTCGCTCGATACCGGCAGTTTCCCTAGCTGCTGGTGCCAGGCAGTAATCGTACCCATCCCTAAAACCTCGAACCCTTCCTTACCTTCTCATTTTAGGCCTATATCCATTCTTCCTTTTCTTTCAAAAATCCTAGAGCGTCTTGTCCTCCAGCAAGTCAGTGCCTTTGTTAATTCTAACAATATCCTAAGTCCTCTCCAATCCGGGTTCCGTCCCGGGCACAGTACGACAACCGCGCTAACTAAAGTTTCTGATGATATTCGTTTAGGAATGTCCAATCAACAGTTGACAGCGCTAGTTCTTTTGGATTTCTCCAATGCCTTCAACACAGTTGACTACGACATTCTTCTGGCAATGCTGAGATCTCTCCTAGTATCAGATACGGTGTTAGAGTGGTTTCGTAGCTACCTGGTCGGGCGGCGGCAGTATGTCCGTGCTAATGACAAATTGTCATGTGCCTGTGATGTCACTGCAGGTGTGCCCCAGGGTGGTGTCCTTTCTCCTTTCCTTTTTTCGATTTTTATTAATTTCCTCACTCCACTCCTTTCATGTCAGTTCCACCTGTATGCTGACGACCTGCAAATCTATTCTCAGGCCTCAGTTGATGATATTGTGAGTATGATTTCAAGCCTTAATGCTGACCTTGGGATTATATATGATTGGAGTCGAGCCCATGGCCTAATGGTCAACCCCGACAAGTCACAGGCTATCATAATCGGGGGATTTAAACAAATTGCAAAGGTGAACAAATTGTCTATCCCTACGCTCATGTTTAACGGTGTCTCATTGAACTACGGTAACGTGGTAAAAAACCTAGGAGTACTTTTCGACAGCACCCTCTCCTGGTCTCCACAAATATCGGAGATGAGTCGAAAAGTGTTTGCTGCCTCTGGGTCGCTTAGGAGGTGGAAGAACTTGCTTCCTGTGAGGACCAAAGTTGAACTTGCGCAATCTCTCCTTCTACCTATCTTGGATTATGCTGATGTCTGCCTTGTGGACTTAAATGAGGACTTACTTGATAAGCTACAACGTCTCCAAAATCTCTGCATCAGGTTCATCTACGGTTTGCGTAAGTTCGACCATGTGTCTGAATACAGGAACAGGCTTGAATGGCTTCCCATTAGGTTGCGTCGCGAGGAACATATTCTCATCCTTGTTTTTAACGTGCTGTTTGATCCTCGTACTCCTTCTTACCTTAAAGAGTGTTTCCGATTTCTTGGGGCGGGACACAAGCGTGATCTAAGGTCAAATTCGGATAACATTCTTGAGCCTCCCTTTACCCGGTCGGGATATTTTAAGGATTCTTTTACTATCAGAGCTACTTGTCTTTGGAATAAGCTACCGTCTGAAATCCGTCACTCTAAGACCCTTTCCGCCTTTAAGTCTAAACTGCACAGTCATCTATTGCATCAGTCACGTGCTAGTAACATGTTTTAGGTTTTTATTGTTGGTGTTATATGTATGTATGTATGTATGTATGTGTATTTATTATTTATATATTATATTTATATTTATATTTATATATTATTATTATGTATGTCTTTTTATGTACTGGTATACGAGTGTTTCTATTATATTCTACTGTATTTGCGCACTTCCTCTATCTCCCTCTTGGGATCCTAAACCAAAGGTTGTCTGGAAGAGATCGCTTAAAGCGATAAGACCGCCTTTGCCCATGCTAGCTTTAAGATTTTTTGTATGTACCTGTTTTTGGTTTTAATTTGTGTGAGCAATAAAGTATTTATCTATCTATCTATCTATAATATAATAAATTATAATTACAGATAATGATGATGTTTTATTGTTTACAGGCTACCCAAAGCACGCAACCACCAAATATCTTAGACCTCAGTGGCGGTGGTGGGCGGTCTACTCTCAGCTTGGCGCTGGTCCAGCACGCCGGTGGTCCGTTCGCGGTGCGAGTACTGCGACTACGGAACAATGCTCTTGCGTTGCTGCCACCGCAAGTGTGGGCGATGACAGCGCTCACGCATCTGGACATCAGCGACAATCGTATCACCGAGCTACCGGAAGAGATATGCCAACTGGCTCAGTGAGTATTATAATCGTATATATGTGCTTATAATACCTGCGGCGAATTCACCCCCTATTCTGTTTTTCGACAGTTAAAGATAAGATAACCAGTTCATCAGCAGCTAAGTGTCCCAGTTCGTTTCCAGGTTCGTCCTTTCTGTCACTTACTAATTGTTGTGCATAATGGGCCAATTAGCCGATAATGACCACTTATCATCTATCATGCCGACAGTATGTTACTTTCAGTTGCTTAAGCTTTTAAAAATAACATTCTAGAATAACGCTGATGAATAATACGAGTAGTATCATCAGAGTACGTGTGTGGCCATCACTTGTTCCATTCGGTAATGCGAGAGCGGCGGAGCGTGGTGCCTTGCTCTCCGCACTCGCCTTTAGCACAAAATAAAGATATTGCAGAAGGTGAGCTTCATCTTCGCTCGTCAACGCACACATAGACTACCTCTTAAAAACGGAATCTCGCAACAGCTACGCTCGGACTATTCCGATACCCGTTGTCCGTGAGAGGGTCTGTACATACAGACCGAGCGCCGTATGTATAATGCTTAACATCGCTACATAGTATAAAACAAAGTCTTTTCCCGCTGTCCCTATGTATGTATGTGTGTATGCTTAGATCTTCAAAACTACGCAACGGACTTTGATGCATTTTTTTAATAGATAGAGTGATTTAAGAGGAAGTTTTATTTGTATAAATACATGCATAATATACATAGTAGAAACACACTGATAATTTTAGAGGTTTAACATTTTTTGCGCTTACATTGCAAACGCTGGCTGACCCCTACGAGATAGATCAAAATAATGTACTACAGTATTGTACACCTTAAAAAGGTCTACAAAAAAGTCCGGGATGGTATATATTCATCTCTTAGGGATAACCCACAATAATATTTTTTTATCTTTTACTTTTTACGAGAAATAATGGCTTATTTACGAAGCGATTTTAAGCAATACAGCATTAATCCTTATCCAATTAAGTAAATAAAAATGAATTCCTTAAATACATGTATGCACAGTGCATTTAATATAGATAACTATAGATCTAATATAGGCCCTTTACAGCATGTAATTTAAATGATTATTTTCGATGATTTCACAGATTTAAAATGCAGGGACATAGCGGTTGCGTATCAGCATTGCACCCGTGCGAAGCGGGAGCGGGTCGCTAGTAATAAATAAATAAATAAGCTTACCTTCTGGGTCTGCCTTTAGCCTCTACTAGCTATCTTACTTTATTTTATACATATGTAGCAAACGTTTATCTGCAATTTATTTATTCGTTTACTTGCAACATGCTAATGTCTTCATTATTGTTTCTAAAACCTAATCGAGTCTTTGATTGAGACATAAGGGCATTCATCGTAAGAGGTTTTCATGTGATTCAAAATTTAATTGCACTATTCTGTTTTAAACGTAAAAAGAGCGATGGTTTACAAATTGAAATAAATACTTTGAGTACTTGACACAATTAACTTTATTTACAAAAATAATTACCTAGAATGAGAAGAAAAGAAGTCAACGATGGTTTTAATTATTCCTTAGATCAACATCTTACCTTTAAGTAGCCAGGATAGGTTAGGTAACTATACAACTCGCCTGACCACTTTAAATATTCTAACGACATATTGTCAATCTCGAGTTTACAATTTAGTGGCATAATCTATATCGATCTCATAACCGGCACACAAAATACAAGATGCTGATTAGTATATGACGCCAGCTATGGATATGAGTATTATTTCTATCTGTTTTATCTGTTTGAGCGGGATTAACAGATTGAAATTTAAATACATATTTTTTTGATCCAGCTGGAGGAGGAGATCCTATTATATATCAACATTTATTTTGATTTTTTGGTCATCCAGAAGTTTATATTTTTGGAAAAGTTTCAATGTGTAAAGCTGCGATCAAGGACGTTGATGCAGCGCTTACCTATTGAAAAGTACTTTGCAATTAGATGCGTGCTATCGCGCATGCTGTCAGTAGATCTTTAAACCATGCTGTGGTTCTGAGGAATGGTTCGGTTTAATCCCCGCTGCTGGGATATTTTACCTACTACTGCTTCCATCACCTTGACCGATGGTGGTCTACCACTGTGCGTTTGTTGCGAAACTTTCTACCATCATCGACAGTTATGTGGAACTAGCATAAAGTGGTAGTATTCCCGAACCGTCATGATTTAGAGTCCTCTTCAAAGGCAGGCGCTGCGTTTCCTCTGGTGCTGCCGTTATCCATGGTTGGCAGTGATTGCTTACCATCAGATGTGTCCGTTTACCATATTTTAGCAAGAAAAGGACAAGCAGTTACGTGTGTTTTCCTTCGCCTCGAGCATACCTTGACCTTTCTTTTGTGCCTTGACACTTTTGAATTTCTCGGAAAATTTATGTACAAAGGTAAACGAATAGAGCAAGAAAGAAAAATATTTTATTTTTACACTCCCGAAACTAATGTACTAATGTTGTAACTATGTACCTACTAAGGAACATGGCACTAAAAAGTCCTCTACTCAGTATGTGTCAGAGCATTTTAGATACACCTTGAAGCTGGTCTTCCGCGGACATCAGAAAAAGGATGAACGATGAAGGTATACGGGGTGTCACATTTAAATAAGTCCTAACATATTTGAAATTCAAACAAGTTTTACTTTCACTGTATCCGTAGAAGTACTTGAACTACTGTAATTGGTACTAACCAATTACAGTAGTCGCAGTTAGTAGGTGGTGGTTTCCGTTGTGTGATAATTCTGTGGGTGACCCATACCGCTCGCTGCGCCGCTGGCGTCTCGCGCGGCGGGCGATGCGTATGCGCTGGTATCTTTGCATCTGGGCGGCCAAGCGTTGCGTTTGCGTCTTACGTTCACTTTAAAACCCCTGTGAGCTAACGTCATTTTATCATTAACAGTACAATTAAATATAAATGCGAAATCAATTATTTAAGAGTTAATATAGAAAACACAGCAATTTTTTTTTTTAATTGAAACATTTTTTCAATTAAACCTTTTTTTAGTATTCTATATGGTACATTTATATTGAAAACACCTGGGAAAGCGACTGTCTCGTGTAGAACTTGAAATCAAAACATTATATTGATATCACAGAACACAGAAAATACTTATAATGCTTGGAAAAAACATAACGAAACGTAATAAAATATATTATGAAGGAGCGTATGAAAGTTCACTGAGGAAATTTTTTAAGTTTAAATAATTTTATCGTCAGGTAATGATGCTCCAAACCGTTTGAAGGTATATCTACACTATGCATATACAGAAGTCCGAGACATAAAATCCTTCAAAGTGAATGGAATGGATAGGAGGATCAGAGTAATTATTTGATTTTATCAATCATCTAATGAGTTATTACGAGGTATTTGTTCGTTCGTCCTTTACCACTTCCTCGCCGTTTGTGTTCATGTAAACAATGTAGGAACTAAAGAAAAAGTATTTATTCATTGCCACACGAAGTATAGAAAAATAATCTATGCTGTACTTCAAGTATAAAATAATACATCGCGATCTCTGGATATCCATAGCGTGTACGTCCCTACAGTTCTATCGTCAGAATGATCGAAGATGTGCGTCGTGTGCTTTGAGTCTGTGAAAAATCCGCGACGGACTGCACACAAAGTCTGTCGTCTGCGGTGCACCTAAAAGTAGAGTACCTACACAATAGGCTAAAATAAAATAGGCTTAAACATTTTTAAAGATTTGTGACAGGGTGTTCTATCGTTACATAAATATAACAAACATGCTTAAAGCGAAACAAGTTTCTTGTTATTATTATTACTTCGTTCTTACGATCTTGCCCTATAAAACTCTTAGGTATTATATTTTAGATCCTTAAAAAATACTTTGTTTTTATTGTGCTTTATGTTACATACACATACGAATACGTTAGATATAATTCAATAAGTCATAGTAGTTAACTTGTAAGCTAAAAAATGACTTAAAGCAAAATAAAGTATTTTTTGCGAGTTCAAAGAATCTCTTTTTTTTTTTACAGATCTACTCGCGTTTATTTTACACATTACTTATTAAATGTTTATCCTGACGTTTCATTATGGAATACACTTTGTTAATCTAATAAGCTATTTCTTAAAAAAAATATAATAACTATCTAAAACATATTAATAAAAGGAGTCCCTTTAGGCAAGGTTCCAAAGATACTGGCAGCGTTCCCCCTTTGAATAGCTAGACTAATTCTTTGTCCGAGGTAGCTGCCAGCTCTTCGGTCTCCTGTGATGTAGACTAACCTTTTTGCTATTTCTTTAAAAAGCTTTATAGCGCTAGGACCCCACGGACCAAGGGTCTCGACACCGAAAGGGATAAAATCATATTCGGAGCCTAGACCCCTGTATTTATATGTTTTAGCTTTTTCAGCCGCTTCACAAGCCGCACCAGCTCTATTGTTGGTTCCATGTAGATTGGAAGGGGCCAGCGTGTCTGAACAGGTTGCATCATCATCATCTCTTATTATATTTTTCAATATTTTCGATGTGCAAAGTCGACAAGCCCGCTCTTTATTTCAAAATATAGGTTACATACATTTAAAGGAAACTATGTTTTTATTATTATTAGTTATTTCTATCTTTTTGAAAGAATAACTTTGTGTACTTATTTCCATACATAGTGCACTAGTCTATTTTTATATATCTATTTTGTCGATCTAAAGGTGTTCCTGTCTTACCTGATTAATAAGTATATTAGTCATGTACTTAGTTCAATTGTTGCGTTAAAAGTTGTGAAACGTTGAAAAGTGGTCGAAAGGGAAATTGCTAGTAACAAGCACGGCGATGGTTGCAAGGAGTATTGCATAGATATTGCCGCTGATAAGATGAACAACAATGCGTGTGTTGGTATGTAATACTGGCACTTTATATTGCGTCGTCAGTAGGGTTGAGCCTCGTTGACGCGTTTTTCTGCTTTTTTAAAAAAGCCTCAAAGATGCAGCGTTGACGTTCATTTGACGTAGCGTTACCATGTTACCATGAACGATGGGCTTACGTTTCGCTGACGTAACGTTACCTACCATAACAGTTACTTCGGGCGCACTTCACCTAAAATCCTAAATTACTGTAGAGCTGGCTATCTTATTGTAAATTTATTATTATGGTTGTATATATTTTACGCAAATTGTGTTGCAAACCTATAACAATTTGAGACCCGGCATGTTATGGGGTTTGAATCCCGCTCGTGGAAATTTTGTTTTACACCTTTTTTAGATTGAAGACAAAACAAAGTTTAGGCTAGAGATATATTACACGGGTTATTATCACTCAATCTCGACACTAACTTTTAACTAACTAATAAATAACTGCTTGACAATATCGACAGTTTTATAAGTAAATGACCACGATCATGAACGGGTTTACTCTCGTATAATCATACATAATAAAATGATCAAATATTAGATTTAGATTAAGAAAACACCAACTTTTACCTCAATATTTAGATGACCAAGTACCGCAGCATTCTCTCCTTACTTTGCCGTAACAAATGATGTAGCAAATATATCAACCACCGAATTTTTATTGCAGTTTCCTTATAATAATTTGGTTTCTGAATCATTTTTCTAAACAAAAAAACACTGGAGGTCTTGCGTTAATTTTTTTACAAATATTTATTTTTAATTTTTTTTAATTTATTGGGACATTTTGGTACCCCAAAATATAAAAAGTGCCAATGAAGCCGATTTCTTTTGGGGTGCAAATCAGAGTTTAGGTACATGATAAATCTGTGCAGCCAGCCCTGTGTCAACGATGTTCGTGTCCGTCCAGTGTTGCGTTTCAGGCGCCCACAGCAGCGGTCAGTCTAGCCTCTCACTCTCGTAACGCCGCCCGTTCGTACGCCTTTCTATACATCGCACAAAGACATGCAAGTAGTGACTCCGGACATGAACTATAGTGGTTGTATGTGGTTGTTGAACTCTTTCAAGCGTTCGCATTAGTTGGTGTGATGGATTGTACATAGTGTTGATAATTCAGTTGATTTGTTTTTTAAAAAAAAATTGAACTTTGGTGAGTTTATGTCTTTCGACACATTGAAATGAAACTACTTTTACGGATCTACTTGCGTTTATTTTATACATTAGGTTTAATTAAAGTTTATCCTGACGTTTCGAACCCTTTGCAGGGTCCGTGGTCACAGTGCTGGTCGTCTCATAATTAGTTGGTAGCTTGTATACCCTCATTTTAATTTAATCACGTGTGTTCCGTTTTACGCAGAAAGAGCTTACAGTATCTTTTGGTCTGGCAGTATGGTGTTGGGACTTGGATTTAATATTTTGTATGATGGGATCCCAGGCCGGTGGAAAATTCCAACAATCTTCTGTTTTGAAAAAGATTCATTTCAATTTTATGTCTTTCTTCTATTTTGGTTGCCAGTTTTGATTAGTATTAACACATTGCATATTTATCTTATTTCACATTTTTTTAAACTTTAGATAATATTAAATGTATATCATGGTCTTTATTTAATTTGAAAAGAGCACGCTGCTTTTTATGGATACCAGATTTTGTGGTTTTTATGTAACACTTCATTCCGTTAAGTTAAGCAAATTGTTACCCTTCAAAATAGTTTATAATTGTCAACAAAATTGGTATAAAGCCTATAGTAGCCTATCTAGCCGTATATCTTCAGAAAATGTAAAGTAAAAAACTATCATTCATCTCTCAACCTGTTCTTAGTTATTTTCAATTACTTGGTGCCTTTGATAACAACTGATGTCGTTCGCGATCTAGATACTACATATATTATGTTGCGGCGTGATGCGTGACATGGGGTAAACACAGCTGGTAGGTGTTGTTACAACCTACTCTTAATTAGTTACGGCGTAAGTCTTCGCTACAAATAATTGTTTTACCTACTCGTTTTTTCTGTGTCGGTGACATTTGAGCACACGACCTAAGGACTGTGTAAGGAATTGTATATTTCTTATTGTTTGTTCCTCTACGGGAAGCCATTGGTCTTCATGACCTTCAATAGTGTTTCGGATTTAGACATTAGGGCTAGAACTAGGACTATGAGAGAATTGTCAAAACCTGACCACCGACACTCGATTGTGGACGTTTTAAAGTAGCAAAATCAAGGAATTATTGAGCACAGCACGATGAAAATTTTCATTGGCTTTCAACTTTAGGTTTAGGTAATAAAGTTGAAATTATGATGTCCAATATATTGACAGAGCTTTAATAAGGGTTAGGTAAGGGATATTATACCAAAGGTGGAAACCAACTTTACCCGGAAGCTTCAACTACTGAAGATGTTATGGACATATTTGGATAAGATGATGGTAGCAAGCCAGGCGGGCTTAAATCCAGCTCTAACCAAACTAACCAAACAGCACAATCATATTGCATTCACCGCGAATCACTGAGTCTAAAATCGAGGGTCTAACCACCAGCTAGAGACCCCAGAGGTAAAAGTATTTAACAAGTTCACTGCCCAAAATATTATGAGTAATTAATGTTTTATTAATCTTTTATCTCCCATTGACTTCATATGGAGCCATAGAACAATTGAATTTCTATTGTGTCTGGTTTTTATAGATAACGAGAGGTTAATAGTTACTTATGTGCCTTACGCAGATAAGATATTTATTTTACGAGAATCATTGTAAAACGTAGCCCTTTAGATTTCGCAGCTTGATATTTGTGATCAGTACGCCATCTAGTAAATTTACTTTAAAGTAAATTAACTAACTTAACTAGATTTATTATGTTACAATAAAAGTAAATTCCAAACTGTTAAACGTGGTTCGTGTTTCCATTTTAATGACTCTTAATGAGTAGGCAAAAGTAGTTATGCAACTGATTTCCACATTTTTAATAAAACAATTCGTTAATTTATTTTATGTTATGACGAAGAGTTTTATAACACAACCATTCGTTGTTTCTACTGGTCAAACCGACATAAAATAAATACTTGAAATAAGAAACAGTATTTTTTATTGTTAAAGAGGTATTGTAAGCTGTAAGTTGTGTATTGTAAGTTGTTAAGCTCATTTATTTAGAAAATAATACAGTTTGTTATGTGGATCTTGTACTCCCCTTATGAGGAGGCTACAACATAATAAAAACACTCCACCCTTACAAAAAATGGTATTTTAATGAAACAAAATAAAATTAAACAATAAAATTGTGGATTCACAAGGTTAATGAGTCAACTTCTTGAGAACAAAAATATTGCAAAAACAATAAGGGTACCAGGATTTCTGAGGTCGGTTTGGTCGACAAAAGTAACTACTTGATAAAAAAACAATAATAAAATGAGGGGAAAAAATAAAAAGTGTGGGTTAGAAATGTTAGGGAGGGATCCTTATTGTTAGCGTAAAAAATACCTCTAATGAGTCTGGGGGCAGAAAGGTACGGAAATATTGAGTATTGAGTATTAAGC
Source organism: Eudonia truncicolella (assembly GCA_949315975.1). NCBI lineage: Eukaryota > Metazoa > Arthropoda > Insecta > Lepidoptera > Crambidae > Eudonia > Eudonia truncicolella. Next base: position 9,009,367 of record OX438828.1, on the reverse strand, counting down.
CTGTCCCAATCTCACCAGCTTCATTTGATGATAATTACTGTTCAGATACCTAACAATGTCCGAAAGTACATTTATAACATTGGCTCAGATGAGACTCAAACCTACGACCATTGCAAAAATTATTGTCTTTTACCTTTGTCAAATAAGTTTTTTTTAACGTACAGTGTCTCAATGCCGGTCAAAGTCGTCCATTTTCCTTCAAAGATCCTTATTTCGTGGCGGGTTTTGCCAATCCTTCTCATGTTTTAAATGGTTACTCCATTGTCAATCCACCTTATCTGGGTCTTCCTTCTCAACAATAGTTAAATAGCGTTCTCATATGAGCCCTACAGTAGCACCTACCATGATAATGCAATAAAAAAACAATCTTAAAATAGTGTTCATTTGTTTTAATTTACGCACGTTCACGAGACCCATCTCATCTTTAATAATTGTAGAGCGATGTGCTTTTCAAACTCTTAATTTCGTCAGTCACGCTCGCTGCTCTTGTGGGCCACCGATTAACATATGGCTAGTTCCTTACAACAGCGCGCAGATACTGCGAAACCCTATTGTTGTCAGCATCTATCGAACATATTGTTAAACGGACTATAGCTTAGTATATTCTATATGTTTATTACACATGATTGCATATGTAGACACAAACACAAGACTTGGGACTAAAATAGAAATAGAAGACATAATACAACCTTTTTATAGGATGTAGCGAGTTTGGTAGTCATTTTCAAGAATATGGTAGGTAATATTCTTGCACAATGGTTATACGGGCAAGTGAAGAGTGTTTGTTTTAATAAATAAAGTAATTGTGCGCGTAAACGCGTAAGCGTGCTAAAACAAAACATTTATTTAATGCACACATGGTCTCAGCTTAAAAGGGTCTTCTGCTTACGAAAGTGCATATCCAAGTATAGCCATAACTGACTAAGCTCTTAAGATGGTACTACTACTAACTATATTTCCACGATTTAGTACGGATCGGGGAAGGTCGTTGAAGTCGTAAGCTGTGGTGGAGGTGGAGATCCTCGTGAACGGTCATTGTTCAACAGTGGTATGGTAGTGAATTCAAGTACCTAAAGTGGATTTTTTATAAGATCCTTTTCGTTTGATGGACCCTATAAAAAAAACCCTGCCGACCCACAAGGTGCCATTTCAAGCTTTTTTTAAATGCTGCGATGTTTTAGTGGTGGAGTGGCGGAACTTACTATGAAAATAAATATGAAAATAGCCTAAATTGAACACGTCAATTTAGGCTAAACTAAACAATTGTACGATAAAACTAAACTAATGAACCTATCCCAACTACATAAACATACAACATGCATTCTAATAAAAAAAAAATACAAAGAGTATTAAATCAAATATACAATTAGATATAAAAAATATACGCAGAATCTCCTTCACAAAAACAAACTCAAATTAATTACACCTAGGACTAAATAGGGGAAAAAGACAATTCTGTTTGAGGGAGCACAGCTGTATAATAGGTTACCAGATGAAGCGAAAACTTGTGAGACTATATACATGTTTAAATATAAACTTAAACTGTATATCGCAATGTGTACCACAGAGTGACAATTTGCATACTGTAATTTATGTATTGTTTATATCTCATTATAAGTAAAATGTAATTTCGTATGAGAATAAAGATCATTAAACCTATACCTAAATAAGTTTTAAAATAGAATACTGAATTAAACAATTAGTATTCAAGGTCAATGTTGCTAAGCAAACGTACGCGTTACACACCTACTCTACAAGGCTCTATAAGATTTGAATCTTTATAGATTATTTAAGATACGATCGCCGTTATTGCATGGCCGGGTAATAAAATGTCTTCACACAATACATCCGCCAGTGATTTGCATATTTTTACTATTTGTTGTAACGGACAATGAACTCATTGTTTATCTGTACCACTGCTCCAATAGGTAACATTAACGCAATAGTGCAATACTTATGTGATTTTTTGCTGCGATTACCGGTTCATATCCAAAAAAAATATAACACTTTCTTCGGTCAACAGTTTCCACCTTTGGTCTTATAGTTACTAACCATCATATAAGACGAAGGCTAAGCCCGTTTTAGCGTTTTAGTTTAATCAATAACACAACCGCCTCTGTGGTCTAGTGGTTAAGACTACCGGTCTCAAACCCAGAGATCCCAAGTTTGATTACCAGTGGGTGTACATGTTTGTGTACTCGGTTTGGTTGGTGGTAGGGCTTGTTTGTCCGACTAGCTAAAACCATATTTCATAACATCAATGTTTGTAGCATTGTTGTGTTCCAGCAGCTAGAGATAAGATAGCCAGTGCTTCAGTAGTTGAGGGTCCCGGGTGAAGTGCGCTGCCTACATTGGCCTTATCATCACTTAGCATCTGGCGGGATGAGGGCACTGTGCTTAGCCGTAAGATAAATATTAAAACATTTTTTTTAACGATTTCAAGAACAACGAATTTAACATTAATTTACTGCTCTGTTTGTCAAATCGTAATTTACAAATGTCCTCAAAGTCTACGCGGAATAACCAATTAGTTACTTCTCATATCTAACTTACTCGTAGCTGTCATAATAATCAAAGGAATTTTGTTTTCAGGTTGGAGGAACTACAAGTTAGTGAGAACGAGCTTCGTTCCCTCGACTGCGTGCTCAAGCTGCCACGACTGAGGACACTAGTTGCGACAAACAACTTGATCACTCATTTTGGAGTAAGTCACTACGTTACTTCAAGTACACTATTTAACTTCTTCGTCATCGTTCCCTCACTAAATTCCTGACCTCATGCAAACCAACTAAGAGCTGTGCGGTCTTCAGTCTCTATATATATACTACTCCCGGCAGATCTTCGTATGTTATCCGACTATCTTGCCTTGATGGGCTCTTCCCCTTACCTCATTCTGAAGGATTCGGCTGGGTGTATCGGGAAAAACTTACTACAAACAGCATCAACCATCTCAGCTGTATCGGAGGTGGTTCAGGACCACGAATAACAGGCACGGAATATCACACGTGCCCAGGACAGGACAGGACAGGACAGCCCATGCTACCGGGAAGGCTGACGTAAGCGCTGAATTTAGTCACTGCTTGTTTTAGAGTGCTTATTAATGCGAGTATTTTATAAAATTTTATAAATATTTAGGAGACTCACTTTTCTTCAATTACCAAATTAAATCAGCGCAGCCGCCCGGATTTCGGAAGACCCAGGTTCGATCCTGGCTGGGTCGGGTAGGCATTTAATATTTTTACTGTATTTTATAAATATTTAAATACTTATTGCTGTCAACATGCTTTAATCTTTTTTAAAGTTTTTATTATACTAGCATTCCTTATTGTGGTCTTTATAGACAGACTTTAGACTTTAGACACAGGGCACATTAAAATATTTCAGCTGTTTTCCATTTATCACATTCCAGAATAGCGAGTCCCAGATGGCGCCGAACGAGGAGACCAGAGAGTCGGAGTATCGCGCACCTCTGACCAGCGTCGACCTGAGGCATAACAGATTGAAAGGGAGCATCATACTTGGCAACTATGAGGTCAGTTTTGTCAAGAACTTTATTCTATCCTGTTTATTCCTCGATAATGGAACACTAGGCTCTTAATTCACCTGATGGTAAAGCCGCCATAACGTCACTATGATAAGGCCGAAGGTGGAAGCACGCTTCACCCTAAATATTTAACTAAGTTGTTACCTGTTGAGAAAATGCTATAATGTCAACCGTTGATACCTAAATATTTGTTACTATATTATACGTATGCCTACTATATGCATATTAACAAACTCAAGAATTATAAATATCGATATAATCAAATCGACTAATAATAATAATAATAATGTAAGATGTAATAATTCAACATCAACAAATATATCGAAACAACTTATGTGATATAAAAGAACTTTGGCCTTTATGACTATTTTGAAACAAAGAAATCTCACTAAGTGATTACAGTTAGTTTTTGACCAAACACTCAATATTTTTGAAATACAAACTATAGACTAAGGTCTGAATCTATTTCACATAGGGTACGAGTGGCCCCAATGTTCGACAGGAACCAGTAATTACATTTTTGTCCTTTAATCGTTAACAATAGAGGCCAGCAACTGATTTTAGTCTATGATGATGAAATCCTGTAATCCCTCATCAGGGACATAGGGCTCGCAGAAGGGACTTTCATGCGTCGCGGTCTTGTGATGTGGCTTCGAGGTCCCGCCAGTTGCAACCAATCGCTGCGATCTCCTTCTCGACCGACCGCCTCCAGGTAGTGCGGGGTCGGCCTGGGGCGGTAGCCAAAGTAACATTAAGAAAACGATACCGAAGTTCGAAAATAATAAAATGTATGGGATTGACATAAGATTGACCACGTGATTTAGCGCGGCTTGTGTCAATCCCATACATTTTATTATTTTCGAACTTCGGTATCGTTTTCTTAATGTTACTTTGGCTAAGCCTACTGGTCTTCTGCTACCAGCAGCGTTTACACTACAACGCTTGCTTGGATAGATGGCTATCCGACTTTCGCAATACATGGTCGATTGGTATTTGTAAAAATATTATGATCAGGTGTTAATGACTGTAGTTGTTGACATTGAATGGGCGCGTCTGGCTTTCAAAGTAAAAAAGTAAGTAAGTAAAAAAAAAAGTAAATAGCCTATAACTGTCCCACTGGCTTGGCCAAGGCCTCCATCATTGAAGTCAAATCATCACTTCAATTGATGGGTAATGGCTTAATACCCCCACGCTTGCCAAATGCGGGTTGGTGATCACAAACCCGGGCTATGCACCGAATAAATCCGAAACACACTTTGCCCGACCTGGGAATTGAACCCGGGACCTTCGGGTATCGGACCGAGCGCTCTGCCACTCGGCCACCGAAGCGTTAAAAGTAAATAGTGTTCAATAATTTCGGCGGGCTGGTAAGAACCACAATAGCTCAATTGGAAGAGCACCTGACCCGGTATGTCAGAAGGGTGCAGGTTCAAACCCTGCTGCTGTGGAAATAATTTCAACATTTGTGTTTATGTAATTTGTTTCGCAACAAAATTTGCGTTAAAATTATATAAACAAAACAACAACGTTGTATAAATAGCTTGCCTACTTCTTTACTGATCTTTAGTATTTGTAAAAATATTATGATCAGATGTTAATGACAGTAGTTGTTGACATTGAATGGGCGTCTTTGGCTTTCAAAGTAAAAAAGTAAATAGTGTTGAATAATTTCGGCAGGCTGGTTAGAACCACGATAGCTCAATTGGAAGAGCACCTGACCCGGTATGTCAGAAGGGTGCAGGTTCAAATCCTGCTCGTGAAATTTTATTCAACATTTGTGTTTTTGTAACATGGTCGATTTTAACCTCTAGCAACAATTAAATACACACCACAGCTTCATTGCTGTCATCCCGTGACATTGTTTTTTTTTATATATTTTTTATTTTTATCGGATAAGCACAGTGCCTTGATCTCACCTGATGTTAATGGAAATCCTATGTTATTTTCTGACTTCGAAATATCTGTCGAACGCTGGTGCTAGTACCCTAAATGTATTTTTAACAATTATGACTTTGACTAATTAGATTCTGACTGTAGGCACGTGTGTGTATGCATTAATTTCCAAAATTGATCCTATAAACTTATTAACCTCTACATCAGGTGGTCGATTGCTATTTCCAGCACCTGGTGACCCTAGACGTGTCACATAACTCAGTGGAGGTTCTGGTGGTATCAGCCCTTCGGGGCCTCCGCGAGCTCTACGCGGCTCACAACTCGTTGCAGCACCTGGCGTTACATGGTGGCTCATTGAGGACTCTGAGAGCGCCGCACAATCGTAAGTTATTTTCATCATCTAATAACCCTAAACAATTCACATACACAGTGTAGATACTGGTAACATCACGCTGCGGAAATTTTACCAGCGATGGTGTCAGTGCTACGGGGCCTTCGTGATCTTAAAGCGGCTTACAACATGCGGCAGCACCGCAGCACCTAGCATTGCATAGCGGCTAACTGCTAACTCTCAGGGCGCCACTCAATCGTAAGTTATTTCCAAGAATTGGTTGGTTACCCTAGGGTAACGTACCCTACGTGCAGCATAAAGAGGAGGTTCACTGAAGACTCTGAGATTGTGGCTCATTGTGAGGCCTTTAAGGGTGCTGCTCCCTCTCAGTCGTTAAACTCTTGGCAGAGTAGTCGTGGTCGTTACTTCGGTCGCAGTGATCCGCTAGACCAGCCGTCGCCATTCTCCTCTGATCGACGCCATCTTCGTGCACGCGTATAAGGGGTTATCTACTGGCTCTTTAATTTAGTACGTCCGTCTCATCGGTGATCTACCGCGCGCTCAGGTGCCTTCAACTTTGCCCTGGACCGCAAGACTTTCAATTGGACGCATCATTACCGAGATAATTGTATAAGTATAAGGACGCCGCACAGTTATAATGATATCCAGCACCTGGTAACCGTAGATGTGCCACACAACTTAGTGAAGGCTTAGTCCATGGTGGAGGTTATGATGATGTCAGCGCTGTGGAACCTCCAGAAGCTATTTGTGGAAGCTCCAGAAGCTATTTGTGGCTAACAATACGTTGCAGCATCTGGCGTTACATTGTGGCTCAATGAAAACTCCGAGGGCACCGCACAATCGTAAGTTTTCAATTTAAACATAACATTGTTTCACGCAAAATTACATAATAATAAATTAATAAATTTTAGACAATAAAAAATATTAAAACTAACAGACGAGTATATTAATCTTCTCTACAAAACATAATAACTATCAGCCTGTTCTCTTTTACTATAAGTGTGCCCGTCAGGATTCATGGTGCTTAAGAAAGTTATAAAAGACTTACAGTGAATTTAAACACCCATAAATAAAAATTCTGTAGTCAATAACAAAACTAAAATGGCGTTTTCTTTTTAAATTGCAGAATTGGAGAGTCTTACTGCAACCGTCCCCCCAATCAACCTAGTCGAAATCGACGTGTCACATAACAAGTTGACGTCATTACCACATTGGCTCAGCGGCTGCTCCGACCTCACAACTCTTCGCGCGAGCAACAACCAGCTGAATTCACTACCTGAACATTTATTCTGCAGCGAGCTCTCCAGCCTCTGCAATCTACACCTAGCTCATAACAAAATTTCAAACATTCCCTCAATGCCAAGACTAAGGGCGCCGTTGAAAGAACTATTTCTCCACGATAATTGCATACAATCTCTACCAGAAAACTTCTTCTCTGTGTGTGACAGATTATGCGTACTTAATCTTTCCAATAACAGGTTAAGTCGCTTACCCCCTGCAAGAGGCCCTTCATCATATTCACTGGAACGACTGTATCTAACTGCAAACTGCTTGAATGACGAGGTTGCCGATGTTATTATCGCTTTCCGAGGACTACGAATATTACATGTTGCATACAATTGTCTCACAACCTTGCCAGATGGTTGTGTCAACTTTTGGCCTGATATAGAAGAACTGGTGCTATCAGGAAATTCCCTTACAAAGCTACCTGAAAGCTTGCCACAGTTAAATCATATGAGAGTTGTAAGAGCACACTCTAATAGACTGCGTTCGGTACCTATGTTTGCATGCAGTGCCTCTGTAAAAATTTTAGATTTTGCTCACAATGAACTAGATAGTATAGATTTAAGACTTCTTGCCCCAAAGCAACTAAAATTTCTAGATATATCCTGTAATAAAAAATTACAAGTAGATCCTACTCAATTTAATGCGTACAGATGTCAACGACCTCTCAGTTTAGTTGATGTTACAGGAAGAAATTCTTTACCTTGGACTCAAAAAAGTGGGTATCATGAAGAATTAAACGGCTGCACTCCGTGGGCGACTGGTTTTTCAGAAAGCCCCAATAAATATCTTCATCTGAACTGTGCTCAAATTCGGCTGCCATCATTTTGTAACAAAGAAGGCTTCTTTGCTATAATTGATGGTGAAACTGACATGGAAGTACCTAAAATATTACAATCTAGTTTGCCCGGTTTATTGCTAGAAGAAAAATCGATAAAAGAAACTGTTAATGAATATATGAAGTACGTTGTTTTATCTGCTCACAGGGAGTTAAAAGAAATGGGACAAAAGAAAGGCGCATGCTTGATCATGTGTCACTTGACTCCAATGAACTCAGAAAATGGTTTCGGGCAAGCTTCGAAAAGATATAATATGAGACTAGCGAACGTTGGAGATACAAAAGCTGTATTAAGTCGACGTAGTGGCCCTTTAAGTTTAGGCATAGAAAACAATAAGCGTTTAGGCTATTCTACTCGTTACCCTAACACAGTGCCAGACCCTGATGTCATACAAACTGTTATAAAAGAAGATGATGAGTTTTTAATAATGGGCAACGGTAAATTCTGGAATGCTGTCAATGTAGATACTGCTGTATCAGAAGTGAGAGCAGAACGTAATCCTGTTCTTGCAGCAAAACGGTTGCAAGATTTAGCACAAAGTTATGGAGCAGAGGATTGTATCTCAGTTTTAATTATAAGATTTGATAGTGTAAGATCCGATGTTGATATGCTAATGCGAGAGTTAAGGCAAACCATAAATAGTAACAAGTCGATGTGTAGGTCAGATTGTTGTTGTTCGCGATTGGAACCATGTTGCCACTCCGCTACTCCCCCTAAACCTAGTAGTGATCGTTCATCGCCCAGTGGGCAAAGCGATCGTCCTCCTAGTGAAGCAGTCAGCCATCAACATTACGCAAGTGTGCGGTCACATCACAAGCCATCAGAACGCAGGAGTTGCCGTGGGGGAGTGGCTCGGGCAATCCGGGTACGAGTAGAGGAAGACAAAGAGGATGACCCAAAGAATGGAGAACTTCCACAACAAGAAGAGCAATTTAAATGCTGGGAATATATGTTGGAACAAAATACACAAATGCTCTTTGATAAGGAACTTGATAACTTGTCTAAAGGCATCAAATCAAATGTAAGTAGCTTAAGAAATGTAAAAGGATTATCGGGCAGCAGTCCTCAGTTACATCTTACTGGCAAGCAGACAAAGGGTGTTCCATTTTTGTCCAAGCATTTTGGTAGTGCGAGATCTTTTGGGACAGCGTTGAAGCCAGATTTGCGATTCGGATCAGGGAGAGTACCGAACGGGGGACCTAACGCAGCGTACTTTGGGTCGTTACAACGTTTAATGCCTTATCATTTGGAATACGATTTTGCCGTGATACAAGAAAAAAGCACGCATTCTGAGGACTCACTAGACCTTGAAGGCCGCATGCAACAGTACTGGGGAGTTGCCACAACGGAACTGTAAATATATTACTTTTATATACTTGTAGGTTACAATAAAACTTCCAAATAATTAGCGTAATAGTATGTATAATTATTTATATACCATTTATCTGTCGACTAGAATTTTTGCACAAAGTATTATATCACTATCATGGACTTAGGATAAACTAGATGTACTTATTATTTATCACATTAATAGAAAATATTTACAATATTGTGATGACCTTTGTCAAATATTATACAATGTTGAAATAAATGGTGGTAAAATCATTATGTTAATCATTTGTGTTTCATTAATAATGAACCATTTCTTTTTATAAAGTAGGTACGTAAGTATAATTTTAACATTTTACAAACGTGATGCTTATAGTACTATAATTTATTTACAAACTACCTTGATACTTATAAGGCGTTTAAATATGTAGATTTGTGCTTAATTTATCTTATGGTTACATGTATATTATCTTATGTACATTTATGCTTAGCTTAGCCATTCTGAAGTTAGTGTTTTTTACTATTATTTATTTACAAACTTTAGTTATTTACAGGAACAAAATTTTGTAGATTCTCTTAGTGCCTCTTTCACAGTTTATATTACTTTTGATAAATGTATCTACAGTGGAAAATCCGTGTCGTGAGCGCGTTGGATTGTCTTGCAAGACAGCAATTTAAAGAATTTGTACACATTGCTTTATTCTTGGTGTTAGTAATTTGTAAAATGATCATTGATGACAATGACATGATTACTTCATCCAACAAGATAGGGATATTTTAATATAATTATGGTGCAGGTAGGTAGCAGGCAGCCATATCAATAATGATTGAACACTATACAATAAAGTTAGAATTATAAAGTTTTGCTGTAAGAAAAAGTCATGTCAAGTCTTCCAAAAAGTGTTTCTTGCAACGCACGATAGTCACAGCTTAAATCTATAGTACTCAAATACTAAAGAACTTGAATTATTTCCCACTCAAACAAAAGAATGTCAAATATCGGTAGGTAGGTACTAATACTACTACATACGAGTATGTGTTTGTAAAATCTTGGTAGCTAATCTCAGATAGGTAACTGTGAGCAACAAGTGGTCGGTATCCCTTAGGTCAAAACAAAACTTTTAATTGTTATTATATTACACCAGTGTTTTTTTTTATACCTGACTCGCCAAATGATGGAGTCATTTAGCCAGCCAGGAGGATCATTTTGGAGCTCCACTTGATGTTAAGTGGAAACGGAGTCCAGACGCAAGGACAATTGGTGCAGCGTGAAAATAACGCAGCATCAGCCACCCTCACCCTGCCGGCCCTCAAGGTTCTTCTTCACGTCTCGTGTGTGTCACAATTTTAAAATAATCAATAAAGAATTTCATGGAAATTTTACTGGATGACACATGACAGCTAGGAAACACTTGGTATATATGCAATTGTTGCTAAAGTAAATAGCTTTTGCTGACCCTTTTTTTAATGTTTAAAGAAAAAAAGTGTTGAGCAATGGTTCCTGTGGAACACTCTACCCTACTTGTGTACAACACCAACCGGAAAGGCGATGGGTTCAGCAGTAGATATACCAAGTTGGTAACACGATCATCATGATCCATCATAATTTCATATAAATTTTCCTTTGTTTCTATAAAACTGGTCGTAATCATATTGGGCGGTAGTCGTAACAGGATGCCTAATGTATAGTTATTGAAACAAAAATTTGTACTGCTTTGAAGCGCCTCCTGGTGACGAACTAGGTGAATTACCATTTTGCCATACAATTTCTCGGTTTAGTTAACGTGATCGATTGACAAATAATCACAATGTTCGGTAGCCGTAACGAGTTACAGACAGCTCGCGTTTGACGATAAGTTCAAGTAGCCTAGCTACATGTCACGATTGTCACAATGCAATCTATTTAATGTCCTTAAATCCTCGTGTTTCGTCTGCAGATAACTATGTGGTTAATTACAATGTTCGGTAGCCGTAACGAGTCACAGCTCGCTTTTTACGACGAGTTCAAGTAGTTTAGCTAGGTTCCACGGTATAATATGTCACGATTGTCATAATGCAACCTATTTGATATCCTTAAATCATCTTCTTTTGTTTGCATTTAACTGTACAGGTAATCACAATGTTCGGTAGCTGTAACAAATCACAGCTCACGTTTGACTACGAGTTCTAGTGGCTGTGGCACGAGTGCTAGTGGGAATGGTGCGGGGTGCGGCGGGGGCGCGGGCGGCGCATGCGCCGGCGGTGGCCGCCGCTAGGGGAAACCGCGTGGCGAATAGTGGTGTTCCCCGAGCCAGGAGTCAGGTGATGGCGGGAAGTCAGGGTACCCGCCCGCGGCTGGTGATGAGGAACTGCTCAAGTCGGAGGCACCGCCCGCGCCCGCCCCACCAATGCCGGCTCCGCTCATTGCTTGTCCTAAAACAAATTTTGATATTATTATTTTTTTTATAACTGGAGAATTCACCTTGCATGTCACCGACCACTGTGTCCTCGGAGATTTAGATGATTTTAGTAAGCTTAACCTTTTTATTTATTCTAGGAGATATTTCATGTCGCATATTTCGGCCCGACCAACCAACCAACCATCTCCTCAGGTAGGTAGGTACACGACGTAAATATCTAATAAAATAGTGGACTATAATCTGTATAGAGATGAATAAATATTACCTTTGACTGAAATGGCTCATCTACATTCTGAAACCTTTATCTACCCGAAAATATGAAATGAGGAAGAAAGGTTGATGATGTCAACAATTTATTAGCAAATTTTCACGTGTACGGAGCGGAGTAGCGGATACAATTTTATAAGATGTCATTAAATTAAATGTGAATAATGTAAAATATGAAATACATAAATAGATAGGTAAACTATTATTGCAAATAAAAATGAAAACAATAAAAATCTTAGTTTATAATTTGTTATTAAACAACTCGTTAGAATACATTGATAACCCAGTATAATACATTTTAACTACCCAACTTTTCGGCCGAGTTACTATCCGTGGTCAGAAGTTGACAAATCGTACAGTAATAAATCCAAAGTATACTCGGTAAGCTTACCTATATTAGTGTAGACGAGATGATCGGGCGGGTAGTGGTAGTGGGGGTGAGGCGGCGAGTGCGTCCTAAGGTAGGGCGGGGTAGCTGCGTACCGCGCGCCCCCCGTCGCGCCCGCGCCGCCCCCGCCCGCGGGCGAGCCTTCCTCGCCGCCCAGCGCGACTGTGCTGTAGCTATCGTTGCTCAGCTCTGTGTCGACAAAACCATCTGCTATTTTATATTCAGAAGTTTTTTTTAATAATATTTTTTGTGCCCTGACGTGCGATCTTTCAATATGACCGATGGCATTGATGTTAGCAATGACAAAAAAATACACTATAATAAAAATATTCTTTGAACAATTTTTTGTTTGTTTATTTGATGTTTGTGATATGTATACCAGTTGAGAATTTATCAGTTTTAAAATAGACTCACAAATATCGCACCCCAGGTCAGACGAAGTATGTTTCAGAGATTTCGGTGCAAAGATTTGATGATGAATGCATTTGCATAACAAAAAGACTGTATACATCTAGCCTAATCTATTTATTATAAGATGAAGGTCAAGCGCAATTGTTGTTGCACCATTGCGCGATAAACTACAAATAAAGAATAAACTACAATTTGAAAAAAGATAAAGTGTTGAAAAAATTCTAAGAGCGGGATGCGAACCCGCACCCCATGACATGCAACACTTTGTCTTTCAAATTGTAATTTGTTCGCAACAATATTTGCGTAAAATTATATTTAACCATAATCGTAAATAACGTACAAACTTATATAAATAAATAAAGAATATAACGAACAAGATTTTCAACATCGAGGCTTCATGATAGAATTGCAAAAGTACGTAACTTTGGGATTACTTTGCATGGCGCGTTGATAATCACTGCTCTTTTGTTTTTTTTTATAATATCTTTTAGCATTTAGATTAATAACTAATAGCTTGGGAATCTAGAACAATTGGTCCATTTAAGCAATGATATGATAACAAACTTCCCGAAGTTTTTATCTAGAATGCATTATTAACATTCACCAAATATGAATTATGATTCACTAATGTTATAATCATTGAACGATGATTTCATTGAGCAAACTTTGGCATTATCACAATATTATGCCACCTTAGAATGATAATAACAATAATTAATATTTATCATCATAATCATGTTGTTTATCAATGAATTTTTTATACAGTTTCTGGGAACGTATTTGGTTTCTTTTATCAACAAGGTATAGACGCCTGCACATCAACCTACCACAAACTGTCAAATTTCCTCAATAGACTTTGAACTTTATGTTTTAGTCATTAGGCATGAGGTTGACAATGTATTGTAGAAATTTGACAGTTTTGGCAGTTATTATTGCTTGTTACCTAGAAATTTAATCAAACTTGACTTTACATTAGTAAGCCAAAACAGTTTTCACTATCGCCATTCGATCACGTTTGCGAAAACGAGAATATGTATGGCAAAATTTTAACTCTTCTCGTGTGTCGCCAGCAGGCGCTGCTTCAATGCCATACTAATTTTCGTTTTCGTAAACGTAATCGAATGTATACGAATAGTAAACAAAACTCTCACTAGGCACCCCTGAACGGATACGAAAACCATTTTGTCTGAGAATAATAAATTTAATAATTATTGTAATGAAACACCTTTTTACCAGTTTGTGTTACTTGCGTTTTACCTTTACATAATATTTTATCCTGATCGAGACCTTAGGTAGGTTTTTACTTTTTTGTTAGAGTACACACAGTACCTATAATAATGAGTTAGGTAAACAAACAAACCGTAAACCGTACCTACCGTAAAGGGTTCGGAACGTTTTACACAATATTTTATCCTTATCGAAAGCTCAGGTAGGTTTTGAGCTTTTTAGGTATTAGATGAATAAGCCAAATCAAAATAATAATATTTTTTTAACGTGAATGTCATTTTTAACGTGAGCTTAAAGAAACAATAAAACGATTGTTATTCAGAATGGCTCACCATGATGACTGAAGGAGTCGAGATCGATCTTCAGCTCGTCCTTGTCCAGGAGTCGGTCGTGGCGCGGGGAACCGCCACCACTCTTCATGGATCTGAAGTACTGCGACCACCGCGTTCGACCCGCGTCTTTCTTTAGCCGCTTCTCCTTCGCTCGTCTAGTGGTTAAGTTAGTCATCATTACAATAATAATCACAATAATCAAAGATATCGCAAAACTATCGAATTATCTATTTATCAGTCGATGGTAGCCGATCAACACATGACAATTATTATCAGTTCTAGAACCAATAATTATTAATAACGAAAACTTCAATACCCATTCGTAAAATACTTTAAAACAGACAATCGACTAAACGTTGATAATCTACATTAGTCTTAATAAATTATATTTATTTATTTATTAATAAGTCTATATTATGCACTAACAATGTAACACTTTTTGTATTAAATTAATTAAATTCGGATTAAAATTGATTCAAATTCGAATACCATTGAAAAGAAAACTGGTTTCGATATGTTATTACGAGTATATCCTACTAATATTATAAACGCGAAAGTTTGTAAGTATGGATGGATGTTTGTTACTTTTTCACGTAAACTCTACTGAATGGATTTTAATGAAACTTTCCTCATATACAGACCATGACCCAGACCAGCATATAGGATACTTTTTTTTTTATTATTGTAGTCTTCGTTAACGAAGTCGCGGGCAACAACTAGTTAGTTATAAATATAGTTTAAAATTTCGGTAGGTACTCATCACAATACATGCTCGTAAAGCCCCGAAAAGAGAATCACATCTTTTTTCTATTAACGATTCTTGCATCAATTACAATTAAGTGAAATGTCAGATCGTTGAAGCCCAATAGCCGCGGGGAAATTTTCGGCGCTTCGATTGTTCCCGATTAAAACAAACAATCGTATAATATGTAGCGCAAACATGCCTCCTCGTGTTTTGTGTGTCGGCATTAGCGGCGAGGCGGGGGTCCGAAGAGGTTCATTAATTAAAGTGCCCCTACCCCGCCCCGTCCGCCCGCCGCGCCGGGAGCGGCGTCAGTGCCTCCCTGGATTATTGGGTACGCAATTGCCTTTTGTTATACGGCCGCCCGCTGGTATTTTTGTTTATATTTAAAGTCAACATTATGACATCGTTTTACTACTGTCGACGTCAGCACCGAGCGTTCGTCTTAATTAATTAAAAATGTGATGCGAATATCACGTCATATAATAGAGTGGAGACTGCTAGTATAGGTAAGTACCTACAGTGATACAGGCTACCGTCCGTTTCAGGCACCAGTATATTACAATCTCTTGTCTTTATTGCTTGTGTATGCTATGATAGGAAGTATATAATCACAGACAGTCCTTAGCCAGTACTGACAGACAGTACTGTACCAGAGTGCTGAGTACGAGTTTAGTTAACAATTCGATCACGTTAACGTAAACAATTACTAGTTGTCATAGAAGCAGCTTTACCTCGTTTATCACTGCCATACAAATTTATGTTTACATAAACGTAATCAAATGCTTAATCAAATTCCCATTCGGGAATGTGTACATAAATTAGAACAAAGGAGAATTGTAATTTTTCAATGCAATTAGCATGTTGTTATTGTTGTGTGCAAAGCAATTGATCAATATTCATAACTAAGTAACACAATGGGTGTGAAACCAACCAATTTGTACTACAACACAACAAATTCAGAAATGTAATTGTTCTCTGTAATGAAATGAAAGCGTATCCATTCCAAGAGCGGAGTTAAAAGTATTTTGCAAAAAACACATATGAAACCAAATCTATTGGTCGTTCTAACGCTGCCGTTTAAATCTGAGCTACAAGCCATAAAACTCTATTTACAGTGGCAATGCACAATAGCTTTGGTTCCGCATAAAGTATTGCGGGTCGATATCGCAGGTTTACGAGGCAAGGCGGACTGGCGCGCCGTGACGGCTGCCGTGACAGCACCTACTGACTATAAACTAGCTCTAGTACGGTCGCCCAAAGAATTCGTCCACCACTCACTGACTATAAACTAGTTCTTCAACTGCAGCCAGTCATTCTGCATATTATTATGTCGACGTCGCACCGCTTTACCTTCCGATCCGATTAGAACACCTCGGAGAATTTAGTAGGGAACGGAGACACGCACTAGTGCGTGATGCTATTCCCTCTTGAAAACCTCTGACGGTGCTTCGTTTAACACAGCTTCAGGAGGCTTTTAAGTTTCTTCGAACCAAGCTGAAATGTAAGGCTATGGCATAATAATAGGGTTTGTGAGTCTCCTGCAGTCACTGAGCCGTAGTCCCTTTTGATTCTAATCTGTACTCCTCTTGGATGTTACCCCTTCTGTATACTGTGTTTTTTGTTAGAAGCAAATTGTTTATTGTTATTATTTATTCTCGCCACCCCCAAAAATGTCCGGTGACTTTGAAAATGCCCACGAGGCAATGAGCAAACTCTCAACTTGTATCAGTCTACAGACATTTATGCTCTCGCCTTATGTATGCCACTGCGTCTGATCTTCCAACTGGTGCTAGTCACTTTACTAGCTAGTGTATAATCACTACTGATTTTATTACCTCTTGTACAGTAGATGGAAAAAGTCGTCCACCTAGCTCCCACTGACTAAAAACTAGCGCTAGAACGGTCACCCGAAACAGTCGTCCATCACCTTATTATCGTCCATCATCATCATCATCATCATCAACATCACCACCATCTATATACCTTGTCCTGACTGACTGACTCATCACCGCCGGGCCTAAACCGCTGTAGCTAATTAGATAAAATTTGGACTGTATAACCTACATATACCTATTGAGTGACGTAACCAGCCACTAAGAAAAGATTTTACGGAAATCACACCCTAAGGGGGTCAAATAGGGGGTGAAAGTTTGTATGAAAGCCCGTCAGTTTTGAAGTTAAATACATGAAAATTGATATTTGGGTTCTTGAAAAGAATTAAAGAATGATCTTTCTCAGGAATTTCGTTTATTTTTCTTTAAATAAATAAAAATGAGAAAAAAGTTTTTTTAGGGAAATCGTTATTTTTAAAGTAATTAATAACTATCAAAATGAATATTTTAATCGATCTTCAGATTCATCAACAAAAAAAAAGAATGACGTGTTTTAGCATTTTTCGAAAAACCTCCCTCCTAGAGAGGTGAAATAGGGGTGGAAAGTTTGTATGGAATCTGTCATTACTTAAATTTCGGTATTTTGCCTGGTTAGAAATTACGAAGAGTTTCAGGATTATTAGAAAACGATCCCTTAACTAGGGGATGACAATTTGTACAGGAGGTTTCAGAACGGACCAAAATTAGTTATACAGAGTGATCTTAATTACGCGGTTTTGTGTTACATTTTTTACTAATTCTAGCTCGCATGGATGGGCTTTTTAATGATACAAAATGAAAAACTTAATGTTGAAGTGACGTGCCATGTTTAATTGTTTAACCCTTATTAATTATACCCTTATGATATTTACTTTTAATAAGTTTGGCTTTTATTACGAACAAACACAAGTCATGTAGCCCACGTGAGCAAAGCCGCGAGCAAAAAGCTAGTCACTTATAAAACGAACATACATAGGCCTCTTCTTATAGGTGCCACTGAGCTCTTCTCTTTCAACTGCTGCCAACCGTTTTGCGTATATCATCGCTTCACCGCGCCGGAGGGCGTTCTACCTACCGCCTGACTTACTGACTATAAGTTACTGACAGACTGACTATAAACGTATCGACATATTATGTATGGCTGCCATTTTAAGAAATCGGGGCATTGTGCATATTCAATTAACCGCCCTCAATTCTTGTTGCTGCAATGAAAGATTTAAGTGCTGATAATTTTAGAAACATGAAAAGATCCGTGCTCTGCTGACTACGTATGGATAGGAAGTGGGAGCCAATGTAACTATTCGAACAAATGACAATGGATCAAAGCGAATAAAGGTCCCAAAGGTCACTATTTTGAAGCAAGGCCGCCCTGTATTGTCAAGTTTTTTGAATGGATTACGAATCATAAAGAGCAGTTTGCATAAGTGTATTATTGGCTTATTTGTTTGTGGTTAGAGTAATGTGTTTTCGGATTGGTTTTAAGTACTTGAGATAAGAAACAAAGGACTTTATAAACTCTACCTAGAACTTTGAAGTAAAAAACTTTTGGCCAGACTAATCCGAGAATTCGCCTAGTATGTGTACCAAAAAGACACTGATAACATTTCTAGATTGTAAAATATAAAAAAAATACATCAGCATTTCACTGTAAAGCTATTGTTGGCCGTAAAAAAATTAATCTCTGTTTACGTCTTGTTAAGTCAGTGACCATTTCAAAATCATTCGTGTTAACTCGCTTCCCTCATACTTGATGTATGCAAAATTGATTCGAATGTCGCGGTTTATTCATTTATTACGGTCCATGGAACCAATTTTTATACTTCTGCGTGTCTAATACGTGTACGTCAAGCCTGATAAGAAGTAAAATGGCGACAGTATTTAACATTTCTAGAGAATGGTACGTCCTTTACGTTTAAGAAAACGTAAAAGTTATTAAAATCCAGAATGAACATACATACCTACTTTCTTTGTCTAACGATGTATATTATACACGTATTTATAATGTACCTTACTGGTCAAAATGCTGCATTTGTCGCCAGTTGCTACCTCAACAAATATAGCTGACTCGGATTAATATGTATGGTGACAGAAGTCACCTTGCACTTGCACCTCCCTTCTATACAGGCTCGTATCGCTTGCCGGCTGTTTTCACGTTCTAAGACTCCAGCTGCTTTACCATGCTATTTAAGCGTCTGAATAGCAGCTACGCCACTGCGTCTGATGAACATGATAATATAGCAAGACTCACCTATTATGGAACCACACTTGCTGTTGCAGCTGTTCGTGTACGTACCTCGTAAGCTTGAGGCTGCTGTTGTTAGCACACCTCAGCATCTCCAGTTGCTTTACTGTGCTATATGAGCTATTAAACAGCAGCTACGCCACTGAATTTCTGGTACAGACCGATTTATGGTACCTCTAGCGAGCTCACCTGTTCGATAAACAAACTTTCACCATTCTCATTTTCAGAACCATAATTCGTTGGTGGAAAGAGAAAACTGCTTAAGCGCTAAAAATCAATTGGTAGGAAATGCATTGTAAATATTAAACTCCAAAGTGCATTTTCTACGAATGCCCTTTCGGTTTTTAAGCAGTTTTACCTTTCCACCGACGAATGCTGTTTTTACATTTGCCTTGACAGCTAAAGGCTACTAATTCTCTAGCTGCTTTACCACTCCACCTAAGCGTCTAAATAGCAGCTACGTCACTGAGTTTTTTCTCGGTACGACATGTATGGTAAAAGAGAAAAAGAGCTCACATGTTCTGAAACTACACTTGCACCACACTCATATCTAGGCTCGCATAATTTGGCAGCTGTTTTAACATTTACCTTGACTGCTAAAGGCTACTGCTGTAAACGGGCTACTAATTCTCCAGCTACTTTACCACTCCATCTAAATGTCTGAACAGCAGCTACGCCACTGAGTTTCTGGCATATACTGATATGTAAGGTGATATGAAGATAGCGAGCTCACCTGTTCTGGAACCACACTTGCACCACCCTCATATCCAAGCCCGTGTCGTGGGCCAGCTGTTCGCGCACGTGTCTCGCAGGCTTGGGGCTGCTGCTGTAAGCACTCTTCAGCGTCTCCAGTTGCTTCGCCGTGATGGTGGTGCGAGGCCGCTTGCTCGCAGCGTCGCCGTCGATGGAGCCCTCGCCGCCTGGTGTGGAATCCAGTTCTGTATTAGACCTTCGCTCTTTTAATTGTAAAGATTTTGGTAGTAGCAAAAGAAATAAAGAAGTTTGTTAGCTTGGATACAACTAAGGGACATCAAAGGTATTCTCTAGAATTTGCATGCGTTAATTCTAGACTCGAATAAAATTGTTTGCATTGCTATCAAATTCTTTAAAAATTACGTAGATCTGGTAAATATTTGGTATATAATTTTTTATAGAGTTATAGCCAGACCTTACAGTTAGATAAAATTGTGTTAACTAGTATTAAAAGGCCTATTATACATACTAAGGCATACCTAAAAAGATTATATAGGTACAACAAAAACAATATCTCACCTTTTGCTCTAGCAGCTTCGTAGTCCGGCTTACAAACAAGCTTCCCATCTTCCATCAGGTAGAACTCATCACCGGTGTTAAGGGTCCTCGCACACGCGGCACAAGCGAAGCACCTCAGGTGGTATACATGTGACTGCGCGCGCCGCACCACCTGCGTTGGCGGGATGCCCTGCCCGCAGCCAGCGCATTTGGTGCCGAACCGCCTGGGACAACAGCCGCAACAACAACAACATTATCAACGTGCATTGGTTACATCTGTTGAACTACATAATTGAGTAATTTCACGGCATGCCCATAGGGTTCACAATTAAGTTCTGTACACATGTGATGTGACGGGGCGCGCCGTACCACCTGCGATGGCGGGATGCCCTGCCCGCAGCCAGCACATTTGGGTTTTGGACATTGGTTACGCGTTACAAATGCTGAATTAGCTACGCGTTAAGGTTTTGTTTAATCCTGTACCCAATAGGGTACATAACTAAGTGCTATGATTAACATTCCTGACAGGGTGTGACAAATTCAAATTCAAATTCAAAAATCATTTATTCAGTTTAGGCTACAAGTAGCTCTTATGAATGTCACTATGCCATCGGTTCGTAAGTCTACTCTGGGCGGGAGATCTTATACTGAGAAGAACCGGCAAGAAACTCAGCAAGTGTCCAGCTCTTTTCTCCCTTACAGCGTCAAAAATATTGGAAAATGCCCTATTTTAGCAGGACACTTTCCATCACAAATAAACACATAAAAATAAAAAAAAATATAGAAGACCACATGTAAAAAAACAAAATTAAAAATCTAAATTAACAAATTTACCTCAGGTAAAAGTTCCAATTTCCACAATGTCATACAGTACCACTACAGTACTCTAATAAAAGTCAAAAATTGTTTAAGAAAAACAAAGTCAAATTATAGTGAGTAATATTAAAAATAAGATAAGTATGCAAGAGCAGACCAGCCTCCACAGGCGGCACCCGTTCACGAGTATGACATATGAATCAGCCATCGCTTCGCTCAACCATATTTTAGGGAACGTAACGACCCGACGCACACGCCACCACCGCAGAGACAATAAAGAGAGCATGACACACTCAAGATACTCTAAATAAAAGCCTAATGATCTATTTAACGCAATGCTGTTTGTTAACTGTAGGACACTGCTGATAAAGGCTATGATATCAGTTTAAAAGTTATATAAATTAATATTCTTTGACTGTATAATAAATAATCTTTTATAATATAAAAGTGTAACTACTGACAATGTGAAATAACATGTGCAGGCGAGCAGACTAAGATGACCACACATTATTATCATTAAAATAATCATCAATTTTATAGTAGCCTTTTTTCATTAGACCTTGTTTTATTTCTGTCTTAAACTTGTGTAGTGGCAATTCCGTTAGAGTGAAAGGCACTTTATTGTATATTTTTATACATTTCCCAACAAATGAATTACCGACCTTATTGAGTCTAAGTTTTGGAACGGCAAGTTTGTTTTTATTTCTTGTGTTAAAATTATGGGTGTTACTTTTTTTTTCGAATTTATCTAAATTTTTATAAACATAAATTATATTTTCATAAATATACTGCTAGACAGTTGGGATGCCTTGCCCGCTGCCCGTGCATTTGGTGCTAAACCGTCAGGAATAACAGCCGCAACAACAATAACATTATCAACGTGCATCGGATACATCTGTTGGAGTAACTACGCGTTCAGGCTTATTTATGTCCCAATAGGTACAACTGAGTGCCATGCCCGACATGCCCGACAGGGTTGTTCATAATAGATTTCATAACCTTAGCAGTACCTTATATAGTTTACAGACATCCTAGCCCCTTACAAATAAACAAATAATAAGGTCCGAATAGTTATTCCATGTTTTTTTCCTGTCATGTTAACGTAATTTCAAATTAGAGTAAAAAAGAGAAAACACAGAATAACTATTCGGACCTTATTCTTTGTTTTTTTGTAAGGCACCTAGACATTATGGAATGAAATTGAGTGGACTAGGAGAAGAGTGGGTATTCTTCTCTACCCCATAGTGTGGGATGTCGTTGGATAGCAATTTCAAAAATATTACGGGTTTGTGATAACAGTTTTATGATTGAGCCATCCGTTTGTAAACTATTAAGCTATAAAGTGAAAAATTTTGTTAGAGTCAAGTGTCTCCCCCTCCTGCCAGCCAAATGGTTGTTTTCAGATACGTGAAAAAATTCACGGTAGTTGTATATATGACGAAGTTAAAAGGAAAACTATCACAGCTAAATAGGCTTTACAAGTTTACGAGTAACAGTCGACCAACTTATAAAATATACTTCGCGCAGTACAAATTCCTCATTGGGAACTATTTAAATAACGTTGTCAAGTATGTGAAACCGGTGGTATCTACATTTAAGTATATGAGCCATTGTTAAATAAATGTTCATTAAAGCCCTCTTCTCAGAGTCCTAATTATTGAGATGGGCTACGGAACCCTACACTGCGCGACACGCTTTGGCCGGTTTTTAAACTATTTTAATGAAATACCGTAGGTAGGTTTCATGATATTAACAAAATTGTAAAGAGTATTTAACTAGTAATAAGAAGTGAAAATTTTGACTCATTTATAAAAAGTTTGGTTACAATTCGAAAAAGTTCGGTTTTTAAAAAAGAGGCTTACTTGAAGAAATCGTCCGTGCAGTACAGCTGGTTGTTCCTAGCGAAGCATTTGCCGGACAGCATGGCCCGGCACTCCACACAGCGCAGGCAGCCGGCGTGCCAGGTCCGGTCGGAGACCTTCAGCACGTACCGGTCTACTATCATCTCGTGGCACCCGCCGCACTTCGGGATACTGGCTGCAACATACACTTACATGTTACAATGGTATCTAATGTCAAAATCAAATTACAAAAACACAATGTTGAAAAAATTTCCACGAGCAGGATTTGAACCTGCACCCTTCTGACATACCGGGTCAGGTGCTCTTCCAATTGAGCTATCGTGGTTCTAACCAGCCCGCCGAAATTATTCAACACTATTTACTTTTTACTTTGAAAGCCAAAGGCACCCATTCAATGTCAACAACTACCGTCATTAACACCCGATCATAATATTTTTACAAATACTAAAGATCAATTAAGATGTAGGCAAGCTATTTATAAAATGTTTTTATTTTGTTTATATATTTTTAACGCAAATTTTGTTGCGAAACAAATTACAAAAACACAATGTTGAAAAAATTTCCACGAGCAGGATTTTCAAAATCAAAGTCAAAGTATCTTGAAACGGTTATGTTCAGTTGGAACGTTCGTATGGGAAAAATAACCGTAGAATAATACGTCATGGGAGCAGAACGTCCGTAACTTAAATGGAATGGAATAAAGCAAAATGGCCCTGGTTGTCATAAAGTAAAATGTCCACAACTTAACAAGTCTTCCGTCACCTTTAGCTTAAATTATTTTTTGTACCTACTTTGAATTTTCCATGATATTTTTATACCTATTACCTCCATTCAGGGCGTATTTTAGCTGTAGAGAAGAATAGTACGTAGTTAGCATGAGGTACTGGCAGGTTGCATGCAACACGTCAGGGTGTGGTTCAGAGGCACGCGACATCCGACCCACGTCACATTTACTTTGTAAGTAGCGTTTACCAGTTCAAAGTATATATCCATGGGCAACTTCGGGATACTGGCTGCAACACACCCACTTATTTGTTACTATGGTGAACAGGCAGAATCTATACCGAAAGTCGAAGTCAAGTAGCCGGACAAACAGTGGTCAAACAGCCGGTGTAGGTACACCGGCTGTTTTCGATGTACTACATAAACTGTAGAAAGCATACTTGCAAGTTGCGAGCATATCCGGAGTCACTTATACAAGTTACTTTGTGGGAGTCACTTGACAACTGAAACTGACCCACGTCACTATGTAAGTAAAGTTAACAAGTTCATATTACATGTCTATAGTTAGCTTCGGGAATCGGGATTCGGGGTACTGGCTGCAACACACCCACTTATTTGTTACAATGGTGAGTGGTGATAGTTTTAATTATAGTTATTAACTGAGGGTATAAGTTAAGCAGGTTGTGTTTGTTTTTATTAGATTGTACAATAAAATCATAATTATGTTTTTTAGATGGTATTTTCATTGTAACAATTGTTGACAAAGCACGAAACAAAAATTAGACAGAATCAATACTGAAAGTCGAAGCCAAGGTGCACCGACTGTTTTATATGTACTGTTTACATGAACTGTACATGGCATGAGTTGTGGTAAGTTGCGAACGACACGCCAGGGTGTGGTTCGGAGTCACACGACAACCGACCCACGATACATACTTACAATGTAAGCAGAGTTTACGAGTTCATATTGCATGACCATGAGTAGCAGCCGCATGTTACTACAGCATAGATCCAAATCACACGTTAACTATCATGCTAATAAATATTTCGTTTTGATGCATAGTAAATGATCACGAGGAAGTTTCTATCAGTGACAATTAAATTTTAAAATACTTATATTTCATACTTTAGAGCTCGATGGCCCAGTTTAACGCGCCCGGTCTGCGAGTCCTGAGGTTAAGCAACTTTCGCAAAGGCTGGTCATTGGATGGGTGACTATCATACAGGGTATCATCTCGAGCTCCTCCGTGCTTCGGAAGGCACGTAAAGCTGTTGGTCCCGGCTGCATTAACAATCGTGCATTAACGTGCATTAACAACACAACACATATTTATTTGTTTATTTATTTATTAGGTGGTACACAAAACAGATAGAAAATAAAAAATAACAAAAAAGGATGATAAATTGTATAAGAGCTAAATTCCTATCTAAAACATGTGTACACAACACGATTAATAATAAGCGTCCATGTTAAAGTTTACCTAATCTAAAACTATGTGTATATCCAATTAAAAACTAATTATATACATAGAATGGTGAATAATAAAAATATAACAAATTAAAAACTTATTCTAGGTTAATGACAACAATGACAACAATGACAACTTTATAAAGTTTTCTTAATAAGTGGGAGATGCCGAGCCGAGAATTTCCCGGATATTTTTTTTTAATTCATGTATTTTCATGGAAAGTATGTCGATATTGTTATTAAGTGCGACCAGTTCATTGTATAGGCGGCACATTCTGACAATGGGATTGTAATATGATGTATTATTTTAATAGACATTTAGTACAAAAGTCTTAGGCGCCCGGATTCGATACAAAGAATTTATTTTAATTAAAGAAAGCAACTCGGGGGAATCGATTATTGAGTGCAATATTTTAAACAAGTAAATTAAATTATACTGTTCTCGACGAACCGTAAGCGAAATCACACCAAACTTAATCATTCGAAGTTCGTAAGAATGAAGAGACCTGCCTTAATGAAAGCGATGAGATAGAAATCTTAAATACTTTTTCTGAATGCCTTCAATACTTTCTTTGTGATTTTTCAGAATGGGCTCCAATTTGTATAGCCATATTCTAAAATAAAGACATAATACACTTTTTGGTTTCTTAATATCTTTTGGGGATCTAAATAGATAACATTAGCAATAGCAATAATAATATGTTTTGGAAACCTTAAGAAACAACAAAAATCATTGTTAACATCATAATTTAGATTTTTTTTTAAATATTGTTAAGATTAGTGTAGCTTTTAAATGATTACTTAATGCAAACTAAAACTTATCTAGTGTTAAATTGATTAATAAGATCGACTCAGAATGGTAAAACTTTATAAAGATTTATTTTATTTGTTTAAACAAACAATGCAGCATTAAGACAATATGTTCAATCGGTTAAGGCAGCAGAGAAACTACTTTATTTTTAGCTGATACATAACCTCCTCAATGACACTATAATAATAATAAATAATACATTTCATAATATTATGTTGACAGTGTACCACATTACATTTATATTTAACACCTATTTCTCTCTCTCTCTCACTCGCTCTATGTCTATTTTTATATATCTTTAATAAATAACTTAATTTTTGTAAATTTCTTTGGGAGTTATTATCGGTAATCATTAATACTTGCAAAGGTAATAGCTTTACCGTAAAGAAAAAGGGTCAGTTAGAATATCTACAATATCTTGAAAAGCAGCTAGCAGCTAGCAGCCAAGCTTTATGAAATAAAGACTAAATTAAAAAATATTTAATGTTACATAAAATAATATTGTATGAAACCTATTCATTTATTTTTTTAAATTGTATAAAAAACAGATAATTTAAAATAATGGTCTTTCTTGAATTTAGTACCAAAAAATTCAAAACAATTGTTGGCTTTTTATTATCGTTTCGTCGTATCGTTTTTTATTATTCTGAAGTCATCATGTCGCTAACCCCTGAATATACCAGGATCCTGACAATGCATGAAGATGGGCGCAGTCAGCGAAATACAGTGAGAACTGTTGGTGTGACTCTTTCTACAGTTCAGCGAGTACTCTAGCGTTTCCATGAAATTAGATCCAATCTTTGAAGACCAGAAACACGCTGAACAAAATGCATGACGGCGCGGGAGGGTCGCTATATAGTGTCAACAATTTTGAGAAATCGCTTTCATACGGCTGTCGAAGTAAAGAATCATCATTTACGAGCTGGAGGAAAAATCTGTGTACAGATACAGTAAGGCGGCGTTTGGCTGAAGCACATTTAAAGCCATTAAAAGACAAAACTAGAAAGACACCACAGAAACTCAAGGTTGAGTTATGGTAGAAAACATGAGAATTGGACTCTGGATGACTGGTCAGAAGTTATGTTTTCAGACGAGTCCAGATTCTGTTTATACAAGCACGACGGGAGGAAAAGAGTGGCCGGGAGAGCGTTTTAACCAAGACTGTATAAAAGAAAAACTACCGTACGGCGGAGGCTCTGTTCACGTACACATACAGCTCAGATAGTGTTTATATGTGTTATTGTGTGTGACTATTTTCAAGAAGTTGGTATCACATGCATGGATTGGCCAGCACACAGCCCCGACTTAAACCCCATTGAGCATGCATGGGACGTTCTGGAACGACGTGTACGTCAGCGGAATCCGCCGCCAATAACGCTACGTGAAATGAAAGAACCTCTAATAGAGGAATGGCAGAATATTCCGCAGCATCGTCTCAAAAACCTAGTAGAAAGTATGCCAAATAGCATAACAGCAGTATTGCGAGCTCGCGGAGGCAACACAAAGTACTGATATGCGTGAAAACGGCACATCTGTAACCAATCGACATTTACGAAAATACTGGAAAAACTACGCATTTTTATTTATTTTACATTTATAAAAAATAAAAATCTTGAATTCATTTTTTTTTTATTTTCCTTTAAGCACATTAAAATATTCTTAAATTTAGTTTTTGTTTCATAAAGATAAGTCAGGTACTTACTGTAAGTACCTTTGAATATATTGAAGATTTTCTAACTGACCCTTTTTCTTTGCGGTCCAGTGTATTATGAGCTTAGTTTTATGTGATGATGATTTATGTTAGTTTATGTGAATTGTAATTTACAGCTATATAGAATTATGACAGTAAGAGTAAGAGTAAATATAATTAAAAGCCTATAATTAACAGTCCCACAGCTGGGTAAAGGTTTCCATCATTGAAATCAAGTCATCACTATAATTGATGGGTAATGGCTTAATCGCCACGCTTGCCAAATGCAACCCGCATTATCTTATTGGGTTATCACAAACCCGGCTATGCATTGAAAAATCCGTAATACCCGACCTAGGAGTTAAACCCGGGACCTTCGGGTATCAAGCCGAGCGCTTTGCCACTTTGCCACCGAGACGTTGTATACATATTTAAGACAGTCAATTCAACAATATTGGTATGTAAAATTTACAAGAGCGCGGAAATTAATAATTTAAGTATGACAACTTTAAACATAGACACATGTATAAGAGGTAGGCCATGCCTCATATAAAAGCTAACAAAATAAATGTGTTTTTTCTAAATATAACTTTATCAACGTCGATTCCTTTACTGACGAATTCATTATCAAAACGACATCCTTGTCAGTGAGTTAAAGTATGATATCAAATCATAAAATCAAAAATTAAATATTTTATTTCATTATAACAATGTTTGATAAACATGCAATGTATTATGACCTATTAGCATAAAACTATACCTGTTTCAGGTAGCCCCGCTAAAGATTATAGAGGTATATGCCTCAAACAAACATGAACACTCTAGCTCTACAATAACTATAAATTGCTGTTAGAACACAGATTTGGGCGTGCTAAAATAAACTTTAAATAATGTATGAAGCTGATCATACTAATATTATAAAGGAGAAAGCTTTGTATTTTTGTATTATTGTTTGTAACGAACAAACTCAAAAACTACTGAACCGATTTAAAAATGGCAGATGGCACTGTGCCGCTATTAGCACTCAAAAATTAAAAAGCAGTGACAATATTCAGCGCTTACGTCAGCCTTCCCGGTAGCATAGCGGTCAGTGCAGCCGCCCGGATAGCGGAAGACCCAGGTTCGATTCCTGGCTGGGTCGGGTGGGCGTTCAATTTTTTCACTGTATTTTATAAATATACGATTTAAAAAATTCTTTCACCATTAGAATGCTACATTAGCGCTGAGTATTAATTTATAAATTTGTAGATGTAGAAGGTTGAAATGTGTTCACAAAATATGGTCTCTACGACAGGGTCTGATATGTAGTTTCGAATGCCGTCGTTGCGACGCACGCTGTTGCGAAAAACATTTCAAGTGGTACGCCCTTTCGAAAAGCCGTTGTATCGAAAATCGCTAAATCGATTGACGGACTCGCGAACACGCTGTCACGAAATCCCCTTTTTAAGTGGTACGCTAGATCGATAGTTACGGTATCGAAACCCAAACCCACCCAGACCCCTACGACAAGATCATGAATCATAAAAAGGTCAAGTCTATCCTCGTTTGAACGTAGTCTACGAATTCTACGACACAGACCGAATTTAAAGGCAAGAAAGATAGCAAAACGTTTTTGAATTCGTTCAAGTCTGAGTATGTAGACCACGTAGTGGGCGTGACCAGTTCACAGTGTTGCTATCCAGTCATCTTTGTATGGTGAATTAATATTCATCATAAATCATTGCGTCATAGTTTCCCTTGTAATTCTTGTAGGTACACTGTCATATCGGTTCTTATTGAAAAAATCTTATACAATTCCTAATTCATACATAAATCTTAGCTGTCTGAATGAACATCTAATTTGTCAATAATAATAATTATCAATATAGTAAGCTAAATATTTATTAAGAAACTCCTACTGTTGTAGCCTGAAGATACATCTGGTTGAAAACTATAATATATTCGCTCTACATCTATCTATATAAATAAAAATGAATCGCTAAATGTGTTACTAATCGCAAAACTCGAGAACGGCTGAACCGATTTGGCTGATTTCTTTTTTGTTGTGTTTGATGAAGTCTGAGGAAGGTTGATACGGAGAGAAAAAACGTTAAAAATACGAGGAAAATAGTAAAAACTATAATTTTCTATTCCCATACAACTCTCTACTGGAACAATTTAAAAAAATCTTCCACCATTAGAATGCTACATTAGCGCTGAGTAAAATAGGCTAGGTATATCAAAAAGAAAATCCACCCGTGCGAATCAGGGACGGGCCGCTAGTCAGGAATTAATGCAAAAACTATAACTACAGTTCTACATAATATTTAGTATTGTATAGAATGATTTAATTCATCAAATATAAAATATCGCTTATATACATAACAAAAAAAAAACATAACTTAACTTAACTTGAATAAAAAACAGAGAAAAATAATTAATTAATGTTTAGTTAAATGTCCTATCTTCAATTTAAAGTACCTATCGTAGTAACAGCGTTCGATACCAGTTTTCATCCCGATCCTATACTGCAATACTCTAAACATGCACACTAGTTTAAGCCCAAGAGACCGTACTCGTAGAACAAGGGTACGACCAACCGGTTCACACGTGCTCTACACCAGGTACAGACATGTATCTCGGCGCTTCTCTCCACCACCACGGCCCGGCCAACCCGAGCCGTGGCCCGAGCCTTTAGAGGCGCCCTCGGGTTGTTCCGCTCCCCGATCCGATCCGAAACCCTCGGAGAATGTAGTAGGGCACGGGGAAACGCCTAAGCGTGATGCTGTTCCCTCTAGAAAACCTCCGAAGGTGATTCGTTTCACACGGCTTGAGGAACCCTTTAAGTTTCTCGCCGCCCCCAAAAAAGCCGAAAAAGCTGAAAATGCCGTTTGAGGCAATCACAAAAAACTCTTCAAAAAAAAATAACCAGTTTTCGTCATCCATTAGATACATAGTATTTCATGGAAATTTTATTGATAAGCTAAGTAGAAGTGGACTGTATTCAACTGTTGCTAAAATCTAAAATCAGCTGTTGACCCACCCCCGTTTCCAATGATTTTAGGAAAAAAGTCACTATCACTGGGTCCTGTCGCGGAGCTGGGCATAGCATATTATAAGACAGGCAGGTCAAGCCACCCTTACCTTTTTTTTCTCTCTCGCTCTTGTCAAATGCGCATTGTTTGCGTGAGAACAAAGCGACATGTCCGGAAATGGATAGCTTGCGTAGCCGTTTCTTGTCTGTACATTATGTATAAAAGCAAATGCAAACAAGAGTCGACTTGATATCTCACAAACTGCCCAATACCGGGAAATGTTGTAATAGTATTTTTTTTTGTGTCTTAACAAGTTCTTTCAACTAAAATAAAAATTTAATAAAACATAAAAAATCTTTTCATATACTTTCGCATTTTATATGAGCAATTATTCCCAAACTATGAGGTGGCCGACTTTGCGTTTATTTTTATGTTGAATTATATTTTATGTCGGTAATGATCGAACAAAATTAAATCATAAATTAATTTGACTGGTTAGTCAATAGAGAAATTTTTTAGCAACTGTCAAAACTATTTTTTTAATAGAAATTGTATGAGAATGGTGTACTATGACGTCACTATTTTGTTTCGTCAATTTAGTGTTTATTAATAAATTTTTATGTAACAGAAATTGATGCTTAGGTCATTATAAAGAATAGGTCAATGTTTTAAAGAATAGTTACTTGATTTCATTTATTTGTTTAATGTTCTGGAATTATTTGTGGTTGTTGTCAACATCCCCATTATTGCTAAAAAACTAAAATCAGTTGCTGATCCCTTTTTGTAATTATTAAAGGAATAAAATGTCGATCAATGGTTCCTGTCGAACACTGGTGCCACTACCCTATTAATATCTAAATATATAAATATTTATAAAATTTTATAAAATACAGTGAAAAAATTAAACGCCCACCCGACCCAGCCAGGAATCGAACCTGGGTCTTCCGCAATCCGGGCGGCTGCACTGACAGCTATGCTACCGGGAAGGCTGACGTAAGCGCTGAATTTTGTCACTGCTTTCTAATGTTTTATCGTGCTTTTTTAGCAGCACGGAGGGCCATCTATCCAACGGTTGTTGCAACCGATGGCCATGCAGATTCATCTTTGCAGATGAAATACCACAAATTTGATAACACCACGCTATAGTAAATTTTTACTTTTTTATTTTCAATTGCTAATTGCTGCACTGAAGCTAAATTAAATATTTATAAAATTTTATAAAATACATATAGGTAATTTAAAGGTAATATAGGTAATAAAGCTAAAGAGGGTCGAAAGTCAGTACATGGAAGATATTCGAAAAAAAGTTGGCTGGGTATTCTTAGAATCTTACTTAGAATCGATAACAGAACACGTTCCAACAGTTTTTAGAATTTTTGTCTGTTTGTCTGTTTATCTGTTTGTCTGTTTATTTGACCGCGCATCACGTGGAAATGGCTGAACGGATTTTTATGCAAACTTTGCACATAGACAGACCATGACCCGGACTAGGACAAAGGATACTATTTATCCCGGTAACATGTTCCTGTGGGATAGTGTAGTCTTCGTGAACGAAGTCGCGGGCGATAACTAATACCAGAATAAAGTAAATTACCACTTGTTACTTGTTAAGTAGTCGCCTAATATTTAAGTGTATGCAGTTTTTAGTTTGGTAATCTATGCTCTTATGGTTTACAATCGCATAAAAATATGACTACAGCAGAATACTATGCGTTGCAGTATGTATAGGTACCTACTGCATAATATATGCACCTAACAGAGAGACTTACAGAAATGCTTTGTAAGTTATTATTTCTGATGCATTTGTTATTCGCATAACAGCTTTATCCAAGTGCCATGTGGCCATGTGTCATGCGCGACTACCAAGGATTTACTCTTTTCTGCAGAATATAAATAGGATAGGTACTACTTTGTAGACATTAGCTACATTAGTAGTGACATAATTTTTTGTACATTAATGTATTGTGATAAATCGGCTAGTGAGATTTTAGATAGGCGAATTAGAAGAAAATAACGGTAAAGTTAAACTCCGAAATGGAACAACATTCCGTTCTTAATATCTACGAAATCACGACATTAATATCATTAAAATTTTCACAGTATTACGTTTGTATGGGACAGATAAATCATCACAACAATACAGGTTTTAACGGTGTGACATCACATCCGCAATATACACATTACAGCACAACACTCTCACGTCACATACTACGTACATAGAAACACTTCTGGCAGATGTTCTAACTGGATGGGTGGCACGCGCATGTCTTCTAATTCCGCGTCGTCCGCACCCGGGTACATCATAGTGCCAAGCATGGTCGCGGCCGCCCCGTGCCGCTCCGCACAGAACACTGACGCCACCCAAAACCCAACCCCAACCCCCTTATCGCAACCTCGCTGCCATTGGCTGACCGACCCGCTGATAAGGGCCACC
This sequence comes from Eudonia truncicolella, assembly GCA_949315975.1. NCBI lineage: Eukaryota > Metazoa > Arthropoda > Insecta > Lepidoptera > Crambidae > Eudonia > Eudonia truncicolella. Next base: position 8,976,175 of record OX438828.1, on the reverse strand, counting down.
ACGCCCATCGACCAATCCCCGCGTGCGCCACCCATCGATCGATCGCTTGCGAATTTTCCCACTTCCACGCGAGCGTAAACGCGCGCTGCGACGCTTTTTGTCTGAATGCTCCTTTTTTCACCGGCATCGGAATGGTCTGCGGACGGGTATGCTTTTAATTTGCGATTCTACTAATATCTTTATGTGGTGATTGGTACCTTGGAGTAAATGCTGTTTCGCGGAAAAAGGAATTTGCTGTTTAGTCGAATATGTACTTTAGTAGGAAAGCACATCTTTAATGAGAAATGATTTGGTTATTAAAACATTCTAAAAATTGCCCGCGTCTTCGTTTGCGTGAATATTGTATTTTTCCGTGATCTATTATTTATCAAAACAAAATATAACCTTTGTCCACAATGAAGGTCCATTCTATATATTGGTGAAAGATTTTTTGAAATCGGATTAGTAGTTTCGGAGATTACCTATTACATACAAACTTAAAAACTTTACCGTTTTATAATATTAGTATAGATTAATAATAATTAAAAAAACTTTTTGATCGCCTCAATAATTTTTTTTATTAATTTTTGATACATTTTGTACTGTTTATGTTCAAACAATTAGGAAATTAACAATTATTTTGGTAGAGATACAGTTAGCAAGGAATCAGTAGCTGTACTGTTGAACAATTCGTAACACGCTTCATCGTAGACAAAGCGCGCATCGCATCTTTTTCGTAGACATCTGTTTTCGTAGCATCTCCACTACTTAGCTGTAAATGTTTGTAGTAGTAGTCTGAGTCAGGAGAATCTGTAATAATTAGTCCAAGCACACCTTCAATGTAGTATATAATATAAAAATCTATCTTGTCTATCCTTAGATTGCTGGAAAATAATATATTATTTAGTAATAAAAATATCTTGAGGTATGTCTAGTTTATTTATGTATTTGCGTTAAAATTATATAAACAAAACAAAAACATTTTATAAATAGCTTGCCTACTTCTTAACTGATCTTTAGTATTTGTAAAAATATTATGATCGGGTGTTAATGACGGCAGTTGTTGACATTGAATGGGTGCCTTTGGCTTTCAAAGTAAAAAGTAAATAGTGTTGAATAATTTCGGCGGGCTGGTTAGAACCGCGATTATTTGGAAGAGCACCTGACTCGGTATGTCAGAAAGGTGCAGGTTCAAATCCTGCTCGTGGAAATTTTTTCAACATTTGTGTTTTTGTAACTTATCTATGTCTTTAATTACGTATGTCTAAATTTAAATAATATGTACCTATATATTTTTGGTTTGTAGTATTTATACAATATATTCTACATTGTTTGTTTTTGAGTTCACTCGCTAAAAATGTCTTTAAAGCTTCTTTAAAGCTATATTACGACTTTGTTATAATGTAAAGTAAAAAAAAAGCTACAAAAGGTATGTCGGTCGGTCCATTATTCCAAGCCAAGAAAAATCGAAATTCTTTGAGAAAGGTACAAACGACAATAGCAATTACCATAATAACTTACAAAGTCTTTTCCTTTGCATTATGGTGAGTTAAACATATTCATTAAAACAATAAAAACAATAAAACGCTGAAATAATATCAAAGTACAAAAGAGAAAAATCAAAATTCTTTCTTATTTATACTGTCATAGGTTGGTACCAAGACAACCTTCATTATACTTAATGAGATCGATGGCTCAGCTGCTAGCCAGTTCGGGTTTTGCATCCGAACCCATCGGAGAATCTAGTAGGGTACGGGGACACGCACTAGTGCGTGATGCCTTTCCCTCTTGAAAACCTCTGACGGTGCTTCGATTCACACGGCTTGAGGAACCCTTTAAGTTTCTCATCGCCCCCATGAATGCCCGGTCCCGGTGAAGCTGATAATGCCCAGCGGCAGTCACAAAATTCTCTCAAAAAAAAGGTACAAGAAATCACGTTACGCCACGTTACGGCGCGCCGTTGATCCCAGCAGCTGTTGTTGTAAGATAGATACACCGACCAGGGTGCTTAGTGTGAGTTTTTGTTTACTATCCGTATTCATTCGATTACGTTTACGAAAACAAATAATATTATGGCATTGAAGCAGCGCCTCCTGTCGACATACGAGAAGAGTTTAAATTTAGCCTTCTTCTTTTCGAAAGTAAAAAATAACTAGCACGAAGCCCTCAGCATTGCGCAAGCGTGGTGAGAATACAGTCACAGATGTGGCTACGGGATTTTTTAAACCTATCGTAGGCTCTCTCACATATTTTAATAAGTTCTTGTACCAATACTATGTACCTAGTGATGAGAAAAATAAATATATGGAATTGAATTTGAATAGATACGGATATTCGGATGGATACGGATCTTGTTCTTATATTTCACAATTCATATTTCGCCCTTATCTCTGACGCATGCACCCTGAAAGGTGGGCCAAGACTTCTACCGATTGGCGATCTACCTACAGGGCCAGGACGCGAAGGAAGACCAATAAAGGGTTGGTGCGGCGATTTAGATTCGTTCTGCCCAGGCTGGTCGGGAATCAAAAGAGATGGAAGAAAACAGGGAAGACCTTAGCAAAGCAATGGGAAATTATGGGTTGAAAAAAGAATTACCCTCTCCTCTCTTGCGGGGATCGTAAACGTAAAAGTAAAAGCCGAGTAAATCCGTACAAAAGTTCTTCATTTCTATATGCAGTACAGTTTTCGCGTACACTTTATATTATTACATTCAATTTTTATTATTTACAAACAAGAATATCACAAGTAAATAAATTAGACAACTTAAAATTAAATCTATAAAAACTATAACTACTACCAAATATCACACTAATATTATAAATGCGAAAGTTTGTGTGTATGTGTGTATATTTGTTGCTTTTTCACGCTGCAACGGATGAATGGATTTGGATGAAATTCGGCATACAGATAGTTTATAACCTGTATTAACACATAGGATAGTTTTTATCCCGATATTCTATAGAAACTGTCGAAGCGGTACGAAGTCCGCCGGGTCAACTTGTAAACAATAATTAGCCCGAAATCATCCCCATCAGACAGTGTGCCCAGCTAGCAGCATTGCCACGTTGATAGCAAGGCTTAACGCTGGCCCAAGTAGCTGCTAGCTCTGGTGTCCCGGGTGGTTCCTGCTAATTTTATGGAAAAATCTTTAAAAATTTGTGAGCAACATGTACCGGTTAGGCACGTGTTTAAAAGCTGTTCAGTGACCAGTGTGCATGTAGAAGATGTATTTTAAGATTATAGCGATAAGGCACCATCGTCTTTATATATATAAATCTTCTGTGCGTGTGTTTGTAATTGAACTCCTTCTAAACAAACGGCTGGACCGATTTGGATGAAATTTTTTGTGTGTTCAAGTAGATTCGAGAATGGTTTAGATTTACAATTGGACCCGGAAGGTGGCGTTGCAATAGGGGTCCATATCATGGAGTACGGGTGTTTTCGGACGAAGTCGCGAGCGGGCCACTAGTAGTTAGTATATAAGAGCGCATCAAAACCAATTAAATATCATTCCTCCCAACCATCAGCTGAAGTAAGTATCAATTCTACGTTACCCGGTCCCTCGGTATATTTGGCGATCCCGACGTGACTAGGTACATTACATTTAAACGAATCTATCACTGTTTCTCATTAAACCCATTCCGCATAAACAATACCGTAAAAACAAAACTTTTAATACAACTATAGCAACGCAACCCGAGTCCGCGTAACAATAAATCGCCATCAATCCGGTCTAGGCCGCGGTCAAGCGCGACCACTGGTTTGCCGTACAATAAATTATCCAAGCGACTGCGAGGGCACCAGCGCGCAACTTTACGACGGCGTAAATCAGGCCTCCGCCGGTCGGCGTCGCTCCTTCGCCTTATACATTGCAAACTATATAGTTGGAGTTCGTCCCTTACCCAGGGCTTGCAACCGGTACCGAAAATACAGTTGTCATATCGGTAAGAACCTGTATTTTCCATTTCGGTTCCTGGATACCGATTCATCAATGAGTACCGGTATTGTACCTTAAAATACCGGTATCTACCTGCGACGTTGCTAGTCTGTTTGTCACGTGATATGCAGTTCACTGCGGCCGCGCGAAAGGTAAACAGAAGAACTAACGAGACGAGAGCGCAATGAATGCGTGCAGTTACACAATCCAAGCGCCATTCATTTATCTACTTAGTCTATCTCGCTTGCACTATTATAATTTATATATATATAATAATTAGTACCTGTATTATGGTATATAATAACGGCATACCGGTACAATACTACTTACTGGTACTAATCGGTTAGCCTGTATTATTCATACCGGTATCAAATCGTTACTGGTGCTTCATTAAAGTAAAGGTATCGGTTAATGAAAATACCGGTATTCCAAAGCCCTGATACACCCCTTACTTTTTACGAACTCAGCTTTTAATTATACATAGGTATTATTAAAAAAAAAACAATATGTTAGCTCATAGTGTTAACAGCTTCGTCGTGATGAACTTCATCTATATGCGTATCTATAATTGTAGTTCGTCCAATTCTTTTCTATAAAATAATATGTAAAATTTATTAGTAAATTCGTAAAAAGGGTTGGTTTGGTACTAGACAGATTTAAGAACTACAATGACTGATTGTTAGATAATCGATTACTACGATAGCTTAACTCTTTTGTAGTACACACGCCTGCACATCAGACTACCACAAACTGTCAAATTTCCTCAATAGACTTTGAACTTTACGTCTATGGTTGAACATTTATAAAAGAAATTTGACAGTTTTGGATAGGTTGATGTGCAGGCGTCTGTACAAATCACATACAAAAATCCTGATGTGCAAGTAATTTTCAATATTTGGAATATAGCGACGTTCGTTCTTTTCCCTTGTATAATGTGTTTCAGGTTGTACATATGTACAGACGCCTGCACATCAACCTATCCAAAACTGTCAAATTTCTTTAATAAATATTCAACCATATTACCTCAAGTTCAAATTCTTTTTAGGAAATTTGACATTTTGTGGTAGTCTGACGTGCAGACGTGTGAACGTGCCGATGAAAAGATGCTAGGTTGTCGGTATGACATGGTCTCAGTCCCCCATTCCTCTTTCATCACAGGACAACGAGAGCACGAGACTAATCGCAATACCCCACCTATATCACAAATTAAGGACATTTCAGAAGATACAAACGCGCTCGAGCAACGCACACACGTAACAGTCAGGTCGCAAATGTTGACAGTTGAATGTCGAGATCCATAGGGGGGTCCGTAAGGGGGGTCTATCTTATTTTGTGCCTATATGATGGAAATGCCTCAAGCTTTATCAATAATGTAATGTTAATCCTTTACCGGCATTTCTGTTCATCAGCATCGTCGTACAGGCCTATTAAAAGCTACCTCGGTATCATGGATACAGGTGTTTAAACAATTGTCATCTAGCATTGTCATCTAGTTCAAAAACATTGCTTATATCTAGCTTGTAGTAATAAAACAGGGCTGCAATGAGCCTGGTGACCTGTTTAACAGAGGGATTTAGTCCTCGCTATTATTATCATAAGCGAGAATGTAACATACTCAGACAGGATTTTATAGCATCAATCAAAAGAACACTTAAAACATCACAAAAAAAGCAATTTAAACTTTTTTATTTCTTCAAAGACAACAAACAACACAGCATGATTCCGATCCTGATCCTAAACAGAACACCCCACCGACCGGCCGTACTAAAATCATTTTTGTGAATTTCAAATAAGACAGTTATTTTGTTTCATAAATTGGTTAGGGTGGGCGCGTGCGCTCTCCCAGGGGCACCAGCGTGTGCGCCCGGCCCTCAGTAATTGAGGTGCGCTGTACTGCGCATTAGTAGAGCTTCGCAAATCTTCCGAGCGAGTGCGCGGAGGCACGAGTTACGGCTACAATGGAGGAAGGTGGCTAGTTCACAAAGACACCAGCTACAGTTTAATATTTTGACTAAACTTAGTCCATGGACTATACTAAATATTCTCACAGGGTCATTAAAGGCGATAGCATCACGCAAGCTTGTCGCTGTCCTCTACTAGATTCACCGAGGTGTTCAGATCGGAATTGAGAGTGGAACAACCTAAGTGCGCCTATAACGGTTAGGACCTTCGCTAAGGTTGACCGAGTCGTGGGAGACCAGTAATTGAGGTGCATTGTACTGCACATTAGTAGAGCTTCGCAACTCTGCCGAGCGGGTGTGTGGCGACACGAGTCACGGCTACAATAGAGGAAGATGGCTGGTTCACAATGACACCTCAATATTAGGCTACGGCTCAATATTCCGTCCTCTAATAGTTTGGCTCAGCTAATCGTGGAAGAAATTTTGGAATAGGATTGCTGTTGGCCGTGGCTGTTGCCTTTACAACTTAACCGGCCGAACCGAACGAATAACTTAAAGTTCTTTAAACCGTAGTAGGCAGACATCCTCAAAGGGTTTGTACGTTCTCTACCTCGTAAAGTCGTTCAAGTGCGCCTATAAAGGATAGGACTTTCACTTAGGATGACTGGGTCGTGGGAGACCAGTAATTAGGTGCGCTGTATCTGCCGAGCTAGTACGCGGCGGCACAAGTCCCGGCTACAATATAGGAAGGTGGCTATTTCCCCAATGACACCGGCTACAGTTCAATATTGTGACTAAATAAACATCCTCAAAGATTTTTTATAAGAGATAAGTTTCTCTCCTAAATTCACCGAAGCATGAATGAATGGAATATATGTTGAATTACAATTTTCCTTCTAATTTTATTGATAAATATACTTATTTGATACGAGAAAACAACACAAATTTCTATTGGATATAGGTAAGTAATGGGTTAAAATATTAGTAACGTATGGTAACGTGTAATAATAATTCTCCTTTAAATATTATATTTATATAGTTTATATCTTACAAACGCTTGTTGTTCTCAGAAGGTCGAGATCGATGTTAATGTGCGGTGCGGGCACAACTACAAATTAGACCCCGGCAGTAATTTTGGCCCCCATAGGCGTTTTTGGGACGCGTGCCGCCGGTGTTGGGTTTCTATGGGAAACTGGTATTGTATGGGTCTATTCGATTCATGTATCGATAGTAAAATGTTTATCTTATTGCGAACAAATATCTCTCCCGTTCATTTGTTTTGTATTAGCCATGGGAAATTTGAAATTTGCTCGACGTTTATTGTCTAGACTGTGGTGTATTTATACTCGTACTAATTAAGATTACTATTCAACATATTATTAATTAAAAGATTATTCTAAGTTTTTCAACTTAGCACATTTAGACAATGCACTCAATAATATTTTTATAAGTTTATAGGTAATAGTAGTATATACCTACTTAACTGTTAAGCATTTTGATCCAATTGCTAATTATTGATTGATTAATGATTTTTGCGTTTTGTTTAAGCTAGTTATAAGAATACCTAATGCGTTGGTCACGCATGATGGCTTCTGATTATTCGAGATACAGGTTTATTCCTGGCCAGTAGGTGTTGACTGACTAACGGACGCTACAGTAAATTTGTAATTAAGAAACGAGTAACAAATATATTTTATATATTTTAATTGATTTTAATTCTTATCTGATATCAACAGCGAGGAGATTTCGCCTAAAACATAGCTCTCTTAATATCCAATTCCTACCAAATGTAACTTTAAAACGCGCCTAACGAAATTACCATGAATTATTTACTGACGGTACAGCTGCGCCCGTGATCCCGCCCGCTGGAAAACGACGCTTTAATTCGATAATGTCTACGTTATCTGATTATGAAGGAACCGAAAAATTATATCATTCGGTAATTAGGTTAAAGCGCAATTCAGCAGAGCGCCGCGCCGCGGGCGGCACGCGCCGACCCGGACCGACGGCTTAATGGTTATTCTGCTAGAGGGTTATGCCACAACAGAAGGATACTTCAGAAGGTAAGCTTCATACATACCGCACTCGAGCAACGCACTCATAGACAACCTCTCACGGACAGGGAATCTCGGAACTGCTTCGAACAGTCTTTAATTTGTGTTAAGCTTACCTTCTGGAAACTTTTTTTTTGTGGTAATGCATAGTAATCCCTGCTCTGTTTGCGAAGTGACAAGTGTAGTAGCGTCTTTTCCTATGAAAATTGTTTTGTAGATACATCGAATATTTTTCTGTAACTGTTAGGTGATCGATTGAATGGTTTTTGGACCGAATACTATTTTATACTGCAAACGTAGTAACGTTAATTAGTGGGATTGCTACTTAGCCCTTCTTATCATTATCACCATCTCATATTTACCCGTGTTTAGTAGCAGGTAAAGCCCATTGCATTATTCTACATTTATAAAGGTACTTCTGGAAAAGTGTCATTACACTAGTAGTATTATAATAATACTAGCCGTCACCCGCCCGCTTCGCTGAGCGAAAATTTGTGATAAAAATTTGTTTATTTTTTATAGCCTATCATTTGCACAATCTCATGTTCTTACTACATACAAATTTTTCATTAATATCGGTCAAGCCGTTCTTGAGTTATAAGAGGACATACAGCAGACAAACAGACAAAACTTTCAAAAACGTAGAATTGGTGTCATTGTGTGATAAAACAGATATTTATCCCAAAACTTGTCAGAAAAGTTGCATGTACAGACAGAGCCTACAGATTTATATAGTAGTATATATTAGTAAATTTTTACGTGTGAAACACAACCACGTTGACCGTCGTTACTACGATCAATTATCACGCCCCGCCGCCTGGCACAGATTGCCATAACGTGATCAGTTCCCGCTAGTGGAAAGTCCACAGGTTTTCTGTACCCGAAAAAAATTTGGGTGCTTGGCAGATTATAACTGACACGGGTGCGCTTTTATTAATGATGATGAACTTGCTTATATACTGTCTCACTGCTGGGCAAAGGGCTACATCATTGAAATCAAGTCATCGCTACAATTGATAAGTAATGGCGTAATCACCATGCTTGCCACCATGCCAAATGTCAAAAAATCGGAAACAGTCTTTGCCCGACCTAGAAATTCAACCCGAGACCTTCGGGTATCAGACATTATTAATGATTAAATCTAAATATACAACAGAGATATATATTATATATATACTTGTGTTGTATATATATGTATAACACAACCAGATTTTAAACCATATTGGTATACAGTAAATTCACGGGTCATTTGAATAAAAAGAGCTTAACTATTAACATACCTAAATGTCTTCAACCCCGCCATAGTTTCTGTTTCGGCCCGATAGTCAAGTTCATTGTTTTCAATATATATGTATATATAGGTATATAATTTTTGTTAAATAGGTACTCACTAAAGAAGAAAATAAAGTAAAAAAAACATAACTTAATTTTGTAACGAAATCACTCAACATCTGTAAGAACCATTATTAGTTCCGCTAACTGTTCATAGATGGCACCGTCCTTGTTTGTACACTTTCTACATGGCGCTATTAACATTTCACACACCGTGTATATATACTGTGACTGATTTTGAATTTGTAAGCTACTTCGAGGACATAGTTGCTTGTGTGCATCTGGGGGTCGCGTCCTTTCTGGGAACGGCTACTTGGAACTCACTACGCTCTTAACCGAGAACTAAGCCTTTTTGCCTAACGGACTGCATCCGCCGCCTCCGTCCTTCCTGGGAAGTGGTTGCGTGGAACAGTACCCTAAAAGCTGTACCCTATTTTGTACCCTGTACCTTGTACCTTATAACTGTACCCGCTGCTTCAATAAAACCAGCAACACAATCATCTGGCTGTTTCCCTGACCTTCGCGTCGTCACCAACCCACGTTCAACCCCGCCACGACTCACCCCATCAACACTGGCGACCAACGGTGGGCCCAAACGGAAGCAAAAGTTTGTAACCAAATTTGGCAGAGTTGCAACGTGCTACGCGACGCAATCAAAAGGTACGGAAGCAAAGATGTCTGTGAACCTGTCTGATGAGCAGTTTCAAGTGCTGCTAGCTAAGTTGACATCTGGTAAGAAGGGATCTTTCGCGGCCTGCACCTCATACTTTCACGGAGACAAAAACTCGGAAGCGGTTGAAGCATTCATCGCAGCTGTTGGAATTTTTAAGAAGATCGAGGATATTGACGATGCGGATGCCTTAGCCGGAATCCCTTTACTGATGAAAGGTGAAGCTGCGATATGGTGGCAAGGGGTCAAAAGCCAAGTTGACAAGTGGGAGCAATTCACAGATAGGCTGCGACACGCTTTCGCTCCTAAAAAGCCAGCGTATATAGTATACCAAGAGATTTTTGGTGAAAAGCAAATAGTGGACACCCCTACAGAAACTTTTGTAGCCCATAAACGTATGCTCTTTGCACAGCTGCCTGGTCCTGCTCATACAGAAATACAGCAGATAGACATGATTTTCGGACAGCTCAGTCTTAAGATACGCGAAAGGATACCTCGAGCTACAGTTGAAACCTTCGATGACTTACTGGAAGCAGCTCGCGGGGTTGAACAGTTGTTCCAAGACAGCAAAGAAAAACTGACAAACCCATCAACCTCCATTGCCCCAACACCAAGGAAGCAACAGTTGAATAAAAAGAGATGCGGATTTTGTCACTATGCGGGCCATACCACTCAAGAGTGTCGGCGACTGAAAAAGAAAGAGGAACAACCTGGAGTGCCTGCTCAATCTGAAAACACTAGAACAACTCAAGCTCCTTCACCATCCATGCCTAAGTTTTCATGCTATGGATGTGGTGCACCAGGTGTCGTTCGCAGCAATTGTGTTACTTGCGCTGGAAAGAAACCACCTCTAGCTAAGAGTAATGACCTTGGGTTTTGTTCTTTGAGCGTACGAACATACACTAGGCCGAGACCGGTTGTTTTTGTCGAAATAGACGGCGAGAGAGGATCAGCCTATGTCGACACTTGCGCGAAATCTAGTGTAGCATCATACAGCCTTTACAAGAAGTTGCAAGCAAAAGGGTCTGTATTCGTCCAAGAAGAAGTGACAGTAACACTGGCTGATGGGATTCATAAGCCTCAATCCGTTCTGAGAACCACTGCATTAGTGAATTTGGAAGGGCGCGTGATACCAACAACCTTTCTGGTCCTCCCTAACTCTAAAGACAATCGTACTCTTTTAGGAGTGGGATTCATTCAAGATGCGCAAATCATACTGAACCTGCCGCAGTATACCTACCAGTTTGTAGGCAGCGATGATACTTACGAATTATATCAAGAGGATTTCGTTTTTCATGGTGACAAAGTATCCAATGCTGATAAAGTAGAAGGGGGTCAAGCTGAATGTTTCATGATACATCAACTTCCATCTGAAGCTGCAGATCTTCCAGGTCTTCCATCGACTTCATCATATAAACTTATACCATTGGATCTGCCCTCCCCAAAGAAGCGTAAAGCCCTGTTTGATGGCTATTCACCACAGTTTACGGACTATATAATGAGGGATGCCATCATGAATATAAGAGATAGTAAGGTCCAATTATCACCGCACTCGCAAGGCCTCTTCCCTGAACCGAATCTCGACATATCGTTGAATTCTGTGAACATAGATGGTAACCTTATAACAGATCAACAACGTAACGACTTAAATAAACTTCTTGAAAATTATCAAAGCGTTTTTACTAGTAACAATAAACCCTCCACGCTAGGTGAACATTGTATTAGGGTTACGACTACAACTCCTATATCTGTACCACCATACAGATTATCACCTGGTCAGAAGGAAATACTTACGAAAGAAATAGATAGAATGTTAAAAGAAGGTGTCATTGAGCCTTGTTCATCTCCATGGGCAGCACCTGTTATCTTAGTACCCAAATCAAATGGTCAAGTTCGAGTATGTATTGATTATAGGCGACTAAATTCCGTAACGATTCCTGACAAATACCCCATCCCGAGGATCGACGATCTTCTACACGCCGCTAAGCCAACACCTTTTATGACTACCCTAGATCTTAGGTCTGGCTACTGGCAAATTAAAATGAGGGAAGAGGATGAGGACAAAACTGGGTTCATAACACCGTTCGGAATTTATAAATTCAAACGAATGCCATTTGGTTTACGAAACGCACCGGCTACTTTCCAGCGTTTGATTGACCGGTTTCGCGTGAGTGGTTTAGAGCATGTAAAGCTTCTCGCGTATTTGGATGACCTAATTATATTCTCAGGGACATTTGAAAGTCACCTATCAGACCTTAGAGATGTTTTGGAAAATATGATGAAATATAATTTAACCATCAATCAAGAAAAGTGCAAGTTTTGCCTTGCGTCTATTAAATACTTAGGTCATATAATAACTCCGGAAGGTTTGATGATGGATCCAAACAAAATCAAAGCAATAGTGGACCAGCCAGCCCCTAAAAATTTGAAACATTTAGTGTCCTTTCTTCAAATGTGCTCCTGGTATCGACGTTTTTTCAATAACTTCTCTGCCATTGCGGAACCCTTAACAAAACTAACTAAAAAAAGTGCAACTTGGATCTGGACTGAAAAGCAAGAGACTGCCTACACAGAGCTAAAACAACGATTAACCACCGCACCTGTTTTACGACAAGCAGACTGTAAGCTTCCATACATATTGAAGACTGACGCAAGTAACTATGCTTTGGGAGCAGTTCTTGTGCAGGGGGAGGGAAGCGATGAACATCCAGTTGAATATGCGAGTCGCTTACTTAATCCAGCAGAGCGCAACTACACGACCACGGAAAGGGAAGCACTTGCTGTTATATGGTCGTTGAATAAATTCAGGGGTTACATCGAAGGTTTGCCGGTTACAGTGGTAACAGACCACCAGGCACTTAAATGGTTGATGAATTTAAGGTCCCCTACCGGAAGGCTTGCTCGTTGGGCTTTGTTACTACAAGCTTTTGATATTACTATTCGCTACCAACCAGGCAGGCTAAATAAAGTGGCAGATGCTTTATCTAGACCTATTTGTAATGAAAACATGAATGACTGTGGTATATGCAAAGTCACAATAGACATGCCAACAAGAAGTAAAAGAGAAATAAGAGAAGAACAATTAAAAGATAACAACATTCAGAAAATTATAGAAGCTTTAGAAGAAAGCGAGAACAATGAAAATGGAATATACTGGAGTAATAAAGGTTATTTCATGAACAATGGCTTACTATACCGACTTCATCCTGATGCTGAGACTGATGACGCGCAGCTATTAGTTCCAAGTCATGAATGGGCAAACGTCTTAGCGACTTATCATGACGACCCACTGGCCGGACACTACGGTGCTGAAAGGACCTATAAAAAGATAGCCAAGAGATATTTTTGGAGTGGAATGCGCAAGTACGTGGAAAGCTATGTACGAAAATGCTTAGAATGCCAACGTTACAAACCAACCAACAGGAAGCCTGCAGGTCTACTTCAAACTAGCGTCATGAGTCAAAGATTCGAAATTGTTGCATTTGACTTGTTTGGGCCTCTGCCTCCAACAGTAGATGGTAAAACATGGATATTGGTTGTTGAAGATGTGGCCTCTAAATGGGTTGAGCTATTTGCTTTAACCACGGCGTCTGCTGAAAACTGTGCTACAACTCTAATAAATGAAATATTTTTACGATACGGAGTACCAAGAAGAGTCACGAGCGATAATGGAACGCAATTTGTGAGTTCAGTAATGCAACAAGTAATGTATTGCCTTAAAGTCAAGCATAGTTTCACGCCTTTATATCACCCCGAAGCTAATCCTGTAGAGCGAAAGAATCGCGACATAAAAACGCAATTAGCTATGTTGGTACAAGGAGGATACCATCAAAACTGGTCAGACACACTGCCAGCTATACGATTTGCTATGAATACTACGCATTGTTCCACGACTAGTTATACTGCAGCTTACTTAACCTTTGGAAGAGAGTTAAGAACACCAGCTGACAATGAGGTGGACTTCCGTCAGGTTGTCCACTCGGAGAACCTGATTCCAGAGATAACTCCTAAACTTAAAATACTTGCTAACCACATGATAAGAGCCAGGGAAGTGCAAGAAGTATGTAACGAGAAAGCGAAGGAAAGAGTAGATACACAAAGACGTAATCATCCCGCATACAAACCAGGAGACCTCGTATTAGTTTCTCTGCATCCGATAAGCAAGGCATCTCAGGGGATTACTGCTAAGTTTGCTCCTCGTAGAGACGGGCCGTATGTAATCGTCCAGTCCCATGGCCCAGCTTCTTTTAAGGTAGCCTCGCTTTCCGCACCTCAGACTCCCATCGGACTATATCACGCATCAGCCTTGACCCCATATCAAAATGAAAACCTGACTTTGATTCCTGATCCAGTTCTACCCCTTCGAAGAAGAGGTAGGCCCAAGAAACATCCTACTACACAGGTACCACCCACTCGAGGCAGAGGACGACCCAGAAAACAGCCTGCTTCTGACCCGCCACTGCCTTCCATATCCAGAAACCGCGGACGCCCCAGGAAAACTGACTGACCAGTCCCTCTCGCCGGGACGTCTTCAAGGACTGAGGGGGAGAATGTAACGAAATCACTCAACATCTGTAAGAACCATTATTAGTTCCGCTAACTGTTCATAGATGGCACCGTCCTTGTTTGTACACTTTCTACATGGCGCTATTAACATTTCACACACCGTGTATATATACTGTGACTGATTTTGAATTTGTAAGCAATTTCCACATTCTCGTTTCGCTCGCCGCGCAGGACGCACGTCTCGCTCGTGCTCTCTCGCGCGCTCGGCCGCGTTCCGTTTGTTTGTCTCGGTTCCTTTTACTGTGTACCGGTACGGCTCCGGTGCATAGTACGTCGCGTGTAGCGCTCTCGACGCAATTTTCATTGCGGGAGCGCTCTTTCACTGTTTCACAACGGTAGTTGTCTTGGAAGACTACGCTTAGTAGCCAACTGGTGGATACTTAACGGTGCCAACGAAGCCAGTTGGGGCACTGACCCGGCTGCCCTCCTGACCCTCCTGGGGGGAAAACACTCCGGAAGAGTTCTGGCAAAGTTGGCCTTGGGGGATCTCCTAGTCAACTCAGAACTTTCTCTAACACTAACCAATTTAGGTACACACCCTACGGTGAATTGATTTTCACCGGAGGACAACACCTAGGGCCATTCAGGCAGTAGGCTCTTTTCTTACTCACGCCTCCCTGTCTGTGACGGGGAGGGTCTGACATTACACACGCATCCTAGTGCATGGTTTTAGGCCGTGCGCTAGGATGGAGCTCGAGGTGATTGAGTCCTTGATAGGGCAAAATCACCCCGAGGTCTTCAATGTCCTTAGGATAGCCCACAATTTACAAAAGCCCTCCCCCGCGCCCTCCCCGCGTTACTCGCCTTATGCGAAACCCGCCCAAGCGCCCGCCGCTTCTTTAGCCCCCACGTCCAACGCGTGTCCCGAAGTTAGGCCTATCATTAGGTTAGGTCAACCTTTGTCCCCGTCCGGTCCCGAATTTGAGATGGAGGTTTGCCCCTCCACCTCCAATGCGAGACAAGATAGCCCTCCCGTCTCGGACTCCGATCCCGATGTAGTTACATCGGACTCGGAATTCGAGACCGTCACCCGTAAAGGGAAACGGACCCGCAAGTCCGCCCCTGCCTCCGTCCCTCCGCCTAAGGCCGCTAAAGCGAATAGCGCGCCTTCCTCCCGCCCTTGCTCCCCTAGGCCCGAGCCGAGCCAGCCGCGCAAGGAGAAAAAGATCCCTCCGATTTTTGTCCAAGAGACAAAAAATTTTAACGAGATTATGCGATCTCTGAAGGCCCGACACAATGTCATCCCATTAAGGAATCGCCTTATTAAAGGCGCTAAAGGTGACCCAGAGATGGTCAAGGTGGAGCTCGCTACCGTGGCCGACTTCCGCTCATGCACGGCGTTTTTACGCGCTAATAACGTGCCGTTCCACACGTACTCGCTCCCCGAGGAGCGAGTACTATCAGTTGTAATCCGCGGCCTTCCCACGGATTGGGACCCAAAGATAGTCCTTGACGACCTTAAGTCGCAAGGCTACCCCGTCCTTGACGTGACCCGTATGCTCGGCAAGGACAAATCTCCGTTGAGCCTCCTAAAGGCAAATTTAGATAATACCCCCGAGGGTAAATCCATTTTTAACGTCAAGACGATCGTAGGCTTCGATCGCCTTTCGATTGAGACCCCCCACAAGCGTGGCATTGTTGGTCAATGCCACAAATGCCAACGTTACGGGCATGCCGCCCGTAACTGCTTTGCCCGCCCTCGGTGCGTTAAGTGCTTGGGCGACCACGCCACGGAAGCGTGCTCTAGGCCTAAAGCGCCGGCGCCGGTCTCCGTCGACCCGCCCGGTTGCGTGAACTGCAGCGCTTTGGGACACACCGCGAATTATCGCGGCTGCCCCAGAGCTCCGCGTAGTAACGCAACCCGCGGGTCGGGACCGCGCCGTAACCCCGCGACTCGAGCTCCGCCGCCTTCACAGATCGCGAAAGTCTCGCTCCGCCCCGCGGCCCCCTTACCACCGCCCCGCAATCCGTGGGCCACTCCGCGGGCTTCCCAGCCCGCGGCGGTAGCCCCCGCGTCAGACTCGCTAGTCGACTTTCCCGCGACTGGCCCGGCTCGTGTCCCACCGCCACCTCCGGCTGAAACTCCAATGGAGCTAAGCCTTCCCGAGGCCCCTCAGGCCGTAGCCCCAAAGGCCAAGGCCCCTAAGGCCAAGGCCCCTAAGGCCAAGGTCACTAAAACCAAGGCCCCTAAGGCCCAGCCCACCAAGCCTAAACGGCAAACCCCCGCCCCTAAGGCAGTCATGTCACCCAAAGCTCGCGCGCAACATTCGTTTGCCGCGACTGTAGGTTCCCTTCCGGTAACCTTCTCTTCCATGTCTACGGTTGTCGAACTTGTAAAGATTTATCGTTACAAGGACGAGATCGCAGAGGTGGAAAGAAAGTTGCGCGAAGCCGCCTCTTCCCCCGACGCTTGTCCCGCTATGATCATAGCGACAATCTTTAACGATCACGGTCCCCTGTTGGACAAGATCACGTCCCTTCTTGACTCTCTTAAAGAATCATAAATGGATAATACGCCCCCTCAAAGAATTAAGCCCCGCTCTCTAACGGTTGCGTTTTTCAACGCGAACGGTCTCAGTAGTCAACGCGACGAGGTGTCCGATTTTCTAACCGAACACGCCGTCGACGTTTTTCTAGTACAGGAAACGTTCCTAAAACCATCCATCCGAGACCCTCGCATGGCTAACTACAACCTTGTCCGTAATGATAGAGTCGGCCGCGGTGGCGGCACTCTTATCTATTACAAGCGGTCGCTTCATTGTGTCCCGCTCGATCCCCCGCAGCTATCCGATATGGAGGTATCGGTCTGTCGGCTAGGCATGACGGGCCACCCGTCTATCACTATCGCGTCCGCGTATCTGTCCCCGAATAAGCTTCTCACGCAACCCGATCTCGAGGCGCTGTTTGCTATGGATAACGCCGTCATTATTGCCGGCGATTTCAATAGCAAACACGCTCAGTGGAGTTGCAACTCAACCAACCGTAACGGTCGGGTGATGAGCCACCTCGCTGAGTCGATGCTCTTCGATATCGTAGTGCCTATGGAGGCCACTCACTATCCGTTAGTGGACAACTACTCCCCTAACCCGTTAGATATGGCGTTGCTAAGGAACGTAACCTTACGGTTGCGTTCCATAGAAACGATCCACGCGCTCTCCTCCGACCATAGGCCGGTGGTTTTACAGTTAGGCCCCCCCACCGACCCCACCCCCGTTATTAAGGTGGTGACTGACTGGGATAAGCTTGAGAAATTACTCGAGCCTACCGCCAGTGAGTCACTAAACCAAATCCCCGATAGCATTGTCTCGCCTCACGAGACAGTGGCCGCGGTCGACGCCCTCAGTAGTCATCTCACTAACGCTATAAGCGAATCGTCCCGGCGGGTTGTTGCGACGGGTGACCATCGCTTCAAACTGCCGGACGATGTGAGGCAACTGTTGAGGGCTAAGAACGCCGCCACGCGCGCTTACGACTCCTATCCCACTTCGGACAACCGAGTTCGTATGCGCTCTTTGCAGCGCGCTGCTAAGGAGCGCATTCAAGAGCTCCGCGGTACGAATTGGGATGGCCTACTTAAAGAGATCTCGCCCTCTCACCAAGCTTATTGGAAGTTGGCGAGAGCCTTTAAGTCGGATACAGTCACTTCTATGCCCCCGCTTAACAAACCCGACAACTCTATCGCCTTTGACGACGACGAGAAAGCCGAATGCCTCGCCGACAGTCTCGAGTCTCAATGCTCGCCTAGCACTCTCCCAGTCCCTCAGGACCATGTAGACATGGTCGATAGGGAAGTAGATAGACTCTCGTCCCTCCCCCCAACCGCAACCCTCCCGCCTGTTACGGAGGATGAGGTGCAAACGCTCATTAGACGACTCAAACCCCGTAGTGCCCCCGGGGCAGACGGCATCTCAAACAAGATCCTTAAGATCTTACCCGCTCAGCTTATCCTTTTAATAGTAGCTATCTTCAATAGCGCCATGGCAAACGCAATCTTTCCCGCTGCGTGGAAAGATGCGGTTGTCATAGGTATCCATAAACCCGGTAAACCGCGTAACGCCCCTTCTAGTTATCGCCCCATCAGTCTTCTCAAATCGCTGGGAAAACTGTACGAACGCGTTCTAGTATCCCGCTTAAAGGACTTTGTGTCCTCTAACAATATCCTCATAGACGAGCAGTTTGGGTTTCGCCCCAAACACTCGTGCACCCATCAATTGCACCGCCTCACGGAGCATATTCTATCCGGCCTCAATAAAAGGGCCCGTCCCAAGGGCACCGGAGCTCTTTTCTTCGACGTTGCGAAAGCGTTCGACAAAGTTTGGCACAACGGCTTAATTTATAAGCTTTACCAATTTGGCGTGCCAGACAGACTCGTGCACATCTTACGAGACTATTTGTCGGATCGCTCCTTTCGCTTCCGCGTCGAGGGAACGCTCTCCGCCCCTCGTCCCATTCGAGCCGGTGTTCCGCAGGGATCCGTGCTCTCCCCAATCCTGTTTGCGCTTTACGCAAACGATATTCCGAAGACCCCACGCGTAGAGCTAGCTCTATTCGCGGATGACACCGCGCTATATTCCACTGGTAGAGATAAAGTCGCGGTTTCCAACCGACTCCAAAAGGCCGCCAACAACCTCGGCGTTTGGTTTCGCAAATGGCGGATTGAAGTTAACCCCGAGAAAAGTGCCGCAGTGTTCTTTTCTCGAGGTAACGACGATCGTCGCCCTCCTATACGTTTATTTGACCGTGCTATCCCTTGGGTAAAGCAGGTGAAATATCTCGGTGTCACCCTCGATAGAAGGATGACGTTTGCGCCTCACCTTAAAATCGTCCGTAACAGGGCCGCGTTCATATTAGGTCGATTATTCCACCTTATAGGCAGGCGGAGTAAAATGTCTCTTAGACATAAGACGACAATTTACAAAGCTTGCATCCGCCCCGTCATGACTTACGCTAGCGTAGTTTTCGCGCACTGCGCGCCCTCCTATTTGTATCGTTTACAAACGCTACAAAACCGATTCATGCGTGGTGCCACGGGTTGCCCGTGGTACTATCGCAACGTAGATCTCCACCGCGATCTTGATCTTCCCACTATCAAAGACTTTATCAAGGACGTTTCCATACGTTACTTTGATAACGCCCCCCACCACCCCAACCCGCTTGTTGTGGCGGCCGCCAACTATAATGTTGGAAGCCTTCCACCAACAAAACGGTTCATGTCTAGGCGTCCTAAGCACGTCCTAGATGACCCCGACGATCCCATAACGGTTGCGAACGCCCCCCCGCCCGATCCTCTAAATGACAGCACACATTTACAGAATACACTAAACATGCACACCAGTTTAGGCCCAAGACACCGTACTCGTAGAACAAGGGTACGAAGAACCGGTTCACACACGCTCTACACCAGGTACAGACATGTACCTGGTCGGTTCTCTCCTCCTCCACGGCCCGGTCAACCCGAGCCGAGGTCCGTGCCTTTAGAGGCGCCCTCGGGTTGCTCCGCTCCCCGATCCGATCCGAACCCTTCGGAGAATCTAGTAGGGCACGGGGACGCGCACTTGTGCGCGATGCCGTTCCCTCTAGATAACCTCTGAAGGTGATTCGTTTCACACGGCTTGAGGGACCCTTTACGTTCCTCGCCGCCCCCAAAAAACCCGGTGAAGCTGAAAATGCCGCAGCGGCAATCAGCAATCTCTCTCCAAAAAAAAAAAAAAAAAAAAAGAATTTGTAAGCTACTTCGAGGACATAGTTGCTTGTGTGCATCTGGGGGTCGCGTCCTTTCTGGGAACGGCTACTTGGAACTCACTACGCTCTTAACCGAGAACTAAGCCTTTTTGCCTAACGGACTGCATCCGCCGCCTCCGTCCTTCCTGGGAAGTGGTTGCGTGGAACAGTACCCTAAAAGCTGTACCCTATTTTGTACCCTGTACCTTGTACCTTATAACTGTACCCGCTGCTTCAATAAAACCAGCAACACAATCATCTGGCTGTTTCCCTGACCTTCGCGTCGTCACCAACCCACGTTCAACCCCGCCACGACTCACCCCATCAACAATTTAAAATTAAGTGTGTAGTTAATAAAAACTTTTCTATTCTATTCTATTCTATAAAATAAAATAAAGCCTATTAATAAAAGATGTCTTCCAGCTGTGGGCTCATGGGAACGGTCCTAAGAATGCTGGCAACATTACTTCTTTGAATAGCCAAGCTAATACGAAAGAAGAAAAAGAAATAATAAATTAATATTATTTTATGTTAAAGCGAAGCAATAATTGTTTACCTACTTACCTACTATGTAGAATTTTAATTTATTATGTTTTCTTAGCTGTTATGTTTACAGTTGAACAGTAACATTTAAACAGTTACTGTGAACGCTTCTTGGCGGAAAATGGAAAGTGGAGAGTCATGTGTGTGGTTTTGTTATATTTTCTAAAATTTGTGCTATGTCGAATATTAATGTGAAATAATGGAGGATTATTTACCGTTAAGTGTTAGTGAGTGTACATGAGTGTTGGCAAATGAAACAAAACAGTGCAACGTCTTTTTTCAAATTCTATCAAGAAGTAAGAAGAAAGACTTAGTAAAGCCCCACATCTTTACTGAGACACTCGAGGGGTTGGAGGTATATTATTTGTATGAAAAGTTACTTTGACACTGGCTAAATGTGCTAATCGCACAAAGCCATCAACTAAAGAAAAAACTAAGTGTTAACTGTCTTTAGCATGTTAGGTACACCTCAGAATAATAACCAAAGCTATTATTGTTCTGAGATGTACACACGCCTGCACATCAGATTACCACAAGCTGTCAAATTTCCTCATAGACTTTGAACTTTATGTATATTTAGGCATACAGTTGAACATTTATTGAAGAAATTTTACAGTTTTGGATAGGTTGATGTGCTGGCGTCTGTACTAAATGTGGCCTACTGTCTAGCCTAAATAGTGTCAATATTCATATCATTATGCCATGAGCTGATGATATTCTATTTATCTATATCTATCTATTGTCTATCTATATCTATACTAACATTATAAAGGGGAAAGCTTTGTATTTTTGTATGTTTGCAACGAATAAACTCAAAAACTACTAAACTGATTCAAAAAATTCTTTCATCGTTAGAATGCTACATTAGCGCTGAGTAACATATAAAAAAAGGCTACATTAAAAAGAAATGTCCACCCGTGCGAATCCGGGACGGGCCGCAAGTGTAAAATAAAAAACATGTAAAAAACCAAATAAAATAATGAAAATCATTAGGTAATTTAACTACAATTCCTTACAGGCAGACCTATAAATATAACCATAATAAGACGGAGATGTATGACGTTTATTGGCAGATAATGATGATAAAAATTCTAAAACAATTTTAAATGAGAATTATAAATGAGATTTAAATATCAACGCAACAATACACTCTTGCGCTAAGATGCTTTGAGAAAACCGTAGGCGCTTATACTGTTACTACTGGTATAGCAGATAAAAAAACAGACGAGGATTTCAGTTTTTTGTTTTTTTTTATAAAATTAAATGTTGTTACTCAGTTCAAATTAATCAAAGCGAGATGAAAATTGTCATTTTTTTTTGTTTTTGACAATTTTACCATACAGCTATGGTAAATAGAAATAAGAAAATTTTTTATTTACATTTTATATTTTCATAAACATAGATGTTTTTCTGATAACTTTATCAACGTAAGAGTCAATTATGATATGCTTGAAATTTAATAGGGTGTAGTACATCAAAGTCAACATCCTTATAAGGAAAACTCACAGAATCAAAAAGGTATTAAAAAATATAATAATGATCGATCGACCCGTATATGTAGTCTTGTTCTAGGTTTGATTCGATTCCTCTGGCTTTGTGATTGAAACCCAGAAGCCTCGAGTTCGATTCCCAACGGGGGGTACATAATTGTTGTAGTCGGTTTGATTGCAGGGTGGTACTCTAGAAAAAAAAATTGTTCCTTCGTGGTTGAGAATTTAATTATTTATAGAAACAAAATTACAATTGAATTACTTTACATTTATGTACTTAAATGAATATTTGTAATTCATAGAAAGTGCGATTTCATCTAAAATAATTATTATAACTTAACATCAGTCGGCGATAACACTCAAGCGCATACGCTACGCATGATGAGTAACCAAAAGCATCCAAAACTCACTAAAATCATGTGTTTATGTAATGTAACAGAAATAACAGATTATTAAATAAATATTTGGTCAGAGTGTTTATCTTCATATTCGTAGCGAGGTTGTTAAGTTATAAAAACTTGATAAATTAGAGGGCATGTTAGTTAATAAAAAAAATTAAGTATAACTTAATTTTTTTTATTAACTTTTATTGCTCCCCTCTGCTTCGCACGGGTAGAGGATGTATGTATGGTACATACTTAAACCTTTCATAAAAAAATCTAAATGACAGTGAAAACGGCATCAAACAACCCTATTTGGGGGTTGTCTCCTGTAGGTGTTAAATTTGGAAGGAGAAAAATAGGGGGGTTTGGGTACACGTAGGGAGGTATTGGATTAGTAGCTCTTGATAGCTGGTGTTATCCCAGTAAAAATAAGCTCAAACTCGAGGAGTCTAGGTGGAGTATTAAAGAAGTTCACTCTGGTGGGGTATTTGGATGGGTTGGATGGGTTATGGTTTTAATGGTTTAAGGGGTGTCTAACCCTTCTGAATAGTAAACGGGTACTTAGGCCCGTATTTTGGTGAAGTCAGGGTTTTGGTGGGGTGGTTTTATGGTTGTTAGAATGGGTTCTTTGGGTGGGTTGGGGGTTGGGATTTTTCCCCTAATCTTTTGTTATTTAAGGGGTATGTACCCTTGTGTATGGTTAGCTATTGGCTTTAGCTTGGTTAAGAGAGGAAAAATGAAAGGGTATTTTTGGGACAGTTGGGGGGGGTAGATTTTTTTGGGGGGTGTATGGATTATAGGGAATTGTTTTCCGTTGGAAAGGTTGTGGTGTCCTGATTAAGAAGAGCCCAAGCTAGGATAGGAGATCCCTGAAGTGCACCTGGTGGCCGGCGCTGCTGTCTTCAGACCTGGTCCGCAGTATCGTGGCGCAGTCCTCAGTACCTCAGTGGAGTCTCGGCAAAGACTTACGCCAAAATGATCTTCACAGAAATAAATTGGAGAATTTAGACATACAGCTGATGGATCTCCTCGTGCAAGATCAAGCCACATTTTCCGCACTGTTTTGTCGTGAGGAACGTAAACAAATAATTTGTTCGGAGTTTTTATTGATGTAATAGCGCACTGATGAACCGCATACCACTTATATTTAATTTTCGAATTCATATTTAACAAGTAAAACAACGAATTTGTCTTATACGGTCGTAATGTTTAATGTTGTCTTACATAGAGGTGACGTCACAAGCAGTTGCCATGACACTGCAGAGCGTTTCGGCGCGAATTTGATAAAAAAATTGAAAAAACTTTTTAAGTAAAAAAAAATTTTTTTTTTTATGAAAATATTAGATGCGTTAGAATGTTATAGTACAGTTTTTCAAAATCAGTCATCATGCCTATTGTAATAACGTTTAACCAATCCATTCATGTTCATTTCTAACCGTAAACAATTATAGTGAACGCGCAGCAGCGCCATAAAAATCAAAACTAATAAAACAAACTTGGCCGTTGTGTCGTCGCCCCTCGAACGAAGTCACCCCATATATTAAAATTAATAAGTGGGCCCTCGGTTGTATTAATGATCACACTATGTCAATAACGTTATAATATATTTCGCAAACAAAGTTAACCAGAGCATGGCTAACGATGAAACCAACAAACTTTTGTTTGATCAAATATTTAAATACGTGCTACAAGATGTCAGCCATTCGATATTAAGTATATGGTTATATTATTTTGAAATTTGCACTCACGATCTATACATATAAAATGCTTTGTCCTGAATGACTGACGGATCAACGCACGCAGTTTAATAATAAAAGTTTATTTGGCGTAAATATACTAAATAGGACATTTTCATTATCCTAACTACACATATTCTCAAGAGTATAATCAAAGACATAGGATACTTATTATTAACAATATATATATAATTAAATGAGGGATGGATAAGGATGGCGCAGAACCGTAAAGAATGGTAATAAATTGAGTTTGTTTGTTGTTTGATACGCTTTCACGCGTAAGCGGTACGAAGTCCGTCGGGTCAGCTAGTCCTAAATAGGTACAAGATAAAATTTTACTAGATAAAATCAACCAGTCTCAGGAAGCTCGAGTGGGAATCGAACCCAAGGAGCCCCAGGAGCCTTGAATTTTTCTAGTAGTTTGTGATTTACACTGCAAGCCAACGGTATGGACCGGTTATCCGAAGGTGGCTGTGCATTACAGTCATCTATTCGGGAGTTAGCCGCAAAGAATTTGGCCAGGAGATCGACCTTCTCTTGCGGCTTGTGAGCTAAAATTCCGTCAGGACATCTCAGTGGTGGCAGCGAGGGTTGGCAGAAGTTCGATTGCACAGCGTTGGCCAGACGCCTGTAGCTACAGCTGCCCGTAGGATGCGTCAGCAGTTCTTGGCCGACCCGTGCAACGCGCTGGGCACCCTCTCTGATGTAGGATCTTTTGCAGGACTTGGTGATATTATTAAAGGCTACTTTCAGCGAGCGAGTTTCGAGATCCCCAAGATCTCTACCTCTGATCCAAGCGCGGTATGCCGCCTACTTGTTATCAACAGCGTTGGCACAAAATCTTGTAAGTATATGTTGTTGCTACAGTTAAATGTACAGCGATATTTCTTGTTTCTTAAATGTACACGAATTACAAATTTAAATTATTTATTGCACACGATGTGGTATAAAGGTCATTACAATATTTTTTCCAGTACCTTCATACATGAACCCTGCTAGGGGCATTGCAATTATTATATCTAAATATTTATATAATTAATTAATTAATTAATAATATTATTAATAATAAAAAATAACAACATACATATATTACATATTTAATTATAATTAATTAATTATTAATAATATTATTAATTAATAAAAAATAACAACATACATATATTACATATTTAAGTACTTATAAATATCTTATCTTTAGCTCCCGGAACACAACAATACTACAAACAAACATTGATGTTATGGCGACATATTTAGATAAGATGGTGGTAGCTAGCCAGGCGGACAAACAAGCCCTACCACCAACCAAACCGAGTACTCAAACATGTAGCCCCCGCTGGGTATCGAACCCAGGACCTCTGGGTCTAAACCGGTGGTCTTAGCCACTAGACCACTAGGCGGTTAGAGTTCAGTTATTTAGAGAGAGAGAGAGCAGTTATTTAGTTTAGGCTACAAAAATTATACTTTCTGAAAGCAAATGCTTGCCTTATTGCTGAAAATACCAAAATCGTTGTAGGCATACCCTACAATATTTGAGGAGATCCCTCAATTCCTTAAGGATTCCATCATCAGAACTGGACCAAATTAAAATGGTACCACACGGGAAGCACCAGCTTTCAAATAAAGAAAGAATCATCAAATCGGTTCACCCAGTCGAAAGTTCTGAGGTAACAAAAAAAAACAAAATTCAGTCGAATTGAGAACCTCCTCCTTTTTTTTAAATCGGTTTAAAAAATGCTCTTATGATTGTCACTCCGTTCGGTTTGTAAGTTTACATAGGGCGGGAGACCTTACACTGAGAAGAACCGGCAAGAAACTCAGCAAGAGCATTATATTACATTTAAGAATGTTGTGAAGCCTATTTTGCAAGCATTTAAACATAGTTACTTACGGCACTACGGCTATGCACAATCTGCAAGAACTTTTTTTTAACAGTTATGACAAATGGTTCCGTAGAGGTTAAAAATAAATACTCAATATAATTGTACGAAATTGTTAAAATTGTTAGATATTTATAATGAAAGAAGATTGGGTACATATATCATTCTGATTATGTGTGTGTGTATTACATAATAAAAAACTAATTCTGTAAACAATTATTACAACTTATTAAATCGAATATAAACTTGTATAAAAAAGCAAACAATTAAAAGAAGCGCAGCCTCAGTGAGCATCTAACACTAACAACATTGTTTTTATAGTTTTAATCCATAAAAATTGAAAGCGACAACCTTTCTCTCCCATATCTACAATGAAATAAGCTTACACCTTTTAAAACACCTAATTCATATTCTCGATGCGTTGTCACTCAAAATCCAGCGATTATCCAAGTGAAGTGAACACTCGAATAAAGTATTCTTCACTCGAGTACTACGACGCTTTGATCTATTTGTTTGCCAACTAGAGGGGAGTAAGCCAAATTGTTTGGTAGGTAAATATTTTGAATACATCCACCAACATTATTTATTCTTTTAATTTGACATGACCGGTTTCTCAAGCGAAAGATTTGCTGGTTGTGATTTAATAAGCACTTTGAAAACACGGACAGTCAAATAGTCACTCAAATATTTACGCCAAAAACAAAAAAAAAACAACGTCTTTAAAAAATCATATTGTAATGGTTCCCAACAGTTACGGTACCCTAAAAAAGTAATAATGTAGGTAAAAATTACAAAGGAAGCATAAAACTCGTTACGTTTACTCTTCGGCAAGCAGCGGTGAGAGTCGAGTTTCGAGTCGGAATGCGACGGGTTATTGTTTTAGTGTGAACGCGTTTTTGCGGGTTAATGATGTACATTAAGAAGAAAGCTGGCCCAGTACTGGCGCGGGTCGCTGAGACCGCGGCCGCGGTAGCTGAAATTGAATATTGCACGCATGCCGCCTGCGCTGCTATGCCTTTAGTCATGCTAACTTAAAGACGTGTGTGGAAAGAGTTTGTTTGATATACATATTTAGTTAGTTTATAATGATATCGTGTGTTAGACTAAAGAACTCTTATTCCATTGGGTGGTAAAGAAAAACACACTAACTAAGCTTACATTAAACAATACTTCTAAAAACATTTCGGGAACAAAGAGAGAGAGCGTGACATATATATAGATTGTAGATTGTATGTTTACGTATCTTCTCCAAACTTGAACCGATTTTCGTTCTCTTTCGTTTTCTACCTCCTTCGTGGTCTATTTGTAAGATCACCGGTCTAAGAGACCCCGGGTTCGATACCCAGCAGTGCAGGTCTAAGGTGTGGATCCACCTGGCTACAATCATATTATCTAATTCTGTCACTGTTTACCAAAAATGTTAGAGGCATTGTTGTTCCGACATCATCATATTAACATTAGCTTCAATTTAAAGGAGAGAGGAAAATTTGTGAAACTGAATTTTAAATCGTTTACTGAAGCAAAGTACCATTATAGGACTAATACCAGAAACCCACATAGACTCATATTAGAGAGTACTCCTAGATCCGCATGTTATCAGAATAATTGTTACGCAATGTGCATAAAAATACAAAATAAAATACCAGTACATATAAAAGAACTCCCATATAAGTACTAGATTTAAGTTGTCATTTCGAAAATGGTTAATACAAAAATACTTTTTATACTATTACTGATTTTTTAAATAACAAAGCTAATGCTTGATATACAATCTTGTGACATGTATACTTAATTAATTCTAATTCTATTTCATTTTAATTATATTTAATTCAATATTTGTATGCTAACATGTGAGCTAAATGTGCGATTCTCAACCTCACAGATACCTACCATCACTATAATGTAGAACCTCTGGAAGCTTGGGATTGTGCATTTCTACCTTCAGCACCAATCATCAAGCGAGATGTAGGTTAAGCGATTCCCATTTTTGCGAATAGAAAAAAAAACAACATCAATATAACTATGGTTATGTGCGGGTTCGAATCCCGCTTGTCTATTTTTTAACACTTTTTTGAAATTAGAATAATATGTTTACAAGTAATTGTACATTACTACGTATATTACTACGACTACCACTCGTGCAAATATTACGATTTACGATCATTGTATTGTACCTAGCAATATATTTTGCTACTAAAAACAATAACTACCTACCTCTTTTGAACTTGCTGAAATGATTGGAATACTCACGCTTAACTATTTGCGTTCTGCAGGTTTTTTTGCTATCCACTGAATATCGAACTACTACAAGCTACTCAGAAAAAGATCGACTTTGTTACAAGTTATTAAAGCTCTATTTTGCCCAACAATGTTAAAACTATATTGTTTTTTACAGAGTACAATTAGGTAGTATTCGATTTTTAAGATATAAATAGAATAACAAATCACTTTTATTGATTAATTTTCAATTTGCAACAGTCGGTCGTTAATTGGCGTAAAATTTGTCATTTCCGTACATTTTTTTTCTCGAAGTACAATCGGCATCGAAAGCCGCGTAAAACTTTGTCAAAACAATTAAATAATCTACTAAGTATACTTGTTACTTCCAGTAAAGTTTTATAACTTGGTTAATTATATGGCAGCGACTTTAAATACTATGGGGTGTGGGCTGCACCAACGGCTTAACGTGCCTTCTGAAACGCAGAGGAGCTTAGATGATATTATTTCTTGGTCAATAAAGTATGATAACTTGAGCAATTGGAGACTAAATCCATTAACCACTGCGCCAACGAGCTTTCCTTACTCTGATGCTCTCCACGAAGAGATAGAAATATCAGTCGCTTGTTCTTTCCCAATCTTATACGAGTATGGAGTCATCGCAACAACTTTTCTCCCTCAATCCTCCTCAATCAGACATCATTTTAACATTTAGTTTTCTTTGCCATAATAATCATCTTTCACACCGTCTACGGTCCGTTTTTGGTCTTCCTTACCCTAGAAAAATTTAATAGGCCCAAGGTATAATACTTGTCGACTACCTGCTATGCCTATGGAGCTATTGCAATAGATTATAAATATAACAACTTTTACGGATCTACTCGCGCTTATTTTACAAATTGATTTCATTACTTTATCCTGACGTTTCGATCCCTTTGCAGGATCCGTGTTTACAGGGAGACTAAGGTGTTGGTAATTTCATAAACAATTAGTACGATGACCTCCGTAGCCGAGTGGCTTGCACGCCGGCCTTTGGGCGGCGCTAACTCCTGAGGTCCCGGGTTCGATTCCCGGTCGGGTCAATGTCGAAAACGAACTTTTCGATATTGTGCCGGGTCTGGGTGGTTGTGGTACCGTCGTTGTTTCTGATTTCTATGAAACGAGGGCTTTAGCTACTTACCTTGGGATCAGAACAATGTATGCGAAGTTGTCACATAAAAAAAAAATAGTATCTGGCATACCCTCAAACGCAGAGAAAGAGCATATCGTATCTTTTGGTCTGGAAGTATGGTGTTGAGGCTGGGATTGAATAGTTTGTTTAATTAATTAAATGATGTAACTGTAACGTAAGTGCTAATAAAGTTGCTCTGCATCTTTCCTTGTATTTAACGTTTAGCAGTTCAATGTCATTTGACCAATTTCAACGGGTTTCGGTCGTTTTATGCAAGTTCAAGTTCTAGGCTGCTCTTCCTATCCCTTTGACTGATTGTTGTCGTTCCGGCCATGACATTTAACACGGTTGGCTGAGTCCACACGACACAGCAGTTTCGTGAACAATCGCTAGTTTTTTTTTGCATG
The DNA here is from genome assembly GCA_949315975.1 of Eudonia truncicolella. Lineage (NCBI taxonomy): Eukaryota > Metazoa > Arthropoda > Insecta > Lepidoptera > Crambidae > Eudonia > Eudonia truncicolella. The sequence goes on along the minus strand of OX438828.1, from coordinate 8,946,188 downwards.
AATAGACGTAGTTAGCTAAGTAGGATGTTTTCTGTTATTGTTGTTCACTAACTTTAATTAAGTATTATGAATTCAAAAAAGATGATTTTTCTTCTTTTTCTAATACAAAATAAATAGTGCAGAAAATCTTTTCTTATTTAAATTTTTATTATAAATCTTCATCATCATCATCATCATCGGCCTATCTTATCTTCTTATTATATATCTTACATCATCAAAAATTACAACGTTCTTGTTCCAGCGGCTTGGGATATACGATAATGATCGTTCTTCTGTCAGTCAGTAAAGACTTCTCTTTTTATTACATTAAGATTATAATAAGCAAGACAATCTTATATGAAGGTACCGCGACAGCAGCTGTCATTACTGTGTCGCCCTTGTACTGGATGCGCGGGCGCAGTCGCATCGCGTGTCGTCTTACGCTTATTAAACAGAGGTTGCCAGATACATGCTCTTGATAAGCAATTCAAATAATAATAGGTCATTATGTAGTTACAGATTACAATGGATTTGTACGCTGAAATTCGTTATCGAGACCTCGACGTTTCGTGCGCAATGTCAAGTGCGCAGTATTAATGCATACACAGGATACAAACTAAATTAATAACAGGATCGACTTATCTCTCGGAGATTTACTCCCACTTCATCATTTTATCAATTCATCATGTTCTCATTTGATCATTTTGAAATTTATTCCATTTATTATTTGCCCATTTCATCACGCTTACTTTGAAAAAAAAAACACAAATAAAAAGACTTCATATTTATTTTATTACTAAAAATTGTGCAATAAAAACGAAAAATAACTAAATTAAAATAATTTATTTCAATAAAATTAGTAAATGTACTCTGTGGTCAATTGTACGATCAACAGTATGTACAGACTGTTGTACTCGGTTGTGTTGGTAGGAGGAGTTCTAGGACTGTTCTGTACAACGTAAGACATTCACCTACTATTTAATAAAAGGCCAATACTTAAAAGAAAAAGGTTCTCGTGGCAACCCAGTTCAGTAGCGGCTACTTTAATATTCACCAACGTTTATGTGAATCATGCAATTTGCCAATTAAATTTCTGATTTTTTCCGTTTTATTTAGTAGTTCGGCACCGTTGGAACATGAAACTGAATCTTTACAATCTATAATTTACTTTAATGAAACTGAATCGATGAACCAAGGTTTATTTAAAGCATTGTTTTCTTCAATAAACACAATTATGTCGTTATAAAAATATTCTGTCTATTTACCTAAGCCGTGGTTGACCATGTCCTATATGGAAGCTGGCTGTTGATGATCTCAAATCATAGTGACATTGAGAATTTTAGCTCGCGCATTAGCCGTCAAGTCAATCGGATTTATCGATTGTTAAAGTTCCCAAAGTTGGTTATCATCAACCCGCATCCATTGTAGCAATGAATTGATTTCAACAATTATGGCCTTAACAAGGCCATAACCTAGTAGTAGCATAGGTTTAAGCTTTACATTTTCAAACTTTTGCTAGCCGTTTGTAAAGCTGCTGCGACGACCGCCGCGCCGCTCTATGGAACCAATCGGTATTTTCCGTCTCAAAAATGGTTTTGACAAATACCATAATTCCAAAGTTTTTTTCATGGTTTTATATTTTCTGATTAAAGAACAATCAATAGCAATAGCTAAAAAAATTTTCTTTAACTTTTAAGTATTTAAAATTACTATTATACAAAATATACAAATATTAGACTTCGATATTTTCATACCAACAAATTGCCAATTATGAAAGTTTAACTTACGTTACTTCTATGTTTTGCAAAGGAAGAATATTATGTTATATATTGTTAAATTGCTTAGAATCTCTAGTTTAAAAGTACGTAACGTTTTTATCAATATTTTTGTGTAATTTTTTATACATTTTTAAGTGACATGAGGAATTTTTTCGTTTTCTTATATTTCGATTGGAGGTTTCGTTGTTGCCTACCTATGTCGAGTTAATCACTTTTTTAGTTTCCCTAAGTATTCAGTAAAACGAATAAATAAAAAAAAAATCCTCAAAAGACTGAACTTTATTTTAAAGGCTTAAGGTTGACAATGTATTCAAGAAACTTGACAGTATTGGGCAGGTCGATGTGCAGGCGTGTGTACCAGCAAGAGTTGAAAATGAAAATTCATTTAAATACGGACTATTTACCTTACATGCATGTATAAGGTGCATGGAAATGATTCTTCATATTTCCTTTAATTTTGGTTTTCAAAAGTGGACTGCATCGACACCAGAGAATAAAAGAATTAAAGAGGATAAAAAGAAGCACGTGGAAGCTCGTTTCCGGGGATAGCTTGGTTTACACACTGATAAACCACGTCAAGGTTCCGGGAATAGCAATGATGGAAATACGGCAAGGAGATTCTTTCAAAATTTTCAATGTTTTGCAGAGATCACGGGTGTGGATGAAGGGCTAATCAAGAGATTATACATAATACTGCAAACCATGTCATCAGGGTTTTCTATTAACGCCAAAAAGTACGGTCAATATACGCTGGAGACTGCACAGTTTTAAGTGTGCAAATATAACTGGTATACTATATGCCATCTTCAGTGCACAAAAAATTGATACCTACATGGATACAAAAATAATAGAACATTATGCAGTTTTGCCCCTAGGTCCATTATCTGAAGATGTCAAGAAGCAAGGAACAAGGATTATAAAAAGTAGGTAGGTTGCATCACGCTCGGAAGTGTACAAATGAAGACGTGATGCACATTTTGTTATATACATCTGATCCCTATATATCGAGCTTAGATAGAAGCAAAAAAGCAAAAGAATTATTTGACGAAGCTAAAGAGTTCTTAATAATGACAAGTAATGTAGGATAGGTATTGTAATTTATGAAAAATATATTTCATTTTTATTTTATGTAATATAACTAGTTATAGTATTATTTATAATTAAAATGTAAAAGTTTACATTTCAATTATAAGTAATTGAATAAAAATCTAAGAAAAATTGAGTTACTTTAAATATTCAAACTAGCCTGAAGCTAGCCAAAGTGTGCGCTTGAAGTAGCAAATTAAAACAAAGTCTCATTGTAAACGTTGAAAAATAAGGATCTACAAATCGCGAAAAAGGTTGTCAAAGTTAAAGTCAAAATATGTTACTTCTTATTTACTAAGGGCCGATTTTTCAATTCACGGATAAAACTTTCATAACGGATAAAATATATTGTCAATTATGACTTTTCTTTTTAAACAGGTGACATTTTAACTTGATTGTTTAATACTTTATCAGAAGGATAAGTTTTATCCGATGATTAAAAAATCAGCCCTAAGTAATTTTGAATGGTCATAAAAATGTTTTACCAATTAAATACCTACCTACTATACATAAATACTACAAACATGCAATCGCTACATGCAAGTAAAGATGATTTGAAACGGGTAAAGCTTAATATAATGTCGAAAGCACATAAGGTAGCAAGTCATAATTTAACTACAATATCGTTACCGCTACCAGGAAATCATAACACGCAGGAGGTTACGAAATCAGGATAGGTCAGCTGCGGGAAGATCGGCGCGTGCCGAAGCCCCTGCGGCCAGCGGGCTTCGCGTGACGTCAGCGCATCTGCCCGCCAGATGGCGCTCCCTGCTACAGATAATATCGCACGCCGCACACGCCAGCACTATTGAGGGTTCATAGCCATGTACACTTTCGGGGAGATGGGTAAAATTAATAGGTCATTAACTTTATTGGCCATTGTCCAGATGTAAGGTAACACCGAACAACTTAGAACTTTAAGTTAATAATAATAATAAAAAGTACGTATTTATTTTTGGACTTATTTCTTTTCGACGTCGACGTAACAATATGCGAATAGATTATGAAAATTTTCATATTTCTCATAACAAACCTTTTAATTGGACAACTCGAAAAAAGCCTTTGTAAATAGTTTTTTTTTTTTTTAAATCAGCTATTTAACTTAAGCACGCATAATCCAAATTTAACTATACACACATTGTTACATACTACTACTATACTACATATTATATTCCTGTATATTTGGGTCACTATTAAAAATTCTATCTATCTAGTAGTTTCTAAAATTGACTAATTATGCCAGACACGTGATTAATCTTTTACCTATCGATTGCGTATAACCATCGTCTCTATTATGTAGTCTCTAAGGAACCCTAAAAAAGAAAGTGCGGTTTCCAATCCGCTTTAATTGAACATCTGTAGATTCTACTTTAATTAGTAAAAAAATAATGCGTTTCGAACTCACATATATTCAGGTGAGCGACCGCACTGCACCCCATTGTTTTTATGACTAGCTAAGTGGTAATTACTGGCATCATCGTAAGTGATTTGATGTTATTGCCCGCCATATGCCAGGCCACGTCAGCTCATATTATTATACTTTATTTACGTAACCAGCCATTTAATGTCGATCGTTGATGATCATGGAAAATTATGTAAAATACTTTCGGATCTCCTGGCCGTACCACGTTGAAGTGACATTACTTTGCTTTTTAGGGTTCCGTAGTCAACAAGAAACCCTTATAGTTTTGCCATGTCCGTCTTTCTGTCTGTCTGCCCCCAGTCTAGCTCATAGACTCTTAGTACTAGAAAGCTGTAATTTGGCATGTATATGCATATTAATCTCGCCAACAAAGTGGTGAAGTAAAATTTTGGGGGAAGTCAAGTGTGGGGGGACACTGCCAGCCAAATGGTTGTTTTTGGATACGTGAAAAAATTTACGGTGGTTGTATATATGACGAAGTTAAAAGGAAAACTATCACAGCTAATTAGGCTTTACAAGTTTACGAGTAACAGTCGACCAACTTATAAAATGTACTTAGCGCAGTACAAATTCCTCATCGGGAACTACTTAAATAACGTTGTCAGGTGTGTGAAACCGGTAGTATCTACATTTAAGTATATGAGCCATCGTTAAATAAATGTTCATAAAAGCCCTCTTCTCAGAGTCCGCATTATTGAGATGGGCTACGGAACCCTACACAGCGCGTGGCCCGACACGCACTTGGCCGGTTTTTTAATATTTTTGTTAGCATCACCTTTTAAGTGTTTTGTTATTTGCCAATTTTAAATAATAAATTAATTAAAAACTAAAAATTGTAAAATAGTTATATCCAGTTAGTTGTCTTCGCGTCTGGACTCCATTTCCACTTAACATCAGGTGGTGTGGAGTCATTTGCCGTGCTAAGTATAAAAAAAAAAAGTTATTGATATTGCTTAAATGCATATAATATGTATTGTGCTCTTCTTGTATTATTGTATTCTTCATAGTTCTTTTACGATCTAATAAGATTTCAATATTCGTTATTTTTATTTATTTATTATGGTAAGCGTACAACCAAATACATAAAAGCAAGTTACAGAATCATTGCTAATTTTAAAATAACATTATACAGTTATAAATAACAGTGCAGGCTTATTTTATATAGCGGTTAAGTTTTGTAAGATAGTAAGGTAGCTCACAAAACTCTATACCTAGTATCTTATGTATTTAAAATTTTCACCACTTCGATGCAATAAATATCTTTGACTTTGACTTAGTTAGACTGTCATCGAAAGCCTTTTTTTTCAACATTCATTCGTCATCAGCTGATTTTATGTACCCACTGCTTGGGCACAAGCCTTCCCTATGGATGGATAGGGAGAACGGGCCATAAACCACCACGCGGGCCCATTTCGGATTGTTGGTTGATGACGACTGCTACTGTCGAAAGTCTTGCTTAACCCCAACTATACTAGGCATGCTATGCTATTCGTCTTGTATATCTTATATTGACATTCCTTTTGTACTACAACGTATCAAACAACTAACAATCACATAAATTTCGTTAATTTTTCTTTAATCCATTAGTTCTCTTTGGCGCAGCTTTTACTTTTTTGGCACCTTTACTGGTCGACTCAGCGCATTAGGTCTGCTTACACAATCATGCAACAGCAAAAGTTGTTCGTTTGTATATCGCACTTAATTTATTACTATTATATATGTAATTAAGTATGAAAATGGAGATTTTCTTAACAATTTAGATTTAAATGAATGAAAATGTTATGATTTTCTGTATATTTTTTATAAAGCTATCAACATTCACGTGAATTGTTGTCATGGTATCGACGGCAATTCTTTAATAACATAATTTTAAGGTTTAACTTTTTTATTGTATTTAAGATATTATGTTACTATAGACCATTGTTGCCTGATTTAAATAAATAAATAAAAAACAAAAATATTATCAGTGACATCAAACATTTTCTCGGAAAAACCATTCAAAGGACATTTCACACCTCCTTTCAGAATTAGTCTAGGTTTATAAAGTGTAGAACCTATTTTAGTGTAGATATCCGCTGAAAAAGGTTATTTCTAAATTCCCCTCGGGCTCATGAGATACGTGTGTTCACGCGAAGAGAGGAAGGTCGCTAGTAAATAAATAAACATCTTAGCGAGTGAAGCCCTACAATAACACGTTATTCTAAAAAGCGTTTCGTTGTGCTTTAACAACTTACTCGTTTACAATTTCTGATGCCTACAAAAAGTATTTTTTCACTAGGTAATTTGGCATATTACTCGGGCTGGTTTTTATGAGTTAATTTATTATTTATAGACTATAAATACAACAGACACAAAATAAAGCAATGATTACGCTTGACCTTTGAATTGTAATTTGTCTAAAATAACTTCCTGATTGCAAGTCTTGCTATGCGTTTGCCTCTTTGTATGTTGTATGAATAGTTTATAGAGTTATGGTATAACAAATGTGTTTTGGGCTAAGAGTTCTATTGGGCTAAGAATGTTCAGAAACAAAATACGGTTTCATATGGAAAGTTTTGTATACTGGTTCTTGTCATAATCCTGTGTTTAGAGACCTACGTCTCATCTACGTCAATTTACGTCATGCAAAGATATAACGCCTCGATTTTGCTACTTTTATGTCCACAATCGTGTCTAGAATGAATACTGAAATTTTCGCCATAGTCCAAAAGTCAAATTAAACCAGACTAGATCTATACATCTCCCCCTTTTTAAGCACATTGTGCGCACAGAAGACGAGACTTGGAAAGTTCATATGGAGTAGGAGTGCAGGAAAATCAAATGTATGTATTTAAAACTTAACAAAGCTCGTTTCTAGCTGTTACCGGAAAAGAAAAAGAAACGCCGAGAAACGCCGCCGATCATATTAAAATTTTCCTCCACGAAAGAAACATTATTAACGAGTCAATACATTGAATTAAAAATTTTGTAAATTACGACTACTAATTTACATAATATTATGAAATTTAGTAAGTATTTTTGTATGACCACTACGGTGACAGACATACATGTAGCTTTACCTTATGGCAAAGACAGAACTTGTGAGCACAGAACTCATAAGTTACAACAAAACTATCTAAATTAACTTAAAAACAACAATGTGTAATTCGGTAAGATTAAATTGACATAGTTAATATTTCCACACACGATTCAACAGTCGACTTTGTACGTAAGCAAAAATATTATAAAAGGTTACCATGGAAATTCTTTACACTCATTTTGTTTGAAGGATGTACAATGTAGGGTATTACTGTCGCGGTAAGACCACGCAAAGTAGAATATGATTGGCACTGTTCGTAATAGAAACAAATAGAGTCGTATGACAACCAACCCCCATGCTCTCGATCTCAATCAGGCTTAAAACTTGCACATGCGCAGAAAGGTACTTTTTTAAAACTACTTTTACTTTATTCTGTTCTTTAACAGATATCTTTTTGGAGAAAGTTTGGTGTTGGCCTTAGACGGCCTTTACAGCCTCATCAGTTTTGTTTAGGGGCGGCATGTAACTGCAAGAGTTCCTCAAGCCGTGTGAACGAAACACCATCAGAGGGTTTCTAAAGGAAAATTCATCACGAAAGAGTGTCCCCGTGCCTACTAGATGAAAATTTAAAATATATACTTTTTTGAAAAAGTTCCACAAGCGGAATAAATATTTTTGAACTCGTTCTCAAATTAAAATGTATTATTTCTGAAATAATAATAAATTATAGAAAAAAGCTTCCATTATTACAATTTGAAAAAGTGTTGATTTTTTTCCATTTCCATTATTATTTTCATTAAAATACTACCATATGAATGATCACTTAAACAATTTCGTAATTGTGTACCCAGTACTTAAACATGAAATTACATTTTATGTTAATATTTCTGTAATTCTTGATCACTAAGTGTAATCTACTGATTGTCATTGTACATAAACTATTCATCGATTCGCTATGTACGATGCTTCGGACTAATGCACACTATATTGGATTATCGATTAAACTGGGAACAATGTCTATAGTAAAACGACAGTAATTGCTGTAAGTACAGAGTAGCAATGACACAGATTTAAAACTACGAGTACAGGTGTTTTGTATGTATGTATACTTATGTATCTGTTAAAGACGGAGGAATATTTTGTAGAGAAATATGCAATGCAAACATACCTTTCCGTTTTCCGGTACCTATAGGACAAAAAACAAAAATTATAATAAGTAAGAAAATGAGACAATATAAACGTAAGAAATGCTATTTCAATACATTAGTATGATATCTATAAAGAGGTTCGACAATAAGATTATTTGAATATACCTAGATCTTTTTCTATTGTTAGCCAAGGAGTCAACCCTAATGAATGCAAACTCCGTGCGTAGCGATAATAAACTTTTTGAACTATTTTATTACATTAATATTCATTGCCTACCTACTTATAAAATCTTGGTAATTAGTTGGTACAGCGAAGAGAACGGGATAAAGTGAAATAGTCAATTAATACCTTTTTTTCTTTTGGCTTTTCTTTTATGAAAAAAATATGTATTCACAGAGCCGTTGCTCGGTCAAGGTGCTGAGTTTGAGATTTACCTACCTCGTTGTAAAATCTAGGCCAGGAAGAGTTGGTGAATAGTAGAGCAGCCAATTGCTAGTATTAGCTCTGATTAGCTCTTTTGAAATACGGCTTGCAAGTAGATAATTTTTTAGACTACTTTATTACGGGGATTAACGCAAACTAATTAGTAAAAAGGTAATCATGCCTTCTTTTATACCCAACTATACTTAATTTAATGCTTAAGTTAATCCCCGTTTAAATTCTTTGTTTAACTATGGAACGCAAAAGTTTAAAAGTGTATAGGTATAGTTTACTACGACAGAAAGCAGTCATTGTAGCCCATTGACGGTTGGAACACCAATTGACAGTGTGGAGCGTGTTGCCGAACCTGATATTTCAGTACTTTTGTCTCTATACTCTGTCATTTCGCAACATTATTTAAAATACTTCTAACCAAAACATAGCAATTCAACACAATGTTTCTTAGTTGCAGAAAAAGATATATGTTTTTTGAAAACCGTGTTAAAAAAATTCAAGTGCGGGATTTGAACCCGTATAATACGTGGTTCTGTTCAACCCATCATGTAACAATTAAACCATTAACTATAATAATAGATCGCCAAACATACTGGGCAAAATCCTACCACCACGTCACACGCCGAGCGTAAATCTAACCAACAAAACAAATGATAGTGCGGTGATATTTATGTTTTCACGTAAGCACATTAGACAAGACTCCCCAAAACAATGATATAAAAACCTCCACTCCCATGGCAACACTTTCAGATTGTTTAAAAAGAATAATGCGTTGCGGCAGCTCATAAAAACAATGAACTTTCACGTGTGAGCCAAGCAGGTTGATTTAGCGATCTCGCAGCGAAATCAAAGCGCTCTGCTGCGGCGGACTGGTAATTCAATTTGGTAAACAATCCATTTTCCTAGTTGCTTGTTTCGGATTCGCCACACGCACAGTATGCGCGCACCTGTTCCGTTGATGCCGAAAGTGTATTGAAACGTGCACTAAAATAGCGTAAAACTTACTACAATCTTTTACTTTCCAAAACGTTATTAAAAATTTTGAATCTTCATATCTATTTGCATTTGGAAAACTAGTCGATGTATGGTTGTCAGCATATGTTTTTATAGAAAATGAATGAATGAAATGACAACACCCATATATATATGAAATCTGATAATAGCACTTTGAATAAAGACGCAAGCCTCATGAACATGAAATTATACGGCCTTTCGAAATGCGAGCGCCAGTTCGTTCCACTGAGCTTCTGATACCTTATTTTCCTTTTTTGCAAGTGCTGTTTTATCAATGCTTAAGGTTTTACACTTAGAAAAACCAAATAAATATTTTTACAAGGATTTGTAAAAATTAATGATTGTAAATTTTACTTTTTTATTTTCAAGTGCTAATTGCTGCACTGAAGCTAAATTAAATATATATAGCCTTCCCGGTAGCATAGCGGTCAGTGCAGCCGCCCAGATTGCGGAAGACCCAGGTTCGATTCCTGGCTGGGTCGCGTGGGCGTTTAATTTTTTCACTGTATTTTATAAAATTTTATAAATATTAATGATTGTGATAAGAATGGATTAAGATATACTCTTTGTTAGCAATAAGACCTGCATATACAGTTACCTTTTTCTCTACGCAATAAAGTACTTACTTACGTACTTAAATGAATAATGATTTACAGTAACGATATATCTAAACATAACATTGTGATTGTGAATGTAAAACAACAATTTGTTAAGTTTACAAAACTCGAATAGCTTTTCACCTTAAAACAACAGAAGATTACGCTTCACAGATTTGTTTGGAACACGAAGTTAACACACGCTAAGTACCTACTGACCCTTATCAAAACGCGGACGCGTGCCGGCAACTTTTTGGTCGCGAGAAAAAACAATAAGGCAATCTCTCACAAGTATCGTTTACACCCGTCGCCAGATCACTGTAGCTAGGTACCCGCGATAATTGAATCGCGAGGGGTCACGACGACCCGGGGCGATTACAAATACATTTAATGTGTATACGCCCGCTTTGCTAAAGCTGTTGTCTCTATCGATATAGTTGGTGTTGTCTAGAACGAAAGAAAAACTATATCTACTAGCTTTTCATAATACAGTACAGTTCTACAAAAGTGTCTCCTATTAAGTAACTACATGTGTAATAATAATCTTATCTTATTTTATTGGGGCTGAGGTTTTCCTCTCGCAGTAGCACTACCCATCGGGATCTTATAATTCTACAAATCTAGTTTTACGTAAAACAAAGCTCTACATTTCTTATTATGTCATAAAAAATACAGTTAACTATTAAAGCTCCAAGGTTAAGGGCGTATTCACAATTTAATTTGATAATAAATATTGAAATTATTTACTACATACTGACTGAATAAGTAATATACACAATTCTGCTATAGTAGTCTTTGCATAACTGAAATCTGCTTCTGTTTAACATAAGTTAGAAGTACCTAGTAAAAAAAAATTGTCGAAATCTTAAAAGTACCTAAATGCTAAACAAAAACAATAAAACAGTCTCCCAGCGGGTTAGCGCAGTTTGTATTTGCTATCCACCCGGGAGGGGGTTATTACCAAACTCCATTACACTTTTTGTGCCAAGTGTTTTGGTGGTATAACAAGGGTGAAAACGACCCTACCAAACGAATGACACGCTCTCAACAGCCTCCGTTTTTTATTATCGTTTGTGAGAAAAGACAATATTTATGGTTCGGACTGTTTTGAGTTTATTAGTAGATACTATTATTCGTTTTAAGTTTCATGTTAATTCATAATGGGTCAGTTTCGCTAATATCACAGTTTAACAGGTAGTCTGTGCATATATATTTACCAACTTTATTGTATATCATGGGAATGTATAATATAATGAATGTGTACCTATAAACTCTCAAAATACTAGATAATCTCTCTTCTGTGATACTAGCTGCATCAATAAACTAAATGTATTGTAATAAACAACAATACCTACCTACATTTAGTAAAACTGTAAGTTACCTAAATATTATTTTATCCAAAGGTATCTATTGACCAAATAGAAATTAAGTCTTCAACCGCCGTGGTGATCACCGGTGACCGACAAACAATAAATTTTCTATTGTGTCTAGTTTTGCGGCAGTCAACGTGTTAACGGAATTATTAGTGGGCATGTAATCCAATACCTATACAGAAAAATAAAAACCCTACAGTATTTTTACAACATATTTTATTAGACTGATATCATCACAATCACCAGTTCATTTTATGTTCTACTGCTGGAGCACGAGCCTTCCATATGGATGGATAAGGAGATCGGGCCATAAACCAACACGCGGGCCTAGTGTGGATTGGTGTTTGTTAACGACTGCTAATGCAACCGGGTTTTTACGTGCCTTCCGAAGCACGGAGGAGCTCGAGATGACACATTTTTAGTCACCCATCCGATGATTAGTCTTTGCGAAAGTTCTTTAACCTTAGCAATCGACAGGGTGCGTTGGGGCAAATCAATAGGGTAAAATGGAATAACCCGCGTTAACCACTGCGCCATCGAGACTGATACAACGAAGTAAAGAAGAAGAAGAAGTAAGAAGTGTAAAGCACCGTATGTAAGTACGTTCTCGAGCGAAACAGCATACAGAAAGTGAAATGCAAATAATCGCAGCAGTAGGGAGATTTTCACTTTGTGAGTGCGCTAATGAAGTGAAAACCGAATCGGGGTTCAACGACCTGACAACGACCACCTTCGCCGTTGCCGAGAATAAGTTAACGACTTGTGAACCAGCCCAAACAGTTTTTTTGGGAATGTGAGACAATTTCACAACTTTTTATGCTGCACAAGATTTTATGCTAATTAAGCGTTTGATGTAATGCTGATGCAACAATGTTTGTTGGTGATAAAAGAAAAGTACCTACCTATTTACAAACTTTTATTTAACTTGCTCTGTTCGTATGTAACTATGTAAGTATGTAAGTTGTCTGTCAAAATTTGCAAACTATTTTTTGACCATTTGTTGGTATACGATTAAGCTGATATTTTGCATACACCTTTAGTTCTGTGTAGTGTGTGTAGTTCGGTGACAATACAATTAGGAATGCAACGATATGTCTATTACGATACCGATACGAATGACGAATGCATCGTAATAGCGAATACGATAACGAATGCATTACGATTATTTTAATTTTTGGGTTACGTTTTTATTCAAATAAAAACTTGTTTTTAATTTTTTTTTTATTACACGCAAATAAGCACGTGTGTATTGTTCGAAAAACAAAAGTATTTTTTAATTTTTTTATTTTTGCATTGTGAGAAACATACAGCATTTAATACCTTAAATTATTGTACACTAAATTAATATAACACAAAGGCCAATAAAGTTTCTAACAATAATTTTACAAACTGAATTTTAAACTGAGAAAAGTTTACTGACCTACTGACAAATAAAAGTTCGTTTAGTTAAATTACATAATTTTAGAGTTTTCTTTTAAATAATACTGTTTTAAATAAAACGCTAACACGTAAATTCGGAAACAGTGTTTCATTTAATTAACATTGTTTGTGAAAACTTTACATAAAAGTAAGTTACAACTTGAATCTTTTTTTAAGAACATTCTTGTAAGTACTTCAAAAATGTTGACTCGTTCAGCTCGTTCGACAGCTAGCACGGCACATAATCACAAAAATCAAATTTAAGAGCGTTGGACGATTTGCATTGTCTTATTTTTTTTGTCTTGTATTTTTGTTATTTTTTTACTGTAAGTAACCTAAACCTAAACCTGCACCCTTCTGACATACGTAGGTATGTCAGAAGGGTGCAGGTTCAAATCCTGCTCGTGGAAATTTTTCAAAATTTGTGTTTTTATTAAATATTAGTTTGGAATCAATAGCAATTCAAAGTTTGAATTGAAACACTTGTCATAATACGGATCTACTTGCATTTATTTTACATTATTATACTTCACCATCATCAGCTCAGCTCTCACCTGCACCCTTCTGACATACGTATGTCAGAAGGGTGCAGGTTCAAATCCTGCTCGTGGAAATTTTTTCTACATTTGTGTTTTTGTAATTTGTTACGCAACAAAATTTGCGTTAAAATTATATAAACAAAACAAAAAACATTTTAATATTTAATATAAAATAATATTTAGACAACATCACATACATTGTTCTGATCCCAAGGTAAGTAGCTAAAGCACTCGTTTCATGGAAATAGAAACAGCGGCGGAACCACAACCACCCAGACCGGACACAATATCGAAAAGTTCGTTTTCAACATTGACCCGACCGGGAATCGAACCGGGGACCTCAGACCTCAAGTCTGGCGTGCAAGCCACTCGGCTACGGAGGTCGTCAAACTAAATTAGATTTTTTTTAATAAATAATAACAAATAACAAATAATAATAAAATCCCTCTGATAAAAAAATACGATCGACAATGCATATATCACTAGCTATTAGTCTAAGTAATCGCTTAACATTTACATGCCCTAATACATTTGAATGCATCCTAGAGGATCGTCATCAATCTTCAAGGGGTGCGGTGCGTAAAGCGATAATGCGCGCGGCATATGGCGTCACATAGCCGACGATGACGCTATACCGTGGCTCGTTCCACTCCGATGGCTCAGAATGGCCGGTCTGAGTGACCCAGTATTGCTGTTTACGCGCTTTCGGCGCTAGATGTAAAGCTTTTTTTTATGCCTATCGCTGGAAATGCGGGTAGCTGAAATGTTGGCGCTTTTTTAACTTTTGTGGCAAAACAAAATCTGTGAAGCATCCTGGGCTTTGTTTTTTTAGCCCCTTTAATAAACAGTGGTTAATTTGTTTCCATTTCTGTACTTCATACAATTGAGTTTTCTGACTTTTATATAGGGTTAGTTACATACGTTGCGTTATATAAATAAACAAAAAAATACATTCTTAGAATTACAACTATTTGTTGACAACTAAACTGGAAACAACTACAAAAAGTTTTCTTTGTAGCTGCACCAGCTTTGCGTTTGTTTCGGAAAATATAAATTAAACATCTTAAAAATTCATGTCCATTACATTCATAAAATTAAAAGAATCTAGCGCTTATTATTACACCCTTGTAAGCGCTGACTATTAGATTTTTCTTTCCTCTAGCAGCAGTGTGGAGTGACCCGCACTGACCCGGCACATGGTTACCGTACCTACCGCTCCTACGAGTATAATCGCGATCTATCTACAAGTGGTGTTTTCAAAGGCGCCATTGTGACTTTTGTTGTACTGTAACATACTGTGAAGCTGGTACTCTTGTGACGATTGGAAGCGATACGTTTTTAAATTACCCGCATAGTGTAAGTAAAGTTACCAATTGTATAACGATAATAATAATCCATGGAGTTTCTCGATAAAAGAGCTCTTGACACAACAGTTTTCATATTTCATGTTATTTCATGTCCTAATTTCGGGTGACCAAAAAAATATCTACTTTACTAACGCCTTGCTAGGCCTAAGAGCATTAAACCAATGCTCAAAGTGCTAGGCCCATGCTGTATATGTACCGAAAAAAAACCAAAACACAATTTACCCGACCCCGGTAATTGTGTCCAGGACCTCAGAGCATAGAGTCGGGCGCTTTGACACTCGCTCATCGAGGTGTTTACAAAAAAAAAGCCAATTAATAATATCATATGCCAAATGTGTATTGCGATATAAATACCAATGAAAGCGTCCGTACTTAGCCAGATCATAGGTATGGAGAGGGTGGCAGCGCTAAGTGGCGGAAGGCCACATGTCGCTCTCGTCTCGCTAATCTCCAGGATTTGCCATGCAATGTCCCTCCCATCCGTCTCTTTCACCCCCACACATAAAAGCATCCATCTCACGCGACTCATTGAATATTATTGCTCTATGGGGATTTTGAAAATATGGAGCCGTTTAGCGAAAGCCGTACCATTGTAGCCGTCATGCGGAATTATTCATACGTGGCCCGATGCATTTATCACTTAATGGTATTAACCATTAGACCGTTTAATCGCACGATTTCAATCTTTATTGCCAGATTAACTTCGGAGTTATCTCTAAACCTTCTGTTGAAGAAGATTTGCAGTTCGTTGCAAAAAGGTTTTATACAGTGTCATCGAATATTTTATAGTACCTCCTTTGAATATTTGGGGGCAAGTTCAGGAAATAAGTGCTGAGACTGAGACCAGCTTGTAATGGTAGCGACAGTTATGAACGGGAAATGAACTTAATGACCTGATCCCGATATGATGTTTTTAGATTTATGAAGATGAAGAAGAAGACGTTTTAAGGTTTAAATGTTAATTATATTGTTAACTTTAGTTCGATCAATTAATGGCTTTTGCGTCTGCTACCGACGACTTACGGTATTGTGTCTGAGAGACACAAATAATTGCTAACAACGGGCTTTTAACATTTCCTATTATAATGCAATACATATCGTAATGCATACCTTCCGAGTATACTATTATAAATAGCCATTCGTACACGTGCAACTAAAAAAATAACTAAAAAAAGCAAGCTACTCTTAGGCATAAATAACAGTGTTACAAAAATAGCTCAACCTCGAAATATCGTTGCAAAAAAGAATGTTGTTGTGGATTGTCATGTTCAACTAATAAAATGAAATTAAATTAAATAATTGAAAAATGTGCCCAAAAAGGACTCTTACTCAGCACTTGTTGCAGTGAACAAATCTGGAGAACTATTGTTCGTTCCTCCGGCGTCTTCTCGAGATGACCTAACAACACAGTCCTTAGGAGCTGCATATGCGGTCGATGAATCTACTACAAGTACAATAGTATTATAGACTCATCCATCGGCATATGCGTAAATCCACATTGAGACAATGTATAAATTCCTTTTATATTATATAAACAAAGAAACGGCTCGTTTGCACTGAAAAATCTCGTTAATATTTCCGTGTAAATTCCAAACAATGTATGTTGTTTTCAAGTTGTTAGTGTTTTGAACATATTAATAATAAAAACAGTGAAACGTAAGCTACTTTAGTGTCCCTCTGATTGATTTTAATCGGCTAACTTGTGACACGGTAGACAAGTCCATTGAAGTGAGCCAGCCGAAGTCAATGTCTGTGTAATGACTGCACAGTGCTGTCAGCGCGCCATGCGGCACACAATCCACATGGCGACTTGTGAAAAACCAACTTAACTAAAGCTCAACTCTAAGCCTTAACACCGCGGCACAAAAGCTAAAATCCTCGGCCCGTTGCAATGTTACCGTGGTAGCGCAATGCATTGTGGGGACTTCGGCATGTCATTGCTTCCCTCGCAACCCTAAAATCCATTCGCAGTGCGGACGAGCGAACAGGTTACCTTTTGTTGTTCTACAAAAGCAGTGCATTACCCCGATTGTTGGCACAAATGTTGAGTATTACGAAGCGTTTTGTATTTGACGATTATTTCTAGCGTTAATTCATAAGTGCTTTCTCTGACTCTCGTTTGACTTAAAGATTGTTTAATGAGAACTTTTTGTTCCAATTCTGGGCTGTGATAAAAAGTTTGCAAAAATAAAACAAAAGAAATAAGACTTTTCAATGTTGTTTTAGGATATTTTCGAAATATGTTTCTTTGAAGGAAACATTTAAGTACTTACATAGAAACAATTGCATTATCATATTAAAAACTAAACGTAATAGTGGTGCGGAAATAATGTAAATTACCTTGGATAGGAAACGCAATTAAATAATTAATGTAGTAACACTCGCTACTCGCACAGAGCAAAATAAATACTTAGTAATAATAATATGCTCGTGGGTGCAATATATTTAACATTCACTAAAAAAAGTGCCGAATATTGACAAATAAGGACGTTTCCTCGTTATTGTTGAAATTGTATAGCGATAAAACATTATTTCAGAAAATTCGGGATGAAGTGGGATTTGGATCCAGATTGATTTTCTGATTCTGATTTATTAGTTGCGTTCACGAAAGAGTGGGCTGCGTTTAAACCTCACATAATATAATTCCTTTACCCCTTAATATTCACGTCGTAGTGCTGATATTGACTTTCATATCAACAAAGGAAAAATGTAAAAATATTTCTTCAGCGAGCGGGAAAGTCAATAAGAGCTGAGGCATTGCCCTCCGAGGTGGTTTCGCGGGACCCAGAGGTGCGAGGGTTGGAAGAGGGCGAGAGGGGAGGGGCAGTGCCAGGGGACGCGGGTACTCTTCTTGATTACAGACCCCCCTCCCGGTCCCGTAAACGCCCCCCACTGCAGTATACATAAGCCTACAATGACGGCATAACTTTTGTTAATACGGTTGTCAAAAAGTTAGTTTCTGCCTAGTGGAGTAGGTATATATAATAAATATTTTAACGTTCTACATCTGTCCGTATGAATTAGGAAACTAATGTAGAGTAATTATACATAGAACTTTATATTGTTTATTTGTATTAAGACACTGACTGTCTAATCTAAAATAGCCATATAGTAAGACGTGAAATCTGGTTAGGACTTTAGTCCTTTTAAACAACTTTTTATTTTTTTTGAATAATGCTCGAACAAATATAAAACTATATGTATGCAAGATGTGTTACAAATAAGATGTTAAGGATTAAGTAAAAATTTTGGTGCCATATAGAAACATGAGTGAGTAAAGAAATGAACTAAAAAAAGCTCGGTTTGGGCTTGCGCAGTAAAATATAGATGTAATTATCATTTGTTCTTTTTCTTTGACGAAACTGTAAATATTTACATATTTAGGTTCGTATACTAAATACAAAAAAGAATTAAATCACTCCTCTTTTTAAAAATATATTTTATTTATTATAATAAGAAAACATTACGTATTAAAAATTATTTAAATAACAATATTAAAAGTTTAATATTGCTAAGCAAAATTTCAAAAGATAAAAACGCAAAGCAAAACCAACATACAAAACCTTCTTCAAAAGCAGTATCCGCCCGTAGTGTGAGGTTCGTGCAAACGCAGGTGTTCGATACGGGGCCCCGTGATTGTCCTCATCAAATTTGCACGAGGCGAGCCCCGGCCCTCGTAAAAATACATATTCTAGCGTACAGCCCTGCTTTTAATACCAGCCGTAATGAGCAGCCGAGGTCGGCAGTCTCCTTAATTCTCTTCTTAACTTCCCATTCAGGTGAATCGGTGCCCTTATTAAATGTGAGGACGGTTTTACAGTTTGTATTACGGCAATCAAGAATACGTGATGAGCTGAAGGGGATAATCGTTAATAGGATTTTTGATGCAATTTCGATGATAGACGTAACACGACGACAGACGTAACTACAATATATGCCCAATATATTTTATTTCATTTTACTTTTTAGAAAAATATAAGAAGAAATACAAAAACATTGACAATAGCTTTCTGTCACTAGATCACAAAAGGTTAAACTATACTCATATCAAATAGAATTTAGCAATCTGTTGCTAAATTCTATTAATTAAAGCACTCTGGAGAAAGAGTGCTTTCAATATTCTTTGAAAATGTGAACGTACTCTGAGTAATTTTCTTTTTTTATCAGAACCTTCAATTAATAAATCTAGACTGCTTCTTTTTGGTTTCATGTAATATGTGTTTATGTTAACTTTAAAATAACATTTTTTTTCGCCCAATAATAAAACCTTTTTACTAGTAAAAGGTTGAGTAAATGGTTCACATATTACTAGTAGCTTCTAATCATCGATAAAGTTTTAATACCCAAGCTACCTTACCGCAAAACAGTGAGAGACAAAGTCATCTATTTCACTCATTATTATGGTCAGGCAGTTAATTTTTTTTTAAAATAGAGAATTAATTAAAACATAAGTTACTATATAAACCGTTAATAGTAAACCCTTGATTGTTCGCCACAACGTTTTGTTGTTCAATCCAATGAATGATCGGTAAGTGAAGTCAAAAAATCGACTACCTACACTCGGTCGTAATTGCCGAGCACAGCACTTCCTCGCCCCACACCGCACAGCGCACCCACTGTTTTGATATGAATTTATAGGGGAAGATGCTTATTTCGATAGGGATCACTCGTATTAAGTAATTTACGTTAAATATAGCATGCACTTCAACAGCCATGGTTTGGTAATTTAAAATATTAGTAATTATCGTTACTGAATTAAAGATGTTTATAACGAATTGTTTTCTAAAGGTTACGAACACTATGCATTGTAATTAAACAACTTTCGTAAAACTACGTCGTCGGGATAATATCAAATGTAAAATTAAACGGCAACGCGAGTACATTTGTAAACAATGAAGAATAAAAGACGAAGAAAAACATTTAGTGACACTCACACACGCACACGATTAACAATTTTCTATGCCTTTAAGCAATGGATAAGATTATCCTAGCATTGACTTAAAGACAGATAAATAAATTTATAAATTCAGAGTATTAAACTTGTACGTACAAATAATTATTATTAATATTAATTAATAAGACGAAATATAACCATCCTATCTGGGTGCCTGCTTATAGTGGGTACTAAATTTAAAAACGAGAGTTTGAATGGCAAAAATGGTTGCATTGAGACACCCTGAGTAGTGTTTTTCAAGTTTAATCATTTTCGATATTAATATAAAATTGTGAATACAAAATAACAAAATAAAAGATTTTAAAAAATAATTAGAAATTCAAACTCTTCCTAATATTAATGATGTCGAAGGGTCTCATTTTCTAATATACTTCTAAGAATTCGTGAGAATTTGATAAGTATCAACGGAATCCAGCCGCCGCCGCCGCTGCCACAGCATCTCTGATTGATTAAAACGCTAACAGAGGGATAGAACTGATCACTGCCGGCTTTGTGAGAAGCCCTCCATGTTCATGTAATCAAAGAAATCCCTCCATAGAACCCACCCACAAAATTATGACTTACAACCCCGATCCTTTGTCTGGAAAATATGAATTTATTCAATGGTGAACGCGGAACAAAAGGTTGAGGATTGAAAGAGAAAATTGGTCCCATTTGTCTTTTTCGAAATAATTTAAAAAAAAAATTACAAATACACCAATGAACGCTTTAAAAGGTTAATAATTTTTTTTATAAAAAAAAATATTTTAATCATTTAAATTACTTTATGTAACATTGCACAACATAGAACGCAACAAATAAAAAACCTAATACTTTTGCTTATTTTGAAATAAATCATAAAATAAATTAAAGACCGTCTTAATAAAACAGAGTTGTTTTGAAATTCTGTTTTCATTCTTTGCCTGTCATATGGCTTTTAAGTACTCATATAAATATGGCAAAGTAATGGCCATCACTAAAATTTTGATAATTACGTTTGGATTGTAAATATTGTAACTATAGTGCCGAAATTTCTAGTTTTAATAAAAAAAATAAAAATAAAGCTTCCAATCCAATCCCATGTAACAATCACAAGCAAATTGCAAAAGATCACATATGCACATAAATAAATTAGGAATTGATTGATAAATCTGTAATTCTTATTACAACCAACAAGAACTACGAATCAGGTAACATATTCCCAAAGGGCAGTATTAAATCGTATATCAGGTGGGCTAGGTGAGCCAAACGGGGTGACCAGGGGTCCCGACAGATGTCGCCCCCCGGCGCGAGAGTGATGATCATGCCCCTAACTGTAGTAACGAAACGGATCATAAAATTTGTTACCTCTCCATTGTCTATGATAGTCTTGTGAAACGCAGATGTCACGGAAGTGTTGTTGCGTAATAAGGAAGAATGCGCAATCGAATTTCCAGTTAACAATGTGTCATGCTTTGTTGCGATTGTAAACAATGGCAGTCTAATAGAGCTGTTCACACATAATACAATTAATTTGCTTGATTATAGGAAAAATTATTATTATACTCGTGCAAAAATTATACATCGAGTTATAAGTGTGGTAATGTTGTACCTACTTAGTATATTTTGTTTCAATATTTTTATTGTATGTAATTGTTAAAAAAAATGTTTATCAAAAAGATATTGTTCATTTTATTCATACGTACGTATTTATTTTTCTTTTTAACCATTCAAAATAATTTATTTAGGTTAGGCTACAAATAGCTCTTATGAATGTCACTATGCCTTAACGCAAAGATTACCAGAAATAATATTATGACCACTAACGACTTATTTCGAAGCACTGTAAAAGAATTATGGTTACTCGTATGCACATACATACCTCAAATTCATTGTGAAACGCGTAAATTTTTATAAATCTTAGAGCTTTAATGGTTGTGTTTGATTTGAGTACATTGTTGTCTGAAGTAGATGAAATGGGAAAAAAAACCATGATTTGTATGGTTACAAATCATGGTTTTTTTTCCCATTTCATCTACTTCAGACAACAATGTACTCAAATCAAACACGTGTAAATGCTAGAACGAAATACCGACAAATACGTAACGGAGTTCCTCAAGGTAGCATCATGGGGCCATTGCTATTCATTCTATATATCAATTATCTTCCCGATATATCTAAAAATAATTGCTTTTTATTTGCAGATGACTGCACAAACAAAAATAACAAAAAAATCGATTAACTAGAATATGACATTTATAAAACACTTTGTGACATAATTAATTGGATGAATAAAAATGACCTCAAAATTAATATATTAAAAACTAAAGCAATACAATTTCATACATACAAAGCAGAAAACTTAATATTGACATACACAACAATAATAATAAAGTTGACATCGTAGACAGCACAGTATTCTTAGGTATAAATTTAGATGAACACTACAGTTGGAAAAAGCACATAGATACAGTCTGCACTAAAGTGAACAAGTTTTTATTTGCACTAAATAGAATAAAAAATATTGCGTCTCTTCAAGTAGCTTTACAAGCATACCACGGATACGTTTCTTCTTTACTGCGTTACGGCATAGTAATGTGGGGTAACAGCGTTGATTTCGAAAGAGCTTTTAGAACACAAAAAAGTGTATTCGCGCCTTATGCGGGATCAAAAAGAAGAATCTTGTAAACCCGTATTTCAAAAACATAGAATATTACTTCTACCGTGACGTTTACTAGAAATATGTCTGTTAGTAAGGAAACACCCAGAATACTTAACAAAATGTAACACTTGTGTGTTAAAAAGCTCCGCTAAAAAGCAGTCAAGAAATCAAAAAGCAGTGAATAAATTTAGTGCTTACTTCAGCCTTCCCGGTAGCATTATGGTCAGTGCAGCTGCCCGAATTGCGGAAGATCCACGTTCGATTCCTGACTGGATCAGGTAGGCTTTTCATTTTTTTATAAATATTTAATTCAGCACTTCAGTGCAACCATTAACACTTTAAAAAAAAGTTAAATTTACTATAGCGTTGTGTTGTGTTATCAAAATTGTGGTATTATCAAGATCTGACTTGTTCGCGTATTAATAGTCAATAACTTCGATCATTTATGACAATAACATTGTCTTATTATCTCATAATTATTTCAGATTCATTATAAATTATTTCAGGTCGGCAACACAAAAGCAACATTTCTGATGTTGCTGATGTCCATGGACGGCGGTGACCGCTCACCATCAGGCGGCCCGCCTGCTCGTTTGCAGACTGTTAATATAAAAAAAAATAAAAAAAAAATTAATTAATAGTATTTCTCTCTACATTGCACGAATGCTTTGGATTACTAGAAATAGAGAGTGTGTGGTCTATGTGGCACTATTTCTTTTGTAGTTGGGGGCTACAAGTTCTATTAATCTCGAAAAGAAAATAGTCAAGGACTATTGACTTACAATCAGTATGTTTTTGCTATATTATTTGTCGAATGTGAACTGATAAGGAATAAAAATACAAATAAAATTTGGTAGAACCATTTTGTAGCAAAACCAACGCGAAATCGTGAATTGACGATTCAATTTTAATAGCAGATTTAACAATAATTTAGAAACAACATCGGGTTATCTTTATCATGAATAGTGACGCAACAATATTCTTTTAATCGATATATCGACACTTTTATATTACAGATTTCTTAAAGATGATGCTCTAATGTAAGTGCATGATCGAAAAAGGCTAAAGGCGAAGTAGAAAAATAATAGTGGCTAAATCGTATTGGACTGCAAAAAGGCATAATCACATTTGCTCTAAGCATTTTACTATGAATTCATTTGTATGTAAGGGAAATATGAAATGGAGGTGACATAGAACACGCGGTTCCTACATTATTTATCTTGGATGGATCTGATGAAATGATATGATATGTATTATATATAAAGACAGATATAACATTGTATATGGTTAATTATGAGCTTAGATGATATTGCCTGTTCCTTGCTATCTCAGTAGAGCAGGTTGTTGTTGGGTACGAGTTGTGATCACATTGGTTTTTATTTGTAATTAAAAAAAATAATTTCTAGACATCATACCGACGGATATTTTTGAGACATGGCCGTCCAAATTAGTTAATGAATTGGAAAATTCCTTGACATCTTGCTCAACTATCTCGCACCAAACCCTGTAAGTTATTTAATTAATAAAACAGTTTTTGATTTATATTTTGAACCTAATAAAACATTTGTTATTATGTGAAATTATTTTTTTGCAGAAATCTTTGGCCTGTGCCAAGGATTGACATGACAAGTGGAACATATTCAGAACTTGACTACATAAGAATAAATATTAATAACGGGATTATTACCATGTTTTTTGTGGTGTTTGAATAACAAAAAACATGGTAATAATCCCGTTAATAATATTTATTCTGATGTAAGTGACCATAATAGTTTAAAAAGTTATAAAACTAATTATAATAAATAAATAAATAAATAAATAAATATAAATTATATAAATCAATTATTTTGAAATTATTGTTATTATTTACGAAATTGTATTTCTTTAATAACAAATTCTGTTAGATTAATTGCTTTAATGTATATCTATCTTATTGTGTTTTCAATGATGATTTAATCTTTTTTCTGGTACTAGCCTTACCTCTTCTTTAATTATTTTTAAAGTTTCAGTAAATTAAATAATTTTTTTTTGAGCAAAAATTAAATTTAAAAAATGAATAAGAATAGATTCATTAATATTGTTTCTTTTCAATGAGTTCGCTGTTTGATAGTACACAATTTGATTGTTTGGGTTCCATTATTTTCTATTTACTGTCAATTTAAATGTATTTATTAATAAATATAGTGACAAAACAAGTACTGTATTGTCAATTATTTATATCGATAATAAAGTTGATAAAGTTACCACATTATCCAAATATTATGACGTCATGATTTCTTGTGACAACCTTCGAAACTACGAAAGAAAAGGGACCTATCTCTTTCCAATTCATCACTGATGTTTATTAGTAAAAATAGTACGAACTGATGTATTGCTATTTTAGTCAGTTTTCTATAGCTTTAGTTATTGTTCTGTCCTCTGACGATGTAGAATACCAAGAGTACAAACGAAAGGATGTTGGCCCAATATAATTAAAAGAAAAACGAATACAAGTAAACCAAAGAGATCCTTTGCATGTAATCTTACTTTGGTTTGACCAATAAGTTTGATGGTTTGGTAAGAAAATACTCCTTTTACTCGATTTATAAAAAGCACCAGATAAACATGTAATTTAAGCTTTACCGCAGAAGGGCGCTTCGAAGACCGGAAGGAGGCGATTCGCCGCGCACGCGCCGGTCACGTGACCACTTCCGGCACTAATGCGATAATATAATAGGTGACATCTCCGTTTGTTTCAAACACTTGTGCTGATTGTGGCTTTATGTTTTCTCACACTTTCCCACAAAGCAAAGTGATATTGTAACCGATGTTTTAGGTTTTAGTGGAGTACAAATAAGTGACTTGTACTTTTTGTTTCGCTAATTTTCCTGTACAATAAAGCCTTTTGAAACCGAAACTATATTTTGAAGTTAATTTTATAAAAACCATATTATGCTCCCATAATTTAGCATCGCTGCTGTATCACGTTTAGCGTATAATCTTTTTTTCTGTTTTAGCATAAAAAATAAAAGCATTAAGTAAATAAGACACGAAAGCCCTAATAACCATCTCATCATCATCATTTGATATTGACGGACATGATATTTAATTTTAACGGCAACCCATTCCCATTTTTAGGGTTCCGTAGTCAACAAGAAACCCTTATAGTTCGCCATGTCCGTCTGTCTGTCTATCCCCAGGCTAGCTCATAGACTCTTAACTTAACTTAACTTAGTAACTTATAAAATGTACTTGGCGCAGTATAAATTCCTTATTGGGAACTACTTAAATAACTTTGTCAGGTGTGTGAAACCAGTAGTATCTATATTAAATAAATGTTCATAAAAGCCCTCTTCTCAGAGTCCGCATTATTAAGAACCCTTCACTGAGCGTGGCCCGACATGCACTTGGCCGGTTTTATTTACAAATTATCGTCGCAATATTTTTGGAATCCAGAAGTCTTCTCATTGTCCTAGTTAATATGATTCATAGGCACATAGAAGCTCAGATTATAGTAGACGATTCCGTGGGTGAATATTGCCAATGTAAGAAAAATGTAAAACAGGCTAGTAGCCAATATTAAAAAAACTAAGTCTTCAAACAAGCATAATGGTTCCTAGTAATTATGCCCCTATGCTAGCTAATTTTACCGAATTTTTTATCCTTCATACTGGAACACATATTGCAGGACATTGCTGCAGAAATAGATATGGATGATAGCTATCCTATCTAGAGCTATCCAAACAATATTATGCGGGAACCCTATCACCGGCAAATATAGTGATTGAGAGAAGACTAATGTATATAATTTGTTTAGTGGCCAAGTTAGCACATCCGGGCACACCTGGGTAGGACACATCCCTCGCAGGATTGATAGCTTGATGGCTGGGGCGGAACAGTTCTTGAGTGGCGACCGCGTACCAGAAAGCGCAATGTGGGCAGGCCTCCAACAAGGTGGACCGACGATCTGGTGAACGTCGCGGGAAACCGCTGGATGCGAGCAGCACAAAACCGGTTGTTGTGGAGATCCTTGGGGGAGGACTTTGTCCAGCAGTGGACGTCGTTTGGCTGAGATGATAGCACTTTAACTGTTAGGTAGATCTGCTTTGGCCTGACAATTTACGAACTATAAACAATAAGTTGAGCTTCGGACAAACTTTTATGATATGTACGAGCGAGCTCCTACAGCTCACATTTCACTGACGCGTGTTACATTAAACATATAATTATTATGTATTGTAATAATTTTAGTGCTAATAAAGATATTGGATTGAGCGTACGTATTTTACCTCTCCACGACCTTACCTTACAGACGGCACTCCGTCAAACTTACCAAATCACACCAACGGCATAAAATCAGCTACGTACGGGTTGGGGCCCGTACAGATACGATACCATAACTTTATGAAAAACAAATAAAAACCGTTGTTTGGTTTCTCTTCTTCTTATCACACTAATATTATAAATGCGAATGTTTGTGTGTATGTGTGTATATTTGTTGCTTCTTCACTCTACAACGGATGGATGGATTTGGATTAAATTCGGCATACAGATAGTTTATAACCTGGATTTACACATAGGATGTTTTTATCCCGATATTCCCACGGGAATGTAACTCATACCTTTTCTCTACATTTGGTACCACAATTCACTACTTAGGTCTTGGATTTGATGTTGGTAATTTGTTTGTTATATTGTCACAGAAACTGTCAAAGCGGTACGAAGTCCGCAGGGACAGCTAGTTTCACATAAAAATAACGATTCTTGCCAGAATACAATCCCCAAAATGAGATTAAAACTGGCTTATAGCTGCCTTTATCAACAATGTTGAGAGAATTTAGGTTTTAAACCAGGTTTTACGCAGTTTCGTTCTACCAATAAAATATTGCAGAATTATTGGAGTTTTGTAAAAATTATATCTAAGTATATATTGCCAGCACTTGAAAAAAGTTTTGTATTATTAGATAATACTTACCTTATTATACCGATACCTTAAGAGCCAGCGCACATTGAGCCACTGGTGGCGGCCACTAGACGCGACCACAAGCCGCGGACGAGTTTTTTCATACATTTTTTGTGGCTCGAACGTGGCCACTCTCGAACGCTCGGTTTGCGCCGATGCCATACAAAATGTATGAAAAACCTCGTCCGCAGCTTCTATAGTCCATTTCAACTAGGATGATCCCGGTGACAGATGTCATCAATAACGAAGACGTGACTTTGTAAAATCGTATGAACTTATTTGACTACATCAAAATAACATATTTTTATATAATCCATCACTAAATATACTACAATTACTTTTTATAATTCTATTTTTTACTTTAGATTAGGTTTGTCTCAATAAACTCTCGCATAACACACATTAATCACAACTTTAAAACAATATAATAAAAAAACGTACCCCTTCACAAGGTCATTTCATTACAAAGAAATACTAGTGTTGGGATAGTAATCCAATTGAAGTTCAATTGACATTCAATAACTAATCAATTAAATTTAACTTTATATTTTTCATTCTAGCTGTATTAATTAATTTGTTAGTCTATTTTTATGTGAACATGTAGATTAGTCTACATTTTTTCATTTTATTGCAGCGTCATTACGAAAAATATTAAAATGAAACATCTTAAACTTATAAAACAAAAACAGTATATATATATACAGCCAACACGTCACTGGTAAAAATTGGGCGAAAGTAGTCGATAAGACAAAAAATACTATATTAGAGGACTGGGAGAGGTACGTCAGAATAGATCGGTGGAAAGACCAACTTATAATAAATATCGGCGATAGCGACTCTTCAAGCGATTCTGACAGTGATTTTTCAGATACTTACTGAATAAAAAATTTACTCTTTTCAAATTCTGTTTCATTTTACCGAATAACACTGTGTAAAACATACATTTAATGCATTTATGAACAATAAACTTTCAATATAATACATAAACACAAATCATATTTAAAGTATTGTTAGTAAAGTAAAATTGATTTCATTTTCATATATAGTATTATCGATTACCAGAAACAATCGAAATTATTTTATTGTAGGACATCTCTACAATTGTCGAAATCGAACTGTCACCGGGATCATCCCAGTTGAAATGGACTATAGTGGCCGGCCATCAGTGGCTCAATGTCCGCTGGGTCTAAGAATTTAAAAGTGTTTAACTGCCGTACTCAGAGACGTCAATTAAGTTTTAATGACAATTAATGTTCCTTTCCTTCTCTATTTAGCACTATACATAAGAAAGTGACAGCAAGAGACTTAATTGTCATTAAAACTTAATTGACGTCTCTAAGTACGGCAGTTAAAGTTGTTTCTTAGATTAAATAGCTTGCACTTGTAAAAAACATAAGTTACTCCTCCTAAATCCTGCATATACATATTGTTGTTTTAAAGGTAAGTCCACATTAAGTAACATGTTATATAACTAATGGAAAATGGCAATATGCAGAAAAAACACACCACATCAATTATTTAGAATTGATGGCGGCTTTTTTAGGTTTCTCATTTCAGGGACCATCACCCCTTACACAAGAATCTTTTCCTGGGTGTCGCGAGGCTTTGCGGCAGTCCTTTAACCGTCGGGGAGCCTGCGCAGACGTTGATTTTTGCATCATTCTTGGACAGCATTAAAAATCAATATAATACTTCTCATAAGCTTTGACGGCAGTATTGTATCTCTAACAAGATAGACATATTTGAACCTTCAAAACAGTCAGTACTTACCTTTTTGACAACTCGTTTCATTAGCGGTTGCGGATATAGCAGTTTGAATTCTCACCATAATATAGGATCTGACCCTTGTGTAAAGCGGCTGCTGAAGGGCGCGTACAAATTAAGACCCGCTAAACCTAAGTTTTAAATCACGTTACCAAAAGGTTCCCCAATAATGACCTATCACAAAAAAGTTACAAAGAAACTTACTATACTACTTGCTATTTGTACTGCCCATAGAATACAGACGCTTTCCCTTATCAAGCTCGAAAATATTTCCTTTTCGAATAATAGTATAAAGATTAATATTACAGATATTATAAAAACATCTGCGCCTGGCAGAGACCAGTCTATATTATATCTGCCTTACTTTACGGAAAATATTAGTATTTGTCCCGCTACACCGCTCTCAGATTATATTTCTATAACTAGATACTTAAGGACTGAGAACGCAGGTAAACTCTTGTTAACGTTCAAGAAGCCACATAAACCAGCAACAACGCAATGTATCAGTAGATGGGTTAAACAAGTCCTGTCAGAATGCAGCATCAGCGTCTTTAGCGCACACAGTGCGCGCCATGTTTCTTCATCAGCAGCTAGCTTAGCCGGCGTCAGTATTGACACAATACGCAAAACCGCGGGCTGGACAAACTCATCCAATTCTTTTGCCCGATTCTATAATAGATCCATCTTAAGAGAAGGTGAATTTGCAAGATCAGTTTGCTTATCGTCAAATCTTCAATAACATTAATAGAAGTTGATCATAAGTTGATTAAGCTAATCTACCCTATATCTAGATACTAGGTATGATTCAAAATAATTATGTATTAAAACAATCTTTTATAAAGTACATTATTGTATATTGATTTCTTGTAATCACAGGTTAAAATAAAAGCCAAAGTAGTCTAATTATAATGAGTTTTATTTTAAAACTTTCGGCTCTTGACATCTACATAGTATTTGTATCATACTTCGAATGAAGCGACTCATATAATATTGATCGAACTTAATTTAGGGAAGTTCTTTTGATCACATATTACTTAAATATAATATAATTACCTACTTAATTTAGGTTATAGGTAAGTCATATAGAAAACTAGTAAAAGGTAGATTTATTGACATTCTCGTCCACACTGTTTAATAAAACATGCTACATAACTATGCTATAACATGCTATAACATATAACATGTTTTGTTGTATAGTCTGGACTCACCTCTATATTAAAATCAATCATTTTTACAAATTCCCACGGAATACAGCAACTACAAGTAAATCCCATAAGGATTGTTTTGCTGAAACGTAAATAACTGATTGTATTACGATAACAATAGCAGTACAATAGCATTCGGATCTAAGTTTAGTGAAATAACAACCGGTCGTGGTTGCCGTCGGCGGCGGCGGCGGCGCGCGTCGGCCGCACCCCAACCGCGTAATCATACGCCTTCGCAAAGGGGTCTGTCTACCCATATAAAAACGCTATTAAAAACGCAGCTAATATTAACAACATAGTTTTTTTTAATAGAAATTTGTGCTCGGTTACCGATTGGCAAAGCGCTCAGCACGATATTTCGGTTCGATTCGGAATTTAGGAACGCAGAAAGCAGAAAGAAAGTTCCAATTGGTCAAGTGTGTTTTTACCGCGTGTTTTTGTTCTGATTTGTCAAGCAATGCAAAAGTAATAATTAGTCAAGCCAATAAAAAGTTCTGAATTGTCAAATGTTGTTAATTTACTTGGTCAAATAATAATTTCGCAACATTTTACTTTTGCCCTACTCCCGTAAGTCAAGTGAAAATTGTGTTTAAGTAAAAAAAGATTGTCAAATATTGACAATTCAGAACTTTTTATTGGCTCGACAAATCAGAACAAAAACACGCAGTAAAAACATACTTGATCAATTGGATCTTTCTTTCTGCTTGACGAATTAGTTCCTAAATCGAAGTTTCTGGTGTAAATGCTCAGCCCGGGCTTAGTATATTTCGGATTATTCGATGCAGCCCAGGTTTGTGGTAAACAACTAACTGCATTTGGCAAGTTTAAAATAATATATATTTCGGGCAGGCAAGTAAGCCACAGTATCTCTTCTGTGACAGTGCCGGTAGATCCGTAAAAGTTGTTTAATTTCAAAGTATTTTTTTTACATGTTTGGCTGCGTATAAATGCGTGATAACATTCAGTGATAAGAAGCAGTCCCACGTTTATTTTTTTATAAATAATTCCATTCGCTTAGTCATTAATGTCTAGAAGTGTCAGTTCATCACTATGCCGGACACCATGTTGCCATTAAAAATTTCTCTAATATCACATTATATAACTACATATATCGTGACAAGTGTCAGAATGTCCACCATAAACATTCCCGCTCCGATTAAATGGTATTAATACACATTAGAACAATTTGCTAAGTGCGATGTTATTGTTGGAAGGCGGCTGTTAGCTCTTGTCTCACGATCGAATCGAAAAAAGCTCATCGCGCCGCACTTATAAAGAGCACTTAACTTGATTACATGAAGCCGAGTTGTGTTAAAGTCCATAGAAAAATGTAAAGGTGGGGGTACACGTCGCGTGGCGATGCGTCCTTCAAAAACCCTGCCACGTGCCGATGCCGGCCGGTGGGTGGTAATTGTAGCGTGCACAGTTAGCCTTAGTCTGCCGTTTAAGTATAGAGATTATTGAGACTATTCTGTTGTTAAGTTGGGTAGACTTTTCTTTGTACAAGAATGGGGAAGTGAACTCCATCTCATCTGATGGTGAGACGATAAGGCTGAAAATTTTAGCCGGTTGAAGACAACCGTTGAGGAACTTAATGACTGTAGGAACACAATAAAGCTACTAACATTGTTGTTATTGCGATATACTGAGATAATATGATAGCTTGTAGCCAGTAGGCCAAGTGGCATATAACGCTCCAGTAGAAATGAAATAGAGTAATTGACATAAAAACTATTTTAATTCTTTCATAAACAATTTTCATTGTTATTATTTATTATACATACAAAATATTAAAGACACAAAACACGGAGTAACTTATCGGAGGTTATCTTTGTTTATTTGTAATTTTAAAAATAAATTCAATAAATTAAATTACATTACATTAATTAAATACATTAATTAATTAGTGACAAAAGAAATTAAAATCATCACACAATGTAATGTTAGATAAATTAATATTTATAAAATACAGTGAAAAATTTAAACGCCCACCCAACCCAGCCAGGAATCGAACCTGGGTCTTCCGCAATCCGGGCTGCTGCACTGACCGCTATGCTACCGGGAAGGCTGACGTAAGCGCTGAATTTTGTCACTGCTTTTTAATGTTTTTGAGCGCTTTTTAGCGGCACTGAGCGCCATCTATCTATTCTATCATCCTCATCTATCCAACGGTCGTTGCAACCGATGGCCATGCAGATTCATCTTTGCAGATGAAATACCACAAATTTGATAACACAACGCTATAGTAATTTTATTTTTACATTGTTTAAATATGGAAAATTAACTGTCAATCTGAATTCCTATTAAAGAGCGTAATGGCAATTTTCTAAAGCAGTACAATTTCTGTAAGTGAAAAAAATTGCAACGATATGGAGCGACGGCGTCATTTGCCAAGGGAAGAGATGTTGAAAGCCGTTGGAATATTGGAAGCTACATTGCCGCCATTGGCCCTACACAGAGTGTCATAGGTAGCCTCTGGACACGCTATCGTTTCACGGGCAGAGTGGCCGAGCGACATGGAGGAAGATCTCGTATCACCACTCGAAGACAAGACCGGTACATCCAAAATACTGCTCGATGGAATCGTACCATGACCGCTATGATATTGGCCACAAGGCTCCACAGCGCTTCAGACTTGCTCATAAGCGATCAAACCATCCGGAATCCCCAATTGAGCATCCATGGGACATGCTCCAAAGAAGAGCTCTGCCGAGAATGGATGCCGTGCACACCCCACAACCACTTTTTGACTTGTTAGTAAGCACGTGGGCGGCTATTCATCAAATTGATTAGAATGAACTAATTTTAAGCATGCCAAATCGCTGTGCTTGTGTTGTGTGTGTGAATCGTGTGAATGGTAGAAATACAGATTATTATTTTTTTTATTTTTACAATAAAATTTTTAAAAATTAATCTTGTTTTTGCTTTATTTGCCAATTACGTGACGACCTTAACGTAAGCTAATTTTCCCCAATTTGTTAAAATTGCATTTTTTCTTAATTTTTTCAACATTATAGGGATAAAATTATATACTAAAACATAAAAAATAGAGCAAGAAGCCAGTCTGGAAAACCAGATTAGATTTTATAGCTAAAAATGTACTTGACCCCTAGATATGAGAGAGATATGTGTGTATTTATATATAATTTTATGTTAGGCGTTCAATAGTTACTATGTAGTTAATAAAATTAACAATTGAAAAAACCGGAATTACAAAAATGTGTCAATTGCGTTTTTGGTAAAATAAAAATTATAGAAAACCAAAAAGGATACATTTTAAAGGTTTACAGATGAAACATTTCACCTGTAGACGCTAAAAAATATGTAAGAACATCAACTTTTTTGGTCAAAATATGAAAGTGCCGGTTAAAAATAAAAAATTCTGTATTCTGTTAGAACTTGTTCGTCCTAATATTTAATATTATGGCACCAAAACTGTACGGCTCATATCCTTGGTTCTATTTGAGTTCGAAAATTCAATATTTTCGTTGATTAGAATAACTAACAAAACAATAAATTATTTAAGCATTGACAGTTTAAATATTATTTAGTAAGAAGATACAATGGTTTAGCTTAGCTTATTTTTTACATGATATCCTTGTATTGTATTTTGGGGATACATAAAAACTATACCTACTTATGTAAGCGTATCTTTTATTGATTTAATAAATAGGTATTTCACAAAAAAATATTTCAAATTATCAGTTTTTTTAGCCCTTGTCATTGACTGCCGATGCTCACACTGAGCTACGAGTACTACAAATATTTCTAGCGAGAAGTTTTCGTTATTTGCTATATTATTATTTCTTTTATAACATTGACAAGTTGATCTTAATGCAGCAACTGAAAATGAACCGATCCTTTTTTTTTATTACTACTCAATTCCTCTGTTTAAAAGGTTATTCTCTTTGACTTTTTGATGTGTAACATCTTTCCGTTTGCCTTCTATATATATGTGTACAATATGTGGGAGTGATTTCGTAGAAAAGGGACGGAAGTAGGGTCGTAACAGTGTGATCCGTTACAGTGTGATCGGCTCGCCTTCTATATATACAATAATTTGTTGTGACCGTAACAGTGTGATAATAGGATAACAGTGTGACATGGTATTCTAATGAGTATTTACTGCATTCTCTTTATGATTTGTAAAAAAATATACGGAGTCGGAAGCGCGCAATCGCGCACCATTTTGTAAATTTAAAATCATTATTAAGAACAAGACATATTATTATTTTAAATGACATATTGTGTCATGATTTTGTTATGTCATATGTCTTCTAATGAGTATTTACTGCATTCTCTTTAAGATTTGTAAAAAAAAATATACGTCATTGTTTTCAGAACATAATGTTAAAATTGCATATTACTAAGGTAAGATGTCAAATGTTACACATCTTATGCGACTACTGTAAGGCTCCTTATTTTTTTTATTCTTATTCATTGACTGCCAATGCTGAAACTGACCTTCGAGTGCTTTATTTCTGGCGAGAAGCGCGAGCAGAACGTCCGCCGGTGGAGGGTTAATCGCGCCGATCGGAGAGCCCAGCGGACCCGGCCGTTCGCACTCCTCGAAGCTTGCCTCCATCCCACTACCACGCACCGAGCGCGCACCGCATACATCCAGCCACTGTGATCCCGCGATTTCGCGATCCCGCTATCCCGCACCAACGTAAACACCGCACCTGTTCGTAGGTATCTGGACGCCTCCGTTCCGGGCGCACGTGGCGGCGCCGCCCACGCCCTGCCCCGCGCCCCCCGCTACCCCCCACCTCCCATTGAGAAGTAATTTTTCACCCCCGTATCTGATAAACCCTCCGGCGTGCGCGGGGCCCCCCCGCCGCCCCGAACTAATTTTCCGGAGTCGCACGACACACCCCCGGTGCTTACATCCATCTACAATATTACTCCAGCAAGTTATCCCGTTCGCGGGGGCACTTCGTTTCTACTCATCTGGTATCGCAGTGAAGAAAGGGAATTCTGAAATTAAAGTCGCTTTCATACTTTCTCCTTTTTGAGGATTTCGTTAATGAATATCATTTTGTTTTGTGTCCTTTTTTTGTAGTTTTTATTCATGTTCAGCTTCGGGGCAAGATATAAAATCCTTGGTAGAGTAGTTAAAAAACGAGTTAAGTATTTATGTGTATACGTGTTATTTTTTTTTTTATAATGCTAGCTAATATTAATATAGCAACTTACTTCTTTTTAATTTTCTAAATAGCTAGGCGTTGCAACCACGAAGGTATAGACAAAAGGTTGCATTTGCAATGAATAGGTAATTCTATCCTAAATGATGGACGAAAGTTTAATAATTATTTTAGTTTGTTTACTTTTTGTAGTCGGTACTTTTACTTTTTGTTTTTACTTTTTGTAGTTCAGACCGGTCTATACTAAATTTGATTCATAATATCAATTAAACCGTTTCGGAACAATAGACTTATGAAATTATATACTATTAAAGTGATGTTTATGTTATGCAAATAAATAGGCAACAATCTTAAAATTATTTCAATATTGTCTACGCTAACAAAATTCTACCAGTATAGTTCATTTAGAACAATAATGGTATGTATTTTGCATTAGGCAAGTAACGGTCACGAATTGTGTGTGTTGTTGTGTTGTATGAGGAATAATATTTTACCTGCATGTGTAAAATAATCACTTATTGGTAAAAGATCCCTAAATTAAAATATAATTTTGAAAAATAGCTGTTAGATTATTTAAGCTAGTTCCGAATCAACCGTGAATCGTGATCCACACAAAAGAGATAGTCTATAAAAAATAACGTCAGTGTCAGTACGTCTTTACTGTCATAAACTATTTTCATTTAAATTTTTACATAAATGAAATTATAATTTATTTCTAAACTAATCAGTTATGATTTCTTCGTATAATATGTTTCCGAAAACGAAAGTTTCTGGATGTTCCATATACAATCCAGATAACGTATTTAAAAGATTTAAAATGATCGAATTTCCAATTTCTTTTGTGGGACTATCAACCGTAATAGCTTTAGATGTCGAAGTCAATTTAATAGTTTCAGCTTACCTTAAGACTATGTGCGACGGCAAACTGTTGGTAATGATTTTTACATTTCAATTTCTTTATTTATTGTTTATAGCCCAAAAATAGGGGTACCCTTGCAATAATTCACAATAAGCTAAAAATTTACAGGTACGTTAGGAATACCACTCTAATAAAATCCTGAAATGTCCCCATTGATCCCGTGTGTGCAAAAAATTTTGTTCAGGGTCGCAAAACTTGGGTTTTTTTTTAATTTTTTGGCAAAACGGTTAGTTTTTCGATAAAAATAGCTCAAATTAAAATTGTAGATCAGGTAATTATCTACTAAAATTAACCTTATACTTTTTTCTCTAACATTTACCTATTTTAAGAAAATGCCATTCGAAAGTTAGCTAGAGCTGTATTCTCCATAAAATGCACACGTTCCACCACGCCACCTATGAGGTAGTGTACGAGGCGCGTTTTTTTAACGTGGTTTCTCGGGTAGGCAACCTCTACGGTCTGTTTTAGTGGTAAATCAGGTCTTATTGAGCTTGTTCTTCTTCTTCTTTTTCTACTTCTTCATTTCTTCTTCCATAATTATCTTCTTCTTCTTCTTCTTTTTCCTCTGCATCCTCCTGAGTCGATGTAAATTGTTGTGGCAGCGATACATCGCCTGTTTCGTCCGTTGATGTTGGTATCTTCTTGTGTTGAAATTTGAACGTTTGAACACACTACACCCCTTTTGCAATTGCAAAAAATGGTGTTAAGGAGCTTCTCTGGTGCAGGCGAAAGTAGAGTATGGATTGGCTCCAGTACATTGTCAATTAGCTTCCAACCCCATTCTTCTGGATCCAGTGCATTACCAAGCCACACTTGAACCTGGTAATACACTCGATAGAAATGATCCTGAGCAGAAGCTGAGGTTGGAGAAAGACAAGCTAATTGCACACGTTTTTTATTACGTGATTGTTTAGCAAAGGATAAGTAGGTACCTAACGATACTTATCAATGCAGGTGATTTGCTGGAGCTCCATAGACTGAAAGAAGAAAGCGATTTTGGAGAAAGACACTGAATACAGCACAAACTTTAAAAAAATAGTATTAACAATAACCACGTGTTTTCACTACGAGGGAACATTAAAGGCCCTTAGGCCCTTCGAATAGAGAGCAGGTAGACGAGTATACCCGAGTAGAGAATTGAACAGCAGGTCGACGAGTATACCCGAGTAGACAATTGAACAGCAGACAGATGTTGCTCAAGGTCACGTGTGATCACATCAAATAAAGAACGAATTCTTTTCAACTCAAATTGTCAATAATAACTCATTATAAATGTATTAGTCACGCAAACTTAAAATTTTACTTATATTACGCATCCAATAATAATCAGAGACAGCGTAGTCACGCATATTATGGAGAGAAATACAGCTCCAGCTAACATTAGAGTGGTTTTTTCTCAGAAATGGTAAATCTTAGAGAAAAAATTATAAGGACAATTTTAGTAGATAATTACCTGGTCTACAATTTGAATATGAGCTATTTTTATCGTAAATTTAACTGTTTGGCCAAAAAATCCAAAAAACCCATTATTGCGACCTTTGACCTTGAATAAATTTTTTTGCACACGCGGGATCAATGGAGACTTTTCAGGATTTTATTAGAGTGGTATCCTTTACGTGCCTGTAAATTTTCAGCTTGTTGTGAATTAATGCAAGGGTCAATGTCTATTTTGACCAGGCTATTAATGAATAGCATGGTGATTTGCATTAATCTATCGTTTTCAGAAATTCAAGGAAGCAAGGGAAGTATCTGCTTCTCATAGAGCTTTCGATATAAGCCCAATTGACAATCACACAATTAAAATCACATTTACTCCAAAGAGTGAATGTATTTCAAAAGTTATGCACAACAAACATTTTGATAATAGATTTGTTTTTGATTTACGTTTAATAAAAATAGATGGATCACGATGTTGTAATAATGAAATGCATTCGGAAGTGGGACGTTACTATATTTCTGGAGAGTTTGAGTACTGTACCCTGTCCCATCACCCGGGCGTGGTAAGCTATGGAGACGTTATTATCAATACCAAAGCCACGAAATATGTGCGTATAAAAAACGAATCTCAGAAAATAGCGGCGAAAATGAAGTACATCCGAATAACTGGATTTGAAGTGACACCTAACATTTTTACAATTCCTCCGAATTCCTCGAAGCGTTTATCTATAGCTGTTAAACCTACTTGTCTGCTATTAAAAAATAAGTTAACCTTTCAAATTCGTAATCCTCATTGTCTTACAGAAGAAATAAAAGAAATCGATGAAAATTATTTAATTTATACAATAGATTTAGAAGCAAACGTCATATATAATAAAAAACCAAAAGAAGTTACCGTAGAATCATTGCACAAATTAATTGAGCAGCATCCTAGATATACCTATTTAAACAAGGAGTTAACTACGCATTTAGATAGAAAAGATAAAGCATATAAATATTTAGAGATATCAAAGCAACTACACGAAAGAAAACCAGTCGTAGAAAAATACAGTACTGGTAGAGATAAATGCATTCACGAATATTCTGTAGAATTAAAAAGGAATGGCGCTGACTTTTGTAAATATATTCCGAAGAAAATAACAACATACGGAGTGTTTGATATTATTTTTCTTCCATTTGCCATCGACTTTGGTAGAATTGGATTGTATACATATGGGAAACAAGATATTACTATCAAAAACAATACTATATATGATATTATTATTAACTTCTTCAAAGACGAATGTGTTCTATACACAAAAGAAAAATTTAAATATTTTTCAATTAAAGTAAAGTCTATGTCCTCAACACAAGTAACGATATTTTGCTTAGGATTTATTGAGGGAATTTATGAAGGTACTTTTGAATATACCATTG
The DNA here is from genome assembly GCA_949315975.1 of Eudonia truncicolella. Taxonomy (NCBI): domain Eukaryota; kingdom Metazoa; phylum Arthropoda; class Insecta; order Lepidoptera; family Crambidae; genus Eudonia; species Eudonia truncicolella. The sequence goes on along the minus strand of OX438828.1, from coordinate 8,906,610 downwards.
ATGGCAAATACCACAGAAAACACGGATACCGAGTTCAAGTTGGAAATCCTACATTGATGGTAGGAGAAAAAAGTTTAAAATTTGGCATGGTTACAACTGAAAGTTTTATTACATCTGTACCAGTGAGGATATACAATAACTTTAACGTGGATGTCACATTTAGATGGGATGAAATATATCCTGACACACCGTTTGAAATTATACCTATTACTGGGACTATTAAAAATCATACTTGTAAAATATGTGATATTTTGTATGTTTGCAAGGCCACAAAGACAAAAACACATGAAATTGACTTAGTTACTGAAAGCAGAGTGCAAAAGATTGTCCCCCTTGAATGTACTATAATTACCCGAAAGCTGTCAATCAAATTCTTGCAGCCCGCTGTAATTTTTAAGGATATTGCTTTAAATGTAGAAACTATAGAAAGAGTAAAACTAGAGAATTCATCACGAGAAATAGCCCTATTCCACGTGATGGAACCTCTTATACCAGGTTTTAAAATTGACCCAATGAGCGGAACAATTCGGCCAAAAACATTAATAACATTTGAAATTATCGTAAAAATCTCCTGTATTTTGGAATTCTCTTTTGATGTTTATGTGAAAATCAATAACAAAGAAAATGTTATTTTACCCGTAAGTGGTAACGTAGTAGAGCCTAAGTTAATAATTCATCCAAAGAATATTTATATGTCACGTGTTCCATGTAACATGATTTCATACGTTCAAGTCACGATTCAAAATACTAGCACTTTAAAAAGCTTCGTAGAAATATTGAATACAGGAGATGATAATATTTTTGATGTTTATGTTGCTCAAGGTAATGAGAAGCAAAGATTGCTTAACTTTGAAATAGATGGTGGGCAATCAAAAATTGTATATATAAAAGTGTATGATATATTTCGACGTGAATATGAAATTTATATACCTTTTAAAATCAATGGGTTACTTGGACCTCCGGATTCAAACTCATGGTCAACAGAACTCCAGAGCTACATTGGGGAACATGAACAGTATGTTACATTACTTCCAAAATTAAATTAAATTAATTTTATTGTTTTGTAATTACTAATTATAGCTTTATTTCAGATTATATGAGAATAATCCAAAGGTTAAACTGAAGATAATCAATAAAGACATTCCTTACTGTCGAATAACTGGAGTAATAACTGTACCTTGGATTCAATTTTCAGTAGATCGTTTTGAAATAGATTTTAAACCACAAACTGCAAATGTAATTGAGTTTACTATGAAAAATGTGTCCAAATATTTTTTACACGTCGCAATTTTGACGTCAAAACTGGCTCCAAATTTCTCGTTAGATTTATGTACAGAAAGCAATCAGTCCATTATTAACGAAACTCATATAAAATTCGATTTAGATCGTCGGAGCGAAGCTTCGTTTACTTTAAAATTTCATCCTAAGAGCCACGGCAGATTTGTTTCAACAGCCCTATTATATCTAGACAAACACATGACTACTCCATACCACAACCTTACATTCATTGGAAAGCGGCAAACACCGGCTTTAACTTCCAGTACTTACAGAATAGTGTTTCCTCCGTGTCATGTAGGCGATGAATTATTACGCAGAATCACGTTGACATATGATGATTATTCTAGCAGAGACAGTTTTTCATGTATGTCTCGAGAAGAACCGAATCTAGTAGTAAAATTCATTGATTTTGAATGTGAAAAATATGAAAAAGAAAGCCTTCAAACTAAAGTGACAGTAGAGATTAAAATTTGTTGCAAAACAACTTATACGAGAAATTTAAACCTATCCTTTAACCACTTAAGTGGATCAGGTTGCGATGTGGAAGTTTCATTTTGTTTTACATACTGTCCCTTAACTCTACATACACTGTGTATAGTGCAATCTCAAGATAACCCCTACCCTTATTTCCCTCTTAACTCGCAAACCAAACTCTACGATTACTTAGACACAAGTTCAAAATTTCTAGAGAAATGGATGTTTCAACAAGGATTTCATAGAGACTTATATCCAGTTATACCAGACACATTTCATGCAATTTCTTCAGCTATATCTTCTCCATCCACAACATCAAAAGGCAAAGGAATTAACGTTTCTTATTTGAATTTTGTGAAAAGAGTTGCTGGTCCTCTAATGAAACATATACGTAAAATCACGTAAGATATCACAATTTGTAATCTTTGCTTTTAAGCTTTTAATTTAATATGATGAATAATTATGATAAAATATTTTTAGAGTCACCGGTGTGGACGAATCTTTTAAATATGTGAAGGAAATACATGATACTTATAGAGAGATAATAAATTTATTGAAATCACGTGGTGCTGATTTGTGGATACTCAAGGCGAAATTTTTATTGAGCTTCGATCAATTTGTTATTTTCACAGAAAATGTTACTCCAAAATGCAATGCTGATATAATATTGAACAGGGAACTGCTCGCTAATGGAAACTTATTTAATAGACTTAATAAGCAATGTTGGATAGATTTTATTCTACAAAGTTACAAAGTGTTTATTATGGACAGTTGCTTTTTTGAATGCGTTTGTGTTACCACAGAACCTAGAGATATTATCAAGATTCTCGTTGACTGGTACAACGAGCAAATATATTTACAACATAAATCACTATTTGGCGAAAAGAAACCTAGGAAAGTTATAACAAATATAACAACAGACTTGTCAGATGGCATCGCAATAATATCGGCTATTTTAAACTGTTGTACATTTCTCAAAGAACACTTTTCAATTTTCTGCGATGTTGACGATGAACATGAAAGAGTGGCAGGAATTATAAATAATGCTTGTCTAATTATAGAAGCGATGAATTTACTGAGAATGTACTTTCCTTTGCAAAGTGTAGACTTTCTGGAACCTAACTTCATACAAATGCTATTTTTTTCCATCCATTTATACGTAACCTTACCTATGTTTAAACCTAAAGATGTTGTGGAGTTTAATCCGCCGCTTCTCAGAAGCTCCACACGGCAAGTGGCTATTTACCCAACGAGTCAAGAATCATTGATATTCAACTACATGATTCTTAATAATTTGAAAAATAACTTTGTAGTTGAAAAGGCACCTGCAGCAGATAACGGGAAAAAAATGTACCTTAGTGTTAAATTCATGGCGAATTTCACTGAAGAAGAAACGTGTATCCTTCTTATTCACGGTTACAACAAAACAAGAGTATTTGACACATATATGACATTTTTGCTTCATGGTTACATAGGATCATTAAATCCAATACGGAAATGTAAAGTAACTGGACCATTATATCGACCTAATAGAGTAGATGTGTTAGTATCTTCTCCATTTCTTGTTTCTGCAACGTATCGAATATTTTTAACTGACGACGAGCCTATTATTCCTGTAAATTTTGAAGAAGTACGCAAGCCAAAATTTTATTTAAGGCGACTAAATCTCATAGATAGTGAAATAGTTTTAACTGGTTTGCCGAAAGAGAGCGGACAAGATGTGCCTGATCACAAACTTTATATGCAAATGATTTGTCTTAGTACACAGATCGGCAATTCATGGATTTGGTTTAGGAGTGAAATAGGGGAATTTTTTATAAAAGTTACATCGCAGCCTCGTTGGGATTTAGCAATAGACACACTGCAAGCCAGAGTACGGTCCTGGCCCATGGACCCTTGCAGCTGTGGCGAGGCTTGTGAATGTTACAGGACCACAATTCTGGTGATACCACATCGCAACGAGTTGACGCTCAAGTCCCTGCGATACGCCATACTCGAATACGCGTCTGATATAATGATGCAAGTTTATGATCAACTAATAGGTAACGCACAATAAATAAAGTACTTACTAATATTTTCATATGGCAGTAGTTTTTGTTATTATAGCCATTAGGATTATCATAGCTACGAGTATACTTTTATTGAATATTAAAAATTTATCTGATTTGTCTATTTAAAAGTAAATGCTTGTCCCCTTCTTACGACTTAACGGATCGTTGGATTGACGATTGCATATTTTATTACAATGATTTGTATTGTTTTTTTTTTTCAGAAACACCAACTGGCAAGATAGTGCTTGGCATGCTTCTAGCAGAAGGTGGCACGAACATGTCTGACGTCCAACATATCCTTCGTAACGAAACGATGTACCGTATAAGCTCTCGAGCGCTACTGCCGCGTCTTGACAGAGTCCTCATGGCACAACACACCGGTGCTATGCTCGCTTTGCCCGTCACTGTGCCAGCTGATGACAAATTCGAGAAGTATTCCATAACGTTCACCTCTGAATGCGGAATGGACATAAGAACTTACAGGATCATATTTATAGAAACAACGGATGGAGCCTAAACTACACGCCATGTGCACGTTTGAATACTGAAATACTTGGTAGACTAATTGACAGACTGGCTTGATAAGCAAGTAAAATATTTTAAAAAATGTTAAAGGCTTAGTAAATATAAATATAAACTTTTAGACGGGTTAATTAATTGTGAGAGAGGTTCAAAAAATGGTACCACTTAAAAACGGCTTTGAAAAAAATATTTGACATGGCATTGTAAATAATGAATAATAATAGGGTATTGTAATGTGTAGTTATTTTTATATTAAGGTCTATGGGGTGTCTCTACAAATCGCTTTATCTAAAGCGTGAATAAAATTAGGTGTTCTTATTATTAACTAAACCAGAGAACCAAACAATCGGTATAGTATGACACTTGGCTTTTGTACGCAATGTACGCATAACATCTAATCCAACAGATTCCTCTTAAAAAAAACAAAAAACTATTACTTCTTGCACAGTAAAAACTAGTAGTGTCCGGATCGAATCGAGTATAATTTACAAGTGTATAGAGCGGCTAAACAGCCTTGACGCTGCTGGTTACCTATACTTCTATAAACTGTTTTATAACAAAATTGTATCCTGGTCCTTCATAAACCTATATTTAGGACAAATCTTTCTTCAATTTACAGTGTGCATTGTGCATGCCTTATATATTGTACACACGCTTGCACATCAACCTATCCAAAAAACTGTCAAATTTCTCTAATCGATATTGAACTTTTTACCCAAACACTAAAGTTCAAAATTTATTAAAGAAATTTGACATTTTGTGGTAGGTTGATCTGCTGCCATCTGTACCGTCTCGTTAGGCAAACTAGGTCTTCGTAGTAAAGTATTTTTTTATTACAGTCAAATTAAATTTTAAAGGTACTAAACTAGAAAAATAACTGATTTTGTAATGTTTATTTATTATTTGTAACATTTTTGTGTTAGATTATTTTTTTATAAATTTAAAAAAATATATATTTTATGGTTTATAAATATTCAATACATATATTAAACTTATTTAATGAGTTTTTGATCGCTTTATTTTAATTTATTTACTAGCTGACCCGGCGGACTTCGTACCGCTTTGACAGTTTCCATGACAACAAAACTAACAAATAATTTTGTATTGGAAAATTAAATTGTCGTTTTTAGTATTTTCTGTTACTTATTATTTATGTTTCTCACCGTTTAAACCTTCCCTGAACTTCCATAAATATTTCAAAATCAAAATTAGCCAAATCGGTCTAGCCATTCTCGAGTTTTAGCCACTCAAACGAACAGCAATTGATTTTTATATTTATACATATATAGATAGATTTTACGATTTTACTTTATAAGGAAAAAAAATATTAAAAAAAGGGGATTGAATCACGGTTTTCTCGCATTCATCCCGTGAATATATCTGTTCGGCTACCGTCGCTTAACATTTATGCCCATAATTCTGTGGCTGACTCATATAAGGTACCTATATCCAGGTACAACCGGTAGCGGAAGTTGCAGCAGACCGCAGCACCTAGGTTGCACACCGTGGCTGTACCGGCACCGAGGAGTACCGCCATGCGCCGGCGCTGCCTTGACCGCTCCGATCAGCCGTGACCGACAATCACTAATGACTTTTGTATTTGTTTTATAACTTATAAATGTAAAAAGTAAAGTAAATAGCCTATAACTGTCCCACTGCTGGGCAAAGGCCTCCATCATTGAAATCAAATCATCACTACAATTGATGGGTACAGGCTTAATCACCACGCTTGCCAAATGCGGGTTTGTGATCAAAAACCCCGAGCTATGTGTCAAAAAATCCGAAACACACATTGCCCGACCTGGGAATTGAACCTGGGACCTTTGGGTATCGGGCCGAGCGCTTTGCTGCTCGGCCACCGAGGAATTTATAAACGTATTTTTTTTATATTATTAGCATTTCTCCTATAAAGGATCTGGTAAAGGTCGCGGGTAGCCGCTGGGTGCGAACAACACAAAACCGGTCGTTGTGGAGATTCTTGGAGGCAACTTTGTCTAGCAGTGGACGTCTTTTGGCTGAAATGATGATGATGATGAGTAGGACTTCCTGAGCAGTAGCGCAGGAAGTTACTGTGCATTTGAAAATGTCTAAACCCTACACATTACATGAGTACAACAATTATATTTATTTTGTTTCTTGGAGAGGCCTATGTCATAGGACTGATAGTGTTGGTGGTGGTGAAGATATATTTTATTAATTTATTTAGGTCTACTTACAATTTTTGCACTACATCATATTTATTGTATAAATAAAATAAATAAATAAATAAACTTTCCTACACTCACACCAATTATCTAGCCCAAAAGAAGCTTCGTTATGAAACTCGTTAAGTGGTTACTATACAACGGATAAACATACTTAAAATACTTAAATACCTACATACTTATTATACATAGAAAACACCCAGACCCGAGACACTTAAACCACAAACTTAGTGTACTATAATGTAGTAATGTAGTGTATTACAGAAATTAAAAGTTAAATGCAAGTGGCTATTCCTGAAAAACTATAAATGCATATTAGTAAAATACCTTGCCGGATCGTGCTCGGTGGCGTGCACTTGGAGAGGCCTATGTCCAGCTGTGGACTAGTAAAGGATGATGTTGAATACCTTCGTCTGCTACCTCGTTCCACCGTTAAAGAAAACAAAACTTCTAATAGAACTTCAGCTAGCCATTCTGCTATCGTATGTCCAAATGTTTAAAGATATCCAGCCAATAATACTGTGTGTTATTGTGGATTGTAGAAGAAGGGAAATCTCAAACGGAGCCGAAATTTAGATTGCAGTGATCATATTTTAAGTGGATAAAATCCATGGATAATCTAGAAATATTGATAATTGGTACCTTCAGTATATAAATAAGTAAACACGTTGTGTTTAAGCGTTTAAATTATTAAAATAGATACATATACATATTGTATAAAGTGTTTCTTTTTAATTATCAAATGTTATATGCCTTTTTAACCATACGCAACTTATCGTTGATTATTTATGTGTATATATATCCCAAATTATTTTTTATAAAAGTTATTTTTACGAATGTAATACCCGTTATAACAAGCGGTTAATCGTCGTACTCCTACAAGATTTTTCGCACGTTCGCTCGCGATCTGGTAAACAACGATCTCAACAAGGCGCAGTAGAAAGCCGATCTGCGCTTGCGCCTATAAATCTAGCTCGGTAAGCCGGTGGCACCATTATCTCACAGAACAACATCACAACACCAAGTGTTCTTGCAAGCTGTCAAATAATTTAAAACTTTTTAATATTAATAAAAACTTTTATGTTGATTTAATTGGTTAAAACTTGTTTTGTAAAAGAGGTTAATTAGTGTGAACAGTGTTTCGGTGCAACAAAAATGGATGCACAAGAATTTCGAGAGTTTGGGAAGGCGGCAATCGATCTGATAGCAGATTATACAGAAAATATAAGACAAAGGTAAGATAGATATAATGTTACTCGTTTAGGCCCGATTTTTCAATCCTCAGTTATGTTTTATCCAACGAATAATATTGTCATTGTGACATATTTTCTAAAGAGAATCTGTCTATATGTCTAATTATTCAATGAATAAACTTTAACTGACAATAGAAAAATCAGCCCTTAATAATCTAAGATAATGTTGTACATTCAGTGATGTTAAAACTTTAACTAGGAAATAAAGTAATAAAACATTTATAAGTTCTTAAATATGAAATACAATTAAAATAAATTGATAATTATATAACTACCGAACTAAGACAAAACTTTTAAAACAACTTTAAATTATAAATAACAATGATTTTTGGAGTGAGCAAACAAGCACAAAGAGATTTTTTTAAATTGAACAATTATTAAATCATTTTCAAGTTTTTGTTTGTATTTTTAAAAAATATCAATATTTTTATTTTACAAAATTTACTACTCTTTAGAATTTAACAATAAACTAATATAAAATATTAGTTGTTTTTCTTATTTGTAACAAACTAGCGGCCCGTCTCTGCTTCGCACGGGTGGACTTTTTTTTTTTTTTTTCAATATAGCCCATGTTACTCAGCGCTAATGTAGCATTCTAATGGTGAAAGAATTTTTTGAATCGGTCCAGTAGTTTTTGAGTTTATTCGTTACAAACATACATACATACATACATACATACATACATACATACATACATACATACATACATACATACATACATACATACATACAAAAATACAAAGCTTTTCTCTTTATAATATTTGTATAGATTATTATATTATTTATTATGACAAACGACATTACATTATTTGGAAGACCACTTAGAAACAAAAGCAATCTTTTGTTTCTATATGGTCTTGACACGGGAAATTATAATTATTTTATAATATTATAAAAGTTTAAAGTTTTGTTACGTTCCTGGTTTACATACTCATAACTAGTTAAAAAATTCAGTGCGGCAAAATGTAATCATTTCATTATATATATTTAAAATAAGTTTTGTATTAATATCAACTTTTAATTCTTATAAAAAAACATTCGACAGTAGCGGACGATAACAATTAATTGTTTCTTAATTAATTAACCTGTTAGTTTTACGTTTCCTACTATGTACTATAAAATAATTATATTTATATAATTTTAACGCAAATAATAATATAATTTTGCGTTAAAATTATAAAAACAAAACAAAAAAAAACTTACTTACCTTAACTTTTATTGTACCTGCCTAAACAAATAAAATACCACAAGTCAATATTGCTAATAGCAAATTACTCAAATTATATATAAATTATTAAATAACAGTTTCAACACATTATTAAATCACAACCGTTTAATTAGTAACGGCAAAACCTTTTTTAAGGTTTCAAGGGTTACAATTAATTAGTGAATATATTGATTAATAGCCGCGTTGCATTTTTGCTGTCACGAAAGGTGAAACACGAAACATTCTAATTAAACTATTATTCTAATGATCGCCACATAATTACGAACAATGCTAATAAGTACCACGCCTATACTCGTAAAACGCAACGCCACTAAATATTAAATAAAATACAATTCGCTTCTTTACAGGTAGATTTTATAATTTCGCCAAATAAAAAAAGACCATAAGCTATATAATTAATTGAATATTAATAGAAAAAAATACTAATATTAATTTTGACTATAATTAATTTTGCATATTGTTTTCTAAAGTTAACGAACATCGGACACAAATGCTATTGGTCTTTAGCATATTGGAATAAAACACTTTATTTATACGAATCGATGCATGTCTTGGATGATACACAAGTATGTTTTCCATAGGGATAGGTAGGATAGGATAGGGATAGGGGCTCGTGCACCAGCAGTGGGGACACAAAATGAGCTGATGATAATGATTTTGAATTTAATATCAATCGTAACGCACCCGATTTACAGTACAGACGACTACACATCAATCTATCCAAATCGGCAAATTTCTTCAATACATTTTCAACATATGGTTGAAAATGTATTTAGTGCTTTAACAATAAATTCAAAATCTATTGAGGATATTTGACAGGTTGTGGTAGCTGATGTGCAGGCGTATGTACCACAGAAAAGAGTTACTTTGAATCAAGCGTGTAAAATTAAAATGTGTGTGACTATTAACTACTCGCGATCTAAACTTTTGTTTATACTGTGACTCCCTCCACGGTAATCGTCTCGGCGTTTCTGTTAATCTCTTTGTTGTTTTCTCTAATAGTTATGAACTGGAGAGTGTAGCTATGATTGTGCGAATGGCGCGCGGCGGGCGGCGTCCCCATCATCTTTGAATAATTGAATAAAGCAGTGTGCTACATTTCAGCAGTTGTTTCACTTCTGTTATTGTGCAGAATTAACATCTGAATCATGCTGTAGGTTAAATTTAGAAGACAGTTTCAAAGAACTGGCCCTTGATTCTTGAACGTCTACAATCGTGTCTCAGTGGGTTGATTTTGCCATTTGGACTAAGGAGGAAATGTCAGAAACAGGGGCATTGAGACACGATGGAATCTAGATCTTGTCGTTATAAGTCATTCATTAAAATTTCGCTTGTATGTAATATAGAAGAATTATTTTTAAGTTATACGGCATTTATCTTATTCACAACAACTATTGTATGTTTGAAGGGATGTCCTGCCATCGGTGGAACCAGGATATTTGGTCAACACTCTACCAGAAAATGCGCCCGAGCAGCCAGAGCAGTGGAAAGACATCATCAAAGACTTCAATGAGGCCATCTTACCTGGCGTAAGTTGCATATACGTACCTATTATGAATTCAATAGTATTAGTCCGTGCATTCGGAAGCCACGATAAGCCACTGGTCCTGATTTTTGTTTTAAGATGGCAGTCGTTAGAACCCACCAACTGGGTGATATGACAGCGTAGTGGGTTATGGCCTCATCCGCCCTTGTGGATGGATGATGCATGTGTGATGTGTAAATGTGTGTGTATGTTACTACTAACTAGGTAGGTACTGTAGTGATCGGGACTGATCGGAGATGCTCCGTTGTTTCCTTCTATGCGTAGTCCCGATCACCACAACCGCGTAGCTCCTGTAGTGATCGGGACTACTTGGTAGGGCAAGCCTACTGGCAGCCGTCGCGTTCTGGATTTGAATATATTAAGAAGGCACGCATAGAAGGAAACAACGGAGCATCGCGGTTCTTCTACGACAGGCCGTCGCTGCGATAGGGCAATAAATGTTTTAACTTGAGTTCGTTTAAAATACAGTTTATTACTGATTGAAGATTTGTTACTTTGATTACGCCTTCCCTGTTCCCTCAGGCTCTACAGTACCTAATTTCCATTCGGGCGATTGCGAATTTGGAAAAGATGTAGATTGAGTCTCATTTGAGGATGTCGCTTTTCAGATGATAAATAATTTTCCAAATAAGTATTTTCAGCCATACTTACTCGTACGTACTCGTTTCTATTTTATTTACTTTTTTTTTCTGACGGCTTACTAATTATACTTAAGGCCACGACGACGTATTGCGTCGTAACTATACCTACCCCCAAAGAAAAAATTACCAAAGGTAGCTCTAGTCGTAGTCACCAAAACACCTTTTTTTAAAGAGGATTAAAAAGAAAATTTTTCATTCTTTTCCAGATTACACACTGGCATTCACCAAGGTTCCACGCATTTTACCCCACCGGCTCATCCTATGCTAGCATTGTGGGGACCATACTCGGCGATGGACTGGGTGTCATCGGTTTCAGCTGGGTAAGTATTATAAGTACACTTGTATTAAGATGCAGCTCTATGGCTCGTTGGTTAAGCGTACGATAAATCATAAATTTTCAAAAAGGAGTATCTAGTCTAGTCCGTTACTTATTTTATCCTGGGTTTTTAACTCTTTACATGGATTTAATAAAAATAATGTCTGAACTTTGAGTTTCAATTCCCTGGTAGGGCTTATTATGTTTCGGAATTCTAAATGCACAGCCCGGGTTTCCGGTTCGGGAGATCAAGACACTGTGCTTACCCGTATAATTAAAAAAAAGGAAAAATACGCATGAGGAAATACGTACGTTGCCTTACTGTACAGTCATTTGGTGCTCAAAAAGGAGGTTACCTGGAAAGTTGTTTTCCGTAACACGAAAGTTCTAAAACATTCTTATAATAAGAGATTTAGAAAAGCAAACAATCCTTAGCGGAATGTTAAAAGGATAATACAATAACGAAAACAATACAATTTTCTTAGATGTCCAGTCCAGCGTGCACGGAGTTAGAGGTTGTGACCATGAATTGGCTTGGCAAACTGCTGGGTCTGCCCGAAGAGTTCCTTAACTGCTCGCCGGGTCGAGGAGGCGGGGTCATCCAGGTACGTAACGACAAAAACTGAATACCTACTTACTTACCGCTTTGTGAAGCAGCCAGGAGGAGGGCGATTTTTAAATCTCGTCGGTGATCTCGAATTAAAAGTGATATGAAATACACTGTGATATCATAGCGTGAAAATTAGTCAACGGTTCAAAAATGCTCCCTATTTCGTTCGACGTGTGTGCTCATCAGGTTCTCCTAATAACGTGCCACTCATAAGACGATAGATCAGTTTATTAACAAATGATGAATAATAATAATAATTGCGTAGACATGGTGTAGTGTTTTTGTAAATAAACCATTCATTAATATCTTTGTCTTTTTCATTTCAGGGGTCAGCAAGCGAAGCAACTCTTGTCGGTTTACTTGTCGCCAAGGATAAAACTGTTCGTAAACTCACTCAAGTCAACCCAAGCTTGGATGAAGGTGACATCAAGAAGAAACTGGTTTCATACACTTCAGATCAATGCAACTCCTCTGTCGAAAAGGCTGGTTTGCTCGGTTCTATGACTATGAGGCTATTGAAATCTGACGCAGACGGAAGACTACGAGGTGAAACGCTCAAAAAGGCCTTTGAAAACGATATTTCACAAGGCTTAATACCGTGCTACGTCATCGCGAACCTGGGCACTACTGGTACATGTGCTTTTGACCCATTATATGAACTTGGACCGGTGTGCAACGAGTACGATGTTTGGCTGCATGTTGATGCAGCCTACGCTGGAACTGCCTTCATTTGCCCTGAATACAGGCATCTGATGAAAGGTGTAGAATACGCCGATTCTTTCGACTTCAACCCTCACAAGTGGATGAACGTTACCTTCGATTGTTCCGCTATGTGGGTGAAAGATGGGCACGATCTCATAAAAGCTTTCGACGTGCAAAGAATATATTTGGACGATATAAAAACAGACACGAAAATTCCTGATTACCGACACTGGCAGATGCCTCTTGGGCGAAGATTTAGAGCGTTGAAATTATGGACTGTATTAAGGATATACGGCGCAGAAGGACTAAGAAGTCATATTCGCAACCATATTAGTTTAGCTCAACATTTTGCGAAATTGGTGCGGTCGGATGACCGATTCTTGGTAGAGCCTGAACCGTCAATGGGTCTTGTATGTTTTAGGCTGCGATGTGGCGATAAAATTACAAAAAAGCTTTTAGACAGTTTGACAAAGAAAAAGGAAGTTTACATGGTAGCTGGGAGCTACAGGGGCAGATATATGATCCGTTTCGTAGTTTGCTCCCGCCTTACGAATAAAGAGGATATTGAATTCAGTTGGAGCAAAATCTTAGAAGAAGTTAATTTGCTCAGTTCTGAAGAAATGCACACGAAACCTAAAATTCCTGCATTAAATCACATAGAAAGTGTTAGTATTTGCGAAAAGTCAAAATAATCGTACCTGTGGAATCTAGAATATCTAAGGTAGTTTATAAGTTACTTTCAAGTAATGATTAAAAGTAGGAATTATTTAGAGTTGGCCAGAGATATAGGTGGTGGGATTAGCAAAATACCAAAATTACGCTATTCCCAAATGTACAAGTTTTAATAAAGTACACACGCCTGCACATCAACCTACCACAAACTGTCAAATTTTCTCAATAGACTTACAACTTTAAAGGTACATGGTTGAAAATGTATTGAAGAAATTTGACAGTTTTGGATAAGTTGATGTGCAGGCGTCTGTACAAACTACTTGCAACATAAATTGTGATTCGTGACCACTGTATTTTTTGATGCTATGTTTAGGAAAAATATGTGATCAGTGTGCTTTAGTAATTTGTAAATATATATAGGTAATTTACGAAATAAATAATCCCCAATTATTCTAGATTTTTATTTAAAAAAACATTTACAAAAGACTTATTTGTTTATATTCTTATTTTATACATTTATGTCTTGTCCATAATTTATGTAGCTGAAATCTTCAATATTTACAGTCGTCGTTATTTTTTTTAATAAATAAGTACTAGGTAGTTATTTCTGTCGGTAATATGAAAATTAAGTTCTAGATGCAGCTACACGTGTTGCTTATACAAAGACCATAGGAATACCCTTTGGGGATACAATGTCCTAGGCAGACGTCATCTTCAGTGGGTTCGGAGCCGTCGTGCTGACACCACGCACGTCCGGGAATATGGTTTCCTAAAAAATGATTAAAACCAGTTCAACTACAACACACTTAAAGCTATACAATAACAAGATTTCGATAACCTACGCTGGCAAATTTCTTCAATAAATGTTTAACCGTATGCTATATTCATAAAGTTCAAGGTCTATTGAGGAAATTTGACAGTTTGTAGCAGTTCCTAGTCATGATGTGCAGGCGTGTATACTTAAATAAGATTTTAACAATTTAAGAAGGTAGGTATCTACTCATTTTTTTTCGAAAGCTTTTCGTATAGATTGTCCATTAATTTTGCGATTTTGCAAGTCTAGCAATTATTTAAATGCCGGACCCGACCGTGTATTGAAAGGCACTAATCAGTTAGTCCCGGTGATTGTCACACGTCGATGACATCCACTTAATCCGATAACCTGCATTGGACCTGCTTAAAAAACTAAGGCCGTAGCTATCTCTTCACTATTGTTCATGTGGGAAGATCTGAACTCAGAAATGGAACGTTTATAAGCATAATGATCATGAACGGGTATATGTTGTCCTTTATTATACTACCTATGTGCATACCGTTATTCTTGACAGACACTGAGACCTATAGGTATAGGTAAGTACCTATTATAAATCCATTATACCTAGTTTATAAGCCTTGAAGACCGCCGGCGCCGTACGACATGACAAGGCATATTTCCATGCGACATCAAGCCACATGCAACTTAACATAGACGCTTATTTAACTAATATTTTAAATTTTTGGGTAGGTTGGGTTTTTTAGATGGAGGCGGACACTTGGATTCTTAATAAAAATACACTTACCTTTCGAAATAACTTGTTGATCAAACTTTCTCTCCGTATTAGCGTAATCTTGGTTAACAGGCAGGCTCTCCGATTTCACAACTGTGCTATCTTTTCGATAGCATACTGTATTTCGTGCTAAACCAACGAACAACATAACGGCGAAGACCACACACACTTTAAACTCCATGATTATAACTGCTCCTTTGTTCCGTCACAGAATTATACGTCGATTTAGTGTCAGTGGTGGTTACTCACTAAATATTATGAAAGGACTTTTAACAATGACTCATTAGACTTGCGTGCTTACACGAAGACTAATTAATAATGTATGTAAGGTCAAGCTGAAGCGTTCACTTATAATAACTGTGTCGTCTTGACTGTCGTTGCACAAAATAAGGAGACCACAGAAAGTAAGCTTTACATACCACGATTGTTTTTCTTTTTTTTTTATCGTGGGCAAAAATCTGCTCGCATATTCCGTAGATCCGGGGCTGGCCTTGTCCTTTTCTAAAAAAGATTAAGACCGACCCGGTAAAAAACCCCTGGGGTTTGCCTTTAGCCTTTATAAGGGCTGTGAAAACCAGAACGCGCGCCTCTCGGAGGGCCGGGAGGCGCGGACATACCGCGCTCACGCACAATATACCTACCCTCTCACGGCCACGTAATGACGCATCATCTCAAAGTCCGGCCGCAGCTGTTGCGAAACTCCGTGTCCGTGAGAGGTTGTCTATGTGTGCGTTGGTGGAGCGCGTTTGTAAGAAGCTTACCTTCTGCATTATTCTAGTTTTGTGTCTTGACTGTCGATGTCGTTGGCACATAATTACCTAATGATTAATCGGCAGGTTGTTTACAATTTTGCCTAGATTCATAGTAGGTAATTAAGGTAATGCAAAATGACTCAATTTGATTTCATCTCCGAGGGGAGGTAGGTACTCGTAAAGGTCTTCACACACGGCAGCTATAATGTAAATATGTATATTATAACACGATACATCTCACTACATCTTTCCAGAAATTGCATGGAGACGACGGATGCATATTTGTATGTCTTCACGATTTCTATGGAAAGATAGTGAGAAAAGGAAAGGTAGTAGTGAGATGTATCGTGCTATAATATACATCTTTACATTATAGCTGCCGTGTGTGAAGACCTTTATTGTAATTAATAATTGTTTTCTAGGAATTAGACGTGGGATTGTTTCGAAACAATAACAATAGGTATATTGTTTACTCACTTAGGCTTACTTAGTCATACGTAATCGTCTACGTATTACTCGTACTAACAAGGCAAGGGACACCCCCCCCCCCCCCCCCCCCAAAGTGTTACATACCTATAAAATAAAATAAATCCCTAAATACAGCAATTCCAATATGCGGGATGGGCGGTTAGCGGGCGTCTTGACGGCTATCGCACTTTCCGACCAAGACGGTTAAATTGAATGCTGTAACATTGTCTCATTTTATTTTATTTTACAAGCTTTTATTTAGTTTCACCTGTCCCGTTGTTTGTAATCAAATCTTGCAAGATAAATTTGATCAACTTCCCGGTTACCGATTGAGCTGAAATTTTGCATGCATGTATAAATCGGATGACAATGCAAAATTATTATGCCATGGAGCTGATCATCAGAAAGGTAGAAAACTCGGTAGTTAAACGACACAGCCCCATCGAGTTTGGACTCGTTTGATCCGTCTTGACGAGTACTTTGGTGCTAGATGTTAACCAGGGTCTGATGATGGAGCTGGAAGATGGCCATTGGAACTCGGTAATTAAACGACACAACCCCATCGAGTTTGGGCTCGTATGATTCGTCTTGACGAGTACTTTGATGCTAGATGGTAACCAGAGTCTGATGATGGAGCTGGAAGATGGCCATAGGAACTCGGGAAAATAAGTTCATTAGTTCGTTAGTTTCGTTTGTTATTAATGTGGATTCTGTCTTTGATTAGATGGATGAACCAATGCTAAGGTGAGCACGTGCCGATGGCTGAATGGTAAGAGGGTGTATAAACATTTTATATAGCTAACGTTGCGGGTCAGGGTACCAACCCTGTTGTACTGAAGCCCTTATCCATAAATACTAAAAACTTAAAAATAATATTAAAAGAAAAAATCTTTTTGAAAACAAGCTTTTATTAACTTGTTAATAAAAAAAGAACTAAAAAAATAAAATAACTTAAACCTGATAATAAGAAAAAAAAATGTGTTTTTATCACAGATCCTATTTTTTTTAAAATAAAAAGCGTGTTTCATTGTGATTGCGAAAGAAAAATAATGAAGGTGTAATATGCTAAATATTCTTTAATGTTCTATCAAAATGTAACACGCTTTTACTTATAAAAAAAATGGGTCTGTGATAAAAACGCAATTTTTTTTTCTTTTTATCAGGTTTAAATTATTTTAAACTTTCTAGTTCTTTTTTTCTAAATATCTATTAGTTATATAATTATTATGTGAAAATTGATTTACTTCCGAGAAGCTTTTACGTGTCATTTAGGTACTTTAATCATTTGCCCGGCGGGCGGGCACGGCCGGCGGCGCGGCATGTCCGTGGCTGCCAGCCATGGATCACACAAACGAGTTTCTATGCAGTAACGCAGACGGCGGCGGCGCGGGGCAGCTAGTCAAACCTATTCTTATCTATAGAACTAACTGCCTCCGTCCCTCCCTCATGTGCTTTGTGTTCGCGGCGAGGGCAGCCGCGAGCATCGACAGACAGACGCGGTCTTTATTGTTTCGCGGTCAAAAAGACCGCCCCGCCCCGCCGTCTGCAAAGCGCCTAAATGGTCAAAAAACAAATATATATTATTTAACTTAAAGTAAAAACGTTATTAGTCGGTTTTTGGCTCAGAATAATATAGCTTTAGTTATTGTGCTCAGGCTTTTGGTTGAATCAAAAATGTCAAAAAAAGAAAAAATGCTGATAACTGGTTACTGACGCCCATTTTTACTCACTTTCTTTTGAAAAAATTACTCATTTCTAACAATATGAGATAAGGAAGCGGTTAACTCAAGTACCTATTATTATCTATTCTATGTTATCTTCAGTCCCACCCACGCCCACGTCCCAACTAGCAGCTCGTTTCAAGTGTTGAGTGCGAATTATTTAAGTTTACCCAGCGAATTAAGCACTCTGTTTTATCAAGAATTTACGTTTGAAATCAGCTGAGTGGTGTCAGAATTATTTTGATAAATAACGCGTCTAGAATCGATTTCATTAACCAGATGGTGAATTGAACTGTTAAATTGAACAATCGAATCAATGACCGCTGAGGTTGACTTCACTAAATTTATTCCTTCCTCCTCCTTCCTTTAGGAAAGGAACGGTAAAATAGCAAGCGTTTTATTTTTGGTTCTTGAGGTTCCTCGTTCCGCATAATAAAGCGTTTAGTTATTTTATTTCAGTCCGTTCCTGTCAATCAACTGTGACAAACACAACACTAAATAGTTCAACACCAGCTAGACACATGAGACACAACACAACACAAAACAGAAAACTAACAACGAAAGTTTTAACAAAAACATGGTGTATCTACACTTTCCATCTAATTTAACAGAGGAGGAGTTGATGCTTCAAGCAAAGTATCAGAAATTAAAGAAAAAGAAAAAGGCACTGCAAGCCCTCAAGGCGCCTAAACAAGAGCCAGAAAAGCCGATTCTTCCAAAGCGTCCCACTGAAGCCCGCGATGCGCGTGAAATCGCTCGCAAGTTGATAAAAAGTGGTGCTATTCAAGCTATTAAAAGCCCTCCCCCACAACCACAGAATGCTACGTTCAAGCGACCACGGGCAGGTAACTTAGATGTGATTTTAACTATTGGCCCTTAGTCTTAGTCGTATTGTACTATCGATCACGTTTTGTTTTAAACAAAAACTTGAGTAAATTTTTGGAACAGCAAACCAGAGTATAATGTAAAGAAGTTTTAAAATATAATAAAATAACAATGACTTAGCAATCACTTGAAATAATATTGAAAAGCAATGAAAAATAAATTATTGATTGTCTTTCTGATCTATCTTTTAACAAAAACACTGAACATTTAGTAAATTGTAGAATTTGTTGACACATAAATTTAATTTCACTTTAGGAAGAGAACGAAAGTTAAGTGGTTCAGCTGGTGCAGCAGGGGGTGTGGCCTCATATCAGCCATTCAGTGCATCACAAGAGCCTCCTCCACCCGAGGAAAAGCCAGCCCCTCGTGTCAAGTATCTATATGACTCATTTGTGACAGCTCGAGAGAAGTAAGTACTTAACTCTAGTTGTCAAAGATTCTTTTAAGCATAATAAGATCTGTATGAGACTCTGTTCCAAATCAAACTTTACTTGGAATAGTTATTCAGTGGTTTGTCTCTTTAACAATTTAAAATGTGTGACATAAACAAAACACTAAATAACAAAGCCATGCTTATAATCTATTATTTGTAAGACACTTGTCATGTCTCTATAGAAAGTAATACAATTTCTTCATGCCAAAAACCTATGCTCTTTTATTTTTATAGATATAGATAAATAGGACATAAATAATGTATAAATTAGATATTAAATTTACAAGTTATGAAACAATCATAGATAGCACAAACATGAGCTTAAAAAATCAATATTACTTTTCAGTCCATAGAAATTAATCACCTCTGTTTTTCAGGGAAGAAAAAGGGCCTCGCAACAACAGTGGAGGGGAAACTCCTATTGCAAATGTTGTCAAGAGTAGCACTCTTCTGGTAGCTGGCACAAAGATAACGGAGGAAGTCATCAGACGTCGCTTAGCTTCATTTGAACCATTTACTTACACACAGGAGAATGATGAGGAGAAGTATGCATTATAATAAAAACCAAACATAATAAAACTACAAAAGTATTTTCGAATTTAATGTAAAAACTTTTTTTATTGTAATTAAGTTTACTCTTTAAAAGTAACCAGGTCATAGCACCATACCATACGTCATCATCATACCAGGTCATACCAGGTATACAATCACCATTACTTGAAGCATAAAATTGAAGACATAAAATGTTTTTATACAAGAAATAGAGAAAAGAGTTTTTAAGTATTATTTAATTTTAGACATATATATATATATATGACTCCATTCAATCATTTTCAGTTATGTGACCACTAAGTGACCATGCCGCATAATTACGTTCTAGCTTAATGTATAATTACTCTGATTTCAGGGTGTTCCTAACATTTGACACGGCGGAGATTGCGGTGCACGCGCAGACGGCCCTCGACGGTAACGAGGAAGGCTGGAAAGCGACGCCGGCGCGCCGCCCTCCGCCCACCGGCGCTTGGACCCCGGCGCCTTCGCCCCGAAACCCGCCGCCGCCTAAAGACGCGAAACGCACTCTACTTACATACGACGATATGTTTGATTAAATAAAGTTTTTAGAGACCTTTGTCCAGCAGTGGACGTCTTTCGGCTGCAATGAAATAAACACATGACTTAAGACTGGGATCTCGCGTGGTTGGCTACAGATCAATCCAACTGGATGGATGTTCGCTGCATCTCATCATTATCCTCAAGTCTACCAATTCTATAACGTCTCAATAAGGAGTTAGTAGCTTGTTTTCAACGTCTTTGAGCGGCAATAACGTATAACAATGGTTAAATCAGTTGTTAGCGACCAGTGACCGGTCGTTCGATGCTGGAGGGGTTAGGACTAAAATTGACAAAAGATTATAAATGTTTTAGATAGCATTCTTTGTTATTCATTAGCATTCTTTTTGGTACATGGTCTCCACCGTAGGATTTACAAAACCATAGCTTGGATTTGACTTTCAAAAAATATTTTGTAAATAAATAGTTCATTTTGAATTAATATGAAAAGATATTTGAAAAGCAAGATTAAAGCCTGAAATTGCGAAATCAGTTCAGAGTTATAAGATTCGATCGAGATAAAGTTAACTGTAATTTGCAAGGGATCGAACCAGCGCCGGCGCCGGCGCCGGAAATCGTGGATTGTCAATACAATCCATGATCCACAGTGAAGTGTGTCTACCTTTATATAAGTTACTTCATGGTGAGTGTTATCGCGATTTCCGTTGATATGTGTTAGTTTTATTTTTATTTAGATTGTTGACTATGTATAAAATTTAAAATAAATGGGTACATCTGTTCCCTAAAGTTTTTTTACTTAATCCCATCTGCCATATTATTAGTCTATGGAAAGTAGATAACATGTTGCTACAAACAGCCCATGTATGTATGATCGACCCATGCATAGATGCATGGGTTGATCTAATTGTGGTCCAACTACCTTCCTACTGCGGATTGGTGATCAGAAGACGGGGTATTATTTATCAAAATCCGACACATGGCCTGACTTGGGAATTGAACCTCGAACATTGAGCCAAGCGCTTGCCACTGAGCCTCCGAGACGAGCGGCAAGTCCTTGGCAATCACCATCCTGTTGCGATAACAACAAACCTTCAATCTCTTAAACAATAAAAGATAAGTCAAGCAGTTACTCAGTGGTTTTTGAAATAGCTTGGTGCGTTATTTATAATAGTAATTCATCACATCAATCAGGTACTCAAACGAAAACGGACTGAATAATTTATTTTGGATACCAAATTATCAGATCCTGTTCACTACCGAAGAATACCAAAAAAATATGTATATCTTCTTAATAATACTATCGGCATCTATCAGTCTATCGGTTTTTTTACGATGTATTATAAATAAATTGTTATAAGTTACCATCGTCGTACAAACAAAATAAGTTAAAACAAGGTTGTATTAATTAGATTTCTTTGCCTTCTTTTAAGAACAACTAAAAAACAAAGTCATTCTTTCTTTCTTTTAGTTGATGGCTTCGTGCGATTAGCACATTTAGCCAGTGTCAAAGTAATTTTTCTTACAAGTAATACATTAATATACAATACGATGATGATGAATGAAATGAAGTGAGAAATGATATACCCCCAACCCCTCGAGTATCTCAGTAAAGATGTGGGGCTTTACTAAGTCCTCACGCAGACTTCTTGAGAGAATTTGAAAAGTGACGTTGCACTGTTTTGTTTCATTTGCCAACACTCATGCACACTCACGAACAATTAACGGTTAATAATCCACCATTATTTCACATTAATATTCGACATAACACAAATTTTAGAAAATAAAACAAAACCGCAGACATGACTCTTCACTTTTCCGCCAAGAAGTCAAACAAAGTCATTTGATTTATATACTACTCAAAACAAAATAAGGGCCACGAGGTATTTTTTCATTTTGGTGTAAATTATTAAACATTTACATATTGAAAGTAGTAAAATATTGAGTATACAAACTCTTTGATACCTAAACTTTTTAATATTGTAGCATTCATCTAATGCTGGCAACAATTTTAAATAAAATTTGATTTAAAATTATTTTTGAAAATTTTGATTCCATTTTCTTTGACGTTTTGCTTTCCTTAGCTTCTTGGTTTATTAGAAATTATCAGAGTTCATTATATCTCGAGTCAGAAACATCTTTTGCAATATGCCACAAGCACGCAGGCGTCATATGGACTCGCTGACAGCAACCAGAGCCGTTACAATGATTGAAGAAGGTCATTCGCAGCGATCTGTGGGTTTGCAATTGGGATTTTCTCGAAGAGCTATTCAAAATCTATGGAATCGTTTCCAAGAGACCGGCAATGTTAGAAGAAGACCTGGTTCGGGCAGAGTTCGCATTACAACAGCTCAAGAGGATCGTTACATTCGATTAAGTGCGCGCCGAGATCGCACAACGACGGCCCGCAAGCTGCAAAATCGTTTACGGCTCACAACGGGTACTCGTGTCAGTGACCAAACTATTCGTAATCGATTGCATGAAGACCAGCAGGCATCAAGAAGGCGAGTTGTCCGTATTCCATTAACCAGAAATCATCGTGCAAATCGTTTAAGATTTTCCCGTCAACATTTGGACTGGGACGTAAACCAATGGGGCATGGTGCTCTTCACAGACGAATGCAAAGTTAAATTTTTTAACGACGATCGGCGTATTAGAGTATGGAGAAGACGCGGCGAGAGATTTTCAGAAGCCTGCATCCATGAAGTCGATCGTTTTGGTGGTCCAAATGTAATGATTTGGGGCGGGATAAGCTTACACGGCAAAACTGAGCTCGCTATTTTAAATGAGGGTACTGTTACTGCTCAGCGGTATATTGAGGAAGTCGTCAGGCCACATGTGATCCCATTTGCCCAGCGAGCGGGTCCTGGATTCATCTTGATGCAAGACAATGCTCGTGCACACACGGCTCAAGCGACTCGGTTTGTACTGGAAGCGTCTCAAATTCAAGTCTTGCCGTGGCCGGCGAGTCCGGACTTGAATCCAATAGAGCACATGTGGGATCAGTTGAAACGAAGAGTTAGAGACGGTGATCAGGAAATCCACAACCAACAGCAACTCATCAACGCTGTTAAAAGGGCCTGGGAAGAGATTCCAATGGAAAATGTCAGGCATTTGATTGAGAGCATGCACTCCAGGCTTCAGGAGTGCGTAACGAAACGAGGGGGGCGTACCCGTTACTAAAAGATGAGCATGGAGTATTTTCTTTTGTTTTCAGTAACTTTACATTGTTTTTATTTTTAACCTTAAATGTGTTTTTTCTTTCAAAAGCAAATAAACTTTTTAATCATTATTATTGGAATAAATTTATTGGTCTACACGGTAAAAACAACATTAGTTTTCGTTATGGAGACAAAAAAATTAATATTGATTTTATTATTTTCATGTTACAGACAAAATACCTCGTGGCCCTTATTTTGTTTTGAGTAGTATATAATTTCAGTTCGGGAGACTTATTGGCGGGAAAGTGAAGAAAAGTCATGTCTGCGGTTTTGTTTTATTTTCTAAAATTTGTGTTATGTGGAATATTAATGTGAAATAATGGTGAATTATTAACCGTTAAGTGTTCGTGAGTATGCATGAGTGTTGGCAAATGAAATATAACAGTGCAACGTCACTTTTCCAATTCTCAAAAAATCTGCGTGAGGTGAGGACTTAGCAAAGCCCCACATCTTTACCGAGATACTCGAGGGGTTGGGGGGTAACATAATTTTTGACTTCCCATTTCTATTATCATTCACCATCATCAATATTGTTTATTTATGTATTACCTAAGAAGATAGAACGAACGAATATGCTTGATGGATTTCATCCGGAGCCGTAAAACAATACACAAAAAAAAAAAGATCCGTTCCATAAAGAAGAGCGGATCTTTTTTCATTTTCAATTTTTCATCTTCGTTCTCTCTGGATGGGCTAAGATTTTCCGCAAATACGGAATAGTTAAAAACTATAGCAAAAAAATTGAAAAATGTTTCGGCTAACTAAAAAAACCGTGCCAGCAATGGCAAAAACATTACATCAATCTACGCTTCCGAAAAAGCACAATGTAGGATTTGTTAAAATACAAGCAAACCGAATGTTTTCGTCAGCCGCCGCAGGTAAACATTTTGTATCAATAATTGTGCAACAATTTTATGAAGTGTTTATTTTATAGGTAATGGACCAGCTTCATTATATAGTCTCCTAAACGAACCAAAAATTTAACTCATTTTTTAGGATTCCATAATCATGTCGATCTAACCAAAAAGTTGCATTTTGCTTGGCACTTTCATCTCATCTATAGTTTTAATATTCGATCAATAAATATTTAAGCTATTGTTTTTTAGACGGCAAGTTTTCAATCAAGACTGAAGAATACGGAAGACCACTTTACTTCGATGCTCAAGCTACAACACCTGTAGTAAGTTGTTTTTATATGCAACTTAGTTGTTTAAATTTTAGCTTTTAGCGTGCAAGATGAATCAAACAGCCAAGAGGTGACAAGGTGTTGTTTAAGCAACGATTAGTTGAATAATATATAAGTAATGACTTACAACTTTAACATAAACTCTTGACAACAATATTATAATAATATTTTTAATATTCCCTCTTGCTATTTCTTATAGTTTATCTTCAGAACACTCTTATTATTTCAGGATCCCAGGGTTCTTGATGCTATGCTGCCATATCTTGTCAGTTACCATGGTAATCCACACTCAAGGACTCATGCGTACGGGTGGGAAAGTGAGGCTGCTGTAGAGAAAGCCAGGGAACAAGTGGGTCAACTCATCAATGCTGATCCTAAAGAGATCATCTTCACATCAGGAGCAACAGAGTCTAATAATATATCTGTAAAAGGTGTAGCACGCTTTTACGCTCCAAGAAAGAGGCATGTTATCACAACACAGATTGTAAGATCCTGTATTACTATATCATTGCTAGCCCATTAATGTCTCACTGCTGCACTAAGAACTTCTTACATGAATTCTAACTGTTGATTAACATTGCATAACTATGCAACTACTACTAAGTAACTACTTCAGTTGCAAAATCGCACCCTAAACATGGCATTTTATGTCATGTTATGTTAATATATTTACTATGTCATTGTATTAAATTGCATAACATGTAAATGGATATATTTGATTCAGTACAAAGTATTGGAGTTTTGAGAGCCCATTCTTTTCCACAGCTAAATAATAGATGTCCTGATTGGGTAGTAGGTAAAATAAAGTTTGAATGAAACAAAAGCTCTATCCTTAAGTTTATTAAAAAAAATACTTTGACTTTATATGTTATTTTTGGATAATTATTTAAGTAGATTACGTAGTAAATATCTGCCTTATGTAAATGTAATATTATACAAAAGCCATGAAGGTTAGATAACTAAAATGCTCAAACTGAATTTTACAAAGGGCTTGTTCTAATTTTTTTGCAGGAACACAAGTGTGTGCTAGACTCATGCCGTGCATTAGAAGGAGAGGGGTTCAAAATTACCTATTTGCCAGTAGGAACAAATGGCATAATTAATATTAAAGATCTGGAAAATGCAATGACACCAGAAACCAGCCTGGTATCAATAATGATGGTTAATAATGAAATAGGTAAGTGTTTAGTTACTAAATTAGATTGTATAAATATTTAAACTAAAGTTGAATCTTTATATATTTTTAAAATAAAGTTTTAATAGAGAATTTAATTATGACATTAATTTAAAATATATTCAAAAACATACCTTCTTGTCAGAATCTGAGAGGAGGCTGAAAAAAGGCTTGCAAATGGCTCTATGTCTAGCTAGATAATGGTATCACTCACTTCACTATGGTCTCAAATGCAGAGGCTTACAATTTCCAATAAATTCTCAGTGTGGTTGTCACACCTTGTGCAAATAAAAATAATGAGATTTGATAAACAAAAAAGTGACACTTAATATCCAGTGTTAGTGAATTATATATTTAAGATTTAAATTCTATTTTATTTTAGGTGTAAAACAGCCTGTTGCTGAAATTGGAGCACTTTGTAAGAGTAAAAAAATATTCTTTCACACTGATGCTGCCCAAGCTCTAGGAAAAGTGCCTATAGATGTAAATGAAATGAATATAGATCTGATGTCGATTTCTGGTCACAAGGTGTATGGTCCCAAGGGAGTTGGGGCTTTATTTATAAGACGTAGGCCAAGAGTTCGCGTGGAACCCATTCAGAGTGGCGGAGGGCAAGAGAGAGGCATGAGAAGTGGAACAGTCCCAACACCATTGGTTGTTGGATTAGGTAAGTGTAAAATGTAAAATGGAGACTGTATCGCCGCGGCTATGTGCTTATGGCACATTAATTGCACCATATGAAGTGTAAAAATCATTAGAGCATGGTAAGTGATGAATGACCAATTTGAAGGTATAGGAGTACAGTTCACTTACTCACTCATACAGTCCTTAACCATCTAAAAACTGGCAATCCCCCCTTCACTATTTTACACAGTAATGCTGTTTGATGATATGGCGATAGACAAGATAAGGGTTTATTCACACCAAAGTGGCAGGGTCAGTTTTTCTGTCAGACCATTTTATGTTTTGTCTGTTAGATAATGCAAAGTATCGCTTGAAAGTAGCCGCCCTCCATCGCTGTATTCGCCCGCGCGTCATACCCGACTCTTTCAAGCATTACTATGCGTTATCTAATAAATTTATAGCTTAAAATAGAAAATTACCAACACTTTGGTGTAAATTGACCCTTTAAAGCAAGAGTACGCTAAACAGGTTATACCATTAGACCAGAAGCGTTTGATCTTACATTTATCATCAATAAAAGAACAGGATTGTGAACACAGTTTTTTTTACAGGTGCTGCTTGTGAGCTTTCTGGTTGCGAAATGGAGTATGATCATGCTTGGATGCAAACACTGTCCCAAAGGTTCTTGGATAAGATATATTCAAAACTTACACATGTCATAAGGAATGGAGATCCTGTACATACATATCCTGGATGTTTAAATTTATCATTTGCCTATGTCGAAGGTAGGTGATCAACTGATCAAATAAGATTATAATACAAATTCGTGTAATAAAACATTAACATAAAAAGCACCACACTGAAAAGAGTTTTCATTTCGGCCATTCTTTTTAAAGGTGGTTTAATGTTTACTATACATATTAAAACTAAGTAAATTGCAGTCTTTCATTTACGGAACAGCTAAAGCAAACGAAAATAATACTTAAATAAAGGCAATAAGGCGTTACTAATAAATCTCTCATTCTCTATTACTAACTTATATAAAGTTTGATAAAAAAAATATACCTATTTAAAAATAGCTGAAATTGCTTCAATCAACATACTGTCACAGTCTGTTTGTTAGTCATATAACAAGAGCTTTTTACAGTATTTACAGTAAATTGGTTATTATTTCAGGTGAATCACTTCTGATGGCTTTGAAAGATATTGCACTGTCAAGTGGGTCGGCTTGCACATCTGCATCACTAGAGCCATCTTATGTATTGAGAGCTATAGGGGCTGATGAAGATTTAGCACACAGCTCAATAAGGTAAATGTTATGTTGCTTTGTAAAATGGTTTTAAAAGTCCAGGCTAGTGCCTTTGTTGATAACACAAAATATTATGTAATAACTAGGAACTTGAGTCTGTCGCAGATTCCCAAAGGAATAAAATGTTTTCACTGCTATAAAAGCTTGAGGCAATCTTGTCTCTGTAAACTTAAGTCAATATATTGCTTCGTTTTAATGTAAAGGAAGGACAAACAAAGGCTCTTTCGCATTTGTAATATTGGATAAGATAAAGATTATAATTGTTTTTATATTACGTTTCTGCACAAACATTGGTTTACTCATTATCATTGTAAAAACAAATTTGAAACTATATATGATACCCAAATAATGATTACAGGTTTGGATTAGGACGATTTACAACTGTGGATGAAGTGGATTACACAGCTGAGAAGACTATCAAACATGTTGAAAGATTAAGGGAAATGAGTCCGCTATGGGAAATGGTGCAGGAAGGAGTAGACATAAAGACAATTCAGTGGTCACAGCACTAAAATTATTGTAGAATAGTTGTAGAACTTCTATATTTTTATTCAAAATAGTTTTAAATGTCAGACCAATTAACTTGCAGCACTCACAACTTTTAATTTGCACTTTTGTTGATGTTCTTTATGTGCAATTTTTGTATTGACATTGTTCTAATGTAACTAAATGCTTGAAACAAATGATGTTTATAAACATTTGTGATACTAAATTATTAGGAATTATTTAAAGAAAATGTGTTGTTAAGTAAATAAAATATGATTGCTTGTCTAGATTACCTACATAATTTGTTATAATATTTATGTATTATCAATATTATCATGTAATTGTTAAGCACTGAATATTAAAAGTGATATTATTTTTGTTAATTAAAAGCTTATTGCATATCAGCGGGTAATCATTTATTAACATAAAAATCGTACTCGGCACACAAAGCTAGCAACTACTATTTCTTAAATCTAGATTAACAACGAATTACAAAGTCTGGTTGTTCAGATCAGAATATATAAATTAAAGTCATCTAGCACCATGAAATAAACTTGTTTTTTCTCTTTCACATTAATTCAACTAATTTACAATTTTAATTATCTTACAAGTCACAGCTCAGCACACATGCTTATTCTGCTGGTTTTTGTAATGAAATGCTTGCAATGAAAACTTAACCCATCAACTCATTCATCTGGAATGTTAAGTAATTTCTAATGGATATAATAATGTAATACTTGTAGTAACCCCACTCAATGTATGCAAATTTTTTCATATGACTATCTTAATTTATTAAAATATGGCAATTTTGACATGCATTATCCAAAATAAATAGAAAAGGTGCTTTGTGCATACTATGTGATTAACTGGCTTTGCTTGTCCAGACTAAAAAAAATGACCTTTATTGAAATTCAGTTTTTTAAATAGCATGTGTGCTAGATCCGAGTGCTTAGTTTATCATAAAATAAACAGTAACAAAGTTATAGAAAATACAGCAGTGTAAAAATATCTAGCCACAAATTAAAGCTATAGATTAAATGTACAATATTGATTTATACTATTGATAAAGAGTAATAGTATTTTTTTATGTGACTTAATTTGTATTAATTGTAGTAACTAAACACATTACAATGTATTATTATAGTGAACACAGTTAAAATACTGGTCACTGGTATTAAAGTGAGATTAATAAAAATATTCAACTTAAAAGTTATTCAATTAATATACCTTGTCTAAGTAGGTACTATTTTATAAAAAAATGTTCAAAGTTCTATAATAATCTTGAATAGTTAGGTAAAATTATTGAAACCAAATTATCAATCCCACAATATTGAAATTCCTCATTTAGTGAGAGATTAACAGCTACAAGGTGGTTCTTCCTGAGGTTCAGGGTTAGATATCTTAAAGCTGTTGTGATCTAAGGTCTGCAGTTCAATTCTTGACCGATTTGACTCCACCAGTTGCAATGCAATATCAGAAAACATTTCTTCCAACCCTTTTCCTGACTTGCATGAGGTTTTGTATGTAGTATTGATGAGATTATGGCATTGCTCACTATAAAGAAAATAAAAATATAAAAAAAGATTAGTTACAAGTAGATATAAATAATTAAAAATGAATGATTGATAATCTTGCATAAGCAAGAAATAAAAAAGAAAATTATAATTTCTTACCAGAAAGTTTCAATATCGGCATCAGTCACCTGAGGTGATGTACCTTCTAAATCTGATTTATTTCCACATAAAAATATTTTGGCATTCTCTGCGTAAGTGACAATATCTAACAGATGTTGACTTAGTACGTGAAATGATGATGAATTGTCCAATGAAAACACTAAAATTGCAGCTTCAGCAAATTTATAGTAGCTGGATGTAACAGAAGCAATTCTTTCCATTCCTCCAGTATCCCATAACTGCAACTAGAACACAGATAACAAAGTTTCAGTTTGATCGGTAACTCTTATTGACAATGTAATTGAGTGCAGTTTAGTCTTCATTCAGATTAGTCGTATGAGTAGTTAGTGATACTAAATACAATTTTTTCTTGATTTAACTCACCTTAACATTTTTGTCTCCAACTTGATACAACTTCTCGAAATGGTCTAGTCCCAGTGTAGCTCGTCTGTCTGCATTTGGAACAAAAGTGTTATTGATAAAACGACGGAATATTGAACTTTTCCCGACACCATATTCACCACACAGTATCACTTTGAGCACTGGTGTTTTTACTACGGCCATGTTAAAAGCTGATGAAATAAGCAGCAATACGCGTATGGTTGATAACCATACGGTTAACTAGGAACATTCATCAAAGATATGGAATATTACATGCAAATTAATTCATACTTTTTGCGGATTACTAAGCATTCAATTCCATCAACAAAAAAGCTGTCAATATATTTTTAATACTTTAATTATTTAATGGTACAAAAGAGATAAAGTCCATACAGCCTTCACTGTTAGTTTTCTTAACAAAATAGCCGGTTGAAACATGATTAACATGAACAAAGGTGATGAAAACAGCCTGTTTGTATATTTTAAATTGAAGTGTCTTCGTTGCTGTACTTCTGACGAACATTAATAATTAAAAATTTCAATTTCAATTTCTATAGAGGCTTCTTTTAGAGTGTACGCTGGCATCACGATCAAGCTTGCGTACACGTGATCGTTCTCGAAATCTACATAAATTATAGCAACGAAATTTATACACACATTTAGTGCCTTATTAGTGCCCCCACTATGCAAAATTTCATAAGGATTGCTCTTAAGGAACGGAGATATTGAACAAGACTTGTGAATGACATTTCAAGCTGGCGTCTATACAGCGTACCCATATTAGTGCTTACAGAAAGCGGACTTCTCTTTTTATAATTGTTATATGTATTATTAGTGCGTCAAATTCTGACTCTGTCAGTAGAAATAGTTTATGTAAATTTGCAGTGGAACTATGTAAAAAATATATGTAAAGTTCTAGGAACAAATGTGTGGTCATACAGTTGCACACAAAACTAATATTATTAGTTTCATCCACTGAGAAGGCTCGTACCCAGTATGCTGACGGCTCGTATGCAGTGGGGACATTAAAATGAACTGTTGATGATGAATTGGTAATGTCATTCATTTACAGTTGGTATGTTTTGATTGAATTATAAATAATTGGTTAAATTCAAATAAAATACCTTAATATAAAAAAGGCTTTAAAGTTATATAAACAAAACAAAAACATTTTATAAAAAAGGATTTACTTTGCAAAAGAAATAGATAGAATCACAGTTTAATCACATTATCGTTTATATACAGATGCCTGCACATCAATCTACCCAAAACTGTGAATTTCACGCACTAATAATACATATAACAATTATAAAAAGAGAAGTCCGCTTTCTGTAAGCACTAATATGGGTACGCTGTATAGACGCCAGCTCGAAATGTCATTTACAAGTCTTGTTTAATATCTCCGTTCCTTTAAGAGCAATCATTATGAAATTTTGCATAGCGGGGGCACTAATACATACATACATACATATAACCACGCCTCTTTCCCGTAGGGGTAGGCAGAGACCACTTCTTTCCACTTGCTACGATCCTTACATATTTGTTTCGCTTCGTCCACTTTCATTATTCCCTTCATACATAAGGGATTAAATAAGGCATTAAATGTGTGTATAATTTTCGTTGCTATAATTTATGTAGATTTCGAGAACGATCACGTGTACGCAAGCTTGATCGTGACGCCAGCGTACACACTAATAAAAGGCCTTTATTTCTTAAACTAAGTAGGCACTAATTTTATGTTTGTAGTAGTAATTACGCACTAAAAGAGAGCATAATAACAAACGTGAATCAGAGCATATGTATGCTAGCTTAACGGACACAAGAAATCCAATTGTACTTGATTCTCATAAATAAGCCTGTCTGCACAGATTTATACCTACTGTACGGGTCTGTACAATATTTTTCAATTGGCGTCTATCCATATCATGCTCCATACCAACTACCACTCTGCTGCTGCACGCCACCCACGCTAAACCCATGCTAGTACTGCCTATTAAATAACTAAACTAAATTTTCCAGGAAAGTTTCCATTCCCTAAGATATTGAAATTGAAATTTTTAATGTTTACTTTAATAAGTTCGTCAAAAGTACCTACAGACGATAGACCGTCGAGGCATTGATTCTACATGAACCGTCGAATCAACTAGTCTGTTCATTTAACGCCCATCATTAGATCCATCCATCTCATATTTTAGCATTATTGATGCACCCATCCATATCATTTTATTCATCTCCACTTATGGCTGTATGAATGTTTGCCTTTTCTTTATCAAATGAAGAAAAAAAAAAAAGAAAAAATTGTTCTGTTTGGCATTCAATTGGCATTTTAATTCACGATTGTTTTAGTTTATTGTGGAATTTAATTGAATTACTACTGAGATAATGGTTTGATTGATCCTGTTGTGATATTTAGTGAATTATTTAAACTTGAGAGACAGATTGCTTATTTCTGAAATCAAACTTGTTTTATGTCACAAAAGAAGAAAAAATATTATTAGTTGTATCTTACAATGAACTCAGTACATAGAACTTCTTGAATGTGGCTTTGTGGCCAGGTTTGGTACATAAACTATTAGTGTCTCAGACGTGATTTCATAATTTAAAATGGATTTGCAAACTTCCCATTTGGCTGCGGCTCTTTTGTCGGGCGCTTCTAGTAATCCTTTACCCGAAGTCCCTGTACCATCTGCACCTCCTAATGAAGAAATTAAAGTTGTTAAGTCAAACGACACTCCGAAAGAACAGACTGAGGAGGATAAAGAAGATATGAGTGGTGCTGAAGAATTTTCTGATGAGGTTCCATTATTTGTTTATCGTTATTATAATCTCTAAAATTATAAAATTCTCGTGTCACAATGTTAGTTGCCATACTCCTCCGAAACGGCTAGACCGATTTTTATGATTTTTTTATGTATACTTGGTAGGTATGAGAATTATTTGTAAAGTATATTTCATACCGCTAGGTGATCAGGGTGTCCCTATCCAGAGTTTTTTTTAAATGTATATGGCGGAGCAACGTTTGTCGGGTCAGCCAGTATTAAAATAAAGTTCTTAGACAAGATTTAAATGTTTGCTCTTTCATGAATATTTTGATGGAGCTGTGATGAGTTTACTATTGTTTTGATGCAAGCTGCTTTCACCAAAATTTAATAACAAGATTTTGCTTAAATACACAATTATATTTCCGGGATATAATGCTAGACCCGGACGGAATAAGAACTTAAGTCAAAGTCGTCTAAAAACATCACTTAAGTTGAACAAAATGAAATGAAAATAAGGTGGAAAGAGTCGATTAAGCATAAGTTATTTAGAAAAGTTGTGAGTAAATGGGCCGCAGTGACATACGTGTTTGTTCCAGTTGGGGCGTTGAATCAAAATATGTGTATTGTGACTTTATCAATTTTTGAGCAAAAATTGACTAAGTGCTTATGCCGGGTCTAGAATTATATTTTGATATGTATATAGTATATCTTTGTTAGTAACAGCATGAAAACTAAATTACAGATTGTGCTGAGTTAATTAAATATTAAATAGTTTAGTCTTATTTTATACATAACTTTACTATCTTTTTAATATTATATTATTTTGTTAAGATGTTTTAAACAGGGTCTGTGATTGATTACAGTGTTCACATGTAATTCATTTCGATGTGTAGTGTTCACATAAACTTAGGTACTAATTAAAAGTAATTTATTTGTATTGTGCAAGCACAATGCCATTGGTGATATTAATCTGATTTTGTTATTGTTAACAGGAGTCAGAAACCCAGACAGGCAGTAAGTCTATGCCAGGCAGAGGGGTCACACTGCAAATGCTGTTGGAAGA
The DNA here is from genome assembly GCA_949315975.1 of Eudonia truncicolella. Classification (NCBI taxonomy): domain Eukaryota; kingdom Metazoa; phylum Arthropoda; class Insecta; order Lepidoptera; family Crambidae; genus Eudonia; species Eudonia truncicolella. The sequence goes on along the minus strand of OX438828.1, from coordinate 8,872,360 downwards.
TAAGATGTTGGAACCAGGAATTGCTGCTATGACTATTGAGTATTTGGTAAATGTTTTATGTTGTTTATTTTATTTCTTAATTTAACAATGGGAACACATAGATTCAAATGGTATTCTACAGATTGCCAAATAATACACTCTATGTGTATGTCTCATTGTTAAACATTTGTATGTTATTAGAATTTTAAAGATAATTCATCATTAGTCAAATACCATCTCTCTTGGACAGTAGTTAACTAATAATCACAGTAACTGCTGTTCTTATTTTAGTATAACACTAATTGAGGGCTGTATAAATAACAACATTTACCTAAAAAAATTACCAGTTTCAACACTTTTTTATTACCTACATGATAACTATGGCTTGTGTTTAAACACCTACCAAAAATGTATCAATTTTACTACCAATAAAATTCAAAACGCTTACCAAAATGGATAAATGATCACCAAATTGTGTTTCCTAAAATATTATAAAAATAATACTACTACTACTAGCATATTTTATTAAATGCCTTAAAAATATATGAATACTTACCTAACTGCATTTCAGACCAAATATGTTATATTGTCACCAAATAGATAATACCAATATTTTATGCCTTGAGTTTCAATTTGGTAAATTTTGCTTCCTGTTATCTAATAAAAAACAATTAACCTCGAAATTCAAAACAATTGCTATGCTGCGCTTCGTGATTGTCTTAAATTCTAAACTATCACGTAACCTACAGGAGTAGGGCAGCTAGTATCCTCAAGGATTGAATAATAGTGTAAAAATTGTTGGTATCAATGTTACTGTTTCAGTAAAACAATATTTGGTGAGCATTAATCCATTTTGGCAAGCAAAAAAAATATATATACAAAACATACAATTATTCTGATGTGTGTATATTAGGGTATAAAAATTATTTTGGTGAGCACTTAAAATGTACCCGATACCTATATCTATCCAATAAATTTGTTGATAGCCTAAATTATTGAAGTTTAATAAATTGTATAGTGGTTAGCTGGCCTATACTTACAAATAGCACATTGTGCTAAACATTGTTAGTAAACAAAAGCAAATATTATGTTTCAGGGCCAGAAGTTTGTTGGAGACTTGCAGTCAGATGGTAAAATTAAATCGCACGAAACTGAAACAATCTTCTGTTCCCCATCAGCTTGGGCTATACACTGCAAGAGGATTATCAATCCTGACAAGAGGTCAGGTTGTGGTTGGGCTTCGGTCAAGTATAGGGGAAAGAAGTTAGACACAATTAAAGCCACTTACCTCAGGAAGAAGCAGATACAGAGGGAAACAATGCACTCAGATGGTAACTTTATATATTTATATTTGAATACCCACACATTTAGTTTGCACCCTTATATACATTTATTTATACACTAGCGGACTGCCCGCTATACCATGCGCGTGAACACCTGTGATGGTTTTATCAGCTCAAAAACTTTTTTATAATTTTTATACAAACTTTGTCCTGACTATTACAAAAACAACAAAAAAAGTCAGTCTAATTGGTTGAGCCGTTCTCAAGTGATGCTCTGACAGACATGTGGCAATTGATCTTTATAAATAGAGATTACCCTATTCTGCTCTTCTTTTTGATCATGAAAGACATAAGTGGTACAGTTTATGCATGAAACAATTTTATAAAAGAGTGCAACCCAAATGGATCAGTAAGGAAGGGATCGAAATAAAAAGGCAAAAGATCTTGTTTTAGAACTTAATACTTTTTTAAACTCTATTCTTATTTATATTTATGCAATTTTTGTTGTGAACAAATTGCAATATGAAACACAAGTGTTATAAAAATTTCCACGAGCAGGATTCGCACCCGCATCCCATGACATGCCGGGTGCACTAAGGTGCACTACCTAACTATGCTATTGTGGCTCTGTGCTTTATTTCAACGTATTATTACAAAAACTAGAATAAATACAAAGCACTTCACAAAATTTTGAATTTGTTTTACCTAGTTTACTTACATAGTTGTAATAATAATAATAATAATTGTAATAAGTATGGTGTTTGTTGGGTGTGAAATAAATAGTTCAACTTACAGTTCTGAGGTTTTTTACTAAATCCACAACACCAATATATATATACATACAGTTCACAGAAGGCACAGAAGGAACATTCAAGCACAGGAAAGTACAGCACTATAAATACAGTCAGATAAGCGTGAACGAAGTAGAAAAGTCTACAGTACATAAAATAAGCACAGCGCGAAAGTAAATAAGCCATGCGGCAAGCAAAATGCGAGTGCAGAGCAGCGTGCGTTCCGCGTCGTAGAGAGATCTCGACTGGTGTACGTACATGCGTGCGGGCACTGCTGCCCGGGAGCAGGTTTATAGGAAAACAAATAGGGCTAATGACACTGCGTCGTGCTAGTGCGATGACTTCCCGATCCGATCCGAACCCTTCGGAGAATCTAGTAGGGCACGGGGACGCGCACTTGTGCGCGATGCCGTTCCCTCTAGATAACCTCTGAAGGTGATTCGTTTCACACGGCTTGAGGGACCCTTTACGTTCCTCGCCGCCCCCAAAAAAGCCCGGTGAAGCTGAAAATGCCGCAGCGGCAATCAGCAATCTCTCTCCAAAAAAAAAAAAAAATAGTGCGATGGTCGTGCCTATCGATAAAGTTTATCGATATCGGCAAAATAGTACACACACGTTGTGATGTGTATATATATATTATTGTTGTACATATAAATAGATTAATAAATATTAATAATAGATATAAGATTTAAATAATTCATAGTAATTCATAGTAAATATTATTATGATAATTTAGTTGTAAGTTTTATATTTCAGTAATAATAGTAAATATTCAAAGTAGCCTACATCACCCCCCTCCAGAGACCGTCAAGGGCGATAGAAGTCTGTAAATTTCACCCGTCATCCAGAACGTGTAGTATACTCTTTCTGAACATCTGGTAGGGCTTCAGATTCTGTTAGGTCTGACAGTACGAAGGCCGGCTTTACGCGTTCTATCGATACTGTGACCTCTTTACATCTTACCTCTTTTTTAAGGATTTTAGATGTTTTATCATCCCTCGCTTTAAAGATTAAAAGGGCCGATTCAAAGTTTTCACTTTGAATCTGCCCTTTAGCAGCGTACATAGCAATCCTTTAGTAGCCTACATCATTATTTTTAGTCATCATTTTTTTTTTGTTTTGTAGAAGAGACTGAAATGGAAGTGGAGAGCCCACCAGAACCACCACCGCAAAGGACTGTGATGAAACACAACACTGTACCCAATAGAATGTTGCAACAGTAAGTAATGACATTGTAGTTAATAAATAGGATAATTGGAATAAATAAATTAATGTATGAATAAAAGTTAATTCGGCGCAAATATACACTAATACAAAATGTATTATCTTAAAGAATCTAAGAGGTATGTTTTATCATTGGTTCATGATCAAATGTTAAAATATGAGAGTTTCCCTACAGCATTCTGTGGTTATCGATAATTATTTTTTGAATACTTGGTAAAAAGGCATACAATTTTTAAGTTTAATTAAATATAAAAAGTCTGTAGCAATACTTTTATTTTATTATTGCTGTTGCAGTGACGCCAACATGCTTATAGAGGCAGCATCTTTCTCGTCAGTGGGTAAAGTGCAACCGTTTCTAGTATCAGTAACTTCGAATGCTTGTCTCGTTCTTGACATACATTGCCACTTGAAAAAAGAAGAAATTTATGGATATCTAGCTGGAACTTGGGATCTGAATAGTCATAGTAAGTTTTAAAATCATGATATTGTTATGAGAATAAATACTTTTTTCCGTTTTCTTTTGTTATCTGCTTGTGACTTTTAAACCAGAACTGAAGAAACTTTTAACATCAATTTCTTTGCCGTCCTATGAAAAGGAAGAATGCTTTCCCAGCACACATGTTCCCTCTTTCCTACAACATCGTTTAAACGAGGTGCGAATGCCAACACGCAACCTGTGTGTCGGCAATTTGTGGACATCTAGTGAGGCACAATTATACTCCTTTAGCTATTTTCGTGTCTGGAATCCGCTTCTGCTTTGCATCTAGAGTAATTTGCCTAATATACAATAATCAATGTATGACTGAACAATCTTCTGAGTTTATATATAGGTTCTGGCAACATGTATTCGTTTCCCCGTACCCAGCGCCGGCCCTAACCCTTGATCAGGGTATAGCGAGAATTAGAATAAAGAATGTTAAAAGAAGGCGACATCAACATTTAATTTTTTTCTTGAAATTGTTTTCGCATATACAATTTTGGCACCTCTTGCTACCGGGCTCATAGAGCGACCGCTCTACTCGCTCAATCCTAGGACCGGCGCTGCCCATATTAAATTAATTATATATACTAAATTAGTCATAATTTATTTTCAGATCTCCTCATAACACATGCATTTCCGTGCTTAGTAAGCAAAAGTGATCCAAGGCCAAGGGTTTTAGTAGAACTTGAGATTCAAATGGAAATAGAGAAGCTTGGTCTCACCTTACTGGGGTGGTATCATTCGCATCCAACCAATCCCGCTATGCCTAGCCTCAGAGATTGTGACAATCAGCTAGAATATCAAATCAAGATGAGGGGTCCATCTGAAATCTCCTACATTCCATGCATTGGTGTTATATGCTGTAAGTATATTTCATATTTTATGTTGCTTTAATACTAAATTGTGTACCTCGAATGCGGCACCGCCTTGTGCGTTCGTTTTGCGATTTAAGCAAGATAATTGCAAGTTACGCTCGCAATATCCGGTCAATGGATAAATAAACAAATTAAAAACCTTCTAAAGTCACTTTGGTTGGTTCCAGTTCATAAGAACTACGTACTATAAAGGAAGATGGCAGTCGTTAATCTGCATCGAACCAGCGTATTGAGTGATGACAAATCTCTCCATGTGCTGTTGTTCATGTTAGTAGGCTTGACTTGTATGCTAATAATGAAAATGAAATAATTATTTGTTGCAGCTCCCTACAATCCAGAAAGCCCAGTGCTGGAGTCGTCTCTCACGTTCTTTTGGGTGACGCCGCCCCCGGAACAACGGCCAACTGAATACCCACGACCTCTACTATTGCAGTATAATATGATTAACGACAGTCATCTATCTACACATGCTATGGAACAGATAAAGAGAAGCATTAAATATTACTTCAATTTCGCTGATGACACATTTGTCAATTTCAAGGATACCTTTAAACCAGACATCACCTATCTGGATAAATTAAAATGCACATTGAGTTCTAAATTTCCGAGGGAACAGAGTGACGGGTTACTATGGCATTTCATTCGAGATGAGCTAGGATGTTCTTCCGAGCAAGACGACAAAATGGATCTAGACGCTCTTTTGGCGGTACCTCAACCTATACCGGTGTCTAAGCAGAGCCAATCAACGAACATTCCTAATTTCCCTTCAGTGAGTACCCTCCAACAGATGGTAAGCCGGCCAGCTGGAGTCCCACCCATCAATGTTTCATCTGGAATCGGATCAAGCTCGCCGCATAAATTCGAAACCCCTCCATTGAACATACCAGTCCCATCTTCAACTAAGTCATCGAAATCAAGTTCTTCTATGTCTTCATCATACCCCACAGGTCTGGATATGTTGACTAGCATGGCCTTAGGTTTGGGCACTTCTAACATGCCTTTGTCTTTAGGAGCATCTTCTTTGGAGACTTTGGCTGCAGCTAACAGTATGTTGACAGGTCTGTCTCCATCTATGTCCTCTACTTTGGCAGCTACTTTGACTGGTAGCAAACTTCCTGATCCACCTTCATATGCAGCGTCTTTGCAGAATCTCACCAGCAGCATTGGCTATGATAAGCCTGTAACTAGTACTTCCACGAGCACCAGTGCCAGCACTCCCATTCCTGCCAGTATTGCGTCCAATCTTATGATGAGTTCCGCTGATATTGCCAACGCACTATTTTCAGCCAGCAAGTATTCCAGTGCCGGCATCTTAGGCATACCAGACCCTATGTCGAAATCCACCCTGGCAGCTAATAATATGTTTCTATCCCCAACTCTAATGAAGATGCAAGAGTCTTTGATAAAACCACTTTCTAGTAGCAGCCCGATAGCTACGAAAGCAGGCTTGGATCAAAGTGTATTGATGAAATCACCCCATGATTTATTGAAAGGCAATAAAGATTATCTCCCCCCAGATTTCGGTAGTATCGGTAAAGGCAAATCTGAAAACACCCCGTTGGACCCGATGAAGCTCGCCGAACCTAGTTCATCGAAATCTGACACATCCAAGTCTGATAGCGGCGATGCACAGGCTACGGACTTCAGTATGCCGCCTAGAGTGGGCGGCGAATCGTTTCTAAATCAAATGCTAGAATTAACTAAAAAGACAACAATGCCTGATTACATGCCCGATTATAGTCAGCCTTTGAAACTATCTAAATCCGAAGAGCTGTCGTCGTCTATGCCCCATTCTAGTCATTTGTATCCAAATACATCCAGCATTGTAGATACTATTGCCCAAGTGGCAATGGGAAATTATTCTAAACACGATGAACCAATAGATTATGGGAAAGAACAAGACTATAGCATGAATAAAGGGGCAAGTACAGACAATGAAAATTAATATTTTTAAGTTCTTGTGGAAAAGTTTGGAACTGTTTAGTGTTTAGTGTTTAACTGGTAATCTGTAACTGTGCCAAGATGGATGCATAAGGGTCGGGCACTATTGCTGATGAATTGGCCCGTAATTGTAAATATCGATTTATGTAAGTCTTTTATACACCTTCTATTACTTATTATTTATTAAACATTATTATTTTTAAGCGTGGCATAATCTATCGTACAATTCGTACATGGAGTTTGTACTATTCTCGTTCTTGTCAGTATTCTGTGTGCTATTTTACTTGAAATATATATTAAGCATAATACATTTTTAAATAATAAAAGTATGTTATGTATAGCTAGTTTTCATTTTATTGCCTCTTCAACCATAACTATCAACATGAAAGATAAGCCGTAATATTTTTATGCACCTTAATCATTACCATCAATACTGAAATAGTATGTGTTCCGGTATGTAGGTATTGTGATACTACGCTTATCTTCCTTTGTTTTGCTTCTTGGGAACCTTATATTTTTATTTATTAGTGTAAGAATTTTTCATTAGGTTTGGTTAGCGATAAGGAATAATATTGAAGAAAAATCGGTAGGTATAGAAATATCTTGGTCTATTATATTGGAATGTCTCTTTGTAAAGTGTGTTCTTTTTAGAGAGATAAAAACAGGAGGTTTGATTTCCAAAATTTAGATTGGAAAGTTGAATGTTGTTTCATGACTATTTTTCGTATATTGTAAGCTTGGACGAATTAACCACATTGTAAGCCATATACTTAGACACCAGAGAACCTAGATTAAGTGGCATAACTCTAATAGAAATTTAATAGAATAAGTATCGAATGGAATTGGCATAATGACGTTCATAAGAGCTATTTGCAGCCTAAACTGAATAAATGATTTTGAATTTTGAATTGCCATAATCCAACGATACATGCAAATAACATTTGATTAAATGTCAATCCTATACGTTTATTATTCTATTCCATTTCTATTCTACTATCGCTATGCTACTTGTTTAGGCCCTCTAGGCGTACCATCAATCTTAATGTAATTTAACAACATTCCTGTCCCATGACACATATGTGATACATAAAAATATTCTCTTTTTTTTAAATTTTTGGATAGCGAAGTTGATAAAATGAATTGTAGGTATGAATTGTACCACTAATATTCAAAACATTTACATTATACTGAAATCACGGTCAAGATACAAGAATTATCTATATATACTAATCGTTGATTAATTTAATCAAAACTTTATCGTGACGACATACAACTGATATGAATAATTATCAAGACGACGGCCACTTGAATCGTATTAGTGCACCAAAGCTTGTCAAGGGATCATAATTTAAATGTGTGCCGCCGGAAATATTACATCGGAAATTATGTGTTTTGTGCTCCAGTTTTGAAAGAATTCAGGTAAACCTAATCTTTTGCTAATTACATTTATTTTAATTATAAATGTATATTTATAGAGTAAGAGTTAACAAATGTGGATTATTGATAAGTTCAAAATTATAAAAGAATTAGATATTATACAATATTTATATAGTGTGGATATGTGGAAGTGGGCAGTGTGTGTCGGATTTTTCGATGCATAGCCCGGGTTTGCTACCCGCATTTGGCAAGCGTGGTGAGTAAGCCTGATTGGCTGAATGGGTAATCCCATCAATTGTAGTGATGACTTGATTTGAAGTTTGGAGGCCTTTGCCCAGCAGTGGGATAGCTATAGGTTCTTAACTTTATTTTTACCTAGACTTTAGTAGCGCCCTTAAATTTCCGCTCTAGATTTTAAATCTTCTGTCTCCAGGAGCCTCTTCTTCATTGCCATACAAATTCTTATCTTCGTTAATTACTTTGATCAAATAGCAAAAAATGACCACTCTTACCATTACGAGCCTGATTGTACCTAGTGATTTTATGTTTGATAATAAGACTAAATGATGTTTATCTTTCGATACTTTATAATTTGTGATAATTACAGAAAAATGAATTCGACAACACCGGGACTTAAAACAGTCCCGGAAGACAGTGATGTGTCCGATTCAGAAAACTCGCCTATGTTCGACGATTTAGATGAACCAGAGTACGTTTTACGTTTCATTTTATTGTTATGATATTGGTATTGTATATATTGTATTTATGACTGATAATCCCTAAATAAATTATTTGATTACATTGATTAATATGGCTGTCTAGAACTATATGATATAGTAGAAGCAGTAGGTATATATATATATATACCTACATTATGATTTTATCTTATAACGGGGCTTTTCTCTTGGAACCTTATGCAAACTATCAATGAAGGTATAGCAAAACTTTATCAGAGTAGGAGCTAAATTATGACGCAATAAGCGATCAATGATCATGCAATTAGCTATTGTCTTACTTTAACTGTTTTGTAGTACAAGTGGCAATGTTTATCCACTTGCCGAGGCTACAACTAATAATCAGTACAAACCCACAGCCAGCGGACAGCTCAAGAAACGAAAGGATGGAATCTCTTCCGAGAAATCCCCGTGAAGAAGGAGAGTGGGTCGATGATATCCACCGCATGGGTCGACGCGTGCGTCAAAGTTCTTAAGCTTGTGGCCTATATCTTAGTATTCACCATAGTATTGGGATCCGCCGTTCTTGCTAAAGGAACACTACTCTTCATTACGTCACAACTGAAAAAAGGCCGGCAAATACCGCATTGTAACTTAGGTTTAGGTAATTATTAATTATAATTTTTATATAGTAAGTACTTACCTTAATATTTTTTGAGTAGAAAATGTAGGTAAATACAAAAAACATTATATATCGAGACAATATTGAGCAGAGAAGAGCTCGATGGCGCATCAGCTAGCGCGTTCGGTAGTCGATTCAGAATCTTGCAAGTTGAGCACCTTCGCAAAGCCAATCACCGTTTTGAGACCATATAAACATATCTCGAGCTCGTCTCGCTCGGAAGACACGGTAAGCCCGGTTTGTGTCCCGGTTGTTATATCGATGGCAGTCGTTAAAATCCCACCAATCCGCATTCGGCCAGCGTGGTGGGTCATGGCCGGTTCCCCCCATCTATTTTATTCATGTGGCAATACCTTAACCCAGTTGTGGAACGCTTATAGCCTGATGATGATATTATATTTTATTGTTTTCAGCTTTGGATCAACAGTTTATTACAACTCACAGCCTAGAAGAACGCATAACGTGGCTATGGGCAGCGCTTATCGTTTTCGGCTTCCCAGAATTTGGCATCTTCCTTAGATCTGTTAGAATATGTTTTTTTAAGACTGCAGTTAAAGCAACTCGCATGCAGTTATTAGGAGTAAGTAGTATTATATCGTAACTATATGGTCACCGGGCGCGTAGTGTAAGCATCGCGAAGCGATATTTTTCACTTTTTAGTTGTCGAGATACAGTATACTACATCTTCGAGTATTATGGAATAGAGGCTTCGCCATCTAGTGACGAACTTGTGAAATCTGATTGTCACAAGATGGCGCTGCTTCCATCCCTTACACGAGGCGCCCAGAGACGCATCTCAGACTTCTCTCGTTCACCGCTTTCGTTCCGCTTTTGGTGGGCCGAAATTTCAGGTCATACCTACATACTTTTTTAAAGCTTTCAACTAATTTAATGTTATTGTCTTTCAGGCGTTTTTTATAGAGACGCTTCAAGCTGTTGGCGTTTCGGTACTGGTGCTTTTTATCCTTCCCGAGATAGATGTAGTCAAAGGAGCTATGTTGATGAACGCTATGTGCTTTGTGCCTTCTGTCCTCAATACTTTAACGAGAGATACCTCAAACCCGCGCTACTACATCACAATGATGGTTGATATACTGGCGACCTCTGCTCAGGCTACGGCTTTTGTAGTCTGGCCTATTCTTCAAGGGGACGGCACGCTGTTGCTCATTGCGGTTGCTGGCGTTTTAATATCTCTCGGCTGGTGGGAGACCTTTCTTGGCCCTACGGAAAAACAAACGCAAGGTATTATTAGTATTCTTAAATTATTTAATTCTGATTTTTCGTTTACGTATCATGCACGAAAAGTTTTTAACGTTGACGCTTTGACAGTTAGTTTTCAATCTTGTTGCAATGAAATAAGGTGCAACTTTGTTACCTTAAATTGGCATCTATAGATAAAATCTGTAGATGAAATGGTTTACTTTTAAAAATATGGTTTTATGTATTTAAAAGTTCCTATCTAAGCTTTTACCTGTATTAAAAGTTGTATTTTCAATTGTGTTCTAAACTTTAATATGAATAATGAAAGTGCACCTTAAACGAATACTGGTAGGGTTGTGTTTTTTATTGAATTCTCAGTTTACAAGTTAGTAAGAAAATAATGTTTCTTTACAGCTTATGCAATATGGTTGGGTGAAGTTCGCGACGGCTTCAAATTGACACGCTACTATACATCTAGGTTAACGTCTCTATGGAAGATATTAGTGTTTATGGCAGCCATAATGGTATCTCTGCACTACCAAGGAGACGACCCATTCAGTTTCTTTACCCAATTTGAGGAAGCGTTTGGAACACGCACTTACACCGTGCATGAGGTGAGTGTTACTTTCAATGTACAGACGCCTACACATCAACCTACACATCAACCTATCCAAAACTGTCAAATTTCTTCAATAAATATTCATCCATACGCCATATATATATAAAGTTTAAAGTCTATTGAGGAAATTTGACAGTTGTTGGTAGTCTGATGTGCAGGCGTGTGTATTGTAAGTGCCGAAACAAAGAAGTGTCATTAAAAAGAAAACTAAAGAGTCAATTTTGATCTATTTCGTCTAAACTAATCTTTTCAACTTTTAACTACATATTTAAATCGCGTGAGATCAGTTACCTACTACACAACTGACTTCTTTGTATAAAAACCTTTCAAATATTCGCAGTTACCATAAAGCATTCCTTTATTTATTTATTTACGTATGCAACGTCATAGATATAAGTTGCGCAATACCGGATCTGAGTTAGTGTGACAGCTGTTATGCTTCTACGCCTATTGTTTCTTCGATATATGCCTTTCCATGCCCTTTAAGTCCTACCAAAGCAATGTAGCACACTGCTGCTCGGTTGTAAAAATAGGGTAGGTTTGTGAACATCCAGACATGTTCAATGCAGAACCCTTCCTTCGCATATGATATTATTATGTAGCAAACTAATCTTTAAATAATATTTACAGGTCCAAGTTATCATTCAAGACGCATATGACGGCCTATTAGAATACGCTATAACTGGCGAGACTTTAAACATACCGGCAAATTGGGCTTCGTCTCTTTGGGTGGCGCTGATACAAGTAGTATCTGCCTACTTATGCTATACTACTGCGAAGTTGGCCTGCAAAATTCTCATACAGAACTTCAGTTTTACTTTCGCCCTAATTCTTGTTGGACCAGTCACTATAAATATCTTGATTGTCTTCTGTGGAATGCGGAATGCAAACGCTTGTGCGTTCCACAACACCATACCAGATTATTTGTTCTTCGATATTCCGCCAGGTAAGATAATTTAATGTTTGACATGACGTTACCATGTGTTAAGCCCTATATATATTTTTAAGATCTTGCGATGCGCTCGATTTTTTAAGCGTGCGAATTTGGTGCGATTTATGTCGTCTGAATCCCATAAAAATATGTTAGAATTTTTTCCCGTAGGTGTAGCAGGTTTTCGTGACTAATACATGCATCATTGTATGTATCATGGATTAGTGATTGTATTTACCGTAACTTTATGTACAATCACAACCAAAATACATACAAACTTTTAAAATCTTCATTCGCCATATTTTAACACTAGTAGATGCGAAAGTGTTGGTGTCACAATGTTATGTTGTGTTATTGTTTGAATAAATAATAAATAAATATATTTACTATTTATTTCGTCAGAGTGCCTAGTGCGCGTTTATTCAACATTCGATCATGTTAAGAGGGTGCCGCGCGGACGCAAAATTGCGATTTTAGCCATATAGTTAGCGATCGGCGCGTGGATGAATTTGATTGATTGATGATGAATTAAACATGAATATGCACGCACACTTTTAACTGTACAAAGTAGGCTGATAGTAGGTAGATTTAATTGGAGCAATGTTTACTTTCGTAAAATCATAGGAGTGTAAACCAGGCCTTCTAAATTAAACTTCCTTTAGGATAGACTTCACTTTATTTATTTTCCAATCACTTGTATAACTTTTGATAACGCGATCACAATCAATCCTTTTTCACAACCGTCCGACACAACCGCGTAAACCACAATGCCCCCACTTGCCGAGCTTGTCACTCTCCAGTTTTTAGTCAAATGAGAAACAATTAAAATTAGTTGTAAGGTAATTAAATAGATTTTGATTTAAAATTAAATAACAGTTTTGTGATTTATCAATTAAATGTACGAGACCTTACACTCGACCATCCTGATAACGTGTATGACCCCATACACGACTCTGTTGGAAACCTTACACTCGGCACGTGGGAGTCATTTTTACATAATATACAACATAAAACTGTTAAACTATACAAACAACATAATGAAATTTCTTTTTGTATAATTGGTAAACGCATTGATGAAAATAATATTCTTCTACATGTATAAAATAATTTAAAATCTTAAAATATCCATATTCATTACTATAATATATTTTTTTTTTTTTAAACTTATAATAATACTAGAATCATTTAATTATTATACTCTTTAATTTACTTAATAATGTAAAAGTCATCTAGTTGCTATTTCAAACCATTTCATTTACCGATTTAACCTTTTATAATTAAAATAATGGCTGAACAAGCCCACAATAAGATTATACAAATAATAAAGAATCAAATTATAGATCACCTTCAATAATATTATTTATTTATTTAATTATTACTTAGGACCCGCTCGCTTCTCGTGACCAGTTTGGTTTCAACATGATATCCCACTAAACGAAATCAAGTCACGAACCCGCTCGCTCACGAGGTCTCGTGCCCAACTCATCGTTCGGATAATTATACCAAGTCACGAACCCGCTCGCTCACGAGGTCTCGTGCCGACAAACTGTTTAGAACGTTACATCTAACGAGACCAAGTCACGAACCCGCTCGCTCACGAGGTCTCGTGCCTGGCTCTTAGTCTAGATCATCACAAATGTAGGGAGACCAAGTCACGAACCCGCTCGCTCACGAGGTCTCGTGCCTGGCTCTCAGTCCAGATCATCACATGTAGCTAGACCAAGTCACGAACTCGCTCGCTCACGTAGTCTCGTGCCTTGGCCTGGAACAAAAATTAAACTTTTTGCAGCTATAACATTTTAAACCTCACTTATTTTCATCTGCTATATCATGGTCACTTGCATCGTCCATAGTATCAGTGTCGTCATCACCTAGTTCTAACGAAGCTATGTGTATCCAAGGCTGCATCCGATCAGAAGCCACTGTAGTTTTCCTTTTGTTTTTCATACCCTCAAACCCAGGAATAGGGGCCACTTTGTAACGATCGTTTCCTAATACTTTAACTACTTTAAACGGTCCTTCATACGAGGGCAATAGCTTAGTGCTTTTGCCATCATTTTGGAATGCTGTTTTAGCTACTTTAACTAATTCCCCATTATGATATATTCGAGCTGGCTTGCGTCCCTTATCATAATTTTGTTTTTGTTTTTCTTGTTGTCTATCAACTCTACTCTTGACTTCTGATCGAATAGCCGTTAGATCACATGATTTACGGGTCAGATCTGATATTTCATTGAATGCTGGGTTACTCTCGCTATTCATCGAAGTACCAAACATTACCTCGGCTGGGGTTCTGCCTATCGTCTTTTGTAAGGTGTTGTTAAGACCCCATTGTATCTTTCCTAGTTTGTTATCCCAATCCCTCTCATCATCCCTGAGGTTTTGTGCCGTTAGCGAGTCTAAGATAGTTCGATTATATCGCTCTACCTGTCCGTTGGATCTCGGACTCGCTACTGCGTTTAATATATGTCTTACACCTCTGTCTAAGCAAAACTTTCTAAAAGCATGGGAAGTGAAACAGCTCCCGCGATCACTTACTATACGATCAGGACTTCTAAAGGTGTCAAAAATATCCTCTAAGACTTTAATTACGTTTTGTGTATTAGTATTTCTTACCGGTTTAACAAATACAAATTTAGTGAACGAGTCAACAGTTACAAGAATGTGGGTATGTCCCTTTTTAGATTTTACGAAAGGTCCGAGGTGGTCGGTGTGCAAAGTGTGGAATGGCTTCTCAACTTTTACAATAGGGTGTAGCAAACCTTCACGTGTATTAATATTCCTTTTTGCATAAGTACAGACAATACAAGATTTTACATATTTCGTAACAAAACGTTTCATTTTCGAAAACCAGTAACACTTTTTTATACGTTCTAATGTTTTCTCACACCCTACGTGTCCTATATCATCGTGGTTCATTTTGCAAACCTGCCACCTCGCACCCTTGGGAACAACCCACCTTATGTTATTTTTGTCTCCGTCTAGATATCTAAATAACTTATTGTCTTTTACTAAATAATTTTCTTTAATATAATCAAGGCCTTTCGCGTCTATATCACTTTTGACCATGCTTCTAATTCTTTCTAGTTCGGTATCACCTAATTGTAAGGTAAGAAGCCAATCTTCATTACTAATAGCAAAGATTGTAGCATAATCTACCTCGCTATTCATAGCCTCGTCTACGATAGGGTTTCTAGATAGAGCATCCGCATGAGCCATTTTTGTACCAGGTCTATACTCCACTGTGCATTCGAATTCTTGCAGAACGAGCCACCACCGCGCTATTCGGGGAATGAGATCCCGTTTTTGAAACGTGGAACGCAGAGCACTACAGTCGGTAACGATTTTGAACTCCTTGCCCAACAAAAAGACTCTGAACTTCTTTAAGGCACAAACAACGGCTAACGTCTCAAGTTCATAAGAATGAAAATTCTTTTCTTCTGGAGTCGTTTGCCGACTGTAATACGCAACAGGATTTAAAGAATCTGTACTACCTTTTGTTCGTTGCAATAGTATTCCACCAATTCCCACTCTACTGGCATCCGTATGCAGTTCAATTTCTGCAGTGTAGTCATAAATAGCAAGTACTGGTCTAGTTATTAACTTGGACTTGAGTGCCGCAAAAGCTTCTTCTTGAGCACTTGTCCACTCCCAACTTACATCTTTCTTTAAAAGTTTCGTAAGCGGGGCAGCCAATTCAGCAAAACCTTGGATAAATTTCCTAAAATAGCTAACAAGTCCTAAGAACTGACGTACTGTATGGACATTTATAGGCTGAGGAAAATCGGATACGCTTCGAATTTTTGCTTCACCCGGTCTCATTCCCGACGAACTAATCTCATAACCCAAGTATTCTATATTGTTTTGCAGGAAACTACACTTTGAGAGATTTAATTTGAGTTTAGCTTCGTCAAGGAGCTTTAATATCTCTTCAAGTCTAGCAAGGGTTTCGTCTATGTCTCTACCATACACCAATACGTCATCGATATAAACCGTAGCTTTATCAAATCGCGCCGACCCTAAGACATGATTCATCATTCTCTGAAATACGGCAGGAGCGTTAGCCAATCCGAACGGCACACGATTAAATTCGTATTGTCCGTCCGGGGTGACAAAGGCCGTCAGATGTTTGTGCTGTTCTGCAATAGGTACTTGATAGTAGCCTGACATTAAGTCCAAGGTGATGAACCATGCCTGACCAGATAGTCGACACACTTCATCATCGATTATTGGCATTGGGTATCTCTCTTTCACAGTAACTGAATTTAGCTTCCTATAATCAATGCACATGCGTACTGTACCATCCTTTTTTCGAACTAATATGATAGGGCTAGCGTAATTCGAGACTGATTCCCGAATTATTCCAGCTTTTAACATATCATCAATCATGGTACGAACTTTCTCACGTTCATGATGTGAGAGCCTATACGGTCGATAGACGACAGGTTGGTCACTGTTTATCTCAATCTCCATTTGCGTGACTTCAGTACAGCCTAATTCAGTCAAATTAGAGGCAAAACAATGTGTATATCGTTGAAGTAATTCGAATAGTTTGACTTTGTCTTTCTCTGATACTACTGTGCCTATTTTTATTTTGCTGACATCAATTTTTCCAGATACTTGCGTATTCGCAGCGTACACAGACTCTGATGGTACAGCGGCTATCTTATGGATTAATTTAATTTTCTCAGCACGAGAGAATACAAAATTCTCATAAACTAAACATGGTATTAAACATGGCGTCACCGCTACACCTAGCAAACCGTTATTGACTTTATAACTATCACCATGCACGACATACTGATTATTGGGCTTTCCTACTATATTTGTGTATAGTAAAATATTTCCAGTGAAATTAAATTCCGTTGCCGCCCTAACGCTGGCAGTACCATAAAGTCTACTACGCCCCAGCATTCTGACTCTTATGAAACGTCTTTCGTCGTCATCATTATAACAGTTAGAGGCAACCTCAGTGGCAATATCGTAAAATTGTAACGTTGTTGCATCTTTAAAGACTACTATGTGAGGTTGCTCGGAATATGTCTGACCAATTAACATAGGTTTGTCAAGCAAACAGTCGTCAACCACCTTACAAGCGACTACTGCAGAAACCCCATCGATCGATAAGTTCAGTGTTACCGTACCCAAAGACTGGACTTTTCGGTTACCAAAACCTTTCATAGTGGAAGGTACTTCATCATTTACGATCCCTAATTTAAAAGCACTTGACTGTTTAATCAAGGTAACCTCGCTCCCAAAGTCGACAAATGCTTCTAAAGACATACCATTAATGATGACTTCTTTAACAAACTTAGCACTTGGGCTGGAGTTGGAACTAAAAATACACATTGTCTTATATACATTGTCAAGCTTTGTCGACTGACCTTCTTGCGTTGATCGGCAATTTTCCATAAGATGTCCTATCTTGTGGCAGTTACTGCATTTTAATAAAGGCTTAGTACATTTTTCATAAAGGTGGCCTTTTTCCCGACAGTTGTAACAATATGAACCTGAGCTATGAATATTGCGTTTGATGTTCGGCCTGTTTTGCTGGGTATTCATATTGGAATGTTCAAAAGTATTTCTATTTCTAAAAGAGGACTGATATGGATGTTCCTTGTTACTCAGTAAAAACTGTAGCAGTTGATCGGGTTCAGAGCATCGTAAAGCTAAGGCACTGGATTTAGTAGTTTTATCACTAAGACCATGGATAATGCAGTCAACCGCCCGTTTGCCAGTAATTTCACATTGATTAATAAGTGCAAGCTTTTCATAAAAATAATTTTCAATCGGTTCGCTAAATCTACTCCTACGACGCAACATGTCTTCCAAGGACTGGCCATAGTTCTGCTCGCAAGGAAAAGCTTTATGAAGCTTCTCTTGCCACTCAGGCCAAGTAAAAAGAATGGTGTTCAGACTTTGATACCAAACTTTGGCCAGCCCCTGTAGCTTTTGCATTGAGAAATGTATAGTTGTTTTATCGTCCCAGCCGTAAACTGAGGCGCATTCGTTAACTTTTCTTAACCACACGTCCATACGTTGGTTCTTAGTAGAAGGATCGAATTCTGGCAAAATGTTTCTATAGTCAAGTTTGCTATTTGAGTGCGCACTCAGATCGCGCGGCTGCGACGCAGCACTGTTTTTAAACGATTTAATAAGTTTAACAACATCTTTAGAAGAGAAAAATGGGCTACATGACCTTGAGTGACGCCCGGAACTGACGTCACGGCTCCGTCGACCCTCTTGATGCGTTTTCCCGTAATGATCGCGGTCACGTCGGCGTTCGCGTTGCTCGCCATCCAAGCAGCGCTCGCGTTTCTCGCTGTCCAAGCGACGGCCACGTTGGTCACGGAATTCCAAATCTCGTTCTTTTTGAAGTGTGCATTCCAATTGACGAAGGCGTTCTTTCTCACGCTTTAAATCTTGTTCTCGAGCTCGCAAACTCCGACTACGGCCTCGACTGTGCACGCTGTGACGGCTGCGTGGTCGACTTCGTCTAGAAGTACCAGGTTCTAGAGCAGGAGTCGCCTTTCGTTGATAATTGTTCTCGTAACTTCCCACATTTCCATCCTTCAAAGCTCGTAGTCGTTCCCTCTCTTGGCCCCGCAGGCTGCGGCTGTGGCTACGGTCATCTCGATGAGTGGGACTCCTTGACCAGCTACGGTTTCGACGTTGAGCTCCCAAGCTATCAACATCACTCTTGCCATGACTTGTACTCTCCATTGAACGTTTGTAATCCCACTTCTGAATTGTAAACCAGGCCTTCTAAATTAAACTTCCTTTAGGATAGACTTCACTTTATTTATTTTCCAATCACTTGTATAACTTTTGATAACGCGATCACAATCAATCCTTTTTCTCAACCGTCCGACACAACCGCGTAAACCACAATGCCCCCACTTGCCGAGCTTGTCACTCTCCAGTTTTTAGTCAAATGAGAAACAATTAAAATTAGTTGTAAGGTAATTAAATAGATTTTGATTTAAAATTAAATAACAGTTTTGTGATTTATCAATTAAATGTACGAGACCTTACAGGAGTTTGAGTAAAAAATAATAAAAGTCTTAATATTTTCTTATTCATATTTTTTAAGTGGCCTGCGGAATATCAATACAAACATTTTGATGTCGGATTATTATATTTCTGAAGTTTCAACAAAGTTTCTCAAGAAATAAGTTTTTAGATATCATAACAATACTTTTACGTATTGTTCATGCAGTTTCTGGGTATTTGTTTCAAATTCCAAGACAATGCCATGGCCTTGTGAGAGGATCAAGCTAACCTACACTAGTCCTTTTAATGTATATGACTTATTCAGCGCCTAGCACCAGTGACTTAAAAACACGTAAATGTTCTAAATTCCGCGCGGCACCCCCTTAATGATTATGATATTGAAGCAGCTCCTTCTGTGGACAAACGAGAAGATTGAATAGAATTAAAATGTATAGCTCTCCTCAGTATCACTAGAAGGCGCTGTTTTAACGCCATACATATTCTCATGTTCTTTAATGTTACTGCATTCCATTCGGTACAACTCACACTAGGCACCCAGTTAATAAACGACTTAGTTGCAATTTTGCCATACAAGACCGCCTTTGCCTACTTTTAAATTGTTAGTTTTTGTTATTTCATTTCTGTATAATAGTGTAAGCAATAAAGAGTATCTATCTATCTATCTACACCATTTGCATATGCAGTGTACTACTTGCGCGACTACGTCGGTCGCGAGATGGCGTGGGTGTGGATACTGTGGCTGGTTTCTCAAGCGTGGGTCTGCTTCCACGCGTGGCAGCCGCGGTGCGAGAGGCTGGCTGCCACCGACAAACTGTTCACCAAGCCCTGGTACTGTGGCACGCTAGTCGACCAGTGCCTTCTTATGAACCGGACGCAGGATGACGACAATGAAATGCACATAGAGGTAACAACAACAAAAAAGTTTTATAAACTTTATTTTGTATTAGCATACATACATGCAGGGCTTTGAATACCGTAAAAAATGGTATCGATACTTCTGTCAAACGAAGATACTGGTAAAAAAAGTACCTGCATGCTTGGTATCGTTACCGAAATGGCATTTTTACCGTTGAATTTACTAACCGCTCTAGACGGATTAGCTAAAGCGCAACTAAAAAAGTAGCGATACTTTTCTAGATAACTTTACTTGTATCGTAAATGCCTTTATAGAAATAACGTTACTTACCGGTACTTATAATGGGAATTTAGCAACGGTATCGCAAGCTCTGCTTAAATTGTGGTTAGACTCTGCTTAGACAAAAGAGTGGATTGAATGAATTGACAGGGCGATCAAAGTGTGTTTAGGATTTTTCGATACATTATAGCCCGGGTTTATGTGGGTGGTGGTCAGGCCAACACTAAACATCGATGACTTGATTTCAATGATGGAGGATCTTGCTTATTTTTAGGATACATGCGTAAATGTTGTTAGCAAAATATAATTTGAAACTTATAAACCCATGTTATTAATTAGGTAGCATAACTTATAAAGTTAGAAGACCTAATTTTAGTGACAAATTAGATATCCTTACTCATACCGAGCGACTAAGTGTAAATAATACTGCAAGGCGGAACTAAGACTGTTGTATGAATTTGGTTACAGTGTGGTATGCAATAAATACATTGAAACAATGAGATAATGTAGAAGCGATAAAACGAAAAAACTACCTGAGCGATAACATCGAAATAGATATTATATTTTCTTTATATTTAGACCTAGATAGGAAAGGGGCAATAAGCCGTCGAGCTACATATTTGTTTTAGGAATTATTATGTACTTGTCAGACTACACTGATAAGTAATTTAGTGAAAAATGTACTTACATAAGTTGTTTTAAAACGTTTTTTAACTACCAATACTACTTTTCTCGGAAGCATTAAGAGAGATTCTGTGAATGATAATAACTGTTATCATACTAAATCAATCTTTCACAACTGTAAAAATGATTAAACTAATCAAATGACGTCTAATTATCAATAAGAAATATTTATTTTCGCTAACAGAGATAACAATAAATTGTTTGTTATTTAAATATAAAATTTAACACATAATTTATCAATGGAATAGAGGTGGTCCATTGCACAAAGGTCAAGCTTTCTTTAGAACGATTGCAAATACTGTTCGAAAATATTTTTGCTTCTTTCATTGAGAATCGAACACCTAGTTATGAATCTACAGAGGAGGATGTTAGGTTGATCAAACGATACAACGTACACAATACACAATGACTAAAATATATTTCTTTGTTTTAGGATCTCAATGAAGACGTGGACAATATTTCTATAAACAGCGCAGACAAAGTTAAAGACACTAAACCCGCAGATTATACAACCAGGTAAAAACGACCACATTAAATGTAAATCAATTTGAAAACCGATTCAAACATGTTCTCAACGAAAATAAAACTTAGAAGTTGTTTCAATTTCTCATTGTCGATAATTCGAATTGTATAAATTAAGTAACTGCTGGGTCTGCTTCTGGGAGTGCCGTGAGGCAGAATAATTTGAAATATGCGGCCTTGAAGTCACAGTAACTTTATCCTATTTGCTGTGGAGCCTTCTGGGATGCAGGAAGCAAAAGCTTTCATTGCCAAACTGGGGCATCGTTTAGTGGATTGTGGGTACGATCGCCGCTGCGAGTCATACCTGGTTCAGAGTACTTCAGAGACTCCATGTAAATGCAACGTGCGTAACGCTGCCGATGCCGGTATCATAAGAACCTTTGAGCTTAGGGTGGCGTGTGAAGAACTTTTAGATTAGGATTAAGATAATATTGTTTACAAGTTCTAAACATATGCACCTTATAATTTGCGTAAGTTGATGGTATTATTAAAATTATTAATTTGAAAGAAAACACCCCCAGTTATAAAACACCTAATAAGACGGTTATAATATTGATTTATCGACAGAATTTATGTGTGCGCTACTATGTGGCATGAGACGAAAGACGAAATGATGGACTTCTTAAAGTCCATATTCCGCATGGATGAAGACCAGAGCGCCAGACGCGTTGCACAGAAGTACTGGGGCATTGTTGATCCTGATTACTATGAATTGGAAGGTACGAGTTTTTTGTTTTTGATAGTTTTTTGTTACAATGGTAAAGAATAAGCTGATACTGAAGACTGAACGAAATTAAAGAATTAATTTTAAAAAGAACCTACATTTTAGCGGTTTTTAATAGGGCAAAGTTTTTATTTAAGTAAACTTTAGATCAAAGGTTATTTCAAACAGTAGTGAATCTGTCTACCATAGACTGGTTCAAAATGAGAGAAAGCTGGCTTACCAAGATAGTTGCACTTTCATAGAAAAAATGCTTAAATCAAAATTTACAAAATACGATTCTAACATAACACCTATAATATTTGTCAAAACGTTGCTTCCAGCCCACATGTTTATGGACGATTCGTTCGAAATATCCGACCACAGCGCCGAAGACTCCCAAGTGAATCGGTTCGTGAAATGTCTAGTGGAGACAGTGGACGAGGCGGCGTCCGAGGTTCACCTCACGAACGTCAGACTGCGACCGCCGAAGAAGTACCCCACGCCTTATGGCGGCAAGCTGATATGGACGATGCCTGGGAAGAACAAGCTGATCTGCCACTTGAAGGACAAAGCGAAAATCAGGCACAGAAAACGATGGTCTCAAGTATGCTTTGGTGTTTTAAGTAACCCGTCATCATTATCATCATCATCTCAGCCAAAAGACTGCTCGACAAAGGCCTCCCCCAAGGATCGCCATAACGACCGGATTTTCATTAAAAATATTTGCACTCGTGATCAACTAGCAACCTGAGCTAGTTCTAAACTAGCTCTTGCAACCTAAAAAATAAGATTATTATCATATTATGTAACCAATAATTCATTCATTCATGTGTCATACATTTTAAACAAGCATACCAATCGGGTGTTTTATTAATAGTCATAGTTATTATAGGATTAACCGCCGTACTCAGAGACGTCAATTAAGTTTTAATGACATTTAATGTCTTTCCTTTTCTATTTAGCACTATACATAAGAAAGTGACAGCAAAAGACCTAATTGCCATTAAAACTTAATTGACGTCTCTGACTACGGCAGTAAAAGTTATAGTTATTGAGGCGTTCAATGGCGCAGTAGTTAAGGCGCCCGGTCTGCGAATGCTGAGGTTAAGCAACTTTCGCAAAGGCCAGTCATCGGATGGGTGATCAATAATTTATGGTCTCGAGCTCCTCCGTGCTTCGGAAGGCACGTAAAGCCGTTAGTCCCGGCTGCATTAGCAGTCGTTAACAACCGCCAATCCGCTCTGGGTTTATGGCCCGCTCTCCCTATCCATCCATTGGGAAGGCTCGCGCCCCAGCAGTGGGGACATAAAATGAGCTGATGATGATAGTTATTATAGACTAGTTATGATAGTTATTATAGTCATAGTAGTTGTTGAGTAACACTATCAATGCAAACACTGCCTCTATTGCGTACGGGATAAATGCGACTATTGTATCTTAATTGACCTTATATTTTGGTTTTAATATTTAAGGTGATGTACATGTACTACTTCTTGGGCCACCGTCTGATGGACCTGCCTATATCTGTGGACCGCAAGGAAGTGATCGCCGAGAACACGTACCTGCTCGCCCTCGACGGAGACATTGACTTCAGGCCGACAGCCGTCACCCTGCTCATCGATCTCATGAAGAAGAACAAGAAGTTGGGGGCTGCATGTGGAAGAATTCACCCTGTGGGCTCTGGTGAGTTGGTGGTTGGTTTTAAAACGAAATCTTTTTTGAATGGCGAAAGAAGAACACATACCTTGCAATTTCTATTATTTATTTTATGAGTGTTTTAGCAGTAATAATATTGTTTACAGGTTTCATGGCGTGGTACCAGATGTTCGAGTACGCGATCGGCCATTGGCTGCAGAAAGCGACCGAACACATGATCGGTTGCGTGCTCTGTAGCCCGGGCTGCTTCTCTCTGTTCCGCGGCAAAGCACTCATGGACGACAACGTTATGAAGAAATACACGCTCACTTCTAACGAGGCGAGGCATTACGTGCAGTACGATCAAGGTAACTTGTCTGCTTATTCTTCGATTCGAATTCAAAACATTTATTCGACGTAGCACAGTTGGGCTTAGGTTCTAACAATACAACTTTTAAAAAATAATCCTCGCAGCTCCCAGACACTACAACGTTGATTTTCAGGGGAGCCCGTGATGTGTGTGTGCGTGCTTTGTTATGTTGTTGTTATATTCTAAAATAATGTTATTAATAATAATTGACAGTTATAAAGTTTTAACTATAAATTAGAAGATCTTAATAAAATAATAAATTGAATAAAAGCCACACACTTCGCCGATGTGGATTAAAGAAAAAAAAAACAGTTTTTTATTATCCATCATCATTAACATATCATATGGACATAGGTCCAGCAGTGGACTTATGTGGGCTGATGTGAGTGAGAGGCCTATACCTCTCACAAAGCATGCCACTGAGCACGATCTTCGGCTATTTTTACCAACCGCTGCCAGCCACTATGCGTATATCGTCGCTTCACCGCCGACTACACACTACATTTGCCGAGTCGCAGTCTCCAATCTAGAACACGTCTACCCCAACGGTTATCAGTACTACGGCTTACAACGTGTAACAGAAATATGTAGTAAAAATGAAAATGACCACTGTATATCCGATCCAGGCCTAGTATGTGTTGTTCATCATCATCAGCTCTTTTTTATGTCCCCACACCTACACGCGGGCGCGGTGCGGATTGGTGGTTGTTAACGACTGCTAATGCAGCCGGGACCAACGGCTTTACGTGCCTTCCGAAGCACGGAGGAGTTCGAGATGATAAATTTTTAGTTACGCATCCGATGACCGACACATGACCTCACTCGCATACCGGGCGCGTTAACCACTGCGCCATCGAGCTCCTCACTGCCACTTCAGCGTGCTGATTCTTTGAGCTATGTCATTTATTTTTATTATGTTTTGATTGAAATATACTTTTGATCGCAGGCGAGGACAGATGGCTTTGCACGCTCCTACTGCAACGCGGCTACCGAGTTGAATACTCGGCCGCGTCTGACGCGTACACGCACTGTCCGGAGCGCTTCGACGAGTTCTACAACCAGCGGCGCCGGTGGGTGCCTTCCACTATGGCGAACATCATCGACTTGCTGGCTGACTCTAAAGGCACTGTGGCAATCAACGATAACATATCTACCCTGTACATTGCGTATCAGGTGAGTGAATGCGTCGAAAGAACTAGAAAAAAGTAATAAGGTCGACAATCTCTAAATGGTGAAAAATATATTTTAGTAAAATTACTTTGAATGGGTATTTCAAAATGCTGTTTTGTGTTTTTTGTTATAAGCAAACGTTTTGACAGTGTTTGTTGAAAACGGACAACTTGCACTGCCGTCGTACAGCACCGTTTACCAGGCCGAACTACTAGCACTCCACAAAGTTTCGGAAGTAGTACTCAGTAGGAAAGAAGTTTCTTTTGGAGTTTATAGCGAAGCTCATTTTTAGTAAGGTATGCTTTCCTTAAATTCCATCATTGACAACTTATGTCGCGTCAATCGCGAGTGTGAAGTGACAACGAAAACTGCACAAACTTTACAGTGTTAGACAAAACATACTCTGAGCACATGTTACAATGGTTTGATTTTCTTCTATGCGAAGATATTTTTAACTAAAATAAACATAAGTTATGTTGCATCAATCGTCGAAATGCGACGAAAACTGCAAAATTTTAACACTACTGTCAAATAGTCTACCTGCGACCACTGGCACTACAAAGAATGCCAAACTTCACCATTAAAGTCTTTATTATTTCATAAAAAAAGGTTTTAATGTTTCAAATTCATTAATCTGATGTCATCAAAAAATAATGAATTAGAAGATATTACTAAAGTCGACTAAAGAAGTTGTACATTTCAGATGTTGTTAATGGTGGGCACCGTTCTGGGACCGGGCACCATCTTCCTGATGATGGTGGGTGCCATGAACGCTATCACCGGCATCAGCAACATCAACGCCCTGATCCTCAACCTCGTTCCTATCTCCATATTTATTATAGTCTGCATGACATGCAAGTCTGAAACGCAGGTAAAGAGTAGTTTTTTTGGAATTTCTTGTCCGCTTATAACCTTATTAGTAAGTAGGTAATTTATGAATCGTAAAAACAATACAAAACTACCAAAGAAAAACATTGTAACGTAAAGTTTGTATTTTAACCCTTTAACAGGCAGTTGGAAGCATAATTAAATATTTCCACCTAATTTTGAACTATAATTATGTGAAAGAGATAACACTGAAAACTAATGAAATATTCAAACGTGCTATGCCTTATTAAGTTTGCCGACAAAGCTGGGCGATTATCACAGTGTAGCTGCCTTAAGAATCCTAATAGTGCATAATATTAGCACCTGTGCTGATAAATAATTTAATATTTAATAATAATTAACCGATATCCACGAGTACGCTAGGGCTGGTCCACCAGTTTAAAGTCGCTCAGCGAGTTATGGAAAGAGCAATACTCGGAGTTTCTCTGAAGGATAGGATTCGTAACGAATACATCCGACAGAGAACCAAAGTCATCGACATAGCTCTAAGAATTAGCAAGTTGAAGTGGCAGTGGGCCGGTCATACCTGGCGAAGAACCGACAACCGCTGGGGTAAACGTGTTCTTGAGTGCAGACCACGACTCGGTAAACGTAGTGTAGGACGCCCTCCGGCCAGGTGGGATGATGACCTGCAAAAGACTGCAGGCAGATGCTGGATGCGTCAAGCTGAGGACAGGGCGCTATGGCGCTCATTAGGGGAGGCCTATGTCCAGCAGTGGACTAAGATAGGCCGATGATGATGATGATGATCTACGAGTATGTTACTTAATTTTCAATTTTTTGTTTTCTATTTTTAGCTCTTACTGGCAAACATAATAACATGCGCGTACGCAATGGTCATGATGTTGGTGATAGTCGGAATCGTACTACAGATCATCGAGGACGGATGGCTCGCGCCCTCCAGCATATTTACAGTTTTTACATTTGGATCGTTCTTCATAACAGCGGCATTGCATCCGCAAGAGATAGTGTGCTTGATGTATTTGGGCGTTTACTACATTACTATTCCCAGTATGTACATGTTGCTGATTATATATTCCCTGTGCAATTTGAACAACGTCTCTTGGGGAACTCGTGAGGTGGCTCAAAAGAAGACTGCTAAGGTAAGGCGGAGTTAATTATAAAATCTAAAATTCTCAGTTTCTGTTTTAATATTATTGTATTGGTAAAAAAAGAGAGCAGTTTTATTCTAAATTCAGTTGTATTAAAAATAATAATATCTATTTATTTAGTCTCTCAAAAGTTTTGCATCTTTTTGCAATTATTTATGTTAAACGTCGAAGTGCTAAGTGCAAGTTCTTTCATTATTTGATCGAGTTAAAGTTGAAACAAACTTTTGAACCTATCTAAATTTGTAATTAACATTAATGGAACTTATGTTGCTATCGGTAAACAATTTGACATTCTTTAACAAAAATCAGCGTAAAAACATAAATAATTTCAGGAAATGGAATTGGAGAAGAAACAAGCGGAGGACGCCAAGAAGAAAATGAACAATCAAAGCATGCTGCGATGGCTCGGCAAGTCGGAGGAGACAGAGGGCTCTATGGAGTGCGGGGTGTCGGGGCTGTTCCGATGTATGTGTTGCACTAATCCTAAGGACCATAAAGACGATCTGCATTTACTGCAGATATCTACCAGCATAGAGAAGATACAAAAGAAGTTGGAGGCAATGTAAGTAGTACTAAGTTGTTTGTTGTGGCTGTTCCGATGCATGAGTTGCACTAATCCTAAGGACCATAAAGATGATCTACATTTACTGCAGATAGCTAACATCATGAAAAAGATAAAAAAGAAGTTGGAGGCAATGTGAGTAGCATATGCCTGTTTTTTCCTTCTGCATGTGCATAAGTATATTTGCGGGCGTTGCTTGCGTGCTTGCAAGCTTGATAAACTTATGAGTTAGCGCAATTAACAGTACATATTATTTGAGTTGCATTTTTGTATGCCATAGATTTACGTAAAGTAACGCCTGATTCCACTTACTATCTTAATCTCCACGCTTTCCAAAAGTGGGATCACATGCTAAAAAGATACTGCAAGTAAGCGCTTGCAAAATTAAATGATTTGACTTTGAATTTTTTTCGATTGCCAGGGGTGCTCCTGCTGACACGACTGAGAACACGCCTCGCCGCCGCTCGTCGATGGGCTTGCGAGGCGATACGCTCTCACGCCTCCCCGAGTATGAAGGCAGCGAGGTCTCCACCGAAGATGAGCCCAGGGTAACTATTCGCTTCTTTTTTGTAAAAAGAGTTTTCTGATTGCCTCAGACTGCGTTTTCAGTTTCACCGGTCTTTTTTGGGGGCAGTGAGAAACTTCAAGTCGTGTGATCGAAACACCGTCAGAGATTTTCTAGAGAGAGTGGTAAGACTAGTGCGTGTTCCCGTTCCATACTATATCCTCCAAGGGTTTCGGATCGGATCGGACTATTCACTTAAATTCATATAATGACGATACGTTTTTTTTGTTTTCTAAAAATAATCCAAAAGTAATGTTTAACTTTCCCTAAAAATAATGTTTAACTGAGGAGCTCGCCCGGTCTGCAAGTGCTGAGGTTAAACAACTATCGCCAAGGCTGGTCATCGGATGGGTGACCAAAAATGTACCATCTCGAGGTCCTCCGAGCTTCGGAAGGCACGTTAAGCCGTTGGTCCCGGCTGCCAATCCGCAATGGGCCCGCGTGGTGGTTTATTGCCCGTTCTCCCTATCAATCCATTGGGAAGGCTTGTGCCCCAGCAGTGGGGACATAAATGAGCTGATGATTTATTATTATTATTTGGGGGAGAACACACTAGCAGCTCAATGCGCTGATGCGTGTGCGTCATGTGATTCTGATTCGTCATGTGATGATGATAAATGGAACTAAATCATCTGGTTCTCATGTAAAAATGGGAATTCCGCAGGGGTCAATTGTTGGGCCCTTCCTATTTTTAAATTATATTAACGACTTGCCATTCTTTGTGGAAATCTTCTGGGAAATTGTTTTATTTGCAGATGATACTTCACTCATTTTTAATGTTACTAGGTGTAAGAATAATTATGATGATGTAAACAATGCTCTTATAGAAATACTCAGTTGGTTTACTGTTAATAATCTACAGCTTAATGAAAAAAAAAAACAAAATGTATCAAATTTACACTACCTAATGTTAAAACTGAACCAACTGATGTTGGAATAAACGGTGATAAATTAGATTTAGTAGATTCAACAGTCTTCTTAGGTATAACACTTGACTCAAAACTTCAATGTAATCCTCATATATCGAAATTGGCCGGCAAACTCAGTTCTGCTGCTTATGCCATCAAATAAGACTATTATATTAACAGACGTTGAAACTGCTAGAACAGTTTATTTTAGCTATTTTCATAGTGTCATGTCATATGGCATCTTACTATGGGCTACAGCGGCTGATGTTGAAACTATATTTATTTTACTAAAACGAGCAATAAGAACCATTTATAGACTACTAGGTTCCCGAACTATCCTAAGAAATATAAAAAAAAACTCGTATACTTTAACTTTGTTTTTCTAAGACAATTTTCGACTTATATTAGTACTGTATGACATTCTAAAAATTGAAATTGTTAGGTACATACCTGATGTAATTTTTGCAAACTTAGATATTATTTTATGTGTTGTCCTTTATTTTTTGTGTGTTTATTTGTAATGGAAAGTGTCCTTTTATGATAGGGCATTTTCCAATACTTTTGAGGCTGTAAGGGAGTAAAGAGCTTGAAACTTGCTGAGTTTCTTGCCGGTTCTTCTCAGTACAAGGTCTCCCGCTCAGAGTAGACTTACGAGCCGATGACATAATGACGTTCATAAGAGTTATTTGCAGCCTAAACTGAATAAATAATTTTGAATTTTGAATGTCTAACTTCTCCCAGTGCAGTTGTCAGAAAAACGCTTTTAAGTGACATGTCTGTCAAATTGAAACTTGTATTTGTATTAAGTTATTTTTCAGATGTTTGTTTGTTTTTTCAGATGATTTATAATTAGGTTATTTTTTACTTGTGTTTTTGATAGATGTCAATTTAAAAGTAATAACGTCGTGTCTTTAACGATGTATGTCCATGTTCATTGTGTCTATGAATTTACTGAGCGGGACTAATGGAATAAATTATGACACACAAGCGAGCGTTGTTTGTCCCGACAAAACTATTTGATGTGCGATTTACACTCAAGGCTTTGCGGTTTATTTAATGTACGGACGATTGGCAAGATGGTAGTCTTCCGCAGTACAATTGATATTATTTTTATCTTTAGTTTATTTATATTAAGTTATGTCAGATTTGGAGACCGGGAGAGCTTTACTCTATATCTTATCAACAATATTACAGGTTGAATAAACTCCAAATATTTATCATTTTTTGATTTGACCTAACACGTATTAATGTAACCTAAAATGTTAAAAACTTACACGGCTCATAATAATGACGTCACAGGTCGCCATATCCATACAATTTCTGTGGTAGATTATAATTTTGACAGGTGCCTAACAGTTTCTCTATTGACTAATTAGGCAACTACCCTATTATCTGTGATATTTTATAACTACACATTTTATTATCAGGAAGAACGTGACGAACTGATCAACCCGTTCTGGATAGAAGATCCTAATCTTCAAAAAGGCGAAGTGGACTTCTTAACGACAGCGGAAACAGAGTTCTGGAAAGACTTGATTGACACTTACTTAAGACCAATCGAAGAGAATAAAGAAGATCAGGTATGACCCATGTCTAAATGTTTTAAAAGTAAAAATGTAGTGAAAAATACCCTGTTACAAATAAACTTAGCTTTAAATGGTTATTCAGTGTTTGCTTTATCTCAACTAGTAGACTATAAGCGCAATGTGTTATAGTATTGAAATGAAGCTACTTTTACGGATCTACTCGCGTTTATTTTATACATTAGTTTTATTTTACGTTTCGAACCCTTTGCAGGCTACGTGTTCACAGGGAGACTGCATTAAATAAACGCGAGTAGATCCGTTAAAGTAGTTTCATTTGTTCGCGAAAACTTTAGAAGACAATATTTTATGGCATTTAAGTTGGAACAAAACAAACTTTATTATTATTGAAATGAAATTGTCAGGAGCGCATCAAAATGGAGCTGAAGAACCTGCGCGACACAATGGTGTTCGCGTTCGTGATGCTGAACGCGCTGTTCGTGCTGGTGATCTTCCTGCTGCAGCTAAACCAGGATCAGCTACATTTGCGCTGGCCACTCGGGCAGAGCGTCAGCCTTGAATACGACGACGACTCCAATATTGTAAGAAGCTTTTTTTGAATGGCATAGTGGGCTTTGCACATTTAGCCAGTGCCAAAGTTATTGGCGTTTTGGTTAATATTTATGTGTTAATGAGTAATAATAGAGTCCTACATAAACATCGACGTCACCCCGGGCGCAGTGCTAGGTATATGCCATAAGAATTTTTTCTTGTATTACAAAAGCAGCTCCTCCCATTGAGCTTTGTTTAGACCGGGCAGGGACAGCAGAAACAAGTTCCACTTTTCAAATCAATAATACGATGAACGGCTTTTTTGACAACCCCTCTTCGTTTCAAATTTTTTTTGTAACTGTCACCCACTACAAACGTATTCTTCTTGTGCCTCTTCAGCTTTTTAAATTTTTTCTTGTCCAAGGCCAGATGGAACAGTTGTTCTATAGAGGTAATGCCTGTCCACTCCCTAATGTTCCACAGCCACGACTTCTTCGTCGAACGCGTCTCCTCCCTTGCACCTTGCCCATAATAATCAACTGTCTAGGCTAAACGAAAAATACATTTTGGACGAAAAATACATTAAAGGGCACCGTATAAACATTTTTTTAACGTTCCGGGTGACGGTGTGGTTTCTATCTCGCAACTTACGTACTTTGAGTATCGCTTCAGTTCTGCTTCATTAAGTCTACAAACAAAGGATTAGAAAACAGTCTCAAAAATTATTATGAACATCAAAACTTACGCTCAAGGTACGGATGGAATTTCTAAAGGTGTGATTCTCCTGACGCTGCCATGCACACTAATAGTTATTACCTCGATCGTTAACCAGTCTATTGCTACGGGCATGTTTCCTGAAAGGTGGAAGGAAGCTTTAATTTAACCTATTCCGAAAACTAACAATCCAGTTGATCTTGAAGATCTCAGGCCCATTAGCATTTTACCTTTATGTCCAAAATAATAGAAAAAGTGGTATGAGTGTAATTCACAAACTTTTTAAAAGACAACAACGTTTTGCCTACAAAGCAGTCTGGATTTCGTGGAGGACATAGCACTGCAACTGCTTTGCTGGATGTTGTGGATGTAATTTTAAATGGAGCCAATAAATGAGAAGGAACCATACTAGCTTCTAGATTTTTCACGGGCTTTCGAACCTATCAACTATGATTTGTTCATGTTCAAACTTGCTTTCTATGATCTACATGGCACCTCTTTAAGATGTTTCTCTAGCTACCTCAGTGAGCGATCCCAGCGAGTTGAAACCCGCAGTGGCGACGATATGGTTAATCGGTCTGATCTTGCGTTTATCGATCGCGGAGTCCCACAGGGGTCCATACTCGGACCAGTTCTGTTTGTGATTTACTATGTAGACATTGTTGGTTGCATACGTAACTGAAACCTTCATATTTATGCAGATGATCTCCAAATTTACACGTTTTGTCAACCTAAAATACTCCTGAAGCTGTTTGTAAACTAAATAAAGATTTGAAGCGCGTAGCTAAATGGTCATATGTTAATAATCTGGTTCTCAATCCATTAAAGTCAAAGTATTTAATTCTAGGTTCTAAATGTCAAATAGATGGAATAAATATTTCTTGTCCTATAAAGTAGATGAAGCTTGAAATTTGGGTGTCCTGATGGATAGTAGGCTTAGGTTTCACATTCATGTTGTTGAAGTTGTTAGGGGTTAAATTTAAACACTGAAAAAAAAAAAAAAGACGACAACCTCAGGCGGGAATCGAACCACGCACCTTCCGCATTCCGGGCGGCTGCCTTAACCACTTGGCAGCCGCCCGGAATGCGGAAGGTGCGTGGTTCGATTCCCGCCTGAGGTTGTCGTCTTTTTTCAGTGTTTAAATTTTACTTAAGTATATTTAAGCGTTAATAAAACGCTAAAATATATAAAAAACACTTGTTAGGGGTTGTTTTTACAAGTTGAAAGTCTTGTACAGGATTCGTGACTTTTTTAATGTTGATGTTAGAATTTATTTGTGCTAGTCATTGATTCTTTCTATGCTAAATTATGCTGACACTGTAATAGGTGAGTGCCTGCTGGATTATACTAAGCGGGTTCACGTCATTCCATACCTAAATCAAAATGATATATATGAAAATAGAAACAAGGCGCTCACTTCACTTTGCATGTCTTTTGTTTGGCGTTATAAAATATAAGTCCCTTTCGTATCTCTACGAAAAACTATTTTATTTATGTCGACCACTTAGAATAGTTTAGTGTGTCCCAAAACCAGCACAGCCGCATTTCGTGGCAGCTCTGATGTATCTGATTTGATATGATTGATAGCGCTGTCGCTGGCGTGCAGTGACGTCATCTACCTTTTATTTATTTATTTATTATTATTATTAACTTTATTAACCATATTTCTTAAGATTTTTTTTACAATATTATATTTATTATTAAGTTTTTATTTTTATTTTTTTATATATATTTAAATTGTTTATTTATTTATTATTATTATTATTATTTTTCTGGTTTCCACGGATCAGCGTAGGGGTGCCAACCAGGTATCTCGACATTATGCTAAGTGGAGATCAATTTAACACCACTAGTTCTAAGTTTTTTGTCCATGTTGTTGTTAATAATAGCTACATTAAGTGGTTATGAATAAATATTTTCTATTTCTATTTCTAAAAATATTTAAAGACGGCGTAAGTAAAGGCGATATGTACAGCCACATAGCATGACTTACCGTATAACAATTTCTCCCAGATACACGTTGAAAGTGACTACCTCATGCTGGAGCCTATTGGTTCTCTGTTCCTGGTGTTCTTCGGGACGGTGATGGCCATTCAGTTCACCGCAATGTTATTCCATAGAATGGGCACTCTCTCCCATCTCTTGTCTACTGTCAAACTCAACTGGTACTTCACTAAAAAGGTAAGTGTCTGAACAAATTGTCTAAAAGATAGAAAAAATGTCAACATATACTGAAAATGGTGTGGTGGATGGATAACTGCTGCTACTCTTAATTTCGAGCTTATTTAAACGAAAAGAGTTTTCTTCAACAAACGGCTATATTATATCTTTTAATAGCATAAAATACATGACTATCTGACGTTAAGATAGTTATTCAATTTTTTTTAATAAGATATAGTTATGAGTTAGCTTATATACTGTCCCAATGCTGGGTAAAGGTAATTATTGAAATTATGCTAAAATTTATGGGTATTTGCTTAATCACCACGCTTGCCAAACGCGGGTTGGTGATCATATAGCCGGGCTATGTATACCAATGCATCTGCATCACACATGACCTGACCTGGGATTTGCACTCGAATATCACTGAAGTGGCAAAGTACTTGACCCGATATTCGGATTTGCTAATGTTACTCAGAAATTTGAAAAAACCTGCCACTAAATGTCAAATATCTTTAATAAATTTTGAACCTTAGTGTTTGGGTATAAAGATCAATATCGGTTAGAGAAATTTGACAGTTTTGGATAGGTTGATGTGCAGGCGTGTGTACATCGTATGTGCAGGCGACATCAACCTATCCAAAACTGTCAAATTTCTTCAATAAATATTCAACCATATTCCATTATTATAAAGTTCAAAGTCTATTGATGAAATTTGACAGTTTGTGGTAGTCTGATGTGCAGGCGTGTGTGCATTTATTCATTTATTTAATCTTTATTGCACAATAAAAAAAGTGCAAAAGAAGGACTTAATGCCAAATGGCGTTCTCTACCAGCTTACCTTAGGGCTACATGATGATACTATTTTAATGCCTCTCTGCGTTCCCCAGACTGACGAGGTCACACAACACGCACACATCGAGAAGAACGCCATAGAGATAGCCAAAGACCTGCAAAAGCTGAACGTCGACGACTTAGATCGGGCGGGCGTTGACGATTCCCATGTGTTGCGACGAAAGACTCTGCACAATTTGGAGCGAGCGAGGGAGACGAAACATAACATAGTTAATCTTGACGCTAACTTCAAGAGGCGTCTGCAGAATCCTGAAGCAGGTGAGACTCTCTTTACTTATTCCCTTTATCTTGACAAACGTGATGCGAGTGAGTTTCTTGCCTTCTTCTCGGTACAAGGTCTCCACCGCCGTTTGTCCGATCCGATCCGAACCCTTCGGAGAATCTAGTAGGGCACGTGGACACGCCTTAGCGCGTGATGCCGTTCCCTCTAGAAAACCTCCAAAGGTGATTCGTTTCACACGGCTTGAGGAACCCTTCAAGTTTCTCGCCGCCCCCAAAAAAGACCGGTGAAGCTGAAAGTGCCGCCTGAGGCAATCAGCAAACTACAAAAAAAACCACTGTTGCTTTGGTTTTGACGTAACAAAATTATTTGTATTTAAAATTATTTTATCTGTTATCTTATCAATTTAGTGTAAAGTATTGTATTGTTTTGAAAACTCGATAAGTGATATAACTGTTTACTAACTATCGTGGTCGCTAACATTAGAATAGTTGAAACTGGTACATGTACCATGTTTTTTTTGTTGTTTATAAGTATCCGATATTACGGCACAGATGCGTGGTATTTTTGTTAAATTTTTCTTATAGTGTTGCGATATAGGTGTTATCCATCTATTTATCTCTTTTAATTCAACGTAAACACTATTCATGATCAAACGCTTTATCTTCTGTGTAGACATAATTGCGCGCATGTCTTCTCTGGGCGGCAACCCGGCAATGCGTCGCGCCACTCTGCGCGCTCTACAAACGCGGCGGGAATCGGTACTAGCGGATAGACGCCGCTCGCAGATGATGTTGCAACCGGAGGGCGAGTCGGGCGAATATCTATACAACGCGCCTGTCGCTACGGTAAGTTGTTTGATCAGTTTAATAAATCACCCCTAAAAAAAATATTTATTTATAGTCAAAGTTCTTGAAAGAAAGTTCTCAGGGTAGCAATATTCTATAATTTGAATATGAGTATTTTGTAAACAGTAAGACTTTTTCTTACTCTTCTGAAAACCGTTAGAAGTTGACCTTTTATGTTTCCGACTCTGCTCTTATTTTAGGACATTATGCATATACAATAAACGCGAGTTGCCACCATATGTACCTATATAAAATAAACGATCGAGTAACTCAGTACAAAGTGTTTCATATTAAGTAAATAGTCTATAACTGTCCCACTGCTGGGCAAGGCCTCTATCATTGAAATAAAGTTTACACTACCGATCTGGAAATTGAAACGGGACCTTCGGGTACCGAGCCGAGCGCTTTGCCACACGGCCACTGAGATGTTCCATATAAACATTTCATAAATAGCTATTAAAAGTTAATTTAAATAAAAAAACCTTTCTCCAGATCCCGGAGGTAAGCAAACGGCGGCCTACCAACGCGTTCCTAAACAAAGGCTACGAGCCCGCGATCGACAGCGACGACGAGGACGCGCCGATGCCGCGCCGCAGCACCGTGCGCTTCCGCGACAACTTCGCCTACTAGAATCATAGGATTCTTTTCATAATCACAGATTATCATGAACTATCACATGTTACTTACCTTCATGAAAAACAAAATACCTTTAATTATCGCAATTTACCTTTTAAAATCCCAGGTTACCTTTTATAATCACAGGTTACCTTTCAAAATCACAGGCTACCTTTCAATAACGCAGGTTACCTGTCAATAACGCAGGTCACCTTTTAAAATCACAGGTTACCTTTCAATAACGCAGGCTACCATTAGAATTACAGGTTGCCTTTGTGAATAGCAGGTTACCTTTCATACTTTACCTTTGTTATTTAAGGATGCGTCCCCAAGTTTAGTGTAACTTTTATAATATTTAACGCTTTTGCATGTCGAACTGCGTACAGTATAAACTTAAAGTTTCCTTAGACATTTATTTTATGTTTTTACTATAAATAACTTATATTTTGTATTTTACTGTGTTATCATTGTCTAATGAATTATAATAATATAATAATAATGACAACTATAATTTGTGTTTCATGACAATACAAATATAAATTTCCTGTTCCTAGTCCTACACCACTGCAGAAGCCTAAGGTATTCCAGCCTTACTTCCTCCAATGCTAAACCGTAATAATCAGGCTAGCAAGTAACTTTGAACTATTAAATTCTCACTAAACACAATTAAGACAGCGTGTTGGATTATGATCCGATCTACCGGTCTACTGTTTATGTGGGAAGGCCAGAGCCCAGCGGTAGGGCGTTTGTAGGCTGACGGTGATGAGTCA
Source organism: Eudonia truncicolella (assembly GCA_949315975.1). NCBI lineage: Eukaryota > Metazoa > Arthropoda > Insecta > Lepidoptera > Crambidae > Eudonia > Eudonia truncicolella. Next base: position 8,834,777 of record OX438828.1, on the reverse strand, counting down.
CTCCATGACATACAACAAATAACAAAATATAGAAAAAGTATATTTGACTCCCCAAGTTTTACCTTTACCATTGCATTTGCATTGCATGCAAAACCATGTAATTAGTTTTTATCTATTTTTTATTTTTTAACTGTATTCCTGCATGTACCTGTTATTAGCGCAGATATCTGCTTAGTATTTTTAACGTGTTTTATTTGGTATTGCGTATTAACTGCTCTGTTAGTGTGTCAATTATTTAACTAATATAATAATAAATAAAGTCAGTTTCCAGTAATCAAATATAATGAATGAATAAAATATTTTTATTGAACACCATAGTATAACATAAAGAGGACAACACAAGAAATAATACCAATTACGGTCTTACCGTTAAAGAGAAATAGCAATTTCATCCAGGCAACCATCTACAATATATGTATCTTATAAAAAATATAATCAGTTCAAATTAAAAAAAGAGGTTAATCCAAATCTTTACAGACAGAACCTTAAAAAATCTTAATCTCGGGAAAACTTACCAAAAGCCTAAACGCTAAGTGTTCGGCTTAGTCACCGTACTACCGAAAGTAAGGGGTCGTAGAGCTCGCTCACTCGCGCGGGCGCAGACCGCAGTGAGCGCGCGGCGACCCGACCGACCGCACCGACGACCATGCGAGCGCACGCGCCGCCGCGAGTGACTGCACCATCGCAGTGAAGTGACTTACTAACCCCCAGGATTGCACCCCAACAATACCACCTATAGAAACGGTAAGCTCACACATCAATCACACTTTTAACTTTAAAAGCAGTATACCTCCAGCCGAACCTATCCCGAGGCTACACACGATCAGCTGCAAAAGTTTCTGTAATCGGTGTCCAATTGCATAATCGGTAAGTGATCAGGATATACACCCGTTACATAGCAAAAAATCCCTGCAACAGTAACTCTCAACTTGCAAGGCTCTATCGAGAACGAATTGCATGGTTTCTCTTTCGAAAGTTTCGAAATCAGCTTGTTCATGTGAAATTCATATGTCACACGAAACGTACGAATGAACTTTTCTAATTAAACTTTATTTATTCAGAAACTTATTAATAGACACGAAAAGTACCAGCTAACTTATTTGCAAATCTCGCTTCGGAATTCGTTTCGCGTGTATGTTTGTAATCGTAAACAAAAGTGAATGTAGGTGGGTTCGCTATGAGAGAATGGGAAAACAAAGAGTAGATTCGTTGGTATTACTTGACCTCTAAATGTAATTGGTATGGTATCTTAACATTAAGATAGAAAGATAACGTTGTATAGAATAAATAGTTTTTAATACGATCGGTAACCACATGGTTAGTAATGGCCAAATCAATAAACAAAGATACTATCAAAAATATTTTCTTTATAACCATTGTTCATCAAAGTTAATTAACTTTCTATCGTAACATAGAGATAGCATTTTATGTACAAAAGACCAATATCTCGCATTTTATTAGGTACTGTGTTTTTATTACTATGTTAAAATTTTACAAAATATTTTTTAATTTTTACGTGTTCTCAGTAATAAGTACTAAACAGGTTGTTATTTGAAAATTGTTATCATTGTCACAATCGTAATTGTTTATCGTGAGAGCCTTAAAATATCGACATTCAAGTAAAATCAACGTAGCGCAGTACCCTAAGGCCACATTTACATCCGGTTCCGACAGAGGGCCGTTCTCACTTCGTCAAGAACGAATTATGATATACGCAATTAATAGCGAATTAGCTAATTATCTGTTACGCAAGTCGCAAGACCAGTTTAACGTGCAATACTTACAAAGCACAATTAGATTCAAGGAATGTTACAGATTACATGGCATTATGACATGGCAATAATGATTTTGAGTGGGCAAACCTAAAATACGTTAGACAAATAACATTTTATTAGAACACTGTTTGAAACTTAGTAGGCATTACTATAATAGTATGTACACAATACCAATGCTTAAACGAGTATTTATAAATCCTAATATTCTTAGACGATCAACTTTAGATTTTGTTTCATATACGTTGCAAAATAACCTGTTGATAAATTTGTACATGTACATTTATAAGCAACTTAATTTGGTATTTGTATAAAACAATTTCGCATAGTTTTCGTTACAGACAATTTAAAGCAACACTAAGCTGTAATTTGTAGAGAGTTGTGAAATCGTAATAGTAGAGTATATTTACCAGCCCGAGCAAATAACGCAATTTGCATCTTATTGTCACAGCTGTAGAGGTGATAATCAGTATACAGTAATTGTAAGTTTTTCTGCTCATAAGTTCATACAAATGTAGGCAGCGCTCTGATTAAGTACTGCTAGGCCTTGACTGCCTTTGACCGGAAGAAAGGGGATTGTTATTAGCATTTGCTTGTGTATAGGTCTTTGTAGAGATATACAACCCACCTCCTCAAATTTGACCCTTATGTCAAGGCATTAACGTACAATCAAGAAGATTTATTTAACAATCTGACCTCGACATTGTTTACATTATTTAGAGGTATAGTGATAAAACTTCAATGAAATACTGAAGTAATGGCTAGAATAAGTACGTTGTAAAGAGAAGCGTGTCGTAAGCTGCGCGAACGCAACTGCTCTACAAAAGACTTCAACGCACGCCCACTCTGTACTACTTTAAATGATTGGTTGGTATTTTTGAAGCAATCTTATTTTTAAATGTAATTAGTATAGTTCGCAATAACTAGGTAGTGAGTTATTGCTAATTTATTTATTAAAGTGTGTGTTTTAATCAAATAAAATACAACTAGTTAACGTAGTATCAAAAAAAAAATTAAATGTCCATGTCCATGATCCAATTAATGTTATTTATTGGTATTTGCCAAACCTTAATATTTATTTTTACTCTTACCTATAGTCTTAACGAGTTCGTGCTCGCCCTACGTGCGGCAGCGCGGCATGGCAAACGTTTAGCAGGAGCAAGGTTGTCTTGGTGTTAAAAATTTTATATTTGACCTTCTGAGTTCGACATGAGACATGATTTAAATATAATCTACTTTTTGCTTTCGATATTTGAGAGCATTGTTTATGCAAAATAACAATTAAAAATTATATTTACTGATTGTTATTAATAAACTGATCTTATTTTGCAATTTAAAGATTTTTATTAATTAAAATTAAGATATTTAAACATTTTCAATCAGAATTACATGTATAAATAAATTACATAGTACGTTTTTACTGACCATCAAGACTTATCTCGTAACTTCACACATCTCAATTTGTAAGTCGTAATGTATAGGAAGTTCAGCAACGTCACTGCGCGACCTAACAGATTTGAGTTTTTTCACAGAGAAAACTCCTTTAGTCACAATTAAATACCTTAGAATGCGTTGTTGAATTATTATGGGTCAAAGTTATCCATTAAATAACAGTTTGTCACTAAACACGTAGGTGCCTCTGCGGATACCTGTCGGAAGACTTAAAACAATTTGTGTTAGTATACTAACTTTTGAAAAAGCAATAAGCACATATTCATTGATGCTAGCTATGTACCTACCTGGCATACAATGATACAAAAAAATACATATATTTTTTTATTTATTAAAAAAACATGTTTCAAAAACAATAATAATATAATAAGTTTAATTGAAAAAAAACATAAAACGTGTTAAATTACGGAGCTTTTTAGGCCCTACTTTATTTTAAACCGATTTTCTTTGAATATTTTTTTTTCTTTTTACAATCGACGGACTTTTGTTTGCACAAACAAATGATTAAAGATAATTCTATTGCCACAAAATAGTTGTAACAACAAGTTCGCTTGTCGGCTGTCAGCCGGCGTCAATGGCGGAGGCCTACTTTCTCTTTTTTGTGTAAATTTTCTCGCGTTCTTGCTTATGGCCTATCGATGGCTCAGACAATAGATATTTTAAAGTAAGTAATGGGCAAACGTGTTGCATCAGAGAACATAACGGCGTATAGAAAACAATAACTATTACATACATGTAGGAAATTATCTACTCTATTTTTGCTTGTTATGTTATGAGGCAACAATGTCTTAATATTTATTTAAAGAATTGCCAATAGAGTATCTACTTCTAAAAAGTTAGTGTAAGTTGCTCACTAGATGTAAGCATAAAGTACGTAATTGAACTAACTACAATATTAAGTAAAGTTATTTTCATCATCATCATAATCATATCATCATCATCATCATAAACGGCCCACTGCTGGGCTCAGGCCTTGTTACGAACAATTGAAAGAGTGGCCCATAAGTCCCCACACTGAGCCTGAACCAATGCGGTTTGGTGGGTTAGCCACTAGAGTTTATTTGCTGAAATAATAAGTTTCTCATTATTGATACTAAATCGTGTTTTTAAATATCAGAATTCAGCATCAGCAGCCTACCTATAGATAACAAAATCTCATCATTTTACTGTTATTTTTTTTATATCGAAATAACACTATTTATCCACCTTTAAACATGAATACTTAGATTACATACACGTACCTATGAACGACTGTAGTTCAGCAAAAATCGCAAAATTCGCAAAGGCGGGCGCGGGCGTTGCTTTTTCGTGAAACTTTTTGCTTTGCTACGTACGTTTCATGGTTAGTGTCTGCATCCACAAAAACCGTTAAAAGTAGACCCATTTCTGTATCCACAATATTTTAATATATACATTACTAAGTATGTATATATTAAAATATTTACTTACCTACTTACACATAAATTAATCATATATATGTTTGTGCTCTTCCAATTGAGCTATCGTGGTACGACCACGAACCACGATAGCTCAATTGGAAGAGCACCTGACCCGGTATGTCAGAAGGGTGCAGGTTTAAATCCTGCTCGTGGAAATTTTTTCAACATTGTGTTTTTGTAATTTGTTTCGCAACAAAATTTGCGTTAAAGTTATATAAACAAAACAAAAACATTTTATATATGTTTTTTTTAAAATCTGGAGTTTTGTTTTAGATCAAGTAATTTTCCCTTAAAGGTTGTTTATTATATTTAAAAGTCTTTGTTGTATTATGAATATCATGTAATTGTCCTTTCATTCTCTCATTGCAAGCATAACATTTGAAGACTAGTGCATAACGTCACATAAGGTCAAATGTATTACGCGTTAGGTTACGCAAATGTGATCTTTACTCCGTCTTCTTAAAGTCCGATCAGTCTCTTGGACGGTGTTTGACGAGGTCACCGATCGACAGTAGGCATGGATCACGCTTCAGCTGTTTTCTGGCACGCTGTTACGTTTGCGGGTAAAAACGTCTTGATTTATTGGTAACAAACTTCAATCATTACGATGCTAATGTATGGGTAACAAATCGCTTGTGTACATTGTATAATGAAATGGTCCACTTTGGTTCCTCGAATAGTAAATTATGTCTAAAGCTTAGCTTAAACGTTATAGCTTTTGTTTTTATGGTAAATATTTGGCACATTTTTTTAAAATCGTTTTGTAAATTAAACAAAGCTTTACTTTTAATTATTTTTATTTAAGTGCTACTTACAAGTGAATATGTCTTGTTTAACCTCTCCAAAAAGCCCATAATATGATAGGAATAGTTTACGTCAGTAGTCTCTAACGTGGTGGCTATGAGACTTGAATCACTATTTCTCGAATTAAACTCGAGCGTCTCCCCGTTCCTTTTAAAGGCTGAAGACAAACATCACAAGAAAGTCGGTAACGTGAATAATAGCTTCTATCAGATAGACAACTATCCATGTTTCATGTTATGTATGTAGTAAAGTCGTAATCTGTATCTATTCAATCGAGGCATACACTATGTATTAATAGATATGAATGTAAGACAGTGTTGCGCAGACCGCCGCCGCCGTAGAGGTGGCTTCGATCCGGAGGCAAGGGGAAGGGGGGAGGGGGAACAGCTGGCGGCCGCCAACAGTGAAAGTGAACAAGCGCCTGCGCCGGCCCTCAATGCATCCACTTCCATCGCATTGCTTTATAGGAATAAGATTGGCTGGACCGATTAAGTAGAGTAGGTAGAGTCAACGGCACGCCAAGTTTAAAAACAAAGCAATAAAATCTGTGTAGATATGAGCTTAGGTAAATACTTTTTAGGCGACGTACGTATTTTTATGTCCATTCTTTAAAAAGATTGTAACATTGTAACAAAATATTGTCTGTATTGTTTTCAGTTCTACTCGTACAAAAATTATGTAGCCATACCAGCAATTCAACGTATAACAAAATTCAAGCATCGGACTGAAAATTCAAATTTAACGAGTTGAGACAATTAGTGGCTGGCTACCAATCAGTGATTGTAAGGCCTTTCTTGATCTTTAAATTGTAACTCACCTTCTTTGTCACTATGAGACGCTGCTTCAATGCCATACAGGTTATCGTTCTCGTTAACATTACATTACAGTTAACATCGAATGGTGAGCACTCGGAACGCGGGAGGGCTCTGAGACGTAGCGCGTCATAAGACACTCATGTATTCGACGCTTTGGACGTAAGGTCGGGCAGCTCTCGGTGGCATTTACAATTATTTATCTATACATAAACATAAAAAGTAAAGTTTTGACTCACTCACTGACTGACTGGCCCAGTCCAAAGCCTTTTGTAATAAAAACCTTCATAAATCGCGGATATATCCACATGTAAATCGCAAGTGATTTTCAAATAGTTGCCATCGTACGTCTATGTTGCACTTGAGTTTCGATTACCTACTTTGGTAGGGGCTCAATTGCTTGTTGAACTTTTGCGTACAATAGTGTTCAGCAAGCTTTTGAGACTGAGTCAGTGTTTGGTTTGATTAGAATATGTTGGATATGGCTATTGTTCACTTATACTCTTATATCACCACACCCATCAAATCTTCGTTATTTCGAAACATATATCCCGCCTAGATACTGTATCTACATCCAGTATTTACTAGAGCCCTAGTGAGAGTTAATTATTTCTACATTTCTTTTGTTTTTTTGTTACGTGATTTTTTACGTGTTTTGTGGTGAAAAGTGGCCTTCTATGATAGAAAGGTAATTTTAAAAAGATGGAAAAGAAAATATATTGGCTAAGTTTCTTGCCTTGTGCTTCTCAGTACAAGGTCTGCCGCCGTTGACTTACTAATAGATGAAGTACTTTCATAATAGCTCATATTGTAGCCTGTTATAAATAAAGAATTGCCAATTAATAATTTAAGAAACCAGATAGGACTACTAAGACGTTATCCCTTTCAAAATATATTCCGATATCGCCGCGGTCAATTCGATCTATTTGAAACGAGTATTGTCCATTATATTGTGTTAGCACAATGGAGACAAGCGGGGCGATTGTCCAGCCGGTCGAAGCCTCTGAAGTCGCTGACCTTGGGCTTTCGAGTTCTGATCGCCTCCGCGGGCCTATGAGCAATACGGCCTGCATATCTACAGTGAACAGGCAAAATTTCAAATATTCTAAGGGCAGGCATTCGCTTTTCAAATCAATGGCAATAATTCTTACACGATGAAAATAATTGCAAGCGCTCTATCTCGCTTGTGCCTATCTGTAATCAATGGTGATTATTTGACAGTGAAAGATCTTGAACGTTACGTTACGCTCCATCTGACGGTGTATCGATCACGCCGTTTGAGGAACACTAAGTTTCTCGCCGCCCCCAAAAAAAGTCCAGTGACGCTGTAAAGACTGTCTTAGGCGATCAGTAAACTCTCTCCAAAAAACCGACCAAGTGCGTGTCGGGCCACGCGCAGTGTAGGGTTCCGTAGGCCATCTCAATAATGCGGACTCTGAGAAGAGGGCTTTTATGAACATTTATTTAACGATGGCTCACATACTTAAATGTAGATACTACCGGTTTCACACACCTGACAACGTTATTTAAGTAGTGCCCAATGAGAAATTTGTACTGCGCCAAGTACATTTTATAAGTTGGTCGACTGTTACTCGTAAACTTATAAAGCCTACTTAGCTGTGATAGTTTTCCTCTTAACTTCGTCATATATACAACTACCATGAATTTTTTCACGTATCCAAAAACAACCATTTGGCTGGGGTCAGACAGACAGACAGACGGACATGGCGAAACTATTAGGGTTCCTTGTTGACTACGGAACCCTAAAGAAAGCAAGTTCTATCAAAATCTTGTACTTATTTAATTAATCAAGCTGGTAGTTGAGTGGTAAAAACTAATTTACCTAGCAAAACAAAATTCTTTTACAACAATAAAAGAAAAATAGAGTCTAAAAAATGATATGAAAAATCGTAGGTAAACCATGATCAAAAACAACGATTGTGCAAAAAAACTCACACAGGCTCACAGTAGGTAAGTAATTAAAAAAAAAATTGCTTTACAATTTCGCGAATCAAACCCGATACATGACGATGTCATCCTCGGCCTGCTAACGTTATAGTGGTCGTCGTCAGAGTAGTTATGCTGTATAAATATTATTTTTAACTTTTTAATGCAAACTTGAAGCTAAACATTGCAGTTTCTTTCTGTGTGTTCTGAGTAAATATTATGTAAGATTGATTAAGACATTTCAAAAACATACGTTAAAATTGTAATATGTAGCCAAGAGTGCAACATTATATGTTGTTATTATACTTATGAGTGTTAGTTATGAGGTATGTTATATGCTGTAAGGTATTACGGAATATTAAAATATATAGGTAGGGTTGTCACTTTGTCTGACACCCAACATGTGACGTAACATGTTCCGGTTTAATACAAAATTCAGATTACTAATATTCGTAATTATGTTAACTTTTATAAACAGAATAATAGTATTATGAACTTGCCTACGACCTTTTACATTTATTACGCTTATTTGGTAAATTTTGCCAGCAATTTTGCTCTATAAATGCAATAAAAGGGACAAAGTAAGTAAGCAAATAAAGAAGCAACATACTAGCGACCTTAAATCAAGATGGATACTTGCATGCATTGGTGCTTTCAAGGGATGAATGACCGCCAAGGTCGGGAATGCGCTTTGTGAGGGTATGATTCACGCGACCAACACTTCGGATAACAAGCTGAATGCAGTTCGCATTTAATTTAAATGTTATGTTATTTCAATAGCATGAAAAACCATAGCTTTGCTTAAAACGGAATATAATCGTAAAAAACAGTTGTTTGGAATTTTTTAAAGGATGATTTTACTTTTTTCTCTAACGGTTCTTTGTGGTCTTCCCGGGTATTTTCACGAAAATCCGGGTTTTGACACGTCGGTGGCCGAGTGGCAAAGCGCTTGGTCCGGTATTCGGAGGTCCTGGGTTAAATTCCCTGGCCATGTAGTGTGAGTTTCGATTTATCCCTTAAGTGTAAGGTTGAAAATGTATTGAAGAAATTTGACAGTTTTGGATAGGTTGATGTGCAGGTGTCTGTACCAACCCGCGTTTGGCAAGCGTGGTAATTAAGCTTAGTATTCCTAGCCAAAGTAGCGATAATAATAAAGGAAGGCTTTACTTAGTAGTGGGATAGTGTATGGGCTCCTCACTTTGGTTTACTGAGTAGCTTTGTGTTCATGTACACACGAAACACAACGCCTGAAAATTAACTGATCTGATATGAATGATAGAGATTTTATGCAGTTTTCTGTAAAAATCGTAAAGATAATAGAGTCTTATTTTACTTTTTATTTTTAAGTGCTAATTGCTACACTGTATTTGTGTATTTATGTATTTTTCATTGTATTTTATAAATATATATATATATATAAAAAAGTCATAAATATCAAAGGTGACAGACGCCATGATTAAAAGGTACTAAGAGCGGAATTACGATAACAATTAAAATGAATCATGATTTTTTCTACTTTTGTCGCGATAAGTTGAGTCACAAGGTATCGTGGGAAAATATGTCAATTAAAAGCAAGTATGAAGATCACACTGTGCACGTACACATTAGTGATCTTATTAATTTCTTAGATAAACTCATTTCAAAGTAGGTACAGACGCCAGCACATCAACCTATCCAAAACTGTCAAATTTCTTTATTAAATATTCAACCATATGCCATATACATAAAGTTCAAAGTCTATTGAGGAAATTTGATAGTTTGTGGTAGGTTGATGTGCAGGCGTGTGTACTTGAGTATATTAGTTTTTTTTTAATAAATATTGGACTTTAAACGTCACACTATGGGCTTAGCTCTTCCCATACAACATTATTAGCACATGAGGAGATTGAGCTTTCTACGGGGGCAAGTACTGGCAAGATGGTGGGTTTAGTTAGAAAGTAATTAAACTTACGAGACCAACGGCTTAATGTGCCTTTCGAAGCACGGATGGGCTTTAGATATTTATATTTGGTCACCTATCCATTGTCCCGGCATTGCAAAAGTTGCTTCTTGCAAATATCTCAAATTCTCAACCCTTACGTGTAAATCGTTTGTATGTCTCCGGGGCGGGATGTTTGCGTTCTGTTTGTTATTTAGTTACTAACATAGTTGTGAGTCTATTGTTACTAACATACCCTACTCTATTTTATTTATTTAATGGATTTTATTATAATATGATCTAATTGAATTTAATAATACCCACTTAGTCCGACCGGGTGTTATATTATAACACCTCTAAAAGTATTATGGATGTACCCTAATGTGATACTTTTAAAGTTTCATTTAGAACCACCCATAAATGCCTGATCGGTTTAAATGGGTTGTAGTAATATGTAATTTTATTGTATTTGAATTGGTAGTTGTGAATATGGACCAGGGTATGAAATAAGTTTTTTTTTAAATCGCTGTTAAATCGAACATGACATTTTACATTTATATTGGGTATTAATTTAAAAACTACTAGCTTAATTTTACCGGTTTATTAACGTAACGTTTATTATTCCACGTTATTCCAGAGGATGGGCAGCAGGTTAACTCTCAACTTACTGCGATTGCCAACCCGTCTGCCAAGCGTGGCGATTATGGCAAATCCCCTCATATATCCTTGGGGGAGGCCTTTGTCCAGCTGTGGACGTCGTTTGGCTGAGATGATGATGATGATGATTAACGTCTTATCTGTAGATTTAAAAAAAAATTAAACTAACAAAGTTTTTTTCTTTCCAGAATTTAAAATAATCATGGCGACGTCGGGAGGGAAGCGGCGGGAGGAAGGGAGTGACAACTCGGACGACGAGCTCACGCCGCTCGCCAATGAGATCTACGGAGGAAGGTGCGTTTTAACATATTGAATGCGGCAGCTAAAATAACAGTACAGCTTAATTCTGATCTGGGCTTCGATTTTAACATTTCAAAACGGCACAATCGTGTCTCAGTGGTAATGTCAAAATCAAGCTATCGATACATTATTGAATTAGCTGATTATAGGCCTGGGCCTGGGCCTATAGTCTGCTTTCAATATTTCTATTATCGGTATAAGGTATCTGGATACCTTATACTGATAATAGAAATATCAGGGGATCGGTTAACATTCACAGGATCAGCCCCCCAACCGCCTAACTCTATCGACATCGCTCTCGCTATCGCGCTCTATAGTTTATGGCGTCATTTTGTAATTTCTAAAGCGATATGAAAGCATTAAGAAAGCAATATCGAAAGCTTTAGCCTATAGCTTTCGATATTACTTTTATATAGCTTTCGAAATGGCAAGATTACGCCATAAACTATAGAGCGCGATAGCGAGAGCGATATCAATAGAGTTAGGCGGTAGGCCCCCAGGAGGGGCGGGCGATTTTTAAACCGGTGACTTAATTCTCACGCTGTGATATCAATTGCAAGTGCTCCTTTTTCTCTTATGCAAGTTCACAGGTAACTTATTTTTGTTAGGTACCGAAAATTCTCGAACGATATTTATCTTAAAAATGAAATGTCTCTTTTAATATCGAGATCACCGGTGAGATTAAAAAATCGTCCCCCAGATCGGAAACACTCTACCGCTGGTTGGGTTGGGAGATCTATTCTGACCCCACCCACACTGATAAAAATGCGTAAAGACTATATGGCCCTCTCAAGAATTTAAAATGATTGTGTTACTAACCTAAACATATATTTGTAATTTATTCAAAAACAATGCTAAGTACGTTGCACACTGCCTGCACAAAGGGATGGCCATTAGTAAAAATACAACATTTGTAATACCGTTGCCTCCAATGGTTACACGGCCTGTAATGTTTAAAGTTTGTACGTTACATTAGATGTTGATTGATTATCTATTCAATGTACCTAATTTAAAACAAAAGTAGCGCTTAGTTTACCTAACTTAGCAAATATGCTTGCGATGACCGCGGCGCCTTGCAGGAAAACAACAACAACTTTTGTTTCTTAGTCTTTTTTAAAGTAACATCATATAACATTTACTTCTTTCTACAGTCTCAATCGTCAACCTGCAATTTAGTAGGTATATACAAGTTATACGAGTAATTTGACATAATCTACGTGTTCTAACATTTATTGCAGCAACAAGGAAAGTTAATATTTGCTGTGCTAAAACACATTTTTTACTTTACTTTGAAATCGCACAAAAACTCTTCTTAACCAGTAAATCACCTTGACGCTCTTTGACCTTTTATTTTCTTTTTATAGACCTTTGACATTTGATACTGCTTATTGCTTTTTCATACCCCTAAGTGATAAAGGTGGTCCACCCCAAATATTTCTTTTTACAATTAATTTTTCAATACAAAATGTTCCACGATTTGTTTGCTTTATTGTTATAGAAACTGTCAAAGTGGTACGAAGTCCGCCGGGTCAGCTAGTTAATATACAAAATAATGAATACCGAATCATATTGCTATATTATTTATATGAATACTGTATATAATAACAACGTTTCTGCTCTGGTTAAAATCAAACTGAGAAAAATAGATTCGGAAAATGATAATAAATACGAGAAGTCATTTCAAGTTCGGCTGTTTCTAGAATAATTTTAGGTACAAAATTTAATTTTATAACAGTTTTATTAAAAAAAAAAGGTTATTTTACTGTATTCATACTGTTTTCATATGGTAATATAAACACATGTTTAACTGTTATACAATATGAAAACCTGCGAAACACATTACACATTTGGTCTAGAAAAGGTAACTGCTTTGCTTTAGACAATGGTTTTGGCAATTAGAGAACTGTATGCAAAAATGGATATTTATTTTTGTTAGTACCTAAATGACAGATATTCAAAACAGTGTCACTTCACTTAAAACCGTCCTAAAGTAATACAAGAAAATAACAAATCATAGTTTAATTAATAACGAATCAAATTAGTCGGAAAAGCCTGTACCACCTGGCACAAGCGGTATTTATTGTTTGTTCGTCTCAGTAGTACGTTAACATAACGGTGGGTGGGTCGATCCGTACGGTGGTTACGTGGAGATGAGCGGATCTTCGGTGGTGGTGACATCACCACGCCAAGGCCCCGAACTAACGCTGCGCCACGTCACCACGCTCTCGCCCGAATATTTGAACCTTGACATCTGGTGAGCTCAGTCAATCCAAGAGGGTAACTATACGAGATATAAATAATATTACTTATAAATAAACTTTTTGTATAAGTGAATGTCTTGGTACGATGGAAGGGGGCTTTTGAATCAGGTGTAATGTTCACAGCTCCTGTTCTCTAAAGTGGTCTTCCACATGTAGTTCTATGATATGATTCTGGAGGTAATCACACTAAAACTACTAGAATGCTAGGGATACCCAGGGCCGTCTTTAACCTATTGGAGGCCCTGGGCACTTTAGGATAATGGGTTCCTTATGCTATGCTAGATTTCAATAAAACAGGCAAAAGGAGAAGGAAAGCAAAATTCTAGCTTTATTCATCTGGTGTTTTTATTCATTTGCAGCCAGATATAGTTCCCACTGTAAGGCCCCTGGTTTATTTGAATTAAAAAGCAAGAAAGTCGAATAAGTTAGTAATTCTTGTTTCGCAAAACAAATTTGATTATCGTTAATATCGGTTATCGGTTAGTGGTCCGGCAGGAACAAGGAGGACCCATCGATTGCGGGGCCCTGGGCACTTGCCCAGAGTGCCCAATGGTGAAGAAGGGCTTGGGGATACCTATTTTAGCAGCTACATAAGGATCTGTAGCTGCTAGGACAGATTCTGGTTTGTTAAAATTGGTTTTCCTGTTAGGTTACTCACGTTTACCCGTTATTATATTCGCTTTACGAAAACTCATGTAGCTACATACAAGAAGATGGGGAATGAACCTTCAATTAGCAAACACTTTGATTTTTTTTATAGATCTACTCGTATTTATTTTCTTCGTTTTTGCGTCTAGTCTCCCTATGACCACGAAGTCGCCATAAGGTTCAAGGCGCCTAAAATAACATGTAAAATGAATAAGAGCAGATAGATACTTACCTTTTTCTTTTTTTTTTGGAGAGAGATTGCTGATGGCCTCAGACGGCATTTTCAGCTTCACCGGGCTTGTTAGTAGGCGACTAGGAACGTAAAGGGTCCCATCAAGCCGTGTGAAACGAATCACCTTCGGAGGTTTTCTAGAGGGAACGGCATCGCGCACTAGTGCTTGACTCACCGTATTAAATAATTTTAGTTAGTTAAACTTTTTCTTAATTCTGTCATTTCTGTTTTTCTTAAAATATTATTATTATCAAACCAAAATTATTTGTTTTCTTTGAATATCTGCGCCATGATCAAATATATTAGGTATGTACGTATCGTATACTTCACCAAACAAAACCATGGCAAAGTTCCGATAATAAATTAATGAATATTAAACATATATTTGATTGGTGTGTAATGTAGACAGACATTTTACAGGAATAGTCAACAGCTTCAAAGTGACGTAAAGTAAAGCAAAAAGATCAGAATACTAACGCCAAACCTATAAAGAAAGGCGGACGTGGAGGAGATTTTTTACATGTTCCATTTGTATATAAGTTTTTACAGAATACTAAAACCGTACGTTTAGTTTTTGAAATCGCCAATACGAATATTATAGTTATTATTATTATTATTATAGTTTTAATGCTCTTTAATAATGTTAGGCGAGCTGCGATGGCAATAAATTTATGAATAATTGACAGTTAAATTGTTAAGCGAATAGTCATAAGCCTATAAGTTACCAGGGACTGGTATCTGGCCAGTTGTGACGCATTATGAAGTCGTCAGAATGATTTTCTATAATGACATCTAGTTTATTGGCACCTACCGTAGATACCTGTTGCTATTAATAATAATAAGTAATTTATTATTACAATTTTAATGATCGACACTATCGACTTGCTATTTACTTTTGTGTTTGTCGTGCATTTATATACCTCTGTCGTAAAATATGATTAAATATCTTTATATAATTATTTATGGACACGGGACTATATAGCAATTGTTTTATTTACTATTTTGTCACCAAATATTGTTATTTGTATAAGGCAGTGCTTATGAACTATTTTACCTATGAAATAAGCAAATGCTGTAAGGATACCAAAGTGACGCGAAATTAATACCGAAACCATCAATTACTGTAAAAACAACTTGTGATTTTTAAATTATTATACTGCATTATTTCCTTAAAACAAATCTGATTATCTTTCAGACTTCTCCACACTAACCTATTTGGATTGCTCATTTTGTGTAAATCTAAGACCTACTAAGTCTACCTATTTTCTGGTTAGACCTAACAATAAAAAGTTTATAGTAGTCCGGCATTTCGTTTTGTAATTTTTTGGGATCGAACTTGCTCTTGATTTTAGTCTACAAATTAGTTGCAGTTCTCAAAAAGAAAAAGTTTGCTCGTTGAATGCTTCACCTGCAGTATAAAGAATCACACTATCGCACCGAGTCATCTCGCATTGAGCAACAAGTCGGGCCAAATGACACGCATTGGTTCCGCTCCTAAGCTCTCACTCACGAGCTTGACAAGATGCGATGTAATGATGATGAATATTGGCTACGACTTCGGTTGGGAAAATCGATTCACATATTTGTAACGAGCTTTTAATGCACGCCAGTGTTACGTGGTCTCATAAATAAACATCGCACTGGATGTGGATTTTAGAGCGTTGTTAATCTAGCTACCAAGGCTTAGAGCTTAGAATGTCTCGGTGACCGTACTGTGCACATTCAAAGCAATATGGTTTTATCTGCTACTTTAAAGTTATCTATTTACAATATAAAGTATTAAATAAACGATAAAAACATTTGAAAAATACCGGTTTCGTTAAAAATTAAATGAAAATAATGATATGATAATTATATGGCAATAGATGTGCTGAAAGTTTAAATGCTGAAAAAGTTCTTGTGTTGTTAAATGTGTTGGTAGTAAAACCTTTCAAAAATAATTCTTAATGTAACAAAATATTCAATAACGCTTTCGGATTACGCTATCTAAGAAAGATACCATTTGGTAACAATAATTAAAACAGAAAATAAAAATTATCGCAGTGAAATATCACTGTATTGAAACATTTACAAAGCCGTTTAAAGAGTAATATTTATTGAAAGCATAAAAACGATGAACTATTGTATCTAGTAGAGGTCGATTCGTTCGGGCCCGGAACCCGCTCAAATGCCAAGGTTGACAACTCTGACGACACAACTTTCGATCGGCCACTGCGTCTGCGCCACATTTTTGCGCCCCACTTTGAACGCGGCCTCAGTAAACGACTGTACACAGAATTATTGTTTTATCCGCCTTGTTTCTGTAACGTTTATAGAAATATTCAGATCGATTAGCATAGAAATAGCATATTGTATTTTGTTTTAATAAATAATAAACGCTCTATGCGAATAAAATCTTAATGTTTGTAATTTTTATTACGTATCAGAGATTATGTTAATCGTCAGTTTCGTAATACGCATTATGTATTCAAAATAGATCATATTGAATAATCTGATCGAGATACCTTTTCTGTATCACGAACGAATTGTTGTTGAACAAGAATTGGAAGCTTTATAACTAACCAAAATTTACGTAAAAAGTACCTTATCAGCTTAATTATAAAGGTTAAAATCGTAGTAGAGAAATAGCCGCTAAAGGTGTCGCCCGTACGGGACGACTTGGGTCACGCGTGATCTGCATTAAAATTTACGAGACAGACCGTTGATATACGACCAACGTCTAATAAACAGCTAGCGGCTCTTTAAATATCTAGCCCAGCTTGAATAGATACCTATATAAAGTCCAGCGGGGCTATGTTTATGTACATATCAGACAAAACAAATGACGGTAACTTCTCAGTCTAAGTAAGTGACGTAATAATCTTGAGCCTCCGTAACACATATAGAAATGAGTAAGTTCATAAGTTCTGCATAAGCTTGGCCGGCTAACGGACGGTCGACGACCTCTGACGTTGGGCAAGGGGCAAATGCGCGTCTGGAAGTGATGTTTCGCATAACAAACTGATGCTACCAAATGTTGAGAACTTTAACCGATTTCAACAAAAAAAAACACCTTTGTTTTTAATGAGGCGTGACGAAAAATGGTGAACTTTTTAATCGATAATTACTGCATAATCCATTAATATACAAAACTTATTGGCATTTTTGTATATGCATGATGTTTCTGTTAGAGACCGGTTTGTTTGTATTTGTGATTTCTACAATGTGTTGATTATGCTATGCTTAAATGCAAAGTTGGCAGGAAATATATAAGGTTTTTAGCTATAAATAAGGATAAAATACTATAAAGTATTCTGTCAGTACCTACCTAAGTCTCAATTTTAATTAGACCAATATAACAATCACAATGCTTTAGTTATATTTTCATGGTTTTAGTCTTTATTTTAATATTAAATACTGAAGCATTTAGAAGTAAAAGTGCACTATCAGTCAGTTGTGCTGTGCAGTACACGTAGATTTCAATAAGGTAAAGTAAGTTTTTGTCTAATAAAAGGAGACTTTATCAGCAGAACTTAGAGACATATTGCGGTAATGGTGGAATCAGAAATTATGAAATATAATATCAAACGTTTTACGTATTAACGAATGCGGCGATCAAAACATAATTACACTAGATTAAACTTTATGGGCACGGAATTAAAACTATAAAAGTCAAGTTTGATCCGCATATGACTGTACCTATAAAATGTTTTTGTTTTGTTTATATAATTTTAACGCAAATTTTGTTGCGAAACAAATTCTAAAAACTATTCCCGAAATTATTCTCTTTGAATAATTCCGGCGGGCTAGTTAGAACCACGATAGTTCAATTGGAAGAGCACCTGACCCGGTATGTCAGAAAGGTGCAGGTTCAAATCCTGCTCGTGGAAATTTTTTCAACATATGTGTTTTTGTAATTTGACTGTACCTATTCACTAACAAGTTATAACGCAACATTCAATTAGAAGGTACCTATTATGTAGTAAAGTTTTATGCTTCTATAGTTAAATACAAAAGGAGTTATAGTGGGTAATATAACGCCCCAATCGTCTAAAGGTCACGTCGAATGTATGCTTTTAATTTTACACTGCCGCATATTGGTTATGAGCATACTATTTTATAATATCTTAATTGGTCAAACAATATTATGTCCATGTCTACAGCTTTTGACCAACAATTAAATATGACTTTGCCTTAAGTATAATGAAATGAGGAAGCAGTCGTCACTTCTCTCTAAGCTTTGAGGTAGTTTTTTAAAATTGAATTTATGCCATTTTCATTTTATTTTGTCAAAGACTTTAAAATAAAGATTTGGATAGGTTCTTAACTAGAACCCCGATACTTCGACAACTACGTGTAGCGATAGCAGAGTGGCAGCGATAAGCCTGTATTGTAAGATTAGGTACATAACAACAATTCGCCAAAGAAATTGCACTCTATCATAATCCGTGGTTGCAACAACTTCGGCATGTGTTTGTAGCGAAGGCTTTCGCAAGTTTTCGTGAGCGCGAGCGACATTGAGTGGCCTATTGTTAGTTAACATGCGCATGCGCAGGCTTTGCCGATTGCTTAGACGCTTGCGGCGGCGCGGTCTGGATCGCGCCGCAGAAGGTCACCGCCATATTATACCGCAATTTATATAAAAGATTTTGCACTGAACTCAGATTATGACCAAATGTTTGTGGCTAGCGGCGCTTAAAGAAATAAAATATGACTATGATATTTTTCAAATGAATACTCCTTATTACGACTTAAGGTCAGTTGATAGGTGTGGTCAACCTTCTATCACTTTGAAACACGTATATAGTCATGTCATAGTCTAGTGTCATGCATGCAAGATTACTTACCAAAAACAATTATAAATTAGTAGCTAGTAGCTTTGTATTATTACTTAAATTGTTGTTAAGAACCATGTACTTTGTAGATAGAAAGAAAATTGAAATTGAATTGAAATACATTAGTTTAGTCATCATTATCATCATCAGTCTATGAATTTCCCAGTATAGATAAACTCAGCTTACCGGCTATAGGGTCTAGCTCTAGTTTGTTTTTTAAAAAATAAAACGTTTCTTATTCTTATTTAGTGTAAACAAGACATATAGTTATTATGGACTTTAAATTTGGAGCCTTGCAGTTGCTGTTAAATAACCATTCTGATTTTTTTGTAAAACAAGCGAGAACTAACACTTAACACAAAAAAAAGTAAATAATCTTTAAAAAAAATAGATTTTAAAAATAACTATATGGTCGACGAAAAAGGTCATAATAATAGAAAATTTATAAGTAACTAGTGACATGTTGTTAAGGCATTAATAGTTTACTTTCATTCTGTTCACTGTCACAATTATCGCACGGCGCAATATAATTTCACATGCCCACTGCTGCAGAACGAAGAACTCGCCGCACAGTGTTCCATCCAGTCCTCAGACGCTGAACACAAGAAAAAAATAAACACAACAGAGTACATAAACCAAAAGGAAAACAGTTGTTCCAGTTTAGAATAATTTCAAAAATGTTTTCACGTTTCCATTTTAGTAATTATTGTAATCGTTTTTTTGGACATACACTGTCTGCTATAATAGAAATTACAACAGTAGTAGAGCCAGCTAGGTACTTAGTCACTTTGATGTGTTGTTACACTTGTGTAGCCGACTTCATCAGCAGTCACGAAAAAACATATTGACTGTTTAAGTTATGCATAATTTTCAAACTACCACATGCTAAACTATAAACAAAATGTTGCTTGCTAACAATTGAAAATTGACAAGATTAGTTGGGCGACAGGATGGGTTCGTGGATTAGGCCCCCGGTGTGTGATGTTAGTGATAGGAGCATATGTGTGGTTAACACTAGCACTTGTGCCGGTGTATTGGGATATACATACACTATGTAGTAGCACAATTACAAATCATCTTAGTTTAGACTAGTCGGTACTATAATTTTGCAATGGGATTGAAGAGAAATTAAAAAACTAAGTAACAAAAACGCACGCGTTCGGTCTTTATCGAAACTTAAATTAAAATACGTTGGAATGTTTTCCATCAACGCCAATTTTCTTTCTCTTTTCGTTCACAAACAATGGAACCAATTGGCTATTATAATAATTTTCGCACGGTCATAACTCCCGAGTGTTCTAAAAATTTATATTCACATTTTGTCCGTTCGGCCGTCCGTATACAATAGAGTATCGGTGGCGCCGCCGGTGCGGTGGGCGCGTGCCGTCCGCACATGTCCGCAGTCGTCGATGAGGACGCTCCGTTTGCTGTCCTCACAAACTTTTATCGAACATCAATCGAGTAGATAAACCTCAACAGTTTAAGTTCAAACAAAACACTGTCGCAGAAACAAATCTGTCGAATTTCTAGTGATGTTCTGTGAAATTTTCTCCGGCATACAAGAGAGGTTTCTTCAGATGGTCAGGTGAAATTGCTGACTGAAAATGAGTGAACACGAACGGAGACGCTACTGTGAGAAGGATGATAACGACGAGCCAGTTTACGTCCCGAATAATACCTCCGTGTACAGTAATGGTACTTTGCATTACTGTAGTATTTACAGGTAAACAGTTGTGAGGTTATTTTGTCATAGAACTTGTTGTGTAAGTGAAGCAAGACTGATATGTTCCCATAATAACAGTCCGTCCAGTGAAGTTGCATGTTGGTATGTCGATCTACTTATAGTGGGTACAAAATTCAAGAAGGTACTTAAATACATTGTGTTTTAAAAATTACACTTTTAATTATGAGAATTTCTAGAAATAGAATATCATATTTATTCTTTTGTAACGTTCCATTTAAAAAACATCTTTCGACGATTATAAAGCATAACAAGGCAGGGTAACTTGGTATGAGATCAAAAGACTTCAGCTACATGTAAAACGTCACGGAAATAAGAGAATAATTAAACAATTTTTAGACACGAAAGCGTTGATAATAGCACTAATTACCATCCATTATTATTAACCGGCAAAAAGAGACGAGTCTACAAATATTTCGCTACAATACATACACTATAATTTCCCTGGCTATATTATCATATGCACATCACGAATAAACGTTACTGTTATTATTACATCAACTACTTTCTAATACCATAACCGGGAGAGCCTTTGTCGTGTGCACTGAATGGTATTCAATTTTCCGAGGTTCCTACTTTCTTAGGGACTTACAAATAAACAAGGAATGAGCTACGAAAAGTTATTAACGTGTTTTGTTCCCGTCATGTTAATTCTCATTTGAAATTAGGGTAAGAGAGACAAAACACGGCATAACTATTCGAAACTTATTCTCTGTTTATTTGTAAGTTTCTATTCGACCAAGTAGGCCGATCCGATCAGGACCCTTCGGAGAATCTAGTAGGGCATCTGTTCCCTCTAGAAAATCTCCGATGGTGATTCGTTTCACACGGCTTGAGGAATCCTTTAAGTTTCTCGCCATCCCCAAAAAGCCCGGTGAAGCTGACAATGCGGCGGTCTGAGGCAATCAGCTAATTCTCTCCAAAAAAAATAAGACCAAGTAGGAAAACAAATATATGGAATAAGAATAATAAACCTATTGTTTCTTTGGTTTGACTTTTGAACCAGGGACAAAATTTCTCACATTATGATGACATCAATTTCAAAAAGTCTCTATGTTTGGCAAAATAAACAGTAATATGTATGGCAAAATTGTGACTTGCATCGTTTGTACCCAGGGTGCATAGTGCGAGTTTTAATTGCCATTAGATCATGTTAACGAATCGTCAATTTGTATGGCACTGCAGTGCCTCCTGGTAGGAAACTAAAAGAGTTACAATTTCACCATAGAACATCTCATTTTCTTTAACAAGACTAAATGGTCAAAACTCAAACTATGTGATTGAATGGTGAATAAAACTCGCACTCAGCATTTAGAACATGGTCTAAGTAGCCGTTATTCACGACAATGCCGCCGTGGCTAGGCGCAAGACGGTAACATTTAATTAGGTTGTAGCAGCCTGGCAGGCCCTGCCTTACTTACGTAAGCAAGCACTGTCACAACGCCAGTACCATCGTGTTGAAACATAGCCACTGCCCCTAAGGTGTTTAGTTAATTCACCGAAACGGTTAGTTGATCCGCAAAACTATATTTACAGCGTCCATGAATATACTGTTGTAGTATATTAAAACTCGATTATACGATCGTTTCATTCTATTTGATGTTTGTTACCCGCAAAAACTACACCAAAAAATCAACCAATTCTCTATTAAAGTTTTAATTTGTCTCTCACTTGTCTTGTGTCTTTCACTTGCCTCGTTTATGAGGCAAGTGTCAATACAAACAAATAACATCAACAATTTTTTTTGATCATCTAAAATTTTTACGGTTTTGAATCGTCCGGCCGTCCTTTCGGATAACGTAGATCCGTATAAAGTGTTTCATTCATTTTTCAAGTATTACAAAGTTATAATATAATTTTCAAAACATATTTCATTTTCATTTTCACAATACAATTCACATAAAAAAGTTATTTCTTTCGTAGTTTCGATTCCAAACTGCGCGTGAGAAAGACATCAACGAGCTACGCCATGGCTTTGTACTCTTATTTCGTTTAAACGTACAATTGAATAGTTAATGGTGCGAAAATAAGCTGTTTTTACTCATTATCATATGCGTTGAGTTGCTTAAGTAAAAAACTGGTATAAAACGACTATGATAACATTGTATTTAAATAAGTTAAAAACATAAAATTAATAAGTTGAAGTAAAGCATTTTATCTATTTGATTTTATTTTGGCCTATCGTTTTTTTTCGGAATTACTACGTTTATTTTTGAGAATGAAAGAAACTAGGAGATTTTGTTTATACGAGTAATCAGTAAAGTCCGGTTTGAGGCCATCAGCAAACTCTCTCCAAACGAGTAATCAGAAGTAATGAGAATTGTAGGGCTTGATCTGCCTAAAGTTTCGGATGGGATCTAATAGAGCATAAAATATAGTGCGAGTGTCACCAAAACGAGAAGTTGTACGGTAAAATTTTACTTCTCCTCATCTTTCACCAGGTGGCTCCAAATCCATACAAAATTTCGTTAATGGCGAAAGAAACTCGCATTAGGCTCTCTGGTACCGGTATTGTTTTAAACAAGGCGGTTGTAAAAATCACCAGCTGTAGAACAACCGGTTGTAGAAACTAGGAAAATAAGCCCTACCTATTCCCATCGCTCACAATCAGATACGTAGGTAAACTTAAAATAATGGCCTTTGTTCTACAAACCAGTGATAAGGCGTTACATCAAACATAATAAGCACGTCTGAAGGCCAAAACTCGGAAGTATTATCGGAAGGAAGCAATGCGAGCTACGCAAGCGCAGCGTTGCACAGATTTCTCTCTCCGCTTATTGCCGTGTGAAAGTTGTTTTTCTTGCTTCAGTACTGTCGCGATCGTGTGCGATGGTTTTTGCTACGATATTGTATAGCACGAGAATGTTGAACAATTGTAACATTATGAATGGCTAATATAAATCCGTTGCGTCCATCTATATATACGATTCAACAAGTATGCTTAGGTATAGTGACTCGTATAGTAGAGAAAGTTTAATTTTATTGTTATAAAACACGTCATAATAAATCTGACTTTACAGCTTGCAGTTCGAACTAGCATTTCAAGCTATTTTTTGTTTTTATTATTTCACGACACAACTGTACCTAGATCAACTCGGGCTCGTAGGTAGGCCAACGGTCTTAAACGTAGCGTTTCCGGGTTCGATTATCAGCGGGGAATTATCAATATTGTGCTCGATTTGGCTGATGGTAGGACTTATCAATGTCTATCGTCATAACAATAGTGACACGTAAAGAACATGATTGTGGACTGTCAGTTGAATAAAAATGTGATTCAGTTCCTCAGTGGTTGAACTCCGGGTGAAATGCGCTACTGTCATTTTCCATTCAGATGAGATAAACGTCAAACATTTCTCTTTGCAGAATAAAAGACACTAACACCCGATCAGAGAAACATGGGTATAAGAAACGAAACTAAAACATGTTAATAAATAACTTTTAAACGTTAATAATCAATTAGTTATATATTTAACATGTATTTTGTTGTATTCATGTGATATTTCGGCACAGTTGCATGCACCATTATCACGAATGTACACACGCTTGCGCATCAGACTACCACAAACTGTCAAATTTCCTCAAGACTGAATTTTATAGTCATGGTAGTAGGTACATGGCTAAACATTTATTGAAAAAAAAAAGAGTTTTGGATAGGTTGATGTGCAGGCGTCTGTATATGTTACTACGTGGGTATTTATGGACAAAGCCAACAAATAAAATAGGAGTAATCCTGTAAATAATTATTATAATGCCAATTAGGTATTACGCAATCAGTCATCGGTTCTCCGTATCCGTAATTTAAATTACTATACTAATTATTACCACTTAATTTAATGCACTCACTTTATCGATTATGTGATGTTCGCTGTTTTGCTACGTAATATTTTTAAGCCAGATTGCTTATATTTCTAACATAATTTTTGATTAATTTGTGAATAAGATAAGTAAGTTACATTTCATTATAAATACTATTTAAAGCATCACGTTTCATAAAATACAATGTGTATACAATGTGATGTAAATAATATTATACATTAGGTACACTTTATTTTTCGGGACTCCATCACCATAATAAACTTTAACGATCTATACCAAATCTGACACTTCTCCGTGCGCACAATGTGCTTAAAAGAGTGCTCAAAGTTTTCGCTTTACATATTAATTTAAAGATAACTGTTGCTTGTTCCACATAAATAAATTATGTCGTTTCTAATTTCAGCCAAAGAACAGTACAAGAAACGAAAGGATGGGACGTGTTTCGGGAGTTCCCGCCAAAGCAGGACAGCGTGTCTATGGAAACGCAGAAGTGGCTGGAGTGCACGGTGCGCTTCCTCAAGGTGGTGGCGTACCTACTGACCTTCGTGGTGGTGCTCGGCTCCGGCGTCATCGCGAAGGGCACAGTCCTCTTCATGACCTCGCAGCTTAGGAAAGACCGCCGTCTAGCTTATTGTAATAGGAATTTAGGTGAGCGTTGTATTTAATTACTTACTTAGGTACTGCATTTATCAAATCGACCGATGCAAAACGTGTGGTTCTAAATATGTTGGCATTTACAAAAAAAACAAATTACCTACTGGACCTGGGTTCAATTCTCAGGGCGTGGCAAATGTCCTTCAAATAATTTGATGTATGACATTATTTGGCAAGCATGACGAGTTCAATACTCATCAATTGTAACGGTACCCACTTGATTACAACGTTAGAATTTTTTATCCAGAAGTGGGCTAGTACTATTACATATACTTATTACTCTAATTCGTAAGTAACTGGAGAATCGTTATTGATTTGATCGTATAATTTTCTAATTTCAGGTAGAGATAAACAATTTTTAGTGAGTTTACCAGACGACGAGCGTGTGGCGTGGATGTGGGCGTTATTAGCAGCATTTGCGATTCCCGAGATGGGCACGCTCATTCGTTCACTTAGAATATGCTTTTTCAAGTCATCGAAAAGGCCATCGTTTACACAGTTTGTTGTGGTAAGTAACGTATAACCTTAGTGCCTTACTGATACTTAAACAGAGTATAAGCTTGGAATGTATAGTCCGTGTTTTGTTCCCGTCATGTAAACTTCAAATACAAATCCAAGAGAAGAAGCTTATATATACTTTTGTTACTATTGGGGTTATTCTTTAAGATTCCAAAGCTATTAAATGAAACAACTTTTACGAATCTACTCGCGTTTATTTTACACATAACTATTATAATTCTCTGTGCCTTATTGCAATAATAATGTTACTTTCAATAATCCTATAACAATAATGTGATCAACTTAGATATATTTTTTAGAGTTTATACGCATACATTAAAATTGTAAGTCAACATCACACTACGATCGATAATATAAATTAATGATGTGTTCAAAGTATAGTACTTAACTGTTTTATCATGTTGTAAGAATTTAGGTCCTTATTTCTTTTAAATTGTTATTTTTATTTTTTAATTGATATTTAACCTTTTTAGATATTTATAAAATTTATAAAATACATACTCTCTTTAGACTTAGTTTGTTAAAATAATAAGTATTTATTATTTTCATTTGTTAAACTACTCATTCTATGTAAACGCGGTGCGCAACAATCACCGGAATTCAATTTTAATGTGTGAATTAGTTTACCTGTTGTGAATGTATTGAATTGTATTCTGTAGTTGTGCCAATTAATTAAATAAATAAATAAATGATTACCCCTGCAAAGGGTTCGAAACGTCAGGATAAACATTAATAATAAAAGTATTGTGTAAATGAAACGCGAGTAGATCCGTAAAAATTGTTTCATTTCAATGTGTAGTGTTCGCGTAAACTTTAGAAAACAATTCCAAAGCTAGACAAAGAAAAAAGACAAACGTTCAGTCTGGGGTTATTTTTGAAAGGCGGCAAGCGGGTTTAAACAAAACACTTCATAGGTATATTGTGTTGATCTTGATTCATACAAACCATCTGCGGTCTGCAGTTGCAGTCTGAAATCTGAAGCAGCCCGCCATCGAAATTGTGTCTTAACGCTACGCCCTCACTCGATAGACATGTTTTTTATCATGTTCCACACTGTCATCAACATTATCACATCAGCACATGGCAAGATTCATTTAACGAATATTTACAAGTAAATGATAAAACTCCACTCTTAAAAAATTGTTAGTTTTGAGAATATTCAACTTTTTATTTATTTCTTTCAAGTTCTTATAAGTTATGAAATTGTAACGGAAGAAAAGTCCCTTTTTCACATAACATTAATGAAGATTTACAAAAAAATTATACCATTAACATCAAAGTACCTACACATTTCGGGAAAAGGGAATGCAGTTTTCATTCTCTCGGATATATCTAAGAAAAAGATAATATAACTTATGCGCTTAACTCAACAAGATAATTTATGCGTCACATTATCAACTTCCAGGTGTTCATAGCGGAATCTCTCCATACGATAGGACTGGCTCTCCTGTTCTTCGTGATACTGCCAGAACTGGACGTAGTTAAGGGAGCAATGATAACCAACTGCCTCTGCATAGTTCCCGCTATACTCGGCCTACTGTCCCGCAACTCGAGGGACAGCAAACGATTTGTGAAAGTGATCGTGGATATGGTGGCGATAGCAGCACAAGTTACAGGTTTCATTGTGTGGCCTCTCTCCGATGACAAGCCGGTGTTGTGGTTAATTCCAGTCGCGTCACTATGCATATCTCTTGGATGGTGGGAGAACTATGTTACAAGACAAAGCCCAATTGGTAAGAGAAATGCATTACAATATTACTTCACACATACATATATCTATCACTAGTATTTAGATGTGATTACTTTTATGCAGTTGAATCGCATTTAACCTATTCTGTAGTTTATCAAATGTCTTACCATTACGATTAAGCCATTACCAATTTTAATTATTTGCATTATGGAGGCTTTTGCCCATCAGTGGGATAGTCATAGGCTATTTACTTACTTACTTATCAAATTATATATTGTAACTATTAATGCGGCCAATCCGGGAAATCCGGAGTTCTTGGATTCAGTTCTTTAGTCGGGTAGTGTTTTTTTTTGCGATGCATAGGCCATTTTGAAATCACCAACCCGCATTTGGCAAGCGTGCTGTAACATGTGCAATTGTAACGATGACTTGATTTCAACGATGGAGGTTTTTGCCCAGCAGTGGGACAGCATATAATTGTTTTTTTTTGGTATTTCAATTACCATACTTTGCCGACGTTTATATGCGGCAGCATTTTTCAATTTATTTCATATTTATATTTGCAGGAATAATCAAAAGCTTAGGCCGCCTCAAAGACGAGTTAAACTCATCGAGATACTACACGTACAGATTCATGTCAGTGTGGAAGGTCCTACTGTTCGTGTTGTGTATCCTCTTCAGTATATGGATGGAAGGCGACGAACCGTCTATGTTTTTCCAGATGTTCAACACAGGCTTCAGCCCGCATAACATTGTCGTTGAAGAGGTAAGCTAATTGTCTAAATAAGGCAACAATGGTACCACCTCTGTTCGATTCCCAGCGACTATAGGCATTCTGTTTGGTTGGTAGTATGATTTAGTTTAAGTCCGTTCAGCTAGCTACCACCACCTTTTCAAGTCGCCTTATTAACCATGATTATAGAATTAGTTTTAAGTCCGCCTAGCAAGATACCAACACCTTATCTAAGTCTGTGCCATAATAACAGACAACAAGTTCTTTAGAAGTAAGGATTCCAGGTGAAGTGCACTTCTATTTTGGATCATATCGATACTTACCATTTTGAGGAAATGCATACGCCCTCTCTTCCGTCTGAACCCATTATAGACTGTTATCGCGTATTAAACACCATGCAAGGTGTACGTCCTTTTACACGCACGTAAATGATTGATAACTATTAGCTTTATACTGCACGACGAGGGTCTAAAAATACTTTACTAATATGTTGTTCACTATGTTTTCAGGTTCAAATCACCCTCGGCGGCACAGTTATACCCGACTTGGCAAATGTAACACTCACAGGAGACTCCGTAGAAGTTGCCGCTGTTTATAAGTCGGCGTACTACGTCATGCTTATACAAATATTTGCCGCGTATTTCTGTTACATCTTTGGAAAGTTCGCTTGCAAGATTCTAATTCAAGGCTTCAGTTATGCATTCCCTATAAATCTGGTCATTCCGTTAGTAGTTAATTTCTTGATTGCGGCTTGTGGTCTGAGAAATGGTGACACATGTTTCTTCCACGGAACCATACCAGATTATCTGTTCTTCGAAAGTCCACCAGGTATGATACATTCAGGGTCTTACAAATAAACAAAGAATAGGGTCCCAATAGTTATTACGTGTTTTGTCTCTTTTACCCTAATTTGAAATGACATTTACGTGACAGGAACAAAACACGGAAGGCACTTGTAGTATAAATAGGTGATTCTGTAGAACTTGGCCTGCGTATATACTTAACCTTTATAATTAATTTCAGTCTTTACATTAAGCGACTTCATTACTCGACAAATGGCATGGGTGTGGTTATTGTGGCTCTTGTCACAGACGTGGATCACAATTCATATCTGGACACCAAAGGCCGAACGTTTAGCTGCAACCGAGAAATTGTTTGTGATTCCCATGTACAACGGATTACTTATAGATCAAAGTATGGCAATGAATCGAAAGAGAGATGACCAAAAAGATGTGAAAACTGAGGTGGGTAAAACCTGAACGAAGAAATGAGCATGTCTGTATTGAAGATGTGAATCTTAACTAATTACTAATTTTATTGTAGGACCTTGCTGAAATTGAAAAAGAGAAAGGCGACGAATATTACGAGACCATATCAGTTCATACAGATAATACGGGAACATCACCTAGAAATGTCAAGTCTTCCGATCAGATCACTAGGATTTACGCATGCGCCACTATGTGGCACGAAACTAAAGACGAGATGATGGAGTTCTTGAAGTCTATCATACGGTTAGATGAAGACCAGTGCGCTCGCCGTGTCGCTCAAAAATATCTGCGTGTTGTTGATCCGGATTACTATGAATTCGAAAGTAATACATTTTGGTTAATTTCAAAACATAAATGACCAAATAATGAATCACCGCATCTCATATAAACCTTTATTGTTCACAGCTCATATTTTCTTGGACGACGCTTTCGAAATATCAGATCACAGTGACGACGATTCTCAAGTGAATCGGTTTGTCAAACTTCTGGTGGATACTATCGACGAAGCAGCATCTGAAGTTCATCAGACGAACATTCGTATACGACCTCCGATAAAATATCCGGCGCCGTACGGTGGACGACTATCATGGGTTTTACCAGGAAAAACAAAAATGATTTGTCATCTGAAAGACAAGGCTAAGATTCGACACAGGAAACGTTGGTCTCAGGTAGCATTCAAAATTCAAATTCAAATTCAAATTAAATTAATTTAAGATAACTATGATCCAAATGTTAGTAACAATATTCTTACATCTACTGTTAGTAGGTAACATTTAAAATTTATGTTTTTAATTGACATAAAAGATTTGCCCCATCTTCGGGTTTATAAGGGCCGTGATCCAGTGCCGCCTCAGCGCACTGTCCCACCTCCCCGCCAACACCCTTAGGATACTGTTAGGACTGCCAAGCATTCTGTTTTGGATCGATGCAATTTTTTTCCTGATCAGGGCATGAAAACCGTCCACGTGAGCATCGGCGAACATGCCAGATGCACTGCAGAATCTCGGCAGTCCCACCAGCACCCGGAATATATTATTATAAGGACGCGCAAAGCGTTGTAGGTCTTTTGCGTGTAGCTAACCCACAGGCCGCTTGTGTAAAAGGATTGACAGTCATTCATACTGGAACAAAACTTTTTAATTATACCTAATGTAGAACTATAAAATTAAAAAAGCTAATACTTTTCAGGTCATGTACATGTACTACTTACTTGGTCACCGTCTAATGGAGCTCCCAATATCAGTAGACCGAAAGGAAGTCATGGCTGAAAATACCTATCTGCTGACTCTTGATGGAGATATTGATTTCCAACCGCATGCTGTGCGATTACTCATTGACTTGATGAAAAAGAACAAAAACCTTGGCGCCGCTTGTGGTCGTATTCATCCTGTCGGGTCTGGTAAGATAAAATGTTCATGACGTTATGTTAAAGCGTGGGAAAATTATTTTTCTTCATTTCTAAGGTTGATTGCATGATTAATATTAAAAAGCTATTTTTTTTATAACGATTCTGACAGCTTGACTATTATTTAACCACCTGCAATGACAATTCATATCTGGTTTATTCGTTTCTTCAAAATGTTTTTGTTTTTTTTTTATTAAAATTTTACCTATTTATTACTACTACTTAGTTACTTAGTTATCATTGTTACAGGTCCTATGGTATGGTACCAAATGTTCGAGTACGCTATCGGCCATTGGCTGCAAAAGGCGACTGAACACATGATCGGCTGCGTACTCTGTAGCCCGGGATGTTTCTCGTTGTTCAGAGGAAAAGCTCTTATGGATGATAACGTCATGAAGAAATATACTCTGCGGTCAGACGAAGCCAGACATTACGTGCAGTACGATCAAGGTAATTGATGTTGAAGAGCTCGATGGCCCAGTGGTTAACGCGCCCGGTCAGCGACTGCTAAGGATAAGCATCTTTCGCAAAGGCCGGTCATCGGATAGGTGACCAAAATTTATCATCTCTTGCTCCTGCGTGCTTCAGAAGCCATGTAAAGCCGTTAGTCCCGTCTTCATTAGAAGTCGTTAACAACCACCAATCCACACTGCGCACGCGTGGTGGTTTATGGCCCGTTCTCGCTATCCAGTCATAGGGAAGGCTCTTGCCCCAGCAGCGGGGACATTACAGCTGATGGTGATGATGATAATGATGAATTGATGTTAAATTAACAATGCAGCATTGCATGTTCGATTTTCTTCTGCAGATTATACTGCAACAGCTTACTTTTATTACAGGTGAAGATCGTTGGTTGTGTACGCTATTGCTTCAACGTGGATATCGTGTAGAATACTCAGCTGCATCGGACGCTTACACTCATTGCCCCGAGGGCTTTAGTGAATTCTACAACCAACGTCGTCGATGGGTACCGTCCACTATTGCCAACATTATGGACTTGCTTATGGACTACAAACACACGATCAAAATCAACGACAACATCTCGACGCCTTATATTGCATACCAAGTGAGTTAATATGAACTTAACTTTTTTTAGTTGATGGCTTCGTGCGGTTAGCACATTTAGCCAGTGTCAGTGTTTTTTTTATTTTTTATTTATTTATTGGATCACCAACAGTTGTTACATCAAAACAATTATGTGGTTTACATTTATAGTAGACTTAATGTACAACTACTTAGAGGTGAACTCAGCATGCATTGAGGTACAGACAGTATTTACAGACTAAGCTACGTATTTCTAAAACTGTGTTGTGTAAGGTAAGTGATTACTGTTTTATTAAATTAAATATGTATCCTTTGAGTATCTCAGTAAAGATGTGGGCCTTTCCTAAGATCTCACGCGGACTTCTTGATAGAATTTGAAAGTGATGTTGAACTGTTTTGTTTTATTTGTCAACACTCATGCACGTTCACGAACGCTTTACTGTTAATCATCATCATCATTCATTGTAGTTATCTTTATATTGAAGTTTAGAGATCAGTATACAAAATAAACGATTACTAATCCACCATTATTTCACATAATTATTAAACATAACACATTGTAGAAAAAAAAACCGCAGACATGACTCTTAACTTTCCCGTCAAGAAGTCCAACTTTGGACTTATTTAAGCTAGAATTGCAATTTACTTTAAACCAAAGTTTGATATGGATCTTTTTCCGCAGATGATGTTGATTGGTGGTACGATCTTGGGACCTGGAACTATATTCCTTATGTTGGTGGGAGCTTTCGTGGCCGCCTTCAGAATCGACAATTGGACATCCTTCGAGTACAACTTGTATCCCATTATGGGCTTCATGATTGTATGTTTCACGATGAAATCCGAAATTCAGGTAACAATTTACATCAACTAATTTTTTTATGTCAATCTTTGCGGTGACTTTTGAATTTGTTGATACTGTATCTAATTTTATTTTCAGTTGTTTTCTAGTTTGCTTTTTGAAGTGTGCCAATACAATTAGTTTTAAAGTCGTCGTATATTTAATTTTATAAAAACGTGTTTTTTTTTCAGTTATTGGTTGCGCAAGTACTTTCGACGGCCTATGCAATGGTAATGATGGCTGTGATCGTCGGTACTGCTCTTCAGTTGGGCGAGGACGGAATAGGATCTCCCTCAGCTATTTTCTTGATAGCTCTCTCTAGCTCGTTCTTCATAGCGGCTTGCTTACATCCCCAAGAGTTTTGGTGTATCGTGCCTGGTATCATTTATTTATTATCGATTCCATCTATGTACTTGCTTTTGATTTTGTACTCTATTATAAACTTGAATGTTGTATCGTGGGGTACGCGTGAGGTGCAAGTGAAAAAAACTAAAAAGGTTAGTTTACTTATATTAAAATAACATAACGAGCAAATTTTTTTGGTAAAATTGTAAATTATAATCTGATTTTGTTGTCATAGGAAATAGAACAAGAAAAGAAAGAAGCAGAGGATGCCAAGAAAAACGCAAAACAGAAATCCTTGCTAGGTTTCTTATCAGGCGTTAACAGCAATGAGGAAGAAGGTTCAATTGAGTTCTCGTTTGCGGGCCTTTTCAAATGTTTGTTGTGTACGCACCCCAAAGGCAATGAAGAGAAAGTGCAATTGTTACACATTGCATCCACACTAGAGAAGTTGGAAAAGAAGCTAGAAGTTGTCGAAAGGTCAGAAAAATACCGTTACTATCTTAAATTCAAATATCTGTGGTTATTGTAAAATACTATAAATAATAACAACAATGACATTTAAAGACATTTAAAGTGGTATTGAACTTGTTTTATTAAAAAATATTTGTATTGCAGGTCAGTAGATCCTCATGGTCTGCATAGAGGTCGCAAACTGTCGGTCGGACATCGTGGCAGCACCAATGGCGATCACTTGTTAAATCCCCTAGCAGAGGGTCCAGAAAACGATCATGATTCAGATTCAGAGACTGATACCTTATCTACATCACCAAGGGTAAGATGAATTTATGATAATATGTCTTATGTCAGCGTGAGTAGGTTCTAAATTAATGTTTAATTTTATTTGACACAGGAACAGAGAGACGATCTTATTAATCCATATTGGATTGAGGATCAAGAAATGAAAAAAGGAGAAGTAGATTTTTTGAATCCAGCTGAGATTCAGTTTTGGAAAGATCTTATTGACAAGTACTTATATCCAATTGATGCAAATAAGGAGGAACAGGTAATTTACAAGATACTGAATATAGATGGTTTGACAAGGCTTTATTCAATTGAAAAAAAATTGCTAAGTAAATGTTACATTTAAATAACTTTTATTTCAGGATTTTAATTTTTCTTATCCAAAGTTGACTGGGAAATATGCAAGTGCAATGGCGTGTTTCTTACAATAAATAAAATAATTTTAGTTTTTGTAATGGCTCTTTTATCAAATGCCGCGTAAAAGACTTTTCTGATGGTCTTTAGCTAGCTCTTTAGTTGAGACTTTCAATGCTGCTTCTACGAAGTTTTCGGCTTTGATTTGGCTTACATATTAGTTAATCTTGTCGAAGCAGTGTATGTTCCTTGTCTACTTTTTGTTGTATTAACTTTCCCACAATTTTAGGCCCGTATATCCAGGGATCTCAAGGAATTACGGGACTCTTCCGTTTTTTCATTCTTTATGATCAATGCTCTATTTGTGCTAATTGTATTCTTGCTGCAACTGAACAAGGACAACATTCACGTTAAATGGCCCTTCGGAGTTAAAACTAACATAACGTATGACGAGGTTACGCAAGAGGTAACGTGTGAGACTACTACACAGCGATCGGCCTTCAACGATGACTCGGGACATTCAAGAATACTTTTACTACAGATCTGATCTCAACATACCCTAGGATCCCAGTCACCCTTGAAAGCTGACGCAACGTAATTAAATATTTCTTGTTTCATTTAAATTTTACAGGCTCGCATTGCCGGCGACTTGATAGAGCTTCGCAATAAGTCAGTTTTTGCCTTTGTTATGTTCAATGCTTTGTTCATATTGATAGTATTTTTGTTACAACTCAACAAAGATCAACTCCACGTGGATTGGCCTTTTGGAATAAAGACAAACATTACGTACATCGAGGAAACAGGCGAGGTATAGCCAGATTACCACTGATTGTGTGTCACAAGTCTAACGACCTTCTTCTAACCGGTCTGTCCTGGGATGGCACCAGCATGGAGCCCTGGCGGTGAAGACAGTCGACTACCTGGGCGTCACTTTAATGTTTCCACACAATCTCTAATCCGAGCCCCTCTTAATATCCTACCCTTGAGTGTCCATTAAACTGATGATCAGCAGTATCATTTTCCTTAATAAAAATACACAGCACAAATGTTGTGTCCGGAAAATATGATACGTTAATAATCCCTTCTTGTGTTGGTTAATACTTGTTGAACACATCCAATAAATTGTGCACTCCCCGAACCTACTTATGTGGAGTTTAATCAATTTTCTAGTCTGTCTATTAAGGTGGCGGATTTTTTCTATATTCTTCTATTAAACACGGTAACAGGGTCACTGGTTTCTCTTATGTAAAATATACTTGAGAGTACATGGTGAAATGTTTTTAACAAATAATTATTTCCAAAATTTACTTTTGAAGATATAGTCATAGGACATATTGTTATCCTAATTTATGTTGTGTGTGAAAACCACCTGTATCGCAGTCACTTATTTAGTTACACAGATTATCATTAACAAACGTCACAAAACAATTTGCACTTGTAACTGTGTCGGTACTAAAATAACTGTTTTCACAATAAGTCATTTCATTATTAAGTAAATAATTATTTCAATCATAAATGTCAATAATATTTACATAAAAAGAATGAACGGCATTACTTTAACAACTATTTGAATATTACAGGTGTTGATCTCAAAGGAATATTTACAACTGGAACCTATCGGTTTGGTGTTCGTATTCTTCTTTGCATTGATCTTGGTGATCCAGTTTTCGGCTATGTTGTTCCATAGATTTGGAACTCTATCGCATATATTAGCATCCACAGAACTGAGCTGGTTCTGCGCAAAGAAGGTAATTAATCAATTACATAATAATATTATAAACATCGCAATTTTTTAGAATATGGATATTACTAGGAGTCAGAGTAATTAATTAGAAACCAATTGAACGTAACAGTTTGTATTTTGGGGGGAAGAATATCGTAAATAAATTTTAATATTCTGGTCATAGTCATGATTTGAGTGTCTGATACAGTCAGTACGGAGAGCAGTCACTTGGGTTGCGTAAGGTCGATAAAGGTTGAAGGTTAGCGCACTTTAGGCAGTAGCTTTATAACAGTTTTTTTTTACTTGATCAGTTATTAATTAATCTCTGATTTTATTGCAGTCTGAAGACCTATCTCAGGACGCTCTCTTGGATAAGAATGCAATAGCAATAGTAAAAGATTTGCAAAAGCTAAATGGATTAGATGATGATTACGACAACGATTCCGGTTCGGGACCGCACAATGTTGGAAGAAGAAAAACTATACACAACTTGGAGAAAGCGAGACAAAAGAAACGAAACATTGGAACGCTGGACGTTGCGTTCAAGAAGAGATTCTTTAACATGAATGCGAATGATGGACCAGGTAAAATACACTGTTAAGTTAAATAGACGTAAGACGTTTCGACGAAGTTGCATCGGCAGTGGCTTGCCTTGGCTACCTATACAAACCAGTGTCCTTGCCATGAGCAATATTACTGCAATTTTATTGCAATTGAGAAAACGAGACACATATATATACGCTGCTACATGCGTCTCGTTTTCACAACCGCGACGACACTGCTGCAATACTGCTTTAATTGCTCATGTTAAGTCACTAGTTTGCTTTAAACCCCGTTAAATATATTGTCTAAAATGGGACATGATAGTTTCAAAGTGTCAATGAATTACTCTGCTTTTATAGGAACACCAGTCCTAAATAGGAAGATGACACTACGAAGGGAAACGTTAAAAGCTTTAGAAACTAGAAGAAACTCCGTAATGGCGGAAAGAAGAAAATCACAAATGCAGACACTCGGTGCCAACAACGAGTATGGCGTGACGGGAATGGTAAATTAACATCGATGTTACGATAATTATAAAATATTTGGTTGATCATATATAAGCATTCTTTAAAACAAGTAACTTCTGATATACTAGTACCTACCCATCCTCTTATAAATGAACTGAATGTAAGCTTCGATTAGTTATTCAGTGTTTTAACTCTCTTCAAAACGAGTCAAAGTTATCTTTGAGTGACAAACAAAACACTGAATCACTATTCAAAACAATCAAAAATATTTTTATTATTAACTACAAGTAGTTTCTATTTCAAGCTTATAGTTAGTATATTTGTAAGAGGGTTAATATCCATTAAGTTAAATATGTAAACTAAAATCGAAAAAGGAGTCCTCATCAATCGATTTCTTACCCATCAGTATTTAGGATTCCTTCTATGTAATTGTGTACTTTAATAAATAAATAATAAAAAATTGTGTTGCAGCTAAACAATAATTTAGGGGTGCCACGGCATCGAACATCGACGGCGAATATCTCGGTGAAGGACGTGTTCGCCGAGCCCAACGGTGGGCAGGTCAATCGAGGATACGAAACTACTTTAGGCGATGACGACGACAACAACTCCATGCGACTGCAGCCGAGGCAAAACCAAGTCTCCTTCCAGCGATATTAATGAGCTCCACACTAAAACTTCCTATGAGCTGCCAAAAGTACTTACAAACAAGTACCTAGAATAAAGAAATGTAGATACTCATTTTATGTAGTTGTACATAGTTATTATTATTATTATTATTATTCTGAATATAAACTCTCAATTCTCTTTTCTACTACAAAACATCATTATACTTAGCTTGTGATATTTTATAGATTATACATCTCGCGTGATGGAGCAGGTTTCTTATACATGAAATCACAAAATACCATTTTAGATAATTTACAGCTTTATTCATAGACAATAAGGACTTAATTGTACACTGCCACTAAACTTTAGAAAATAACTTTTTTATGTTTTATAAGGCTACTGTTCATGAAAATAAAAACAAAAAAACTTGAAAGTGTAATACTGGTTTACATACCAGCCCAAGTCTTATGTTATAATAAAAAGACATTTTGTAAATACCTTGCCTTGTTTTAGTAGCAGACATTCATACATGTGAGTATCGAGTGAGTTTCCACAGCGTACTGGTTATTATTAGACTTAAATAGAACGACTTACTTAATTTTCTAGGAAAGATACAAAGTCCGTTAGTTTGAATAGTTGGTCTTCGCTTGAGGTGTGTAAAGGGGCTGGTTGTGTGGGCAGCAAAGGGTTGACGGTCACGCTGTCGTCCTGCAATACCCACTTGCGGTCGCGGCATGCGTGCAGCACCGCATCTCGGCTCAGACCGGTCATTGACACAACCGTATCCAGCGAAATAGAGCTATACGAACGCCCAATTAAGCCGAAGGCGCGCTCACGAACTTTTTCTGCAATTGAAATACAAATGAGTGTAGATAAAAGAAGTATGCAATTAAAAAACACATCTTTACAACTAAATATACAATTGAAATAACCTGGAGAGCAGCAGCACAATTATATTAAATCTCAAGCACAGTTTTACAGATTGTACCTTTTTATATATATAGAAATGGTAAAAGTTCTTTCATAGCTTTGCTTGTGACCTAAACAGAGGAAGAAAAAATGTTTAACTTAAACTGGAGTAAATATTTAAAGAGCTTATCTGGTGTAAATGTAGGTTACTCTTATATTGCATCAAAGTTTATTATATTATTTAGGAAAATACTACAAATTATAAAACCAAAACAACTTTGAATTGGTGGTTGTTTAAGGTAATGGCGGTTGTATACTAAAGTGCAGTATACTGAAATAAAATGTTAAGGCTATGTTTAAAGTATTCATCACTATGATGATGAGCCATCCCATATGAACAATAGCACCTACATAGGAAGTTGGGGCTGTTACCGAGCCTGCAGGCCTAACCCTGGTTTGTCGGTTTAACAATCACAATTTTATGACAAAAACCAAGACCATAGGTTTGATGTGCCTTCCAAAACTGTGATATTTTAATTTGGTCACCCATTGGATACTTGGCATTACGATTATTACGAAAGTTTAGTAACTAGCTAGCACAATGCAAACACAAAACGTTACGCAAAAAGTTGCGCAATCAAACTCCTCTATACATTTAAACTATCTTAGGCTTTTAAATTTTAGTAAGTAAATAGCCTATAACTGTCCCACTGCTGGGCAAAGGCCTCCATCATTAAAATCAAGTCATCACTACAATTGATGGGTATTAGCTTCATCATCACACTTGCAAATGCGGGTTGGTGATCACAATCAAAAAACCCCGAAACACACTTTGCCCATCCTGGGAATTGAACCCGGGACCATTGGGTATCGGGCCGAACACTTTGCCACCAAAGTGTCGGAATTTTAGTGAATACTTAAAATAAATATGTGAATGTAGGTGTATTGGTAAAACTCCACAACCAAATTGTGATAATCCTATTAAAGAGATAATGTTAGCTACCTTCAAGGGCTCTGATAATATTTGCTACTTCAGGCTCCGACCAGTTATATGCCGCTATTGCCTGGTACGTGCCAGCAAGATCTTTTTTCCACAGCTTCTGCCCAATGGCCCATATGGCTGCCAGCTCTGTATTACTGCTTGTAATATTTTGTGGGATCCTTTTCCATAAAAACTTTGCATTGCATCTGAAAACATTGTTAATGTTATTAATATTATGAAACTGTTAGTTGGTTTGTGATTATGGAAAATTTGTATGCTACGATAAATAAATAAATTTAAGATATTTTCAACATGAATATTGTCATATGCCACAATACGATTAAAATATTATTGGTGATCCAGAAAAACAAACTAGAAATAGGTACCTATCCTTTATTTTATGTAAAATCACAGGAAATCATATGATCTATTAAAATATATCTTTTCAACATGAATAAAATTTATATTATGATGTTGTGATTATAAAGTATTACATTTTTAATTCATATAGTGAAACTTGGTGTTAATTCTAAAATCTCTCGGCATGAAGCATGAAGGCATATGAAGCACCCTTTGATGTGCTCAAAAACTCTAAATGTCAACTATTTCAACAATAATAAGTGAAAGCAAGTATGTCATGCTGATTTGGGATGTGAAATGAATGTATCAGCATATCAGGGACAAGGGTTTCAAGATACTTGCAGATCAGCCAATCGGCTAGCAACCTATCATTGATGTTATCTATTTTATTTCGGAGCATTTAGCATAATCTAAGTAGGGACTTTGACTATGCTATATTGTATGCTAAGGTGTCGAGGTCACTAACGGCTAATTTACTCAAATCTGTGATTATGATGCTTTGTCTGCCCCTTTTTAGGCGAAGGACGTGACAGTATAAATGTATATATGTATGTATGTATTTACGTAAACAAATATAAATTCCACTTTGAACAAGAATAAAGTTTAACTTACAAATCGTTTTGATATAAGTATATGGCCAGTAGCTGTGCGTACGTAGAAGGCGATGCTATTCCTGTGGGAGCCTGCAAACAAAGTGGTGTAGTATTTTTAGTATGTAATAAGTTAAGTTTCGAATTTAAACTAGGTACTTCAAATAACCTATAAATGCCATTCAGCTTTTAGTGTATGGCTTTCATATTATTTTCCGTACCTCTAGTTCTTGCTTTTCCAACTCCGAACAAAGTTTACTGAAATTTGTAATCATTTTACTGGAAAAGCTATTCTAGTTCGAATCACTCACTCACTAAACACAAACAACTTGCATTGCAGCTAGCAGCGTTTACGAACTGTCACTTTTAGTTTGACAAGATTAACATGTCACTTCTTCACGTACCAGTATCTACATTTTTTTAATGGCTTTGCACAAGCATTAAGCCAATAAAAAAGTAATTTTTCTTACAAGTAATACAGAAATTATATACCCCCCAACCCCTCGAGTATTTCAGTAAAGATAAACTAACTAAAGATAGACTAAGTCCTCACGCAGACTTCTTGAGAGAATTTGAAAAGTGACTTTGGACTGTTTTGTTTCATTTGCCAACACTCATGCACACACACGAACGATTTTTTTCTTGCTTTGTTAACCAGCTACGAAAACAGAATGAAATTGTCGTTATGACATACTAAGTTATATAAATGTCATATAAAGGTTTTCTAAAAAAATAATTTGGTCAGTTGAAAATGTTTAATGGACTGTAACGTTAGTATGACTATTGCGTTGTCGTACTGACGTTTTAGTTAAAACTTTAATGTAACGTCGTATAGTTTAGTCTTGCTGACGTTGCTATGAAAAGTTTAATATGACGTATTCATCGCACGACTAAAAAGTGAAATTAAAGACGTTTATAGGACCTAGCAGTCATCTCATTACTATTATAAGACTGCTATCTAACTTAATGTCGTTCAAGTCAGGACTTATATGACGTTATTGCTTGTTGGGATTGTGCCTGGCTAGTTTCCCATTCCCCACATTGACACGGTCAGCCTTCTTTTTTATTACAAGGAGAAATTCATGTTATGAACACCAGCGGCCCTGGGAAGGCCCGCTGGTTATGTGGCGACTATTCTTACCTAATTCCGAAAGACTCGACAGGAATTTGAGAGAAGGGGGTATACCCACTAAAACTTGTACCGTCGCATCACATGCCGTAAGGGTGGTTCGGGCCTTATAAATCACCCTTGGATTTTGCGCTCTTGCATCAGACTCTTAACATCTCGAAGAATGTAATAGGGAAAAATGATAATCGGTCCGGAGATTTTTTTTATTGCTACGGCATGAGGAACCCTAAGTTTTCCATAAATAAATGCCCATAGTTTTGTTTTTTTTTTAGAGAGTTTGCTGATTGCTTCAGACGGCAGTTTTAGCTTCACCGTGCCTATTTGGGGGCGGCGAGAAACTTAAAGGGTTTCTCAAGCCTTGAGAAACGAATCACTTTCTGAGGTTTTTTAGAGGGAACGGCATCACGCATTAGTGCACACTATTAGGGCACTGGGTCTCGTGCCCTAATAGGTTCTCCGAGGGGTTCGGATCGGATCGGGGTTACCTATTTATAAATCTGGTTGTCCCCTTTATAGACCATAATATGTAGGCTAAAAGCGAATTCCTACAAATAAATTGGTAGTTTTCATATTTTTGTTTATTTCCGTTTTTTTTCTACTTCCTCCAACGTTATCGGAGACTTTTGTGTTACTTTAATTCTCTTTCATTCCAGTTCTATCATTTGTGCTTCTCGTACTTGTATTCCACATTCGACTCATTCATACTGATGAATGAAAAGTGATCCTTTCATTCCAAATTTCATTCCAAGTGGGTGTTCTGCTTTTTAAAGTCCTATTTTATTTATTTTCCATATACCTACTACATAATTTGCATAGGGTAATAATTTCTTCAGCACACAGTTTTAATTTATGAAAAGAAGGGACACAGGTTATTTTTAAAACAATATTTTCTTAAGCTAATTATTTCTATAACATTTCCCTTTTTAGGGGCGGCTTAATTTGTTAGGTACTGTTTCTTATTTGTGATCTTACAACTATTAACAATGTTGTAAAACTTATTTTTCATTTTTAACATTGAATTTGTGAATATGCATTCATACGCGCAGGTATGTATGCTATTCCTATTTAATACACTATTTTATTTAGTTTGTTATACCTACTTTATTTCGTAATCTCATAATTTCAACTAGCTTAGTACAATATTTTATAAACAAATTTCTATGCTCGCCTACTGGGTTTTACTGCCACGCCTGTCTGAATTTCTATGTTAAGCCTCTCCAGAGCGTGTAAAGGGCACTCGGACCAAGTAAATTCCGTCCGTTGGTTCTGACTCCATAGGGTTTAGTGGGTGCGCCCTCCCTCTCGCCCAAATAGCTCTTGCAATGGAAAAGAGGGACGGGAGAGCTATCACATGATGATGCTCTGGTGGCCGTTATCCGTAACGAGAACTCTGTCTCAATTTTTTTTACATTTTTACTAGAGGAACGTGGGGCCCGCCCGCCGCCTGGGCTGAATGATATAGAATAAAATTTCATCATCACCAACTCATTTTATGTCCCCACTGCTGGGGCTCCAGTTTTCCCCCCTATGGATGGTTAGGGTTTTAACTGTCCTTAAACCACCACGCTGGCCCAGTGCTGATTGGTGGCTGTTGACCACTGCTAATGCAGCCGGGACCAACGGCTTTACGTGCCTTCCCAAGCACAGAGTAGGTAGCTTGACATGATACATTTTTGGTCATCTATCCGATGCCCGGCCTTTGCGAAAGTGGCTCAACCTTAGCAATCACAAACCGGGCGCGTGAACAGTGGTCAAATTTGATGCGGCATGATTACAAATTCACTTCATTAGGGCATAATGGATATTTTATGTAAAAACTTGCGTAATGAGGATACTTACCTAAAATTGTTTATATTGTTTCTAAACAGAGAGCCATCGCAACCACTTGTTATCAAATGCAGTGGGTTAAAGCTGTGATTGTGTCATATCTGGGCTGGGTGACCCCAATTTTTATAATTGAATTTCACGGCTATTGACAGAGGGCTTGGGCGGGCTCGCTAGTCTACTTGTCGACTGGCATTGCTTAGGTGCGCTTGCGTCACACAATACGGCCGGAGCCGATGGGCTGCGCTGAGTCACCGTGCAATATTGTCGTTCATAATGCTAATTTCTTGTTATGCTTGTACCAATTTGCATCTTAATGCTTTTTGTTGTACAAAATCATAGTATGAGAATTGATTTAAAATTGGCTTAGGTACACAGTTATTATTTTCTTTGGTGTATTGCCGCCCATTTTTATAATAGCATTTTATATATTTTCATAGTTATCTAGGTATGCGTTGAACTGAACTGCTGAGCACTGGGCGGCAATGAAATTGTGCTTTGTGGCAGCTTTAAAAAAATTACGAGTAATAGTGTTGCTGACATGAAAAAAGAATTAGTAGCGTAAAATTATATATAGGTAATCATAAATATTAGATATCAAAGTACCTTAATTTTCTTAGCACCTACCAAATAGTTGCATGCTGGATAATATTAACATTAATTTAATTACATTAGTAGATAGCTGGTTCGATAATGTTATGTAAATAGTCTTGTCCATATCACAAATTTATGTTAAGACCGATTTCTTATCACTGCAAACTTATCAAGTTAAGGATAACAACATTTTCATTTAGAAACACCGTTACTTAGTTGGTAGGTAAACATACAGGTGAAATAGGTTCGCGTTTGACCTATTTCATAATGATTTGCGCAAGGTGGTTCGAAGAAGGATCGTTACGTCACTTTCACTTGTCGTGGTATTGACCAATGGAACTGTTGTCACGCTCCGGCGGCAACCAATGGGCTTGCCTACCGCCCCGCCTTGGTGGATAGGCGTGTAGTGGCCCCGGCCCAGATACAGATAACCGCAATGTCCCACGGCTAGTAAGTACAATGAGCGTATCAAAACTTCCTTAGTAAAGCCATGTAAGTATAGCGGGGCGCTTTGGAGATATTCCTAACGTTGTCTTGGGTGAGGTTGGTGTGTAATGCGGTCATCCGGTCCGGCGAGTGCGCGCCGTAGGTCGCTGGATCCACCGCTGCAGCCTGCAGCGCCGACGTGCAGCGCTGTGCAAAATCGCTAATTACATTCAATTGCCGGCCCGCTTTACGCTTTGCGGCTTACGCCTTTGACGGCTTTGTCATTTTCGTTCATATAAAAAAGCAGCATTCGTCGCATGCGCAAGGTTTAAACACAAAAGCTTTCTTAAAAGAAAAAACTTTTGTAACAACAGCTGCAAGCAAAAACCCTAGTTTTTTAAATTCTTTATGTTGGCTATATTTCAGATCCTAAGAACACAATACCTTGGTCTATGGCTTGGCTAGGCCTTGTTGTGAAAAGATCTGGCAAGAAACTCAGTATAGGCGTGACGTTGTTAATTGTAACACTTTGTGGGCGATATAAAAATAATATTTATGATGAAGGCAATGTTTAGCAGAATATTATTATGATTTCGAAAGGTATGACGATAATGTGACAC
This sequence comes from Eudonia truncicolella, assembly GCA_949315975.1. NCBI lineage: Eukaryota > Metazoa > Arthropoda > Insecta > Lepidoptera > Crambidae > Eudonia > Eudonia truncicolella. Next base: position 8,789,797 of record OX438828.1, on the reverse strand, counting down.
AATATGTCTGCCCATATTTTTACCAGTTAAATGAAAAGTAAGTAGGTATGTTAGTCTGTATGGACTGATAACAACATTAACCTAACATACACATCCATGAAAATGGTAATTAAGAATAATTTTAGCGCGATTCCGTGTACAAGTGAATCGCACAAAATTATGAACTCTACACGTTCCGAGCTTAAGAAAAGCCCGGAACGACATGTGTACCTACGGTCGCATCTGAACTTAATGGGCATTAATTAATACAATTAGCTGACGGCAAATTACACGTAAAGACTGATATAATGAGCGTAAATGGAGGCGACTTTACACTTCTGATTTATTGTCTTGCACTCGCATGATTTCGACGAAAGAGAAAACAGACCAGTCCATACGGATATTACGGACAGTATAAAATTGATAATGAATATTTATAAAAAAGTTAATCATGGTCCACCGTGTTTTCCGACGAGTCACAGGAGAAACCATTAATCAGAACATTTCCACTTAATCATGTAAATTGCGGCCAATTTTTTTTTACTCTGCAATTACAATTCACTTGAACTCTGAAAGGCCTTTAATCGATTACTGCCTATATACAAGATAGAAAACAATTAAGTAAAATATCTATATAGACTAAGTTAAATTATTATTGTTAATATATGTTTACGTTTGTGATGAGATTGAATTTCAGAACAAAGTTATACGACTTTTCGATATTCGGGCGACTGCGCTTCATATTAAGCTACAGAGACACTTGGAAGGACAACGAAAGAACGTGGGCTTTGTTCCTATCTCGCCTTCTTCAAGTGCAAATATTATTTTCGACATTGAGCATGTAAAAAGCAACAAAAAGGTAATATATGCAGTGATAGCATTGATTTTTAGTATATTTATAAAAAATTAACTGTACTACATTTTTCATAGAAACTGTCACGACGAAGCCTTTCAAATGTATAAATACTTACGATTACACTAGGGATTCCCAAAGTGGTGTCTTGTTGTCACTAAACTTGTTATAATAATGAATAATATTTTAGTAGGAAGTATAAGTCTAAGTTTACTTAACCAACCACAAAGTTTTTAAATTGGTAAGTAATTTGTATCAATTGGAAAAAAACCAGAGATAGAATTTTTAAAGTAATTTGGCTATGGGGTTCTGAGGTATCAGCTCATTTCGGAAAAGGGGTCTCTTGCCCAAAATAGTTTGGGAATCCCTGGTTTACACTAATCCTTGTTGCATGGTCATATTAGCCGCAGAACCGATGACCAATGGAGTAAACGAGTTCTTGAGTCGAGACCGCGTATCGGCAAACGTAGTGTAGGACGCCATTAGACTAGGTGGAACGACGATATTCGCAAGGCCGCGGATCATGCTCGGTTGCGTGCACTTGGAGAGGTCTATGTCCAGCAGTGGACGTGTATGGGCTGATGATGTGTTGCATGACAAAGTATCTAAGCACTTAAGTAATAAGCAACTATCATAGTTTTCCGAGACGGGTAGCAGGACTTAAATAAAAAATTATATTAACTATGCTCGTATTATCAAAACGTTACTTCTTATTTTTTTGGATTTTAGCATAATTACTTCTTCAATTGTCTTTTCAAAAACCTTCAACAAAATGTATATATCGAGATTAAGATGTATTAGCTTGTTTTATTAATTTTTCGCAATTTAAATAGTCTTCGATAGTAGCTTTAAAGCTTTTATCTTAATAATAATTTTTAACTGGTCTGCAGTTGACAATAAAACTTAATGTTTATAAAATTTAATATCTAGACAAAAAAAAAATTAGTAATATATCAACGTGATTCGTCATTTCAAGGTCTGCGACATCGCATAATCGGAAAGTCGTTTAGCTTACATTGTAAAATATGTGTTTCTACACTGTTTGAGTGTTGAAACGTAAGTTTAGGAAATATTATATAGTTTTGTCATGAATAAGCTAATGAGACTATAATCGTTTCTAGACCTAGTAGGTAATATTCTGCTGTTGTCAAATTAAAATTTAATTTTACTGCAGCAGCCAATCTACTTTTAGCTATGAAACGTAGTTCTGCAAACGTTAAACATTTAGTACTTACTTAGTTACATGTTTCTACTATACTAATACTTGTGAAGCATTTTAAGTATTAGATAACATTAACTTATCAATCTATCACTATCAGATCTATCTACCTGTTGCGAAATTCGATCTTCATCCTTTATAGCGTGGCCCGGGAACATTGTATTTTACCTGAATAAAAAGGTAGGTAAAAGTGGCACTTTCGGGGTAATTTGTCCTTTGCTCTATTTCCTTTTCTTGTCCTTGCTCCGTGATAACAAATATACAAACACGTACAACACGTTGCGTTAGGTATAGGATTTTTCCCTATAAATTATCAGACTCTACGTTTAATTAAACATGTGCCGCCGATGTTTGGCGGTATTTAAATATAAAACTTATGAGTACCGTGTACATTAACGGAAACTACAGATAGGTGTTCATCAGCATACAGTTTAAACCTTTTTATGGAATTGATAGATTGATCTGCGGCTTCACGAGACGACAAGTTCAAAATGACGTAACGATTAAAAATGCGCCTTTACTGGGCGGCAATCAATTTCTTTGACAGTGAAGAAGTAGTAACAGAAGCTCGTGTTTTTGGTCAGTTAACACAGTGTCGCAATGGTGGGCCTGGCGAAACTACAAATAGCCTGTTAGTCTGTGTTATCAGGGAACGTTTAATAAAACGTACTTTTGATGATGGATGACGCGCAATGCTGAGAGGCCATTACCACCTGACAAGCGGTGAGCGATCGGCGCGCGACTTCCGACGCCTGCGTCGCTATTGTCGTTGAACAATGGCCGCTGGACTATCTCTAATCGCCATTATAGAATTCTAATTGGATCCGCAAACTAAGTTTTCGTGGCCGTGGACGCGGATAAAGCTAATCACTCAACTCAAGGTTCTGATAAGGTGGGACGTTTGAGAAAGTGTATTGTCTAATTAGGTAGATGCGTATAGAAGGTTGGTACGTATTTGTTTGTCAATTATTCGACTACGAGTATAAAATAGCAGAAATTTTAAAGAGTTCATAATTCCCAAAAAAAATGTCATAATAACTAGTTCAGTAGATGTCTCCAGGACTCAAATACCAAATATGGGGCAGCTTCAAAACCGGTGAAACCTTTAGTTTGTCTAAGGTAGGGCATGAAAATCACATTTGCATAATTTCTGGGTTGGACCGCACGAGACAGAGCCTGGGTTTTTTTAGTAGCGCGTCAAGCGTTTTGTGCCAATGCCAAATTTAGGAAAAATTACTGAAGTAAAAAAATGTTAAAAATAGATAGGAAAATATTATTTACATAATATTAATTATTTAAATATTTTTATCGTCTATTTTGATATTTATAAACTATTAGAATATGTTTGTTTTGTAATAAGTACTCTTTTTAAAATAGTTATTATTTACAGCTTAAACATATAATTTACAATAAGCATTGCAACACGGCCCTTAAATTAAAGTGATGCGAAATCGGTAAATCTATATTTATTTTAATTAAATATAGTTTTTTTTTCTTTTTACGTACGTGTAATAAAGGTAAACTTATTTTTTTTTAAAATAAAAAAAGTAAAGCAGATATTTCAACGTTTTCTTTTTTAAATAAAAACATCAAACTAAACATCTGAAAGGAAGCAGTTTAGAACAGGAAAAACAAAATGCAAAGTTTGATAATCAACAAAGAAACCTGGAAATAAAAATAATATGATTAATGAGGTAGGCAACATCTAGGCATTGGAAGTCCTTGAGAGTCTAATGATCAATGTCTTAATATTTCTTTGTCTGTCCGTAAAAATGTATAGAAGTGCGACTTTTAACACTTCCACTTTAATGAAGCTGCCCGACACCATTGGCGTGTTTTCATTTAATTAACTATATTGTCGTCGTATGTAACAAATATTTGGGTCGATATGCTGACCGTTGCGCCATGGTTTTCGCCTCATTAACTTTATTTATGTTCAATCCGGTCAATTCATCGATAAATGTCCAGGGACAGAAAAAATGTGAAGTCAAGAATTTAACATTGATTAAGTTGACTGGGCTATATTTTTATATGTAAATACAACATTTTGAATATTTTGTTTAAGTGACAGCAGTGATTCAAAATGTATGCAGTATTTTAAAGTTGTGTTAACGTTTATTTATTTAATATATACACGTAAACAAAAAAGTAATCGACTTTGGAGTATACGTCAGAAGTATTGTTGGCGACGAGATCTACGAGACGAGAAAATCAAGAAAAATTAAAATTAAAGTACAAGATTTATTTGTCGATATTTTAATTTGACTTAGCTTAGCTTACTTTGCTTAGGTTTTAAGAATTATCCCATAATCAGGGTATTTAATAATCGGCTCTTATGATCTACGCAGGTACACCTACATATACCTTGTATGTCGTGAAATGGCGAGGCAATGACTTTTATGTTTTTGGAAGGGACGGAAAGACTTCGTGATGGTCCTACTAAGTTGACAGGATCCTTGCCCTACAAATCTGACCTTTAAGTCCTTAAGATAAGGATGGAAGGACAAGCCGATGATTGTGTGTAGGTACTTCATCGTGAGGACCGCAGTCACGAGTCGCTCTGCTGACCCCTCTCGCCTTCTTACGACTTAGCTGCAGGGGCTAACGTAGGTACCTATATATGGTTGTTTGATACATACCTTACGTTGTTACATCTATAGCTTTAAAATAGAAAAGCGTCAAATGAAGTGATGAACCTTTATTTAGGTACCTTTTTACTACATCAAAATTTCAAAAAATAATTCAAAATCATTTATTCAGTTTAGGCTACAAGTATTACATACAATTAGGTTAAGTATACAATTAGGCATCAATTTTGCACTGCGGCGAAGGTGTATTTACCAAGGTAAAACTATTAACGAGAATCGAAATATATACTAATAAGAAAGTGGTTAATTGATAAGTATTTTCTATTAATAAATCCTGAAAACAGCAATAAGTCGCGATTTCTCTATGGTGGTGTCCTGGTAAACTGTCGTGACTTTACTTTGTACTTTGCAAAAAGGTGGCCTTCATACTGTTTGTGTGCATTATATTAATATTACGCAATTTAATGAATTAATTATCCAAATACCATTTTATTATAGTAAAAGATCATTGTTTTATTTATTTATTTGTAAAATCTTTTTATCGAAATTTAAACAAACACTTTTCGAGCACAGCACATAATTGTATTTCTATGGTCGTATTATAAAGTACTTCTTTTTTTATAATAGTATCAGACCATTAATTTCGCAAAACAGAATAGAACAAAACCAGTCCGATCCGATCCGAACCCTTCGGAGAATCTAGTAGGGCACGGGGACGCGCACTTGTGCGCGATGCCGTTCCCTCTAGATAACCTCTGAAGGGGATTCGTTTCACACGGCTTGAGGGACCCTTTACGTTCCTCGCCGCCCCCAAAAAAGCCCGGTGAAGCTGAAAATGCCGCAGCGGCAATCAGCAATCTCTCTCAAAAAAAAAAAGAACAAAACCATTCCAAATAGGTACATGATTGTGTGCTGCGTAGACGCCACCGAGCCGCCAAGGCCGTTCTCACTAAAACGTTAATAAAACTGCCGTCGTACTAATGAAATCTACATAATGCGCCCGGTCGGCCAGGGCATCAAATTTATTTACTGGCGAGCGCATAATAAAAATGGGGTCATCGAAATTCAATCCGACTTAAATTGCGTATTTGAGACGATTTTAATTTTTTTTATCTTAGGAGTGAAATGAAGATTACTTCAATTAAGGCGTACAAAGCGTGCATAATATTTAACAATTCAGGTTAATACCTACTTGGCACTCTTCTGTCAAACATAAAGATATAAACGTACGTGGTTAGTTCGTTTATCTATTTAATAAAAGTTTGATGAACATGTATAAGATTTAATGTGATCTCACGGCGAGCGCCCGATAGAAACTGTTTACCAAACGGCACACAGTGCTTTGTCACTCAAGCACAGATGAAATCAAGAATACATTTATAATCCCCATTTAAAGTTAGATTTTTATAGATAGATTTTATAATTGTACGTATCAAATTGATCAATTTAACTTTAATCTCTATGTTAACTCTTTATATTCATAATCGATCATGTTTGATGTTAAGACATGTAGCGAGCAATGACATAAACGACTCTTACTTTCTTGTACAAATAGCTATAAAACGATCCTAGTTTTGGCTCTTTAAATCGCTATCTCTAAAATAGAAGAAAGTTTAAAAATAGTAGGTTTAACTAATCTTCTATATAAATAAAAATGAATGTCGCTAAGCGCAAACCTCGAGAACGGCTGGACAGATTTCGATGAAACTTTGCACATAGAGCATGACCCGGACTAGGACATAGGATACTAAAATGTTTTTGTTTTGTATGTATAATTTTAACGCAAATTTTGTTGCGAAACAAATTCCAAAAACACAAATGTTGAAAAAATTTCCACGAGCAGGATTTCAACCTGCACCCTTCTGACTTACCGGGTTAGGTGCTATTCTAACCAGCCCGCCGAAATTATTCAACACTATTTACTTTTTTACTTTGAAACCCAAAGGCGCCAATTCAATGTCAACAACTACCGGTATGTCAGAAGGGTGCAGGTTCAAATCCTGCTCGTGGAAATTTTTTCAACATTTGTGTTTTTGTAACATAGGATACTTTTTATCCGGGTAACAGGTTCCTGTGTGATAGTGTAGTCTTCGTGAACGAAGTTGCGGGCGACAACTAGTAAAGAATAAAAATGTGTCTTATTCACATTTTGTCATTAATTTCCCCTAACCATAACTGGTTTCACTTCTATGGTCCGATCCGATCCGAACCCTTCGGAGAATCTAGTAGGGCACGGGGACGCGCACTAGTGCGCGATGCCGTTCCCTCTAGAAAACCTCCGAAGGTGATTCGTTTCACATGGCTTGAGGGACCCTTTACGTTCCTCGCCGCCCCCAAAAAAGCCCGGTGAAGCTGAAAATGCCGTAAAGGCAATCAGCAATCTCTCTCAAAAAAAAAATTATGTTTATGTTAATGTTTTTATTACTTTTTCTTATTCAAATAAAAACAAAAACATGGCTAAAGATTTTCGTACTTAAAAAAAAGCGGAACACCAAAAGTTCGAATATTTTCAGATATGAATGATGCTATAATAATAATATAAATTAACTAGTTTTATTTCTCAATTCAATTGTTTTGACATAAATCGCCAATACCACATAGCAATAAAAGCATGTTGCGCGTTTGTTTATTATCAATTTATCTTCCTCAGTGCAGAGGCGTTTGCCTATTACCAACCGTTAGCCCGAACGAGAGCAGACAGCGCGCGTCCGCAGCCCTGGCTGCGTAAAGCCAATATCTATCTCTAGGAGTTGAGTCGCACATTTATGCGGTCCCGTTACAAAGAATAGTCACAACGTATTTTAAATAGGACAATATCAGTCACGAGCACGAGTCAAATCAATTATGTTATCAATTTCTTGGTGTTCTCGTCTCGCACCTTGCCGGCCGCTGGCACGGCATGCTTCGCTCGGCTCGCGCTTTGCTTTGGTCACTGATCTATCATTTCCTAACCCACTAACCGCAGTGTGGGCAGGCCTTCAACAAGGTGAACCGACGGTCTGGTGAAGGTTGCGGGAAGCCGCTGGATGCGAGCAGCACAAAACCGGTCGTTGTAGAGATCCATGGGGGAGGCCTTTGTCCAGCAGTGGACGTCTTTTGGCTGAGATGATGATGATGTACCGAAAGTTGTCTTAAAACGTTTTGGGAGTTTTTAGACAGGGACAGCACGTTTCGTTTTTATTCGTTGTTTATTCGTGTTTCGTTGCGTTTTCTTGCGGACAATCATTGCATGTTGCGTACCAACGCATTCCTTCAGAAAAGTGTTGAACACGAACACAATTTGCGCATCTATAATCTTAACATTGTAATATTTTAGAGAAACGTTTGTTAAAAAGCACGGGTTACGGTTTATTTACTATCTAGGACCCGCGTGAGCTGAACAGTACACAGATATTAGCTTTACGCGCCCTTGCTGGTGCATGCATCATTTAATAGGGCCAGCCGCGCGCACGCTCACCAGACTCTTACCAATAAATTATCACGAAGATCATGTTCCAATGTTGTGGTCTTGCGCGGCTTTTAAGTAGCATGGGAACTGAGCACATGAGACATGTTTTTGTATGCTTGCAATTTCTTTATAGTACCTCATTAGCTTGCGCAATGATTAGTATGGAGACTCCTTTTTTGTGGCACCAGGAATGTGAACAAAACAAAAAAAAAACTGTAAATTTATTAAAAATTAAAGCTTCTGCGGTCTTACGATCAGACCTCCGTCTAGCTATTTCTAGCAATGGCAGGACTTTACTTTAGTCCTCCTGGCTCGGTTTATCCATCTTATTTATGCTGGTCACTATGACAGCACTCTAACTGTCAACAATGTTAACAGCGTTGTTCTGTCAAGACATTTTAAAGTAAGATAACTAGCTGGTCTATGTCCAGCAGTGGACTAGTATAGGCTGATGATGATGAACTAGCTGGATCCTCAGTGGTGTAGGGTTTTGAGGAAAGTGCGTTTCTATTTTAACCTAATTGATGCCGATACAGTTGTTACTGCAATTAAGTTACTTTTTTGTTAAAAAAATTATACATATTTCAAAATTGTTTATTGTATTCATGTAGGTAAAAGTTACCGACATAGTATATAAGGCGCATCCATGGCCTTAAACCACCTAATAAGGGGTTAAAGCATTTGTTGTCTTACCACAACAACGAGGACATAATACTAAACGCGAATACCGAATCACATAAGAGCTCTTGATATTTTAATTTGGCCACCCAACTGATGATCCGGCATTACGAAAATTACTTAACTTGCGCGATCGCAGCCCAGACTATGCGCACGCCAATTCAAAAGATGCTCTATAAATAATGTCCCCATATAATTTCCGACCGCAGAATTGCATGTCGTCCTAGGGCGTGGCGAAATTATTACGTAATTATTATTCGGTGATTTATAATAACACCTCAGTGGCAGCGGCGAGTATGCGATTTCCCTGTTGGAAATGGGTGCACGTTGTGCAACACAATTTCACGTTTAATCTCAGCAGCGGTTCGTACTCCGTAGTATGTTGCGGGTGATCTTTATTCACGGATCTTAAAAAGCTTTTAAGGGGCGTTGCGATTTGGGCGCGCGCGATAATGCATTTTTGCAAGCGGAGCAAGATTGTTACGCAATGATGCCTGGGAACTGGTCTGACCGGGCGGATCTGGGCCAGAGCCATCTCGCCGCTGAGATGTGGCCGCTAATAGATACCGAGCCTGCGACCTAGTCGGACCGCCTCACTTCGCTTTTTATGCAGAGCTTCTGTAATACACAGCGGTGTTTATTATATCCGACGTGTGCAATGTTTTGATAAGCAATTTGCATAAATGCGATTATTTTCGCAGATTTCGAATGATGTACCGCCTCGTATGACTGGTTTTAGGAAATGAAAGGGGCAAGTTTTTTGTATATTATTATTGATTTGCAATTGTTTTGAAATGCAATTTCAGATTAATGTTGGCTGTTATGAAATCGTTCATAATGTTTCATTAGACGAAAACAGATTGCTATATCTGAGGAAGGACGAGACTAGCTTATGCCTTACACAATGTAAGATTTCGCTAAGTGCTGACATTTCATTAAAATATTATATTGAAATCGTGAAATGGAGCTTGCATATTATTGATTGGAGCCGCAGGCATATTCCCATACCACTTGTTACCACCACTTGTTATTGGAAGAATATTATAATTTTCGTATAATACTGTTTCTTACAGGAAGTTAGAATAGAGATCTATGACTTTAGGTAGCGCTCTGGTAGTATGAGGCTAAGGCAGAAGCGCACTTCACTCCGAATATTCAACTAGTGCGACAGACTGTTGAAATATGGTGGTAGCTAGCCAGCGGACTTAAAGCAAGCCCTTCTAGTAACCAAACTGAACACAATCCCCGCTGAGACCCCGAGGCCCATACACACTATCAGAGCAGAGATCAGTAGTTTAACCACTAGACCACAGATGCGGTTATAACACATTATTATAAAAAATAAAACTTACGTTCATAATGTTTTTATTTTAATAAAATAGGTACCTTGATCTTTTGCAGCTGGTTAATGCCTAATGCCTGGCCGGGAGACGTTTGGAGGAAGAGGTTACATGGGTAGTTGTACCCATCGTTACCGCACACGGGGGTGGGATACAACATAGGGTAATGTTTATGATCTGAGGAGAAATGTCACCAATGTTTGACACAGAAACCAGTGTTTTTATCTCCTGTAATGATTAAAAATACTGATTTTAAACTTTAGCAACAATTGAATACATACCACCTGTTTTCCAGCTGTCATGCCGTAAAACTTTTTTAAAATTTTTTTTTTTGGTGACGATAAATTTGGTTAAACACAGGTCTTAAAATGTCGAATACAGGTGTCACTACCCTATTCCCACGCGCTTTGCAAAACTCCTCAAGGTGCCGCCCCTACCGCACCCGGGGTGAGGCGTCTAGCATGAGGCAGGTTCGAAAGAACCACCGCGGGCGTCGGGCCGTGAAAGACTCGTAGAGTAGGTACTCGGGGTCCCGCAGCGGTTGACAGGTGTCGAGTGGTTTTAGTAGATCGGGCAGACCATCGCTCAACCCCACACACCTCCCGGGTCTCAGAAACAGCCCGGTAAAGACGGTTGAAAAATACAAATAAAAGCCGGTAGACGTGTGGTCGAATCCAGTGTAGATCAGTCGAGTGTGAGTTTAACGGCTATTGAGAGTAGACTAGGTGGCTAGCCAAGCGCGGCGTCAGCCAACCACTGATATTGATTCCTCGGCACGGTACAAAACGGATTATTATGTGTAACAGTAATAATAATAATCACACAGTAGTTGTACTGCGAGATTTTATTGTTATCGTAGAAATGCCTTAAGTATAACACCTTTTTCTTGATATTATTTTTGTAATAAAACTGTAACATTTAAAAAAAAGTTATCAATTATCTAATCGATTACAATCATCATTCTAATTAATTAGATAAGTAAATAGATAGATATAAGTTTATTCTGATTTTTATAACCTCCTGTTTTGTAACATTTTCATATACGAGTAAACAAACAAATAAAACTAATGTGTACCTTCGAATTAGTATGTACTCGTATAACGTTTAGTTAGACGTTTCTATTCGCGAGTACATTGAAAGGGTTTTGAGTTTCTTCAAAATTTTTACTTTTTTTTAGGGAGAGAGTGCTGATTGTCTCAATCGGCATTTAGGGCCCATTCACCCTATACATCCATTGTGAAGGCTCGTGCCCCAGCAGTTGGGACCAAAAGTTAGCTGGTGATGGCATTTTTACGGTCACTGGACTTAACCTTTTTTCACGCTTCTCGTAGCGCATACGATAACTTTTTACGACTTTTCATACTTTGTCACTGAGAGTATTTTTTTTAATTTAGCAAAAGTGGAACCATTTTAAATCGATCAACTTAGCTCTCAAAAAAAGCAACCGTCTAAAAATACTAAATAACTTAGATATTCATTCACATACAAAAACAGCACTTTTTTATATTTTATTGATCTCTCCATAAACTTACGAAAGACACATACCTAGTTCTAAAATTTTTATAAGTTCGTCTTTCGAATGACGCAAACTACAAAATTATTTGGTCGAAGTTTATAAAATGTTTGATTTTTCTATGGGCTCTTAAGAACGTTAAAAATACCGATTACCTTTTTTCCCACCCTTTAGGTTAATTGCCTATACTATAGTGTATTGCATTCATAAAAGAGCTAAAGTATGAACTCTATTGCTAGCCAAGCGTGGTGAGCGTTGATTACACGGTATGTTCCTATTCTGATTAAATTAAAATCGTTAAATTAAGCATTTGATGACTTCATCTTCGCGGACCAAAGAGACGATCGTAAATTAGTTATCCATTTATATTCGGTACCTATTAGTTTGCGACATAATAATAAATTCTACTGCTTTTATGACTACATTTATGTTAATGATTGTGTTAGAACTTTATACTGCACTGCAATACTTAATTCAAAAAATGCGGCAACATAAATTCATGTATAAGGGTACTTACTGTAGGTACTGCTATGATCAATCTAATTTATTGGTAGCTCGTGCAATCATGCGCATGTACCCAGTAAACACAGAGTTTATCTCTGTAAATAACTAGACAGCGGGGAGATTCATTAGGCGTCGATCCGTGTCTGCCGGTGCTGTAATCGAGGCAATTGTTCTCCGGGGGAAATTCAATTATTAGCTCGTAGCGCGAAATATCGTCTTTGGAGCAGAGCTTTAGCGCGTTGGGCAACCCGCCGCGCGGCGTCGTTAAGAGTTAGAAATAATTGTATGCGATTTATCTCCTTACTCTTGACTATAATTAAATGCTTAATAATTGGAGGTGCGCGTTAGTTTGTCCGAGCAATAAATCGCAGGCGGGCTGAGTGGGTCTCCAAAGCGCGCGCGCAGCGACGCTCGCCGCGCCCGCGTCGTGCTTCGTGCCTGTTGCAACTGCGCCTGCGCCCGAGCGAGGGTAGTTCGCTCTCACGCTTCCAATGACTAGTGTAATCGTTTTATGCGACCTGTTGTTAAATTAGCCCGTTCGATTGTAACAGTCTATTGTTATTAACCGCACAAATAGATTAATGTTACGACAGTTCAATTTTGATAGCTTTAATTCGATAGTTCTATCGGTATTTGAAACATGTAGAGTATTTTGGAGTTGTAACGGCTTAAAGCTTATTTCTTATAAAGTTACGACAACTATTTGTGACGACGTACATTAATGTTTCTTTTAAAACTATTGACATTTCAATGGCTGAATTTATCAACAATCTTAGTAGAGAGTATCAGGTAGCCTGACAGTTAGGATAAATGTTTAGAATATTTTATCTGTGTGCTTAAATTTGAGAATGATTGGGCGCGCGCGTGCTTCTTTTTTAAAGATAATAACATTAGTACCTATTTATTTGTATTGTATTATGTAGTATGTAAGTAGATGTGTATGTAAGGCACTTACGTAAATCGCAAAGCAGTCCGGTTCTGTGAACGGAAAGACTATTTAACATTAGAAAATTAAATATATATTTTTTCAGATGAATAAGTAGTTTTATTACAACTATTACAAAATATTTTTAAAATTAAATAATTTATTGAAAATATAAAACAATCTCTTTAAATATTTCCGGCCTCATTTACCATTGAACATATTACATGAAAACACAGACCTTAAAGCCTTAGAAACCTACGACGTTACGCAGTTCAGGCGAAAGCTCTTTTTACTATACTAGAAACGTTAGTTTCTCTTTACATTTTCGAAATGCTTGTTTTATTAACGTTACTAACCTTAGCAACATTATGTTCCATTATGTTTTTTTGTTTTCCTTGTGGACCATCTAAACAAAGATGTCTATAGTCAAGTGATATTTTCAGATTCCATATAAATAAAGCAGTTTGTAAGCAAAATCATCATTGCCATAATTATCATCAGCTTAACGCAGTCCACTTGCCGCGCCTCTGCCAAAGCGCCATAATGTCCAGTCCTCGGCTCAAAACCACAATGTGAAAATAACCATGTCCTATGTACCATTTGTAAGGTAGCACTATTTATTCTTAGATCGGCTATGCTAGCGATCTTCGGCCGTACCGACTAGAGTCGAAGTGGTCACCATAATCTAAATGGGTCGGAGTAATCATCATCTTCATCATCGTTTATTCTTTCTATTCAATCTTTCCATCAACAGTTTTCTTTTCAAATATAAATTAGTTGGGTAGCTAATTTGAATTGATCAATTAAAAAGCTGATTAAGCATATCTTATTGACACTGGTATGGTAAGTGCTAATGTTGTTATTCAGAGACTCACAATATCTCCTTACAGTGCCCATCGTGGAATACAAAAGAGCCCCGAGAGTGCGCGGAGCCAAGCTGTATGGTAAACGTGATACTTACGCGAGCTCGAATTTATGTGAAACAGGTACAATTTAACTGCGCCTTATAAACAAATGCCGATTGTCTTGTGTCATTAAATATTCTGCGTGATAAATCAGCGTGTTATCGGCTCTAGTTGTGCAGTTACATCTCGGTTAATAATTTAGAGCTGCTGATAACGCGTCGAGGTTTCTAGCGAATCGTTAAGGAGCTTGTTATGTCTTCTCTCGTCTCGATGCCTGTCCCACTGCAAGGCAAAGCCCTCCACCATTGATATCAAGTCATCACTACAATTGTTGGGTAATGGCTTAATCACCACGCATGCCAAATGCTGGTTGGTGATCACAAACCCGAGCTATGCATCGGAAAATCCGAAACACAATCTGCCCGGCCTGGAAATTGCACCCGGGACCTTCGGATATCGGGCCGAGCGCTTTGCCACTCGGCCACCGGTGTGTGGTGTTCTTGACTGCTAATGGTTATACAATGATTATTTACATTTATGGTGGTGTTAGTAATGACGACGTAGCAACACATTCCAATAGCACAAAAAATGCATTCATTCAAAAGATGCCAATAAGAGCGGAAAAGCGCGCTTGGTGTGGTTATATAAAAAGCGATAAAAGCGTGGGAATTATGTACGAGCAGCTAACCAAATCAATTGTGTGTTATGTATCCTATTATACTACCTATTACGGTCTATAAACAAGTCATCACTATTTTCCTAACATGGACAGTATTATCAATAGATTATGGGAGTCTTAGTTTGTATACAAAAAAGTGTGATTATCATAATGGAATAAAGAACAAGGAATTTTGTCTATAGACTTATAGTAGCGCTTTATAGCGAGGTCTGCACCTGCCGACCCCACAAGCCGTGCTATGAGACTTAGTTTTAATAGTTTGATATTGGCTCTGGATATAACATTAGTCGCCAATATTGTTTACCGAAGAATGGGAGGCGTGAGATGCTGCAAAAGATTTGGGTGCCATTTTACTAGCGATAATAATTACGATGTGCGAATATTGCGGTTCCTTAGATTATGCTTTGACAAATCACGACTTTGCAATTCCAATGCAGCAGATTTAATGTATGGGCGGCAGTTTGCATTCTAACCGCGACCTGCGGGCCACCTCTTTCCTAATGCACGCTTATTTGAGCTTTTTAACCTTTCATCCGATGTTGGGCTCGAGCATTGAGGAACAATAAACATAATACGGGTACTTAATGCACTTATTGTTCCCTGCTTAGCGTCGTAATCGTAGCGAGTCGTTTTCATGCAACATCTTTGCAGGTTAGCGCTTTGTAGTTGAGTGTGTACACTTTTGATACATTTTCTGGGCTATCGCTTTTGTCTTTTTTATTGTTATCTCGTTTAACATTTAACTTAATGTATTTATTTAATTATTTGTAAACGAGAACTACTGTTTTGAATGTTTTTTTTTTTCAAATGCAATGATTAGCCTACTTCTTTTAATTCCACGATGGGGAAGCGTTTGAATAAACTCATCCTGGTGGGAATAAGTGACAATAATAAATTCTCAACAACGGAGGAATTGGCTATCTTACTTCCAACTGACGGGACACCACAATGCTGTTAACATTGTTGATATGGCGACAGTCTTAGATAAGATGGTCTACTTATCTAACCAAGAGGATTGAGAAACAAGTCTGAAGTCATCCAAACCGAGCATATTAAGATATGAGTCTGTGTCTACAAAGAAACTAGGTACCTACCTAAGGTTTTGGTCGTCTCTCGTTCTCACATCAGACTATTCAGCCTTCTAAAATGATGTATCAAACAAGACACTACTCTATGAATCGTCTATAATAAATACAAAACCTTTGATTGACTGGTTATCTTAAAAACACATTACAAAATTTATTTATTTAATAAAACACAATTATAACACCTTAACAGATTACAGATTACCCAAGGCGATGTTAAATTAATATTGATACTAAAATAATAAGTAAAATAAACGCGATAAGATTCGTACAAAGTGTTTCATTTTATTGTAGGTATATAGCGTTCGCGTAAACTAAGCAAAAAGTTAACTTTGATTAAATTATTTTTATTTTTGCATTCGCAATGCTATAATATGTGGTTATAAGATAAAAGTGTCAGGAAGCTTGAGTGGCAATCGAACCCACAACCCTTGGATTACCGCTCCAATGCTCTGACCGCTGAGCTACCGAGTCTGGTTGATGTTTTCTAGTAAAATTTTATTTACACTTTGATTCTCGTTGTGCAATGCCACTAATTATGACATCTAAGCTAGGGGCCATAAATTGTTAGTTCAGCGCATGTATAATTAAAGGATCTCCCACGGCAAGTCCGATCTGGCTGCACCGATTTATAGGGCAGTCGTGCAACCATGCCTTTTCCTACAGTTGCTAATGTGCGGTATACGCCGCTCTACACTGAGGGTTGCAAGGCGCATTTTCATGTACAGTCGAACGATTAAAATCGCTAATATATATATATTAACAAAAATCAATTGCCACATGTATGTTCATCATTGAGAACGGCTCGACCGATTTGGCTGATTTATTTTTTGTTGTGTACAGGACATCATGTTTGTATCAAAAAAAACGCTTGTGTCGACGGGATACGGGTGTTTACTGAAGCGGACGAAGTCGCGATCTTGGTCATACACAAAAGATTGGATTTTGTCAAATGACCGATCGATGATGTTTTTTTAAGACAATAGTTTGTCATTTTAAATGATCGCTCAACAAAGATCGTGTACCTATGTTACATTATTCTTAGGAATTTGTAAGTTCAGCTTTGGATGTCTTTGAGTTTGGATGATGATATAACATAACAAACAAAAGCACACAAGCTATATTTTTGTAACTAGTGCCATTTTGACATTGTAGGTATAACAGTGATATGTGTATAGTGGGCGTCTTGTCGACTCTTCAATAGTTCAATAGAACGTTAGTGTCGTTCAATAGAACGACACTAACGCATAATAACTTTATGAGATCTCATACTATTAGAACCGAAACGAAGAAGTGCTGGACAGGGTGCCTTGTATTAGTTTCATTTGACATTCGATCACGTTATCGAAAATGAGAATTATATCATTGCAGCGCTTTCTGACGACATCCGAGAAGAGTAAAATTTTTGTTTGTTTTCGAAAACGTAATCGAATAAATAGGTATGGTAATCAAAACTCACAATAGGCACTCAGTGGTACTGCTTGGCAACTTAAATTCGTAAGAGAGTTACCATCAGGACCGGTTCTGCGCAAGAACCGTGCTACTGGGCGGCGAAGGTATTAAATATTAATTAAATCTATTGGAATTAATTCCGCAGACTAGGTAAAAAAGCCATTATAAAGTAAGTAAGTAACAGTAACGCGGTGCAGTAATGTGCGAACTGGTTGTAAGTAGGTGGTGATGATAATTTTTTATGAGTCACGATCTTGTGATGTTGACTAATGGATTTGGTTTTTTTTAAACCTGCTCGGTTTGTCGTTTACACACCGCTCGAATTAATGTCCGCTACTTTATTTCTCTTTTGACATTTTTGTAGATTATATTGTTCTTACTTAGATATAGATAGTAGGTAGCAGTGCTAGTTTAAAGCTACCTGTTTTGATTTATTAACGAATTATCAATTTAGTTTTTTTAAAGATTGTTCCGCATTCTTTGTCGTTCTGTTACAAAACGGCTTAAGTAATAAAATGTAGTAAAATGTTCATAATGCGATTTTAATTCAAGATGGAGCATGGAGTACCTACCTACTAAATTAAGGAGACAGCTACACAATTTATACATGAATAATGAACATAATTTTATTAAAATTAAAAGTTGTTTCATTTCAATGTGTAGTGTTCGCGTAAACTTTAGAAAACAATATAATTTTATTATTATTCTCTATGTCACTCTATTATTATCTGCGTAAAAAAAATCACTAGATAGTAGATAGTGAGCCGTCAAAATATTGGTAACGTCGCCAATTTTCTTCAGTCACTGTACCGACCGTTGACCGCACCGCTGTAAACCACGTCTGTTGCGCTGAATGGGGCAAGCCCGAGGCTGTTCTATTCTTGGGAATAGCATGCGGTGCGGTTACGTAAGCCGGTGGGGGGTGGGGCAGCGCGGGCGGGCGGGTGAAAGGGCTGGGCGGGGCGGCGTGTGCGGCGCCGCCCCCAGCCGTTTCACCACCGGTGACGCTCGCCCTACTTCGGTGGTGTTCCATTGTGCGCCGACCATTGTGAAACGCGATAACATCCCCGCTTGGGCCGTTATTGAAATTTTGTTTCACCAAGATTCCGATCTAGCAACGGGAGTTTCGGAGTTGCGTGCGACTATTGTAAATGGCAGTTAATCTGCCTTTCAGTCAAGTTTCTTCTGCTTGGTAAAATTTATATTTTTGTTAGATTGATAAACTTATTACTCAAAGGTACGTAAATGTTTTGTATTGTGTAAGCATCAAAATATCTTACTCGTAACTTTTGAGGTAAGCAATAGTAAAGTAGGCCTGTGTGCAAATGGTCTCATCGATTGTATAACACGAGCGCGATAATGCCATTGCGATCAGTTTAAACGGCTTATTTGTACGAATCCTGTTCTATGTTAATGCGCATAACTTGCAGGTTGAAGTGAAGGAGTCTATGGTTGATTCGATGGTTGCTGCTAAACGCGGGCCGTTGGTCGGAGGTAATTGCGCTGAAAGCCCTCAATTTGAGCGGCGTTTGCGCCGCGTTTGGGTCTAAATAAGACGTCTGCATGCAGCGGTAAAGAGGCCACATTATTCTTATTGGAGCCCCGGGCCTGCATTATCTGGTCGCCCAGGGCGAGCGCCGCGCGCCACGAACTAATGTCGACCCGTGTAACCGGCCTCGTGTAGGAACGATGAATTACTAATGTGAGTTTATCACGATGCGAAAATATGTTTAGGCTGGCACGGGTAGGGCACCGTTCAAATGCTTAGAATATTACAGGTTGCGTGTGAGCCTAATGCCATCATGGCAGTCGACTGGCATAGTTTATGCGAAACATTTTAATGAGATTATAAAGCTACAAAACTGGCGTCTGATTGGTAAATACACAGGTATAACCAGCGTCGCATCCGTGATCCGCAAGATAATGGGCAACCAGATAACCTTGGTTTTGTCACTTGTTTAATTACTTGTGTTTTGTTTATAGTCGCGGGGCGTGTCGTATCAATTACACAAGTCCTAATTTCGAATCGAACACATTGTTCTGCATCCGAGGGGCGTACCGCGGCACGAGCGGGCGCCGTTCATCGCGTCATCGTCTTGCGTTCGGCAGCCGACAGGGCCGGAGCTATCGGTGGAGGACTTTCTTTTGTTGAAAAAAAAAAACAATCTACATTAAAATAATACAATTTTGTCTAGGACCAAAATAACAAAAAAAAACTTATTACCAAAAAGTTTGTTCTTTCAATTGTTTCCAAAAGTGTTTGATATGGTAAGGGTAACGGGGTTAATCCGGGTCACAGAATAAATATTAGGTCTGGGTTCTGTTTTTCCTTAAGATACGAGGTTAGATAACCTACTAAATAAAAATATTGTTTTAAGTCAACTAACTATATTGTTTCCTATAAGGAGACAGCCGTCTCATTCTAACTATACTTACCGCCGTACTTAGAGAACGTCAGTTAAGTTTTAATGACAATTAAATGTCTTTCCTTCTTTATTTAGCACTATACATAAGAAAGTGACGTCAAGAGACTTAATTGTCATTAAACTTAATTGAACAGAATAGAATAGAAAAAGTTTATTAATGTCATAACTATTACAAATATCACAATACAAAATAAAAAACATACAATACAATAACAATTATAATTGACGTCTCTGAGTACGGCAGTTAGTATTGTTTGTTTTGTAAATAACACTAATAATGTAAAGTCACTCAGACTTCACGAATACATTTATTTCTTGGTATTAAGACGATACAAATAAGAAGGTTACAAAATGAGGACCTGACTTAATGTTTCCAATAATCTAATAGTACTCACGATATGTCTGAGAATTGTTATAATTAATTACTACTTACATAAGGGGTTGGTGTACCTATTCATGTATGGTATATATGTGTGTGTGTGTGTGTGTGTTTTGACTTTTGATTGAAAAGCGTTACTGTCAGGTACCTACCCTAAATACGGTTCTGTTACGCGACACTAGTAGGCAAATACGCAATATTCGAGCTATGCCAAGCTGTGCCCATATTTTCACGGCGATGTCACAGATCCCTAAAGGTCGCTGAACCAAAACCCCATTGTTTTGTGTTGCGTCAACGAATCCTCTGCCTCGAGGCACAATGAATCGAATTGGTACCGCACCATTGTTACAGCAATTTATTGCGTGACTGATATAATACTTATTGCCAATTAGTTTACTAAATAGTTATATTCAGATTGCACAATGGGACAAGTGTATCGTATCCATAACTTGCATTTTCCATACACTTCGTTATAAATAGGAAGTAAGTATAGCAGGTAAAATAATTTCTAATCTAGAAGAATCGTTGTTTCCATGTAAGTTGTTTAACATAACCATCCGGCGAGGTTTTAGTTAACAATGATTAAGTTATTTCCACGCATAAAACCATATACGCGAAACACCAACTCGAGATTTGGTGTTTTGTTAATTAGTAGAAATGATTACGTCAAATACCAACTACGTACAATTCCACAAACGCATAACACCACCTTATAAATAAAAACCATATACGTGAAACACCAGCTCAAGGTTTTGTGGTGTTTTGTTAATTAGTAGAAATGATTACGTCAAATACCAACTACGTACAATTCCACAAACGCAAAACACCTCTTATAACATTTTTGCCACTGAAGTGGAGTGGGCCAACAAACCAGCCAGTATTTTATCTACAGAGGTATTATTAGTTCTAACAGGAAAGTAATAGACAATAATGACACCTACAACAATGTCAAACCCGTGTGTTCTTTATATATTTATGTCGGTGCATGAACAATGTCTGAAATCACAATATCAATTAACCAAAAGAACTTTCTTGTGTTATATCTTAATGGCTACTATAATAAGTCAAAAACCAACAAAACAGACATGAAAATTTGGAGATGAGCAAGTAATCGGGCTTATCGTTGTAATGTATCAGTCACATTAGATGGTAGTAACAAGAAAATCATACGTCATCCATCTCGCCACTGTTGTGAGCGTCCGGTTAGTGAAGCAATCTTCGTTCGTCGCAATGAATTCTTGCAAACAAGATTTGTGCCGAAGGATGTCACCCGTGCCTAAGATACTGGAGAATATTTAAAAAACTAAAAAAGAAAGGTTGCATAGAAACCTGCAAACAAAACATACCATTAGTCAAACAAATACAGGATATGGAGGAGATATACAGGGCCCGCAAAAAGTTTCTGCAATGTGACAAAATCAATTTTGTTACTTTGAATGACAATATAACAGTGTCCAACGTATTAGCTGAAAACTTTTTGATTTACAATGACTGTCAAGTAGAAGAAGAACCCATTTTGATTGTTTGCAGCGAAGTCTCAAGGAAACTGATACAAAACTTTAGTTCTGACTTTTATTTTGGAGACGGAACTTTACACATTGATCTGGATTCACATATTGAAGTGACTGATGTAGTCCCGGTCATTCATGTCTTACTAAGCAGACATATATTCGCCTATTTCAATTAATCAAGGACTAATTGTGTTGGCATTTTGCTTAAGAGTTAAATAGTAATAGATGTTTAGAATGTGTTTGAATATTTTCTTAGAGTTGTCAAAAGGAAAATTGTTGATTGCTATTTTATCACAGTATTGATCTTGTTGTACCTATTTTATTTATTATGTAATTTTATAAGTTTTGATTTGAATGGAGTGTTTTATAGTATAATGTTGCAAACAAAAATGAAATGTAATAAATGATGGTACCGTAAATATACAATAAATGTTTTTGATTAAATAAAGGATCCCGAACAATTGAACATGGAATTAGTGAATACGCAAGGGTAAGAGTTTAAATCTACAAATAATTGGATGTCAATATTGAAGAATTTAAAGCAGACTTTGAGAAGGCCGTCACATTGGCCGCAAAAGAGGTATACCCGAAAGTACAAGTTTCTGGCTGCTACTATCACATGAGCCAAGCCGTTTGGAAAAAAGCCAAAAAAATCTTATCCAAAGAATAATGACCAAGTTAGCAACTAATTTTGATAAGCATTATAAAAGATAATTGAAGAATTTGAATGACGGGCGTATTCAGCCTTTGGATTTTTTGAGAAAATCAGTAATATTAAAACTATTATTTAATAATTAAAACATCCGGTTGAATTTTATGTAAGGGGTGAAGCGTTTTAGTTATTTAGTTATTTTAATTTTGTTTTCTTTTATATGTACTAAATATAAGCAAAAAGTTCAATTTTAAATGTTTCATTTACTTCTAGAAAATTAAAGTACGGAAAGTCGGTTCGTCCAGTGTCGGTTACAAAAAAATTGGTGTTATCACAGATAATATAATACTATACTAGTGTGTTATGCTTAGTTGGTATTTTGCGTAAGTCAAAGTTGGTGTTAAGTCAAAGTTGGTGTTATGCTTAGTTGGTAATTTGCGTAAGTTAAAGTTGGTGTTATGCATAGTTGGTGTTTTACGTAAGAGGTTTTTTCGAGTAAGTTGTTTTGCGTAAAGGTGGTGTTCCACCGTATATGGTTTTATGCGTAGAAAAATGTTAAACTCATGTGTTGTTTTCATAAGGTATTGAAAACACTACACATTGAAATGAATTTTTTTTTCCTACATCACCGCAGTGAGCAGGAAACGTTAAATTAGGGAAAATTATTTAATTTTAACATAATGATTGTGATTTTTATAACACGATTTTTGAGAAGTGATCTAGCTAAAAAACTCACATTCTCAGGAATACAAGATACTGTATAAAATTGAATTACCTATTTAGAAAAGGAAGAGCTATTTACGCTTCCTCGTAACTATCCCAACACAAGACTCGGCGACAATCACACCTTGAACAAAGCCGTTTGTTGAGAGCTTCTTAAAAGGTATAATGTTTAGGAGCGACGCACCGGTGAGCACGAATTGACAATAAGAGCAAAGTTCAGCGCGGTTCAGGACTCGGGAGGAATGCGGGAGGGCGCGGGGGGCGTCGAGGTGCTGCGGTACAGACTTTGCGCAAAATCACGATTAGCCACTATTTATATCGACATGTCTTACACTCCCTTTTATCGGTCGATAGTAATGAGTACAGCAAATTGCACGAACTTTTATCAAAGGCGATACCTTAACGAATAACGTGACTGTGCTCTTGCAAACTGTCAAGACCAAACTCGCGATCTTCCAAGATATAGTGACAGGCGGGCGTGTTGTCAAAAGCGACATTGTGCCTGTTCGCTGGAGAAAAATGAGTGGTTCGTTCTCTTTCTCGAGATAATTGACAGTAAAATAGGCTAGCTTGGTGCTTGAGGTCACTGGGTCGCCGCTACAATGCACTAAAACAAGTTCGTCTTCTAAGCGTTGGCGCGGCGTATTGGCGAAAGTTACGACGGAATGCTACAAACTATGTTCACGCATGACCTGCGGGTCAGGCGCACACATTCTGACACATGTCAATTAAGGGGCTCACCGCCGCCAGGCGACGATTGAGTGCTTGGACAAGTCTTAGGAAAACCATCGTGAGATTGATTCATTACTTCATTTATTTGAGCTTATCCCTGCCTTGAACAATTTATTATCAACCGTTTACGGGTGCGTGCGAGCCTCAAATTAAGTTTTAATTAGATATCAATGCGAAAGTTTTTGTTTACTACATAGACAACCTTCTTCAGTTGTTTTAACTTTAATTTTTAAACAATAAAAATATCTAGAGAGATTTAAGCGTACCTACACACTCTTCAAAGCGAACTTAAATCAAAATTAATTTCGTTGCATAAATTTGTACTGCACGAATGGACTACATGCATGCACTCTGGCTACACTGTGGCGGCATAATGTGATTTGCTAATAAGGTGACACAGTCCGCCTATTGCAAGCCCGATGTTTGTTTGTTCTTTAACCCGCCACAATGATATACGGCCGCTTTGTTATTTCCTAAGCAGGCACTGGCAATTTACCGCCTCGAGAGCGATCAGCTCCCATTATTGGGAGAGGTCGGACGTGTACAAACATCGATTTTATGTCGTTAATCCGCCGTGCCGTCCCGCAGAGGTGAGAACCGACACCGAAAGCTCACCTCACGTATTCCCATAAAGATAACGACGTGTATCGCCGTTATAATACATTGTACAATCGGCAAAGAATCAAATCTTTATTGCTAAATCTAGACAAACTGTAATTGCTGTTTTGGTGTTAACTTTAATGTTTCGGTCAAGTTTTAAATTTACTTATCGTGCGAGTATCGGATGGGTGGTTTTATAATAAAATGAATATGCTTAAGCTTAAATGGTTAGACAAGCAAACATTTAAAAGCCATTAACTTATTTCAACACTAAACTGATCTCATATACAATCTGTCCAAGGAAATAGTAATCAAACTTTAAGAGCGTGATCTATGGATAATTTTATCGATAAAATACCTCAAATCAGGGGTCTTCACCTTTAATTTTTTTTACCTCTTCCTTTAAAAAATGCGATGGCATAGACACCTTGGCTCTGATAAGCAAATATTGGGTATAATTCGATAGCTAACAAGATTACCTATTAGTAGAAGTAGCAAACACACACGGACCCCATACATTTTAGAGAGTAAGGAATGATTTAAGTAAAAAACAGATGAAAGAGAAGAGAAGAGAAGAAGAGAAGAACGAGGGTAAATTTATTACTCAGTCAGAACCCTGATTTGAGGTATTTTTATCGATAAAATTATCCACAGATCACGCTCTTAAAGTTTGATTACTACTTCTCCGGACAGATTGTCTAATTAATAATAACAAAGCAACCTTTGCTTCTGTCAAACAAAAAGTTGATACTTTTATATCCAAAAAATACTTTACATTTTGTACACGCTCCCTTAACTTTGACCACAGGTCTCTTAATTTAAATTAAAGGTTTATATTTTTAACCGTATTCCTGTGTAAATGATCCATTGTTTCGTTTATTTGGAAAACAATGCATTCACAGCATACTTTCGATTCAATCAGCCGTCCCAATTGCATTGAGCTTGTAACAATCTCATTTTCTTGCGCGGATTTCTGGCATTTTTGCTGTCAAGTTGTCAATCAAGCGGGCTCGCGACGAAATGAACACTTTGTTTTCGAACCTCAATTTCGTTCCTACTCATTTATTTACGGATCAAGAGAGCTGATAGTTTTGATCTTTGTTTCTTTGCGTCTGGGTATATAAAATATATACTGGTAAATTTGTATATAGGTACCTGAATATTTGATAAAATGTCCTAATGATGAAATTTTGTTTTTAATAATTATTTTGTAAAAAAATCTTTTTAATATAATTTATGAGGAGCATTATAGAACCGTTCGGTGTAATTGTGCGGTTAACATGACTACGTTTTAATAAGAATACGTAGAATATTCTCAGTATTTGGATGGGCCCTGCTTTGTACGAATTAGTTACATTAGTTTGCGAGTATGGATGGAAACATTGAGTCATGCATTTTTACGAGCTGACCTTAGAACTGTCAATACTAAAATATTATTGCTTTTGTGTGTGAGCCTTTTAAAACTCAGAAGTAAGTTTTTATTTTTATTATTGTGATTAATGTTGTAATTAATTTTTATGGTAACACATTATAAGTGAATGTGTGTTACCTTAAGAAAATGTGTAATAATTTGTCAAAAAAAAATTTAACATTCGTGTCTTCTTTTATCAAAAGTTTGACTGTATTTAAAATCATGATATATTAAAATTATTTAAGTAACACTGTATATGACAGAGAATGTGTTGTATATAAGATTATGATATATTACATTTTTTTTATATAACAAACAAAAATGCAAAAAATAATCAATGCAGAAAAAAATAATTCAACAGCACCGATGTATTTGTAATTAAATGGTTCCTACATGTACAATCAGACGTTGTTGAATAACAGACAAAAAATATTTATACCATTCTTATGTAATATGAATTGTAAAAATGTTTAAACGGTAAATAGCCTATAATACTATCCTACAGCTGGGCGAAGGACATAATTGAAATCAAGTCATCACGTGTTGCGCCAACGAGCTTCTTCTCGAATAATTCTAATTTATTTTAAGTGTAGTCATAATATATTTTTCAACACGCTTGCTCATAAAATGGCTCTAATTTCACCGCAAATAAATACATAATGATACCTGTAATAAAACTGTGACTTTTTTCATTGCTATTATTCACAAGTGAGTTATAGGTTTTTTTTTATTTTATTGGTTGAGTTGCTTTGTTCGTAAAAAAAGTTTCGATACGAAAAAGATCGTGTTCAATAGTACAAATAAATTAATGTACCTTTTGCTTGCTCATTTCATGCAACTACGTATTTAAATAGATAATTTCAACTTGTACGTTTTTAATAAATAAAACTTTTACTCAAATATAAAAATTTTAATTTAATTTTTATTTAATTTTAATTTTAATTTTAAAATTGTTTTTTCTGTAATAAAGAAAACTTTGAATTCCCCATTTTGTACGTAGCTAAAACGCTTTCCGTGAAAAGCCAAAAAAAGAAACCTCATTCTTTTAGTCTATGGCCGATCGCCATTGTTAGATGCGTGCGCACGTATAAAAAAACTGATTAAATTTTCCCGCCATTGCGAAAAAATTTTCAGAACTCGTTTTCACCGTTGAAATTATAGTTATTTATTAATTAAAATGTCTACAAGTAGTAGTTATGAAGAAAATGATTTATGTTGTACACCGCCCGATATAAGATGTGAAGCCCTTAACGTTATGGAAAGTTTACTACCTAAAAACTCCCAAGGACAAATTAATATCTATTAGCATACCAAAATTTCATACAATGGCAAAACAACAAGAATACGCAGTCTTTTTCAGAAAATGTGTTCATGGCGTACTTTAAAGAATTATCTTCTAAGTACAGTCCGAACAAAGAATGGAGTGGACTTAAAAACTCTAACTCTAATTTGTCAGCTTATATCTAAAGAGACTATCCGATGGATTTAGAAGCAAGAAATCAAAGGTTTTATCGTCTAACGATGTTAAAAAATTTATAAAAGATGCTCCAGATAACTAATATCTGGCTACTGAATAGCAAAAACAGGCTCCGATCCTGTTGGAGGAAGTAGTATAAAAAAATATACACACATATATCTGGCTACTAAGGTAAGTTAAAATAATTTTAAATATCTACGCGACTTCAGCCTGTGTTGTGTGTTGAACTAAATTATTGTTTCTTTTTTTCAGGTTGCTTTAATATTTGGTGTAACTGTAGGATACAATAATTAACAAATATAACTGTAGAAGACATAGAGAACCATGGCCAGATGCTTTAAGTGAAGATACCTATCACGAAAAATAAAATACCGAGGTCATTCACCATACACGGTCCATTCTATGACATTGTTAAGAGGTATGAAAGTTTTCGTTCACCAAAAGCAAAAAATGACCGTTTCTTTTTAAATCACCAGAATGGTAAATGTACCTGTCAGCCTATTGGTATAAACAAATTTGGTTCTATGCCTAAAGAAATCGCTAAATTTTTAGTAGATGCTGAGAGCTACACTGGACATAGTTTCATAAGAACTTCAGCTACATTGCTGGCTAATTCAGGAGCTGATATAATAACTTTGAAGCGTCATGGTGGATGGCGATCTAACAATGTAGCAGAACTATACATAGAAGATTCCATACAAAACAAGAAAGAAATTTGTGCAAAAATCACAAAAAGAATTAGACTTGATTCTGAGGCACGTCCTACTGGCGAAAAACCAAGTACATCCAATGATTGGATTTCACCTACCTACACGAATAATGAACCATCTCAAATAACAATACAACATGAAAGTATTTCAGTAAATAATCTATCTGATGAGACCGCTATGCCATCACAAACAGTTAATTATAACTTTACTAACTGCACATTTACTAATTGTTTCTCTGAATAAACTTATTATCTATAAAATAAAATTATTTTTTATTATTATTTTCTTCATAATTGTGTTGAAAAACGTCGTATGATACACGTGAGTATTGATGATTACCGTCCACGGCTCTCTTAAGACCCTCACCTAACGGCTCAATGGCGCCTCAGCGGTAATCACCAACATTACATACTTGTACCATAATGTACTATTTTCTCGGTGATCTTGTAGTGATTTAATTATTTAAGTGCGAATATTTTAAAGTCTGGGTTTATGCTCATTAAGCTTTTCAAAGCACATTACCTACATATACAACGTTGACTAGAAAGGTGTGGTCAAAATGAAAAGATCCAAAGTGTATGCGATCTAGATCTTGTACATATGTAGAGTTACTAAGACATAATTATTAATTACAAAAACATAATGTTGAAAAAATTTCCACGAGCAGGATTTGAACCTGCACCCTTCTGACATACCGGGTCAGGTGCTCTTCCAATTGAGCTATCGTGGTTCTAACCAGCCCGCCGAAATTATTCAACACTATTTACTTTTTTACTTTGAAAGCCAAAGGCGCCAATTCAATGTCAACAACTACCGTCATTATCAATGACTGCTGACGGGCTGGTTAGAACCACGATAGCTCAATTGGAAGAGCACCTGACCCGGTATGTCAGAAGGGTGCAGGTTCAAATCCTGCTCATGGAAATTTTTTCAACATTATGTTTTTGTAATTTGTATCGCAACAAAATTTGCGTTAAAATTATATAAACAAAACAAAAACATTTTATAAATAGCTTGCCTGCTTCTTAACTGATCTTTAGTATTTGTAAAAATATTATGATCAGATGTTAATGACGGTAGTTGTTGACATTGAATTGGCGCCTTTGGCTTTCAAAGTAAAAAAGTAAATAGTGTTGAATAATTTCGGCGGGCTGGTTAGAACCACGATAGCTCAATTGGAAGAGCACCTGACCCGGTATGTCAGAAGGGTGCAGGTTCAAATCCTGCTCGTGGAAATTTTTTCAACATTATGTTTTTGTAATTTGTATCGCAACAAAATTTGCGTTAAAATTATATAACATTTTATAATTATTAACTTTTTTTGTCATGTAATTTTTATTTCTAATGGGACGTAACATCAAAACAAACAAGTCACAGCCCTAGTGGTTTAGTTACCTCTGTGTACTTACATTTATGATTACTGCTGCTTGCTTAATGCGCGCCAGACGCATGACTTCACTAATATAAATATTAAATTTACAGTTGCATGACAAATTAAAGTTCACAAAATAGATGTCGTAGTAACAACACATACAAGATCTAGATCGGATACACTTTGGATCTTTTCATTTTTACCAAACCTTTTTATTATACGTTGTATATATTTAAAAACGTATACGTATACCTTATAACAAAAAGCTTGTTTGTGTTTAGTTGGCTTCTATATATTTTATAGTGCCAGCCACACATAACTCGTGCAAAAAATAGAATACTTAGCAAACACGTTGTACAAAGTTGTTATCCTAAATTATGGGCAGTGTAATTAAAACCTTGTATACCGTGTCAATTTGACTAATTACCGTCCGTGATATATATCATTCAGAAATCATTCAGTTTGCCATATTTATAGCTTCACAAGTGATTTATTATAAGTAGAGGTAATTACATATTTAATAAAGGTGATAAAATTATTATGGGTACAGTTGCTTCAGACACCTCCAGTAGTTTTGTAATCTCATAAATATTAAACGTATCTAAGAATAAGAAATAGAAACCACTAATAATTTTTTGTCATATATAATATTTATGGAGGCCTTTGTCCAACAGTTAGACCTTATAACAAGTTAACAAAGAACAATACTTATTTTATAGAGTATTTTTAAATATTGGCGTATTTTAGAAACAATGTCTTAGTTAACAACTTCAAATATGACAGTAATACCTACTAGTAATAAAATATTTTATATCATATTTATATTGGTGCGATGGAATGGCATTTATTAATATAGAACGTCGCGAGTGGCGCATAGGCACATTAATCCAAATCACTCTAATCAAATTTAAGCAATCTATAAGACACATTAGTATAACATACAGTAACATCAGTCAAACAATACGAACACAGACACGTCTAGAAATTTAAAGTTTTTACAAACTGCTTATTTCATATTGAGCAATACTATTGTGTATTTTGTAGTTAGGAAAACGGTTATTGTCATATTGAAATTTCTGTAATTGTTGTTCATACGTATAATAAGTTGAGAATACTAATTATTACAATCATACTTGGGTATGCTGCGAACATTAGCATTATACTAAGTGTATAAAACATTATTAAGGATTTTAGCGTGAATATTAAATAAAAATAATAATAAAAAATTAAGCAAGTAGTTGTAGTAGTATGGAAAAATATTCGTTAATTCATGCTGAAGCTTCTGATAATAATAATTATGACAAACTTCATTACATTAGCATTATACTAAGTGTATAAAATATTATTAAGGATTTTAGTGTGAATATTAAATAAAAATAATAATAAAAAAGGTGTAATAAAGAAAGGTCTTACATGCGACCCTTGTGCGAAACCAAATAAGTTTTGGGTGTTATTTAAACGGTTAGCAAAGTATTCGTATTTTTGTTAGCAAAAAAATGCTAGTTGGCCAGCAAAAAAGCTAGTTGGGCAGCAACTTATGGTCAGCAAATATTTCTAAATCAGTCTGCAACTTATATCATTCTAAACAGCAGTCTTATGCCGCTCCCCCCTTCCGTGACTGGCAGTCGCTACGCTGCACTTCGCTCGGGAAAAAAAATAACTGAACCTAACCAACAGTAAGGATTTCTTATGCTAACCGATTGTATAATTCTGCTGACCAAATATTTATTTTGTAATACAAATAAATTATTTCCCATAAGTTTCTTACATAGCAACATCTATAGCAACGTGTAGTGTATGGATATACAGGGCGTCCCACGGCTATGCCTCACGAAAGAAAAGTACCTCCAATATTGTATAAATAAATTTTTAATAAACCGCTTCTCTGAACCGGGAATCGAACCCGCCAAATGTGAAAAAAACACATGTATTTAAAATCAAAATGAAGTCTTCTTTCAGTAAAATTTCCCATATACAATATTTGAGGTACTTTCCTTCCGTGTGGCATAGCCGTGGGACGCCCTGTATACAGTATTGGGATCGGTAAGTTAAATATGACTTTACCCAGCGCAACAAATCACCATGTTTTTATTGTACTTCATTCTAATGGTTTATAACAATAGATTAAGTTTTTAACTACAAATTGTTTTCAGATTGTGTACCTGAAATAATTGAACATTTAAAACTAATTAGTTTTGTAGCAGCTCTAATAATTTGACTGTTATTTGAATTGTTTCAGGTTCGAGTTTAAAACAAGACAGTGAAGAGTTCGCAGTTACTTGTATCGGGATTAGCTCTCGTATCTCTATCCAATTAGTCGGTCGACGCTGAATGTTTATTGCCCAACAAGTGCAAAGGTTGAACTGGAGCTGGGAACTCGATTAGACCCTGCAACGGTGTGAGATTAAATTAAATTTATACATAACTTGCACGTTTGTCCCTCAATAACGTTACAAGCAGTAGTTACTGCAGTGTTGTGAAGTCATGAGACGGGAATTAAAGTGTTGTAAAACCTGCATTAGTTGAGCTTTTTACTGATCTTGCGATATCGCCCTCCAAACTCTAGCATCCTTAAATAAATAAACAGATAATAAGCTCCGAATAGTTATTCTACGTTTTGTTCCCGTCATGTAGGTAAGCTTCATTTCAAATTAGAGTATAAGAGACACAAACAGAATATGTATTCGAAGCTTATTCTTTGTTTATTTGTAAGGCCCTAGATATACAGACGCCGGCACATCAACCTATCCAAAACTGTCAAGTTTCTTCAATAAATTCTCAACCATATTGTAAAGGTATAAAGTTCAAAGTCTATTGAGGAAATTTGGTAGTTTGTGGTAGGTTGATGTGCAGGCGTGTGTATAAAACAAAACTTTTTTTTCTATACACAGTAGAAAACTCGTCGTCCGAGTAACACCGCGCCCTGGAAGGCGCAGAAGGTTATATGGGGTTACATAATGAAGAGCCTAAGTGTTTGACCTATATACGCTTTACTATAATGATGCTTCGCATAGTTCGACATTTTGTAACATATTATGTTATACGTTTTAATTGTAAAACAAGAAAACGTTTAACATATATATTAACTATATTAAGAACTGTTATAAAGGATTTAGTTAATCTACACGCACACTAATATATAAAACTACTTATAAATTTAAATTATTATAAAATTAAACTTATTTTAATGTAACGGTAGGTAATTACGATAAATTTAACTCCTCCAAGGAATAAGTGAACCGAGCACATAACGTATTCAAAGAGCACTGTTCGTAATTGCTAATGTAAGGGACTATAAAGCTCGCAGAAAACATTTAAGTACATCTCTATGATTTAGCAATGGCAAGTGGTAATCATGGGCACTATAATTTCACAAATTATGTCTCGATTCGTGTCGAATGCATTAGTCTGTTGCATTAGGGAAATCACCATTGAAACGGCATGGGAGTTGGGAGTGCGCCCGCGCTAGGCTTCCGCTAAACGATATCTCGTAGCGCGCAGGAGCCGCCTCGGCACGTTCGCCGCGCCGCGTGGCTGTGGCCAATTATTTTCTGTTTATCTCTAATTACGCATGCGCTGCCAACGTCGCCGAGTTATCGCAGATCTGCCCTTCGGCCCAAGATTCAATCGTTCGGCTAATCAGCTCACAATCCGCTTTACATGGCCCATCACCGCACTCAATATATTGCTAACTGTAATCGACTTTCTCTTGACTGTGATGCGAAATTAATTAGACTGACACAAAGCACTGCTATTTCTCTAAAACATAATTATCGTTTATTATTTTATCAAATCTATGATATATTCTTAAATTTTTCACTAAACTAGTAAAGGTTCACCATCAAAATTAACGTTACGATACAGAAGAAAATGCAAAGGCTTAATTAACCACACCAAAAGCTGTCAGTTAAGTACAGTTAACTACAAATCGTGTAATCAGAAAAGTTGAAAATGTTTCCCCTGTTAAATGCATAGTACTTAGGTTTATTCAAACTTATTGTACAGCAAACACGGATAAGATTTTGGATTTACTGTCTTATGACGTCAGCTCTCGTCGCTACAGTGAGGCGCGGGTCGTGCGCGTCGTCTCGGGAGCGCTGGACGGCACTAATTTATCCGCAAGTCGTGCAAACAGAGTGATGTGCCAGTTTTTGGGCGCATTCACAACGGTGAAATTAGGGTGCATTAACGCAACAAGGCCACTGCGGTCGCCGTGTCCTGCCCGCGGTCGCTCGCATCGTAAGTATCCGATGAGCTTGCGGTCGAATGTTTCCGTATGCAATTTAGCAACAATATACACGGCCCACTCATTTTCGTATTCTATATGCATACCAATTTGTTTCCTGCCGTTAGCCCATAGACTATTGCGCATTTATGTAGGCCAATAAATTAAAATTTAGATTCCTATCTTTTTTCTGATTTAAATGTAAATGATGCTCTCGTATATTAATAAGCATTAACGCGCATTATAAATCACGGTAACTTTGCAAGGCTAATATTTCTTTACAAAATTCCGAAATCTAAATCTGTTCAACTTATTATTTAAGCAAACGTGAAACCAGTATCTAGTCAGCCTTATGATAAGTATATAAAAGTATTCTAGCTGGAGGGTTTCCGCACAAAATGACAGAACCCGTATCTAAATCCGTAATCCGGATGTACTTACCATACCATATACCTACCAGTAAAAACACTAGGCGTAGAAGCATAAAACTTAAAGCTTTATGTTCGGCAAAACGCGAATCATACCTTTGACAGCATAACGTAGTGACCGTCTTCCACGAGGCTGACCGTTTACTTGTTTGTCGACTCAGTTAAATAAAAAAAGAATCTCTTCATGCTTGTTAAAATGTTTTGTTGTTGTCGAGACTGTTAAATCATTTCTGTGGTTAGAACGGTTAAGACATTACGTGTACTGTATGAGTCGAGCAAAGTCAATCAACGCATGATGTTTTATAATACGATACCACGTTTCCCATTTGCTTCAACTTAGCTTACTCTGATGAGTACTCATATCAGACGCCCTCACACACTTGATAAAGTAACTCATCAACGTCATCTTTTGCCCTAAAGTCAGCTCTTATCAGTCTCTTCTTCATGTATTCTTTTTATATCAAATAGATGTTTCATCTCCAAATCAACTAATAAATACATAATTGTAAAAAACTCTTTTAAACGGCTTTCGAATGATCAAGGTGTACCTGAACATTTACGATCACGCTGGCTACACAACGAACAAGCAGTTGAAAATTGACAGAGAAACAAATGTCAAATAATCGAGAGATATATCTTAGTAGGGAGAGCTGTCGCCCGGTTTGCCAAAAGTCGTAGTTTCGAGGATCACCGGAGGTAGGACGTCTTTTTTCAAGAGCTCAATTCAGTTACAATATAAATAAAGAATTGAATATAACAATTATATAGTACGTAGTTAGTTAGTAGTAGTAGTTATTAGTACAATTTCAAAATAACATTGCTCAACAATAATTTGCATTAACTATTTGCCACTTCAATATGCTTACGTTATCCTGAACATTAACTTCATTCCCTCCAAATAGCAAATAGGCAGATAACTAATAAATTAATGACATTGATTTCGAACATTAGTCGAACTAATCAGAGTGGCTACATTTTTATAGGCAATTCTTAAGTTTGTTGATGATTTCTCTGACTATCGGTATATCTCTGAATAACGGTTTCTTTGCAAAGCTGTAAAAACATGTATAGACAAAGATTGATTAAACTGTTAATAGAAGTATGTGTTCATTATTTCATTACAAGCAAAATTAATGTTACGGAAAAGGGATAACTGATTCGGTTTGCATTAAAAATTTAATTAATTTTACAACATACATTTAAATAACGACGAATATGGTAGGTAACATAATTGAATTAGTCGCTATAATTAACGTGCAGGTATCATTAGTTTGACTAAAATAGATAGTTTGATTAAGTGGCGGGTCAGTCGTTAGAGATTAGCCAGAGCAATCACTTAGTTCTCACGGTCGCGACTTTAGAGATAGGTACTGCGGCTGCGCTCGCGCCTTCCAGTGTTTACTCATGTCAGTTTGCATTAGCCACTCACTTCTATAGCCCGCACGGACGATGAATGTGCACTATTTATTTAAAGCACTATATCCATCTACATTTATATGTCTCATGTATCATGTATCATGCCTCATGTATTAATATACATGAAGGGAAAACTCCGTGCCCCTTTTTAAGCACATTGCGCTCACGGAGGAGTGTGAGTCTAAGTGGGAGTCCCGAAAGATATAATGGATGTATAATATGTGTTAAATTACATCATTATTCTACAAACATTGTAATATTTCGTGAACTTCGGTCCAACTTCGACCACTGGACGACCACTAGTCAATGTAGAAAGACGTTGCTAGTGCTTATGACTAAGTATTACAGATATGCACAACGTTTGAATCGTAAAAAGATTTTTTTTGCAAAACACAGTTGATTTTTTATTTAAATAAAAACATATTATAAAAAGTTGCTACTACACTTTTAAATGTAAAAATATATTGATAGTTATGATTTTGAAATCCATGTCAATTTGTTAGTATGAGTAGGTATACGGTAAGAGTTTGGTAATTGGGTAAACTCTAAGGTAGGTAACTAGTAGAAAAATTACTCGAGTAAAAAACAGATCGAATGCTTAATGAAAAGATTTAAAAAACTAAAATTTTATCATATAGACTCTCTGCTTGTCTCAGACATTCCCCCATTGAGAGATCAGCCCATAACACCTACACTATGATACCATTAAAACTCGAACCAGAATTTAGTTGACGCACTGCAGATCGGGCAAACGTGGTCTCACGATGCAGCGATAAGATTGCGAATGACTGATGCGTAGGACAATGTGTAATAGATTTGGTGGCTTAAAATGGGCCCACCAAGAATAATGGCTCATTTGTTGAGATCACTGTCGATGCTCACTGCGTACGCTTCCGAGAAAATAATCTAGTTAGTCACCCTGAGAAAATTATAACGCAATCAGTTGGTATTGTCGGCTCACATTAGATACTGCGCGACACTATAGTTTTGAATTGGACACAGTTTAGAATATCACTTTGGTGGTTGCATAACTGCATGCTCGAAGATTTGTTGTGATGTTTATTGTTACCAATTGGAACGTTGCATTTCTCAAAATTGCCGCTTGAAATTATAAATAAAAAAAATTAATATAAATAAATTAAATCTTAATGATTTCTTGGAGCATCATGGAAGAATTTTATAATGTAAAATCAAAGAAACACCATTTTTTTAATCATACTATTTTCGGTTTTGATTCTTCTTCTCCGTGTGCCATCACCTAGCTAGGTCGGCTATCATTAAGGCCACTTGGGTCCGTGATGTTGCGGCTCATGAAGTACTAAAATTGTTCCTCTCGGCGAGGTTCTGTAGATATTGCACCTTTTTTCGTTTTTAACTAAATTAGATAAAGTTTATACGTTATTAGATTAGTGGTTGTTAATGACTGGTAAATGCAGCTAGGGCTAACGGCTTACGTGCCTTTCGAAGCACGTTGGGGGATAATAAATTTTTGGTCACCCATCCGATACGAAAGTTGATTAACGTCAGCAATCGCAGACCGGGGCGCGTTAACATTCAAAGTCAATTCTAAACAAACTTATTTATTTATACTTGATTCAATGATACTCTAATTATAATTATATAGTCACATTAACACACGGTTTAGATCATATCCACGGTCGTTGGCTACTTAGCTAATTAATGGGCAGCATAAGCTGTAGCTATGCTACGAATATATCATTATTATGTTCTAAAAGCACACCAATGTTTCTCTTTATAATTTTAGTTGTTTTTAGTAAATGCTTCTAATAAAAAAGCTACAAGATTAAATTTAGAGTTAAGCAAAAATAAAAAAAAAAACTAAACAAAACAAATCGGCAACGAAATCTATATATAAGTAATAAAAAGCAGAACATTACGCGTCGACTAAAGTATCTTATTTCGTAATATTAATAGTAGCTTTCGGCCTATAACGCACGTTAAACCTCTAAAATTATAAAAGAGCATAGTATCGTGTACCAGCTATGCGAAATATTTGGAAGGATCATTAACATCGTACTACGCAACCGTACTATGGACGTTAAGATATTCGGCTTAGGTAACACTAGTGTGTTATACAATATCACGAAAACAATGCTCACCTGATCATGTCTTGAGTTTTCGGTTTAGTTTACTTGTTCGTAAATTAACTTATCTGTGGAACAAGTGTTTAAATAAATAGATATATTTTTTTAATAATATCATATTTTCTTATTAGTTCTGTGCGCAGTTTGTCTAGGTAGACATTTATTTATTTAATAGTTCGTACACAAATAAACATGTACAGACGCCTGCACATCAACCTATCCAAAACTGTCAAATTTCTTCAAAACATTTTCTACTATATTGCTTAGTACTAAAATTCAAAGTCTATTGAGGAAATTTGACAGTTTGTGGTAGATTGATGAGCAGGCGTGTGTACAATGGTTAACATAGTTAGGTAACTAGCTACTTTCATACTAGCCTGTCACCATGGTCTGCTGGAAGAAGAAGCTTACCTGTACTATTGCGATCCAAAATGTTAACCATTGTAAATGTTTATTTGTGTACGAACTAATAAATAAATAAAATAATAAATAAAGAGAAAAATCTGTTTTTATTAAAGCTCAATCACAGAAGCATTGTGAAAAAAGTTATGATTAAGTATATCACCTTGTTTAGAACGCACATGGGTAGACTACAGTTTAAATTGCTCCGAAAAAAGTAAAAATTAAGTGGCTCCCTATCCGTTTACGCAGAAATACTAGAATACTATGCCTTCTTTTTATTATCCTTTTCAACCGGGTCCTACACTTCTTACCTGAAAGAGCGGTTCACCTTTTCCCATACTTCCAATGTTCCTTGTCGCTCACACCTCCTCCTCAATCTCAATATGCCTTCCCATGAACCAGACTTCTTTTCCTATTCCTTTTCCGTTCATACAGTCAGACTGTGGAATGACCTACCACCCAGTATTCGGGAGTCCACGTCGATCTACTCGTTTAATCATAATTTGTGTGTCATCGTTATTGTATATAAAATGTTTAATTTGTGTCGTAACCGTATGTTTAGCCTTAAACACTCTTTTTTGTTTAGTGTACACTTTTTTTATTTTTCTTTGTGTCTTCTCCTTCTACGGGCCTGCTGGAAGAAATTTCAATGTGAAATAAGGAGCGCCCTTGTACTTGTCTATTCTTACTACGTTCTCCCTTCTGTTTGTTGGTGTGTACATAAATTATAAATAAATAAATAAATAAATAGAGAAAAAAACCATCTGTAGTTATTGCAGACAGTTTAACTATCCAGTAAATATTTAGGCTATTTAAGAAAATCACACCTGTAAAGGAAAGAAGCAAAAGGGAAAAGGTGGAGACTGTATTTAGGAATAAGAGGCACAGGAAAACGTACAATTATAATTAATAGAATAGGAAATAATAAAATAAAACATACCAAGTCGGCAACCACGGAGATAATGAAAAGGCAAAATCAGAACAAACAAAAGAAAATGGACACTTAGAAAAGAAGAAAAAGTATAAAACCTAAAAAGAAGTATTTACTCCGTAACAGCACCGTTGAAGAGCTTAGCGTTAACAGGTCATAATGTTCATAAGGCCGGAGGAGGAAGAATTGGTGGAACTGTGAAAATTTAAGAGATGCATTTTGCATCTGCATCCAGTTAAATTTTGCTTTTGATACAATCCAAACAGTTCTTGATTCATGAATACCAAGTTCAGTTTCGTACGTAACTGTGTTTTTAAAAATAAAAGACAGTAAAAAACGTTTTAAAATTCGAACATCCAAGTTAGTACTGCGTCGAATCGAATAGTGTTTAATAATGTAGTGTGCATCGTATAGCCATACGCATTACCACTCAACCTCATTGCGATGATGATGCAAATTCGGTCGAGAAATCGCCTCGTATCGCACACTTTCATAACAATCCGGTGATTGATTACATAAATTTGAATACTGACGCCGTTAAAACCAAATTAAATCCATCCGCGGCTTTGGATAAAACGCGTCGCAACTCTCTGATGAAGTACACAAAATTATTATTACACGAGTGTTGCATACAAACTGCGATCCGATGCATCGTTGTATCATAATCTGACAGTCGCATTTAATTGATATGAAATTAATTAACGTAGGTACTTAAATTGGCAACTTTCAAATTTTATTATCCGACTTTTGCGGTAGACTACGTTTTATGGTGTAGCAACGGCCATTATTGCGGTAGCTGCTTCGGGTCTTAATAAAAATACTGACAGCAATTACCTTATAGCCTAGAGCTTGACGGCGCCGAGCTAGCGCGTTTCTTGCAGGCTAAGCAACTTTTGCAACGTCGCGTCGCACAGGTTAGGTAAAAAGCACAAATGTTGAAAAAAATTTACACGAGCTGGATTTGAACCTGCACCCTTCTGACATACCGGGTCAGGTGCTCTCCCAATTGAGCTATCGTGGTTCTAACCAGCCCGCCGAAATTATTCAACACTATTTTCTTTTTTACTTTGAAAGCCAAAGGCGCCCATTCAATGTCAACAACTACCGTCACTAACATCCGATCATAATATTTTTACAAATACTAAAGATCAGTTAAGAATTAGGCAAGCTATTTACAAAATGTTTTTGTTTTGTTTATATAATTTTAACGCAAATTTTTTCAACATTTGTGCGTTAAAATTATTTTACTTTCAAAGTAAAAAAGTAAATAGTGTTGAATAATTTCGGCGCGCTGGTTAGAATCACGATAGCTCAATTGGGAGACCACCTGGCCCGGTATGTCAGAAGAGTGCAAGTTCAAATCCTGCTCGTGGAAATTTTTTCAAAATTTGTGTTTTTGTAATTTGTTTGTTTTTGTTTTTGTTTGTAACAAAATTTGCGTTAAAATTATATAAATAAAACAAAAATATTATAGGTGAAAAGATTAAATTATGTCGTGCATCGGAGCCGTTGGTTGTAGGGTTAGTGTGATGAGTTGTTGCCCAATCTCCCTATATATGATTGAAAAGAGGGTAGACCTGCGCTGAGCAGTGGGACGTTCAAAGGCCGACGATGAAATACCTTAAACACGTGCAGAAACGCAAATCAATTAGTTTTATTAAATATATTGAATTTGTAAATGGGAATAGATAATAGAAAACAAAAGCAAAATAGAAGCTTTATTGGTTTAAAATATCAGACAAAAAAAAGAATATCATAGTTATTGTTAATATAATGTGCCAATAATGAATAGTTACTAATTCGATTAAATGTATATGTATCACCAACTCACGAATTTTCCTCGTATTTTAGTATATTTTTATAGGGAGAATAGCCATTGTCTTTTACTTTTGAAAACCTACACAATTTCATAACAGCAGCTACCGAAAAAAAGTTAGAAAGTATCACTCGACAAACGATTCCCAGAACAGGACTTCACAAATTAGTGGCGAGCAGTGAAGCGCGACACGTGGTTGGAGGGGCCCCACTTTTCCGGCTTATTATCGTAATTAACTCCATATAAAACCACCGTGCAATTATTTTAATGCTCATTAAACACGTGCGCCAGACTCAGCCGGAGTTTCGGTTTCCCGAGTGGCGGTTCCGTAACAATTATCGCCATTGATTCTGTGGTTACGCCGCACAACCCTGACAAAAGATAAACACAGAAAAAAGTATTTTAAAATGAAACCTTATTTTTTACAACGCAAGGTTACAATTCCGCGTCCCAAATGAGGTTATCTGTCTGTACGGTAAAATATTGGCAGGTGGACGGTTGAGCCGCTCAAATAAGTAGTTGCTTTTTATTATGTTTCCTTATCGTTAAAGTCTTTTAACTTACTTAATAGTGTTAAGATGTTTATAGTCTGTGATAACAGCTGTTTTTGAATGTTACCTACCTTATTTTCAAGGATGATGGTCGAGTGTGCTATAACATTGGTACACTTTATTCATGAATCAATAGATTTTGGTTTCAATTACTTACAATCTCACACACTTGCCTTTTAATAGTAGCAGATAGTAAAGCTCTCAACAATACTCAACATCTAACATGGTTTGTGACGAAATCAGTTTGAATAAAATAATTTCAGGAATATGTCATCAAAAGAATAAAAACTTCTGAAATTAAATTAATTAATAAAAAAACTGTAATTAACAATTTATTTGCTTCGAACATTATATAAAAATTATTGGCTTCAGCTCTGTCCCCCAAGTTTGCATGTCGTTTTATTTATTTATACACGAAATTTTTTCTCGCTTGAAAATTGATATATACAGGT
The DNA here is from genome assembly GCA_949315975.1 of Eudonia truncicolella. Classification (NCBI taxonomy): domain Eukaryota; kingdom Metazoa; phylum Arthropoda; class Insecta; order Lepidoptera; family Crambidae; genus Eudonia; species Eudonia truncicolella. The sequence continues at coordinate 8,748,310 of OX438828.1, read as the reverse complement.
ATGTACTATTTTTCTTTAAGAAAAGAAAATAATATTATTTAGAACATCAGCTTTACATGTTATAAAACCTATTTTAAAAACTTGTTTAACTATTTTACTAACGTCTTCGATTTTAAATTAGTAATTAGGTGCCAAAACATGAGTACGTCAAATATGTTTAATATTTAACTTTTATGAAATGACGGTACGTATATCGCAACGTAATACGACATATTTCATGTTCGTTATCCAGTATCATTTGCACAAATAATTTTGCTAAACTAATAAGCCGCACTAAAATCACCATATGAATGGCTCGTTTTCAAGACAATGTTTGCATGACCAAGTATTGAGTACCGAGTTGAAAAGCTCCTTAGCTCAGCGGGGCGTGCACAACTTACGCGCATATTAACGTAAATAAAATGTTTAACGGAGTTTAACGGAAACCCTTTAGTGTTGATATCATAGGCATGCGTAACTCGACGTTTCGACTGAGTTGCCTGCATCGTGCAACTTGCAAAGTTTATCATGTAAACATATTTAAAGTCCGACTGAACGATTTATGTTAAACATCTCTGAACCGTTATTTGAAATTTATTATTGAGCAATTACGAATAAATTAGTGGAGCTTATTAAATTAACGTGTCGCCCGCCATTAGTCATTTGGCAATACTGATGCCGAAATTTACTGCGGCGAATGAAGATTACACTCAAGCTCTGTCGTAGACCTTTCGCAGTGCGGTGGCCGGCCATTCGTTATATTATTTTGACATAATTTTATTTATTTTGCCTTACATTGATTTTGAAAATGTCATATTGTGTTCTTTGCAGCGGTCCCAAAAGTTAAGCGGTGTTGAGCGCGATAACTACCGTGATGGGTAACGAATTTGAACTCAATTTTCTCTATTTCGAATATCACTTTATGCCGTTGATCTTTGCTGCTTTAATAATAAGGCACATCATACGTCTCGCAAATTATTTCTAGCGAGGTCTTTGTAAATTCGGACGCTACATACAATCAACGCTTTCGGTGTGGCTTTCAACCTTCTAATATATTAAACTAAACGTAAATTATGAACAGCACTTGCCCTTTGATTGCTGAATCGAACAAATCCATGTTTTACAGTAAGAATGGTTCGTGACTGGCAGGCCACAGCGCGGCCAAGACCACAGCTCTGTCGCACAATCGGACATCGTAAAAGTTTATTGTTTTCAAGCTGTACGTCTGTAGGGTCTTACTAACTAGCAGATTGCGGCGTGGGTCCATTACAAACGGTCTCGTTAAATTACAAATTTTAACATAACATATACACGCAAACCACACATTCACTATGGGAACTCCCATTTAAAGGCTTCTAATAAAATAGTAAGTGTTTAGATTGTAATGAGGAAATAATTCTGTGTAACGAAGCGGAACTGAAGCTAGTTTGGTTAAGCAGGTGTAACAATATACATTTAGTATTACAAAAACACAAATGTTGAAAAAACTTCCACGAGCAGGATTTGAACCTGCACCCTTCTGACATGGGTCAGGTGCTCTTCCAACCAGCCCGCCAAAATTATTTAACACTATTTACTTTTTTACTTTGAAAGCCAAAGGCGCCTATTCAATGTCAACAACTACCGTCATTAACATCTGATCATAATATTTTTACGAATACTAAGATCAGTTAAGAAGTAGGCAAGCTATTTATAAAATGTTTTTGTTTTGTTTATATAATTTTAACGCAAACTTTGTTCAACATTTATGTTTTTGTAATTTGTTTCGCAACAAAATTTGCGCAAAAACATTTTACGTTTAGTATTTTAATTATTTAATTTTTTGCATTGACACAGAGTTACAAGAGTTACAAGATACCATTTAGACATTTTTACTAGAAAAAAAAATATCTATGGCATATTACTCTTTTTTGAAAGCAACCTCATTTAGTATATAACCTCATTTGATAAATTAATTTTTTAAGTCTCAGTTTACATACTTATTTTACTCTATATTACTGTGTTGACATTATTGCTGATGTTGGACACAACTTTCATAAAGTTTAAATAAAACGCTGGATTATACTAAGTGTATTGTAATAACAACGAGGTCAAATTTTCAGTGTAATTTTGTTCAGCGCTGTAAGTAAATGGATCAATCAATGACTTCTCAGAAGTGCAGTTTTGTGGCCGTGTATGCCACTTCACCTACGAACCTTTCAATTACTGCGACCTTACACATGTTGCCTTTTCAAGGCACTAGATCTGCTTCTATTCTTGTGTGAAACCATAAACATCAGCTCCACTCGTTATTTAAATTTAATATACAACTAAACAATTAACCCAAAAAACTATCAAGCCTCGGGCGTATAACATCGGCGAGCAAGCTGATAATGAGGCTATAATGTCGTCGCAAAATTTATTAGTTTTAGTTTGGAGTTGACGGATTTACGAGAGCCAACACTGGTTTACTACTTACTGGGTATCTTAATCTATGCCAATTCTTAATTAACTTTATTGTTATTATTCGATTCAAAACGAAACTAAACAGAAAAATATCAATGGTCGCAAATTTGAAACCCGAAATCGTTTAATGGTTGTATAGTGTATATGAATTTTAGTAATGTCTTTTTTGTATAATTTTATTCATCATCTTTAATTTTATTTTAATTTAATAAATGTTTATGTTTAACATACGCATATCCTAGTCAGCCCGTTTTATTACAACTCGGACAAAAACTATGTTAAATTAAAATTAAAAGTTAAGAATAACAACATAAAAATAAAACAAAGAACGGACAACCTGAATAATCTAATAGGCTCGTCTCTGAAATGAGAAAATTATATACAAATTTAGTTGTATCGAACGCTTCGGTGGCAGAGTGGCAGAGCGCTCGGCCCAATACCCGAAGGTCCCGGGTTCAATTCCCAGGTCGGGCATAATGTATTTCGGATTTTTCAATGCATAGTCCGGGTTTGTGATCACCAACCCGTATTTGGCAAGCGTGGTGATTAAGCCATTACCCATCAATTGTAGTGATGACTTGATTTCAATGATGGAGGACTTTGCCTAGCAGTGGGACAGTTATAGGCTGTTTACTACTTTACTTAGTTGTATCTAAACTACACAATTTGCGTTTAAGTAAGCCCCGTTAACAAATATTTATAATGAAACGAGGAATTGTATATTCAATAATAATGATTATTATTAATAATGTTGTTTCGGCTGTTTATAAATTTATCGATTTCAACGAAAACTAACCAGATTAGTAATATATCAAAACACAAAACCAGGCAAAGCATGCTTATTTTTCTTATTGTTTTTCAACCTTAGATTAAGGAAAAACAGTGAGTTTTCTTATTTAAGCTTTATAAAGAGCCTTCAAAGCCCTTACTATATCGCACCTATTATATAAAATATAAACTGGTATGTTACATAGTTGTATTATAGTCAGATTTATTCGTCGCTAAATGAAGTAACCTACGATTGCTGGGCCCATCAGCACCAAGATTGACGTACTCATTAGCATTGACACGAATATCTATTGTAACTGCTGAGGTGCTATCGACTCCCAAATGAGTTTTGTTTCATCTCAATTGAGTGTTAATTATATTATCGTCATTATTTTCATTGCAACACCATTCTGTTTTTTTACTGGTTGCCTGCGTAAATTTATTTTTACTATTTTTTTTTAATTACAGAAAAGTTGTCAAAATAAAATACAATTGAATATAGAAAATAATTATATAAAATGTTTTTGTTTTTATTTATATAATTTTAACGCAAATTTTGTTGCGAAACAAATTACAAACACACAAATGTTGAAAAAAATTCCACGAGCAGGATTTGAACCTGCACCCTTCTGACACACCGGGTCAGGTGCTCTTCCAATTGAGCTATCGTGGTTCTAACCAGCCCGCCGAAATTATTCAACACAATTTACTTTTTATTTTGAAAGCCAAAGGCACCCATGTCAACAGCTACCGTCATTAATTAAGGGTGCAGGTTCAAATCCTGCTCGTGGAATTTTTTTCTACATTTGTGTGTTTGTAATTTGTTTCGCAACAAAATTTGCGTTAAAATTATATAAACAAAAACAAAAACATTTTATAAATAGCTTGCCTACTTCTTATTATCGGATTTATGGATTAACCTGTCAATCTTGTACATTCAACAAATTGTGATTGGTTATAACAGAATAAGGCAGACCGAGTCTGCGGTTGCAGGGACATTTACTCAGGACAGAGAAACAAGTTGTTTTGTTTGTTGTTTTGTTGATGAATCAGCATTGTATAAGCTACCGATATATTAATATTTGTTTATTTACAGATTTTTAACGAGTTTTTATTTATCATCATTATTCCTGAATAGTTTAACTCGGTCAACGCATCAATAACCACATGGCTCATAAACTAATGTGAAACGCGGTATAATGGCTCGCGGCGCTTGCGCTCCTCGTAAATAATTTGAAGCCTCACTATTTGCACTAATACGCAATCTAAACGCATAATTCTCAATTGAGTTATAACTCAGAGTTCGGAACGTTTATGGCTTTAGTTGAAGTACCTGTTTAATTGTCTTTATGCACAATACTAGTAATTTATAATGGTAATTTAGTAACCATAAAGTTCTATGACTTTTTACGGGTATAATAAAGGCCTGCAGTTATAGAAAACAGACACAAAATACATAAACAGCACAAACAACATACACAGTACATAAAAGGCACAAAATTTGCAACGTTTACTATTGAAATGAAAATATTTATTTAGGTACATAAAGGTTATGCAATTGTTGTTGGAGCCTTTTTGTTAGTTATAGAAATAAGTATATAGAAGCACGAGTAATTTACCTGAAGCAGAAGAATTTTTACTCTAAAGTAGTAAGTTTGTACTCTATTGACACTTTGAATACCATGTGTATATTTGTTTTAAAAAGTTTACGCACTAAACTTTACACTTTAGTTTAAGCACTACACATTTAAATGAAACATCTATTACAATTTACATCTGCCGACAAACCGTGTTATGTTTTGGCAGAGTATTGCATAAAATACCTCTGTAAACTTTTTTGTGAAAAAAAACATTAGTGTTTTAAGTCACCATAGGTAAGGTAGGAGTTTTATAAACCAGATCCAGACCAATCATCTAATTTGATATAACATTCTTTAATGCAAAACTCAGCAGTTCAGAACACTGACTTCGCGGTAAAAAATAATATAAAGTTAGTTAGAAGCTATCTGGGCTATTTATGGTAACGTTACCACTGGCTTATTTAAGATTATGATATATATTATTCAATAATTATAATTATAAAATTAAAAAATCAAATAAAATTAACGGAAATATTTTTTGTTTTTGCACATATTACAAAAGCTTTTGACACAAGCTTGGCCTCGCATCATATGCACAGGCCATTAGATTAACCGATTAAAATTAAGATGTTACGTAATAATTGTTATAGCAAAAATAATAGCGTGAACAGACCAAGTTTTAACTAGCGGCGAGAAATACGATGCCGCAAATTTGTTAGTCGATCGACTGTTGCGATACTAGTGTGGTGATTCGGCGCAGCTCGTAATTGAGAGATGTTGCAAATGGACGGCAGAGAACCAGCTGGGTGTCCTCCTCTGCCTACGCAACGGTAGGTAAAGCTGTAAGTAATTGAATGCCTGATTTCACCGACGATTCCTAAGTTTAAGATAACCCCGAAGCCATATTAGGTGACAGTTGTTGGAGCAAAATTGTAGAGTAAAACTTAGGGGTCAATGGTGAAAATGGGCATAAGACTTTTCCCCGTAGTCTTTTATGAAACACCGAGTGTTTCATAAAATACTAGGGAAGCGTGATGCAAATTAGATAATTCTTAAACGGAGTTAGTGAATACGGAATTAAAGAATATCAGACTCTCAAATCTCAGAGAGATCAGATATTTTTTTGTGACAAAGGAAAGAATAAAACTTAGCTTGACTGAAATATATTTTATAAAATTAATAATTACTATTACAGTACCGTTTCTCTGTATCTATAACATTAAGGTGTCTGGCCTTACTGATCCGTCTCGAGTTTCTACCCTGCATAGTAAGTGTCACAATTATCCTTTAGTAAATATATCGTCCCCTCTTACAAGTTTTTGTCACACGCTATTGGTCATAAATTAGGTAAATATTTATTGAAGCGGCTTTAAACAAGCAGCTCACTTCACTTGAACAACATATTTACAAATATTATTATTCTAACATTAACATCTATGTCAAGTGCCACTGATGTGCGTAGCTGCTTCTTACTAAACGTCAATGAGTCATCATTCATCATCATCTACTTCGTCATGGAAAAATAAAAATGAGAAGCAAACGATAATGTCTGAAACATCATCAGGTGGCGTAAAGGCTTGCTCCTTCGCGTTGCGGTCTTGCCAGTTAAGCAACTACCTTTTGCAATAATATGATGATGATGATTATTCCGACCGATTTCAGTCATGGCGACCACTTCGACTGTGTAGTCAGTACAGCCCTAGTGCGCTTGAAGATGGCTAGCAAAGCCGATCTTCTTGGTAAACCGAGTCAGCGGAAGGGTGATCATTCATTACATCTAGAGCTCCTCTGTGCTTCGGTAGGCACGCGACGCGTTGGCACTAATTCGCATTAGGCCAGAACGGTGGGCTATGGCCCTATCTTCCCACGTGATTTGCTCACGTGGGAAACCCTGAGCCCAACAGTGGGACGTTCAGTAGAAGCTGATATTGACGATCGCATCTTTCTTACAACTTCAACTAAATTAATGTCCATAACATAACTTTGAAAAGCCGTTTGTAAATCTATACTACTTACAATGTTTCATTTAAATGAACGTTCCGACTTACGTGAGATACTGCAAATATGTTACGTATAGAGCATACAAAATTAGAATATATTAGATTGTTTGCAAATCCATATTAAGTTCATGCCTTATTTGTGTGCCCTCGAAGCTTGCTCAATAGCTTTAACTTCATATTATCGATAGCGAATTGTCAATTTATTCGCGGTCTGTTTTTTATTGTTAAAACTTTCGTTTAGTGACTAATCATGTTGATTACAATAATTAGGTAAGCACAATTAAATCGTGTCTGTAACTGTATGTGTTTTACGAAATGGTCATATTATATACATAACAACAAAATACATTAAAAAAACACTAAATGGACATTCACTTTCCATTAACGTCTGCCAATCGTGATGAAACTATAACCCGCACCAATGAAGTTTAAAGTTTAAACACAAACGTAAACAAAAACGTTTACAGTTACGCCGCTGGCCGACACAACAGCGAACGACGGTGCCAATAAAAATGAAACAAATGCCTGTCCATAACTTCGTAGTCAAAGTAAAATTGATGTTTGCGATGCAACGTCTAGACTAGACACGTCCGGCAAGAACAAGTCCACCGATTCGTTCTTGTAATATCGGTGTAATTTATTTAATGTTAGAAATAGACCTCGCTCAGCGCCACAAAGAATATTGGCTTTCACAACGGAACCCGGCAAATTTATGTGCTCGGAGATTTTGCGAACGCTCAGCTCACGAGAACAAAGCAACACCACATCAGGTGCTCGGCGCTGGGTATCTGCGGGTTGCAACGTTATTTTGTTATCATTTATTTATTAATGCGCACGTCAATTTATTTCTATTGAGATTGCTGATATGTACTGACGCTATATGGTACAGACGCCTGCACTGTCCAAAACTGTCAAATTTCTTCAATAAATGTTCAATCTTAGGCGATGGACATAAAGTTTAAAGTCTATTGAGGAAATTTGACGTTTTGTGGTTGTATGATGTGCAGGCGCGTGTACGCTATTCTACTCGTGCATGCACATTACAATACACGTTAATGAACTACGAGTTTAAAAAAAATTTGTAAAACATTTTATTTAAATTTTAAGTAACAAATATTTTTTAAGAAAATGTTTTTGATTCTTAATAAAAGAAAAAAAAACGCAGTAGGAGTAATAAGCGTTTTATCCAAATTGCAGTTGCTTAACGTCGTTCGCCTGACACTTGTTACTCGTAGCGTAGGTTTTAAAGTGATTTTAAAAATAGCATACTTAGATAGATAGATAGATGGATAGACAGATAATACTTTTATTGCAACACTAAAAAACATAAACATGATCAAAAGAAAAAATAAAAATAATTACACAGTCATGTCATAAATTCTGTCACATGTTTAATATAAAATAATTGAGACAAGTTTATTCATTATGTAAACATTTATATACCAAAATGAACTTATCAAAACATAGATTCTTATGACAATAAAGTTTATTCAAAATGACCTCCGTGATTTTGAATACAGGCCTTCAATCTGCGCCGTCAGTCGTCTATCGCAGCTCATATCTTGTAATCTAACGGACTCAAATCTGGACTGGAGGAGGGTCAGTCTTCGTGCCGGATGAAGTCGATTTCACGCGCCGCCAGCCAGTCTTGTGTGCTCTTCGCTCTATGAGCTGGCGCCGAATCTTGTTGGAATACCCAGTGCCATGTGTGTTTGAACATAGTATGAGAAACAGGTTCCACAAGGTTCGTCAGGACTGTATTTTGATACACAACTGCATTCTATTATATTTCTGCATTATATTTTTTGTTAATGCGTTTTGCATGCCTTATCTTTTGTATTTAGTTATACTTATCTAGCCAAGTTGGTGGTATTTATACTACAAAAGACATAGACACACAGCAACTATCAACAATGTTTTACATCAACCAAAAATCACAAAAATGGGAAAGTTGTCTAATGAATTACTATAAAACATTAAAAAATATCTAATATTTTGTACAATAAAATCGATAACCTCTTTATTTTTGAAAGTCGGTTCATGTGTATACTCGTAAATGTCCTCGTAATTGTTTGACAGAAACATTATTGGTAACCAAGGTAAATATTGACCAAATTTAATGACTACACAAACTCTATATTTTATTAAAGTTTTATGACCGGTCATGTACAACGTTTATCGGCATTTATTCACACGACCTGCGTTTATTCATTCATATTGAAGATATTTAAGATTAGTTTTGAGCGTGTAATTAATTATGTCGTCTTACGAAGTCTATTAATAACAAAGCAGCTGCGATACGCTTTACTTAAACCATAAATAATAACTACAAGATTTTTTTTATGGTTACATCGTGTGATTTACATTTAATTTAGGTTTCGTAAATTTGTTTAATAGACAATTATTTTTGAATAACTTAAAGTATGATCGCCTTACAGAATTGTTTACCTACAACTTTCTTAGAGTGAAGTCTTGACCTTATCAAATGCTAATAGATTTATTTACGATTAAATATTGTAAGGTACTTAGTAATGTGATGTTTAATTTATCAGCCATATTGAATAGACATGCAAATCTCTTACTTTTTACTTTATGATTTCGTAATCAAAATAATTTACCATGACAATATGTTTTATTATGAACAACCAAATTATTGAAATTAAATTTTTGAACAAATTTGTACATAAACGGAATATCAAAACATTATTAAATTAACTATAACTATTTTTTTTTTAAAAGACGATAACAATATTTGTCAAAATTTATTAATGACTTACATTCAAAACTAATGAAAAGAATCATTAGTCCATGCATCGAGTGTAGCTATGGTTCAGTGTCTTAAAAATTCATCAGTCAAGTGCCCTGTCTAATCACCTACGCAACAACTTTATAAAACGATTAAATGGGAGGTTCTTATGGTTGGTTTCTTACGTAGTTTAACGTAATTTTTTTATTATACTATTACGTAAGTATCTTTCGTATTTAGTGTCTTAAACCCTGATATGTCCAGACACTGCACATTCATCAAAAACTAACATTCAATAAATCACTTGAATAACAAATAGTATTATAATTTATTTACTTTTTAAATATTAAAAGGAGGCAAACTAGCAGGCGGGTCACCTGATGAAAAGTAATCACCGCCGCCCATGGACACCCATGTCCATCGCAGATGCTGCGTTGCCGGCCTTGAGGAAGGAGTTGGATCTTGAGGAGGGAGTAGGAATTGGGAGGGGGAGGGGTGAGAGATGGGCCTCCGGCACTTACACTCACCGGACGAAACACAACAGCAACGAGTGCTATTGTTTCAAGCCGATATTCTGTGAGAGGGTGGTATTACGCCGGGCGACCCGCCCATTTCGTGCTGCAACGCAGCGTGACTCTACCACTCAGAAGATATATATATATATATTTAATACTATTTTGAAACTTCAGAGTTTTTGAATTAGCCTCTAATACACTCTATGAGGATCTCGCGTCGTTCGTTGATATATAGCCTTCTTTGAGCCATTCGCTTGTATAAATTTATAGGTATTTTACTTCACAAACACACACACCCTGTCTAATAGGCATACAAAGGTAGTAGTAGTTCAGTGAGACACGTGCCGGCAACAGGCTACAAGTTCAAGCATAGTTAATTGACATAAGGACCCACCTGCCCTGTCATGGTCGCACTCGCAAAGTATCTGCTCATCTAACATGCGACGGGTAATTTCTGCAGCGAAATCGCCAGCCAAGGTGCTTAGAATTATACAGGAATCGATTATAGTCAACCTGTAATACTACAGCCCACTAGCACGTTTCCCTAGTATCGCCCTAAGCTAATTCCGTTACTAGGAATTATGAGGACTTTACGTTTCGCACCTGCCTATGGAAACCGTTCTTGTAATTACGTTAATTGTTTGCCGTACCTAGTAGTATTATCTAGTTTTTGTATTAACTGCAATTAATGTGACCCACGACGGTCAATAAAAGCGTTTTGTGTGAGGGTTCTGCACTAAAATTTACTGTTAATTTCATCTGGAGAAAACTAATTTTACTGACACTGGTTGTTTGTTACTAGTAAAATTTTATCTTATAACTAAATAACATTGTGCAAATGTAATGCAAAATTCAAAATAATAGAATTCTACATTAATTTATTTTTATCTTATTATCTCTACTTGTGTTAATTTTTTATTATGAAAGTTATGAGTTATGAAGCGCAAGGTTATTAGGGCAGAGGGATTAGGGACAGAGACATTGCTAATAATTTAAGTAGTCACAGATTAAATAATAGATAGTTGTAAGGTGCTTAAAACAAGAAAGCGGACTTTTTCTTGAATCATCACGCTTCAAGTGCTAATGTCTGCTCTTGGTTGAGTTTCGAAATACTTTAACGACCGCGGCAGTAAAAACATTACGACTATTAAACAACTGAATTTTATTATTACTTGCATTTAAGAAAATTCCACTGAATAATTTCATTATTTTTAAACATTTCGCAGTCGTGACAATAAATTTCTATTAAATGACAAACTTCAAAATGTGCTGTTAGGCATCAACCTGCAGAAAACAAATAGTAACAGAGTGATCACACTCTGGTACTTTTTGTCTGTTTATTAGACGGTTACGTCCCTTTGTTGGTCTTTAACCATCCAACATAATAGCTCATACGGAGATTGGGTGATAACCAACCACGCTGTTTCAATGTGAACCGGAGTAAAAACTCATGTGATGATTAGAAACGATAGTGCCGAAAATGTATCCGCGAAAGCTCAGAGACAGACATAAATAAGATGGCAGCTAGCTAGGCTGAATTAAAACAAGCCGCTACCACCATCCAGAGTATAAAATTAAACATTAGTATTTATTTTATTACAAAAGTATCTAGCTTACCACTAAATAAAAAAAAATCAGTTAACTTTATAGTACCTAAGTACACACATCTATATCTACACAACCACACATCACATACCATACCATACATAAATGAGTGAGTGAGTGCTGTGCTAGGTGTGCATATACAGGTCTGTATCTGCACACCTAGCACAGCACTCACAAACATACACTAAATACACACAGTCATATTTAATTTAGAATAGAATAGAATAGAAAAGTTTTTAATAACATACGCACTTAATTATAGCAATTATACAACAATAAAGAAAAAAATATTAAAATAGATAGGCAGAAAAAAAGAACAGAAAATAAAAAAGGTAGGTAATAATTTAATAAAACAGTAAGTAATCACAACCTTACACAACATAGTTTTAGAAAACCGTAGCTTAGTCTGTAAATACTGTCTGTACCTCAATGCATGCTGAGTTCACCTCTAAGTAGTTGTACATTATGTCACTATAAATGTAAACCACATATTTTTTTTGATGTAATAACTGTTGGTGATCCAATAAATAAAAAAAAATCCAAATGTAACCCCCCCGGTGGGATGAAAACCCGGGAGCTCTTGGTTTGAGACCGGTTTAACAGATTATACAGTCTGTTTATTACAAATAAATTCAATGGTAGCAGTTCCGAAGCTCGAATTGTAAATAAAGCTATTACATAATTATGACGAAAGTACTTATGATATTCATCTACAAATAGCCTCGTTATCGCGTGGTTAGTGGCCCAACAGGTTTCACAAAGCCTAACGCAGATTATAACATAAATAAATATAAATTTTACTGTTTATTTTTAAGTGCTAATTGCTGCACTGAACCTGAATTAATTATGATGCAAAGGTTGTATATCGCTGTTCATCGTGGAAACGCGGCAAGTGTGTTGGGCATATTTGCACCTGGAATGGCACGGGGAGGGTTAATTGATTGAGCAGTGGTTGTTTTTATTTATTTTTGTTTTATCATTATTCTCTTTTTTTTATAAAATACAGTGAAAAAATTAAATGCCTACCCGACCCAGCCAGAAATCGAACCTGGATCATTATGTTACCGGGAAGGCTGACGTAAGCACTGAATTTTTACACTGCTTCTTAATTTTGGTAGGCATTTAATTTTTTTCATGGTGTTTTATAAATAATAATTAAATATACTGTCGTAACATTTTAATCACAGCGGCAATGAAAACATTGAAGCAAATTGACAGTTTTGGATAGGTTGATAAGCAGACTCAGTCCCAGTGCTGTGCAAAAAGTTCCGTCATTAAATTCATTTCATCGCCACAATTGGCCGGGTTGGTATTCACAAACCCATGGACTAGTGTATTATTAGTCCATGACAAACCGGAGCATGCATTGTTAAATCGAAAACACACTTACTCCGGACAGGGAATTAAAGCCAGGACCTCCGGACACTTTGCCACCGAATATTTGACAAAAACACTAGAAAGTTGACATATAGACTAGTGACTACGTTGTCGTAGCAATAAAAGGGGTAGGTATTTTCTTAAATAAATCTTTAGATGGACGATCGAGATAGATATGGAACGTCCTTTCTTGTTTTCTTCATCGTGCACTGACTTAAAATATTAATGAATCTGCGTGCTTCGGAACCCGGTTGTTAGCCACGAGATAGCCACTCTTTAAATTCCACCAACTCACATTGGTTGGAGTAAATATAAAGTTTACTGAGTGATGTTAACATATCAGAAAATCTACTTCGTGCAAAAGAAATCGACCCCAAGAAGATGTTTTACAAAACGGTAAAAAGATTTATTTCAAATAGTTCATATTTAATCATTAATGAAGAATCAATAATAATTAATGAAGTCTTACGTTTGCGGCGGACCTAAGATGCGTCACTATCAAGAACTAATTAGAATCATCTTCAAAGGATCAAGGCATGTTGTGTTTCCGTTGCTGCATCAAACTTATTCTTGGTAATGAGTTAACGTAAGGTTAAGGCAGGCTACGGCATTCGGCAACGATTCTATAACAAACAATAATTATTTGGAGTATAATAAAAACTATAATAAACGTTGATTTGGAAGGCACGTAAAGCCGTTGGTCCCGGCTGCATTAGTGGTCTTCGATTCAAGTAATTTAAATGTGAAATTAACTTTATCCAATACTAGGCGACCTCTTGCGAAGTTGCGGCTACGTCCGACTAAACACACTCGTATCCGGTTCTTTTCTCCCAAAATTAAGGAATAATTGTGGTCAATAAAGAAAATATAAATATGACACAACATCTTCATCATACTTCATTGTGCTTACTTCTTCATACTTACCTTGGGATCAGAACAATATATGTATATTGTTCTGATCCCAAGGTAAGTAGTTAAAGCACTCGTGTCATGGAAATCAGAAACAACGACGGTACCTCAACCACTCAGACCCGACACAATATCGAAAAGTTCGTTTTCGACATTAGGCAGACCGGGAATTGAACCCGGGACCTCAGAGTTAGCGCCGCCCAAAGTCCGGCGTGCAAGCCAAGGAGGAGCCAGGAGGAGCCAGGAGGTTGTCAAGGAAGGAAGGAAGGAATACAACATTCCTTGTCATGAGGGAACCTTTGTGCATTTTTTTGTTGAAAGGATAAGGATAAGGATAATAAATAATAAATAAAATAATATAAATAAATTATAAAAATATATATTTATCAAATATCCAATTTCGAAACTGATAACCACATGGATCCTTCAGGGTTTTGTTACTTAATGTATCCACTTTTGTAGGGCTTTTGTATATATCCGCATATGGACATAATCTCTCTTCATATGTAGGTTACCATACCATTATCCAAACATTTGCCGTGTCGTGGAAGATCATGGATACTATAGTTATTACATGAGGACGGCGGGCATGGCTTGCGGCTGGCGTGCGGCCTAACGGTCCCGCAGCTGATCCAGCCACTCTGCTTCATTAAACACAATGGCGCCCTTCAACAAACTATGCCGCAGCAACTGAATAATTAAAACACTTTTTACATTAGAGTAACAATTAAAATAAACAGGTAAGGTAAATTGCAGCATCGCAAGGACGTAAGTGGACTAAGACTTTGATGACGGAATGTGTTCAAGTTAGTTCATTTTCATGTTAGATTGTAGGTTGATTGGATTGTCGAAAATAAACTTTATTTATTAAAACATATTTTTATATAAAAAGTTAATTTCGGAAGGGGTTACTTCAGAAGTTGACAAATTACAAACCTTAAAGTTATACGAGAAAAGTCAGATTAGAAGTGTGCCAAGCACTTTTTTCATACAGTCCCATTAGTAGCGTTAGATAATGATAGATACCTAACTTAGAAAATTTATAGACAAGTATTGTCACTACCTATTTTCCCGATAGGTTTCATGAACTATGAAGTACCTACGCACATTTCTCGTTACACGAAAACACAAGTTACAGACCAATTACTACTGGGTCGCATATTCTAAAAAAGTAGGTTATTCTATGATTTGGCGAGTGTTGACTTGGAGAGAACCGTTAAGACCAAAACACGAATGTCTTTAAAGAAACCTCTTTAAACCTAAAGACTTGTTCAGCTCTAGGTAATTATATACGTTGTTGTGTAAGCTGCATGTAAAGAGGCTGCATAGAACACGGGATCTGCGCGTCAACGATCTCGAGACTTATGCATGAACCATTAGAGCAACATCCAATGAAAATATTTCTCTCAACGCGCTGCTTTTACGAAGGTAGATATTAGATGACCCCAGCAATTGGAATAGATTGCTGATGATTGCTTAATATTTTTAATAAAGAAAACATTGTATATATGGTATCAAATGTAGTATGGTTGTAGAGATCTTTGTCCAGCAGTAGACGTTTTTTGGCTGAGATGATGATGATGGTATCAAAATTAACTCAGTTTTTTTATTAATTGCATCATCAAAATGTTTTATAATCTTTAGACATTATAGTCTACTATTACACTTTATAAATATTTAGTGAAAAACAGGTATATTTGTGAACGATCCTAACGATCATCAAAAATCAGTTAGTAATATTTGCGTATCGAATAAGTAATTGTATTGTTATCTAACGAGATGTATACTAATATTTTAAACAGTGAGTTATTTATTACATAAACTAGAAGGTAAACCTACTTTATTATATCGCACTATGGACCATTCCGACCTAATATAGTTGTCCAAAATATGTATTATTATGATGAGAACTTCGTGAGCCATCTACTGCTTTTAAGCAACGAGTATTCGTACAATTTTTTAATATATGTTGAAAACGAGCATTAACTCTTACAGCTTGCAGTCGAAGGTCTTCCACATCAGACCCCAAGGAGCGCACTGTCTAATTAAGCGAGGGCCCTGCTAATTTGACGCGTGAGCGGTGCCCCGCCGCCTAATGAATGGTATCGCACACGTCCATCGCGACTTTAGCGGCGAGCGGTTGCATTAGCAAATCTAAAGACCTGCTAGATAAAAGAAAATCCCGATTAAAGGCAAGCACGAACTCTATTATACCTTAGATTTTGAATAGCGCAAAACTTGGTAGCTGATATTGAAAACCGATTATGTTTTGATTTACAGCAAAACGGACTGTTAATCAATAGAAATAAGCGCTTTTTTTTTTTTTTTTTTGGAGAGAGATTGCTGATTGCCGCTGCGGCATTTTCAGCTTCACCGGGCTTTTTGGGGGCGGCGAGGAACGTAAAGGGTCCCTCAAGCCGTGTGAAACGAATCACCTTCAGAGGTTATCTAGAGGGAACGGCATCGCGCACAAGTGCGCGTCCCCGTGCCCTACTAGATTCTCCGAAGGGTTCGGATCGGATCGGGGAGCGGAGCAACCCGAGGGCGCCTCTAAAGGCACGGACCTCGGCTCGGGTTGACCGGGCCGTGGAGGAGGAGAGAACCGACCAGGTACATGTCTGTACCTGGTGTAGAGCGTGTGTGAACCGGTTCTTCGTACCCTTGTTCTACGAGTACGGTGTCTTGGGCCTAAACTGGTGTGCATGTTTAGTGTATTCTGTAAATGTGTGCTGTCATTTAGAGGATCGGGCGGGGGGGCGTTCGCAACCGTTATGGGATCGTCGGGGTCATCTAGGACGTGCTTAGGACGCCTAGACATGAGCCGTTTTGTTGGTGGAAGGCTTCCAACATTATAGTTGGCGGCCGCCACAACAAGCGGGTTGGGGTGGTGGGGGGCGTTATCAAAGTAACGTATGGAAACGTCCTTGATAAAGTCTTTGATAGTGGGAAGATCAAGATCGCGGTGGAGATCTACGTTGCGATAGTACCACGGGCAACCCGTGGCACCACGCATGAATCGGTTTTGTAGCGTTTGTAAACGATACAAATAGGAGGGCGCGCAGTGCGCGAAAACTACGCTAGCGTAAGTCATGACGGGGCGGATGCAAGCTTTGTAAATTGTCGTCTTATGTCTAAGAGACATTTTACTCCGCCTGCCTATAAGGTGGAATAATCGACCTAATATGAACGCGGCCCTGTTACGGACGATTTTAAGGTGAGGCGCAAACGTCATCCTTCTATCGAGGGTGACACCGAGATATTTCACCTGCTTTACCCAAGGGATAGCACGGTCAAATAAACGTATAGGAGGGCGACGATCGTCGTTACCTCGAGAAAAGAACACTGCGGCACTTTTCTCGGGGTTAACTTCAATCCGCCATTTGCGAAACCAAACGCCGAGGTTGTTGGCGGCCTTTTGGAGTCGGTTGGAAACCGCGACTTTATCTCTACCAGTGGAATATAGCGCGGTGTCATCCGCGAATAGAGCTAGCTCTACGCGTGGGGTCTTCGGAATATCGTTTGCGTAAAGCGCAAACAGGATTGGGGAGAGCACGGATCCCTGCGGAACACCGGCTCGAATGTGACGAGGGGCGGAGAGCGTTCCCTCGACGCGGAAGCGAAAGGAGCGATCCGACAAATAGTCTCGTAAGATGTGCACGAGTCTGTCTGGCACGCCAAATTGGTAAAGCTTATAAATTAAGCCGTTATGCCAAACTTTGTCGAACGCTTTCGCAACGTCGAAGAAAAGAGCTCCGGTGCCCTTGGGACGGGCCCTTTTATTGAGGCCGGATAGAATATGCTCCGTGAGGCGGTGCAATTGATGGGTGCACGAGTGTTTGGGGCGAAACCCAAACTGCTCGTCTATGAGGATATTGTTAGAGGACACAAAGTCCTTTAAGCGGGATACTAGAACGCGTTCGTACAGTTTTCCCAGCGATTTGAGAAGACTGATGGGGCGATAACTAGAAGGGGCGTTACGCGGTTTACCGGGTTTATGGATACCTATGACAACCGCATCTTTCCACGCAGCGGGAAAGATTGCGTTTGCCATGGCGCTATTGAAGATAGCTACTATTAAAAGGATAAGCTGAGCGGGTAAGATCTTAAGGATCTTGTTTGAGATGCCGTCTGCCCCGGGGGCACTACGGGGTTTGAGTCGTCTAATGAGCGTTTGCACCTCATCCTCCGTAACAGGCGGGAGGGTTGCGGTTGGGGGGAGGGACGAGAGTCTATCTACTTCCCTATCGACCATGTCTACATGGTCCTGAGGGACTGGGAGAGTGCTAGGCGAGCATTGAGACTCGAGACTGTCGGCGAGGCATTCGGCTTTCTCGTCGTCGTCAAAGGCGATCGAGTTGTCGGGTTTGTTAAGCGGGGGCATAGAAGTGACTGTATCCGACTTAAAGGCTCTCGCCAACTTCCAATAAGCTTGGTGAGAGGGCGAGATCTCTTTAAGTAGGCCATCCCAATTCGTACCGCGGAGCTCTTGAATGCGCTCCTTAGCAGCGCGCTGCAAAGAGCGCATACGAACTCGGTTGTCCGAAGTGGGATAGGAGTCGTAAGCGCGCGTGGCGGCGTTCTTAGCCCTCAACAGTTGCCTCACATCGTCCGGCAGTTTGAAGCGATGGTCACCCGTCGCAACAACCCGCCGGGACGATTCGCTTATAGCGTTAGTGAGATGACTACTGAGGGCGTCGACCGCGGCCACTGTCTCGTGAGGCGAGACAATGCTATCGGGGATTTGGTTTAGTGACTCACTGGCGGTAGGCTCGAGTAATTTCTCAAGCTTATCCCAGTCAGTCACCACCTTAATAACGGGGGTGGGGTCGGTGGGGGGGCCTAACTGTAAAACCACCGGCCTATGGTCGGAGGAGAGCGCGTGGATCGTTTCTATGGAACGCAACCGTAAGGTTACGTTCCTTAGCAACGCCATATCTAACGGGTTAGGGGAGTAGTTGTCCACTAACGGATAGTGAGTGGCCTCCATAGGCACTACGATATCGAAGAGCATCGACTCAGCGAGGTGGCTCATCACCCGACCGTTACGGTTGGTTGAGTTGCAACTCCACTGAGCGTGTTTGCTATTGAAATCGCCGGCAATAATGACGGCGTTATCCATAGCAAACAGCGCCTCGAGATCGGGTTGCGTGAGAAGCTTATTCGGGGACAGATACGCGGACGCGATAGTGATAGACGGGTGGCCCGTCATGCCTAGCCGACAGACCGATACCTCCATATCGGATAGCTGCGGGGGATCGAGCGGGACACAATGAAGCGACCGCTTGTAATAGATAAGAGTGCCGCCACCGCGGCCGACTCTATCATTACGGACAAGGTTGTAGTTAGCCATGCGAGGGTCTCGGATGGATGGTTTTAGGAACGTTTCCTGTACTAGAAAAACGTCGACGGCGTGTTCGGTTAGAAAATCGGACACCTCGTCGCGTTGACTACTGAGACCGTTCGCGTTGAAAAACGCAACCGTTAGAGAGCGGGGCTTAATTCTTTGAGGGGGCGTATTATCCATTTATGATTCTTTAAGAGAGTCAAGAAGGGACGTGATCTTGTCCAACAGGGGACCGTGATCGTTAAAGATTGTCGCTATGATCATAGCGGGACAAGCGTCGGGGGAAGAGGCGGCTTCGCGCAACCTTCTTTCCACCTCTGCGATCTCGTCCTTGTAACGATAAATCTTTACAAGTTCGACAACCGTAGACATGGAAGAGAAGGTTACCGGAAGGGAACCTACAGTCGCGGCAAACGAATGTTGCGCGCGAGCTTTGGGTGACATGACTGCCTTAGGGGCGGGGGTTTGCCGTTTAGGCTTGGTGGGCTGGGCCTTAGGGGCCTTGGTTTTAGTGGCCTTGGCCTTAGGGGCCTTGGCCTTAGGGGCCTTGGCCTTTGGGGCTACGGCCTGAGGGGCCTCGGGAAGGCTTAGCTCCATTGGAGTTTCAGCCGGAGGTGGCGGTGGGACACGAGCCGGGCCAGTCGCGGGAAAGTCGACTAGCGAGTCTGACGCGGGGGCTACCGCCGCGGGCTGGGAAGCCAGCGGAGTGGCCCACGGATTGCGGGGCGGTGGTAAGGGGGCCGCGGGGCGGAGCGAGACTTTCGCGATCTGTGAAGGCGGCGGAGCTCGAGTCGCGGGGTTACGGCGCGGTCCCGACCCGCGGGTTGCGTTACTACGCGGAGCTCTGGGGCAGCCGCGATAATTCGCGGTGTGTCCCAAAGCGCTGCAGTTCACGCAACCGGGCGGGTCGACGGAGACCGGCGCCGGCGCTTTAGGCCTAGAGCACGCTTCCGTGGCGTGGTCGCCCAAGCACTTAACGCACCGGGGGCGGGCAAAGCAGTTACGGGCGGCATGCCCGTAACGTTGGCATTTGTGGCATTGACCAACAATGCCACGCTTGTGGGGGGTCTCAATCGAAAGGCGATCGAAGCCTACGATCGTCTTGACGTTGAAAATTGATTTACCCTCGGGGGTATTATCTAAATTTGCCTTTAGGAGGCTCAACGGAGATTTGTCCTTGCCGAGCATACGGGTCACGTCAAGGACGGGGTAGCCTTGCGACTTAAGGTCGTCAAGGACTATCTTTGGGTCCCAATCCGTGGGAAGGCCGCGGATTACAACTGATAGTACTCGCTCCTCGGGGAGCGAGTACGTATGGAACGGCACGTTGTTAGCGCGTAAAAACGCCGTGCATGAGCGGAAGTCGGCCACGGTAGCGAGCTCCACCTTGACCATCTCTGGGTCACCTTTAGCGCCTTTAATAAGGCGATTCCTTAATGGGATGACATTGAGTCGGGCCTTCAGAGATCGCATAATCTCGTTAAAATTTTTTGTCTCTTGGACAAAAATCGGAGGGATCTTTTTCTCCTTGCGCGGCTGGCTCGGCTCGGGCCTAGGGGAGCAAGGGCGGGAAGAGGGCGCGCTATTCGCTTTAGCGGCCTTAGGCGGAGGGACGGAGGCAGGGGCGGACTTGCGGGTCCGTTTCCCTTTACGGGTGACGGTCTCGAATTCCGAGTCCGATGTAACTACATCGGGATCGGAGTCCGAGACGGGAGGGTTATCCTGTCTCGCATCGGAGGTGGAGGGACAGACCTCCATCTCAAATTCGGGACCGGACGGGGACAAAGGTTGACCTAACCTAATGATAGGCCTAACTTCGGGACACGCGTTGGACGTGGGGGCTAAAGAAGCGGCGGGCGCTTGGGCGGGTTTCGCATAAGGCGAGTAACGCGGGGAGGGCGCGGGGGAGGGCTTTTGTAAATTGTGGGCTATCCTAAGGACATTGAAGACCTCGGGGTGATTTTGCCCTATCAAGGACTCAATCACCTCGAGCTCCATCCTAGCGCACGGTCTAAAACCATGCACTAGGATGCGTGTGTGGTGTCAGACCCTCCCCGTCACAGACAGGGAGGCGTGAGTAAGAAAAGAACCTACTGCCTGAATGGCCCTAGGTGTTGTCCTCCGGTGAAAATCAATTCACCGTAGGGTGTGTACCTAAATTGGTTAGTGTTAGAGAAAGTTCTGAGTTGACTAGGAGATCCCCCAAGGCCAACTTTGCCAGAACTCTTCCGGAGTGTTTTCCCCCCAGGAGGGTCAGGAGGGCAGCCGGGTCAGTGCCCCAACTGGCTTCGTTGGCACCGTTAAGTATCCACCAGTTGGCTACTAAGCGTAGTCTTCCAAGACAACTACCGTTGTGAAACAGTGAAAGAGCGCTCCCGCAATGAAAATTGCGTCGAGAGCGCTACACGCGACGTACTATGCACCGGAGCCGTACCGGTACACAGTAAAAGGAACCGAGAGAAACAAACGGAACGCGGCCGAGCGCGCGAGAGAGCACGAGCGAGACGTGCGTCCTGCGCGGCGAGCGAAACGAGAATGAAATAAGCGCTCGTTCTTGTTAAACTATTTATGTGATTTAGATTAAGCGTATGCTGAGACGCAGGCGACGCAGCTCCGCGCAGCGCAGAGCAGAGCAGATTTTGTAATGCATGGTCGTGCCGAGAGCTTATGCGTACGCTGCGACGCAGGCACGTGCGACACTGACATGTCTCTGCCCTGCCCTGCGCCTCTTTGTAGTGCCGGCACAGATTTCTGCGCGACACATGTTTTTTTACCATTTTATTATAATTTTTTAATAATGACAGAACAATTAACAGAACTCTCTCAATGGTACAAATTATCAATTAGTATATAGAACGTTTTTTCAAATAATAGCTTTAGTTTTTCTATGCTTGGAAAACTGTAAAGTAGCAACAACTCACATTAGCAGACTCTGACATTGACAACTCATGTGTCCGTGCTGTCACTTACTTGCGTCGCAGCATGCGTTCGCGGCCTGTCTGCCCCAACTGCCCTGCCCCGCAAAATCTGCACTGTGCTGTGCTGCGTCACCTGTGTCTCAGCATACGCTTAGCCTTATTGCAGTGAATACGACTAACGATGACTGCACATGTATCAATGGCTGAAGATAATCTGCTACCCTCGTCGCAGTGAAATTTTATTGTAAGCATACTGTATTAACTAGTTTTTTTTATATAAAAAATATTTGAGTCCTTAACTCTTACCTTCCTTTTGATTCTTTTGTTGTACACACGCCTGTATATTAACCTATCCAAAACTGTCAAATTACATCAATACAATGTATACCATATGCCTTAGGAATAAAGTTCAACGTCTATTGAGGAAATTTGACAGTTTGTGGTAGGTTGATGTGCAGGCGTCTGTACACTTAGCCATAGACAAAACATATTTACCACCAATGTAAGTCCGAATGGACAGGATTATTTTGTTTGAGGAATACTGGTGATAATGTATACGTACTGTTGTAACTCTCTTATTTAATAAGATCATTTTTATTTTATTTTTTTTAACGCTAGCAACTCACTCACGTGACTTCGTCTGCGTGGATTTGAGATTTAAAAAGAAACTCTTTTTTAAATAAAATATGTTATCCTTTCCTATAGAGCCTATGTTGCCCGCGAGGAATGTAGCATTCTATCAATGAAAGAGTTTTTGGAATTGGACCAGTAGTTCCAGTGATTAACCCCGACATACAAACAAACAAAGCTAGTATTAAACAAAGCCAGATTACTCGGTAAACGAGTCATTCGGAAGTTCGATTTACTCGTTTTTTTTAAGTGCGCTTCTCAGTTTTGGTTATAAAACATTTATTATTTCAAATACGTTATTGTCATTATTTAACTTTATAATTTTATATTTCAATATAAAAGAGGCCGTTCCCCTTGCAAAACCAGAGTCACAGAGAGTCGTAGAGAGATAATCTTAACATTTATTTGTGACATGCCAACGTCGAATTTTTCAATGTTTAAAAAAACGAGAATACTTGCTTCTTTTACGTACGGCATACCATTCGGCCTACAGTGTTTCATATCAATGTGTAGGTTTGTGTAAACCTTAGGAAACAAAATGCCCTATCATATGCCTAACGTAAGTAATGTATTTTCCAAACAATTATTAGCAAATTCCGTAAAACCGGCGAGTGGCTCCAGTAATGCAGAACTAATTTATATTTAGTGTGTCTGCATCAAAGTTATGTTGATTACAGCCATCTTCACTGCGTCTGCCACAATGCGACCTGCAAACTGACATGTTTACAACTAACGTAACCAATGTATACTCATGAGCTTAAATACTATCAGTGGCCCGATCCGATCCGAACCCTTCGGAGAATCTAGTAGGGCACGGGGACGCGCACTTGTGCGCGATGCCGTTCCCTCTAGATAACCTCTGAAGGTGATTCGTTTCACACGGTTTGAGGGAGCCTTTACGTTCCTCGCCGCCCCCAAAAAGCCCGGTGAAGCTGAAAATGCCGCAGCGGCAATCAGCAATCTCTCTCCAAAAAAAAAAAAAAACTATCAGTGGCGCGTTGTAAAAAATTTTTCGATAGAAGTTGTCACTAATTTGTCACTAATATCTGTACCACTGTACCGTTCCTTTACAAATATTAGATAAATATGTATTATTTAAAGATAGAATTTAACAAAAGTTTGTGTATTCACTTAATTTTAACCGCCTACTGGGTCTAGTGTTTCAATTGCCTGCGGTCAGGGGTTTTATTCCCAGCGGGGGGAAAATTATTATACTCGCTATGTAAAAACAACGTGAATAGCATTTTGGTGTTTTGTCAGCATGATAATATATTATAGCCAGTTCCAAAGTGGTTCCAAAGGAGTTCCGGTGAAGTGCGCTTCCCCACATTTAACCTCCTGTAATTATATAGGTTCATGTTTAACTCCTAAATTATATGTTGTCCATATTGAACCCTTTTTTTCAGGACAAAGGCATCGGCCACATAGACGAGGTCGTCACTTAAAATCAGGTAAGATGAAGAAAAAGCACTTCCCTGTGTTCGTGTAAAAAAAAAACCTATAGGTAACTACTTAAAGATAATAACGTTAACACACAGTATCTTGTACTAACTTTACGGCACAATTACGTAGGTACATGATTGTGTTAATTAGTCCCTAACGCCAATAAAACCTAATTAAATTATCAAAGTCCTTTGCTAAGATTAGGTAATAGACACGTTCAACGGAGTTCAATTTATATTTTATAATTTTCCACTACAATAATTCTGAAGACGTTGTAAATCATTTAAAACTTTGATCATCACTTCGATAGTGAAGGGTTAAAATGTGATAGTTTGTGAAATTTATAATTAACATTTATTCCAATTAACTGGTGTAATATAAAATGCAGTAGCTGCTTAAAGCTAGTTATAAGCGAGCGCTTGCAGACGTTAAGGAGATCCTATCACCCCTACGGGACGTCTTAAAAGGTTTCTTTTAACTACGCAAACCATAATTTCTAAGTAAACCGTCAATTACTACCGGTGATGAATATAATGACGCGACGGATAATTAATATTCCGAGCAGCTTACTATCTTAGTACTAGATATCTTGAAATAACCATCATTAATATCCTGTAACGAGATGAATATATACACAACAATGTCCATCATAACAGTCATTAAAAAAGAGGAAAAAGCTACTTTTTTCCCTAGATAATTACCTACATTGAACTGTACACCTTAATCCCGTATACAGCGGTTATAATTAAACACGTACTTGAATTATGCAATTGTTTTTAATAAAAAATAACCCCCAATGTGTTACAGTGAATTGTGAAACGATAAACACAATATAGGGTCGTTTTCGCAGAATGTCCCATTCGACGTAAGCTTTATTATTTCAGAAGCGGCGTTGCGTAAATTTAGTGTTCGTAAAAATCTGCGGCATTTCGTCGCCTCATCAGAAGGCAGCTGAGAGGACAAATTCAAGTGTCGATATATCTATATGAACTTATCGCGCAATTTGTCACAGCGCCGACAACGTTTTCGGCCAAAACTTGTCAAAGAACATGCAGAGCCTTCGACAGCATGGCCCAATTAAAATAAATTCGCAACGGAAGGTTGTGTTTAATTAAAAAAAGATTGAAACTGCATCTGTAGCTTAAGGATTAAGCAGAATGTAGTAGGTAAACAAACTAATTGATTATTGGAGACTATCGGTATCAATTTACCAGAGTACATTCACTTATGAATATGATTCTATGCTGGGATAAAAAGCAATTTGTGGATATGATTTCGTGAAATGGGACGGAAGTATGGGTAACAGTGTAACAGGAAGTCGGGGAAGCTCGCAAGAGCGCGCCATTTTTTAATTTAAAATCGATATTATGAACATAACATAAACTCGGCGTCAAAAAAATCGCACCTCTTAGAAAATCACTTTCAAATGTCATTTACTCTTGATATGCACATGCAGTCGCATTAATTATGATTTTATTTACAAGGTTACTTAATTAACTTAATAAAAAACATTACTTTTCATTATCAAATAAAACCTAATGCAACAAATAAAGTGTCACAAAAATTCGATGCAAATTTTGCTACCCGTGAGAGTTGCTAGTTGCGCTTCCTTTGTGGGTATAAAACGGTCAACACGGGTTCAATGTGGGTCATTCGCTATTCAACCGTTGAAGAGGACACACGCACAGATTTTGATGGATACCACAGCTGATAAAGCCGCTCAAGTGGTTGCACTACTGCAATCAGGGGTGCGGCAGTGTGATGTCGCCCGGCAACTGAACCTGAGCCGTTATTCCGTTCGAAGAGTGTACCAGCGCTTCATAGAGACCGGTGGCTATATCCGCAGACACGGTTCGGGTAGACGTCGCTGCACTTCGGAAAGAGACGACCGGTTCGTTGTGTCGAACTCTTTGAGAAATCGTTTCTCCAACGCTGTTGAGTTGCAACAGCAGCTCCAGGCAGTTCGCAGACGCACCGTAAGCGTATCTACGGTTAGAAGAAGATTGAAGGAGAAGAAGATAGCGGCCCACAGAGCTGCTACGGGTCCAAAATTGACTGCAGCGCATCGGCGAGCCCGCTTGCAGTTTGCTCGTGACCACGTCGATTGGACCCTTGAGCAGTGGAGAGCTGTTCTCTTCTTAGACGAGACGCGAGTGTGTCTTTTCTGCAACGACCGACGGAGAAGAGTATACCGGAGGCAGGGTGAACGTTTCGCCTAAGCCTGCATCCAGGAGACGGTGGAATATGGTGGCGGATCCTGCATGTTCTGGGGCGGTATGTCTGCTGCCGGCAAAACCGACCTTGTCTGCGTCTCCCGGACTGGAGGTGCTCGCGGACAAGGGTCGCTGACTGCTCGCCGCTATGTCACTGAGGTCCTGGAAGTGCATGTGGTCCCCTTTGCCGAATCTTTTGGCGAGGGGTTCACATTAATGCACGACAACGCTCGCGCTCACACTGCAGGCATCGTGAGCGACTTCTTGCAGAGGTCCCAAATCTCTGTGATGCAGTGGCCAGCGCGAAGTCCGGATCTGAATCCTATAGAGCACCTCTGGGACCATCTTAAACGTAAGGTTCGATCTCGGGATCCAGCTTCTTCGACTCTACAGGAGCTCCAAGACGCGGTGATTGAAGAATGGGGGCTTATCCCTCAAGAAGAGCTCCTGAAGTTGGTGAGGTCCATGAGGGACCGTATGGAAGCCGTGATCAGGGCAAGGGGGGGTAACACTAGATTTTAAGTTAATTTTAAGACACTTTTTGTACATTTTTCTTTGTAAATCATCTGTTGTTAATTAGGACTTAATTAAGGATTTTTATTATTTTATTAATTTTAATGTTGTTTGTATAATTATAATTAAACAAAATGTTAAATTTAATTGTTTTTTGATACTCCTTTTTGTTACCTTTCTAATGATACCCAACACTATCCTCTACATAAGGTTTAAGAATTTTTAAAGATGATTTTTAAAAGGTGCGATTTTTTTGACGCCGAGTGTATTATATTATTATATGTGACAAATTGTGTCATTTGACTATCAAAGGTCATTTGATATGTCAAATGTCTTGTAATTAGTATTTACTGCATTTATTTTATAGTTATAAAATGATGAATACCTGACCCATTTTTTTAGAATATAATGTTAAAATTGCTTATTACTTAGGTGAGGTGTCAAATGTTACAATCAAATGCGACTACTGTAAGGCTCGCTCGTTTTTTATTTTATTTGAATGTTCATTTGAAATATTTAACGACAGAAAAGTCATAAATATCTGATTATAAAATAAAACGTCTGAGCTTTCATGTAGTGTGAAAAAAACAAACTAAGAGGTACCATATAAACATACTAAAAAGAGATTTTTTTCTCCTACCGGAAGTAGCCTGACAACTAGCAATAAAATAAAGATAAAGTAAACTATTTTTTATTGTTTTTACTCCCATTTACAACACTACAAAATTTTAAGGGCCCAGCATTACAAATATATTTTCTTTATACTGCTTGTAGTTACGACGAACGAATTAGAAGCTACTCTAAAATTATACCTTATTATTACAATATTTATTATTTTATAAACACAGTGAAAACAGCCTTCTCTACAAAAACTCCATAAAGCAATCCCTAAAATAATGTTTTAAGCTGGTAAAAAAATAACAACAGGAAAAATTGTATGCACATACTTTTAGGGTACCTACAACCTTATACATATATTATGGATACCTATACGTCTGCACGGAGCCGGCCATTGGACACAATCACGTTAATTACTCCGGCGACGACTCACGACTCTCGACCGCTTAAAAGGATTTAAGCCGTGTCATTTGTTTGTAGCATAATGGACTGATAACCGACACAATTGGCGCTTTTGCTCTTAATTCTTGGACTATTTGGTTGTGGGCAGTGACCTGGGCTGGGGATCCGCTAACGAATGGTGGCTTAAAAGCTTAGGAATGAATACTGTAACATAATATTACACGTTTAAAGAAAATATAAAATAGGCTTGTAATTTCTACCGATGAAATCGAATGACTGTTTAAAATATTTCAAAAACTAAATAAATTCATACACACAGTCCATGTCAATATCATTAACAGTTTTAAATATATATAAGTTTTAAAAATATAAATATATAATTTAAGAAAAAAAATATAAACAAATTTTTAACTACTAAAGATAAAAAAATAAAAAGTAAAAACTAAAACGTACAATATTAAAATATAACTCCTATACCCGAAGGTCCCGGATTCAATTCTCAGGTCGGGAAAATGTCTTTTCCGATGTTTGGCATGCGTGGTGATTTGGCCAATACCCATTATTTGTAGTGATGACTTGATTTCAATGATGGAGGCCTTTGCCCAGCTGTGGGACAGTTGTATAGTTGTAAAGTAAATACTTTACTTACTTACTACAATAATATGGTATTAGCAGGTTTTAACCCACAACGGTAGCCCAATGCGACGACTGACATGTAACAATGACAACCGGGACCAACGGCTTACGGTTTCTACAAGCACGTAGGGGCTAGAGATATATTGTTTGGTTACTTCATTATCAGCTCATTTTATGCCCCTACTGCCGGAGCACGAGCCTTTCCTATGGATGGTTAGGGAGAACGGGCCATAAACAACCACGCGGGCCCAGTGCGGATTGGTGCTTTTCGTGGAGCTCGAGATGATAAATTTTAGGTCACACATGCGGTGACGCATTAACCATCGAGCTCCTCGACTTTGGCTCCCACCTTTTTGTTACTTATTTATTAAGTTTATGTAAAAGGTAATTTATAAGTTAACTGTGGGATCTGCACTTTTAAAGGTACGTGCTTTTCACATGCGCACGTAAACTATACACGCGGAGATATATTAAACGCAGCGGACAGTAAACAACACAACACCATTACGCTGACAGCGGAGATACCTACCAAATATTTAATACATTTACTGTTACTCGGGTACGTGATATTGTGACATCCATTTAATTCTGAAACAGAATTATAATAATTTCACTTAATTACGGCATTCATTTTGCGGCGACGAGGCCGCGGCGACTCACTATATGTTGCGACTCACTATATCTTGCGACTCACTATATCTTACTACTCACTATATTTTGCGGCGAGTGTTATCGCGTGTCGCTCTGAGTGCCTAGTGCGAGTTTCATTCGCCATTCGCCATTTTTTTTTTTTGGAGAGAGATTGCTGATTGCCGCTGCGGCATTTTCAGCTTCACCGGGCTTTTTAGGGGCGGCGAGGAACGTAAAGGGTCCCTCAAGCCGTGTGAAACGAATCACCTTCAGAGGTTATCTAGAGGGAACGGCATCGCGCACAAGTGCGCGTCCCCGTGCCCTACTAGATTCTCCGAAGGGTTCGGATCGGATCGGGGAGCGGAGCAACCCGAGGGCGCCTCTAAAGGCACGGACCTCGGCTCGGGTTGACCGGGCCGTGGAGGAGGAGAGAACCGACCAGGTACATGTCTGTACCTGGTGTAGAGCGAGTGTGAACCGGTTCTTCGTACCATTCGATCAAGTTAACGAATACGAGAATTTATATGGCAAAATTGTAACTCTTCTCGTATGTCGCCAGGAGGCGCTGCTTCAACGCTATACTAATTTTGTTCACTATACGTATTCATTCGATTACGTTAACGAAAACGAAAATTTGTATGGCATTGAAGCAACGCCTCCTGGTGGAAAACTTGGAGGGTTAAAATTTTGCCACACAAATTCTCGTTTTCGTTAACGTTATCGAATTGCGAATGAAACTCGCACAAGGCACCCTGTTTGTCCGCGACTTACGAGCTTAAGCTTGTATTGTTTAATAAAAGCTGCGACGTGTCCAGTCGCTTAAATGCACATACAGGTATAATTTCACTGAAATTAGCCGGAAGACATTTACATTCCTGCGTTGTGGCACGGCAAATGGAATGCTTAGGAATAAACTACTGTTTTGACTTCGTTATTATAATGACCGTATGACCTTATTGTATAAGTGATAAATAATCATACTAAAGAATATCTTTTTTAAATATATTTTGTAAACCGCGGTGGGCCTGTTTGGTTTGTACGCCAGCTCTTCACACCATATTATTTGTATATAAGGATGGTTGTACCCAGACTGTGGTGGCTTTAGCCCTGTGCTTTAGCCCAACAAAAGCCAATGCTTATCTGACATGCGGTAGACATCGAAAAGAGTTTAAAAATATAGTTAAAAAACATAATACGACTGTACAAATAATTGTATTACATACAATTGAATTGTACAAGAATTGTATTACATACAATTCTCTATACTAGAATATATAATGATAATATACTTAGAAATGTAAAGAAGTCGAAAATGAAAAATCGTTAGTAAAGTTTCAGTTGTTGTAAAAGACCATCGGTCAAGTCCTGGTTCGATTCCCAACGGCGATACGGAATTGTTCGATTTCGTTGGTACCTAGTTAGTGCTTGTTAGCATTAGCATAGGTATCAGCGTTATATTTTGGGACGAAAGAATCATATTGCTTGGAACGACCCAGGATTTTTTTATGTGGGACGATCCAGTGGGGGGAAATCCAGCGTTGTATTCTGACAACTAGAGGTAGTTAAAAATGCCGGGTGATATGCGCCTCATTAATGTTTAACATATTCGTCACTTACCACTAAGCGATATAAATGCAAAGCGCTTCCATGGAATATTAAAAAATAATATAAATAGGTACACCTATGTCATAATAATAATAATAAGTTACTTATTAAACACAAATATAATTAATTTTATTTTTAATCACAACTCTTAACTAAACTACTATGGAACTACTTAATATGGAAAAAACAAATAAATCAGCTAACTCTCAGTAACACACGTACAAGTAGGCAATAAAAGCTTAATATGCATATCGCACCGAAGCCTGACGGAAGTGAATCAGTCTCCTCGTGAACAAAGCACCATAAGAACATATAGTATAAACGATGCAATACCTTGGTGGGCTCAGAAATGCAGATAACATGAAAGCGAAATTGATTTTTTTTATCACATTAATGTGTTATCAATATGTTTAAAGAGACAAAAGACCTCGGGCACAATGGGCAAGTGCTCAATAACCGAATTATTTGATTGTTTTATTAGACAAGTGGCCGTAAAGTGCAGCACTTTAGCACTTACGCGACTGCCGCGCCGCACCGACCGACTATAATCGTCATAAGAAGTGATTTTTGTGTCCGGACTCTTGTCGATGCATAAAACCTTATATTTATTGACCCCTGTAATAGGGGAAAGTGGGTATACTTAGTTGGTAAATTATTTTGGGATATAATATTAAGTGTTATTTTTTGCAATAGTTTTTTTATTAAATAAACGTAGATTTGTTGCGGCTGGACGAGCAAAGCAATTACACAACGTGTAACAAAAATGTGTGGTCAAAATAAAAAGATCTAAAGTGTATTCCATCTAGAACTTGTATGTGTTGTTATTAAGACATAATTTAGTTATTAAATTATTAACTTCAATTTGTCATGCAGTGGATAATGAAATATTTATATTTGTGAAGTGATGCGCGTCAGGCGCGCATAAGCTAGCAGCAGTGATCATAAATGTTAATACATAGGTTACTAAACCACTATTGCTGAGACTTGTTTATTTTGATTTTGACGTCACAATAGAAATATTAAATTAAAAATTGCAATAACACATTAAAGTTAATAATCATGACTTAGTAACTCTGCATACAAGATCCAGATCGGATACACTTTGGATCTTTTCATTTTGACCACACCTTTCTGTTACACGTTATATAGAGTGGTGAAGTTTATGGCGATATAATTATATCAATCGATAACTATATTAAATTACTTTCATTATATCATGAAAACCATATTTGAATAGAAGTTAATCTAATAGTTAATATTAACCATAACAAAATGATGTGAAAATGTGATTAACAATAATTGATGGCGATAATATATTACTTCTAATCTATGTAATCTCTTTGTTATCTTGTACCGCTATTATTTTAGCCCAAATTCAGTGTCATATGTCAAACGTCATATGTGACATATAAATATGCAAAAAAAATCTGCTACGTCTGAAGTGCGGTCATTGTAAAGTGATGCCTTTTTGTCGACTCTCCTCTATCAATTTCGATCATCTGATTCAGATAAAAATTAGCTATGTTATTGTCCATATGACCTTATTTACGAAGGTTCTGCAATTTGTTATGAAAAACAATAAAAACATGTTTTTTATTTTACAAAACGCTTCCTGTGTAACAGCTATAATTATTGTCGCGATTCGGTTTCGTCGAATAAAAAGTGTTTTATAATTAAATGTTTATTTTGAAATGATATCTCGAAACATAACTTTATTTATAATGAACAAACATTTTCACACCTCTTATACTTAACACTGACTCTTAATGAAGTAACATAAGTACTGCTGCGTTAATTATTTAATTAATGAATTTCGATATTTTTTTAAATGAACGAGTATGAGCTGAGCCATGGGAGCCATTATGGGAGATAAAACTTTTGAGTATTGAGCTACCGACGAGCTGCCCATGAGCTACCGACTGATAAAACTCAGGACAATCTTATTATCAGTAGTTGAACCATCACTTAATATTGGACGCATTAAAGCGATCTCTACTTCTCCGAAGCTTAGAGAGATTAGATCAGCTACTATCGATGTTATTAATAATTCATTTTTCATAGTGATAGTGATCAGCGTAATCCAGAGTCGCAATGATGATTCCCACGTTACAATATGACTGTTCCATCCACTTACAGATAAGATTCAATAATAGAAAATTAACTGTATCGTTTGGCCGAGGCGATGCGATGGTTACAGTTATTATAGTTACACCAGCGTTGGATGTATTAATTTTATGGCTAGTATATATAAATGAAAAAAAAAACTTATATGTTTTATTGTGTTTGATTGGTTGGTATTGATTGTATATAGGATTACACTATGATCTTGAAGGCATATAGCCTATTGAATTTCATTTATCATGTTTATTATTTTATTTATTTTCCAGTATTTAAATAAAATGTTGCTATAAGTTCTGCAATTAAGATATTCGTACTTTGGAGTCTGGTGTTCTTTAATTGCTACGTTTGGTGTCAATGGCTTTAGTTGTTATAGTAAAGTGGGAATAACAATGCTCAATTATAGATTTATCTTATTCTTTAAAGCTTTTGAGGCTTATTGATTTCATTTTTTACATATGACATTGGAAATGACAAAATACTTTATTATACCCCTCTGCGTCTCCAATCGTCTCTATCCCGGGCCACCTGTTATGCTTATAAAATTGTTAAGAAGAAATTGTTAATAAAATTTGCGGTAACGATTACCAAAGCTAATAAAACCACATTAACGACTAGTTAGTTTATCTTAAACCCGACATTTTATGTACGAGGATGACGTTAATCGATATTTATCGATATTACTAAAACTTACCGCTCGCAATGATTTACTTGCACTAAATCAGCTTTCAGGCAACATAATCAAGTCTAAGTGCGTTGAGGACCATCGATTACAAAATCGGACAAGTGTGGGTAATTTCTGAAATTGTTGTTTATTGCATAATCGTGGACTAATAGTGTGCTAGAACCTAACTGAATTAGTAGTCTTCCCGTCAGTAACGCTATATGTTGACGTAAATGTCGTGGTCCATACCTGTAATTACAACGAAAATAAATCCTAGATGCCTCAGTCTCTACTGCTTGAGGCTTGATCTTAAGCACTATATCATCAATATGACTCTAAATCGATTACCGTCATTAGTTTTTTCAGTTCTGACATTTCCTGATCAGACAAATTAATTCTTGCAGGAAACCTAACATTTAAAAAGCAAACAGTAAGTATAATGAATAAATTTAAAGCATGTGTTTCATTTGCAAATCGAAATGAACCCTTACATTTTTCGGACGTTTGTAATGCATTTTACCTTTTCCGTAATACATATAATCACATCGTAAATGCCATTACATACTGCAATAAAATCTTAAGTACCCAATACGACAGTTATTTCAACTGTTGCCCGTACTCGTTTTTTTTAATTTTGTTTCATAACGCAGAGATTTTTGTATCAAGTAAAAACTGGCCTGTTATGCTGACCTCTTAACTCTTGCAAAGAGTGCAATTAATCTCGAGCAGCCCTGTATTACATGCAATTATATTCAAGATCACCTCTAATTATTCGTTTCGTTAATATGTACCTACTTTATCTTGTCAATTAAAATGTTCTGAACGTATTAATCATATTAGCAACATTAGGAGCCATAATGACAGTGTGGATGCAAAAAAGACGTTGAAACATGACTTCAGTGCCTGTAGATACACCTATACTTACTTAGATGTAATACGATATTTTGCCAACAAAGACAAAACGAACAACAATGCATATGTAACTGCATACAAGTAACAAAACAAAAAGGCCATTGGAAATAAACAATCACTTTGAAAATTTATGGAAACAATTATTACCGAGACCTTTGTACCGATCCGGTTGCTAAAGGTTCCAACTTCATTCTAATATATTGCGATGCACTAGTTACCGTTGAATAATGTAACATGCCAGATTTAACATAACAAGGCCAGGGCTCTCGCAGAAGCGACTGTGGATATGCAGTCACCGCCGAATCCTTGACCCATCCAGAAGAGGCTCAAACTGAATGCATCTCTGTCCTGTCGCCGTACGTATATAAATAGGTATTTAAAATACCATTCAGCGTGGGAACCGTGACGGGGCGCCCGCCGCGGTAAACTTGCGTCTCTCGCCGAGACCGACGCGACGGACGTCGGCGCAGAGGCCTACTCCGCACCCGCGAACCGAATCAAACAATGAACCACGACGTCCAAATCCATTTTGGTTGCTTAATTTCATAACTGCACCTATCTGTCTTTTTTATCTACGCTTTTATTTTCAATAACTGTTTGTAGCTTAGAAGCAAAACTGTAAGGACATTGTACTCCAAAACTGCAAAACAACAAAGAGACATAAGCCTTAATTTGTAAAGCAGAAAGTTTAATTTCGAATGCAGCACGTTGTAACGGAGTGTATCGAGGTAAGGCTGCACGCTGCGAGATGTCATCTCGAACCCCCGCTGCTGTAGCCCGTGAACAATATTGTCTCTCCTATAAATGCATTGTGAATGTTCAAATCAATTCATATTCACTTCAACGAATTGTTATATTGAGATATAAAACATTTAAAGTATGCCGCCGATCGACCAGACGTATTATTAAACTATGTAACTAATCATTAGGACCGAATGGTTTATGTAATGTATTCATTTTTTTTGTGACATCTTAGAAAATGACTATTAAACAGTAATGTGATGAAGTAGGTATGAAAATAACTGGTAATTACAATTAATAATGGTATTTATTGAACAATCAAACAATTTTACTTTACTATTTTTTAAGTAATTATTATATAGGTTTCTTCGAAGTTCCTCAGAAAAACCAACATATGAAACCTCATACAATTGTTTGCATATTTAAATGAAAGGTACTCATTTATATTACATATTATGTAACAACTTCGATTATGATAAGAAGATATAAATATTCAATTGTCCAAACTAACTGATATTCGATATTCAATCGTGATTAGCAATACTTCGCGACGGATTAATAGTTCCAGTTTCTAGTGATTAATGTGAAATCGGATATAGATTTTTTAAGTATATTTATACAATATATTTGCAAGATAAAAATATAGGTATAGTCACACTCACAGCCACAGCTACTAACATGAAATGACTTTGATATATCCTTGAAAGTAAATCTAAACTGGTTGTCTAAATAATTACCATTTTATGATCATACGTCGAGTTTAAACGACTGGTCTGTAACAAAATGGAAGCTTGCAGTTTCGATCCACAGAATAAAAAAAGCCGTCGTCGGCCCAATAGCAAGCAGTGAAATGGTTGTTCTTTTATCATAATTAGATCTGAACAATATAAATAATATCGCGATATGTTCATTCATAGGGCGGATTAGAATATTACGGATGAGGTGCGAGATGCATTATAAAGATATAACACCACCATTATGTGAAACAACTCGTAAAAAGCTTAGTTCACTCTGTCGATTGTTATCTTTGACTTTTATGACTTCGCAAATGGATTTTTGAAAGTAATATCTCCATTATATCTGGATACAATAGAAAGTGAATCTCTTTATCATTTTTTAATACTGTTAAACATTTATAAATAGTTTTTAATGTTACCATTTCTAGTACTTGTATAAATAATTGCCCTTAATGTAACTTTTTAAATATTGTTCATTTATTTCATAAAATAGTATTAGGTAGTTGTGAAATATTTTAGTTTTATATGAGTAGATCTTTATATGAACAGTATATAAGTATATACGAGTCCCCATAGGCTAATTACCTACAGATTTCTTTAAATTGACCAGGAGCTGGTCGATGACACACAAGGGTTTTTTGTAATCAACCATGAGATGGTCGATGGGCACCCAAGGGGATTTAACTACAGTCTTTTTTATTTATTTATTACAACACATAACAGATTACAGTCAGTAAGTACAATAATATTGAGGAAACTTAAAATAATTGGATCAGACTATAACCCTATAAAATATATAATAATTATATAACAGGCTTGTTAAACAACTAATAAATTATTATAAATTTAAACTTTATTTATTGTTTCCAAATTTTACGGGAACACTACACATTGAAATGAATTTACGGATCTACTCGCGTTTATTTTACACATTACTTTTAATTAATGTTTATCCTTATGTTTCGAACCCTTTGCAGGGTCCGTGGTCACAGACAGACTGAGGTGAGGTGAGGTCGTCTCATAATTAGTTAGTAGCTCGTATACCCTCATTTAAATTTAATCAGGTGCGTTCCGTTTTACGCAGAAAGAGCTGACAGTATCTTTTGGCCTGGCAGTATGGTGTTGGGACTGGGATTTAATATTTTGTATGATGGGATCTCAGGCTGGTGGTAGATGGCAACCATCTTCTCTATTGTGAAGTTAGGATGTTTTTTAATTTTAATAGCCTCACGTATCATCCTCGGGATGAATCGTTGTTCTCTAGCGAGTATTTGCGGTTTATCAAATCTGATGTAATGGTCGGGCCCCTCTAGGGAATGTTCGCATACTGCAGACTTATTTTCGCGCCTATGCTTGACGTCGGCTATATGCTCTTTAACGCGGGTTCCTACACTTCTCTTTGTTTGCCAGATGTAAGAGAGCCCACAGTCGCAGTCCAGTTTGTACACGCCTGCATCTTGAAGGGGTATGTTGCACTTGAAGTAAGTGTTGATTAAAGCTCGCTTTTAGATATGTCCAATATTGTCAGTGATACCTTTTATATAATGGAAGTACAGCAGGTTGGCGCTCGACTGTGGTTGGTTTATTGCGTTTTCTGTGACAAAGCCGTGGTACTTTAAGTTTATTATCCTGTAGTACGTGCTTGACATGCTGAAGCTCAGCAGCCAGGTGTTAGGTGTGCCAGATGCCGCGTGCTCTCTGAAACAAAGATTTCCCTACAGTAGCCAAGTGTCTACGATGGTGGTGATTCTCACCAGATCCAGTAAGCCAGATCGATTCACCAACTTTACTGGCCCGGCATGTAGCTAAGATTCTTTCACCACTTAGAGATGAACACAACAGCTTATGTAAAGGATTCCTACCAATTTGTCAACGATATCAAAGACCTACATCTCGCTGACAATGAAACTATGGTTAATTTTGATGTGCAGTCCTTATTTACATGCCTACCAGTACAGGATTGCATTAAAATTACCAAACATCGACTAGCAGAACAAGAGATATGCCTGATGAATATGCAGTAGCATCTTCTATTACAGCTTTGTCTTACATCTGGCTACCTTATGTAGAATGACATTGAATACCTGCAAGTAGAGGGTGTCACCATGGGGTCCCCTGTTTCGCCCGTCGTCGCCGATATCTTTGTAGAAGACTTCGAGGAGAGAGAGCCCTGAGCACAGCACCGGTAACCCCTAGGTTCTACAAGCGGTACGTAGATGATACTTTCACTATCCTACCAACTGATAAAGTATCTGCTTTTCTAGATCATCTTCACTCCATACATCCAAAAATACAATTCACAATGGAGTTAGAGGCAGATAGTAAGCTAGCTTTCTTGGATACTTTAATCATCAGGAATCCGGACCATAGTTTGAGTCACGCTGTGTATCGTTAAGTAACCCATACAGATAGGTACCTCAATGGTGATTCTCACCACCATTCTAGACAGTTGGCTACTGTAGGGAAATCTTTGTTTCAGCACGCGGTATCTGTGACACCCAACACCTGACTGCTGAGCTTCAGCATGTCAAGCACGTACAACGGATAATAATCTGAAAGTACCACGGCTTCGTCACAGAAAACGCAATAAACTAACCACAGTCGAGCGCCAACCTGCTGTTCTTCCATATATGTGTCACTGACAAGATTGGACATGTCTTAAAGCGAGCTTCAATCATCACTTACTTCAAGTCGCCGAAGAACATCAACCAATTTTTACGACTTGTCAAGTGCAACATACCCCTTCAAAATGCAGGCGTGTACAAACTGGACTGTGAATGTGGGCTCTCTTACATCGGGCAAACAAAGAGAAGTGTAGGAACCGGCGTTAAAGAACATATAGCCGACGTCAAGCATAGGCGCGAAAATAAGTCTGTAGTATGCGAACATTCCCTAGAGGGGCCCAACCATTACATCAGATTTGATTAACCATAAATACTCGCTAGAGAACAACGATTCATCCCTAGGATGATACGCGAGGCTATTGCAATTAAAAAACATCCTAATTTCAATAGAGAAGATGGTTGGAATCTACAACCAGCCTGGGATCCCATCATACAAAATATTAAATCCCAGTCCCAACACCATATTTGTTTATTACACATTATTGTTGAAGTCTGTTTATTTTAATGCCATACATTTATAGTTATGACCTACCTAATTATCTAATGGTATTTTTCGTCATTCTTACAAAATTGATGTCTTTATGATGACGATGATGCTGTTAAGCCACTGCCTATTCAACTCAAAGATTTAATGAATTTGCAAAGTCATCTTCAAATTGTAGACATTATTAAATTGTCGGTGTAATTATTACACAGCCGTTTAATCGTCGCAATAGGAGTCGGTAGTCATTCAATAGAAGCGAAATGAGCGGCGTGAATCGTGCCTATTCTGACTCCAAAACACCCGCCTTCTATTAAAAAGGTCGTAACAAAACACGGAGATTGTTTTCATTTTCGGTTTGTTACTTTTTATTGTTACGAACGGTTCCGTTGTTGCTGAGTAACATATCAAAATCGCCGCTCACCCGCCGCACTATCCCACGATCGTTCGTCTCCTTTTAGGGTTGTGCCCTACTTAGGTTATTATATAAAATGTATCGTCACAAATCCGCATAAAGATTTATCTTCTTGTCAACACATTTTAGCAATATTTTAGTTTTGTAATTTTCTTAAAATTTTGTTGAACTTGTTGTCTGTTATTTTTAGAGTACTACACCTTTTTTTATGTGGCAACCCTATCTCGGTCCCGATTTATGGATATATCGCAAAAACGAAAGGCGTATTTTGCATAACGCTTGTAAGTTATACGGTACAAAGGCCCGTGGCCCACAATAAATTGAGCTCGGCACGATGGTCGGCGGGTCGCCGCGGATCCCGACTTTGTCCTTTGGCCACTTGTTGACTCCGCTTATGCGCGGTGACAGGTCAGATGTAGTCGCTGTTTTTGCGTGAAATATAAGCGTATCCTATTTCGCATCTCAGCAACAACCGCCATGGTTTTCGTACGAAAATATTTATTTTTAAACTGTTAATACATTCGTTGAAAGAATAAAGATTAATCGGCGCACTTTAGTTGAGGTTATACTAAACAAGAAATTTTAAGGTATTTTTCTTTACAATAAATTCTACAGTAAAATGTAATCGAGTTACTGATCATATTGTCCGATGCTCACGAGCTTTAAGGTTTTCAGTCGGGTAATAAAATTATCATAGATAACAACAAAGTGGGACTGCGGTTATGAAATATTAAAATAATATATCCAAGAATTAAATTCTAGTACGTGAAATAAACTATATAGCTAACGATCGTTACCTTTCTGTATTAATATTATAAAATAAGAATATATCATTCACATAGACTTATCCCAAGATACCTTAGGACACACAGCATTATAAAAAATCTTACATCGATTTTTAAAGGTAATGACCTAACACAAAAGAATGACCACTGTCAAATGAACACATGAACATACAATATCGCATACGCAGTGCCATCACATGTCCGTCAAACGCATGAAGGTCAAGCACTGTCACCTGTCAGAGAGTCGAGCACGGACAACTCGGAAGTCAGTAGCAAGATGGGACCATAAGCCTACGTTCAGATGACATCCTCCGATCCGATCCGAACCCCTCGGAGAATCTAGTAAGGCACGGGGACGTGCACTAGTGCGTGATACCGTTCCCTCTACAAAACCTCTGACGGTGATTCGTTTCACACGGCTTGAGGAACCCTTTAAGTTTTTCGTCGCCATCAAAAAAAGCCCGGTGTAGCTGGAAATGCCCAGCGGGCAGTAAGCAATCTCTCTGAAAAAAAAACGCGTTTACAACCAAATACATTTAACGCGCGTTAAAAAATAAAAAATTGAATAAAATTCATGTAGCTGTATACCTACATGCGTTAAGCGCTTGTCACATGAACATGGCTTAAATTATGTGGGATAAGTAGAATCTCATATCAAGCTCGAAAAACATTTTTTTAAAACCTATCCTTAGAACTCACCGCTCACACATCTTCATCATTGATATGATGAAGATGATCGCAATCTCACCCGATGGTAAGTGATGATCCACTTAACATCGGGTGAGATTGCGGTCAAACATTTAACTTTAATCAACAAAAAAATAAAGTAAAACATTTAAAGACTTCAAACAAAACTTACATTTATAGGGTGAGCAATCCCAATGAGTCATTAAGGGGAAGTCCGAGTCCGAGAAGTATAAGAGATAGGGAAAGTTGTTCTAACGAGCCACATCGTCAATTTCAAGGTACAGATAAATGTAATAAAGAATTAAAAAAACTCTTACACCGTGTATTTATTGCTAATATTTATTGCTAATGTCATAGCGTCGAGTGTTATGTTTCCGAATAATCAAACGTATAATTATTAATTTGCGAATCATGGACCTGCTTCCTTATTTGGCTTAGTTGTGAGAACATCCATTTAGATGACAGCTGTGAATATATTGTTCTTTGTGTACACAACCCATTAAAATGAAACTCTTTATACGGATTTACTTTTACTAGTGGTCGCCCAGTGGTCGAATTTCGACCGTAATTTTATTAAGGCTGCACGGATTGTATCCTAAGCAATGAAAAATTAAAAAAGTTCGAATGTGAGTTTAGATTGGCAATGACAGATTTCGATCGATTTATGAAATTTTTGAAAAATGTATGAAACTATGTTTATTTAATTAAATTTAGTTAAAAGGTACAAAGGGTACAAAGTTTTTGCTTCACGTATTTATGTTAGATTTATATTCATCAAAACGTCTCCAAAATCTCTGCATCAGGTTCATCTACGGTTTGCGTAAGTTCGACCATGTGTCTGAATACAGGAACAGGCTTGAATGGCTTCCCATTAGGTTGCGTCGCGAGGAACATATTCTCATCCTTGTTTTTAACATGCTGTATGATCCTCGTACTCCTTCTTACCTTAAAGAGTGTTTCCGATTTCTTGGGGCGGAACACAAGCGTGATCTAAGGTCAAATTCGGATAACATTCTTAAGCCTCCCTTTACCCGGTCGGGATATTTTAAGGATTCTTTTACTGTTTGAGCTACTTGTCTTTGGAATAAGCTACCGTCTGAAATCCGTCACTCTAAGACCCTTTCCGCCTTTAAGTCTAAACTGCACAGTCATCTATTGCATCAGTCACGTGCTAGTAACATGTTTTAGGTTTTTATTGTTGGTGTTATATGTATGTATGTATGTGTATTTATTATTTATATATTATATTTATATTTATATATTATTATTATGTATGTCTTTTTATGTACTGGTATACGAGTATGTTTCTATTATATTCTACTGTATTTGCGCACTTCCTCTATCTCCCTCTTGGGTTCCTAAACCAAAGGTTGTCTGGAAGAGATCGCTTAAAGCGATAAGACCGCCTTTGTTCATGCTAGCTTTAAGATTTTTTTGTATGTACCTGTTTTTGGTTTTAATTTGTGTGAGCAATAAAGTATCTATCTATCTATCTATCTATTATTTAGCATAAAGTTTCGAAACTGCCGCCTTTGTTGGAATCAGGGTGCCTAGTGTGAGTTTCGTTAACTATCCATATTCATTCGATTGCGTTTACGAAACCGACATACGAGAAAAGTTAAAATTACCATACAAATTCTCGTTTTCGTTAACGTGATCGAATGGCGAATGAAACTCGCACGAGGTACTCAGCCCCTAGAAATGGAAAAGAATGATTATTGTATGGGATTTGTATGGGATTGACATAAACGTCATTTATACGTATCGTTGAGTTATGTCAATCCCGTACAAAAATAATTCTATTTAATTTTTATTCTATTAGCGTTATGCCGCCATGAAGCTGTAGATAGTGCCGTTTGACTGAAGAGTTAGTCGGACGTCAAGTCCGTTCAAACGTTAGGCTTATTATAGAATATAAACAAACATTATTGGTAGCGAGTATTTGGCCGCTGGACATCTTCTATTTTCTTAAACTTGTTAATATTAGGTAAAATGATGATTTAAAAATATCTAGTAATTAGTAAATCAATTTAATAATCAATAAATTCACATGTAAAATATTTCTATATTGTAGTTCCAAAAAAAAACTGTAACTTCTTCTTAAAGAACAACAGTAAAATAGCACATAATCAATAAAGCCCGGTGAAGCTGAAAATGCCGCAGCGGCAATCAGCAATCTCTCTCAAAAAAAAAAAAAAAACATAATCAACGGCTCGGCATAATAAAAAAATAAACAAATCTTTTACAGTTTTTGCTTCACTAAAAATAAGTTCTATAAATACAATCACACTTTTTGTTTTAATAGCACACACAACGAAAAGTTGTTTTCTTCTTAAATTTAATTTAAAGTTTGTAACTACCACATTTTATAAAAAATAAAACAAAAATAATTCAACCACATACGGCAAATTTTGTAAACTAAACATGCTATGTAAATAATGCCACAATCCAGATAGTTGTCCCATTTGTCACTACTGTGGCAACGGTTTTATTATCTGGTGCCAGACTGCAACACATATAAAAGAATTGGAAAACACATAAATCTTTTTGTTGTCCAATTGGTTTAACTTCCTGTAGTGACCAGTCCGAGCCGCACTCGCGCCGGCGAGCCACTTCCAAATAGGTGTACTGATATTATTTTTCTTCGCGAATAAAAATAGAGCAAAAACTTGCGCCTTCTTTGTACCTGACGACCTTGCAGCCGAGTGGCTTATTGATACACAGTTACTTATAAAAGAAGAGTGTGATAAATCG
Organism: Eudonia truncicolella; assembly: GCA_949315975.1. Taxonomy (NCBI): domain Eukaryota; kingdom Metazoa; phylum Arthropoda; class Insecta; order Lepidoptera; family Crambidae; genus Eudonia; species Eudonia truncicolella. The sequence goes on along the minus strand of OX438828.1, from coordinate 8,704,516 downwards.
CAGCTATTAAAACGGCCAACTCTATAGGAATTGCGCCAGTAAACAAATATCAATTAATTCAAAAAATATTAATTCGCTTCCTTGCTGTAGGCAGTCGCTCCATTAATCATAATATGCCCTCTAATGCACAACATAGATCCACTCTTACTTTTAACTGGCAACAGAGCTATTGAATATTTATGAAAGAGCCGAGCTTAATAACATCATTCGGTTATTGAGTGTTTCAACATTATTATTTTAATCGTCATCTGTCTGTCAGTGGGGTTCGGCGGAACATCGAGATTACTTATTTATGTTTCGGTGGACGTGTTCGCCTTGCTGGGACGTGTTCATTTAACGAATTGAACTTGTGCGCCTGTCAGCTGTTTCTCAAAATTAACATGTCGTCAGTTGATGTTTGTTGCCTCACGCTATAGACAATGACATTTAACCACCATTCGAATTGTAAATAGCGTGGTCCTGCTTACGTTACACAAAGCCATTATCCAGCTTATAGTTAAGGTGCGTGCAATAAATTAACGGAACTTTATGTACACTTCTTAGGTCTTATCATAATAAACATTGCCGGAATTTTTAAAAGCCTACTTGATGGTAAAGGGGATATAAAACATCTCTTTTAAGCCGCCTGGAAACGACCAGTGTTAGCTTTGGTCTCGCTATTAATCGTGACAAGACCAAAATGATGACAGTAGACAGGGCTGAAAACAATTAACGTACCGTCAAGAGCTATATTTACTCGGGCTCCAACATCACTAACACCGGAGGCTGCGAAGACGAGATACGAAGGCGTTGTGCTGTTACGTGATCTGCAGTCGAGAAGATTGCAAAAATTTGGAAAGACCACAGAATAACCAAATCTACTAAGGTGCGACTGATGCGAAGTCTCGTCATTCCAATTTTTTTTTACGGAGCTGAGACGTGGACCTTGAGACTGAAGGAAAGGAGAAAAATCGATGCACTAGATGTTCAAAAGCGAATACTGAAGTTCTTTGGGCACATTACTCGCAAAGAGGACTCAATGGAGCGTATGTTAGTTCAGGGCAGAGTCGAGGGCAAGAGATCCCGTGATCGCTCGCCAACCCGTAGGACGGACCTCATTACCTCCCTCACTCAATCCACGAGGACCCATTGCTCTCACAAAGCTTCCAATAGAGCCGAATGGAGACGCATTGCGAGAGCCACCATTCACAAGGACCCATTCATAACCACGACCACTCTGCTGAGAGTGCACGACTAAGAAGAAGAAGAAGAAGTTGATGGTGAATGATGGTAAAGGCTATTGTTACTATTTATGTCAATTTTATACTACAAATAAACAACTCCTTGAAAGTAATTTTAACGGTCCTTGAGGTGTACAAGTATAACGCACCCAATTATTTTATTCTTTTAAGTTATTCTTAGTATAAATTACAAAGATGGCGCGTGTTTGTCAACCTAATTATCCGAGTATGATATTGTTGTAATAACAATCGGCCACTTATAATCAAAATTACATGCGAAGGCCGAAAACTGTTCGTTGTAAATTGCAAACGAACGACACGCCAGCGCCGTCGGGTCGCCGTAAATCTCGCTAATTGCATCGGCCGCGGTTACGAGCATCGATCATTAAACAATCAACTTTCTTTTTATGGATAATGAAGCGTGATTTTTCTGAAGGCATATCGTTTAAGCGATACGTTGCCGTACGATGTCACGAGTCGCTGACACACAATTTGATATTGTGTGACGTGCGCCACAATATGAAAGCGCGTTAGTGAAGGCTTCACTTTGTTCGATTTTGTTTTGTTTTTTAACCCATTTTGTAGCCAGCTGTTGGATGCAGTGGCCAGTAACTTTGATCGCTACCCCAAAAGGTTATGTCTCGATTCCATATGGGGCTGGTATGTCTTTGTCTGGTCACGGACATTCATGCTCGAAGTCTTGCTGCTGGTTTTTTTAAATATATTTATTAATTAGAGTTACCTATTATTTTTACTTAGTACATGCCGTGATTAGTGTTGGCTACGTACGTAACAATAATGCTACGATTACTAATTTTCTTCGGTCATCGTTTTTCAACAAAATAAATTTATACACTATGTTAAATTAAACACAAGTGCAGATATAGTGTGTATGGACGAGTATAGCGAGCATAATTACCTTATAATCAAACGTAATCAGTAATAAGGTATTACAGCGAATCTCATCGCTTTCGCCTGATTTTCCGCGCCCAAGGTAGTTACAGTAATTGGTATTACATTAATATTATATTACAATTGTGGTCGCATACAAATTGAATGAATGGCTGAATTGATGACGGCTGCTGTAAGCTTTTCTCTGTGTAATGGCGTAAGAACGAAATAAATTATGCTTATGCTAGTATGTTGGGTACAATAAAATTTAGTACGTACATAATAGTGTATAGAATACAATCGGTGGAATTTTAATAGTTTTAGTACAAATGAGGAGATCAGTGGCGCTAAAGTCTAGCGCGTTATAGCAGTAATCGCAAATATTTAAGGGAATACTAAAAGTTCCAATGGTCTAAGGACCATCGCCTTCCTCGCTTCGGAAGGCACGTAAAGCTGTTAGTATAAGCTGTAGTTAATAACCACCGCACTGGGAGCAAGTGGTATTTCGTGGTGGGGTTCGTGGTTGAACCACGATTGCTCAATTGGAAGAGCACCTGACCCGGTATGTCAGAAGGGTGTAGGTTAAAATCCTGCTTGTGGAAATTTTTTCAACATTTGTGTTTTTGTAAACTTACTAGGTTATTAAAGTAATAAAAGTCAAATATTAAAAAAAAACAATTATAATCTGTTTCAAATATTTAACTAGGCTTCTTGGCGGGAAAGTGAAGAGTCTGCTGTATTGTTTTATTTTCTTAAATTTTTGTTATGTCGAATATTAATGTAAAATAATGGTGGATTATTAACCGTTAAGTATTCGTGAGTGTGCATGAGTGTTGGCAAATGAAACAAAGCAGTGCAACGTCACTTTTCAAATTCCCTTAGTAAAGCCCCACATCTTTACTGAGATACTCGAGGGGTTGGGGGGTATATCATGTGTCACTTCCCATTTCTATTATCATCCATCATCATCATATAGGAAGGAAATATTGTTTATTTAATTGTAAAAAAAATTACTTTGACACTGGCTAAATGTGCTACTCGCACGAAGCCATCAACTAAAGAAAAAAAACTATATGAAAGAGGTGGGACAAGGAACACACTACTTATTGTGTAACCAACCAGTGTATTTACTGTCAAAATATTTCCTAATTTTTTCGGCCCAGCACTTCATGTCAAGTAGATTGTTATTAATGAATCAAATTCAATGTAAGAATATTTTAAGTTACATCAATTGCCATGATTAATATTTTCTTACGTTGTAATGGCAATTGACTTAATAGGTTGTTCCTAACTGATTTCAAAAAGTAGGAGGTATTTAAACGTGATTAGGAAAAGTGTTGACAATTTATTATGGCGTACTGCAACAATATTAGTTAAATTATTAATACTTATATGTGTTTGAAAATTTGAGGAGACTCACTGAATATTAGAATATTAGTAGTACACACGGCGGCAGATCAACCTACCCAAACCTGTCAATTTTTTCCAACGAATATTGATCCTTATAACTAAACAATTAAGTACAAAATTTATTGTAGAAATTTGACAGTTTTGGGTAGGTTGATCTGCTGCCGTGTGTACCATTGCATTTGAAAATAAATATTTATTTTTTTTAGGCAGATGCTGGATGCGTCAAGCTGAGGACAGGGGGCTATGGCGCTCATTAGGGGAGGCCTATCTTAGTCCAGCAGTGGACTAAGATATCATCATCAGATGATTGCATTTGTGTAACTACAAGATCTTTACTGATCATTGCTTCATTTCATTGCTGCACTTCATTCATCAGATGATTGCATTTGTGTAACTACGAGATCTTTACTGATCATTGCTTTCTTTTAGGTTTTCGTATACTGAATATTATCATCATCATCATGTCCAGTTAATTATTTTCCTTTTCTTTTTTGTATTCACATACGGATGGATTATTCTTTATATTTATTTGAATTTAATTTAGCATTATTAGTAATTTTAACTTCGTAACATTTTAAATTTTGTTGTATTTGATCCGTTTATTTTTATCTTTATGTTTTGACATTATTGCATTTGTTGATCGACAATTATAAGTTGACATTTTCGTAATCTTAACTATTAGTAATTTTAATTCAAACATTGTAATTATTGTTGTATTTAAATGTTAGTTATTAGTTTGCTGGCGTCTTTGCCCAAGCTATAAGCCAGACAAAAAAGACAAAAAGACTGTTGATGATTATAAAGAAGGTTGATTGAATTGAAGTTTACGCTTCAAAAATTTATTTAACATCTTCTTAGAAAAGCATTTTAAGTATCATTAATATAACTGTATTTACCCATAAATATTATAAAACCTACAGAATCTCTTTTGTCTGGAAGTCTCGGCTTTGCTATAGAAAGTTGCTTATCAATTCAATTGTCTGGCCCCGCCCGAACTTGTCGCGGTGACTACGGGCTGCCTATCTCATTGTTACAAGCAGTTTCAATGATGAGACGCCTAACAACTCATATTTTAAAATTGAAATAGGATGTGAACAAATCGTTTCGGGTATGTGTCATAGACCCCAGAACCAAAGATAGTTCAAGCGTAATCTTATCGCATTGTCAGAACTAAAATTTAACCGCTTAACTGTCTTGGCGGTCTTGTGGTCAAAACCACCGGTCTCAGAGTAGATCCAGGATTGAGTCCCAACGGGATTACATGTTTTTACCGGGTTTGGCTGGTGGTAGGGATTGTTTTAAGTCCGCCTGGCTAGCTACCAAAATACCTGTGACTATAGTTTTCATCATCATCGTTTGCCTATACCTACTTGTCCACTGATGCAAATAGTCCTCCCCTTTAATAGTAACAGTAACTTTATTTTTATATTTGTTATATTTTTCATTTCTTTTTTTTCTGTTAGTTATTTTAAATTGTTTGTATTTTAATTGGCTAGTTGTTTAAAGCTGATACTGGTTTTCAAATTCTTCCATGTTGTCACGGGTTGTTGTGTTGTTGATAAAAACAAATGTATACCGTTTACGTTACAATGTATCAATTTTATAAGTACGTTGTTATGTGTTGTGCAGGTCAATAAATGTTTCCTATTATAATTCTTATTTCATGTAATGTACGAGTATAACACTGATGTATAAAACTGTTTAGAACTCCCCAATGCATAGAACTTGTTACGGAACAATATTGAACCGTTTTTGTTTTTGTAATGATTTCCGCAAGATGAACATCGCTGATAATCATGTCATAAATAGAGAGGTGCATTTACCGCTGAATACCGAGAACAATGCAAATTGGCACATCCCGATAGTCATCGATGGCTCAAGGTCCGAGCTGGCGGCGTCACGTCGCATTGACAAGGTCGGGATAGGTGCGCGAGGTCGACAGCGCGAGACCAAACGAAAAAAATCAAATTGTTACGCCACGCTCCCTGGGTCGCTTCACGATGTTATCGTCGCACCCATTTAGAAACATTCGAGCGTTGGTGTGATGTTGCACTTCCAATTCGCATAAATCTCGGAAACCATAAATTTAATATTTTTCATTACTAACTCAATATTTTTATTGCAAAACTATCTATTTTTGGACCCCGTTGGGTATGCAATTTAAGAGAATCAACAGGAAATAAACTAACGCAATTATATAAAGAAGGGCACAAAAAATACTTTTTATATTCGTATAGGTTGGCACCAGTTTTCGAAGAGAACCAGTGATCGACATTTTTTATCTTTTAACCTGTCGCCTGCTGTGAATACTGACATAATAGATTTTTAATTAAAAAAAAACTATTGTGGCTGTCTGTATTCACAGCAGACGACAGGTTAAAAGAAAAAAAAACTTTTTACATTCGTAGGATAGTGGCACCAGTTTTTGACCAAAACCAGTGATCGATAGTTTTTTTTTTTAAGTCTGCTGTGAATACAGACACAATAGAATTTTAATAATTTAGTTAATGTACGATTGACAATAACGAGCTTATATATTTTGAAGAGAATGTTGGCGGTTCACCGAGCCGTTATGACCGATCCTGGATGTTTTATAGAGGTCGGTATAGTACTAAATAGAGTCTCTCCATACTTTATTAACTTTACACGGTACTGTTATTCAGAATATTTATTATAGTATCCTGTAATGTTGTATGCCACATTCTCTTATTGACTTAATTTCGAGCCGTGCAATTTCAACAACACGCAGAAATAAAATCTCCCAACTTGTCGGAAACATAGATAAGAAATAGGGAAAAGCCTCCATTTTCCCTACTATTATAAGTAACGAGTACTGAAAAAGTGTTTTAAGTGCACGAGCAATTCTAAATCAAATAAGTAAGTCATTATATTTATTACTCAACGTTTGTACCTCTCGCAAAGAGATGACGGGGAAAACCTTTTGACAATTTCGCGTTCATTGAATCAAATCGATGTAATGGCAGTGACGCAACGGACTTGCCACACTATGAAGTCATTATGTTAACACTTGTATGCCGACTGTGCCATCATTAACGAGTCATAGCTTATTATATTATAATGCTTGAATTCGTTAAAAAGATGACATATTGATTAATACGTATGTCTCGTAAGGATTTATATTGTAGTATATAGATTATATATCTAATATGTCTTTTTAACCATTAGATAAGAAACTAATAAAATTTGTCACAAAATACATAATTTTTTGTAGTTACTAAATTGCTTACGAATTCTATTAGGTCGGTAGGTTGTTATAAAAACGGTAAGTCTACTAATAATATGTTACAACGTGTTATTTGTATTTTTTTAAATTGACAATCCTACTTATGTTATAAACGCGAAAGTTTGTAAGTATGGATGGATGTTTGTTACTCTTTCACGCAAAAACTACTGAATGGATTTTAATGAAACTTTCCTCATATACAGACCATGACTCAGAAGTAAAAGTACTAAAGTAAAAAAAAAAAAGTATCCTATATGCTGGATACTTTTTTTTTTACTTTAGTCTTCGCGAACGAAGTCGTGGGCAACAACTAGTATAGCAGCAGTAGCAGCAGTATAGCAGCAGTTCTATTGCAATACATAATTTTCGATTTTATGATAAAAGAAGTAAGTTAGTTTGCAAATACATATTTTCATATGCCAGTTCTTCTTAGTACAAGGTCTCCTACCCAGAATATTAAGAACCGATGGCATAATGACGTTCATAAAAGCTATTTGTAGCCTAAACTGAATAAATGATTTTGAATTTAGAATTTTGTATTTGGGCAACAAAGAAATAAAAAAAACTGAGAACTTCTCGGCGGGAAAGTGAAGAGTCATGCCTGCGGTTTTGTTTTAATTTCTAAAATTTGTGTTATGTCGAATATTAATGTGAAATAATGGTGGATTATTAACCGTTGAGTGTTCGTAAGTGCGCATGAGTGTTGGCAAATTAAACAAAACAGTGCAACTTCATTTTTCAAATTCCCTCAAGAAGTCCGCCGTGGAATTAGTAAGGCCCCACATCTTTACTGAGATACTCAAGGGGTTGGGGGTATATCATTTCTCACTTCTCATTTCTATTATCATTCATCATCATCATACTAGAAGGAAATATTGTATATTTATGTATTACTTGTAACTGGCTAAATGTGCTAATCGCACGAAGGCATCAACTAAGAGGGAAAAAAACTAAGGTACCGTCATCAACTTAAGTCGTTTAAAACTTTATTACTGTATCATAATACCATCATTAGAGGTTGACAAGTGCCTGTAGGATTCATTGCTTGCTTTAGCAAAGTACTAATTTTAACTAGTCTAAATCTCAAGCGATGATAAGGCCGAAGGTAGAGCTGGTAATCCTTCAGCAGGAATTCTCAACTAACAACTGGGTATCTTATCTTAGAAATTACTGTTGGAACACATGCCAACGATAAATAGCTCATCGCGGGTCGCGCCGCTACTGTCCTGCCGCCGCAATCGAATGGAATCGCCTGTTGTCAGCGCCGTATCGTACCGCACTCGTGTCTGATACGAAAATAAAGTGTTCAGTGACTTTTGTTACTGATTGTACAAAATTATAGATTGCTGTATAGGCCAACGGATCACATCAAGGGCCATTACTCGGGGCCACGTTTCCAATCTGCCGGCGAATTAGCCGCGAGTGAGCGCGGGGCGTTGATGTCTTTTGTACTGCGAAGCAATTGCAGAGAAATCTATTACGCTCTTTCGATATCCAAACTTATTGAATTAATATAATAATAAGTTTGTTTGTGAGGCCTCGGTATAATCTTGCGGGTAAAATTTGAACTGTGCTCCGTGGTGCCATGCCACGATAGCCCAGTATTTAATTAAAATAAAAAATCACTAAAGCGAAATTCGTACGCAAAATACATAATATTTTTAAAATGTAATGTATATTATACATACATTATATCATTCTGTTCTCCTTCTCCTTATGAATTTTTACCATGCCATATCTCATTCTCCTCCGTACGCGCACGTGCTTAAAAAGGGCACAACGTTTTTCACATATTAATCTATAAAGGTGATAAAAGGCAAGCAAGCACGTGATGTCATCTAAAGACAATGGATAGTAATATAATCTTACACATGGATAAGAAAACGTTAACTTATAGCGTATTAAGCAAGTGCTTGCAAAATTCGAGAGGGAAACTAATATCTCTGTAGCTCAGTAATCAGGAAGCCAGCTCGGCTTCCGGATTGCAAAAGGTTGTTGGCTTGATTCCCTTTTTAGTGCTGTTTTAATCATGTGAAGTTGCCTAATAAAATAAAAATCAAAGCTTGAAGACCGATGAAATTCAGAATAGAAATGTAAAGTTGTATCTACAAAATTCGTTTTATAAATGCATGTGCATAAAATGCAATTTAGTTACTTGTCACATCTCTTTGATAAATTACTGGAAACGGTAAAATCTTTTTCCTCAAAAAAGTTTTCGATTTCGTCAAAACCGGTCTGACAAACAAACTCCAATAACAGACTTTGTCTAGCGCCGTCTAGGAGCAGTTTCGCTCGCACGCGCATGAGCATTAATGAGCCTGCCATAAAATACGCAGCACACCCATGCGGAGATCGGAACCTGTCCGAGTCCGTTGTCGACCGTTCTTTGTCCGGTTCGTCCTAGACACCCGCCACATTCATGCATAGTAAATAATTACTGTGATCAGCGGCAGGTGGAGTCGCACGCGCGCATAGAAATAGAAAGGCACATTGCAGTAATTATTTTGTACAGTTATACCTAATGGGCCGTTTTGCGAAAGCTGTTAAGTAAATAATCGTCGTCCTGCGGTTCCTGCCGGGTGCGCCGGGCACATGCGCGCGCGCCGGTGCGTTACCAACAGACAACTGTCACTAACTGCAATGTTTATTGATAAGTAATTTGCACGGGTAGGATAGAATATGAGGAAAACTACGCTTGCCTAAATGTAACAAGACAGACCCGGATTGTCGAAAATGCGGATTGAAATAGCGATGTGGATTTTCCCAAAATAGGTTCCATACTTCTCTTTCATATTTTTCATTCTGCAGTAATATTACTGGGCTGCTTACCACAAAGTGAAGAGTAGGTATGTTTGCTTGGAAATTCATTCAAATAAAAATTTGCATCAAAATAATTTAGGTAATCAGAGCAGATGTATAAAATTGTGTAATACAGTGATGGTTTTATAATCTGTATTACAAAAAAAGATATCAGTGTAAAATGGTAAGAAATAGCAATTAGCAGCCATTACGCTGACATATTTCCGATTAACATTGCACAACAGATTTTTTTTTATTTAAAAAGATAATTGTGCAACACATAGTTACCTAAATGCTCAACTATTCACTTTATTAAAGAAGATTTCAGTGAAAAACGGTCTGAAATAGCTGTTAGCAACGATAACACTATATAAATTACCTTTATGTTTATTTTATTGCTGTATGTAACATTTTAGTGCAATAAAAATTAACTTCATTCATATTGATTACTTATTAAAATAAGATTTAACGAAATTCGGCTTTAGCCAAGAAATATTTTTTATATTGCCAGATACCCTATAGTAATTCCAACGGTGACCAAGTTATAAGATGGCTGACGGGAACACTCCGCGTAGGTCCTGTTACGCCCCGCCACCCGCAGCCCGCGCACATCGCAAACACTTCATAATAGGAATTCTTCAGGACACGAACGCCGGCCGTATGTATGTGCCTATAGTAGCCACGCGATGGTTAATCGCTACATTTTTATATAATTGCCACTGCCACCCTAATTAACTAACCGTTTTCTACGGTTTTTCTGCTGTTCGTCCGTAACTTTAACACTAATAGCAAACTATTATAAGTACCACGGTATGCCTTCCTAAAATAATTATTTTATTTGTTAATGAATTAGTACTCATACTAACTTATTTTCGCAATCGAAGCTTCTACAGGTGACGCAATGCCCATAAAAATTACTCACACTATTTTGAAATCTATATAAAAATGTAGTATGTATGTAGTTATTTATTAGTATTATTCAATACTATTTGGTTGACCTAGTGAGGCAAATTGTTCTGTCCTGATTTCAGTGGATTTACAAGTATATAGCGGTTATTTGATTTGTTTAATTAGCTGTATATACTTGTTATTCTTGACCAGACTAAGATTTATTATTCTGGAAAGTTTATCATGATTCGGCAATGTCCATTAAGTGTATGTATCTAATAGATAATTTGTATTTATTATTTATTATATGGTGTACGTAATAACCGCAAAACACCACTCTGTTTGAAGGTTATTTTTATTAATCATTATATCTGGAAGCGTTGACTGCAGTCAGGACCGACAGCACATTCATGTACTCACTCACCTCACCATCGGTCATCCGACTCGCAATGTCGCTTTCATCCCTTTCTAGCCTGCGCTTTATACAGAAGCATGAGAGAGATGATAAATAACGGTTTAACGTTTTGGACAATAATATTACATCGTTGTAAGACAGAAGTTACGGGGCCAAGAGTCCGGGGGCGGGAGACAGCGACGCTGCGCTCCCGGCCGCGCGGGGTCAGGGGTTAAGCGATACTTTATTTTGAATAATTTATATGTCGTAGCGCGATAGATGGCGTGCCCTCCGCCTTGTACTGTTTATGGTAATGCGGAATATCTCGCATTGCAAATGCGCTGAATGTGTCGCCACCCGAGGGAGCGAGTCGCGATAAACAGCGCGCGCGCCGCTCGGAATGTATTTCTCTAGAAATAAGCGTCCTTTAGAAGCAACACTTCGAATGCACGGTCTAAATTTTCAGTGTTCATTTTAGACTGTTAAATAATCATAGTGCATTTTAATGTCCATGTATAAATCGAGAATCAAAAACGAGTAGATATTGATGTTAATCGACCACAAATTTAACGGAATTGTCGCTACAAATTATAAAATTGTTGCTCTGTTGATTTCAAGCAGTTATTTGTATCTGGTCCAATTCAATTAATGCGGTTACAAGTGCCGCAAACTCAAAAAAATAATCATTAAAATTACTAAGTGACAGTTAAATTTCAATCGAAATAATAACAATCGATAAAAAAACGCAAAGTTAATTAAAATATAAGCTGGGTCTGCTTTCGACGGCAAGACGGGTCGTGTGCCGGCCGAGGGCGAGTTAAGAATTCACTTTTAAGAAATTGTCATTAATCAAAATTAATGGAGTTATTATCGCACTCGGACTTTCAAAAATTATTTATTGCAAACGTAATTCACTCTTAAGGGCCGTAACGAAGCAACGCGGCGAGCTTTCTAGGACGAGGCGGGAGCGGGCAATTACAGCGCGCGCGCCTCTCCCAAACGCTCGGCGATGATACATTTTTAATGTGTCAATATTATCATTATGGTCTAAATAACTGCTCTAAATCCTCTAGATGTACTAAAGTTCACCTGTAATAAGTCCGAGTAAATGAAACTTATTGACCTACCTAGTGCACTTTTTGTATATTTAATTTTTGTTATGTTACTAACGAATAACGTTAACGAATTAGATAAATAAATAAAGTTATTTATTAAGTATTCTTTGTAATAAGTAAGTGTATAATTTTAATCTTTACTTATATAGAGCTTTATTGAGTTACGTTTAGTAAATTTTACAAAATCTAATTGTTACAAACTTTTTAAAGAGTAGTTTTGAATGTTATAAAAATATAATATGATTTTAAAAAATATAACGTCAGTGTCAAATTCTTTAAGTTCTTTTTTGCTTTTGTTGAAAATTACAATATTTACAATCATCTAAATCTTTTATTCATAATACAGTCCATCAGCTCGTAACATTTGGTCAGGGATACATTGTACAACAAAGAAGACCAGCGTGCAGTCGACATTTTAGAAGCGACTTCCAAACGACTGGTAGCTTTGAAGTAGGCATGCCATGGCGTGACAATATAGGTCACTAACCGATAGTTACCCTCAGGCTTTGTCACGTTTAGAAAGAAGAAGTTTAGAGCGCCGCATGCAAAGAGACAAAGATTTTAGTATAGCGTATACTGCATTTATATAAAATACGGCTACGCAGAAGAATGTTCTCTTTATACTTTCTACGAGCATAACGGTAAATCTGACAGTTTACATATTTACTATCCACATTTTGACGTGTACCATCCCCAAAAACAAAAAAACAGAGTTGTCCATGACGCAGCAGCCAAAAATGAGGGAATCAGTCTACTGCTACCCTACTGTTTTCTGCTTTTTTCAACCTCTACCTAAAGTTTCATTTCGTTTTCGTGAGGGTTGCGTTGCTGTGACAGCAGATATTAAAGAAGTGTTTACTCACGTCCGTATCAGAAAGACGGACAGAGATGCTCTACGATATTTGTGGAGGTTTGATAAAACACAAATTTTAAAGGAGTTCAGAATGACGTCCGTAATTTTTGGCTCGGAGAGATTTTGGAAAATTCGTCTGCCAAGGACTAGAGATGGGTACCGACAGATTTAAACGTAGCCGATGATTGCTTCTGATCAGTTTGGTTTTCGGTCCATCGTTTTATTTGTAGTCCCCAGAGGACTGGCCCATGGAGCCACTTGGTGTCCCATTAGTTCGTGATGAGTTTAAGAGTCAACCGAATGAGTTAGTAGGTTTGACTTCAGTTAACACAGTTTTGCCAACTGCAGTCACGACAAATTTAACTCGCTTCATAGATTGGCTCCACTTATTACCGGCCACGGCCCGGGTACATCAACTAAATTTTAGTCGCGTCAACATAACCTTGGGGCGCCGTCATGAGAAGCGATATGTAGCTCTTTTTACATGCAAGGGTTCTCCATCTAGAATTAGTGCACAGTCTGTCAGCTGACTCCGCGATAATAGGACTTAAGCGTTTTATTGCAAGGCAAGGAGTTTCTAACACTATATATTCGGATAACGGAATAGCTTTTGTTGGTGCAAACCGGATCCTGCGAGAGTTTTACAACGATAACGTACGCGACTATGCTTCCACAAAAGGAATTAGGTGGAGTTTCATTTCGTGGCAGAAGCTGAGCCTATTGTTATCTCTCGCCCACTGACGCATGTGTCTATTGATCCAGACGATCAACAACATTGACACTTTTTCATTTTCTTATCGGTACCTGTCTGATCATTTCTGGAGCCGATGGGTGCGTGAGGTGTTGCTCACAATGCAAACCCGAACACATGCAAGGGGTGATGGCGGCCAAGACCTACTGACAGGAGACATGGTCATCATTATGAACGAGTCTCGCACACGTATTGCGAGGATGTTTCCTGGAAAAGATGGCGTGAACAGTGTGGTAGACGTTGCAACAGTCGGGGGCACTTTACGTAGGCCCCTCAAAAAACTTGTAAAAATTAATTGTTAAGGTATTTTGTCAGTTTATGCATTGCTGCACGAAGGGCAGGATGTTACAAACTTTTTAGAAGAGTCGTTTTTAATGTAATAAAAATATAATATGATGTTAAAAAACTATAACGTCAGTATCAAATTCATTAAGTTCTTTTTTGCTCTTGTTGAAAATTACAATATTTGCAATCATCTAAATCTTTTATTCATAATACAGTCCATCAGCTCGTAACACCAATCTGACAAAGATATTTCTCAATAAATTTTTAATAAACACAATTATAAAATTATTTATGTTAAATTATACTACTCGTAAAACACAGGCGCTCCCATACGATGCAGACAGAGCAAAATCATCAGGTTCGCCAAATTGTTTTAGATATTACGTCATTACATAAATTCGTTGTATTCAGCTGAGACAATGTCTACACACCCATGTATAAACCTTTAGGTACATTAATTATTTTTACATCTGTTAACATAATACTTAACGATTAGCGAAATACAGTTAACCGTTACTTTGAATCAAGCGCAAGACTGATCGTAGATATATATTATAAAAAGGTCTTAAAAATGTTAAATCAGTAAACCTAGTATTTATAAATTCCGATATCATGGCCCAGTCTCTATCCTAACTTAAACAACATGTAGTAAAACTATTTAGGTATTGTCGTATTATTGCTTCGTTTTTTTCCTTCTATGATACAGAATAGGTTACCAAAACTCTGATTGACACAACAAACATAACACCCAAGCATTTCCAGGCGTATCGTGACGTTAGTATATAAGTATACAAATATAAAACAAGAAAACCTCAACAGAGCCGTAACCGAAACAACGTTCTCCCATTTTCGGTTTCGCAAGTTAAAGGAACAAGTGAGAGCAGTGAGTGTCGTAATTATTGCTGTGGTGATTTATAGGCGCTTCAAGATAATGCCGCGATAGTGGTCCGGCCCGACGCGGAAAGTAACTTTATACAAAATAGCGAACAATATGACGTGATATTTTTAATAGATAATGATGTTGATGGACGACAGCGCCCCCCAGGGCCGCCCGCTCACCGTGGGAACAATATTTCGGCTCGCGATCGAGATGTTTTGCAATCGGTAACTATTTCTGATATCAGCATCTAACCGTTGTTGTTATTATAATAAGTACGCTCGGCTCAAATATCAGTGCACTTGCCGCATTATATTATTATAAATGTTTGTGTTTCTTTGTTATCTTAGTCGATCATTCTGAATTGTGTACTAAAGTTAAGTTAAAGTTCGCCATTTGTCTAGACTTGCAAGGTGAAGATGATTGCTAACGGAATGTGCTTTAGTTTTTATATTGATTTTTAAAGTTGTTATTACGTCACATACAATTTTAGTAGCGGCCAGCCTATGACTTGGCACGTTTACCCGTAAATCACGGGATCCTGATAAAGTTTTTAAAAATAATTTCTTAGTTGATTTCTTTAAGTATATTTTTTATTAGGCTTACCAATAATACATAATAATAATAATACTTAATACACTGTAACAAAATAATATATTTTATATAAGTTTTACAAATAAATGCGCCACCATTTGCAGGCAAACACCGCATGCACTGTGATGAGGGCAATTCATATATACATAAAAAAAGAAAAAACTTATAACATGTTTTTTTCGAAACTGGGTTAGCGAATCCGAAGACTAGGTAATACTATGTGTATACAACCAAAAAGGATACCTTATTACCAGGTTATCAGTTTTTAGGCTCTGTTATAATTTAGACAGTCTGCACATAAGTGGCATTTTGCATTTTATGAATAAGTAAACTTACTAGTACGAAGATAACTGGTTGGTTAGGTACTTACTGTCCGCAGTTTGATCTCGGCCATCGCTGAGAGATTCGGGAGGGTATAACTTCCTTCTGCGAAGAAGTAATAACTAGTTACAGTTACCTTCCCCTCGCCCACTTTGGGTATCGGGGACGGAGAAGTTCCTGAAGCTGAACCCTGAAGCTTTCCCAAGTCAACGGCGGGTGCTGACTTGGGAAAGCTGGCGGGTTATAGGGAATTTCTCCGTCCCCCTTTAAACTAAACTAATTTCCCCTCCGATAGCAAAAACATGAGTATTATATAATGCCAGACTGGATCGAAATGTTTACGTGCATTCTGAAGCATGGGCTAACACATATTCAATTTGGTCACCCATTCGAGGACCCACCAATTGGAGAGTTGCATAACTTGCTCTACCGTGTTACCTAAGCTATCCTAAACGCACTTAAGTACTATTGCGCAACTGAGATCCTTCAAATGTAATAAAAATACCAGCGTAAAATTAAACTGTTCGCAAAATATATGCTACGAGTATAACAGTGTAAGTGTCTTGGAGAAGTCTTCACTTGCATTATAATTACAAAAAGAAAATTAATCATAATAGTTGTACACATCAACCTGCACATCAACCTACCACAAACTGTCAAATATCCTCAATAGGTTTTGAACTTTATGCCTTAAAAATATGGTTGAAATGGTGATGGTATTGAATAAATTTGTCAGTTTTTGATAGGTCGATGTGCAGGCGTCTGTACATCGTTTTTTATTCTTCTACTCTGTTTATTCTTAAAGTGCTCAATGAGATTGGAGATTAGCGCTGTCTGCATCTACAATAATTGAAGCAACATTCTATAATAATTTCGGTAAGCCGTAATCGGCTTACCGAAATGAACATCGGAATGGATGAAAATGAATGTCGTTCTAATGAACCAACTTACTGTGAGAGCGCAGCGCGCTTCGCTGCACTTTGATTCGCAAATACGGTCGATGCACAAGATTAAGAAATTGATGCAATGCAGTGGCCGAGTCTGATTGTAATTGGCAGTATATTAACAAACAAAGTGTGGCCGGGGGCGGCGCCGACATATTTATGCGCCCCAGTGGCGTGACCCGAGCGTCGCCAATTTAACGAAAGCTCCGCCGAGACACTTTCTACCGACCCGCATGCGTACCAACATTTTCATTATCGATCGCTTTCATAATTCAACTGACATTTTTGTTTCACTCAATTGCATTCAGAATGAAAAAACGTATTACGAGGACGTATCGAGAAATTTTTAATCATTATTGAAAAGTTGAACAATCATTGCTATGGCGCAACGTGCATCGGTTATGTGTGGTGTTTCGTTTTTGATCGATTAAATATCCCGATCCGCGATAGACTGGCGCATATCGCGTCGGCTGCCGCCGAGATCTAAGTACGACATTGCGAAATTTATTTTTTAGTGTCTATTAGCATTTTTCTGTAATGACATCAATCGGTTGGACTTATACATATTTATGAACATTATTTATGGCACCACTTATTTTAAAATATTAAAATCTTTACTGGTTTAAATGGGTGCTTGTTTAAAGCGACTATTGTGTTTTCACTAAAGAATAATTGCTCCACGGTATCTGGACCACGACTCTGCATGTCATTTGGGCCAGTAAACTTCTACGCTCACAGCGAATCAGTGACAGATTTCTTGTGGCACTGAATTATGAACGGTTAATTTTAATTTACACTATTTCAGGACCTTGTGGTGTCAGTCTCAATTTTATATTCGTGCATGAAAATAAGTGAAACAATCACATATCATAGTTTTAACATATTTAATGCAAAAGGGAAATTGAATAAATATTTTTTTGGTAGGTACGTACGTTTAAGAACTAAAAATACTCTTTTCGTAGTGATAGATTGAGTTCTAAATTATTTTGGCATAAGCGTTACATAGCAAGAAGATAAATGGCATTCCGCTCCCAGCCTCTGGCACTCAGCGAGACACTCGCAGCGGGTAATAAGAAAATGGGCCCATTTGTCAAAAATCCCAGCGATATCACATTACGAACACCTCCAGTAATATCACACGGCGTCAATGCGACAAATTAAATGCTATAGTTTGTTTTATACAAACATAAAATCATTTATGTTAATACGACACTGAACATGGGTCTTTAAAACATGATTTTAAATTTATTCTAACCAATGTTACACTCTGTTTATGTAAGTATCCATCTTATCGTTTTTAGTAGGATAGAATGTTTTAGTTGTTCAACTAATATACGAATCTATGCACATATTAATGTATTATGATAACATTAATCAGAACGAGTTTGTTTTAAAAGGACACTGGCAATTTTGTATGGAAAGTGGTCTATGAATAATTGAATAATAATAATATTTTTTATTTTTTTTATTTTAATCGTTTTGATATTTATCTTGGGTAGCCTCAAATCAGCTCTGCATAAAGGAGCAACAAAGTCTGGACATAAAGTTTGATACAAAATTAAATGGCTGTTTCTTTGTTTGTCACAAAGATATTACGAAGAGTTTTAGTAAGGTTTCCACTATTAAATTGCCTTAACTACAGGCCAAACTATAGCCTACTTTTTATTACGAGTAGAAAGAATCTGTATCTCTGTTTGGGTATAGCATGAAAAGTCTACTTAAGACTTGTTGTTGTACTGTACGCGGACGAATTAGTTAGTAATTATTTGCGGGTGAATTAGTATTCACCAGCAAATATTATAGTTTATGTAACGTCTTGGTTACTATCTTGAAAACCAGAAACAAAACACTACCTCTGATATTCGAATCTGAAACAAATGAATACTGACAGAAACATTTTCATTGAACTGCATCCAGCAACAAGAACTTAAGAAATTAACTTAAGAAATACTTTGGTATTTAACGAAAACAAAAGAGGTCGAAAAAATTCGTCATGCAAACAGTGCGATAATAAATGTATTTTGATAATAATATACCAGTGGGAGTTGCGGAGAGGCACTTCCACCTTCCTGCTCTCGCACAAAGCTGACCTCGGGCCGCTTTGATTTGTTTTTTGCCCGACTGCACCTACGCGGAGCTGTGAAAATGTATTATCGACACAGTTAACTGTTAGCGCTGCTGCAGCGCTGAAATCGTGGGTCGTATGTTAATCACTCGGAAGTGAGTTGAATAGCAAACCTTAACCTCAATAATATAAACAAGTACGTTCTTCCTTACATACTTGTTCGGTTTTATACACAATTGATGATAATTTCAAACATTTTGTCGTTCGTGATTATAAAAACGGTCTAGCTAGGGAAAATAAAAGACGTAGTAAAGGAAATCGTCATATAATCAAGGATTTATTGAGTTAAATAGAAAGTACTATATAAAAACAAAACAAAATATTAACATAACATTTAACAGGGATATTTCCACTAAAGTAGTGCTTAAGTAAACACTTAAGCACTACTTTACCTAACTTTAAACTTGATGGACAACAGTTTAATTGTAATGGAACTACGGTTATTTAATTAAGTCCTAGAATAAATTTAAAATGTTATTGTTGTAACCAGTTCTTAAAAAATAAATTTCTTTAATTCAATGATATTTTAATAAGTTTACATATGCACAAATCCGCGAATCTTCTTCGAAAAGCATTTGTAAAAAAATTTTGAACAGAACGTCAACAAACCTAAAAGACTTTCACAAAAACACCTGATACTCCTCAACAACATGTTCTTGGAAATTGAATGAGCTTGAATTATAAACACTTATTACTTACATAAAATATTAAGCAGTTGTCTGTTTTGTGCTTAACTACCGGTATATATCATTCCATTACGACTTACCAAATTATATGAAGAGTTTAATATTATAATTATGGCCATAACCGTTGCAAAGACTAACGACAATGTTCGGTTGAGAGGTGAAAGTGTACAAAATGGATATAAATCATGTGAATCGTTGAGTGGACAAGTTGCAGATAAGCGGGGAGCAAGGTGGGTTTTCGCCATCTACTACACGGGCAGCGCATGTGACACGCGCCATGCGTCTGCGCGGCCACACGACACTAACGTTGAGAAGGTTAATTTGCAACTCAGTGTTTTAAAAAATTTAAATTAAAATTAAAATTGTTTACAAATTCAGCACAAACAACAATCTAAGGTTAGGAACATCCTAGTAAGTATATACGAATAACAATACCTGTAGCAGGAGGCCCCGCTCTTCCATAGCAATAGGTGGCGTACGTATTACAAAACAAAAACTTTCAAAGTTCCGCGTTTCGTTACAGATAAAATACAACGTCATAGTCGGCTCTTGAACACAGTAGACGATGTAACTAGGCCGAAATACAACCTTTAAATAAATGCTTAGGCCACCAATAGGCATTAAAACCCGTAAAAATATGTTGCATTTCATATTGACTTGGATTTGTCTAGACGAAAGTAAACGAAAATGGTTTCAATTTAAGTATATACTTCTACGCTAAGGAACTAACGAACTCAATCGTCGACTGCATTCTGTTTTGGTAGTGGAGTGTTCAAAAGCTTACAAAACAGGGATGTATGCTTCTGATAGCTTATATGAAAACTAACAAGCCCAACAGTTGTTGTAAATCTATATTTTGTATAGAATCTAAATTAAAGCTTATAATTTAAACTAAAGATGGAGAAAAAAGAAGAGAGCCAAAAGACTTTTTTATATTAACGGGTAAGCACAGTGCCTTGATCTCACCTGATGTTAAGTGATGATAAGGCTAATGATGGAAGCGCACTTCACCCGGGATCCTCAACTAGTGAGGCACTGTCTATCTTATCTCTAGCTGCCGGAACAAAACAATGCTACAAACATTTACTTATTCTTTCAATGTTTTTTTATAACACTAGCTGACCAGCGGACTTCGTACCGCTTTGACAGTTTCCATGACACTAAAACAAACAAATCATTCGTCCGCTTTAGAACACCCGTATCCCATGGTGGACCCCTATAGCAGCGCCACAATAGCTCTCAGCTCTCAGCTTTTTGAACAAAGATTACACTCTCACATAAGCTTTAATTCGGGCATAGAACGATACCTACTGTTGGGGGCCACGCCACGACCTTTGACTAAACTTATCTCAGTATACATACATAGATTAATGGATTTTAGTTTTTATATTTTCGCCATTCCATCAATTTGTCATCATTCTAATCCAAGGTCCACAAAGTCTACTATTATATTCATAACAAAATAGCTGCAGCTACAAGTACATACATAGGGTAATAAAGATAAACATTTCTCAACATAAATATCAATTTAAAATACAAATCTTATTCCATAATAAATTTTTGATACTAACCAGAAACAAGACCTCAATAATTGTAAAAAATACAAACTAAGGCGTAAAACGAAAAGGATGTTTTTGAGTGTCGCTTACGACCTTCTTAAAGTAACTTCTTAAAGTTTCGTATAGAGTGGACCTTCTATCCGTAACCATAGGTTGTTAGGGCAAGCTTCATCGCCTGCTGGGCGGGCAAAGGTCAGTTACGGCCTGAAATTGTCACTGCGATAAGAACTACATAGAGACATGTATGTTAGGTGTGCTCGTACATACTTTAAGACCAAAGCATCACATTCTTTAGGAGTATAATAATAATATTATACACGCTGCATTTTTATTCACAGTCTTACAACTAGTTTTTTATAATTAAATTGAAAGTTGCCAACAGATATTCTCTTGTGGTAGTTATTTTAGTTTAATAAGATTGAAAATATATGTAAAACTTTTTATTATTTAAAATTTAGCATTCACAGTGCTATATACATTTATTTACAAGATAAAGTTTAAAGGGTTTAACGTTATAAGTTAAAATTTTACTAGAAAAAATCTGGGAATCGAACCCACGACTTTTAGATATCCAAAAGTCGTGAGTTCGATTCCCACTCGAGCTTCCTAAGGCTGGTTGATTATTTTCTAGTAAAATTTTATCTTGTAACTATATGTAAATCTTTAAAAGTAAATAGCGGGTATAGACAAAAATTAAAAACTCTGTATGGGGTTCTGAAGTTATTGTTTTCAAACCACGGCAATGCGGCATACAAGCATAAGATCCGCCTGATGAAAAACAGTAACTACAGCCCGTGGACTGCTGTGGACGCTATCAACACCAGGGGTAACATTGCTGACCTTGTAAAAACCTCTTTACTCCTTCTATGAAAAACACATTGACATCGTCTGAAATACGGGGTTTTCTTAGTTGAGGCAATAGCATTAAATTTATTTTAGAATATTAGCTTTTTGGTCTTTTTGGTATAAGAAGTAAGCACAGTGGAAATATCTGTGGCAGGTCTTCGGTCGCTACTTATCACAACCGCTTAGTATTGATTAATTTGTTGAACTATAGATGAAAGTTATCCACTTTTATGCTTAGATCATAAATTTTTGACACCTTTTTTAGGTGTCTGATAGGTGTCTGAGAACTTTACTCACCGGTAATAGATAGTAGAGTTTGATTTGTTGCCGGCCAAAAACAAAACAATTTATGTAATATGGAAAATTACAAAGAAAAATAAAGCTAGCAACTTCTATCCCCAATGTGGTATCTCTCATAGGCCGGCAATAAATCAAACTCTACTATCTTATTATCAGTAAGGCAAATAGTCTTGACTGTTGCATGTCGTATTAATTACTTCGCATGAATCCCATTTAATAGTACGTACAAAGGAATCGATGATTGTTTTCTATACAGTGATAAGTTGAGATGTAATTTGCATACCACGAAATTCAATTTCCCCAAACAAAGTGAAGTAGGTCAATCTGATATAAAGGGGCTATTGAAAAACGAAACCATAGCAATAATCACGGCACCGCAAAAACGACTCGCGGCGACTCGCGCGCTTGCGACAGAGCAACGCCCGCCATATTGTATTCACGGGGAACTTAACGTTTGCAAAGAAATGATCAATAAATTTGAGCCGTCAATAAAGATATCGATCAAAATTACAGGGTTCCGATGATTTAACAAATATGAGCGGATCGCCTGCGTGGAGCTCGCAGGGTGGCCGCGTGGCTCTTCCGTGAAATTGTAATGCTATGGCCCTTAACAATAATTTAGCCTGTCCACGAAAACTGCACCAATTTCTTTAATTACCCCTCCAATTGAGCCGTTGGACTTACTTAATTAAACATCAGAATTTCTTTATTAGTGATCTGATTTTACGACGCTATTTCTTTCACAGCGAAGCCATAATTATACAATAAGTCCGACATGTGTGTGATTAAAACGTTGCATCGAAAGTATTTACTAATGAAACAAAATGTAGCTGTGATATGTCAGTTTGTAAGAACAATGTGAACATTTCACTCGGCAGCGACCGCTTGACCGCGGACTAAGTGTCCATTGATCATCGGAGCTTAAAAGCCGAACGTGGGGCATTAACAGCGAGCCATATGTAGCTTAAGTAACAATTTATCATATCGGAAGAGGAATCATTTTAAACGACGGAAACCTGCTAACCAGTGCGTCCATGCAAGATGCACCGTGTTATTTTGGTATCTTAATAATTAAGTCAAAATTTGTCAATTAGAAAATTAGACTCAAACCTTAGACCTTTATTTCGTAGACTGAAAAGAGATCGCAGTAGCTGTACCTAGTGACAAGATGGTTAGCCAACTTCATCACTAGGTGGTGCTGCTTCATTATTGATTGAGTTAAGAAGCACTGCTCATTTATTCAAAAGAGAGAATATTTTTTTAATGAGATGCCCAATTGGAATAATAATAGAGAGACGAGAGTGGTACGGAGCACAATGCGCGGGCCACCCCGGGCGTGCGTTACCCGCGCGCTGGCTCTCATTAACGCCTTGCGCAACCTCGAAAGCGGCCCTTGGGCGCAGCTCACAGAGACAAGCAACGCAAATTACTTTGGCACCGTTTGACGGCGGGAAATTTCATTACCACGAGCACATATCATTATTATCTCGTCGGCAATCTACATATTTTACTTGGTAATAAATGCGCGGGTAGTTTCACTTTCGGACACTGGTTTTCGAAAATGACCCGACTTTATAAATTTGCTGCGCCGCCGCGGCTCTCGTGAAGGGCGTGTTACAGTTTTAAGTGAATTTCTTTTTGACCTCTTGCGCCAAGGTGTTTTTCGTAATAACTCTCGGGCCGATATGTAATTTTGTGTTAACAAAATAAATGACATTTACATGCCGATGCCGATGGTGGCCACCGAAGATAATTGGAGTTGAAGTTTAGTTGATATTCGAATCGATTAACGCAATCACAATTAATAAGCAGTTGTATGATGTTGCTGATTTAATTCCTTGAAAATTAATTAATAAAGAGATAATATGCTATGCATGCAGACTACCTTTTTTCTTAATTTAAAAAATGTCTTAGTATCGGGATTACTTAAGATAATAAGTATAAAGTGAACTACTTATTAGTACACAACAATTGGATGAGATTCTTACATCCTACACATATGGCAACAAGGGTAAAACACACTCGTACACATACAATGAATTATCGAAGGTAAAAAAAACGATTTATTTTAAAGCTAGTAATTATAACACCTCAAGTTCGGCACTCCTTGGGCGAAATCCAACAATATTACCATAAAAATAACGACGCCGATTCGACCGACTTCACGATACTCGCCGACGTAATGACGGACATAAACATAATAATGTTAGACATGTCTACTTAAGTGGCGTTCGCGAATTCGATGCTCGGCTGATCAGACCCGCTCGTTAGCGCATGCCCTGGGTAATGACAGGCCACGCCTGTTATAATCGCCCTGGCCGATTTTCACCCCGCATCACACTTCAAAATCATTTTCTGAATTTAATTTTTATTCGTATCAAAGCGCTCGTCTGCCGCCCGCTAAGCGTATCATTACCAGTTGTGAAGCCTACAATTACTACCCGGTTCACGGCAGAAACAGTTTTCTTAAACTACTTTTGGACTGTATGAATTATACATTTTGATTGATTGTTTTTATGGACACGTGAAAATGCAGCTGAAACCAACTCGAGAATGTTCAACGTTACATTGGAGTTTAAGCACTTTAAAACAGTTACTTCGCAGTTTTTTTATAACAATGTGTAAAATGTAAGTAAGTAGGTAAGTACATATATCATTTGAGTTCGCAATTTTAGATGTTTACTTTGCTTTCATAATAGTTCGAATTAGTTGTCAAAATCTTTTGATGTATTCCATGTCTTATTTTACAATCTACATCACAATTTACAACCTACATACAATTTATTGATTTTGCACAATTTAGTTCAATAGCCAAGTTAGAAATCTATCCAAGTAGTATAACGAACGAACAGATGAAATATAACTATCATCCAGGCAAACGTTCTTTAATCTATTACTACACAAGCCAAATCTTCAATTACACGATTTTTTTTTCATAAGTAAAAAAGCAAAGAAAATATATTACACAAAGTTAATGAAGAAACCATACATGTAGATCCGTTTTAATTAACACAAAGTAACAAAAAGCAATAAGGCGCATGATCAGTATAAAAGTGGCAGGTATTTTATACCCTGATACTGTTACAGATAGGAGTGCGGCGGCTGCGCAGCTGTCATCGCAGCCTTGCCGCGCGAGCTGCCGCGAGACGACAGCCATTATTCCACGTCGCCGAAAAATTAAGGCAGAGGTACACACACCTGGATCTGCATCAAACTGTAATAACTTCAATAGGGTTTGAACTTTATTAACATGGCATATGGTTGAACATTTATTGAACAAATTTGACAGTATTGAATAGCTTGACGTGCAGGCGTCTGTACGATAAACCCAATGTGTAATGTGATAAAAATGCCGCCAGCGAGAGCCTTCCGAAAAGCGGCGACAACGCGAAGGCTGCGGCGTCTGCTGGGGTTGTATGTTGGAACCGGCCGAAAAGTGGTACGGTCAATATTTTTTTTAGGGCGATTGGTTAGTACCTAATTTTAGTATAGGTTATGATGGTCGCAAAAATTATAGTTTTGCCGTTCGTGACTTATAGCTAATCTTTTTAAGTGTCTTAAGCACTAAAACTGTGTACTTATTTTATTTTAATTATCGATTACAGGCCATTTTAGACTCTTTGTACATATCATTGTTTCAGTGATTATTATGCGTATCTATTCGCATAAAAAGCATCTCAATTAAGTTTAATTCTAGAAAAAAACTTAAGACCTAATATTATAGAAACTTACTTATAGAGGTTCAAAGTATTCTCTGATCAAATAAGGATGAATAACTATATTTTGATGCACCTGACTATGCTACATACAGAAGATAATCCATCCAGCAGCTGCTATAAGAAATAA
The DNA here is from genome assembly GCA_949315975.1 of Eudonia truncicolella. Classification (NCBI taxonomy): domain Eukaryota; kingdom Metazoa; phylum Arthropoda; class Insecta; order Lepidoptera; family Crambidae; genus Eudonia; species Eudonia truncicolella. The sequence goes on along the minus strand of OX438828.1, from coordinate 8,678,568 downwards.
TGAAGTGGTCACAAATTGTCTACACAATCCAAAATTAACAAGCGTAACTTATACTTTTCTACTATAAAACGATAATACTATTAAACGATATAAAATAAACAACTCATGTAAGTGACAATAATTGTCTTAATGATAAATGAAGTTCTATAAACCGACTTAAATTATTTTAAGAGTTAAAAAAAAACTGAACTAGAAGTTTGGGCAGCTGAAATTTTTCTACTAGTTTATCAGTAAGCCACATGAAGTCGCGGAGAAATGACCAATCTTGGCAGTACAAACCAGTACTTACAACAAATCGATTACGTTTTATTTTCTGATCCCATACGGTCGCGTGACGAGCGTTAATTATCGGGAGGTGTCGATTCGAAAAACGCTCCACAGACAACGAAATTAAACTTGTTACAAATAATAGTCATTAAATCAATTTGCTAAGTAGAGTCTTGCCACTTTTTTTTTAATTTGGCCAGCAGTCTCCGCATTGAAATGTGCGACGTAAGGTAAAAGTTTTAAGTTATAATTATTATTTAATTTGAGTTGTTGTCAGGTTGGTCGTGGTGAAAAGGTGAAATGATTTATAGGAAACACGTAATTGCTAGTTGTCGTGATCTGAAGAAATGAATAAATAAATAAGAATGGCAGTCAATTTCAAAACATTTTAGCCGTTTGATATATTGTCAGTGTCTACTGTCCCTGTCTCTCTTCAGGATTACAAGAGTGTTTGGAGGACATGATTTGAAGATATATCTGCAAGCTTTAAGCCATCGCGACTTTCTTTCCGTGATAATTTTCCGGGACTTATTAATAAAAAATATTCTCTGAAAAAGTAGTAAAAGTATTAACATATTGTTCTTGTTGAAATGTTTTTCGTAGCATGTGACAAAGTTATGGAACGGATTGATGGTTGTTAACGACTGCTGATGCGGTCGTCACAAACGGCTTTAAGTGCCTTCCAAAGCACGGAAATACTACAGTGCATCTATTTTTTAAATGTCTCTTTTTTTCCTCTTAGTTGATCGCTTCGTGCGATTAGCATATTTAGCCAGTGTCAAAGTAATTTTTCTTACAAGTAATACATAAATAAACAATATTTCCTTCCAGTATGATGATGATGAATGATAATAGAAATGAGAAGTGAGAAATGTTATACACCCGAACCCCTCGAATAGGTCAGTAAAGATGTGGGGGTTCTTGAGAGAATTTGAAAACTGACGTTGCACTGTTTTGTTTCATTTTCCAACACTCAAATACACTCACGAACACTTAACGGTTAATAATCCACCATTATTTCACATTAATATTCGACATAATACAAATTTTAGAAAATAAAACAAAACCGCATACATGACTCTTCACTTTACCGCCAAAAAGTCTAAATGTCTCTTCTGAGAGAACTTCTTGGTTTTTTTAGAGAGTGTTAAAGTTGCTAATACTCGTTTTACTTATTAATAATTTATTTTAGAATGCAATAAAATACCATTTTGTCATACATAATTGACTTACGATTTATAGTTTTACAACTCTATAAAGTTCACCAGAAAAATCAAAACAAAACAACAATGAAGTTGATCTGAATTCAAATTAATATTCTCGATAAATCTAATAATGAATGGACATGGAAATTATTATTCGGTTGCATTAAGTAATGCGATGATTACCGAGAGACATTAGGAAAATAGAAACACTGGACATTGGTATACTCGTACAGCAATACTACGTGTTATTACCTATCTCTGAAGAAGTTGTAGTGCCGGGCATGGCCTATATTGTTCGCTCCACCGCGCAGACTCTTGTCACGTTTCTCACCTCAGCACCCTCGGCTACAATCACCATGTTTTATTATCACCGACAGCTAAACTATTTATTACAACCTATTATATATTATACTTTATCCTAGTTTACGCGCTCACTATATATTGAAATGAAACAAGCTAACACGCAAGTATTTCTAAATTACGGGGCAATTTGTTTCGGCTTTACCATTTTCTTAATTCAGTCAAACTTTGAGTTACGGGAAATCAGAAATAAATCTACCGTTTTTTGTGTAAGTACTTATTTATATTGCATTTGCAATGTCTAGTACTTAACCCGATTCTCCAAACCTTTATAGGTTGAAAGAAACCCTTATGCGAGTTTGAATCCCACAAAGAAATAATGTTTGTGTGATTTCAATATTATGGAGTATGATAATATAAATGATTTTATAAGCTCAGAAGAACCCCCCACACGTGAAACGGGTTATCCCTGGTGAGTTTCAAAGAAGTAGGAAAAATTATAGCAATAAGTAAAAGTTTTAGCGGTACTTATCTTTTTTAAAGAAACGTTTGTTGAATTTTATTTCTACACTCTTCTTAAACCGAGGTTTGTTAATGTTTGTATTCTTCATTTAGATTTTGTTGGACTAATTTATTTGAAAAAAGTGTTGAAACACTTTCACAAGCGGGAACTTTTTTTCAACATTGAATTCGAATCCGCATTCCATGACGTGGTGCGGGTTTGAATCACGCTCGTGGAATTTTTCCAACCCCTTTTTAAAATTGTAATTTGTTTGCAACAAAAAAAATTGGCGTACCATTATGTATAACTATAATCAAATTAAGATATTTCATCGCTTACTTTCCGCCTTTGTAAAAAAGCGTGTGAGCTTACATGAATCCCCGGTCTCGTTTAAAAGCTGCACCAAACTCAAGACAAAAGCTTTTGTAAGCCAACCACTGACCCAATTACAAGGGTCTACAGTATCGATCCCGATTGTGCGTATCGGCACAGCATCGGGCTAGCAGTCGGGGGCGAAAGGTAACGCGGCGCTGCGCCGGCGGCGGTATCGGCCGCTCTATCTCACGGCCTGTTGCCACGTTTCTCACCTCGGACGCTGCTGCGGCCCGCTTTATCGACAATCGGCACATCTATTATTGCAACTAAGTTCCTGTTGCGAAAATCTGAGACACCAACTTATTTTTTTAATATTGGACGAGGAAGTACTATGTAGTATATAAAAATCGTCAACCACAGTATAAATTATGTGCTCCGAGACAGAGGCGAGGCGGCGACGCACTCTGCGACAAATCATATCGTATCTTTTGCGAGCGCACGTACGTAGAACCTATCAACCCGCGTCTGGCCAGCGTTGTAAATAATGGTCCGATCGTCTCATGTTGACAACACTTCGGTGGCCGAGTAGCAATGCACTTGGCCCGATACCCGAAGGTCCCGGGTTCAATTCCCAGGTCGGGGATTTTCGATGCAAAGCCCGGGCTTATAATCACCAACCCGCATTTGGCAAGCGCGGTGTACTTATGATTATGCCATTATTCATCAATTGTAGTGATGACTTGATTTCAATGATGGAGACCTTGAGTCAGCAGTGGGACAGTCATAGGCTATTTAATACTTTACTTTTTATGTGCTCATTAATTATAATGATTAATTATATTAATTATTAATATTGATAATAATAATAACAATCTTTATTGAATAACTTATCTTTATCTCTATCTACTTATCTATAATAAAAATGAAGCACTGAAATGTATGTACGCGCATAGGTAAGTTCCGATTGACTGCACGAAATTGGATAATTCTTTTTTTTTGTGTTTGTTATTGTCAGGACAAGGTTTGTACAGAAGAAAATTAAAAGAAATTTAAGACAATTAATAGAAAGACAATTTAATTTTTCAATACACAATGTTCCTAGCTGTGAAACATTTGATGTCTTTGTTTGTTTTGTTGTCATAGAAACTGTCAAAGCGGTACAAAGTCCGCCCGGGTCAACTAGTCTTTTTAAATATAAATCTTCTGTGCGTGTGTTTGTAATTGAACTCTTTCTAAACGGCTGGACCGACTTGGATGAAATTTTTTGTGTGTGACATATTGGCTGTGTGGGAAGACCTAAGTCCAGCACTGGCACGCATAAGCGCCTATAAAGGCTGATGTTTATAATGATGAAGTACTCAGGCCTGCCTCAATTAACTAAAATAGTCTTAATTTTTTTTAATCAGAGTAATCTTTGACAAACACCTTAGAACTTGTTAACTCAAGCAAAATAGACTCGGAACGTACCGTGTTAAGACAAATTTTACCTTAAAAAAACAAGCTTTTTAGAAAGAAAAATTTTTTTTACAACTATTTACTTACACTTTATAATTTTTGATCACGTGTGTTGGTGGTCAAATTAAGTTAAATTGCTGCAGGAACACCTGGGAGGAGATGGAAATGAAGCTTTACTTAAAATCTCTTATTATTTACACTATAATCCATCAGACCGTACGAGGAAGTCGATCGATTTGCTTCGTTTTTTTTTTATAGCCAGAGCTTTATTCACGGAACCTGATCTCGAGGGCCCACCGGACCTTATCCGGTTAATTTGACAGATGCAGCTTAAATCTAACACTGATCTTAATTCAAAGTAAGCCGATAATTAAATAATGATGTTTACCGTATTAAGTTTGATTGCTTCCGGTATATGTGGTTTACTAAAACAGTTCTATGCCATGTATAATATTTGTTCTAGTCAAGCCACAAAATAAAGTTACAGAACCAACGACTTTAAAATGAGGTATTTTATATAAAATAAGTATAAGCTGTTTCACATTTAACCGCCTCTGTGGTCTAGTGGCTAAGACCACCAGTTGAGGCCCAGAGGTACCGAGTTTGATTCCCAGCGGGGGGTACATGTTTGTGTACTCGGTTTGGTTGGTGGTAGGGCTTATTTGTCCGCCTGGCTAGCTACCACCATCTTATCTAAATATGTCGCCATAACATCAATGTTTGTTGCATTGTTGTGTTCCGGCAGCTAGAGATAAGATAGCCAGTACCTCACTAGTTTTGGATCCCGGCTGAAGTGCGCTTCCATCATTGGCCTTATCATCACTTAACATCAGGTGAGATCAAGGCACTGTGCTTACCTGTTAATATAAAAAAAGAAAAAAAAAGAAAAGACATGACAACATTGATTCCTGTTCCGAGATTGAATACTGCAATTTTGTAATTAATTGTTCAGATCACTTATACATTTGTATTGGTAATGATTACATACTTGTCACACTGCTTATACCGAACATCAACTTTTTTTCCGGTTGCACTTGTCAAGTTGACGGCGATGAGCTTAAAAATGAATTAACTCGAGTCCTTAATTCAGCTTTTTAAAATATTCCCATCCGAGTTGATTGAGTCTTATTAACCATACGTCTAAGTAGCGGTCCATCGATGCGTATCTAGATACCAACTGTATCGAAATATCTTAAAGATTAATAGCCAGTTAGAATGTGTTCGCCTGAAGTTAGTCACTGGGAATCTGGCATTTAGTGGTTCGTACCTATCTAGTTGATCAGTCAAGCAGTAACATCTAGATTGACTCAATGGTTTTATTGGTCTAATCCTAATTCAATATCACTTTTTATACGTCTAGCGCTGAACCCACCTCCAGTTTGACAACTTATAGTTCTCAGGCAAATTTACTTTCACCCGTTAATTGTTGGTAATGCAACGAAGTCTAGTTCGATAACATAATGTCAACGTGTCTACCCACATTTCGTGCATTAGCTTTGGAGGCTACATAGTTTACATATGCATCACGGCTGTCCACGCTTGCATGCTAAAGGTGGATCAGCCCGGCGCGGCGGTATATTAAGCAATTTATTGGAACTTAATCGCCGGATGTAACGCAACTAGTTGCATCTATAACTAAATTAATTGCCTCGATGTCTAGCGTGTTGCTTGTAGATCGAGTGCTATGTGTAATTTATTAATATTTATTTCTTATAAATTAAAAATGTGTTATAAAATGATAGACCAACGCCGGCAATGCATAAACACCATATCGATTCGATTATGTCACACACGCATTAATTTGTTCCTTCATTATCGTTACGATCGATGTGACTAATACGTCTCGTTCATGATTTATTGGTATTATGATGTCGATTTCTAAAAGGCAATGATGTTGTATAAACAGTGGAAGAGCTCACATATTTGATCGAGTTCCTATTTCAGCACAATTTAAAATAACGTATTCCGCCATACAAGGATAACATATGTTTTATCATTTACACTCGACCCTATTGTTTATAGCAACGAGTTGGAAATTTTTAGCATTGCTGCATAGCATAGCTCATAACAAAGAAGTAGTTCTGGATAGGTACGCAAGTCGTTTTCCTACCCCCGAGGCAGGTGTAGCTGCCGATATAATTTAAATTGTGGCTAATTAAATGTTAAACACTTATTTTAAAGAGATACAGACGGGCCGATCGGTTCACGCAAGATAGGTCCGCGCGCCCGCGTCATTGTTTATCACAAGTATTTCGAAAGGGATCACGTCGCCGGAGGTTGCCGCTTTAAGCGCACTAAGTCATCCCATTTAAGTGAGCTTAAGCAGCCAGCTTGAATTCATACGGTCCAAATACACCGGCCATCACAATGCATCAGCGCGCAGCACCCGTGAAGGGCGCTCGGAATTCTCGTATTATTTTAACTTGTCTTTTTCAATGTCAGCGTTTAAAATAATTGCATCACAATTTTAAAATGCGAGGCTTTTGCTTTTAAGACGGTTTAAAACGTCGTATAATAAGATTATTTCCTGGAAATCTCGAGACACTTCTTTGTCGGACAGTAGGTATTCGTAATGATACAGTGTAAGTGTAAGAAAATAATGTTTTAATTCATTAAAAAAATATATATATTTAACTGATTTATGATACTGTTTAAGTCAATGTACTTATGCTTATTAACAGTGAGTATAAGGTTTTTTATTTATTTTTTATTTATGAAGAAAATGACAAGATATACGGATATTGGCATTCACTCGAAAGGTAAACATATTTTCAACCTAATGAGTGTATATATTGTTATTGAATATTGTATATAGTATCAACTGTGCCATTTAGACTCAGTAAACGTTTCTTGGTCGTTGGGATTCGCTCAATTAGATTACAATGGGCTCATAACGTCGCAGATTCTCATTCAGTAGGAGGAAAGTAAGTATACTGCACTAGGGTTGTCTTCGGAATACCCGAAATAAGACAGAAATTATATCCTTTATTGAAGTAAAGTAAATAAATATCCTCTAAACTGTCCCTTAAAGCTGGACGAAGGCCTCCATCATTGAAATCAAGTTAACGATACAAATAAAGGGTGTTGGCTTAATCTTATTAAATTGTGGAAATTGAAACTTTTACCTGATGTAAATTTGTTAACTTAGTTTTTTTTATTTTGGGATATTTTTTTTTTTTTACGTATTGTGGTTGTCTTCTATAATAGGGCTTTTTCCAATATCTTTGACGCTGTAAGGGAGAAAAGAGCTGGACACTTGCTGAGTTTCTTGCCGGTTCTTCTCAGTACAAGATCTCCCGCCCAGAGTAGACTTACGAACCGATGGCATAGTGACATTCACAAGAGCTACTTGTAGCCTAAACAGAATAAATGATTTTGAATTTTGAATTTTGAATCAAAACCAAATGCCGGTTAGTGTTTGGTTGGCTATGCAAAGCATAATACGAAACACGCTTTGCTCGACCTGTGAATTGAACCCAGGACCACCGGTTATTGGGCCGAGCGCTTAGTAACTCGACCACCGAGGCGTTCTTATTAATAAAACAAAATTAAATGTCAAAAAATATCGTATCATTTTGAACAAGGTGCTGGTGTTGTAATGACTTGCACGTTTTGAGGTTGTAATATGGGGTGACCAAGTTATAAGTGTACCTTAGTATGATTTGTATCTCTATACTGGAGGAGTCGATTGGTACGTTAAATCGTTGGTCACACACAACAACAATTACACTAAAAACAAACAATTTCATAACACAGTAAACTATAAAAAAATACAAAAACAAAAACTAAATATTGACCTGTCTATCTATTATGTGCAAGAAACTCATAAAGCACATTATTTATATTTAGAAAGAAGTTTTTCTTTCTTAACAGATTACTGACAATACAAAAACTATGTATACAAAGTAACTATAAAAATCCGTTTTATATACAGACGAATGGTGGCCCTATCATACACAAAGTCAAAAGGACAACGCAAATTAAACAAGTGACCTAGAGTTCGTATATTTTAAACTGGCTGTCATAGTTATATAGGAAACCCAATAATGTAGCGTAACCTATGAGAATTAATATATTCAAATTTTCATCGTCTGTGAATTTTAGTACAGTTGCTACTATTGCTGCACTATTGGTTTGAATGTGCTTTCTCCACGACTTAAATAAGCTACAATGAGCTTCCATCTTCGACCATAACGTTACTTACGATGCCTAGAGCGAGTTTCATTCGCCATTCAAAAGTTTGTATGGCATTGGATCAGCGTCTTTTGGTGGAATACAAGAATAGTTTAAATATTGGCATACATATTATGGTTAAATTTTAAATTGTGTTAAAACATACGCAATCGAGTATGTGAGCTCTTCCAATATTTATAAAACATCGTGTATTTTCTTTTAGAAATCAACATCATAATACCAATAAATCTTGGACGAGACGTATTATTACGACTATGTAACTCGCATGTAACGCTTAATAAAAATACCACCTTTTTCACCTAAACACAACGTTTGCTACGATATATAAAAATTTCGCCGTACAAGTTTTCGTTATAGATAATGTGATTGAAGGGCGAATGAAACTCGCGCAGGCACCTTGGTGAGAGTAAAGCCACCAAGCAACGGTCAGACTCTAAGGTCCCACGTTACATTACCAAGCGTGGGTTGACGTTACGAGTATAAACTGTTTGGTTAGTGCCTACCACTAATGTAAAATAAAAATTGTACTCAGGGTTCCAAGTGCGTTTTTCTAACGTAGCCTGTGCGAATACTAATGCTTTGAAAACTCTAATTTATATGATATCTGTTTCTAGTCTTCTCCTATAATTTCACCTTCAAATGATGCTTCATCGAACTCAGATATTCAAAAGCTTACAGTTGCTTCATAATTTATATTACGGAAAATTACTCTTTCCTTACATCCATTGTTGGTACAATCATGGAAACGATTTTGATAATGAACATTACCTATTGTTTTTTAAAGTGATTGCATTGGACTTTGAACTCTATCGCAATTACTAAAAGTTCTAAATTAAATATGTGATAGCTGCATTACAAATCGATATTGTTCATCTATTAAATATTGGTGTTGCAATTCCAACGACATTGAATGTTTCTAGGAATAAGATGGCGCACCGCAGATTGTTCCGATGTATTTGGAACTGCCTTCGGTAATCGCTCCTAGTTGTGAAATATCAAATATTTGCTTTGGGAATCCTAGCTGGTTTGAGTAACATCAAATATAGAAATATGAATCTTAAACAATGTTCTGTGGAAAATTCGATATAGAGATATTTTTTGCAGAGCATGCGAAACTTCAATCGCACTAAATCAATAACCATGAAGCATAAACATCAACAACTGTTTAGTCCCGACGCGGCTCTATCAATGGGTTATTATTATTATTATTTTTTTATTTTAACTTTCTTATTGTCTCAATTTTACAGCTGCTACTGTTCGGCATCTGATTGTTTATTTTTCCTTGTTTACTTTAGCATTGTCATATGTATTGGCGAATGTTAAAAATATGGATCTACATTTGCCTTATGTATTATTGGCACTAAAACCTCTTTGTGTGTTTGCTTATTTTATTTAAATACTTTTAGTTTTGTCTTTATAAGAAATTCTAAAAATGGTCAACAACGAAAATAAAGTAAATTGTTAGAAAAATATTTTTTTTCCTATTAGTAAGTAGCTAGGGTAGTGTGCATCCATGTCCGTTACTAGGGTAGTGGCACCAGTATTCGACAAGCACCAGTGATCGCTTTTTTTTTAATAATTAAAAATAGGGGCTAGCCTTTGATTTTTGATTTTAGTAACAACAACCTGCTTCAATTTCAGTGCAATTTTATTTAAATTCTATGTTATTTTTTAGCGACGAAAACTGTTGTCGAACACAACTTTCGACTTCATTTTCAAAAGAATAATAGATATAACTTTCAGTTACTACTTTGTATAAGATATAACTTCCAAAATGATTAGTTAGATGAAATAACGTCTGAGAGACGGGGAGCTTAATTGAGGCGTCAACACCGTGAGCGACCCGGTCGTCAGTTAGGTGTCGATTTCGGACGAGAACCGCCCCGGGGCTCTGCTCACAAACAAACTGCTAAGATAGCTGCTTTCGGTGAATCACTCCAACAATTGAATCGAAAGTTCTTTTACACACCGCCACACGTTAAGTTTGCGTAAGTCCTGTAGTAATATTAAAGTATAAATTAATACTTAAGCGGTTGACTAGAAATTCAAAACAAAGTAAAAGAGAAATTTCATATTTTTCAGTAGAAGGAAGTAGGATGTTAACCTAATAAGGCCCTTCTAGGTCTATGTCGGAAGAGAAAATCATGATGTGACATTTCTAATGCATTACGTTCGTGTAAACTGTCGAAACCACCATGATTCCATAAAATATTTATACAATAATATTTTTTCAATAATCTTAATATATAAAAAGGAAAACTGTCTTAATGACTGACTGACTGAATGATATGTCAGCCGCACACCCCAAACTACTAGAATTAGAAACTTGATACTTTGCACCATGCTTCGTTTCATAATGTAGATCAGCACTAAGAAAGGATTTATGGAAACTCGCCCTTCATGGGGGTAAAAAGGGGGTGTAAGTTTGTTTTCATACAAACTTACACCCCCTTTTTACTCCGTTAATTTCGAAGTTAATTCGGTAAAAATTGGTACCTATTTAGCTATATGGTTAAAAATAAAAAAGACGTATTTCAGGATTTTTCAAAAGTTAACCGCTAAGGGGGTGAAAAAGTAAATCAACGTGGACCAAGTCGCGGGGAAAGTGCTAGTACACTATATAACGTGGCAATTTTAGATCGCCATACCGAAACACACACAAAGCTATTACGATCTAGTAAAACGGCGCTGTATTATAATAGTAAATAGCATGACACATGAAAGGGCATTGCGCCGTCCCGCAAAAACATGGACGTGTAGCAAGAGGCTCCTATGGCGTTTAATTAAATTACATACTAGTTTGTAAATGCCTTATAGATGACCAACTGCATATTAACCTCGCAAATATATGAAGACTTGCTAAATTCATCGGCAAGAAATTATATAGGCAGACTCGTCTATGACAAGAAACTCCATCAGGCCAAAGTTAGCGTGGGTTTGTTAGAAGTTGCTGTTATCAGTTTTGTTTACTACTGTCAGAGAATATTTAATTTGTACATGTTTGGGCAATATTGACTTGAATATATTGACTTGGATATATTTCACTGCAATAAATGCGATTAAAAAATCCTTAAAAAAACAAAAGTTTAATATTGTATTTACATAACTAATTTAAAGAACACGTTAATCGTTATATCATTCAACCATGCTGTTTTAATTTTTTTATTAGTAGAATCCGATTATTACAAAATAACAAGTTAGCTATTTCCGCATCCAAAACCGCTGCATGAGCATCTACATATTTCAATTGAAAGTATATTTTACAAATTAATATTTAGACAAGACTGCTGCGAATATGATTATACATTAATCTTGTAAGGCATGCGCATATAATTAAAAACTCAAAGCCGCTACTTAGATATTTAAATGCCAGACAGACATGAGATAAAACAACACGAATTGTGTCAAAACATGTCCTCAGTTTTGTTTCTTTAATTGATTTGTTATATACGTAAGTATAGTCTCTACCATTGCCCTTACTTCCTACTGCGGGTTTAACCAAATAAACGATTCAAATATATTTCATAACCATCACCAGACACATTGTCTCAAAACGTAAACAGTGTTTATATTAAACAATTCTAGGTTTAGTAAACAATGATTGAGGTTAACATGCCAACATAATGAGGGTTTAAAATTGCTACATCCAATAGGCAATACAAACAGAGAAACAGAAAACACAATATTGGAGACCAATAATCATCCCTCGTTTGTAGATACTTGACGAATGCCAAATGTCCGTGCTGCCTTCGGCGTCAGCAGAGCCGCCATTAAAATAAGCTTTCGCAATAGCGAGCTGCATTTGTACGGAGGGAGCACCGATGTTGATACTTTCCAGGGAAACGATGTCATAGGTCGAGAGCGTACATGCAAGATTCGCGACTCGCACCGATACAAGATAATTAATTCCCCTCTAAGGCACTCGCCAATTAAAGACTTTTGTTAATTAGCCAAGATAACGATCGATAATTCACTACAAATGTGTCTGTAACAGCCAACGAAGTAGATACTTAAAGTAGATAAGAAGATAGAGAAGTAGATAGTAGTAGTACTAGCACTAAATTTAACCATCTGCAAAAAAATGACGTGCTGACATATCATGTTTTTATTTGGCATGACTATAAAATTATAATAGTTCATGTAATATTAATGCAGAGAAGGATTTAACATTGTAAAACATTAATCTTCTCAGCTCATCGTCGACGCCATCTGGTGACATAGTAAATAATGTTGTAAATAGGTAATCTAAAGTTTACGACTCATGTAATTTAATAATATAGATGGGAATGAAAATATAAAATTAATATAGAGTTACATTGAGAGTTAGAAAAGTGGCAGCCTAACACACAAAGGTTTGAATTCAATCCAGTTTGAATGTTTTTTCTCAAAATATTTATAATGGCGACATATCGACAACTGGCATTTAAGCTGTCTCTCGGCACACTTCATATTTCCTTTCTGAAACTTATGGAACAAGTGACTTGTAAAGATATCGAACTCCGTGTTGCTTTTTTTTGTTACTGAGCCGGCAAACTAGCGTTCGGTCTGCCCGATTGAAAGCAGCCACCGCAGCCCACGGACTTTTCCAAGAGTAGTTCGAACGCATTGCCAACTCTGAAGCTTCAGTTCTGATACCTTTATGTTCTGTAATTTTACTGGATCTTCCTTCAAACCGTACACAGCAACGCAAAACAATGCTACTTGGCTTCCTCTTTGTAGAAATAGGTATTATTAGGGTGGTCATCACATTGTCGGATTCGTGGCGGAGTCCTACCATCCATCCAATAAGAGATTATTCTTGCAGTGAAAGAACACCGCGACCGCACCATACCCATACTTTTCAATAGACTCCCGATTCTGTAATGTTGTTCGGCAAATAATCAATTACAAATATTCTCTCCGCATCCCGCAAAGGGAGTTTTGAATTTGAACCTTGAATTTGATGGTAGCAGGGTTTCCACATCGCTTCTCACGCATACTTTGTTGCCTTGTCTCCGGCTTTAGTGGTGTATCCACGTCTCGACGTATTACACGACGTGACGGAAAACATTTACTGTTCGACCTTGCACCCATAAGAAAATCCTTCTCAGCCGCCATCTTTGGTGCTTGTGGTCGACCGTTAGCATTTAGGAGCCCAACGGCAACTGACCTTACTCATGCCCAGTTTTTTGTGCAAGATCCGCAATACGCTTTCAATTGAGATGCTTATGATCTCGGCTAACTGTTCCTCAGTCAACCGATTGTTCTCCAAAATGGGATATTCCATTTTGGACTCAAAGACCCAGACCCAGAGTCACTGCCAAATTTGAAATTTGTGTGCTTAAAATTTGACAGTATAAAATAATAGGCATTGATCTATTCACTTAAATATCTTGTGAAACAAAAGCTAGCTAGCTCATTTATCTTGGTTACAACGATGGCAGCAAGGTTTGACTTGATGCGATGGCAAGAAATTAAACACATTAAAATATTGAATTGAATTGAATTAATAAAATTGTAATTTAAGTTATTATTAATGTTTTTTACATTAATCTCATTGTAAATGAACTGAAATGTTTTTATGAGAATAAATATTTATAATAGGTTAGGAAAAAAGTTTCTTCACATTTTTTAAGAAAATTTTTAATATTGTTTATTTTCATTTAACTAAAGTAGGTGCCATTTTGTTCGGAAACTTTTTGCCATCTTGTATGTAGGGACATGATCCTATTGCTATAGAAATATTGGGGCTTCTGATCAAAATACCGCGACAAGTGGTTTTGGCAGTCCTCTCGTGATGCCAAACACTGCCTAAAGAATTCTGCAGAGACCGAAACAGGTAGAAATCAGAAGGTGCAAGGTCTATACGGCGTATGCATTAACACCTCCCAGCCAAACTCTCCTATTTTTTGCTGAGTGGCTAAAGATGTGTGAGGTCTAGCGTTATCATGATGAAAAACCACACCCCTTCTGTTGATTAATTCCGGCCGCTTTCTCCCAACTTCTTGCTTTAACCTCATCAGTTGTTCACAGTAGAGTTCAGAATCGATGGTCCTGCTTGGTGGTAACAGCTCATAATGAATATTGCCCTTCCAATCCCACCACACACACAGCATCACCTTGTTGCGAGTAAACCCGGGTTTCGCCACAGTCTGTGAAGTCTGACCGGCCTTTGACCACGACCTTTTTCGCACGTTCTTGTCGTACGTGATCCACTTTTCATCACCAGTTATCAGCTTCTTCAAAAATGGTTCAGTTTCACAAATGAGTACACTGTACCCAGTTTTTTTCAAATGCGCCAAAACTGTTTTGTGGTCAATTCCAAGTTCTTCAGCTACGTCCGTTACTACTGATATGCCGATCTTGCTCCACTTTTTCAAAAATGGCATCCATTTTATCGATAATAGGGCGACCAGAGCGACGTGAATCGTTGACATCAAAATTTCCGGATTGAAAACGCTTAAACCAATTTTTTTTTCACAGACATTGCACTAGCTCCATAAACATCGCAATTTTTTTTTGTAGTAAAATTTTAAAATGTATCGAATTTCTTCATTAGATTCACTCATCTTGACAGTAAGAAAAACAAATGAAAATCACACATTTTCCTAATTTGAATATGGAATTATCTTCTTAAAAATTTTAACTTATAATGATATCAAAACCAGCCAGATACAAATAGTAAAGCCAAAGAGATTTTATTACAAGTTCATACATACTATATGCGAAAAGACTTTTTCCCCAACCTATATTATTTTGAATTTTGCAATTACAATGCTATATATAATTTCAAGATTTTACTTTTACTAGAAAAAATCAACCAGCCTCAGAAAGGAATCGAACCACGACCTTTGGATAACCGGTCCAATGCTCTGCCCCCTGTACCGAGGCCCATAAATTATGCCCGAGGAGAATAAATATCTTTAAACCTAAACCTGAATTAATCTAAACAGTACTCAATATCAGGAAAAAGTATTTTTTTCAAAACATATATACTTCAATTATTGATCAACAATAAAATAAAATATACCAGTTTTCTTCTACTTGAAACATCCTTAAAGTATCTCTTTGGAACGCAATAAATCATTTACGCATCCACAATCCTGAACCATTACTTTTACATAAGCCCTCAGTGGAAACACAAGACAATTGGACATAATTTTTGTATAATAAATGATGTTACCTATGCACTAATCGGTACACTCTTACGGCGCGCATCAATCTTCATTACCGTGTAACCGGCGCTTGCGATTAATTCCACATGTAGGTTCGTGAAAGTTGCATCATTATCGGCCACCTCGAGGCCATACTTACGGCGCCGTGGCTTACCGGCCCTTGCATCTGATTCTAATTTGCTGTCTGTTTAATTAACAACGCCCATGTTTACACATCTAGAGTGTTACATAGTTGAATTTATTGCATTGAAGGTATGGCAATAAGATAGAAGGACCAGATCTTATCTATTTTTAAGATGAATGCCTAATTGGATATATTCTACCCACTTATATGTATAGTGATTCATGTAAAAAGGAGTTGTTTCTCTTCCAATGACACAAAACTAATAACGTATTATAAAAATGTATACGTAAAACATAATTATAGTAAACAATGATTGTGGTTAACATGTCAGTTTTATGAGAGCTTAAAAAGGCGATTTACAATACAATACATGATATAAACGCAAAAACAGGTAATAACGTACTAGAGGCCAGTAACCATCCCTCGTTTGTTTATGTAGCAGCCAACTTTTAAATTAGTTACTTAATTAATGTTTGTACGAAAAACTAATACCAAAGATTTAACACAAATACAGAAAAGACTTTCTTTAAACGTAATCAATAGTGAAAACTATTTATTAAATTTTTTGTATTCACAACTCAAATATTCGTTACACAATCATCGCGTCGATTTTTACATCAGTTGCGGTATTCGAGTACTTACCACTAAACTGAATCAGAATATTATTGTTGGTACCCTTCCATTTCGGAGAAGTCTATTACAGGTTAATATCGTGTTTATCTATGCGTTTGCAATCACGCCTAATACCTACCAATTCCATCGCAATTTCGTTTCAATGTTTTAGTCCGTAGCGGGTGTGCGCGAGCGCGGCGCGGCGGCGGAGCGGTGGAGCGGTGCGATGCTATGTCGTCGCGGCCCGTGCCGTGCGGGCGCCTTTCACCGCGGGTCGGAGGTCAGGGCGCGCTCAGGTGCTCCGCCCTCGGCGCGTACCCCCCCGCCCCGCCCTGCAGCCTCCCTCGCCCTGTGCCCGCGCTAACGGCCCGCCACCATTGCCCTATTCAGCTGTCGTCGCGCAAACACCGCCGCCGCTGGGAACAACAACACTTATGAATTATTCCACCGCTCTATACACCGTTTGGAAACAATTACAAAACAATACGAATTCATATCATAAATTTTACAACGCTCTTTGTTTCAGCTCGTGCTTACTATTATACGAATGACTAATTCCCTGTTTAATTTATAGATAGAGGCGGTATAATAGCATTAGAAAGTGTTATCGCACTTTTTGTTAGTATTGTTTTGAATACGATAATTTCCTGTTGACGATAACGAGCGAATCAATTTTGGCGTGCTATGAATTGCGTATCGTTGTGGCGTGCAAGATGCATCGTTAGTGTTAATGCGGGTACGCAGCGGAAGCTGCGCATAGCGAGCTTTCGGCGGTTCCCACGGCCCCCTCCCGCGCCCGCCCGCCGGTTACACAATGAGAGGTGAACGCGGATCTAAGCAATCGCTTAACCTCGCCCACTGCGCCCGCGCGGCGCGATGCGGCGCGGGCACAGCGAGAGCATTCAATTTCATTAAGGAAAACCGGCCATTACCGTCTTCAACTAGTATTATGGAGCGCTTTCCATGTTTTATGTTCCCCACGGATACACATAAATTGCTTTTTAACATAGTTAATGATCATTCAAGCAGATGTGCTACCTAAGATGTAGTTTGACAGTCATCGTTGATTATTTACAGTGATTAATTCATCCACGTTTGGCTATATACTACAAAGCGGTAGATTTTAAAATTGCTTTCCACACTACCTCTATTCACATACTTATACTTTATTGATAGCTCATTGGCAGTAAACGTTAATAAATTACAAGAAATTAATTGAATCTAAATAGCTGCAGTCTAAGATTAATTTAACTTCTCATCACAGGCAAGCTTATCATTTCATCTTTATTTATTGCATATACATATAATCACAATCACATTAATATAATACAGTAAGACATAACAGATTTATGTAATACAACGTGCTCAACAACAACTAATTAAGTTACTGTTTTTGTTTATATGGGCAGCGAGAAAAGTGGTAGTGAATTGAACCCAGCCATCCATCCTGGGAGATTTTCAAGAAGTAAACATCACATGAGCGTATTCCCGTACAAACTTATACAGCTTACAATTATCTCCAAGGCGTACGAGCCGAAACAAAACAAATTTAGTCATAACTGTATCTATAACTAATGTAAAATGTAGTCATAACATCATCATATCTGTATTACGGTTCTTCTCTACCATAATCGAGTAAACGCACCACGAAGGTGCAACGCCAAAATTTCCATTAAGTTTTGATTTATACAATTCGGTTCGGTGCAATGAGACGGTCAGGTACCTTTTGTTCGGCTCGCGACGGGCGGCCAGTGATGGGCACTTTCGATACATCCGGCACACCGGAGGGGTCACGACCGCGCTTTGTGCCCACCGTCGGTACGCGTGACCCACGTGTGATTACGCTCTCTTAATTACGCTGTCACATCGTCACTTGACGGACGATAGTGAAAGTGGCCCAACATAATAATAGACGGAATGCAACAACCATAATTTATGGATTTAACATTATTGATGGAAACAATATTCTCGCTTTGAAAGCTAATAATGGACTTTGTTGCTATGTAAAAAATGTTTTTATGTAAGTAAGCTCACTCTGTGAAGTATTTTTAAACACGTAGTCGTGATTTTAGCACCGGTTCGGAATGCAGTCTTCTATCGAGAATAGTCCGGCAAAAACTCGTTGTAGCGTCTTTCAAAAAAACTATACTTAAGTTATGCTTAAATCTGATAACAACTTTTACATATAAATTGTCCCAACATGAAACCTGTACAGTTTCTTTTGTTCAAGAAGTATTAGGATTAGATTTGAACAAAGTTAAAAAATGTGTTAATCTTGTTCTTAATGTTCATTCTAACTTCCTATTCATGGGACTATGTCTCTGTCATCAAGCAAAATTATAGTTTTAAATTTAATTTTAATTATTATGTTATTTTTGTCTGCTCACAAATAACGTGATATATTATCATAGGCACGAGACAGAAACGTAAATCAAGTTGTTGATTTTTGCATAATTATTTAAAGCGAAGACCGACTTGCGAATCCTTCTTTATATTATATACCTATGCGGAAGTGAGTTGTTTGTTCGTACGTCCTTCCTTTACGACAAAATGGAGCAATGACGCCCTGTTGATATTTTGTATAGATATGGTAATTTGATGGTCCTTATTGTGTTACAGGTCACTTTTATCCCGTTAAAATACAATGTTTTGGGACACTTGATTACATATATAGGTTTTTATGACAGACCGATCTTTTTTTTATCTTTACAGGTAAGCACATTGCTTTCATCTCACCTTATATTAAGTGATGATAAGGCCAATGGTGGTAGCACACTTTACCGAGAACCTTCAACTACTGAGGCACTGGCTATCTTATCTCTAGCTGCTAACATTGATGTTATGGCGGTAGCTAGCCAGGTGAACAATCAAGCCATACCACCCAACATAGTAGAATGAGAATGAAATAGGAATCAAACGCGGGACCTCCGGGTAGTCTTAACCACTTCGTGAGGGCAAAATCCAGCCGGCAGCTTTACTAGAAAGGTCTAAGATGTTTTGGATCAATACAGAATAACACTGAAACCTTTTGGTATTATTACAAACAGAAAATCAGACCTATCCAACCGTATTCTTGGACACTTATAATTAAAAAAGAAAAATATAATTTTGTGTCGGTTTTGTTTTACAAATAGCTCCACTTTAATACGGAAATTTTTTGTCTGAACGGACACATTCGCAAATATCATAATGCTTTTTTATTATACTAATGCGTCGTTACGCATATCAGGGTCACGTATGGGTGAGTTCGGGCTTGCCTTGCGCATAGGGTTGCCAGATGTCCGGTAGTAGCCGGCTTTAGCGGTTGTCATGTCGAGATGTTAACATGTCAACATCTCAAGATTTTAAGACCATGTCCGATCAGGTTTTTATTTAGGTATTTTACGGTTTCAGCCTGACTTTTGTTAGACTTTTGGTCTGTGTAAGCGTTGAAGAGAAAGGGTGCAACACTTTAATATGTATGCGAAATGACAGTCAAGAGTAAATTTCAGCTTTAAATAAAAATATCCGGCTTGTAGGGCCTAAGACGGGATAAATGTGGTGTCGAGTCCGGTTTTTGAATTTTAGGACCTGGTAACCCTACGTGCGCAAGCGCAGGGTTTCCAGGCATTCGGTTCCGGCTTCGAAATGGGCCGGTCGTCCTTGAGTGACGCGCCGTCTTCGACTCGATCGCACAACAGTCAATCAGAGCTCGTCAGCAACACTTTAATGAATACTGTCGATTTCTGTAATAATATGTCAACTGACAGTAGCCAGAGAGTTCCGTATTACAAATATATTTATTTGCGAACACGTTAGCTATATTTTTAGGTTAATATTTATATTATCATTAGCTTATAAACGTCCCACAGCTGGGCAAAGGCCCTAGGAAAAGGAAATAATGTAAATTTCTAAAATTTCCTTTGTTGTTTAATACTTTTATACTTATGTATTTTAATCCTAAGATTATTTTGGATTGACTTCAACGTAGTAAGGTAGATAAGTATTAAAATAAAAATGCTAAACGATCTTATAGTTTTTTTACATTTACGGTATGCTCTATTAACTTAAAACAAAAGTGTCATGGTACAACTAATGATAAAGTTCGTACGGTGATATATTGGAATATGAAACTGTTGATGACCAAATCGTACCAGCTAGTTTTCTTATATAAAGTAGGTAAACACCAATATGCACCAATTAGTCATAATTATTCGATATCCAAGGAAGGCAATTAAGTGCAATGGACATGACATTCTCTCGCGGGTTAAATAACGATGTGAGCCGTAACTTCACGACAATAATCGCGATGTTAATAAATCTTAAATTAAAAAAATTATCTGATACTTATCTCGGTCGATGTTTTTTTAAAATCGGCTAACATGGAACCTGTTTTGTAAATTGGGCGCTCTGTTTCTTCACGTTGACATTTTCATACGACTGAAGTACGTGTTTGCGAATTAGGGTAAGGATCTGAACCGAGTAAAACCTAGGTCCACCTGTAACAATAAACCTGGACTTTAACCAAAACTCAATAATCACAACAAGCGCTATACATACCTATTTAAAATCGTGTGATATACTTTAAAGATGTAGTGAAGAACAGGAACCACAAGTCTTGGTCGCCAAAAAGCTAAATGGCGGATAATATAAGTCAAGTATCGTATAGGGAAAAAACTGTATGCAATAAGCCGTAAGGAGAGGATGGCGTGCAAATGAGGAGACCTGTACTCAGCAGAAAGTGAATATATATATATATATATATATATATTCATATTTATGATATTATTTATGATATCATAAATATGTCTATTTTTAGTACAAACAATGACTAATATTTTATTAATAATTTTAATTTTAGTTTGTTACTTTTTCGTTCTTCAGAGAAATTAATAAAAAAGGGATCCATATCAAAGTCAATACCAACCATGCTAACAATTATATATAGTTTCAAAAACAAACAAAACTAATTATTATTACAATTTGAAAAAAGACAAAGTGCTGAAAAAATCCACGAGCGGGATTCGAACCAGCACCCCATGATTGTAATTTGTCCCCAACAATATTTGCGTAAAATTTTATGTAAATAATCATTAATATAGCTTGAATAATTCTTAACTGATCTTTCAATATTTGTAAAGATATTAAGATCGGATATTGATGACGTAGTTGTCGACATTGAATAGGGCTCCATTGGCTTATAAAGTAAAAGTAGATAGGTAGTGTTGATTAATTTCGGCGAGTTGGATTGAGCCACGATAGCATAGTTGGCAATGCACCTGACCCGGCATGTCATGGGGTGCGGGTTCGAATCCCGCTCGTGGATTTTTGTCAACACTTTGTCTTTTTTCAAATTGTAATTTGTTCGCAACAATATTTAAGTAAAATTGTATGTAAATAATCATAATTATATATAAGTTTTTACATCATATTCAAACAGATTTAATTTTGGATTAGTTTTATTATTTTTTCATTAATATTTATGTATGCTGCTAGTTAACTAAGCTGTAAGTTTTTATTTTTTAAGAGGGCTTACTATTCTTTTCTAGCCATAGAAGACTAAAATCTATAACAGTCGAAAAAACATTGCCATTTAAAAAAAATACTAATAAGAGTTAGTAAACTTATCCAGTACTGAAACATAAAGAGTTATAAAATGTTTTTGTTTTGTTTATATAATTTTAACGCAAATTTTGTTGCGATACAAATTACAAAAACACAATGTTGAAAAAATTTCCACGAGTAGGATTTGAACCTGCACCCTTCTGACGTTAATAACGGTAGTTGTTGACATTGAATTGGCGCCTTTGGCTTTCAAAGTAAAAAAGTAAATAGTGTTGAATAATTTCGGCGGGCTGGTTAGAACCACGATAGCTCAATTGGAAGAGCACCTGACCCGGTATGTCAGAAGGGTGCAGGTTCAAATCCTGCTCGTGGAACTTTTTTCAACATTGTGTTTTTGTAATAAAGAGTTATCTTAAAATTAACGAAGTATTTATAGAATAACTAGACTAGTGAGTACAACATTACAGTTACCTACTCATATGCGACCACCGATCAGTTAAGGATCGGCCACTGTGTTATAATATGGCGCTCGTAAATCAAGTGAATGATCAATTTACACTTCCGAGTGACAGCGTGGGCAGAACACGTTATTAGCCGGAGCAGTTCTAACATTGCCTAATACTTTGAGAAGAACATAAAATTTGAATCTCCTAAGTGACGTATCACATTTCTTGTTATGAAATACAATGAATGCACATTGTTTTTTGGGTATATATAGGATATGTCAATCACAAAATCTCAAGAATAAAAAAACCCAAAACTTTGAAAAGAAGGTTCATAGTCCTCTAAAAAGTTTTATAAAAATCGGTATAACAGGGTACGGGTGTTTATGTGGACGAAAACATATTTTTTGTTAACAATTACGCCAATCAACCGAGAATTTTCAATACATTTCCGTAAACCTTACAAAGTTACATGAAAGTTGAGACTGTCAAACATTGACCGATTTATAAAAATGACAAAATACTGAATAGCTGTCTGATTACCCGTACTTCCTAATCATACGTAACGGTAGAAATATCTTTAAAATGTATAGCCATCTCAAATTAAATGACAATTCTTTACGAGGTTCTATTACTCAAGCCAGCATTGTCAATGCTTGATGGCAATACGGTGGCAATTGTAAGCTCTACAACTTTGATTTTTATTCTAGTGTAACATGATTTAATATCCGTTGTGCGGTGAGCGGAGTAATAAAATGCCAAAGGCGATGGAACATCGGACGATCCATCATTAATTAATATTAGGCTGTCACAGATGTGTTGGTGTTGCACAAGGCACTTGCTGCGGTTTACGTGGGCCTGTGTCTCAGCTGGCTCTCTTCAAATTTCAATATAGTACACACTGTGGTAGTAAGTTTTATTATTCCAATTCGGAAAAGTGTTGGCTCTGTCTACCCCGTCTTTATCCAACACTATCTACTCTTACTTTGTTTTAAAGGAACCTTTAAACTCGTACAATGTCAACAACTACGTCATCGACATCCTATCTTATTTTTTTTTATAAACATCAATGGTCAGGTCAAATTAAGCAAGCTATGTTTATAAAAAAGGGCATATAATTACGCAAATTTTATTGCGAACAAATTTAAAGTTTGTATTTTCGTACATCAGTGTATATTATACGATTATACTAGAAATAGAAATATTTACATACTCAATAATAAATATTAACTAAAATTAAAAACATTAGTTCAACTATAGACCGGCGTGTAACAAGTTGTGCAAAGTGTCTGTGTATCAGACAAATTGTCAAACATTGACAAGGGGACGCTTCGTCTTTTGGAACTACGTGAGATTTATTTGATCAAAGGTCTACTTGAAGAGATGTGCTTTTGTAGGTGTTGGTATGCATGAGTATGCCACATGAAAATCAATTGCCAAAGAGATATAAAAGTGATACTCTTTCATAAATAAACTAAGCTTAAAGTACGCAATAGGTTTTTGATTTACTTCGCATTATTCTACGTATGTATTAAATTGGAAAGTTAAGTACCTATTTTTTGTTAAATTATGCAAATTAAGTCCTTTCATACGATACCCCACATGACACGGTTAACTTACTTCAAAATTTGGACCCCCGTTACTTGCATAAAGACCCTGTTTTTTTTGTAATTTAATTAAATATGTATAGTTTTCACACCTTTTCCCTGTATTTTTAGTATAAGACGATATTACTTGGCAAACTTCCTAGTTCTAGGTCAACGGCATGATTTTTCATTCCCTTGAGAGTGTCGAAATATACCTACGTTTTTGCGACATAAACAACCGTATCTTTTTTTTCGTTAAAAACTCAACTCGATTTTCCACTCGATACACGTTCCCGAGATAAAGGGTATTGACAGACAGACAGACAGACATACGGACAACAAAGTGATCCTATAAGGGTTCCGTTTTTTCCTTTTGAGGTACAGAACCCTAAAAATTAAAAATGTTTAAAACTATTCCATAACAATTGATCCGTGTCACCTATCGTAAGTACTGGCCTGGCCACATACTATATCATATAATACAGTCATGCTACAGTCAACCTGATTTATAGACGAAGAGAACCTTAAATTCATCATCCAGCCTAAGTAGCCAAACATAAACTAAGACGTCACTCTCTCGGTAGAATGCGCTTACGAGATTCTTAGTGGCGTTTAAGCTGGAATGTCGAAAGCTTCTAAAGGCTAGGAACTCGGTTCGAATTAACTTGGTTGTGGTGCAGGAATAGCCCACACCACAAGCCCATTTATGGTCAGTGCTAACGGCCGCCAATTTACGACCACAGCCGAAAACAACGTGGCTTTCGTGGCACTTACAATCATTAAGTTGAAACTGCACTAAAACCGCTTTGAAGCTTACGTTAAAAAAATGGCATCTATCCACATACTGACGATTCACTTTATTCAAAATATGACTTAACTATGTCTATGAATAAAATGTTTTTATTTTGTTTATATAATTTTAACGCAAATTTTGTTGCGAAACAAATTACAAAAACACAATGTTGTAAAAATTTCCACGAGCAGGATTTGAACCTGCACCCTTCTGACATACCGGGTCAGGTGCTCTTCCAATTGAGCTATCGTGGTTCTAACCAGCCCGCCGAAATTATTCAACACTATTTACTTTTTACTTTGAAAGCCAAAGGCATCCATTCAATGTCAACAATGTTAATGACGGTAGTTGTTAGAACCACGATAGCTCAATTGGAAGAGCACCTGACCCGGTATGTCAGAAGGGTGCAGGTTCAAATCCTGCTCGTGGAATTTTTTTCAACATTGTGTTTTTGTAATGTCTATGAATAATAAAATCTAAGTATAATTAAAATGTAAAAGAATAATTAAGTATCGATTACGCACAGTTTATAATAAATACATCGCAAACAAAACTCGGTCACTACTTTTCATTCCTATTTCATGAGTGTTAAGCATACAAGCGTAAATATGTTGTAATAGCTTCATAATTGTTGTACTTGTAACGAACGTCACGCCTTATCATGTGAGAAATATGTTACTGTGGGACAGGAACTATACCTACCGCACTATATGACTGTATGAGTACAACAGAATCTGCAAGCATCCTTATTGCTATAGAAATAAAGTACACATAAACTTACTTCCTTTATGAGCGAGAGGTATTATGAATTAGTTACCGCAATTATTACTTCTGTATACAGTAATCTTGTAACAACCTTGCACCCGTATTCGTCACAACACACGAGAACGTAACTGAAGAGCTCGATTTGTCGTGGTAAAATAATAAGATGCGTATCCGATAACTATTCAATCACGTTATCTCGTCACACAAATAGTAGCATGATTAGGCAGACAATATTGGTGTGGAAAATTACGAAATTTAAGTATCAATGATATACTATAAATTTACATACTTATTGAAACATTATAAAATCTCATAACGTGCATCATCGCTAGATAAGCGAGATTTTTCAGAAACTGTCTGATATCTAAATCCATTCTGCAAACCTCCTGGTAAGGTTGCAAATGCAACTAGGTAAAAGAGAAATGACAAACTGTTGAAGCAAGGATGCAGTCCGTTCTTCACACAACTTTATTTGACTTTTTGTCAGTTTTATGCGTTTTTTTAATTGTCTTTTATGGGCAGACCGCGATAATAAAAATATAATTATAGTGGTTAAACACCGGCATTAGGCCTGGCCGTCTCTGGTTCGATTCCCAGCACCCCGCTGGGAATGATACATATTATAACCAATTCTTCAGTGGTCTTACCGTGGCTTACCGTCCCTTAACATTAGGTGAGCTATAGGCCATGCGCTTTGCGTTCCGGAATAAAAATACAAGATAACATAGCTAGTTACAATTTTTTTATTTTTCTAAATGACGTGATGTCATCACTCTGTGTTGGCACTGTAGAAGTAATCTATAGCGCAAGCTTAATCCACCTAAAATTACCGTATCCAAATTTAAAATAAACTATGTATCACGCTCGGCCCATTCGCAAAGTCTCTTCGGGTAACGTGCAACAATCAACACGCAATTTCGCTCTCACGTGATCTAAGCTAATCGAAAAAGAAATCTCACGTCTACTATCTTACCATCAGCTTAACTTACTACGTACTTACCGGATATTGTTGCAATAATATTGTTATAATAAATACATAAAATAAACCATTTTTGTTTCCTAAAGTTTACGCGAACACTACACATTGAAATGAAACAACTTTTACGGATCTACTCGCGTTTATTTTACACATTAGTTTTAATTAATGTTTATCCTGACGTTTCGAACCCTTTGCAGGGTCCGTGGTCACAGGGAGACTGAGGTGTTGGTCGTCTCATAATTAGTTAGTAGCTTGTATACCCTCATTTAAATTAATCAGGTGCATTCCGTTTTACGCAGAACGAGCTTACAGTATCTTTTGGTCTGGCAGTATGGTGTTGGGGCTGGGATTTAATATTCTGTATGATGGGATCCCAGGCTGGTGGTAGATTCCAACCATCTTCTCTATTAAAATTAGGATGTTTTTTAATTTCAATAGCCTCGCGTATCATCCTAGGGATGAATCGTTGTTCTCTGGCGAGTATTTGTGGTTTATCAAATCTGATATAATGGTTGGGCCCCTCAAGTGAATGTTCGCATACCGCAGACTTATTTTCGCGCACATAGCCGACGTCAAGCATAGACCTCAGTCTCCCTGTGACCACGGACCCTGCAAAGGGTTCGAAACGTCAGGATAAACATTAATTAAAACTAATGTGTAAAATAAACGCGAGTAGATCCGTAAAAGTTGTTTCATTTTAAACCATTTTTCCTAAAAGTATTTACATTACTTAGTTTTAACGAAAAATTTTGGTAGTAAACTAATTAAGCGGTTACAAATATAATATAATGAAAATTTACTCCTACTTCCTATAAATAATAATTTTAATATGTTTGTCATTATTGAATTCGTACAAGGATAATTTTATTGCAATATTCACTGATTTGTTTTAATTGTGTAATTGATAATAATATTTTAGTAATAATAGTAAGTAATAATAATGAGGTATTTGATTAGTTTAGGTCATAACGTGTGTAATAAGAAAAATAATTACAAATAGACGACAACTATGCGATCAGTATAAAGCAAAACAGAGTTGAGCTTATGTGATATATTGTATAATGATATTGAGGTTTATAAATTTTTATCCGATGACATGGAAAAATCCAGTTAATACTTACTCGCAAAATCCAATGTGTACACGCGTATGCATAACGTAACGAACTGACATAACGGTTAAAAATAACAGTAAAATAACGGATTTTATATCACAATACAGGCAACTCCTTGGCACCTTCAACTTTAAGTAACAGACTGCTAAAATATAGTATAAGTGTAATCCGTCATTTTACATAACTCTCTGACAACAGCATAGGAGTATGTTGTTTGTGTCTCTAAAGGGTCAACAATGATTGTAGTTATTAAACTATTACAGAAAGCAACAAATTAATCAACTTGCGGCAAACACACTTACTGAACACTTGAATGGGCACCAATCACCATAGATTATACAGCACGACATATAACGTAACTTTTGAGGAAACTTTGTTTAACAAATTTTTACTTCTACTACATATATTGTTTTCTAAAGTTTACGCAAACACTACACATTGAAATGAGACACCTCCCTGTCTCCCTGTCGGTCTCCCTGTGACCACGGACCCTGCAAAGGGTTCGAAACGTCAGGATAAACATTAATTAAAACTAATGTGTAAAATAAACGCGAGTAGATCCGTAAAAGTTGTTTCATTTCTACTACATATTTTTTTCAAAGTTATAATATTTAAACAACAGAGTACACTTGATGACTACGTATAACAAATAATGTTTTAACCATTTAAGACGGCCTGTCATAATAATGCTAGTAGGGTCCTAACTTCGATTAATAGTAGTATACCTACTAGATTAAGGATCCGGCACAAAACGGTTGGCGTTTACATGATCGTCTAAATATGTAACAACATTAAATATATTAGTATAGCATCAGTTTATTATAAACCTTAAATCTCGAGCAACTAAGATTGCAAAATACTTGTACTTAATACTGCCATCGACCACCCTAATCTATCTATCTATATATACACAGTCAGGTCATAAATTCTGTCACATGTTTAATATAAAATAATTGAGACAAGTTTATTCATTATGTAACCATTTATATACCAAAATGAACTTAACAAAACATAGATTCTTATGACAATAAAAGTTCTTATGAAAATAAAGTTTATTCAAAATGACCTCCGTGATTTTGAATACAGGCCTTCAATCTGTGCGGCCAGTCGTCTATCGCAGCACGAACGAGGTCCATGTCAATATCGGCGGCTGCCTTAATCAAGGATGTCTTGAGTGACTTCAAATTGGGATGAGGCTTTGAGCACGCCTTTTCCTCCAAATGTTGGCATATCTTGTAATCTAACGGACTCAAATCTGGACTGGAGGAGGGCCAGTCTTCGTGCCGGATGAAGTCGATTTCACGCGCCGCCAGCCAGCCTTGTGTGCTCTTCGATCTATGAGCTGGCGCCGAATCTTGTTGGAATACCCAGTGCCTGTTATTGAACACGGTATGAGAAACAGGTTCCACAAGATTCGTCAGGACTGTATTTTGATACACAACTGCATTCGTTTTTACACCTTTCTCACAAAAATGTACCTCTGTTAAGCCCCAATAAGAAACTCCCAACCATACCATGAGCGAGGATGGAAAATGACCTCGTTGGACACGCGGAATACGGTTGCTCGCTTCTTCACTACTGTGTACATACACCTTATCATTTTGTTTGTTGTAGCTCTCTTCTACGGTAAAATTTTTTTCATCCGAAAAAAGAATTTCCCGATATTTTTTTCCCGCGTACCGCTTCAACAAAGCGCGGCATCTCTTCAGTCTCAGGTCCATTAGACGAGCATTCAAACGATGTCCTGTTTTTCTTCGATATGCCCGAAGCCCTAAGTCTTAATTTAACACCCTTTTCACCGTGGTTCTGCTTAACCCCATCTAAAGGGCCAACAGTTTCTGCTTACGTTTGGGATTTCTTTGAATTCGCGCCTTCACAGCTTTTATCACTGCTGGAGTCCTAACAGACCGAGGGCGACCACTTCTTGACCTGTCATCTACACTAGAGTCTTCATTGTATCGTTTGATGGTACGATAAACGAATCTTTTGGTTAAATTCAAATTTTTCAGTATGTCAAAAATTTGAATTAGCGCGTAACCGCAACGATGCAACGCAATAACTGCAACACGGTCTTCTTTAAGCGTCCACTCCATATTTAAAAATGAGTAAATTCTAAAAAGTTTACATTTTTATTTTCATGAACAATTCGAAATTCGAATTCAATAAACTTTTTTGTGGCCAGCATTCTAAAAGAAAAGTTTTTACTGTGTGACAATACTTATGACCTGACTGTGTATATATAAATCAATTGCTGTTCGTTTGTCTCGCTTAAACTCGAGAATGGCTGGACCGATTTGGCTAATTTTGATTGTGAAATATTTGTGGAAGTTCAAGGAAGGCTTAAACGGTGAGAAACATAAATAATAAGTAACGGAAAATACTAAAAATGACAATTTAATTTTCCAATACAAAATGATTTGTTTGTTTTGTTGTCATTGAAACTAAAAGCGGTACGTAGTCCGCTAGTTTTAAATAAAAACACAAAAGAATATTGTGGTTTTATTTCTCGGAGCGTTATTGAAGCGCTTGCCGGAAATCTAGTACTACGAGTATTATTAATGAATAATGATAATAATAATAATAATGATCGAATGTTAGTAACAATTATGTGTTGCCAACAAATCATTTCACTTCATGCGAAAGTCAAAATTTTTGACACACACAGCTCTCGGCGGCGGTATTTCCGGACCATTACGACTTAGGGATCTTCAAGAAACGAGCCTATTCCTTCCTTAAAGGCCGGCAACGCATCTGCGACTCCTCTGGTTTTGCGGGTGGCGGGCGGCGGTGATTGCTTCCCATCAGGTGACCCTCATACTCGTTTGCCTCCTACTAATATTAAAAAAACACACACACACTCACACACACGATTAAGGATATCATTACTTTTTGATGCCCACTCCTACCAATACTTGTCTGTAAACATTTAATTAAAGTATTATTCAGCTTCGCATGTAATTGATTCGATGCGTGCAATAGTGTTTCATGCTAGTCTAGTCTGACGGCACCTAACCCACGCTGACTTAACCTATGTAACCCAATGTAAACACAGTCTAATACAAACCTTACCCAGTCCGACGCCAGTCCTGAGCTGGATGCACACTTCACGTGACCCCTGCCACCTTTCCGTATGAGGAACCGGCAAAATTAGTGAATTACGTTAATAACATCGTTTCCAAACTCGTTGCAATAAACACCTACAGTCATTTGTTTTCCCGACAAAAGTTATTAACATCTGCAAGGTAGAGTTAAAGTTGTCTTTTGTTCATCAACTTGCTAGTTGATTGTCACTATCAAACACCCACGCGAAACCTCAATAAGAGTGTATTAAGAAACTAGTGTGACCAACCCAGAGTTTACATACCGGAATACCAGAAACTAAATATAAATAATTATGCTAAGTCTTTGCATGGTTGGGACAACTAAGTAGACAGTACAATCGGCAACAAGCTGATATGTACAATTTCCGCAATCATTCATAACGAAAAAGGATGAAAATGTACTCTCTCTAACACCAGCATAGAGGTTTGTTATGCTATTATATCATCAGTGAAGAGGTTTCACTTTGTTGTTAAACAAAATTACATTATGCAACTGGGTATTGAACACCTCCGGGCGCGGACTCACTCACTTAACAAGTAAATCACCATTACTGCACATATTTTTCTAGAATAAAATGACGGGTAAAATTTTAAAAAGATTATTAACTATATAAAAAAAACTTGTTTATCTGCAGTTAGAAATGAGGAATCTAGTCATAAAAACAATCCAATAAAATATAAGCTTAGGTATCAATTAACTATCGCGATAGAGAGTTTAATTTATAGTAAGATAAACTATTCGTAAGTAAATTGTTCTGTGGTTGTAATCGCTGGTCATAATTATGCGCTGCAGGATTACGCAGTTTTGACAGCGCAAGGTATCAGTCACTGGCCGCTAGATTTTTAATGGCCGTGTCAGAGGTCATCCACCTTTTCGATCGCTATGACATCAGACTCACTACTTGAGATTACAAAATGCTTACTCTCACTCACGTAACACTGCATTTGAGCTAGGCCTTACAGTAAGTTTCAATAAATTTTGTAACATCATCAAAGCCGTCATGGCTATGATGAGAATGGACAAACTTTCGTATTGCACGCGCTTAGATAATAATATATTTAATAGTGAGTTAAATCTGATAATGCACCGTTCTTATACCTAACGCCGATGACCTATATGGCCTAGTGGCTCTGACGTTTAACCTAAAGGGTCGAGGCGCAAAGAAGATAACCTACAGAGAAACAGCTTCATACAAGCTGGTATAGGTACATCACATAGATTCGCAGAGTTGTGTGATATGCGATTGCGATTTATTTTACGACAGCAGCGTCTAATGGGGGCTTGAAAATTGAAATGGCATCGATGCAATTACAATTGGTTACACAAGGTCGTCAGTAGTTGTCAGTGGTTATTCGATCCCATACAATACTTACTTAGTAGTAGAGTAGTAAAAAAGAAACTCAGCACACTCAGCGGCGGCTTCGGGTGTCCTCGGTGAAACGTCGAGCTGAAATTTTGTTCCAAAAAAAGGTATGTTTTTATATAAAATATTTTAGATTATGGTCTAATGCTTGCGTACCTATTATTCGATTTAAAATGAATTAAATTAATTATTTTTGGAGTAAAAAATTATTTACTTAGGTAGGTACGTATTACTTCATCGCTACAATTGATGGATATTGGCTTAATCACCACGCTTGCCAAATATATGTTGGTGATCGATCACAAACCCGGGCTATGTATCGGAAAATCGAATTTACAATTCGGCCACCGAGGCGTTACTTACAGGTGTTATATAATACTACTTTCAATTAAATAAGTCTGTATATTATTAAGTTTAAGTTTAAGTTCATTAAGAATAAAATATACTTACTTATGAAAATATAAGCAAAAAATTACCTGAAGTATTTATCGGTAGTCAAACGGTTTAAATAAACTATGAAAATCGTGAGTATTAAAGATAAAAACAGTTAAGGTAATAATGTTTTCTAAAGTTTACGCGAACACTACACATTAAAATGAAACAACTGTAGGAACCCGCGTTAAAGTACAGACGCCTGCACATCAACCTACCACAAACTGTCAAATTTCCTCAATAGACTTTGAACTTTATGTTTAAGGCATAAGGTCGACAATGTATTGAAGAAATTTGACAGTTTTGGGTCGGGTGGGCGTTTAATTTTTTCACTGTATTTTATAAGTAAAATTTAAACACTGAAAAAAGACGACAACCTCAGGCGGGAATCGAACCACGCACCTTCCGCATTCCGGGCGGCTGCCTTAACCACTTGGCTACCGAGGTCTGGCTTTCACCCGTCGAAATTTTTCAGTGCTTGATGCTTATGTTTTTTAGTCAACATTGCTTCATCAATCTTAGAAGTTTTCACCTCTGAGATCCGAAAGAAATATTTTTACAAATATTTGAACATTCGGTTAAGATGAAGCTGCGTTATAGATAAGTGTTTTTTATATATTTTAGCGTTTTTATTAACGCTTAAATATACTTAAGTAAAATTTAAACACTGAAAAAAGACGACAACCTCAGGCGGGAATCGAACCACGCACCTTCCGCATTCCGGGCGGCTGCCTTAACCACTTGGCTACCGAGGTCTGGCTTTCACCCGTCGAAATTTTTCAGTGCTTGATGCTTATGTTTTTTAGTCAACATTGCTTCATCAATCTTAGAAGTTTTCACCTCTGAGATCCGAAAGAAATATTTTTACAAATATTTGAACATTCGGTTAAGATGAAGCTGCGTTATAGATAAGTGTTTTTTATATATTTTAGCGTTTTTATTAACGCTTAAATATACTTAAGTAAAATTTAAACACTGAAAAAAGACGACAACCTCAGGCGGGAATCGAACCACGCACCTTCCGCATTCCGGGCGGCTGCCTTAACCACTTGGCTACCGAGGTCTGGCTTTCACCCGTCGAAATTTTTCAGTGCTTGATGCTTATGTTTTTTAGTCAACATTGCTTCATCAATCTTAGAAGTTTTCACCTCTGAGATCCGAAAGAAATATTTTTACAAATATTTGAACATTCGGTTAAGATGAAGCTGCGTTATAGATAAGTTAAGATAAGTTAGTTAGATAAGTTAAGATAGATAAGTTATAAATTTTACTTAAGTATATTTAAGCGTTAATAAAAACGCTAAAATATATAAAAAACACTTATCTATAACGCAGCTTCATCTTAACCGAATGTTCAAATATTTGTAAAAATATTTCTTTCGGATCTCAGAGGTGAAAACTTCTAAGATTGATGAAGCAATGTTGACTAAAAAACATAAGCATCAAGCACTGAAAAATTTCGACGGGTGAAAGCCAGACCTCGGTAGCCAAGTGGTTAAGGCAGCCGCCCGGAATGCGGAAGGTGCGTGGTTCGATTCCCGCCTGAGGTTGTCGTCTTTTTTCAGTGTTTAAATTTTACTTAAGTATATTTAAGCGTTAATAAAAACGCTAAAATATATAAAAAACACTTATCTATAACGCAGCTTCATCTTAACCGAATGTTCAAATATTTGTAAAAATATTTCTTTCGGATCTCAGAGGTGAAAACTTCTAAGATTGATGAAGCAATGTTGACTAAAAAACATAAGCATCAAGCACTGAAAAATTTCGACGGGTGAAAGCCAGACCTCGGTAGCCAAGTGGTTAAGGCAGCCGCCCGGAATGCGGAAGGTGCGTGGTTCGATTCCCGCCTGAGGTTGTCGTCTTTTTTCAGTGTTTAAATTTTACTTAAGTATATTTAAGCGTTAATAAAAACGCTAAAATATATAAAAAACACTTATGTATTTTATAAATTTTATAAATATTTAATTTAGCTTCAGTGCAGCAATTAGCACTTGAAAATAAAAAGTAAAATTTAGTTTTGGGTAGGTTGATGTGCAGGCGTGTGTACATATAGCCGACGTCAAGCATAGGCGCGAAAATAAGTCTGCAGTAGGTATGCGAACATGTCCTAGAGGGGGCAACCATTACATCCGATTTGATAAACCTCAAATACTCGCTAGAGAACAACGATTCATCCCTAGGACGACACGCGAGGCTATTGAAATTAAAAAAACATCCTAATTACAATAGAGAAGATGGTTGGTATCTACCACCAGTCTGGGATCCCGTCATACAAAATATTATATCCCAGCCCCATCACCATACTGTCAGACCAAAAGATACTGTAAGCTCTTTCTTCGTAAAACGGAACGCACCTGATTAAATTTAAATGAGGGTATACAAGTTACTAACTAATTATGAGACGACCAACACCTCAGTCTGTCTGTAACCACGGACCCTGCAAAGGGTCCGAAACGTCAGAATAAACATTAATTAAAAGTAATGTGTAAAATAAACGCGAGTAGATCCGTAAAAGTTGTTTCATTTCAACAGTAAGTAAACTTATTTCTAAAAAGATTTACCTTACAGCAGACTAGGTTAATTTTTAATTACTGAGATAAACTCACAGCTTCACAAAGAAGTATAAAGTGAACAATTCTCATAATAGTAATATATAATAACAAACACAATAAAATTATAACGTACAATGCAAATACACTAATCAATTTCCATGCGTCAATTTCCGGTATTAAATATGGTGTGTAACATGCAGTCGTTATAGTAGCAATGCTTATCCACAAAAAGTTGATTTAGTTAGTCATAGTTCTATTTAATGTGAGTTAAATAGTTATGAGAGCCTTGAAGCATCATGCTTCACTTGTGCTTAGCCAACAACATGCACAAAAATTCTCATTAAAGTTTGCCCGCAAACTATGTAGGTATTCTATTTGTGAGAGAAACAATTTCGACGGTTAAAAAATAATGACGATCATTAATATGAAGAAGAGAGCACACATATATCCTAGCCCGAGGCATTTTTGTTACAGGCATCATAATCACAAAACTTAAAAAGTAATCAATCCATTCTCTTTGGCAACTTTATAAATTGTGTCTTCAATGACTTGTAAAATCTCGAGACTCACACTGGTCGACATGTTGCGAAATGTTTTAAAGTCGCCAATGCAGCCACGTTGCGTGTTTACTTTCAAACTGTAGTCACTATTATTAGATTATCTTACTCATCTTCGACATAACTCATGTACCTACTCAACAGTTATTGTAAACAAAAACAGCTCTTTTACGTACTGTAGGAAAATTGTATAAGTTGGTACGTTTGTGTAATAAATTGCACGCTCAAATGCCGTAATCATTATCAGCTTCATCGTCCTACAGCTGGGCTTAGGTATTCCCACATGAACAGTAGCAATAGGAAAGACCCCTTATTTCATATGAAACATTAATATAATATTCCTTTTGAGTATGCAATATCTAGTTTTAATTTGTACTTATCTTATTAACTTCCTTGGGCATTGTAAAACATAGTTAAAAAAAATCCTTCATACTCTAAAAACTGATTTAATTGCAGTAATTAACTTTTTTGTGTTACGTTACAAATGAATCATTTAGAAGCTTTGACTGTCGTTAAAGGTATCTATATACGTCATTATTTTGATGAAAGACAAGTGCTAAAAAATCAGTGGCGCCTTAACAGGAAATATTTAAGTAAACCTTAAATAAAAAAACATAATTAGAGTTCATGTCGCAGACATAGAATGCGATAAAAAAACTGATCCTTGAAAGCTTAA
Organism: Eudonia truncicolella; assembly: GCA_949315975.1. Taxonomy (NCBI): domain Eukaryota; kingdom Metazoa; phylum Arthropoda; class Insecta; order Lepidoptera; family Crambidae; genus Eudonia; species Eudonia truncicolella. The sequence goes on along the minus strand of OX438828.1, from coordinate 8,642,533 downwards.
AATATTTTGCAACACAGCCGGCGCCGCCTAATCTAGAATTGTAAACTCGTCCATTATTCGACCTCTACTTGGCCGTTTAATATGTTAATTTACATTATTTATTGAGCAACACATCTCGATACCGATCGTAGATTCAGACTTGTTCACGTGTAAGACACTATAGTTTTGTACCAATTCTAATCAGTTTACTTCATAACTTCGAATAGTATCTATTATTTGTGGAGTATTTTTAGAAATGTTACCACAATTAATAATAACGTGACGGCTTTAAAAGATATAGGAACAAAGAAAATAATTATATAAGACGGTATTTAATAATTGATCTTTTTTTACACAAGAGTATTAAACCTTCATGCCCTGATGCTCTAAAAAGAAGAAAGAAAATACTTAAATTTGTTGGTATTTAATATTATTATTTTTTACACAATAGTGTAAAACTTTAATTTCCTGATGCTCTACGAAGTTCCGACGCTATTTACTCAGTGGAGTCAAATATTAACTTATAACAACAACAACTTACTATAATAAATCTAAAGACAATTAAAAACCAATCCTAATTCAATTACACCATAGAATAATTTCTAATGAACTCGTTGAGCCCGCGTGATCCATCAGCGGCCGGCTGCCGGCTAGGCCAGTGCGTGAAATGCTACACCGCGTTACGCTACGGCTACATTCTACGACGTAATTAAGTGCTACGCTCAAGTTAATCACTACAAAAGCTGCGGCTGACAACTTTTACAATTATCTATTGATAATTACGCTGATACCTTATATACATAATAAATTACTACTGTAGCCTGTCTCGAAGAAATGGCATCTCCAAGATTTATACGGAATAGTTCTGTGCCAATCAAATATGCTGTAATCCATCATTTACGCACTTTAATATATTTTTACTATTCTATTAAATACCACTTTATTTAAAATATGAATGCGTTATTGGGAAAAACATGAAATACTCTAATGATTTATTTATAATATATTATAATAATCTAATCCTGTGCCTACTCGAAGGCTCGAGTGTGATCAATATCAATAAATTATTGTTATGTGACAAAATCAATTGTGTGTGCAGAGATAATAATCAATAAAATTATTCAAATTGGCATTGTCTAACTCTTACCTAATGGGTATTTAGATTTTTATAGTATGTGTGTGTGTGTTGATGCATTATGCCCAAATTGCATTACACACCGGTTAGGGCTGGCACATTTCTTTTCATATTTTCATTGAAGCAAAAATATATGTTGTCGCCTGTAACTTCTTGAACTTGAACAACCTGAAAATACCATACAAAACTAGATTTTATACATAGTCTTTTCGTAGTATATTTCTTAATTAGTTAATCAGTCAGTAGTACATGAGTAATATTTTCGCTTCTCGCTTTCCTATGAATTGCATTCATATCTAAAGTTACGGAACCACTTTTACATTTAACATGAAAAGATTAGTGTTCGTAAAAATATATAAAGAAAATTAAATTATGACTGTCCTACCGCTGGACAAAGGCCTTCATCGTTGAAATCACGTCATCACTACAATTAATTAGTATCGGATTGCGCTTCCCAAATGCGGGATAGTGATCACAAACCCAGGCTATGCATCGAAAAGTCCGAAACACTTTGCCCGACCTGGGAATTGAACCTGGGACCTTCGGGTATCGCTTTCTCCTCTCGCCTCTCTCCTTTCGCCTCTCGGCTACCACGTAAAATTATAACAATGATCATAAGTATATTGAGTCCTTATTAAAAATATAAATAAACTATTTATATCGCATACTAAAGTCGGTAACCCTAGTCACATTTGATTGTTGGACAAGCTGGGCCGACGCGGTGTAGGCAGATTCGTCGCACAATCGCGACAAGCTTCCATATTTACCAGCCAGTCGAGTGGCTTACCGGTTTCCAGCGAGTGGGAGCTACTGGCTCGATTTTGTATGTTAATTTGACAAGTTATCCTCACTTTTATAACTAACGCTGCTGGCTAAGTCATGTTACAACAATCTGACGAATTTGTTATATATATTTTAATTTGTATACGATTTAGGATGATCGATCTTATTATTCAATCGTTAGGCAAATTTGGTTCAACTCTCAAAGTATTGTACAATCAATTGCTTACTTAATACAATAAAAGAAAGAAAGCAAAAATACATTTTAAATGCCTGTGTAAATTTAAAATAGTTTTTTTTTTAATTTTATGGTCTCAGTAATGCTTTTAGTTCAATACCTAAGTTTCATAAACATTTAAAAATAAATAAAGTCTTGATGTTGACTCCTGATCTGATATATTTGACCCGAAGGTTGCATTTTCAATACTTACAAGTCTCAATAAACTCGGCCATTTCTACTACGTTATGGACCATATATTTTTTAACCTCAAACTTCCTAAGACATGGTACTAGCTTAAAATATTAACATGTCTTAACAAGTTAATCTTAAGCCAGGTCTGCATATAATCAAAGCCAACATCAAACATTTAACTCTCAAAGCTGTTAACAAAATTACTTTTATCGTACACTATTGAACATGAACACCCAACATGACACCAACTAATTAACTTTAAACGACAAAATAATGAGATAACTAACAAGTTATTTGCACACAATAAATAAGACTTGGTACTATATGGAATAGCGTACCAATATATTTACCATAGCTAACTGTTTTTAAATAAGCCACATAAACAAAACTGTTACATTGCACTTACTTCATGTAAGGTAACGTGATCGGCTAAAGGCGAATTAAAAGATAAAAATATACCTGCCGACTAAAAGTAAAATGTACAGGCTGACCTTGAGCCGAGTGGATGTTCCGGGTTCGATCCTCCGCTAAACCGGTTGCGTCTCTCCCACTGGATTCGGCTGCACTGCTATATATTTATATGCTAAGAGTTGTTACAACCTGTTCTACATCAACACTATACAGACGATTTAGGGTAAATAATCCACTACTTTAGACAGATTTTTTATTAATAAACCAGTATTTTTTGACGTTTAACCTTATATGATTACATCTAAGTTATCTATCTAAGTAAGTAAGGTAAGTTATCTTTATTAAACATCGAAACTATATCATAAAAACAAACCAATATATTACTGCAGTTTCAGCTCTATGTAGTGTATGCGTAAATTTTAAAATAAAATCAAAATAAAATTTATTTTATAGTCTCACAAGTCAGCTTCAGTGTCCTTGCGTGTTTATTTAACAGGTTTTTGTAGCAAATGCTCCCGATCAACAGGCCACAGCTGAATTTATATAAATAGCTGATCTCCAGTCACAATGTTCCTAAGTAATCTATCTTGTTTCTTACGACAAAGAAACTTGGCTATTAATATATTATGAATATTTATAAAATTTCTAAAATACAGTGAAAAAATTAAACGTCCACCCGACCCAGCCAGGAATCGCACCTGGGTCTTCCGCAATCCGGGCGGCTGCACGGACCGCCAATTTATTTGCCATTCGATTACGCTAACGAAAACGAATTTTTAGGCATTGAAGCAGCGCCTCCTAGTGACAAATACTTAAGTAGTGTTAAATGTTTGCTAGACAAATTCTCGATTTCGTTAGGGGGATTACCATCAGCTCTTATAGCAGTATTATTGCAATTGTGAAAGCGAGATGCAAGTAGCGGCGTATATACACGCGTCTCTTTTCCACAACTGCAATAATAGCTCATAGTCAGGGCTGTTCGAAGGGCAAATCAAATTCGCTCTAGGCACCCAGGAATAATAGTGAAAAACGTGGACTTGCAATGTGTTGTTTATGGACTATTCATAATATTGTAAGATCTATGTATATACAGTCGGACTACGGAGCTGTGTGGTGGTCCATAGCAAATATCTGTTCATTCTTATTTATAAGTTTCATAAAATATTTTGGGACAATCATATTATAACTTTCAAACACTGTACAAGAAACAGAGTGGCTACTAACAACATGATGCAATATATATATATATATATATATGACTATGACTACGACTCTCATATATCAATATCATATTATTATATTGACTAGAATTTCCGTAGCCCTTTAGGAATTTAGTGATCCAAACTAACATTTAAAATGCAAAATGCCTATTTGTTTGTCTCGTTGTCCTTCCTTCACGTCTAATCCGAGTTACAGGTTGAAGTTTTTGACCGCCTCTGTGGTCTAGTGGTTAAGACCACCGTGCAACTTACAGGTAGGCGAGTGAGGACGGTTAGTGAGGCAGAATCCAGCTCAACTGGCTGTCTTCGCGTCTAGACTCTGTCTCTGCTTAACATCAGGCAGAGTGATTTGCCTAACCTACTATACAACGTGTAACAGAAAGGTGTGGTCAAAATGAAAAGATCCAAAGTGTATCCGATCTAGATCATGTATGTCGAGTTACTAAGACATAATTATTAACTATAATTTGTTATGCAATTTTTTTTAATATTTTAATGGTGACGTCACATGAAAATAAACAATTCACAGCCCTAGTGGTTTAGTAACCTCTGTGTACTTACATTTATGGTCACTGCTGCTTACTTATGCGCAACTGACGCGCTTGACTTCTCTAATATAAGTATTTAATTTACGATTACATGACAAACTAAAGTTAATAATTATGTCTCAGTAACAACACATACAAGATCTAGATCGGATACACTTTGGATCTATTCATTTTGACCACACCTGTTACAATACACGTTGTATATTTTTTTTTATTTTTTTTTAAACAGAGAGAGTTAGTTAATTCAACAAGGTTCAATGTACTCTTATAGATGAACTCGCTCTGAAAAAGATGAATAAATAATCATGTATATTCGATCTGACTTTTGTGACTTATATTGACTAGGTCGAAGCCGCAAATAGAAGGTGGACAAGGTAGTTAGTTTAAGTTAAAACAATGATTTTGGGATATCAGGGCAGGGGTCTCGCGAGTTCCCTTATATCTCAATCCCATCCCAATCGATTACCTCGTCTTATTGAACATCTAATGATATGAAAGTTCTACTTTACTTTCCGTGATATTTGAATCTATTGAATAATAAAAGAGGAATTCGAGATTCTAATTCGGAAGAACACGTATAGTAGGGGAAATTATAAATTTCAAGTGTAAGGAAAGAAAAACTTTTATACAAAATATTTACTGCTAAAATATTTTATTGAGTTTCAGCAATGTTTTAATAATGAATTAAATAATGAATAAGGCAATCACGTGGTATTTGATGCAACTATTAATGATAAAGAAGTTAAATTACAATATCAATATACAAGCGAAAGCATTATCTTGAGATTAAATAACTCGGCGATTTCACCTATCACAATATCTTTGGAATCAAAAATTGATCTACTTATTCTCATCATCGACGACGGATTTGTGTTCGTCACATGTCGGTTCTATTATGGCAGGCTCATCATTTGTAACAATACCATTGCCATTTATATTAACGTCCGTTTCATTTTTAATATCATCTAGATTTAGTTTAATATCTTCCTTGATTGATTTTATTCCAAGTTCATTGTCTGTAGAAATATTAATTTCAGACGCTGGTTCGTCCACTTCTGAGAGAGACTTACTTTTGAAAATATTCAAGCGTGGAACTTCAATTGTTATAATATCATTCTCTGTCTCCCGCGGTGATTCCGGCACTTTATTTTCTTCCAGCGGTCTAAATATTTCTTGAAGAGATGAAACTTTTTTCTCTGTAGGAATTATTCTATTCAAATATACTAAAATATCTGACAGTGAAACAATCCCTATAAGCTTATCTTCTTTATTAACTAACAATAATCGATGACTTTCAGTTCTAACTATAACTTCTAAGGCCTCATACAACGTAACGCTTGAACGACATTTCTGTAACTTTTCTTCCCAGTCTTTCTTTTTGTTCCTTACATCCCCTATGGTCAATGATAAATTAGAATATAGTTTTTCACTTACTAAATTTAATACTTCATATTTAGCATATACTTCAATAAGAATACCATTCTCGTCCAATATAGGTAAAGCCGAAATATCTTTATCCAGTAGCAGTTGAAACGCTGTTTTGATTGTTGTATTTTCCGATGCGGATACTATATCATCATACGTTCCAATTTTTAATTCCACAAGTGTTTTATGGAAAAATGTTAATTCAGGAAATTCATTTAGATACACAAAGAGGAATCGTAATATTCTTTTATGTGACAAAATATATAATACATCTCCGGTGTATGGATCTATCATTAAAAGACGATGGACCCTATTTTTATGTAGTAAGTTAATAGCTTCATGTAGTGACTGGTCGGGACCAGCACTACACAAAGGTTTTCTTGTGGACCGTAAAATTTTTCTCCAGTTGTGTAGCGTATGTCGTTCCAAATCTTCCACTGATAAATTCTCAGCATCAAGATGAAGAAGAATTCTTATAAAATCAGTAACAGTTATCATTCCAACAAGTAGTTTTTTATTGTCATCCCATAGAGGCGCTGAACGAATACCATGGGATATTAATGTCGGAAAAGTTTTCCTCACTAGAAATTTTGTATCAAATATAATAACTTTAGCAGACTTAGGCAAAATCTCATAACATTTATGATATCTGAAAAAATTTAACAATAGCCTCGTTTTATCTCTTCCACCTAAAGAAATTTGAACAATAGATAAATATGGATCGTATTTTGGAAGTCCTCTTACTTCTCTAAATAGTTGTTTAGCTTGAGTAGGATCTAAAGACGCATATGAGTTCTTATGATAGGTTGGCGAGGTGGTCTCTATGGAGGAACGACGAGTCTGTTTGGTGGTTTTCTTTTTCAATGGATCTGCAGCTGCTTGATTATTTTCAGTATGTGGCTTACTTCTAAAAATATCCATTACCCTTGTTATTGGGCTGTATTTTCGAGAGGACACACCTGTTACCGTATGATAGTACTTTTTGTGAGAATCTTTAGATTCCGACGAGGCATTTGGTTCTTCTTTTGTAGTTTCTGCAGCTTCTGCAGATTTAGGAGGTTTAAGCAATTGCTTTTTTACGTCACTTTTTCTTCTTAGCCGAAATATATCAAAAATAGAGCTACGTGGACTAGACGAAGTACCATGAAAGGTTTCATATTCTTTATCGGCAGAGTCTCTCTCCGCACTTGAAGCCCTGGAGGTGTCTGCTCGATCTTTAAATATGGACCTTACATGAGGTCTTTGTGATTCGACCCCACGGGTACCAAAGTGTACTGTATGAATATTACTCGATGCTACATTACTAGAAGGAACTTCTTTTTCGTCTGATGTTGATAAAGTTGTGACAACAAATTTCTTTTTTTCTCCAATAACTGTTTGGATTTCTTTTTGTGGCTCCGCCTGGTTATTCTTCTTTCTGTGTTTGTGTTTCTTGCCATATTTCGCAGAAGTATCCGACGAAGCGGCTTCATTTTCTAAAATTGGATCCATATCCAAATGTGTGTGCGTATAATAAATTTATTATATCTTTCTTACGGCCCATAATCTGAAGATCTCGTTGATACCTGGAAATAAAATAAAAGGTTATCAAATAAAAGTTTTCTAGTAGAGGAACAAAATACTAAAAATAATCGGGTTTTTAAGATTATTATTCATGCGCTACTAACACACACTAACACACACACTAATAACAGTCCTGTTGCCCCATCCTGAAAAGCCGATACGCTTGTTAATATATTGACGTTTTGAATGGGTAGTAGATAAAAAAAGTAAACAAAATTCAGCGCTTACGTCAGCCTTCCCTGTAGCATAGCGGTCAGTGCAGCCGCTCGGATTGCGGAAGACCCAGGTTCGATTCCTGGCTGGGTCGGGTGGGCGTTTAATTTTTTCACTGTACTTTATAAATTTTATAAATATTTAATTTAGCTTCAGCTGAGCACTTAAAAAGTAAAAACTAAAAATTTACTATAGCGTTGTGTTATCAAATTTGTGGTATTTCATCTGCAAAGATGAATCTGCATAGCTATCGGTTGCAATAACCGTTGGATAGACGGCGCACTGTGCCGCTATTAGCACTCAAAAAATTAAAAAGCAGTGACTAAATTCAGCCTTCCCGGTAGCATAGCGGTCAGTGCAGGTTCAATTCCTGGCTGGGTCGGGTGGACATTTAATTTTTTCACTGTATTTTATAAATTTTATAAATATTTAGGTAAGGAATGTTTGGACGACTCAAAAGTACCTACTTATTTTTAAGTTAATAATTTAGACTTTGACTTTGACTTTGAATACCTATGAACAAGCGTATCTGGGGGCATGCCCCCGCCAAGTCGAGCAAAAAAGCGGCACGGCCGTACCATCCTTTTCTCGAAACAATTCAGGCCATTGTGGATAAAACTAGAAGCCTGAATTTACAGTAACCAATCAGGCATTGTATAAACACGGTATATTTCAATTTCATTCAATTTGAACCTGTACAACTTAAACTGTTTTTGTATTTTTTTCATATACTAGGGTATTTATTTACAATAATATCAAAATTTAACGGTAAAATTAAAAAAGTACCTGGAATAGTCAAAAGGTTAAGACAGAAGGTCCCTTAAGTAGGGACTGAATAAATTAACCAAGTTGGTATTATATAGATGTCACAACTTTTTACGGTAGAAGTTTGTTTTTGATGGTATTGGCTTTTCAGGATCAGGATCAGTCCGTTAGTCTACTGAAGTACACCCACAACTATGGGTGTACTTCAGCAGCTATGGGAATTGAAACACAATGTCTCGCAGCATCTATCGATTCGACTATCGACGCTAATATATAAAATATTATTTTGGCTTTAACAATCCTTATTATATATTGAAAACTATAAAATAACGACTGCTTCAGGCGGGTCTCGTAACCAGATTTTTTCGTAATGCAGGCGTCCTGCTCCTCGCCACCAAGCCACTGGTTTGTATGCCGAATTTTTTAAGTGCTTGTTTTTTAAGCTATTAAGCTAGAGTTGTTTCATCAATGTGTACTGCACATATTGCGTCATGCACATGTGATTGGATTTGTTTGTTAATATTGAATGATAAGTTAAGATATAAAAACTTTATGATCATTTTAGTTATTTTTTCAGGATGGTATATAATATATTTGATATAACGTATTGGAAATCGAATACATTTAAAAAAGTGGCAGTTTCTAAGAGTTTAATAATTTACAAAGAAACAGTTTAAGAAATAACTGAGTTTAAGAAAAAATATGATATCTAAGAAAAACGTTTATGTTCATTTATTTTCGATATATAATTTCTACCAATCAAAATGTTTATGATAATGTAGATACTTATTATTATAATACTATAAATGTGAAGTATCGTAGTATGAGACTATTTTACGTCACCAAATAATATCTAAGGCCTTGAACCACCACACGGGACAAGCTCGGGTTAGTGGTCATTAACGACTACTAATGCAACCGGGACCAACGGCTTTACGTGCCTTCCGAAGCACGGAGAAGTTTGAGATAATAAATTTTTGGTCATTCCTCTGATGACTGCCCTTTGCGAAATTTGCTAAATTTCAGCAATCGCAGACAGGGCGCGTTAACCACTGCGCCATCGAGCTCCTCTTAATAATAATATAGAATTTCGTTAAAATATTGTGTTATTTCATTGATTGTTGCTAAAGTAAAAAATCAGTAGCTGACACTTATTTTTAATGAAGTTAAAATATGTGGCGATTACTGGTTCCAATCGTACACTGGTGTACCCTACTTTGAATATTTATATGTTATTATCAGTCTCTTACAAAATGTAGTAATAGCACAATGCAAACTATAATTCGCTTTATAAAGCATAAACCGCTACGCATCATACTGGCACCGAGGCACCCAATTGCAACATTGTTTTGGATCGTTCGTATCTCGTTGCTAGGTAACGCAATGCAGCAAGCGATGCACCAGTTTCATTTATACTTATTGCGTAACCGCTAGCAAAATCTATAGAATTGATAGCTCTATCTAAAAGTATAAAGATCAAGTCAATTTATTTCTAATTTGAAAACGTTTCATATAAATAAAAGCATGTTACTCGTGGAGGTCATGATAAGTATCCATTTGACACCGTTCCCATAAGTAATCAATACTTTTGCAGAAAGATGGTCGGAAGTGACACTCAAAAAATTGGTCTATTCACAAAACGTACCTGACTTTGTTGCATTTTTCATGTTTGAACAATTTAAATGGTAGGCCTTGTGGGAACTTTTGTGTATAAAAATATGAATTGAAACCACTTTCCTTGTTAGGAATGTGAGGTTAACGCGGCTACTACGGTTGACGCCATGTTGGCTGTCAAACGCAAGGGGTGAGCATAACGCCATCTGTCGTGAGGCAAGGGAGACGTATCGCATAGGGCGACGCGGCGGCTAATTTGGCGCACCCGAGTTAATGGTTCTCGCCCAAACTTGTGTCCATGTTAGCTAACGAAAGATGGCATGACTTGAATTCTAGGGACATCAGGTGAGATTTAGGCCAAGTGCTTACTCGTAAGATATCTTTATATATATAAATCTTCTGTGCGTGTGTATGTACTCCTACTTATGAACTCCTAAACGGCTGAACCGATTTGGATGAAATTTTTTGTGTGTGTTCGAGTGGATATGAGAATGGTTTAGATTTACAATTGGACCCGGTGGGTGGCGCTGCAATAGAGCTCTATGATTGGATACGGGTGTTCTTAAGCGGACGATTAATTTGTTAATTTTGTTGTCATGGAAACTGTCAAAGCGGTACGAAGTCCACCGGTCAGCTAGTTTATAAATAAAACTCAACTTCAACGACTCTATATTGTTTTTGACTGAATATATTTCATTTGAGGTATAATATAATCTGGAAACGTACCTAAAAGCAAAGCGTGGCCAATAAATACTTTCTTCTAAGCTCGCACTTATTCACAGGTACGATTTTGTTAGTCAGCTTCGAAGCTTGACTTATACATGTATCATCATTATCACCAGCTCATTTTATGTCCCCACTGCTGGGGCACGAGCCTTCCCTATGGATGGATAGGGAGAACGGGCCATTAACCACCACGCGGGCCCAAGTATAACAAAAAGTAAGTAAGTAAGTATAACCAATACAAGTATGGGAAATTTTTATAAAAACAACCGTAACATTATTATATCCATTAACAAATTGTAAGACTTCTTGACGGGAAAGTGAAGAGACATGTCTGCGGTTTTGTTTTATTTTCTAAAATTTGTGTTATGTCGAATATTAATGTGAAATAATGGTAGATTATTAACCGTTAAGTGTTCGTAAGTGCGCATGAGTGTTAGCAAATGTAACAAAACAGTGCAACTTCACTTTTCAAATTCTCTCAAGAAGTCCACCCGAGGAATTAGTAAAGCCCCACATCTTTACTGAGATACTCGATGGGTTGGGGGAAGGGATGGTATATAATTTCTCACTTCTCATTTCTGTTATCATTCATCATCATCATACTGGAAGGAAATATTGTATATTTATTCATTACTCGTAAGTTAAATTACTTTGACACTGGCTAAATGTGCTAATCGCACAAAGCCATCAAATAAAGGAAAAAAAAACAATCTGTAATCTTTCTGCAGGTTTCTCATGTTTTATGCTTCCTTTTATTTATTTTGATCAGTTTGTTTAATATAGTACACACGCCTGCACATCAGACTACCCACAAACTGTCAAATTTCCTCAATAAAAAAAAAAAATTTGTTTACAAAGAGGACTTTGAATTTTATTCAGGATATAAAACTCATTCACATTATGAATAATGTCAAATAAGTTTCATTTGTTTTTGCCAATGTTGATTAAACACAATGAAATTGTATTATCATTTTAACAATTGCAGTATGTATCTGTAGGTGATAATGAACTTGTACAAATATACAAATAGTAAAGACAGTGTTTTATGATGGAAGAGTAACAACGTTTATGAAATATATGAGTAACGACGTTTATGAAATATATGAATATAATGATTTCTAACTAATTCGTTACAAAAAGACTCTACACGAATGCAGGTATTCAGAAGGTACACTTATCTGATTTGTCTGCGTAGATTTAAATGTACATAAATTACCTACGAATGTATTCCAGGGGACTAAATATAGCCGCAAATGGCTTTCAACAGCGCATGCGTTGACATCAGTGACGTAATAAAACGTCATGAATCCGTGACGCCATCGTTATAAGATAACTGAAAGTGATGACGTAGCTGGGGTGGGCGAGGGTGGCGGGTCGATACGGCTACATAAATGATATCGTCTGGTACTATAGTACATCGTCAGTTCAGTGATGCTCGAAAATGGCTACACGGGAATAGAAAGCCTTTCAAGTCATGGGTCGTCTAATCACGTGCTAGCACGAGTTTTCATTTACGTACTTTAAACAGGTCATCCGTTCCACTATGGGTGAAGCGAAGTGACATTCTAATGCCCCGTAGACCGATGTTACGCTTTATTAATCTGCACTTTCTGCATTGACGGCACCGTGGCGTGGGTGTTAAAACTATAACATTTTCTCGGGAGATCGATATCACGTTAAAGAAAACTTAGGATGACTTGCCTTGCCTAATTTTAACTGTACCGATATTAAGCCAATACAAAAATCTATGGATGATGGATTACTGTCAAAATTGTTCTTCATGTCATGTCATCACATTGCTATGACTTCATCTTGAAAATAAATTAATTAAAAAAATGTTTCCGACTGAGGGTATCCGTTAATCATAAATTAAATAAAAAATATATTTCACACCGGGAAAGCACTTTGCCTCATCTCAGTAAATGGTAAATAAGGGTAAAGGTGTGCGCTAAAAAAAGCCCGTCTTTACTTGTTACCTACTAAATATATCATATCCATGTTTAATTACTCGGTTACTAAGTAGCAACATGTTCGGTCTGATATCCGGAAGTCCTGGGATTAATTCCCAGGTTGGAAAAAGTGTGTTTCGTATTTTTCCATATATAGCTCGGGTTAATGCGCACAAATCAATTGTATCGATGACTTGATTTCGATGATAGAGGCCCTTCCAGCAGTGGAACAGTTTAAATATCAGGCAATTACTATTGTGTGTTTATGTCTAATATCTAACACAACTTTGCAGACTGGTAGTTAACCGTTTGTTGCTAATGAGTGAGTTTGTTCCCACTAGTGATGTACGCCTGGCAATACTGCTACTGCCGAAAATTTTCTACTCCCAAAATGTGCCTGGAAAACTTCCAGGCACATTGGGAATATTGCCTAAAATTCCCAGCAGACTTTTTTACATAATTTTGTAACAGAATGCTTTTAATCATATAGATTTTGCAGCAGTTATATAAGATCTCGAAAACGTTATTCTAGTCTTAGTGCTGAAGATCTTTTAGAGGGATGTAATGCTATTATGAGTCTAGCTAGCAATGATGACACTGCTAAAGTGATAAAGGAACTCTCTGGCTATAAATGCCGAAATAGACTGTTTGCAAAAAATATAATTTGGCAGGCTGTTAATACAATCGACCCAAAAGAATGGTGGACCACCTTTTTCACGAATACACCGTTGTGTAGGGCTGCCATAAATGCTGAAATGCCGACCGGGACATTTGGAATAGAAATATGGTACCATGGATAATTAAAAAAACCGAATTAATAACACGTAACCTTTTTTTTAATCTGTAACATACTGTAACATACATAACTCACAATTGGAAACATATGAACGAGAATGCTTCTACATGTTCTACCGAGAGAGCTAACTCCAGCTACATGACGTCTGACGCGAGTTTAACAGAGAACAAAAGTTAATTCAACAAGTGATTCAGATGAAGATTTTGATTTGGAACCAGTGGACTGATCAGTGACTGAAATATTCGAGGCTGAGGATTTCGGATTTGTAATCAATAATGATGATCGTCTTAATTTAGAGTAAATATTATTGATGCCAAAGAATTGATCTGATTTTAATTATAAGGCGTTCTTAGTAGAATTGAAAGATTATTGTTTTAAATATTATTATTTTTTAAATCGCGTTTTTGTTTTTAACATTTAGTTTATAATATTAATAGCTAATTTGTTACATATTGTGTTATGAATATGGTTTTTTTAAAAGATGTTATATAACATAGTTTTCTAAGGTTGCGTTATAGGTAATTGTAATTTTTTTGTTGACTATGGGCTGATTTTTCAATCGTCAGTTAATGTTTATTCCTAAGGTTTATTCATTGTATAATTTTGACATAATGACAGATTCTCTTTAGATAATGTGTCATAAATGACAAAGTTATTCGTTGAATAAAATTTATCTGAGGATTGAAAAATCGGACCTAAAAATAATAAAGGTTAAAACTGTTTTTAATATCGTCTGGACTTTCATTAAAGCTAGCGACTATTTATTACGTAAGTCAATTATTATTTAGGTTAGAAGTATTAAAATTTTATTTAAAATTTTCCGGCATGGTAAATAAATTGCTCCCTTAATTAACGCAAAATAGCCAGCAATAAACTGGAAACACTGCCTGGAAACATTACCGGGAACATATCCGGGAACATTGCCAATGTACTGGGAATTTTCGTTATTATGATACTTTACTACTTATGAGGCAATAGTAAACTAAAGTTAATTCAAAACAAATATTTTAAAATTTCTGAACAATTAACCAAAACTCCCAGTAAATTCCCACTTTGGGAACATTGCCGGGTACGCTGCCGGCAATTTTTCCAGTCCTTGGCAATAATGTGCCCGGGCACGGTACATCACTAGTTCCCACTTTATCATGCATGTCAATAATCAACAATTTAATGACTTTGACGCAGATGTAATTTAGCCACACTATAGTGAACTTTACACGTGTTACCTTTTAAATATTTTAAATAGTCTTTGAAAATAGTGTTAAGAGTGTTTTTTGAAATGAAAGTTAGATGTAATATTCATCATCATCATCATCAGCTCATTTTATGTCCCCACTGCTGGGGCACTAGCCTTTCCTAAGTATGGATAGGGAGAACGGGCTATAAACCACCACGCAAGCCCGGTGCAGATTGGTGGTTGTTAACGACTGCGAATGCCGTTACCACCGGGACCAGCGGCTTTACGTGCCTTCCGAAGCACGGAGGAGCTCGAGATGATAAAATTTTGGTCATCCATCCGATGACCGGCCTTTGGGAAAGTTGCTTAACGTCAGCACTCGCAGACCGGGCGCGTTAACACTGCACCATCGAGCTCCTCAATGTAATATTAGTTCATCTAATGGTAAGGCTCATGTCCCAGAAGTATAGTGACATAAAATGAACTGGCGATGTGATGATTTAAAGTTCTCAAATTCAGTGTAAAAATGTAAGTCACAACAGATCATAATTAATACTAGTAGGTAGGTATGACGCTTACGTTATTTCATTATCTATGATGACGTTATATTATGATCATGATAATGATACCAGACCTAGTCTTTATGTTAATATCATCAAGGGTATCAGTTACAGTCGGAATTATACAGTTATTTGGAAAAATACGTAATAAAAAATGTATGGTACTACAGAGATTGAAATAATTTTTTGCCAGTTATTGATTAAGGATGTAGTCTAAACTATACTTTAATGTTTAAACCGGTATATAATAGATATAATTTATTAAACCGAATAATTTCGAAAATATTCTTAAGCGAAGAAGTAATCGAGTCAATATATAATTTTATAAATACTATTATAGCGTTATTATTATATGCTTAGTACTAGGTAAAATATTAAGATATAAGGAGAATTTTGAAATATTTAATGCAACCACTTAAGCAAAAGATTAAGATAAGAGGTTTCGAGGACTCTTTTAGATAATTTCAAAATCGCCGCTCTCAATTCTCAAACCTCGGCTAATCCCAACGTATCAGAGATAGCGCTGGCGTTCACTTATGTAGAGCTAAACAAGCTAAAATGTCATCGCTCTATGACTCCTAGATCTTAGATCATTATAATAAAATATAACAATATATATCACCAATCCACACTGGGCCCGCGTGGGGGCATAAAATGAGTTGGCGATGATGAAACTAGTTTAAAAGAAGGTTTTTTTTTTTAAATCGTAAAACGTAGTATGGTAGCGGCACCAGGGTTCGATGGTAACCATTGATCAAAATGTTTTCCTTTTATCATTAAAATAGGGTTCAGTAACTGGTTTTAGTATTTAGCAATAATTGAATGCAGACCGCATGCTTTCTGACAACCGCATGACAGCTGTCATCTCATAAAATTTAAATTAAAATCAGTTTCAATTTTTGGTAACGAAAATTGTGTCCAAAACTGCGCTTGAAGTGCCATTATCCCACATAGTTACTGAATTATTGTGACAACTTCTAAACTTATAGGCAATTAAAATAGTTTTGTTTTGTGCTTTTCGCCATTCTTATTACTTACATTAATTCAGTTGTTATTCGTAGGTCTGCACTACGTAGTTACCGTGTAGTGAAGGAAATTACCCAAAGCAATTCTGGAGACTTGCCCAAGATAGCAAGTACCAAACACATAGTTTAAATCGATACAAAATCAATTTCAATAACCTACTTGAGTCGTTAAATATTAATAATAGATAAGATAGATTCTGATAAGATTTAAATCTAAATTTTGTTCCGTGTTTTATGACAAAACATGTTGAGATAACATTAATATTTGTGCTTTTACTAAATTTTATTATAACAATCGCGCTACGCTTCATGATAGACCGTAAACATAGACAGGAAGTTTACTTGCATTAACATAATTAATATGACTACTATATTTTAGAAGAAATACAAACTCACTGCTTTAGTAAACATTTTCCTATTTTTGTACACGATCTAGTACCTACGTACCTATGCTTTATTTAAAAACTAAATATTTTGATTAGGCGCCAAATACTTTATGATCATGAGCATTGTGTAAAAGGGCATTGATAAATTCACACTGATGTTTTCAAGGGTACGGTGCTGTGTACCTTAAAGTTTATTTTCGTCTACAGCAATTCAACACATAACCTCAAAATCTTTAAAAATACTGATACTTTCTCACATTATTAAGAATGATTATAAACAAATAAACTTACAACACAGATCTGCGCGTGGATCCTCTTCTGCACTGACTTTTTGCGAACACTTCACACACACACACTCAATGTGCATAATGCACCTCGTATTCAGACAGTAGTGTGAGCCGAGTTTATGACACTTGTACTTCACTAGTTTGCGTTGTCACTGAATAATATAGGTGCTACAATAGAAATTGATGAATCTACCGTTTTGTGAGCAAAGACCGCCATGCCCAATTAGTACAATTTACAATCACACGCACTAACAACGAGCTGACGGCATCGAGTCGAAACAAGCGAGGCGCGTTCACATTATGGAATTCTGTCGGCGCGCGCTATGCCGCTGCGTTCGCGCACACGAGCCCCTGCTACACACACGCGCACGCGCAAGCCGGAGCACACGGCTCCGCGGCCAATCGAGATGACGCGCACGAGTACTCACTATGCTAACAACTGATATCACGCGTGTTTTCATTTTATTCCCGCAGACGGAGTCTTGAATAACAGTAGGTACCTACTCAATCTACCGCAGGATATATTTTACGTCAAAAGCTTTGTTATTAACAAGTACCTATTGTTTATTCTTAAAGATATTCAATTACCTACCTATGTCAATTTACTAAACGAAGTTTTACGACGGCCGACCCAATCTCATTTAAAAAAAAACGTTAATACTCAATTGATATGACGGGATAACATCTCATTTTTTCTGGCAAAGATTTACTACCTGTAAACTAATATTTGTTTAAATAGTTGAAAGCTAAGCTTCCTTGAAATATCACCAGCGCATAAATCTGAATATTTTAAGATAGATCATTCATTCATTGTTTGGATTTACTGTTATTATAATAAACATATTGTCACTTTTACTTAGACGAGCATATTTGGTTTAAAACTGAAGAAATTATGTAATAAATATATTTAGTCGCACACCTACGCGTAAAACATTATTTCATAATTATGTCCCCATAACTTTAATATGCATGAAATGTCTCTTCACGGTTCGGTCAACCATCATGCAAATACTAAATGTAGATCATACTATTATTTACCAAACAACTTTGAAAAATACAATGATTATTCAACAGTTTCACAGTCTTAGGTGACTCATAGAAAAAGAAAGATTCTGTTTGTTTACTGATGAAGGATTGTTTTAGTAAATTTTTATTTGTTTTACGTACATATATTTTTATATTTTATTTTTATATTTTACGGGTAAGTACAGTGCCTTGATCACACCATGTACATGTTAAGTAATGATAAGGTCAATGATGGATGGATGATAAGGATAATTATACGGTTTTTTCATAAAGTAGAGTAGTAAGCTTGCGGAGTTAGGTTGTCGCTTAAAAGTATACCATTTTTACGTATAATATTCTGCCTCTAGGAGTCATAAAAAATGTAAAGTTTTTTTTATGATTTCATGTTTATTAGAGCAGTATTCAGATAACTTATATACCAACTAGCTTTTGCTCGCCGCTTTGCTCACATGCGCTACACGACTTGTAATTGTTTTAAACAAAAGCCAAACTTATTAAAGATAAGTATCTGTAAGGATAATCCTGAAACACTTCATAGTTTCTAACCAGTCCAAATACCGAAGGATTTAACTTTCAAAATGACAGATTTCCATACAAACTTTCCACCCCTACTTCACCTCTCAAGGGGAAGTTTTTTGAAAAATGCTAAAACACGTCATTCTTTATTTTTATTTAAAAAACTAAAGATCGATACAATTATTGATTTTTATAATACTTACTTTAAAAATAACGATTGGCTCAAAAAAACGGAGTTCCCTTCTTTTCTCCTTTAAAGGAAAATAAACAAAATTCCTGAGACACGTCATTCTTTATTTCTTTTTAAAAAGCCAAATACCATTTTTCATGTATTTTATTTCAAAACTGACGGACTTTCATACAAAGTTTCACCCCCTATTTGACCCCCTTTGGTTATGATTTCCGTAAAATCCTTTCTTAGTGGCTAGTTACGTCACTTAATTAATCTACAGTCCAAATTTCATCTAACAAGCTTCATCGGTTTAAGCTCGGCGATGATGAATCAGTCAGTCAGGATAAGTCAATATATGTATGTTGATAAATAAAAAGTAGAATAAAGTTCAATCTACTTTTTATTTAACTAACTTCGATCAGATTGACAGGAAGAATATTTTAACAAAACAACCTAAGAGTAACCGTATAAAGCTTTTAAAACATGCTTAGCGTATGATACAGTTTGTAAAGATTATTTTGCCGCGCTTCCAGTCCTTTGACGGACGATCGCATCTTTTGTCGGCGGGCCGGCGGGCGATGTGCGACGGCATCGATTATGTAAAATTAGAATAACTGGACGCTTGCCCGCTCGGCGAGCAGCAAATAGTACTGGGGCATGCGACCAATCGTAACAGACGCAAATACATGCACGCTCAATGCGGATACACCACTGAAGTCGACTACCCCCTCATGACACGACCATGCGTTCTGTTATGTTAGTAATTGGGACTCAAAAGCGCCCACCCAGTAGCGGCAAGAGCGAGAAATTTTTTCTTGCATTTTTTTCTCTTAAGTTTCGAGTCTATTTTTTTAAACATTAACGAATTAAGCTACGTCTCATGATTTGAATTTGGTATGAAGAAAGCACCAGACCGATGCTTCTGGCAACGTTTTTTTATTGGCAATATCAATAAGTTGCTATAAGCGCTTTCTACAAGACGGATTGGAAGACAAAGCCAATAAAAATCTATGCGACGATTAATACATATGCTTATATTTGCTATAAGTAGTGATAATTTATGAATATAATTATTAAAGCTGTTAGTATTTTTTTGTGCTGTCAGTAAATAAATATTTAATGCTTATATACAAAAAATAAGTAGCTTTAGGTTTCATAAAAAGGAGACTGCTTACAAATCCAAAAAAGATGGTGTCCTAACATTTACAAAGAAATTAAGTAAGTGAAATTTACGTTACTTGAGCGAAATATTAACCAGAGTCTTCTTAAATATAATTAAAATAAATAACTTGACGCATAAGTTAGATTGATATAATATTTTTACATAAATTCAAGGAGTGGGACAGCTATGGTCAGCCATATATAATAAAAATATAAATTAAAAAAGAAAAAAAAAGAAATAAAATAAATAAAGATATTCAGGGAAATATAATGTGCATGTCTAAACCTAATTCTCGCAAAATTTTAAAATTATTTGCGATTAGTCTATAATTCATTATTAAAATTATTGTGTGAATTGGCTTACTGACTAACATTAATAAAAAAATATGCACCTTGAGTAACTGATTTTTATGGAGTTCTAAATAACTTTGCGAGTGTTGTCGCATGTGAAATATCTATCTAAAAAACGCATAGAATATTTCTGAATGAGATTGCTGATTTCCAAAATATAAATCTCCAAAAGGTACCTCAACAAAGCTACCCTCAGGTCTTCTTTTAAATTTCTTGCCTCAAACTTTATTAAAATTATATATCGCAGTGTAAGATGCGCATCGTATTATCCGCCCTATATGAGTCCGTGGGTGACGATGGCCACAATCAATGCGGAAGCGGGCGACGCCGAATGAGAGCACGATGCGCCGACGACGACGGCCGCCCTGCACCCGCGCCGACGACGCGTCACCGCTGCATTCGTCCGCCCGCCTTATAAACACCCGACTATTTTAATGTGCACCTGAATTATTAGAAAATTAACTGTCACTACGCCCGAAGCGATTATGTTCGTGTTGAAGTGGCGAATCTTTTCTTTTGGTAGGCGGCAAGACTTTCGAGGCGTTAACAATTCGCATTGCGAAAGTTACAACAATACGTAATTATTGTCCAAACTATTTTTTACATTTGATTTCTGGGTCCATGCAATTTGGCCATATCGTATAAAAACTCAGGTAGTTACTTAGAAAAGTTATTCCGATACCTTTACCAAGCAATTTGCATAAAACCAGTTAAACATTTTAAACAATTAACTATAATAAAACGCAAAAGTTTAAAAGAGTATATTAATTCTTAACATCACACCAACTTGAGTATAACTTTCTTATTCACAATCATATTTAGGCCCATTTACATGGATTCCAAGTACCTAAGTTAGTCAATTTCTTTGCTAAAAGAAAAGAAAAAACAAGTTGCTGTTATTATAACCATACTAGTTGTTGCCCGCGACTTCGTTCGCGAAGACTACAGTAAAAAAAAAAGTATCCTATATGCTGGTCTGGGTCATGGTCTGTATATGAGGAAAGTTTCATTAAAATCCATTCAGTAGTTTTTACGTGAAAGAGTAACAAACATCCATCCATACTTACAAACTTTCGCGTTTATAACATTAGTAGGATAAAACAGAATTTTCTAAAATGTTGACACGTTCTCACGTCTTACGTCAATATAAAAACTGTAGGTAGCAGTACGTCAGTCTACCCCCTGAACTGTCGCCAAGATGGCGGCCAATATAGGGTCGTTTGTCATCTGTCACTTCCGTATTACTTCCGGACTAGTTCCGGCTTCTCATTAAAATGACGATTTCCATGAAATTTTGTATGGAGACTATATAAAAAATGTATATCACTGGAATCGTTATTAAAAAAAACTATCTGGCTGTGTATAATAAATTATAGTTTGATGCTGAATAAAATTGCCAATCGAAGGTGAAAGTAGGCAAAGGGACTTTTTATCCCGTTTTGTGCCTGAAAAATGTAATAATATATAAAAACCTTTATTACGAGTATTATTTGATTTATTTACAATTTAGAATACAAGTTTATCAATATTCAATATACAGAATAAACCTCAGCATACATTTTCGCCAGAAATGACGCTTATTACCGGGGCGATAACAAAAGAAAAACAAAAGGCGTGCTTTTCGTTTATCTGTGCCAATTTGTGACATTTGTGACATTTGTGGCGTTGTAATCCCGTATTTGTCCCACTATATGTCAATATGGCAAAGTAAAAAGAAATAGCTATAGTTTTTTGAACAAAATTCAAAAATTCAAAAATTTTCGAGGAAATATCAGCGACCTCCATAGGAGTTTCACCCGAGTTCTTCCCGCAATAACACGTGTTGTGAAACTCCATTTTAATTTCTATCTACCGTACAATTGTACCCTTACTACAAATAGAAAAAAAAATCTTGGAATTGGCTAAATGCTAAACGCGAAGCCATTAATTAAGATAATTAATGAATTGGTGCCAATACGATACATAAATTACAAATATTTTAAGATGTTGACTACCAAGTGTTAAATAGAACGCTGAATTTCAGTTAAACGCCCTCGTAAAATTATACGTGTAATTAGAAATATTTGATTATGTTTTATAATCATAAATTCATTACATGAGCCGGCATCAAATTTCTACTAATATTAGAATTTACTTAAATAACAAAGGTATACTTGCCTAAATCTAACTACATTTTTAAAACTTGTTAGATACGTTGAAATTATCTTAAAAATATTTTAATTTTGCGATAATAGTCGGTATATAATATAGATACTAACTAAAATATCTCATCATTATTAATTGCTTTTCGTTATTGATTTTGAACTTAATGAACAAGTATTATATTTGAAATAAATCTATTATTTTAATAGCTAATGAAGCTCAGTAACACACCGCCCGTTAGATAGAGGCCCGTGTTTCAAGTAATTGCTAGAAATATCCATTATTGAGGGTAAACGTATCAATAAAGAATAATTTACGCTTTTAACGGGAGAGAGGGGGGAGGAAGTTTGTTCGATAGTGGAAAGCGTACGCGCTGTCGCGGGCGGCCGGCGCGGGCATATGAAAGCTCTGGGCCGTACTCGCGGTGCCGTTAGCGCAGGCTCGGGCGGGCGGCGGCGGGCGGCTGCGGGCGGGCCGTGGGAGGTACCGTTAATGACGTCGCCGTCGTGACGTCGCGGCCGTGACGTCATATGCCGCGATATAGCCACCAGCCTCGGCGGCGGCGGCCTCAGTAACGCACCGGCCGTTCGCAAGCGTGTACCTCCGCGCACCTTTACGCGAACCGCATTAACCTACCGTCTGACTGAGTGAGTGAGTGCGCGTATAGTGAGTGGAATGTGCTCGGCCGCATGAGGATCCTGCTGAGCGAGCTGGGACTGTCCGGCGCGTGTTTCGGCCTGACCCTGGAGCCGCGTGACTCCCCGCTGGACCCCAACAAGCCTGCGCCAGGTCAGCGCCCGCACGACCTACCGCGATCCATCACATCTGTGTTTATTTTTGCTTTCGTTGTGTAGAACCTCTGGGTGTTGTAGACTCTGTGTGGAACTGTCGTGACGATGGCCATCGGCTAGAATGCGAGGTGCGTTGCTGACGCCCTCCAGCCAACACTGCGGCCTTAAACAATTCCAAAGTATACGTACGTACCCCTTTTTTGTTTTATAATTTGAATTTTGTTACTTATTTTATGTTTTATTTGTTTTGCTTTAAGTTATTATCTTTATTTTTTTCCCATTTCCTTACTCCTGAAGATAAAAAAGTGTTTTATCTCCTTTTCCAATCTTTATTTAACTTATACCATTTTTAACACCAAAAAAACTAACCGATATCTACTCTCATCGGAAACGTAAAGCTTTTCAGGAAAGCTATAGTCAAGAGCTTTTTGGTTTTCCCGGCAACAATATTGCTAAAAACTTTAGTAAACTTATGAATCCACATATTAAAACAGTAGGAAGTACTTAGTTGTTAAACCGAATAAAAAGACGTTAAATGAGCACTGAATGTATGCATATCAAACATCATAAGTGATCAAAAAATAGTCAAACAATAATCGTGTTCTTGAATGCGTATTGGTATTAGCGAATTCTTTATCTTCTTCCTGTTAAACATTGTGGTTTGCCTCGTGCTTTTATTCGTCATTATAAATTCAGCAATAAAAACGTCATGCTAATTTAAACTGGTCACACGTTATTATATGCACTGTATTGGAAATTTAAAACAAGTAAAGTCGGTATATAAATAAATGTCACTGTTTCTCAAAAATATTATATTTTTGTTTTGTAATTATATACCGATACTTTCGATTGTTCCTCGTTTTTTTTATAGCGATAAATAATGTGATATATAAAAAAATTACACACGCCGATAAATTATATGGTAAAATTTAAGGTAAACACTAATGCATAGTATTAATAAAAAAGATTCTTGCTGCATTAAACTTGTAGGTAATTATTTACATTCCTTCTTTTGAAACTCATATTTATATAATAAAACTGTAGTAACAGTTGTTATCAACTAACAATTAACAAAAACACAAACATACATATAAGTTCTCAAAAAAAAAAATATTAATCAAAAATCAATTGCAAAACAATCTTATCACGATTAATAAAAGTGACACTTAACATAGTAATACTGTGCAAATTAGGTTCGTTAAATAATTTGAAATGTAAGATAACACAAATAAGAGATGGTGAAATATATTTCGACACTCGCCAGACCGGTCGAAGATGATACACGCCGCTTCGACTCACTAGCATAAATACATAGTAGTGGCCAAGCTCGCGTAACGCACATACACTCGCGCCTACCACTAAACTTACCATTAAGCTAACAAGTTATATCGTCTTAGGATTTGTTTCACTGCATGCGTTAGGTAATGTCTGCGACCATATTGTAGGATATTTATGTCGCCTCCGGAGCCGATGGCCTCAGCCGAACCGACTGCTTGCCCAATCGGTTGTCGCAACCGGCATCGGCAGACGTTGCACCTGCCGAGATGCGGCCTCTGCAAATTGCCGGCCACATTATATTTGTATCATGCGTGATCACGATATGCATGCCGGTGCACCCGCTCGCCCGACCGGCTTTACTTGATTAAGAACAAAACTGTAAAAGAAAACAACGAACACAACGTCATCCTTTACGATAAAAATGTCTAAGTGTTCACTTTCACTTTTTGTTTAGGAATCGTTCGTTTATGGCCACCAACATGTTTGTCCATCGAAGACAAAAGTGGTTCTATTAAAATAAAATACAAGTCCGTCTTCTGTTTTAACGCATGCTTAAAAATTTTATTGGCTCTACGTTATGCAAATTTGATTATAAAAACTTAATATAATAAGATCTGATCCATAAAAAAATATTTTTCGGACGAGTCGGTATTGTCTTCAGATAGATGAATAATAAAATAGGGCAGTTTTATTATTGACAGACGATGATACGCAGGGTGTAGAGCCAGCTGGTGTGACGTCACGCGGCCGCGACCCCGCGCGTCACTCTCGCCGACGACGCGACGCCCCCCGCGGCGGAAAGGGACTCCTCTCCTCTATAAAGGCGTAATTTTGCGTTATGCCCCTCACCCGGCGGGGGTTCGTTCATAAATCTTTTTAGTGCTATTAATAAAATTATCAAACGTATCTTATCTAAGATCTTAAAACGGTTGCAAATAAATTTACAACTGTCACATGAAGATGACACATGTTTGTTAAAAAATATTGCTTTGCCAAATTGACAAATCACAGTAGTGAAGGCGTATAATTTTCGCAATGTAGTTTCCATGCATTTTGTTAGTGGAACAGCGATTTCAGTCTGAAAGCAAATTTACGTCAGGTGGTCTAAAAATAGGTGGGGTGGTGTTAGAGAACGGTGGGACGGCGGCAAGGGGGTGCCGCGAAGGAGGGCGCACGACCTCGCCGCGCCCGTGACGTCACGCGTTACGTCACGCATCGACCCGCGCCCCGCTTCAAGGACGCCCTTGCCCGCCGCCCATCCGGCCACCAACTTCCTTTTTACTTACGCCCACTTTGTAGCTGCGGACGTCTACGTGACGTGTATTGTGCAACGCTATTACACTGTAAATCACGTGCTCTGTATTAGGGTAAGAACTTTATTTCATTAAAAAAAAAAACAAATTTTTACTCAATACTGTTTTATAACTAGTAATTTAAAATATTGTAACGGCATGTTTAAACAAGTAAATTGAGTGATTTATGTAAATGCAGAACAAAAAGTATCAAAGATTTAGTTAAAATTTTATTATGTATTGCATGAATGACGACAGTCCGGTTCAGTTTCTCTTACTAAGTTCATTACGATTAATATAAGTGTATATTCAAATCTGCGTTTGTAAAATATACAAAAAATGCAATACAAATTGTACTTACTAAGAACTATGTAAAAAAACAGCCAAGCGGCAGGTTAGTTTGAAAGTCTTTTAGATCATTAGTGTTTTATAATGAACCGTTAGCAAAAAACTATCTAACTCTATAAATGTAAACAGTTGTACGAATCTCATTCATAATGTCTTATAAATTACACATAAGGTGCTTATACGAAGCATAGGAATACAAAATTCGCACAAAAACTGAACGATCTCTTAACTCAGTACGCACATCACGTTATGACTCATTGCATTGAATAGGACTTACATTTAATGTCTAACTAAAGTTTAAATTTGTAATTATTTTTTGTTGAGACTCCTTTAAAATGAAATTGTAGTAACCGGTATATAAGGAATTTAAAGGAAAGTTATAGGAATAGGTCGGCAATGAGTTTAAAAGAAAATCAGAATGTTTTGTAAGCATTGCTGATGGCGTTCAGTTGGCCAAATTGATGCCAAGTACTAAGCAGTATGTAAGTAAGCAGCAGCTATTACTACTAGCAGGCAATCCGGTAAATGAAAAATTCACTTACCTAGTACACATTTAATGTGGATACTTATAATTTCTCGTCATACAGAAAAACATATTTTTTATAAAAAAAAAGTTAAGTAAATAGTGAATAGCCTATATCTGTCCCACTGCTGGGCAAGGCCTCCATCATTGAAACTAAGTCATCACTACAATTGAAGGGTAATGGCTTAAAACACTAGTAATGAATGTTAATAAAAATTGCCTTGTAAATAAAAAATATAACAATAGCAATATCTCGATAGATTTCGTTTTCATTTTAGGGACTTATTTGAAATAAAGACACAAAATATACAAACCTTTACAGTACAGTGTTATTTTGGTTTGAATTCTTAAAGTTTTTGACAATATACCCATCAAGATTGCTTCCTATAGTCACTAGCTAAGCTACCTTATAACTTACTCTATTTAACTTTTATAAAAGTAACCTATAACACTATCAGGCCCCCTAACTATATCTGTGCAAAAATCACGTCTTCCCGTTGCTCCGTCCGACTTTACAAATAAAAACGTTCTTACAGAAGGACAAACAAACTCCTTCACATAATATAACATCAGTTAGAATTACAGCAAAGCCTTAAGAATCTAAACGATAGCGTGCCGTTATTTTGGGAAACATTTAGATTTGTCTGTGTAACGAATATGTAACACACGGGCAAGGGAGGTGGTGACGTCAACGGGTCTGACGTCACGCTCCCTCCGCCCACACGGCCGCCGCCAGCTGATAAATTCCCATCTATCTCAGGCGTGACGTCCTCGCAAATGTATCGCAATTTACGTAAAAAATAAGCGTAAATAATAAAAACGAAGACGCGTACGCAATGATAAGTTATTTCTGTTTCCCCGTCACACGAAAGCACCTACACTGTATCACACGTCGACGTGCATACAATTGGTTATCAGCTCGACATTTTGCCAAATTAGTCAAGTGTCACTGTGATTAAACGTTTGGATGATAACAGCAAGATGGCATAACGATTTTGACAATACTTACTCGTACCTTTACACAACTTACTTAACTACCAACCTACCCAAAAACAAACAATCTCTACTGAATCCGTAAAGCTTGCAAAATAATTAAAAGCCTTTTTACCTATTAATAATCACTATACTATTTTAATTAAATTCTCTACTTGGTTTAATTTATATTTTTTTTAAGTTACTAGTTACGGTATGATGCGGGACGTAGTCTAACTACTTTTTTTAATAACAACTCAAATTAAAAGAAACAAATCACTTACTTACATAGCTAATAGAGGCATATAATATAATATAATATAATAGAAAAATAATATAGGAAGCAATAAATTCTTCTCAATCCTACTGCTAATTGATAATAATTATGTTTGTTTTTATCTTTTCGTTGCAATAACTTTTACTTTATCCATTAAACTTCAAATTAGCATCAGGTCAACATACTCTAAATCCATATTTTATTACTTACACGACACCCAGGCCACCGTCATATCATACCATGTTTCAATTGTTAGTTTACGTCTGATTGCGCCAAACCTCGTCACTGGCGTGTTTACGCCATGAAGCTGTAGATATATCTACAGCTTCATGGTTTACGCGCGGTACTTACGCAGTACTGCAACAAAATAATACGTCATAGATTGGGAAAGCTTAAAGCTCTAACGGCACAACACACACAGCGGAGTAGCGTTTGTCTGCTTTAATTCAAGTTACCGCCATCTATCGTAGGCAGCGGGAACTAACCACGCCACTGTTTCAAAGAGCCGTTTGCTAGGCTGCTATGCTAGAGTTCTTCAGTGAAATTCCACCCTTTGCGTTGAGAAATACACTGGTTTCAATAACAATTCATAGATGTCGTCAGTCGTATTATAATAAGGGTCGTTGTTTATTTATCTATACATTTATTAAAGCTAAAGAGGGTCGAAAGTCTGTACATGGAAGATATTCGAAAAAAAGTTGGCTGGAGATACTGAGAATCGATAACAGAACACGTTCCAACAGTTTTTAGAATTTTTGTCTGTATGTCTGTTTATGTGTTTGGTTTGTTTATTTGACCGCGTATCACGTGAAAATAGCTGAACGGATTTGGATGAAACTTTGCACATAGACAGACCATGACCCGGACTAGGATATAGGATACTTTTTATCTCGGTAACAGGTTCCTGTGGGATAGTGTAGTCTTCGCGAACGAAGTCGCGGGCGACAACTAGTTTATAATAAACCTATAGCTATAGCCAACACGTAGGCTATGCTTGCAACATTATGTGCTGTAAGGTATGAACGTTGTAACAATTATTCGGTATAATTAGGGATGTGATTATATAATCTGCATTACCAGTCGCTAATAACTACCAATCTACAATAGGCCCGCGTGGTGGTTTATGGCCCGTTCTCCTTATCCATCCATCGGGAAAGCTCATGCCCTAGCAGTGGGGACATAAAATGAGCTGATGATGATAATATAATCAAAGAATTAGAGCCTAAGAAAATACTAAACAATGTATAACTTTGATAATCCATCATCATATTTATTCTATATCTACAAGGCTCAACATTTGAAGTTCCATAGGATCTCCTGAAGTCTATGAATGTATGGTACAAAAATACAAACAAATGACAATGTTTCCTTTTTCAATAAATAAATGATAAAGTTAATAACGGCTGCATTTAAAAACAGTTATGAATTAGGACAATTGAAACGGTTCAAAAATGTTATTATATTTTTTTTGTGTGTTTTTTGCGCAGAACGTGGGCAAGTCTAGACTCCAGACTAAGTAATAATTCAGTTAGAAGTTAAAAAAGTAACATTATAAAAGAGTTGTAAAACAAAAAACTAAGCTTTCGATAAGCCATTCATCTTGTTATGCGTTACCGTTTGAAAAATGAAAAATGAAATGAAAAATTATTTATTCAGTGTCACACAGTACACGAAATAAAAAACAAATATAAATAGAATTAAAAAAATCAAAGTGACACAAAAAAGGCATCCACTCAGCATTTGCCAGAACACCAAAGGTGTCCGGACGCTGATCTTCCGTGGAAACCTAAAAAAGAGGACACCAGACAACAACACAATTGCGAACAAAATGTAACATACCTACTACTATAATTAATAAATACCACGATTATGCAACCATGCTTATTATTATTATTATTATATATTCGTTAACGTTTAAATATCCTAAAGGTTTTTACATTTAGAAACTATAACTTGATTTGCATGAAAATTGCACGGCGACACATCATGTACAAAAAAAACTATGGTAATGATTAAGATTTTAATAACTCTTGGTGCTGTTCCTTCTGTTTAACTTCTCAAGGTCAAGGTCAATAAAAAATATATAAAATGCTCGATTCTGGTAACTTTAAAACATTCACTTTATGTTAATTATTTATTTATATCAATGTATTCATTAATTGTGAAACCAGTTTATCATTCGATGTGTAGGTGGTTCTCATATATATTGGCATAATAACAAATGTATAGGTAAACTGTGGCATTATGTAGTCAGTATTTATATTCGTATATAGGTATGCAACGCAGTTGATCAAAAACATCTTGAAATCCATTATAAGTAAATCTAATTAAATTACATGTGGTTTTGATTTGGTTATTTTTACGTAAAAACATGTATAATTTTACCTGCATTTACACACAGTACAATTATATTACAGTATTATTCATTAACTGAAATAACACTTTAAAAAAACCTACTGCCTCCGCTCAAGCTTCAATTCACAACCTTTCGCGTACAGCGCGATTAGAACTTCCACCGACCGATCAATATTTTTCTTTTCGATAGGGTAGCCAAGGCTCATTACTCATGCATAGGTGAGACAACTGTGATTTATCTGGTAGCCTAAAAATATGTACTAACTAACGTACAGAGTTCATTGTGAATGCAAACAGAAACGATTAAAAAAAAATCACAGCACTTATTATTTACATAATACTCTACCTATACCTTCCTAAAATTATAGGTAGGTAAGGTAAGGTATGGTAGAGAAGGGTTCTAATTATATGAAATATTGTAGATTATAACTAGTTAATCGGAGTATTTGCATAAATAATAATTAATTATAATTATGACAAATTAAAGATTTAAATATAGGATACCTCGTTGCAACCAGAGAAAACGCCCGAGCTTTGTAGAGATTTCATTTGAAATATTACTAGTACTAGTAAATTGGCTACTCATCTGCAATGTCTGTTAGTTGCAGAGTCGTTGAGGAGTAGGTATCGAGTCTGTAAATCCTACTAATATTATAATTACAAAGTACAAATATTTTTTTATTTGTTCTATAATAACGCCGAAACGTTTGAACGGATTTAAATAAACTTTAAAACACAGGTAGATCATATCGTAGATTTTACTTCTGAAAACGTTTATATAGCATGCATATTTGAAAGCGGAAATGCAGAAATGCATATTTATTTTTTTGAAAGTTACAATCAAGTAAATGACTGTGTTGTGAAGAAAAGAAGCATGACTTTGGCAAGTTTCGCGAAACATAAATTAATAAAATGTTCAACGGGGTTTTACACAAATTATTTAGTATAGGTATGTAATCATAATCCAAACTGTACAAAGGATGTAGCTAACAACAAAACGAAGAATAAAAAATAGTAAACTTATTAAAATAGTTCCGCCTGGTTTGTAAGAAGAAGAAGAAGAAGAAGCCGGTTTTGTAAATTATTTTGCTGTTGAAACGACGTGTTTTATTCTTTGCTTTAGTACTTTTCTGATTGTAAACATGACATATATGTGGCAATTGACTTTTATTAATTGGCATAGATGTTATGTAACCGTATAATTGTATCAAACCTAAATAGTATCTATTAAAGATCCTACGCACCTTTGAAAGGACGTTAAGCTCAAACATCTTATTCACATGGAAGCTAGAAAATAAATAATTTGTCAAGTGCTAATATGGAACAAAAGAAACGGGTTTTCTGTAGAATTTATATGATTAGGTGCCATTCTGTAACAAATGAAAGATCATTCTTTGCGCTGGAAGTTGGCTGTATGTGTTCATTCAAAAATTCAAAATTCAAAAATTCAAAATTCAAAATCATTTATTTAGTTTAGGCTACAAGTAGCTCTTGTGAATGTCACTATGCCATCGGTTCGTAAGTCTACTCTGGGCGGGAGATCTTGTACTGAGAAGAACCGGCAAGAAACTCAGCAAGTGTCCAGCTCTTTTCTCCCTTACAGCGTCAAAAATATTGGAAAATGCCCTATCATAGCAGGACACTTTCCATTACAAATAAACACAATCATGTGTGGGCCCACGCGCCCTGACCGTATAGCCTTGCCAAAGATTCCCTCTTTGTCAAGAAGGCTTATCCAGTTAACAAAAATATGCAAATGTACCAACGCACTTTTATATTGTAAAAAACTATAGGTTTCATCATTACTTATGAAATAATAGAGAAGTTTTAGCCACCCATCCAAGGGTCCGGCATTGCGAAAGTTGCTTAACTTACACGATCGCAGTCCCAACGCGTTGGTCGCTTTTCCTAAACCAGGCTACTTTTGTATATTTGGATCCGGAATAAAAGACTATGAAACTTACATACAATCTGATATTTGCATAAGACCATCATTGCATAATAATGTTTCTGACTTCAAAGCCCGGGTGCCTATTTACCTATTTGATTTGGCAAATAAAGAAATTGACGAATTTGCCAAATATGAGACTGAAAAGTGAGAGTTTAGATGTCGTTGGCACTACCGTGTTGCTGACGTCATAGATGAAGTGTTATGGCAAATAATAACGTACTAATAAAGGCGTGGCTGAGACGTTCGTTGATTCCATTACCCACATTACAACATCCTCAAAATGCCACTCACATACACACGATACACTTATCAGCTGCGTAGGCTAACACCTAAGCTATTGCTTAGGCCCAAGACACCGTACTCGTAGTGTACGAAGACCTGGTTCACACGCGCACATATACCAGGTACAGACATGTACCTAGGCGTTTCTCCCCACCCCTACGACCTGGTGAATCCGAGCCGAAGTCCTAGCGTTTAGAGGCGCTCTCGGGTTGTTCCGCTCCCGATCCGATCCGAAACCTTCGTAGAATCTAGTAGGGCACGGAGTCACGCTTGTACGATACCATTCCCTCTAGAAAACCTCTGACGGTGTATTCATTACACGGCATGAAGAACCCTTTAGTTCGCCGCCCTAAAAAAAGTCCGGTGACAATAAAAAGGGCGTCTGAGGCCATCAGCAAACTCTCTCCGAAAGAAACATCACAACATTTTTAATGTAGCAGTCAGAGTGATGAATATAAATGTATGTAGTAACTAACCTATAAATACTTATTTTCTACAGTAATGTGCTAGTAATTTTTCCTTTACCCTTTCTAACACATTCTTCGTAATTAAACGAAAAGCATACCTAATTGATTCTACATTATAGTTTATTCGATGAAATCAAAGATACATTGGTGTTTACATAATAACTTACGAGTAACACGTTATATTTTTAATTATAATAAAGAGGATATCCCCCTTAAGGATATAACCGCTTGGGTACGCCGGCCGGCTTATGTTTTTGTTTTTAAAGTATATGATTAACTAGCCAATGCTCGCGGCTTTGCTCACGTGGAATAGTGATTGTTTTTAATAAAAGACACATCATAATTTCTTTAAAAGTGTCAGTTTTTCCTCCCCTATGACACCTCTTTAGGGAATGTTTTCCGAAAAATGCTAAAACACGTCATTCTTTCTAATTCGTCAAATCTAATTATCGATTAAAATAATTCATTTTTTAGTTCGCACTTTAAAAATAACGATTTCTCCAAATAACCTTCTTCCCTTTTTTACTCATTTCAAGGAAAATAAACAAAATTCCTGAGACACGCCGTTCTTAATTTCTTTTCAAAAAGCCAAATATCTACACCTACCAATTTTCTTGATTTTTACTTTAAAGCTGACGGACTTTCATACAAACTTTTACCCCCTACTTGACCCCCTTAGGGGATGTTTTCCGTATAATCCTTTCTTAGTGGCTGGTTATGTCACTCCTACATTCCAAATTTCTTTTTATTAGCTTCAGCGGTTTCGGCTCGGCGATAATGAATCAGTCAGTCAGGACAAGTCATTATATGTAATTATATGATAGATGTGCTGTTAACACATTAAAGTCTTGTTATGTTAGAAATGAGTAGACAAACGTGGCTATGGCTAAAGGGCTCTGGCTTGTTAAATATCACCACTGCCCGAAAGAAGGCTTCAGCTCCAATTTTTTGAAACGATGTTGTTTGTCTCCACTTTTGTCACATAGGTACGATACGACGATAAAATAAATAGTACCGATTATAAAAATATAATTATCGTCAATCTCTTAATCGAGTAAACGTTTTCGAACCTCGTCATAAGACTTCACTTCAACATGCGGATAATTTTAACGATAAAATTAAAGTACCTGATTACTATTTGTAATGTCTTTAAGTTAACTTTAACGTTGATTAATTTTTGACGTTCAATAGTATCGTTAATATATGATGTTTAGCTGAAAGATATTATACGCATCCTTATTTTAAACTATTAAACTTAAAATAAAAACAATCACTTTTGAGCTTAATGACAATACGACCTACTTGACTTCTTTTAGATCATAAACCTTTAATTCAAACGATGAATGATCAACCGGCCACACAGTAACTATCAAACATTGAACAGAAATCACGCAAGATAAAAGTTTTTTTTTTACCTTCCTATGTCATAAAAAATATTTTGTCGCAATCTGAGACAACATTCGCCCTGTTCTATGAATTTGCAAAAAGACAAATCAAAGTTTAAAAGCATTTTAATAATAAATTTATTTAATACATTGAACACTTTATTTATAACTGACATCACCATCTCATACACTCATATTCTTGTAAGAACATTGTCAAGTTGTAAAATAAATATATGGTTAAGATTGTCGAGTACCTAATTTGTATCTGCATTTTATAAAATACCTACTGATCGAAAATCATAGATATAAATTAAAAAATAAACTACAAACAACAAAAGCATACTGTTTTGTTTATAGCTTAATAAGGCTGGAATTAATGGTTCTCATCATAATAGAAACTGCAAATGCCACTGATTTCATAACCTCCCAAGGGATCCATCGCGTTTTCGCCCTAAAAATTCTAGAGTAAAGACTCCATTCGAAGTTAGACTTCAAAATCCCTCGTTTAAGGTCGAAGATGCCATGACGATAGTAGCGTTTATAATGTTTCTTGAACAGGAGTAGATTAGGTGTATACATAGCATTCAATTTTCGGGGCGTGGCGAATCAAGCACCGTGGCACAATGTATTCAAAACGCCAATATTCGGCTGGTAAAACTGCAGTATAAATTAGAAGACCTTTCTTTTTCTCCGTCACTTGCCGTGATAGAGTAGGGATAGACGGTCACAATACCATATTACGTGAGATTATTATCGATCGGTCAATCACGAGTACTCGGTGAAGGAAGAACCAAAGTATGTTCGCCGAGGGTAAATATAAATGATGCATGGATCGAGTAGCGTGATAGTTCAAAGGACTACGCCGTCAATTCCACGTCCGTCCGTCTCCTCGCATTCACAGTCCACCCTCCCTTGACGTTGTACTATTGTAGTACTAAATTAAAATAACGGGTTTCTTTTATGATCGCTCCTAACAATATTAGCAGCATTGGACGAAATACTGTTTGCTATAATGAGTTCTTTTGTTTGTTGCAGGGCCGAGCGCCATAGAGCCGCGCTCGCCAAGCACTTTTACGTCCAACGCTTCCAGTATGCTACTGCTGCAAACACACGTAAGTACATTAACAAATTATTATAAAAGCATATTTATAGTTTACACACTGGATTAAGTCGAGTGAACAGTGATAATTAAAAGCAGATAATATCCATTGAAAGTTTAAATTCAGTGCCTTTTAATTATCTAATGAATATTGACATAACTCCTGAGCCCCTCTAAAAATTACAAGTGATTAGAACACCTGCATCGTCAGACAACGTAACATGTCACGCAGTGGTCATACTAACGATAGCATTGATAGCTAGGTGGCTACGAAAAAGCACGCCATTGGTGCGTCTCGTCCGCCCCTGCCGACAATCGGCCGCCTACCAGTGCCGTGACGCCTCCTATATTGATCGCTTTTTTTTTTACAGAGCAACTACGGTTCATCCTTCACTGATCTACTGTCACCGCAATATCAAGACGACTCATCCGAAATCTTAGAAGAAAACCTCGATCCGTTCCCGGACGTTGAGTTTCACGCTCCAGTTCCGCCTGAAGTAAAATCGCAACGAACTACTCCTGTGAGTGACCCCTCGTCACCTACACTCGGGCCCGCCCTGCCGAGCTTTGAAGAAACATACTCAGTCCGTTACCCGAAGCAAGAGCTAATCGAGTTTGGTATAAAAATGGACGAAGACTGCTATAATGTTGGGCCGTACTCTCACCAAGGACACACGTCAACTCAACTCCTTTACCCATATCACCAACCGACGATTCCTTATGTGCCCTCGACTTACTACGCTCCTGCCCAACCGTGTAGTCCAACGTTCGACACTGGAGGATTAACCCCAAACCAGGATTCATATTCGCTGCCGCCTTTTCCAAGCACAGTCGATTTGCACATATCTACAGATCAAAGTTCAAGGCAAAGGCGAGCCTCCCTACCTGTTCAACGATCAGAATCCAGCAGTTCAAATGAGAGTCCTAAACTGCATGGAGGAAGAGTGCACTGCATGCAAGCGTCAGCGCCGAGTTCCGCTTCAAGCTCACCAGGCGGAGTGCCATCGGATGGAACTGGCCCTCGAGGTGCACCTTCCTCGCCAAGTCAGCTGTGCGCTGTATGTGGAGATACGGCTGCCTGTCAACATTATGGGGTACGGACCTGTGAAGGATGCAAAGGTTTTTTCAAACGAACCGTGCAAAAAGGTTCTAAATACGTGTGTCTAGCTGAGAAATCTTGTCCAGTAGACAAAAGAAGACGAAACAGATGCCAATTTTGCCGATTCCAAAAATGTCTAGTTGTCGGTATGGTGAAAGAAGTCGTGAGAACTGACTCATTGAAAGGTAGACGCGGAAGATTACCTTCCAAGCCGAAATGCCCTCAAGAATCACCACCGAGTCCTCCCATATCTATGATCACTGCTTTAGTTAGAGCACACGTGGATACTTCACCGGACTTTGCTAATCTTGATTATTCGCAATACAGAGAGCCGAACCCCATGGAACAACCATTGTCAGATTTAGAAGTAATACAACAGTTTTATTCTCTTCTTACGACGTCAATCGACATGATTAAATTATTTGCTGAAAAGGTACCCGGATTTACAGACCTATGTCATGAAGATAGAGAACAGTTGTTTGCCTCAGCAAGGCTGGAACTATTCGTATTACGGCTTGCTTATCGCACGCGGCCTGAAGACACTAAGCTGACCTTCTGTAACGGCCTGGTGCTCGACAAGAGACAATGTCAACGTTCGTTCGGAGATTGGTTGCACGCCGTGCTCGATTTCAGCAACACTTTACACACAATGGACATCGACATTTCTACGTTCGCATGTCTCTGCGCATTAACTTTAATAACAGGTGTGTATCATTGAATAATAACAAAAACTTTAAAATAAATACCGTCACTTAACTAGCATTTCGCATTTTATAAATATTTAACTAGCATTTAGCGCATAGTGCGCTAAGAATATTAAGCAACTGAAAATAAAAAATAACATATACCTAACCACATTTACAACTTGGAGTAAATTTTGAGACACTGTCTCATTTAAAATTACTTAGTGAATTTCTCCATGTTTT
Organism: Eudonia truncicolella; assembly: GCA_949315975.1. Classification (NCBI taxonomy): domain Eukaryota; kingdom Metazoa; phylum Arthropoda; class Insecta; order Lepidoptera; family Crambidae; genus Eudonia; species Eudonia truncicolella. Next base: position 8,605,149 of record OX438828.1, on the reverse strand, counting down.
ACTCAATAAAAAAGGTTATTTTTCTTATGTTTGTGTATTTTGTGCACAGAGCGCCATGGGCTGAAGGAGCCGCACCGAGTGGAGCAGATGCAGATGAAGATTATTGGGTGCCTGCGCGCGCACATGCCGGGTGGGGGCGGCGGCGCGGGCGGCGCGCCGCACTTCAGCCGCGTGCTGGGCGCGTTGCCCGAGCTGCGCTCGCTATCCGTGCAGGGCCTGCAGCGCATTTTCTACCTGAAGCTCGAGGACCTCGTGCCTGCGCCACCCCTCATCGAGAACATGTTCCGCGCCAGCCTCCCATTCTAAACCGCCCCCGACCAGAAGTCCACCCCCCCGCCTTCTCACGTATTCTCCTTCGATGTTTAGAGCCGACTCCGTTATTTTTAAATGTTTAGATATAACATATTTTTCTATAGACTAGTTGGACTTTATGAAGGATGCGATCTCCCACGGAATCGGTTCGTACTAAGTATGATTTTATAACGTTAAGCGAAGAAGACAATTTTATTGCGTAAGTCCTAATGTAAACTTAATTTATTGTAAAAGTATAGGTATTTTACTTATTTGGGTGTGATTTCGTTTAATCTTTAATGTTGTGTATTTAGTCTGCATTTGAGTTACCGCTCGTGATCAATGGCATCTTGTCGTACAAAATATTCCTATGTTATTTACTTGTGTATTATTTAGTTAAGGGAAATCTAGTCACAAGACTTAGAAATGTTAAATGTGGCTCGTAATCACTGAGCTTTTATACTAAATATAAGGCAATGATTAAGGCATTTGATGTCCTGTCGCGGGCCCTACTTAGTAGGCGCCGGCGCGGGCGGCGAGCAGACGCGCAGTGCCAGCGGAGAGACAATCTGGCACTACGACGTACTTACGATGTCCGAACAAATGATTGTTGGAAGTTACCTTTAGGTTTAAATTATTTTATAAATAATTTTAGACGCTAGGACGTAATGTAATTTGTTACAATAAGGCAAGAGGAAAGGTTCAGCATAACTGTTTTTAAATATGGCTATTAAATCCAACGTGTCTTAAAGAGTACCTTTCTAGATAGAATTAGTGCGTAGATGCGTATAGGTATGTATCTCTATTCCCTCACTTACATATTATATATGTACCAAGTGAACACTAAAACATATCACTGTTCTTGATTTATTTAAGCATATTACATATAATATTAAATATTACTATGTTTTATGTTTCTTCTTACCCGCTTATATTGCCACTAGATTTATTAGATGTCCTTATAAAGGAGAACTTAGATAAATTATTAAAACAAATTATAACTTACGAAATCAAGCCTTTACAATCAAGAAATCCAATATTCCTAATATTAGATAGGTAATGCTTTGAAAAAGAAGAAATATCAATATTTTTTGTACTTGATTCGATAACCAATGTCAAAATTCCTCGCTGGACCAATACGTGAGCTAGCGTTAAAATAGAAAAAAAATAGATAATGTTTGTTGCAAAAATACTTTAAAATAGTAACGTAACTTTAATATGCCTATATATAATGAAATTATAATGGTAATCTATATCTAATGAAAAATAATGATGATGATAATAATATCAGAACGCTGCCTTGCTCTTTTCAACTGTGAGTTTGGATGACATATAATATATTGCTGACTGCATTTATTAGTTGTTCGAGTTTACTCTTGAACTAAACATATTTTTTTCAAATATATACAGAACGCTGAAACCGTCCTTAGAATTCTGGAGAATTTTATAAGCCCTACAAACAAAGCCCATCCGAAATAAATTACTTAAAATGACATAGAGAAAATTAATCAGATTTTTTTAATTTTTAACATTACAAAGAATTATCTGATATATTTTTTTACATAGGTATGTACCTTCAGATGAACTTACCTTAAGTTACAAATAAAGTCCCTGTAGGTATCTACACATACAAGATCCAGATCGGATACAATTTTGCATATTTTAATTTTTACCTCACTATTCTATTATACGTTGTATACCTAATACATAATTATTAAAGATGAGCCTCCCTTTCTCAGGGCAAACTGATAATCTAGATTGTAATCGTAATAAGATTAATCATAAAGACGCGTGAAAATTTATAGTTAATTAAGTAATTTTTGTACGAAATTCATAATATTTTGATATAATATTCTTAATGCTGGACTTTTTACTCGCACGCCACTAACTTCTTACGTTAGTTAATTTTATAGTTTTATAGGATGGTAATCAAGAAATTATCAGTCGTCACTAGGAGTGGCGCGAATCGTATGTAAATTATTGAACTGTGTACTTATTTATATCATAATTTCTTGGTTGCGCTTAACTTCTGTACCAGTACCTAATACTGAAACTAGATCAAACCTTAAATTTAGATATACTTACTTTCGAATTCGTATCATTGAGATTCATTAAAAGAATCGCGTGCATTCATTATGACGTTTGGATTCGAGTTCGATTGTGTACAAAACTACTAATGTTAATACACCTGGAACCTTGAGCACCTTTATAATAAGATTCATCCTCTATTCTCTTCAAGTTTTTAGAGCGTCTGATCTTAGTTCTACAAGGTTTAAGGCCGGTTTTCCCACTAGCTGTTAAGTTATCCAGAACTTCTCTGTCATACCTTTGTGTAGGTAATGATATGTATGTTAGTATACTATCAGATACTTATCAGGAAGTGGGGAAACGGGCTATGAATGTTATGAATAAGTTGTTTTACATACAAATTATCGAGGACCGAAAATTTATTACTACATAATTATTAATTACACTATTCCTTAGGTACTCCCTGATAGCTAAACAATATATAACATGTTTTGTCTCTAAATGTTTTTAAAAAAATATATAAAGTTATCTTAATATTTTACAAGAATAATTCAACAGGATAACTTACGTTGCGTATTGTGTGTGTACATTCTATTTTTTATACATAAGACATCTCTAAAGATAACTTGAAGAGAAATTATAACCATAATAACTGTTGTGATAAGTATTTACCTTTAAACTTGCATTTTAATTATTGTTCGTGTCAAACGCCTGGCATTAAATAAATGTACCTTCCGTGACTTGGATACCTACTGCATTTCTTTTATTTCTGAATAGATTGATATGCTTTTGTTATTGTAATGTTACACAATTTTCTTTGTAAATATCGTCAGAATATAATGGCGCAGATGCGTCAATTGAACATTTTACTTTTTATTTTTTACGAGATTATAAGACCTATATAACCTATTTAAAGCTGAACTGGCAAACCAATGGGAAACGAAAAGGTAAATCTATACTAATATTATAAAGAGGAAACCTTTGTATTTTTGTATAGTACGTATGTATGTTTGTAACGAATAAACTTGAACTACAAGACCGATTTGAAAAATTCTTTCACCATTAGAATGCTACAGTAGCGCTGAGTAACATAGGCTATATTAAAAAAAAATAAAAAAAAAAAAGGCCACCCGTGCGAAGCAGAGACGGGCCGCTAGTAAATAGGTAAAAACGAAAAGTTAAATAAATAAAGTAATGAGAAAACATTACGTTAACAATTTCATTCACTTTAATTAACGAACAGGATAAAACTAAATCATCTACATTACAAAAAAAACACTAGGTACTTTTGAGAAATTCCTAAGTAGGTAGGCACAGCTACAGCAAACTTATATGCAGATAGTTATGGAAAATTTGTATAATTTTTCGAACCCAACAAGGAAGTAACCAAAAATAGTACCTAAAAAGACGACTTGCCTCAGGTGGGTTTTGAACCTACGACCTTTTGCAACCCGGGCATCATCTATTCAAGCTGAGATTCCGAGACTGTAATTTTATGTAAAATGTCAAACGTTGTTTACCATCAGAAATATTAACAAATATTTTACGATCAGTTTAGATGAGACAGCCATTTTATATTATGTTAAATTGTTACTTTACATTTAGGCCTATAGAACTAATTTTAAATCGAAATTGAAACAAACACTTGACATATAGACGACTAGACTCTGCTCAAGAACTTAAATCTCTCAATTTAAAGAGCTGTCACCCGGATCGTAAAAGATCGAGGGTTAGTGCGTCGCTCATCTTTTTTATTTAAGTGTTACTTTCATTTCGTCTTATAGGTGCAAATAAATAGATGACATTGTGATTATGAGTAAAAAGTAAAAGAATATGAGAGTAGATACTCTTAGGTAAGTACAATATACCTAGGTACGAGTAATGCCTATTATAATTTATACTCGAGCAATATGGGTGATTTTCAATAGTTGTTTAAACTAAGTAAGTAATAAGGGGTTTTATATTATAGGGGCTGGCTTATGAATTAAGACCCACAGAGCACTGTGGGTAATCTTAGCAATGTGCGAAGTAGTGAGGAACCTATTTTTTTACGAGTTTGCAAGGTATACAATGTTAGATACTTACCCAATTTCGAACATGGCTTATAATTAATCTGTAGGGCAAGCTTTAATATCTAGCTTTAGTTATTGTTCTATTAAACATAGTTGCACGTTTTTTGATGTGCAACATTTTTTTCGCTCGCTTTCTATACAACGTTAGTCGGAACGGGGGTACTAAGCCGAAAGGAGCGTAAAGTATACATGATAGTGAATAACTTTTGTCTAAGAACTTTTCCTTAAAAATTGATAATTTTAGATTAACAGCTTTAAGATTTCAAAAGAAACTACGCTGTGGTAGCCCTGGCGGTCACAAAAAACAAATTAAAAGTTACTTAATATTATTGAAAGAAAGAAAGAAAGAAAGAAATTATTTATTGACTATCACACAGACATAACAGAAAAAAAAACAAAGAATATGAGAACATTACAAAAAATAACATTAAGACTAATACAAAAATAATAATTATATAACAAAGAGTGTGTGTGAAAGCCAACTAGGACCCTGCCTCAGCTTTGTGTCGTTGCGGTGCTGAGAAACAAACACCACCACAACGACGCTGGTATTCTGACAGGGCCTATGGTGAGTGTTGTGGTATTGTGTGTGTGCGTGTTTTAACAAGGGTTTAACCATGTTTCACATAATGCAATTAAGTATAATAGGTTTATGTTTATTAACACCTTAAACGCCATTTGACCGACAAACAATTGAATTTCTATTGTGTCTGTGTCCGAAGGCGGTCAATCTGTTAATTAAGAAAAAAAGGTCCGTTTTTTTATTTGTAATTGATCTGCTGTTCCACTGAAGAATCGTATCCATTGTTAATTTTGTCTGTCAATAATTTACATAATATTTCAGCGTTGTTCGGTTTTATAAAATTCTTTTTTGTAACTGTTGTATTAGACTATTCATTAAATCCATTATTTGTTCATGATCATCTTCTTGCTGTGACTTGGGTTATAGAGCACACTCATTACTAGGCTCAGGAAGACTAAACTCATGAATGATTGCACAATGTGCTGCTTTGTCGTATCCAGGGACTGACTTTGCAGGAACATGAGGTTTCTTGAATACTGTTTTTTTATAGGAAGTCGTCCTAGAGGCAACACTATCATTAGAGTGAAAGTATGATGTTTTAGGTGTTTCAGATTGGACATTTTTAGTGTTTGATACAACTTTATCAGCATATGACATAGAGGAAGAAGGATGATATTTACTAGCTTCTACATAAGAAATACACGAATGAGCCATAGTAACTTTAATATCGTGCTGTCTTTTAAACTCAGGGCAAGCCTTACTGGTTGCAAAATGAAAACCAGAACACATGATACATAATGCACAATCTTCCTCGGTGTTATAAGTTTCAGCTGTATGATTTTGCCCGCATTTAAAACATCTAGGTTCTGCTGCTCTACATTGCATTTTGGTGTGTCCATATCTGCAGCACCTAAAACATTGGATAGTGGGGTACACATAAATGTTAACATTCAATGCATTATAGCACATGTAAATTTTCTTGGGTACAATTTGACCGTCAAAAATGATGACAATAGATTCTGAAGGTTTCCAAACCGGGCTACCATTCACTTGTACTTTGTAATTTAAACGTCTGATTTTAATAACCTTCCCACATCCAATTGTAGTAGTTATATTTTCTCGAACTTCCTCTAGACTCCATTCTGCAGGTACACCAATACCGAACAATGCCAATCCTAGTTACATTAAAGGTTGGTATGAAAGCTTTAAACTTGTTTAATGAAAGTGTATTAGATATCAGAAATTCATTAGATATCGATATTTTTATTTTACAGATTTATTAAGATCATGCACTAATGTAAGTGCAATACGTCCATGAGGCGAAGTAGAAAAATAATAGTGACTAAATCGTATTGGACCTCAAAAAGGCATAATCACATTTGCTCTAAGCATTTTACTATGGATTCATTTGTATGTAAGGGAAATATGAAATGAAGGCGACTAAGAGATCATGCGGTTCCGACATTATTTATTATGGATGGATCTGATGAAATGGTATGATAGATTCTGTGAAGGACAATAAAGCACAGGCCAGCAGATTTAAGAAACTCTTTAGAAATTTAATACAATGACATGTTGTACAGAAAGACAGGTAAAACCACAGACCATAAAAAACATTGTATATGGTGAATTATGAGTTTAGATGAAATTGCCTGTTCCTTGCTATCTCAGTAGAGTGAGTTGTTGTTGGGTCACAACTCATACCTTGTGATCACATTATTTTTATTTGTATTAAAAAATAAAGTAATTTTTGGATATCATACTGATGTATATTTTTGAGACATGGCCTGGGTGGCCGTACATCTTTCCAAATTAATAAATGAATTGGAAAATTTCTTGACATCTTGCTCAATTATCTCGCACCGAAGTCCTGTAAGTTATTTATTAATTAAACAAGTTTTTGATTTATATTTTGAACCAATAAAACATTTGTCATAATGTGAAATTATGTTTTTGCAGAAATCCTTGGCCTATGGCAAGGATTAACATGACATACATACATACATACATACATATAATCACGCCTCTTTCCCGTAGGGGTAGGCAGAGACCACTTCTTTCCACTTGCTACGATCCTTACATACTTGTTTCGCTTCGTCCACTTTCATTATTCCCTTCATACATGCTCTTCGGTTTAGGGTACTCTTGACCTGGCCTTTTTTCAAGACGTCCCTGATTTGATCTCGAAACGTCCGCCTAGGTCTACCCCTACCAACACTTTCATTCACACTCGCCTTATACACTTTTTTCGTCAATCGTTCTTCATCCATTCTCTCGACATGGCCAAACCATCTCAGCATGCCTTTTTCAATTTTTGTCACTACATCTTCTTTCAGACCACAACGTTTCCTTATCTCACTATTTCTTATCCTGTCACTCAGTTTAACTCCTATCATACTTCTTAACGCTCTCATCTCTACTGCATTTATTCTGCTTTCATGTTTCTTCTGCCATACCCAACTTTCACTTCCGTACATGAGTGCCGAACATGACAAGTAGAACATATTCAGAACTTGACATAAAAAACCAATTAATTTTGAGATTATTGTTATTATTTACGAATTTATTTTTTAATAACTAATTATGTTACATTAATTGCTTTAATTTATATCTTATTGTTTTTCAATAATGATTTAACCTTTCAGAAGAAAGTAGTACCTATGTATACAGAAGTATACATAGGTACTAACTAGTCCTACCTCTTCTTTAATTATTTTTCAAAGTTTAATTAATTTATGTTATTTAAACTCAAAACAAATTTGAGCAAAAATTAAATGTAAAAACTATATACGAGTAGATTCATTAATATTGTTTCTTTTCAATGAGTTCGCTGTTAGATAGTGCAATATTGATTGCTTAGTTTCCATTATTGTCTATTTATTGTCAATTATAATGTATTTTTAATAAATATAGTGACAAAAAAGTACTATATTGTTAATTTAAATTATTTTTATCGATAATAAGGTCGACAAAGTTACAACATTACCTAAATATGACGTCATAATCTCTGGTGACAGCCTTCGAAATTACGAAAGAAAAGGGACAATCGGGACTTCTTGGAGGGAAAGTAAAGAGTCATGTCTGCGGTTTTGTTTTATTTTCAAAAAATTGTGTTATGTCGAATATTAATGTGAAATAATGGTGGATTATTAACCGTTAAGTGTTCGTAAGTGTGCATGAGTGTTGGCAAATGAAACAAAACAGTGCAACTATACTTTTCAAATTCTCTCAAGAAGTCCGCCGAGGAATTAATAAAGCCCCACATCTTTACTGAGATACTCGAGGGGTTGGGGGGTATATCACTTCTCATTTTTATTATCATTCATCATCATTCATCATCATACTGACTGGAAGGAAATATTGTATATTTATGTATTACTTGTAAGAAAAATTACTTTGACACTGGCTAAATGTGCTAACCGCATGAAGCCATCAACTAAAAGAAAGAAAGAAGGGACAATCTATCTTTTTCCAATAAGTTCATTTGTAAAAATAGTACGAACTGATGTATTTGTGTTTCTATTTTAGCCCGGTTTCTATAGCATTAGTTATTGTTCTGAGTACCTGACCATTTTTTTTCAAAATATAATGTTAAAATTGCTTATTACTAAGATGAGATGTCATATGTGTCATATCATAATTATGCGACTACTGTATGGCTCGCTCGTTTTTTTTATTATTTTAACCTTTAGTTATTATTCTGAGTTTGTTACAGGAAAATTAAAAAGATTGTTCGAATATTTACTATCAGTGATCATCACTGATCATTCTCATGACGATATTGTTATTGTTTTTTTAATTTATTTTTAAAGAAAGTCATAAGGCGATCAAATACGATGTAGTAGCGAGTTGGTAATTAGTGTATTTTTAAATAAATTTATGAAGTTTTTAGTGAGTTGTTTTAGTCCTGGGCAGCCAGGAACCGGGAAGAATATCCGGGACATAAAAATAGTGGATATTACCAAAACTCCTTTTATATTGTAATTGTCAATAATGGTAACTCTGGTCAATTTGTCATGACGGCCGGTAGTCTACGAATAAAATATTTCAACCGAGTGTCTATGGTTCCCATATGCGATATGACAGTTTCCTCCCCCCCCCCCACACACCCTACTTACTACAACTTTTGTTGCTTAGCAACGCCTAACTGTCAAATAATAAATCAATAAATTCAAATTCAAATATTTAATGTGATTTTTATTGTTGATTAGTTTTCGTAACTTTCGTAAAATTAAGTTGAGAAAACAATAAAGGTGCTAAGCTGGTAGGTTTATATAATGCCAACAATTTAATCTTACTGTATATTGAATAGGTAGTCAATAAGTATTATCTTGGCTTTGACAAGAATCATAATTTCTTTTAATGATGTAAGAATCTGTTTCTACAGGATACTATTTTTAATTCGAGTCCTATTTGCCAGACATTTTATTTGGTAGAACCGTCCGTGAGCAACCTTTACAATTTGATAAATTAGTTGATATAGACGCCATAAATTAAAAGAAAACTATATATTAGGCTGCTTAAATTTTATTAATGTTGTTTTTATTTCAGGTACGAAAATTATTTCATCTGCAATCTATCCATAGTGAAGCAGCCTAAAATTGACTTAAGATCTGCATAAAATACGGATGTTGTAGCGACCTCCTTTCGTAGTATTTAGCAAAGTCTGATATGTGTTCGTTTTTTGCATAAAGCACAAATTATTATTATTTACTTATTTATTAAATACCAAACAAACAAGTAATTAAAAGAATCTTGGTAATTATCTGTTTCATTTATGGTTAAACCTAAATTAATTTTGAATTTAAATTAGAATAAGGGGCAACGCATTTTTATATTATTGAAAATGCTGTGGTCCAAGGCCATAAAATTTAATTCCTCTTTCATTTAAAAACAAACGACTTCTTGGCGGGAAAGTGAAGAGTCATGTCTGCGGTTTTGTTTTATTTTCAAAAATTTGTGTTATGTCGAATATTAATGTGAAATAATGGTGGATTATTAACCGTTAAGTTTTCGTAAGTGTGCATGAGTGTTAGCAAATGAAACAAGAGTGCAACTTTACTTTTCAAATTCTCTCAAGAAGTCCGCCGAGGAATTAGTAAAGCCCCACATCGTTACTGAGATACTCGAGGGGTTGGGGGGTATATCATTTCTCACTTCTCATTTTTATTATCATTCATCATCATACTGACTAGAAGGAACTTTTTTTTTTTTTTATTTGAAGTTGTACATAGCAGGGATTCGTGTCCATATGCCGAAATCTTACATAGTTTCTTAATTTCATTGTAATACATAAATAAACAATATTGATGATGATGAATGATAATAGAAATGAGAAATGATATTACCCCCCCAACCCCTCGAGTATCTCAGTAAAGATGTGGGGCTTTACTAAGTCCTCACGCAGACTTCTTGTGAGAATTTGAAAAGTAACATTGCACTGTTTTGTTTCATTTGCCAACACTCATGCACACTCACGAACACTTAACGGTTAATAATCCACCATTATTTCACATTAATATTCGACATAACACAATTTTAGAAAATAAAACAAAACCGCAGACATGACTCTTCACTTTCCCGCCAAGAAGTCCAAGGAAATATTGTATATTTATGTATTACTTGTAAGAAAAATTACTTTGACACTGGCTAAATGTGCCAATCGCACGAAGCCATCAACTAAAAGAAAGAAAAGAAAACAAACTTCTATCATTGCGGACTTCTAAGTTTTGGTTTATGGAAGTGACCCGTCTGATGTAATCTCTAATCTCTATGTACCTATGTATGTATATATATCTCGATGTGTCTGTGTGTCATTGATTTGTTGAAAATAATTCGCATTTGTTTTCTTTTATTTTGGTGATGAAATAGTGGTTTAATACCTATTTAACCTGCTAGCTATAATATATCTACAATGTCTGAAACAATAAATTTAAAGGATGGTTTAGATGAAAATCTCAAAGACTTCGAAATTCAAGAAGTCCTACGAAATGGCACGGACCTGCGAGAATATGCATTACAAATCGACAAAGGGATAAAGGAAGCCGAAAAAAGCTCTATTGCAGATTATTTAAAAGAAAGTGAAAATATCACTTCCCTTCATAACCAAATAGAAGAATGCGATAATATACTTGCACGCATGGAAAATATGCTAATGGTTTTTCAAGTATGTATTTCCCTTTTAACTTTTTGTTTTCAGTGTCTTTTCACTTCAAAAATTAACTAACTAAATCCAGTGTGTATGTAAGCATCACAGTTGACAATAATAACAACTTTCTGCTTGAGTGTGCACATCTAACTCTTTGTATGTCTACTCAATGGCTGCAGAAGTCAAATACATTGTACAACAATTACTAATATGCTAATACTAAACTATGAACTTTTCTTTCACAAAACAAATCTAATTACTAGTGTCAGTTTATTCATAAATCTATATAGTGTATAGCAACTTTATGTTGGTTGGGAAATAAGACGCAAATCTTGTTTTAGTAACAAAATGTAGGCCTATGTCATCTAATGGTAATCAATTAAGGTGTGACTTTAAACTCAACCTGTGCATAGTTGTGGTTGCGGCTAGCTTAGAAGCTGTCAATGTTCACCTGTTGTACTTGTAAATACACAATTACAATTCATGACGTTTCAGAATGATTTGGGCAGCATTAGTAATGAAATAATAAGTTTACAGAAGCGCTCTGTAAACATGTCCGTACAACTGTCTAACAGACAAGTACTGAAAGGACCACTTTCTTCTTTTATTGAAGATATGGCAGTATCAGAAACTGTAATATTGTAAGTATTAAAAAATCTTATTACAATAATTAATGATTTTAGTAAATGACCTAAACAAGCACTAACCAAATTTTGTAAATTTCCAGTGGAATCAACAATGTGCCAGTAACAGACAAAGAGTTTATGGTACAATTAGCAATACTAAATCAGAAACTTAACTTTGTTAAAGAACAAGACTTCAAAGAAACTAAAGCCTGCCACGATGTCAAAGATGTTCTAGAGAAATTGAAAATCAAAGCAGTATCCAAAATAAGAACTTATATTTTGGAACAAATATATAAGTTTCGGAAACCAATGGCTAACTATCAAATACCGCAGAATGCTATGTTAAAATATAAATTTTTCTTTGAATTTGTGTTATCAAATGAAAGGAATGTTGCCCAAGAAATATGCAACGAATATATTGATACATTAAGTAAAGTTTACTATTCATATTTTAAATCCTATGCCTCAAGACTAGACAAGTTGAAGTATGAAGAGGCACCTACAAAAGAAGACCTAATGGGAATAGAGGATGGCTCTAAAGGAGGGTTCTTTCAAAAATCAAATTTGAAAAACAAAAGTACAATATTTACAATTGGTAATAGAGGAGATGTGCTAGCACAGCAACTCGAAGCTCCAATTATAGTTCCTCATGTTCAACAAAAGACAAAAGTAAGTTTAATTTTCTTGTTGTCTTACATTAGAAGTGTGATAAACATAATTTGTTTCTCACACTTCTAATGTAGAAAATATGTTGTTTCAGTACTCGTATGAAGCCTTGTTTAGGAGTCTACAGTATGCACTTGTGGATAATGGATGCCGTGAATACTTGTTCACAACTGAGTTCTTCCATGTCAAAGGTAGCCATGCTCAAGAGCTTTTTGATAGAATCCTTGGAAAGACTTTATCTCTGTTAGTGGTAAGTCAATAAAATACTAGCAAGTTTGCTTTAAATTGTGTTGCTTTTGAATACATGCTCTGACCAGTTAAGATGTTGTTTATTATTTCATATTTACCCTATTTTTTTGGAATGCAATACAGTTTTGTATTACAAATTACATTTGATTATTCTTATTTTCAGAAAAATGTTGAAAATTATGTAATAGAATGTTATGACTGCCTAGCATTATTTTTATGCCTACAACTCATCAACAGGTACAGATGGATGTGCCATAAAAGAGCTGTTGGTGCATTGGACAGGTAATTGTATAAATGATCTCTTGTTCTATTTAATTTTCCCAACACATGCAATCTAGAAAACAAGACTTACTGTCTTTGTGGTCTAGTGGCTAACCACCGGGCTCAGACCCAGAGATCCCGGGTTCGATTCCCAGCAGGTGTTTGGTGGTATGTTTTTGTACTCTGTTTGGTTGGTTGGTAGGGCTCGTTTGTCTGCCTGGCTACCACCATCTTATCTAAATATGTCTCATAACTTCAATGTTTGTAGCATTGTGTCCCAGCGGCTAGAGATAAGATAGCCTGCACCTCAGTAGTTGGGGATTCCAGGTGAAATGCGCTTTTACCATTGGCCTTATCATCACTTAACATTATGTGAGACATAACACTGTGCTTACCCGTAAGATATTTTAAAAAAATTGTTAAATCACCTTGGACTAAACTTTTAAAATTAAGCATGTTAATTGACGCAGTTTATTTCCTGATCTTCTGAATAGTCAAACTAAAGTATCAACTGAATTGGACAGATTCAATAAGAGCAGGAGAATGATGGTAAGGCCGCAAGGAGTGCATCTTTGCACAAGAGGCCATGAAGAGTAAGTGAATACAGGGACAGGTTTATCATCAACTTTCTCAATATAACATTGGTCATTGCATCCTCTCTTTCCACTTGCCTTATAACGCTTATTACAACTCCCACAAATAAAAATAGGGAACACTGCAACTGCCAGTAAACAACTGATAAGTTGATTTTTTTTCAGTTATTGGGACTCCTTACACACGACTTTGTGGCCAAGATTAGAGTATGTTTTAAAATTAAACATTCAAAGTGTAAGAGAATGTGATCCAGCCAAGTTATCTAATAAAGAACTAGGCCCTCATTATGTAAGTTTAAATGTTTGACTACTATGTATAACGTACGTGTGCAATATAGTACATACCTACAATTGTATATAGATAGTTGCAGACTTTGTGTCGTCGTTAATTTTCTCGTGATTTTGACTGACCTTATATTGGCAACTACCACTTGAACAACTAGGTACTTGTTATCAGTTGTTGCTGTTTATCAGCAATCATTCTACGGTACCACAAGGAATAGAGGACAGCTCAATTATAAGCAACCAATTATAGTTTGCACAAATTCTAAGGGATACCAACGGAGTGAAACTTCTACAGGCCCCGCTAAAATAGGAAACCAAGTAGTGGTAAATTAGTAGCAAAAGCAGAAAGTATGAAATATTCAAATTTAATTCTATTTATTAAATAGAGGGGAAACCTTTGCCCAGCTGTGAGACACGAAATAGGCTAAAAAAATATTTTGTTCACGCTTTGATATTGATGGTGGAAATAAAAAAAACAACTGACATGCCATGCCATATTATCAAATGTACAGCAGTTTGAAAAATGAAGGAAAACGTTATAACTTTTAATTTATTAATGTTTTGTTTTGATGTTTCGCTTAAATATAATAAGATAAAGAAAAAATCTTATTAACTGTGTATAAACTAATTTTCGACCAAAATGGCGTTACAGTTGTTTTTTTCTTTCGACCATAAAATTATGTATTGAAATAATTATTAACAATACTCTTAACTTGCAGATCACCCGGCGATATGCTGAATTTTCTGCAGCTATGTTAAGTCTCAGTGAACAGTTTCCATCGGAAGAGCTTAGCAATCTTCTCTTGATACTACAAGATGAAGTTCATTGCTTTTTACTAAAAATGGCTGCGGAATTCCCTCAGCGAATACAGCAATTGATATTTCTTATAAATAACTATGACATGGTTTTGAGTATATTAATGGAAAGGACTAGAGACAACACGAAGGAAGCTGAGAGTTTTAGAGAACAGTTGCAGAGTAGGAGCACCGAATATGTCGAAGAGATATTGAGTCCACACTTTGGTGGTATGATGCAGTTTGTAAAAGAAGGCGAGGTGCTGTTAGAAGGTGACAAAAAAGGCCAGCTAGCGAGCTTAGAAAGGAAATCTCTGCCCCTCGTAGCGTCATTCAGCTCGGGGTGGAAGCAAAGTCTTGAGGAAATCCATAGGGAAGTGCTTGTGTCGTTTCCAAACCTTGTCACTGGCTCTGGTTTACTGCAAATGGCTTTAACAAACTTTGTACAGTATTATCATAAATTTGTAAAATTGCTAACCCCCAATGCTAGGACACAGTTGGTTAATATTCACGTTATAATGGTAGAAATTAAGAAATACAAAACTAATTTTTAGGTATATCGTTCATATATTTATAGCAATTTTAAATCGTACATGACCGGTCGCAATGGCAATGTCGCAAGCAACGTTGTTTTGGCCACTCGAAGCGATTACGTCAACGTTAAACAAAGGTTGCCTTGTTTTATAGTATGCCCAAGTTATGCTGCTCGCGACCTAGCTATAGCGACCAATATGGCTTAACAGAAATAAAAATTAAATCTAAGACAAGGTGGTGAATAACCTATCATAAAAAGCTGGTAAAACTTATTTTTTTAATTATTTAAGTATATAAAATGTAAGTTCTTATAACAATGTACCTACGATACCAATCTCTGACAACACTCACAAATGTAATCCTGAATCCCGAAAATATTTACGTAATAATTTTGAAGTTAATATCACAATAAAATAAATTGATTAAACTGCAAACACTTTTTTTTTAACGCTCTAAAAATACTAACAAGAAACTTATTATGTGGCAGGTAGATTATCCATAATTTTAGTGTATTAAATGTTTAAATTATGGCAAAGACAAGTTTTAGATAGGCTATCTGACAAATAATAACAAGTGAGTGATGAATAAAGATCGCAGGCAATTTTTCGCAAAGTGGCGCTCCGCAGACAGACCAACTTTGATCTCAGTCTTGCGGCAAGAGGCAACTCTCAATTAGCAAAGACTGCGCAGATAAAGCAACCCTGGCTGCGAGTTTCGATGGTCCATCAGTTATCAGTTGCTGCAATCGATAATAGGATAGGATTAGTTTAAAATTGCCGCAACTAGCAACAGTCAAGTTGCTGGTTTCCCCGACAGGTAAACACTGACCAAGGATTTGAAATGTTTATTTAGAATCGCAGCAACCGTCAACTGGGTATTTTTGTTGCTGCAACTGGCAACCTTTCACAAAAACTTTTAAAGTTGATGTCTGCGGACCACCTGTCGTTGAATTTGTAAATTGATTAGTGCATTGCATTTTATTTTCGCCCGGCTACACGCACACACCTGTTAAAACCGTTGCGTTGCTTGTCGTTGTATTGTACAATTGCATGCGCAAAAGCAGTAGGCGCTTTAGCTGCAACAGCTTTTAAGCGTTTGGCGCAAGTACCTAACCGCCCACGGAAATTTTTATTTATAGTTAAAGACAAAATGTGTTATTTAAAACTACTATTTTCAATATGCAGTAAATATTTTCGAGGCTTAAAACTGCCCTTAGATGTTGTTAAGTAGGATACAAAAAATAAGTTACATCGACTAAGTATAAATCCCTTTATTAATCACTGGCACTCCAACCATCCGTCAATGTCAACCGTCAATGACACGCTGCCGGCTCTGATCTAGATTATAAAACTTATAGATAGTAGGCTTATAAATAAAAATGTTATCTTAATTTTAAAATTTATTCATAATTAAAGTATCCATTAAGGCCACTTCCTAAAACGAAGTAGTTTTAAAAAAATCACAGTTTTCTTGTATAAAATAAAAAAAACGCCGACGCTTGTGGCCTTATACCTACATTTCCCTTATACTGTTAAACAGTCAAATAAAAAAAGTGCACGCGAAATTCCTTAAAATACATACAACATACAACACCAATTATATACGTGGTTTTAGGCTAATCCTATGGTTACATTGTTTATGCAATGACGTTTTTTAATATAAGATAATAAGTTAAAACTAGACTGTACACTGAAAACACACCCCCGAGTTTTTATAAATAGACGGAGGTGTGAACGACCTTCAAGCAAGACTGACTTTTAACAAAATAGCCTTCCAAACTCTCAATGGCTTTTCACCCACAAAATCACGCATCACATTTTCCAAGTGCGGCGACATTTGGCTTGGTTTCCAAGTGAGCAGAGTCTGGATAACACGATTATAGTTGTGTCTGCTCATAAAGATTAGGCTCGTATATATAGCTTCTTCCATCTGTGGTGTAACTGCAATGATAAACAAAATAAATTAAAACCCAAGAAGAAAAATATAGTAATTATTAGGGAAGGATCAATTATTCCCATTAGTTTTAGTTTACCTTTAGTTGTCCCTTAAGCAGATGATAGTGCCCATGCATACTATAGTGCGATAACTTCGTGCTCGACTATCCTGCGGGGTACAGACGTTAGCGGGGACGAGGTAGCACCGTATAATGACGCGCAGTTGCATGCGTTGCCCTTCCCCGCTATACCGCCCGCCACCCGCTGACATCTTGGGTACCTCGTTCCCGCCACCCCATGTCACCCCGCGGGACAGTCGCGCACGAAGTTGCCGGACTATAAGCATAATAACAACAACTTTGAAATCTAATTACACTAGTCCACTGCTGGACATAGCCATACCGCTTGAGGTCGAGTTCGCTAACATCCGCGGACTCCATGCAAACCTCAATGCCGTACACCACCATCTTGAGACGTGCCGTCTGCCGTCCAGCAATGTTATTCTTGATGGAGACGCAAATAATCTGTCCGGTTGACACCTCCAACCTGCACTATCCTGGCTTTGTGCTTGAAGAATCATTTAAAGCCAAAGCCGGAGTTTGCTTGTTTGTTCGGACAGACGTTTGCTGTCGCCATCTGCGCTGTCTGGAGGACCCTTCCTTTTCCCTCCTTGTGGTACACGTCGACTTGGGTTCTCATAGCCGTGTCTACGTCTGCGTCTACCGATCCCATAATGGCGACATGGAGACAACTCCACTTATGGAACACTTTAGTCGGGTGGCAGATGAAGCGCAGGAGCGTTTTCCTTCGGCGGAATTGGTGTTTTTGGGGGGCTTCAATGCTCACCACGAGTTGTGGTTAAGTTCCTCCAAAACTGCCCATGGTGGTGGAACTGCCCACGCATTCGCTCTCACGCACGACCTGACTCAACTGGTGAACCAGCCCACCAGGATCCCAGATATAGTCGGTCACGCGCCCTCTTTGCTGGACCTTCTGCTGACGAGCCGCCCAGCTGGTTACCAAGTGGAGATCCAAGCTCCTTTAGGCTCTTCGGATTACTGCTTGGTAGCCAGCAAAGTGCCTCTGCCCCGCTACCGCCTTCAGTGGTATCGAAACGTCAGATTTGGCATTACTCGTCGGCAGATTGGGACGGTATGCGGGAATATTTTGCATCCGTCCCTTGGAGCGCTGTTTCAGTGGGAAGGACCCAACAGCTAGCGCAACTACAGTTGCTGATGAGATAGTTTTAGGGATGGAATACTATATTCCGCACTCCTATCTCATCAGCAAAGGCAGGCGCAACCGATGGTTCAACCGTGAGTGTGCCAACGCTGTCGATAACAGGCAGGCGGCATACCGCGCTTGGATCAAGGGTAAAGGTAGGTAGAGGTAGAGATCTAGGGAATCTCGAAACTCGTTCGCTGAAAGCAGCCTATAATAATGCCACCAAGTCTTGCAAAAGAGCCTACATTAGAGCAGAGGCCAAGAACTACTGACGCATCCTACGGGCAGCCGTAGCTACTGGCGTCTGGCCATAGCCGTGAAGTCAAACATCTGCCAAACCTCGCTGCCACCACTGAAATGTCCTGACGGGACTTTAGCTCACAAGCCGTAGGAGAAGGTCGATCTCCTGGCCAAACTCTTTGCAGCTAACTCCAGAATTGATGACTGCAATGCACAGCCACCTTCAATTCCTCACTGTGGCCACACAATGCCCGAGTTTAAAATCAGGCAGTGTGATGTCCGTGCGGAGCTGCAGTCAATCGATATCCGGAAAGCTAATAGCCCTGATGGCATCCCAGCAATAGTCCTGAAAATGTGTGCAGCGGAATTGTCCCCCGTGTTAAAGCGCCTTTACCGTCTCTCGCTCTCTTCTGGTTGTGTGCCTGAATCTTGGAGAGAAGCTAATGTGCAACCGGTCCCCAAAAAAGAATCCTTCTACTACTGGTTTCGGCCGAAACGGTCAACGGGTGCTAGCGTACGTTGCACATCTCTGGGGTGAGGCTATTGATAAGCGTGGCGAGTCGGTGGCTGTTATATTTGACATAGCCAAGGTTTTTTATCGGGTCTGGCCAAAGCTCTTCTCTCCAAGCTCCCGGCATACGGTCTGCCTGCTAAGTTCTGCAACTGGGTCGCTGGCTTCCTGCATGAGCGTAGAATCCGTGTCCTGTCTAATGGATACGCCTCGCGGTTCATGTCAGTGAACGCTGGTTCCATTCTGTCCCCCACGCTGTTCCTTCTGCATATTAATGATATGTTTCCACTAGGAAATATTCATTGCTATGCAGATGATAGCACAGTGCATGGGGGATAAAACGGTCACCCAGCGGCAGGGCGGGTTGAAACCGAAGTCAATCGAGTGAATCTTGTCATTGAGCTCAATCGGGTATTGGACCTTATATTAAAATGGGGCTCCAATAATCTTGTTGCCAATGCCAAGAAGACACAGGTGTGTGCGTTCACGGCAAAAAAGTCACCATTACTTCCCCTTCCTACTCTCCAGGGTACATCTCTAGGCCAGCAGAGCAGTATCAACATGCTCGGTATGACGATTCGCTGCGATCTGAACCAAAAGGACTACATTGAAGCCGTGATCAAAACAGCCTCACGAAAACTCTGTATTCTGAACAGGGTGCGGCGATTCTTTACGCCTGACCAGCCTGCCTTTTGTACAAAACACAGGTACGGTCTTGCGTGGAGTATTGCTCGCACATCTGGGACGGTTGCGCAAAGTACCTTCTCGATGCCTTGGCCAGATTGCAGCGTCGCGCTGTACGCATTATCGGCAAGGCAGAAGTCGCAAATACTCTTCAATCTCTGCAATTGCGTAGAGATGTTGCGTCACTCAGCGTGTTTTACCGCTTATACCATGGTGAGTGCTCAGAAGAGCTCTTTGACCTCATCCCACATTCTCCCTTCCTCCATAGGAGTACACGTGCTGCTCTCCAGAGTCACCGCTTCACGTTCTCAAATATTCCATCGCGCACTAAGAAATTTGGTGACTCGTTTCTTTGTCGCACCTCCAAAACATGGAATAGTTTGCCAGCACACGTTTTCTCTCCTTCCTATGATATGGGGTCCTTCAAACGAGGCGTGAAGAGGCACCTTGTGGGCCGGCAGAGTGAGGGATACTGCGTTGTTTTCACGCTGCACCAGTTGTCGTCGCATCTGCATTATATATTTAAAACTTAACATCAGGTGAAATGGAGTAATTTGCCGTGCTACGTATAAAAAAAAATAGCCCTCTTCATGTGCACGCCAACCTACTCACCCAAAATGTATGAAACAGCTGATATTTATTTTAAACCGTTCAAAGTTCGTCCAGTACAAAAAGTTGTCACCGATCCGATCCGAACCCTTCGGAGAATCTAGTAGGGCACGGGGACGCGCACTTGTGCGCGATGCCGTTCCCTCTAGATAACCTCTGAAGGTGATTCGTTTCACACGGCTTGAGGGACCCTTTACGTTCCTCGCCGCCCCCAAAAAAGCCCGGTGAAGCTGAAAATGCCGCAGCGGCAATCAGCAATCTCTCTCCAAAAAAAAAAAAAAAAAACAAAAAGTTGTTGCTATTTGAGTCATCCATCACCAATCACCTACTACTATGACCTGCTAAGGGAAAACAACTACTTAAAATGTACGATGTATAGTGCTAAATAAATATTGTGTTCTGCTGCAAAGTTGCGACGTGTGCGTTTTTGCGCCCGAAATCCATTAATATTAATGCCATGCTTAACTTTAAGACGATGATTTCGAAATATATTTATTGTACCACCATTTTTGATGTGTAACATCTTTCGTCTCGCTTTCTATATATACAATTTGTGGGAGTGATTTCGTGATATGTGACGGAAGTATGTGTAACAGTGTGACGGGAAGTCCCCCGACTTCCAGTGCGCGACGCGCGCGTCATTTTAAAAATTTAGGATCGATATTATGAACATGACATATTATTATTATTATATGTGACATATTGTTATTTGACTATCAAAGGTCATTTTGATGTCAAATGTCTTCTAATGAGTATTTACTGCATTTATTTTATAGTTATAAAATGATGTAATACCTGACCCATTTTTTTAGAATATAATGTTAAAATTGGTTATTTATTACTAAGGGGAGATGTCAAATGTTACACATCATATGCGACTACTGTAAGGCTCGCTCGTTTTTATTATTATTATTATGGAGGAGATCGCCATAAAGCGATAATACCGCCATATTTAAACTTCATATTTTATTCTATAATCATTATCTTTGTGATTTGGCAATGAAAGTATCATCACATCAGTGACTACTTTAAATTAAAATATTTAACAGGCCGAACATATATATTTATTTTGTTTTTCAATCTTATCCCAAGTACGTAGAGTTCATTATTTTATGGCAACATAACTGCCTTGTGAAGGGTTCAACGATTAAGATATGATAAAAATACTTACGATTTTGACTTAACATGTCTAAGAGCATGTTCATAATAATTTCACAATGCACTCTCATGTCAACAGGATAGGGTTTCAGCAATGGTCCCAGCATAGACACACAGAATACTTTCACCCTTTCAGAATAGCCATCACTTTCTATCATTGGTAATAATATATTTTTGATGATGTTCTTTTGACACCACTTTGGTCCATGGCGTTTGGCGATGACAATCAAAGCCATCCTTAGTAATTTCATCTCAACTGGAATAACTGAAAATGAAAAATAGTTAATGTAGGTACTAATTAACAATCCCAAAAACATACATTAACAGTTATTACACAAAAGTGTCCAGTAAGCGTACCTTTGACGTCTTTAATAGCATTCTTAAACATTTCTATTATTTTGGGTTCATTCCATTCGGTGATTTCATAGAAATATTTGCGATTTAAAAGATACCTTATATCTTGAACTCTTTTAAACTTGTCATCGCATTTGTAGAAATGTAAAAGATACACCATACACGTTACCAGTGGACTCTTTGCTGAAATCATATTCATACTGATTAGATATATTTCTTTCGATGATAATTATCTTGGAGAAATGGTAGAGATTGACTGGATTTTTTTTTTGGTTTTATAGTTTTTTTTTCCTTTAGTTTATGGCTTTGTGCGATTAGCACATTTAGCCAGTGTCAAAGTAATTTTTCTTACAAGTAATAAATAAATATACAATATTTTCTTCCAGTATGATGATGATGAATGATAATAGAAATGAGAAGTGAGAAGTGAGAAGTGAGAAATGATATACCCCCCAACCCCTCGAGTATCTCAGTAAAGATGTGGTTTACTAATTCCTCGGGCGGACTTCTTGAGAGAATTTGAAAAGTTAAGTTGCACTGTTTTGTTACATTTGCCAACACTCATGCGCACTTACGAACACTTAACGGTTAATAATCCACCATTATTTCACATTAATATTCGATTTATCACAAATTTTAGAAAATAAAACAAAACCGCAGACATGACTCTTCACTTTCCCGCCAAGAAGTCCGTTTTATAGTTTTAAACTATACTAAAACAATCTTTTTTTTAAATGTTTTTGTTTTGTTTATATAATTTTAACGCAAATTATGTTGCGAAAGAAATTACAAAAACACAAATGTTGAAAAAATTTCCACGAGCAGGATTTGAACCTGCACTCTTCTGACATACCGGGTCAGGTGCTCTTCCAATTGAGCTATCGTGGTTCTAACCAGCCCGCCTTATAAAATATTTTTGTTTTGTTTATATAATTTTAACGCAAATTTTGTTGCGAAACAAATTTACAAAAACACAAATGTTGAAAAAATTTCCACAAGCAGGATTTGAACCTGCACCCTTCTGCCATACCGGGTCAGGTGCTCCCCAATTGAGCTATCGTGGTTCTAACCAGCCCGCGAAATTATTCAACATTATTTACTTTTTTACTTTGAAAGCCAAAGGCGCCCATTCAATGTCAACAACATCCGATCATAATATTTTTACAAATACTAAAGATCAGTTTAGAAGTAGGCAAGCTATTTATAAAATGTTTGTTTTGTTTATATAATTTTAACGCAAATTTTGTTGCGAAACAAATTACGAAACCACAAATGTTGAAAATGTTATACGAATATAGCAGATTCGCACACCTCTACTACCGTGCCCCCAGATTAAATAAAAAACCGGCCCAGTGCGAATCGGACTCGCGCACGAAGCGTTCCGTACCATCTTTATATATATAAATCTTCTGTGCGTGTGTATGATACTGAACTCCTTCTAAACGGCTAGACTGATTTGGATAAAAAAAATTGTGTGTGTTCAAGTGGATTCGAGAATGGTTTACATTTATAATTGAACCCGGTAGGTGGCGCTGCTATAGGGGTCCATCATGGGATACGTACGGGTGTTCTTAAGCGGACGAATGATTTGTTTGTTTTGTTGTCATGGAAACTGTCAACGTTTTGTTTTCATGGAAACTGTCAAAGCGGTACGAAGTCCGCCGGTCAGCTAGTTATCTATAAAAATATTTCAAGTTTCTACCTGATATCGTTATTAAGACCGAGAAAAAAAATGAAAAAAATCACGTTTTTTTTTGTATGGGAGCCCCCCTTAAATATTAATAGTATTTTAATTTAATTATTTATTTTTGCCGTTATCAATATCCAGCAAAAACGAGTAAAAAAATCACGTTTGTTGTATGGGAGCCCCCTTAAAGATTTATTTTATTGTTTTTTAGTATTTGTTGTTATAGCGGCAACAGAAATAAATCATCTGTGAAAATTTCAACCGTCTAACTGTCACCCCTATTTACTGATGTCCCTATCTA
Organism: Eudonia truncicolella; assembly: GCA_949315975.1. Lineage (NCBI taxonomy): Eukaryota > Metazoa > Arthropoda > Insecta > Lepidoptera > Crambidae > Eudonia > Eudonia truncicolella. Next base: position 8,581,376 of record OX438828.1, on the reverse strand, counting down.
CTGACCCTGATAGGTAGGGTATGGCAGTTGGAACTACGGGTCCGACTGTCTTTTCAAGGATACCACGGGAGTTCCGGATCCTAGGCCGGTTATGCCTTCGCGGGCGTCTCCGGCAGGTCCCGTACATGGGTTGGACTCGTGGTGGCTATGTGGTTAGCTGTAGAAGTGGGAATGTTCGTCTGCCTGGTTGAGGACTGGCCAGGCTTCCATTTCGTGCACAGCGAGCGGGTCTGAGTAGCGGTCTTGGTGGGGCTCTGAAGCGAAAGGATCTGCGGGGCACGTGAGTTGTCCATAGTTGGTTGTTCTCATTGAGTAGGCTTCCAACATATCCGGCACTAGTCTGGATAACAAGTAGAGGCGCCCGCTAGATGCACTGACTCCGGTTGAATCAGCCGCGTAGAATTTTGGAACTGATGAGATGCCTGGCTGGGTACGGAGAAGTGAGTGGGCTTACAACTCCGCCACCAATGAGGACATTTGGTAGTCGACTTTCGAGTTGACGACCCGTGCAGTGAAACTGCAAGTTGTGCTTTTGGTGCAACGAGAAGTGAGCGAGCTTACAGCTCCGGTAACCTATCTGGATATTAGGTAGTGGACTATACATGTCCACGGAGCAACTCGCTCGAGACACTAGTCTTAAAAGTACTGGATGGAGAATGAGCTTCGGCGCGTCCTGATCCGGCGTTATGACCTGACGTAGATGGTTCCTTGTGCTTGCGTAAGGATGTCTGACACCTAACTTTATAACCGCAAAGTTGGTGGAGGGTGGCAGAATAAACTTTAAAGTCGTGTGTAGCGGGGTGCCTAACTATCACGGTTCATGAGATACAGCCTGGTGACAGACGGACTAACAGACGGACGGACGGCGTTGTCTTAGTAATAGGGTACCATTTTACCCATTGGGTACGGAACCCTAAAAATGAACTGAGGAACTCGCTAGCATTTGAAAATGCTAGAACTGTTGTGATGACGACAGACTTAGTTAAGATAGCTAGCCAGGCAGACATAAAACAATTCATACCATTATCATTACCAAGCGAACCCGCTAATTTATCTCTAGGATAAATTCAGAAAACTTAGAATTTTTTTCTACTGATCCCCATTATCGTCAAATGAAATAGTTAAAAAATACTCACCGATACCCATATGCGCCAATGGTAGTACATGCATCCATACTTCCATGCATTGTTTTATCAATGGTACAGACTTAAACTGGATACAGTACATTGCATCTAACATAAAAAGTCTTAATCGACTCTTCAATTTGAAATATCGACACAGTATGGCATAGAAGTGGGACATGCTTTCGACTGTATCAAACTCTGGTGTTCGATTAAGCTTAAACAGCACATATTCCATATTGCACAACACACAGTCTAACACATCAAGTGCTGGCCATGCATGTCTCAGTTGTATCACCAAAAACAGCAGAATCTGCTCAGATTTTGTCATAGGCGGTGCCGGCGGTGATGACACTTTACTGAACAACTCTATTTTACGTTGTGGGTCTTTTAAATATTGCATCAAGCCCGCCATAAATTGCTTAAAGTCCCACTTTCTAACGGTGTCAACGAATTGGTTCATTGGATATTTGTAATCCTTTGGAAATAACTCTATAATTTCAGAAATTTCGTTCCCAATAGTTTTACAAATGGTGTTTACGACAGACTCTGTAAAAAATAAATATCTTTATTGCATGGAGTCTTAAATGATTTACAACAAAAGTAGATGTCAGAATTAATGAAAGCGGTAAAAGCAAGCAAAGTAAGTTTAATCACGAGTCACGACGTTCATAAGTGCACATAAACTATGTGAAAACCTTTACGTGATTACTATGTATACTAAAATATTGAAATCGATCTCTGTATCGATCAAGTGAATGATTTAAAAATTCTAGAGCAGAATTTAGTCTACTTAAATTGTCATATTAAGCTGTATCTTAAAAAATAAGTTTACTAAATGGTTCCAGCTTGTGAGTGCTGCACAACTTAGATAATGATATATATATTTAAAAAATACATAAGTACCTGGAATTTTTTTAGAAAAGTTTTTGACTGTTTGTCTTCCATATTTTTCTAACATTACACATAAGATGCTTTCTTTTGGGTGTACACAATTGGTTTTATTTATTTCAATTTGTTGATTAGATTCGGTGCTGTCATTAAACAGATCAATATCACTGTAGCTTACAACCTTCTCTTGTACCTTTCGATCTATTTCTGTTTTCAAATTAATGACCTGCAATTTTTCTTCGGCATCATGGGATTTTATGGCACAGTCAGCACGTAATAATATATCGCCTGTATTAGAAGACACTTCTTTTACATTCTCTTGAATTGATGTCCGACGTAAGGTCGAACTACGTAACATTCGTTTACACTCGACATCTGGTTTATCGAGAGACGTTCTTTTTTGACGTTTTCTTGTCCCTTGTACACAAGTCATATTTTTATCTTCATTTTTTGAAATATCCTTTTGTTGAATACATTCTGGTTTAGTAGTTTCCGTAGCAGATGATTTAACTTCTTTTAGTTCACCAAAAGTAGCACTCAAATTACAAACACCTTTTGTTATACTTCGTGTTGCAATTAATTTCTTTGGAGATGGTGACATAGATGCTTCATCGCACTTTACTACAGGAATAACTAATTCCTTATTGATTTCAATTGAATCAGTTTTAGTATTGGAATTTTGTTGCGATTTTGAAAGTGTGATAATATCTGTTTTATTTTCTTTTTGATTGACACTTTTAGAATCCGTAACTTTATCAAGACAATTTGCTGTAAGTAGTGTTGCTACAGTTTTATTAAATCCTAATAATGGTGAATCAATTGCATCTGTGATTAAAGGTTTCTTTTCTTTACCAGTTTTTTTATTAAAGTTTTCGTGAGGTGGTGATAGCCCAAATAAGTCTTCCTTCTGAATAACTTTTAGTTCGGGAGCGTTTGTCAATGTTTCCACATTTTTATTGAGATTTGATGGCAACTTGTCTTCACTAGTATTTGATGGTTTTACTAGTTTGGATTTATCTTGGACCTTAGTTATATCAGTGCAGTTCTTAAAATCGGTTATTAGTATATTTTCAAGTATTATTATCTGCTTGGCGTTTTTTTGTTCTGTGATTTGTTGCTCTTTAGTTTTATACAAATGCTCTAATGATGAAGTGTTGGTATTTTTAGTGTCTTGCATTTCCAATACATGACCTGTAGCAGAACTGTTTACTGTAATATTAGCATTCTGCATTTTAAGTGTATGCTCTCCAGAAATGTCCACTGTGGTAGTGTCCTCAATTTTTTTTGTTTTTTTTGTTTCTTTTGTTGCCGGGGACTTAATTTCAGGTATGGCTGTAAGTATTTTAGATGCTTCCTTACAGATTTCTTTGTCTCTTTTTTTAAGTGTAAACAATTTAGATTCCTTTGACTTTTGTTGGGTCTTTATTTCCGACATTATTTTAACTGCTTTTTCATAAGCACTTTTGTTATTTAATGCTGCAGCTGCCATGCTAGCCCTTACTTTCGTCTTAGACAGCATAAGATGCTTCATACGCAATTTTCGCATTGGTGAAGAAATTGGTTTTATTTTGTTTTTCGGTATTAATTTTTGTTTAAATCGGTCTAGTTTCGTTAATTTGCGTTGCTTTTGTCTCTTCTTAGATTGCATATTGTTATTGAAATTGCCGACATGAAATATGTCTTCCTCGTAACATTCTTCTTCATCTGTATTTTCTTGATTTGCATACTTGTCAACAGATTCATCTGGAATAGTTGCTTCATTGAGAATAGGGGGCAATGGCTCTTCAAATTGCAATCGTTTAATACTTTTGTTCAAATCACACTTTGGACTAATACTTAATGAATGTGGTACTTCGCCTTTATCTTCATAGATAATATCGCTAGAGGATTTCAATCTTTCAAATGAATTTATTTCATGCTTAATATTTTCAATGTCATTTTCAGGAATTAATATAGTATCATCTTCACTGTAGTCAGACTCTATTATCGAGTTTTGGCCAATCTTTGGATGTTGTGGAGAGGGTGGAATTTTTAGGAACTTTTTAATAAAATCAATTTCAGTTGTGTTTTTAACAACTTTTGCTTCCAAGACTTTATTTTTTTCTAATAATTTTAGTACGTCCTTGCACACATACCCTTGATTTTGCATACTAGAACTAGAATTACGTGATTTAAACGGTGAGGTTGGTATGGGTGTTATCAAATCGCGGTTAAAGCGCATTTTGCTTAGAATCATTTCTATTTCGCCATCCTTGTTGTTTGTTGAATTAAATGTGTCACTATTATTTAACTCCAGGCATTTTCTTTCATCAATAATATCACCACTAATGCTATGATTATCAGAAGACAATATTTTGTTTTCCAGTTGAATGGGACTAGTCACTCTTATCAAATCATGAATATCATCATTGTATGTTAATAAATTATTAGTTTCTGTCGATGACAATGACAAATTCGATTTATTTTTATTGGTTGTGTTACGCTTATTAGCATTTATTGTATTTTTAACAAACACCATAGAATTTTTAGCTCTGTTAACTATCTCATTGCCAACATCAGTTGGTTGCAGTTCAACTACATTTTGTATAAAATTACATTGCGATGCTACATGATGGATTATACCTTTAGTATTCTTCTTGGGTTCAGCAATCACAGTTAATTCTTTTGCTTTGCGTGATACCATAGGACTTGTTGCATTATGGACAGCTTGCTTCGCTGGTATTGGGCTTGTAGCTGTGTTTACAAACTGATAGAATGCTATTGGACTAGTAGCAACATCGACGCGATCTCTTCTGATTTTGTCTGTATGCTCTGCATTGATCGGACTACTGTCCAAGAAGTAATCTGGACTGTGTAAACATTTCTCACCATCTGAGAAAGCAAGGGAAGAGCCCCGGCCTGTATCTGCACTGGCATGTTCATTACTAAAATCGGAGTCCAGGTCGTTGTCGTCTTTGATCACAACTAATTCTATAAATTGAAAAAGTACAAATCAATCGATTAACAATCAATAGTTATAAAATTAAGCATGAATTTTTGTAGGAAACCATTTTATATAACCACTTACCTTCTTTTGATTTATTTGTCTTAGTTGATATTTGTACTGATGAAATATCAACCTGTAAAAGAAAACAAACACAAAATAGTTTTTTATTATTTTTATTATCTGCAGTAAATTGTTATTTATGTTATTATCAAAGGCGTACTGATGGACCATATGACACCTCCAGCGGATTTCAATACGACCAATCGTCCTACCGTGACATTTATCATAAAATATTATTTTATTTTATTTAATACTAGTCTAGTACTAATGAATAAAACTTTAGGATCTCATTAGTGCAACATATTATGTACATACGCCTGCACATCAGACTACCAGAAACTGTCAAATGTCCTCAATAGACTTTGAACTTTATGTATATAGCATAAGGTTAAACATTTATTGAAGAAATTTGAGTTTTGGATAGGTTGATGTGCATGCGTCTGTACGTTCAGGGTGGCGATTGCGCAAGTTAAATATCTTTCGCAGGCTAGAGACCAGCAGTGGTACAATCAACAACAAAAGTCGGTGTAGTAGTCAGAAAGTACTTAGTATACTAAACTAAACTACGCCAACATAGTATATTGAAAAAAATATATAACATAGTATTGTATTTAGCCACTATCGATGCTGATCATTTTCGACCTAGTTGCAACGTCTGGTATAAAGGTATGTCTATGATACCTATAAAATGTAGTTACCGTTATTCTTGTTAAAACTTTGATTAAAATTGAACGCCAAAGTTTAAGTGTTTAATGAGAATGACTTAAAATACATACCTTTTCTTTATTTGTTTCTTTTGATAACAATGGCGATTTGAAATGACTATCCAGCTCTGTTTCATCGTCGCTATCCATTCCTCCCAATAAAGAGTCATTGTCATCACTTTCGTAACCTTTATCATATTTTTGCAATATGGCTTTGTAATGTTTATTTAAATTTCCTAAAATTATGAACTGGATTAAAATTATGAACATAATTGATAGCAAATATTAAGTAGTCACTGCGGGCCTAGAAATTCTGTTAGCGTTAAGCCACTTGAAGAATAAAAATATAATTTATTAGCTTAAAATAAGATGTCACTTACTCTTTCCAAATATGATTTCTTTCATTAAACACATATGTTTCATTAGTGTGTCATTTTCTTTTTGAAATGAAGAAATCTTCTTCTCATAATCTTTGTTGTTGGCCTTTTCAAGTTGATTTTCAACTTTCAATCCTTCAATAACTGTCTCATTTTGTTTGGCGAGTGTCTGTAACATTAAAACAATTTTATAGACTAAAAGGCACCATTTACCTGTATTTTTTTGTTCAAACCATTAAAATTACAGCCCTACAAAATTACAATTAAAATTTGTACAAGTTTCGGGTTCAAATCTGGCTAGTACATTTTTTTTATAATACAGTATATATATATTGTGGAGTTATATCCCACAGCAGCAAAAGGGTTTTAATAATAGTCAACAAAGGGAAACTCCTTACTTACTTTCTGTCCCACAAGTTTTTAGCAAATAACATTTTTTATCAAAAATAATGAAATTGTAATATATTTATTATTTATTTATTTTATTAATCATACCTGTAATTGGTTTGCATGAGATTGAATAGCACTAACAAGATTTTCTGCATCACTACATTTTTCTTGTAGTTGTTGATTTGAGGTGCGTAGACATTGGGCCTCCTAAAATAAAATAAATCAATTTTAAATATATTTATTATTCACATGACTGTCCAGCAACAGTTGAAATAAAAATGATCACTGATTAGCAAGGGATTGGAATCCACCGCTTAAGTCTTTAATCGCCGTGGTGGTCACCGGTGACCGACAAACAATAAATTTTCTATTGTGTCTGGTTTTGCGGCAGTCAACGTGTTAAGTGCTAACACACTTAAAGGTAAAACAGTGCTCGACCGACAGTCGGCGTCGTCGGTGCGTACGTCGCGTCGTCGGTCGCGTATTCTCAGTCGCTTAAAAAATACAACAGTACGACTCTTGACCGATATGCCACCACCAACCGACTTTTTTGGGTTAATTTGTTAGCCTGACTAAGCAAAATCTTGTCTGACCCCTCAGGATTTCATTAGTAACCTTTCTTCTATTGCGGTTTGTGGGATCGCTCCTTTCTTCTTCTTCAGACCTCTTATTCATAGTGTACTGATCATATCTGAACAGCGTAAATTAGTTTTACTTACATTCTCTAGCTGGGTGCATTTTTCTGTGATATTGCGAAAATCTATACAGATTTTTTTACACTCTTCCTTAGAAGAATAAAGAACCTTTTCAAGTTGTTCTAATTCTTCTTTCTTTTCATAGTATTTCCTTATAAGGGAACTGTAAACATAAATAAATATTTTACTTTTAAATACAGACAAAAATTTTATCTTATCACAAGCATTCAGGTCAAGTCTGTCTGTAAAATAAACTTAAGTGATTTGAAAAAAGTGAAGTTTGAGAAGTGTGAAATGAATAACAAGATGTAACTTACTCCGTAGCACCAATCTTTTTTTTAACAACGCTAATAGCTTTACGATATCTATCATTTTTAGTTTTATCGGACACCTGTAAAGTAAAACATGAATGATGGTTATTAAAGCACTCATTTAATTAATATTCTTCTACAAGAATGTGTTCACAGAGACACAGAAATTAATTGAAAAGATCTTTGGTAATATTTTCCGGTTTGCTATTAGCAACTTTGTCTCTGGTCCCAATTTTAAAGGAAACAGATAAATGAAATATTTTGATTTGATTTGAATGGAAATAGAAATTTGGGCTTGACGTTACAGTATTGTGCTGTAGTGCTGTCCCTTGACATAGGCCTCTTTCAATTAATTCCACTTGTGTCAATCTCGAATATCAGTTTAGGCTACAAGTAGGTCTTGTGAATGTCACCGGTTCGTAAGTCTACTCTGGGCGGGAGATCTTGTACTGAGAAGAACCGGCAAGAAACTCAGCAATCCCATCTTTTTTCTCCCTTACAGCGTCACAAATGTTGGAAAATGCTCTATCATAGTAGGACACTTTCTATCACAAATAATCACAAAAAATATACTTATAGAAAACCAGCACAACATGTAAAAAACAAAGTATAAAATCTAAGTTAACAAATTTACATCATCTTTTCTTCTCCGTATTTGGGAAAGTCGTCCTCCTAAGCGTTTCGTTGGTCTGCGTCTTCGGCGTTTCCCATCTCTGAGTACCACTCGGTAATATCGGATACTCGGATGACCAGTCCATCGCCATATCAATGATTACGAAGATCCGCTACTCTCATTCTGTCTCTAATTTTGGTTAGTCTCAATTTGTCACTTTACTATAATTAATTACTCAATCTGTGACTAAAGTTGTACGCCCATGTCTGGCATACGTATGTTAGTACAGAGCGTAAGCATGAGATGATAACTTTCTTCTTTTGGGAAATGATTACTGCCTTACTTTTCATGACTTCATTCAGTGCCCAGTGTCTTGACCACTTGTCTGTGTATCTCTTTAGGCATAATCATAGAACACATATTCATCGACATATTATTATTCTTTTTCCTGTTTTTCTACAATGATCTTCTTTTTTAGCTGTTTGCCATGAGCCATGAGCTTTTGTTTTAGTCACAATCATGGTGAGTCCTGTTTTTTTCGCTTTTTTTGTTAGCTGCATTATTGCAAAATAGTTAGGTCATCAGCAAACAATGTCTAATCATCGGCAGGCCTTAGTAGTTTGACCCATTTTTATTCAGTCCAAGGTAATAAAAAGGTAATAACAATTTCCATCATTTATATTTATGTATCTCACCATTTAAACCTTCCCTGAACTTCCACAAATATTTCAAAATCAAAATTAGCCAAATTGGTGCAGCCATTCTCGAGTTTTAGCCACTCAAACGAACAGCAATTGATTTTTATATTTAGATCAATATAGATTTGTAATTTAAAATTGGCAAATTGTGATGTAAAAACACCAGTTTCTCAGCACGATTGGCATCAAGTCGACTTTGTTTTGTCTCATATATTAATCCTGCTTTTGATAACAGGCGTTTGCTGTAAATTGAGCTTGCAGGTGTAGATAAATATTTAGCCGCAACTTTTCGTAATATCGGATAGTACCCTTTATTAGAAGTCCACCATGTGTAGGGATTGGTGCCTCTGCAAAACTTTGCCGAGCTTAAATAATGATCTTATTCCGATACCACAGAATTTTTTGAACCACCTCTGGTTGACTCTGCATTTCTGTTATTAACAGTCTCTTCAAAATATGAGCTGAGAAGAGATGAGCTACAGAAGCAGCACTGTCTGCGGGTCTAGATTTTTTTGCATTGAGAGGTAGAGAGGTTGAACTCCTATTTGACTGTTGAAGTAGCCCATTTGTACTTGTATATCTTTTTCCATCATTTCATTATTTAATATACTTTTTTCATTAGAATAGTAGTAGAATTTTTTCTTTTCCTCTTTTATTGCTTGGTCTGTGGGGTGCATAGACTTGTATTATGGAGACTATATACTATACTATATAGACTATATTCTTTATATTGTTTGCTGATCATAAATCCATTCGTCCCTATATACATTTCCTTTGCTCTCCTTTATTGTATAATATTGGTATTTTCCAATTTCTTTACCCACGCATCTTACTTCGCTAAGTCTTATAATGTCCCATTTCACTGCTTCCAACACCTAGCCTGTTTCTTCTAAACATTTGTTGATTCTTAAAGTTCTTGTGTTGAGAGGAGCTTTTTAATATTTGTTATCTTTTCTACCCAAGTTTTATTCCAAGACATATTACATTTACCGTAACATATTAAACATCAGGCAATAAACAATTCATACCCTTTTTACTTTTTATCCCTTATTAAAACTATCAATCATTTTACTTTTTTTTAAAAGCACAAATACGCAAAACCAGGGTTCAAATTATTTATTTGTTCCATTTGCAGTGGAGACTTTGGGTCCATGGGGGCCGGAGGCCAAGCAGCATGTTAAAGAGTCGAGTGCTCGCCTTTTTAAAGCCTCCGGTGACAAGCATCTACCTCTGCCAACATATTAGCTTGGCAATCCAAAGAGATAATGTCGCCAGCATTTTGGGAACATTCCCATGAGCCCACAGCTGGAGGACATTTTTTATTCTTAGGTTGTATTTTGTCTTTAGTTATATTAATTTATTTATTTTTCTTTATTTTTTCTTTAATGTAGTTAGTTATGTTAAGATTCATTACTGTGTATATTACTATTTCAACCTTAAGTACCTCTATATTTTTAAAAATGCAATGTATTTCTCAAGTTTTATTTTAAATATTTTACAAACAACAATAAAAAAATAATTTATATAACTTTTAAATGACAGAAAAATGTATATTTAAATGCTTTACGCTAGGAGTGTGTGAGTGACTATTGTCTACTAGTTTTGTAGCATGTCACAAATTTAATGTAACACTGGATTTGAATTATCATAAATCTAAAAATGGTATAAATCAGTCCAAAGCCCATGTTGTTTTAGAACAGATTACATGGCATATTAAAATTAAACAAATACCTGGTGCTGGTGTTTAGTGTAAATTGTATTTAAATTTATTTGATAAAAAATATATTGTTTGGACTTTTTAACACACAATTTGCTCTTCAGATGTTTTAATTTGATAAAATTTATATTAACCTAAAACTTACCGCAGATGTATTAGATGTATGCTGTAGGAAATCCAAGCTAAAATCAAGCAGAGATTCCTCGTATTGTAAGGACATTGTGATCAAATCAACATGCACGATTCACTTTGAACATTCAACAATGAAATATCATTTTTACAAGAAAACCGGCGCGCGAAGTCATAATGTATTGACAACCACACGGAAATATTTTTATAGTAGGTACACAAATTTCAATAAATCAATGCAATCTCAGACAGATTCACAGACAATTTTTTTTTTCTTTAGTTGATAGCTTCGAGCGATTAGAACATTTAGCCAGTATCAAAGTAATTTTTCTTACAAGTAATACATAAATAAACAATGTTTTCTTCCTGTATGATAATGATGAATGATAATAATAGAAGTGAGAACATCTCGACACCCCCCAACATCTCGAGTTTTTCTAAGTTTTCTAAGACGAGGGCTTTCTAAGTCGTCGGACGGACTTCTTGAGAGATTTGAAAAGTGACGTTGCACTGTTTTGTTTCATTGCCAACACTCATGCAATACGTTCCAAAATAAAGGTTCGCCTTTTTTAGTGACACCTTGAACTTTAAACTCGAGTGCCACGTGTGCAAGAAAAATTAAATTCTACGCGAAAACATAAGATTTATGTAAGAACTTGGTGAGTGTGTTTTGGTTACTTCTTTCTCAAGCTATTTCCTTGATTGAAATACCGAATAAGTAGTCAGTTTCTGAATTGTAGACATCGGAAGATTTCTAATCTCAAAATTCTCGAACGGGAAAGTCCGTATATCGTCAACAGAGGGAGTCAGGCATATGCCGGTCTTCCCCCTAAGCCGAGGTTGCAAACATTTTGTTGTTGATATTGATGTAGTGGAGAAAATAATAATCAATCGTGTCAATCGTGTGTCCAGAGCCACCATTTTTTCACCTAAATAATTATATACCTATGCGCCTACACTATGTCTTCCTTATCAAAAACTGGCTAGTTGGACCACTTTGCACTTTGGCGGGAAAGTCCGTCTACTTTCAGACTTTTAAAAAACAATCGTAATTTCCTTTAAACTCTCCACTTTTACAGGTTTTCATACACTTAACCAGTAGTCAATTAAATTTCATGCTAGCCAGTCCTTTCTTTTGACATAGGTTTCATATACCGCGAGATTTACACACAATTCAAGTTAACTTTCAAAAAAGTATGCCGGACTTCGCCCACTTGACCTTATGTGATGTGAAATTCTTCCTCCCTCTATAAAAGTGAGTCTACAAAATAATAAAACACTCCACACTTCACGATAATATATATATTCGATTACATTTCGTACATTTTTAGGACGTAAACGACGTATTTTCCACCTATTTGTTTTGTATTAAAAACGAAATCATTCCTAATGTAACTACAATAGAAACACAGTTTATATTGTCAAGTAACACAATGTCCTAAAGAAAATGAAAATATAATCAAGTTTCATTTATCATTTTCGGTATTACACTCACCTCGAATTGCACTCGAGCGGCTCTACGCGCCGGCCGCCCCGCCGCCGCGCCCCGCCCGGCTCCATAAGAGCAGTGAAATGAAAACCTCCGATTTTTCGGTTTATGGCTACTGGATATTTTTTTCAAAAACGCCATTAGTTTGGGATACTTTTCTATGTGTATATCCTTTTTTTGTTTTTATTGTGGCCTTTAGCATCGAATAAACACTCCAAGTGTGCTTGATTTTTGTGCTCTCCAACCAGATTTTAAAGGAGGAAGAAAGTCTTTTCGAGCAAGTGACGAGAAAACAAAAAAAAACAAAAATCAATTTATTTCACTTTAAAACTTGTTGAAACTTAAACTGAAGACTAATTAACGTATGGAACAAAAAATGGATTTTTTAATATGTTGCCAATTCGCCATAACATTAATGTTTGTAGCATTGTTGTGTTCCGGCAACTAAAGAACTGATAAGATAGCCAGTGCCTCATTAGTTGAGGATCCCGTGGTAAGTGCGCTTCCACCAATTGGCCTCATCACTTAAGACTTACTCGTAAAAATATATATATATAAAACTGAAACTCACAGGGTTCGGGGGCTAAATTATCTTTGGGGACATGGCTGTATGGGCTATATCCCACTACCTGTCCAAACGGCAGAAGAAGAAAAAATCTCACTTTGTCAGACTTCTTGGCGGGAAACTGAAGAGTCCTTGGCGGGAAAGTGAAGAGTCATGTCTGCGGTTTTGTTTTATTTTCTAAAATTGGTGTTATGTCGAATATTAATGTGAAATAATGGTGGATTATTAACCGTTAATTGTTCGTGAGTGTGCATGAGTGTTGGCAAATGAAACAAAACAGTGCAACGTCACTTTTCAAATTCTCTCAAGAAGTCTGCGTGAGGACTTAGTAAAGTCCCACATCTTTACTGAGATACTCGAGGGGTTGGGGGTATATCATTTCTCACTTCATTTCATTCACCATCATCATATTGTATATTTATGTATTACTTGTAAGAAAAATTACTTTGACACTGGCTAAATGTGCTAATCGCACGAAGCCATCAACTAAAAAGAAAAAAAAAAAACTGAAGAGTCATGTCTGCGGTTTTGTTTTATTTTCTAAAATTTGTGTTATGTCGAATATTAATATGAAATAATGGTGGATTATTAACCTTTAAGTGTTCGTGAGTGTGCATGAGTGTTGGCAAATTAAACAAAACAGTGAAACGTCACTTTTCATATTCTCTCAAGAAGTCTGCGTGAGGACTTAGTAAAGCCCCACAACTTTACTGACACTCGAGGGGTTGGGGGGTCTATCATTTCTTATTTCTCATTTCTATCATTCATCATCATCATACAGGAAACAAGACACTAATGAAATTAAGAAACTAATGACATGGCAGCATGGTCTATGACCTTAGCCGGTTCCTTAGGGAACGAATCAGAACAAACAAAATCTCACTTTGTCAATATCAGTCAATGTTTGTCTGTGCTGTGAACTTTTTGGCGGGAAAATGAAGAGTCATGTCTGCGGTTTTGTTTTATTTTCTGAAATTTGTGTTATGTCGAATATTAATGTGAAATAATGGTGGATTATTAACCGTTAAGTGTTCGTGAGTGTGAATAAATGTTGGCAAATGAAACAAAATAGTGCAACGTCACTTTTCAAATTCTCTCAAGAAGTCTGCGTGAGGACTTAGTAAAGCCCCACAACTTTACTGAGATACTCGAGGGGTTAGGGGGTAATATCATTTCTCACTTCTCATTTCTATTATCATTAATCATCATCAATATTGTTTATTTATGTATTACATAAGAAGATAGAACTGACAAATAGGCTTGATGGATTTCATCTAGAGCTGTAAAACAATATACAAAAAAAAAAAATTGTCTGTCATATTATTTTTGAGTTTGTATCGTCCGCGTCGTCGTCCCGATTCGTCCCGCGTCGGTCCGTCTGCTTTCGGCTGTTGTCGGAATTTACCGTTTGTTTTGCTACGCTTATTGATTGAAAACATTTATATACATACCTAGTTCCTCAACCAGCAGTTCTGGACATTATACAATTATTTCTAATTTATATTAACATTACTTGTTGAATAAAGATAGATGAAGTAGGTAAAATAAATCTACAGTTCTCGTGTGTAAAAATACAAAAGCAGCTGAGTACATAAGACGTACTTGACCCTTTCCAAGGATTGAAGTATTAAAAAATTCACCTCTGAAACGGTCAGTATTTGGTTTTATTTTCTACTTCATTTGGAACTACAGCTCAAAATTCGATGTTTTAATGGTGTATCTATGCTGTTTTTACAGATGGGCTACAAGAACAATGAAATTAGCCAGGCAAACCTTTATGAACGTGTCAAAAAATTATTGATATCATATGAATGGAGTGACTGCTGTTTTTCTGTAGGTGGTCAAGATTTAAAGGCGCACAAATTGATTTTGGGTATAAGTAGTCCTGTTTTTGAAGCTATGTTTTATGGGCCCTTGTCAAACAACAAGGATATAGAAATAACCGATATAGAACCTGAAGTATTTCAACTCTTATTAAATTACATATATACTGATAAAGTGGAGATATTGTCAATTGAACAAGCATTTGAATTACTCTATGCATCTAGAAAATACTTATTAGACCACCTTAGTAATGTCTGTATTGGTTACATACAGACTAATATCAGTGTTGATAATGTTATTGATGTTCTAAATTATCCTGACTATTTGCAAGATCCACAATTAATATCATTTGCCATGAAACTGTTCTGTGAACATGCTGGTTATCTCCTACAAGAGTATATAGAATTCATCTCATTTTCATCCATGAAAGCTATACTTGAAAGTGATGATATTAACATAAAAGAAGTTGATCTGATTAAAAAAGTATTTGCATGGACAAAATATTATTGTAAACAAATCAACATTTCTGATTCATATGAAAACAGACAAGACATTCTTTTCAAGAAAGGCTTATTTCAATTGCTAAGATTTCAAACACTGTCCTTTGATGACTTTGAAGAAATCAAAATAGCTGGATCTAATCTCCTTCTGCCACAAGAATTAGAATTTATTAAAATGAAGATATTAGAGGAACAGCAAAATGTTAGTGATGATGAAGAAATCCCAACAGATATGTATCAAATACCACGGAGACCATTGAAACTGCAATGGTATTATTGTCATCGCAATCCTATAAAATCTGTACAACCCCTTATTATAGATTTAAATAATTTCACTGTAAATTGTAGACTCAAATCAAACAAGTCCATATTTATTAACTCGTTATGTATACCAACAAGAATGGCTCCTGTGCTTAACTTTCACACTACTATACCTAAGAATTATTCGGAACAATTGTCTGTATCAATAGTATCAGAATCTGACAACAACACTATTAAATACACCAACTTTATGAATACTGTTGAATATGATTCTGTTGTTGACATAGAGCTCAGTGAACCATGCTTTATTAAAAAGAATAAATGGTATAAAATTAGCTTCATTTGGCCAAGAAACAGGTTTGATGCATATTCTTATGTAGTGGAACTCAGAGAAAAAATTTACAAAGGCTATTTAACCAACATTGAATTTGATGAATTAGCCATTGGAACAGATGGAAGTTTTCTGGAAGGGTTAAAATTTTGTCCATAGAGTGTATTGTAGTGTATTGTGTAGTTAATAGGTGTAGGTAATAGATAGTACTAATGCCTATATAACAGAGCACCTCAGTATCTCATTAGGCATAGTCAATAAAGTCTGCGGTAGACCACCCCTTAAGCCAAAGTTGCTTGTGGTCGGGTAACCCTCTCAAACTCTTTGCGGTCCTCTCTAAGATTGATTGAGAAGACAATATTCAAGCGAAAGTAATCGCTTTTACAACATGAGTGACGGTAAACGTCGTCACATCGAGTAAATAATAAACAAGTATGCGAGATTGTCAAAAAACAGTTACTTAAGTATGGCGCCAGAATTGATCCCATTGGTAATGAAATGAGTTGTGTGAGTGGGTGGTTTTCTTCCAGTGAGTTGACTAAAAGCCGGCTGGAATCCGGAAGCCGGATGCATCCACAGTACATTTCCGCTCATCGTTTGCTAGATTCTTTTTGAAAAACGTCAATGTACGGTGTGCTCGCTCGCCTTGTCTCGTCCGAAAGTACCTATCCGCCGGCATATGATTTTTTTACTAACAGAGTAGTAGGTACCGCGAATTTAATTGACTGAATGAGAGTTTTGAATTTCATTAAGTTAATTACCTCATTTTGTGTATAATAGGTACCTACCTATTCTATTTATGAATTACTTTTCTTTGCAAGTTAATGTTTTACCTATTTATATTATACTAGGAATAAATGAAGAATAATCATTTAGCAAATAAAATATGTTCATTCCAATACTTAATCTGTTTTATTTTTATGACTTACACTGATCGCAAAAACGTGAACAGCAGTTCAATAGACTTCATAACCTAGGCTAAACGGGTTTTTTTTCATGTCTTTTTGCGGCACGCTTGACATAAAATGCTTATGTTAGGTAAGTACTCAAAGAGATTTAATATAGTAGGTAGTTATATGTCTTTGATGTTACTTCAGTTCGGTGTGACTGCAGGTAGACCACTTCATAATAATTATTGTCATGAGTCTTAAAGTAACTCCATGTAAATTGTAGTTGCTTTTTCAAATAAACATAATTCCGTCCTTGCGTATCGTAATATTTGGGCTTAGTACCGCTAGCTACAAATGTATTGTTCTCGTAATTTGAAAACTCCTTACAGTATGTCCCACCAACTCCAAAATCTTTTTTTTCTTGTCTCCAACTCCAAACGATTTTATTTATTTTTGTAATATGAACACGACGCGACGTTAGTATCAGTACTTAACTCCAGAGATCTTATAAAGTACAGTACAAAAAAACCAAAGAAAATGTAATTAATAAATAAGTTGACGCACTCTACGGTGCAATTTATAAATAGTTAGTACATACTTAAATGTTATTTATATGTCTGACATTTCTTGCATAAAAGTGCTTTACTGTGCTTAAGTGCAGCGCAGACTATCCGTGACGCACTTTTAGTCTGTGAAAATAAAACCTATGCAATTATATCACTGACCTCTATTAAGAGGTCAGTGAATTATATGCAGTAACACATAGGTACAACTCGCAAAAAGTCTGGCGCACAATAAATCCGTGCAATTCTGGCAGACCGCGCCGCGCCATGCCGCATAAAAAAATGCGCGAAAAAAATAGAACCTTTGCTTCAACGCGCGCTAAAGCAGACGGCGGTCGGTGCACACTTTTTTTTTTAGTTGATGGTTTTGCGCGATTATTAGCACATTTAGCCAGTGTCAAAGTAATTTTTCTTACAAGTAATACATAAATATACAATATGATGATGATTGATTCTGTTTTGTTTTTAACAAAAACTATATTTTCGTGTGTTCATTACACAGGATTGTGCAAACTTAAAAAATCACAACACAATAAAAGCAACTTAGAGATTTTTTATACTTTTCAGTAATTGTAGAAATGCTTCAAATTCAAGTGGCATGGCCCGTGAAGAGGTAAAGGAGTTTAAGTACATTGATTTTTCCTTATTGACAAGTTGTGATGAATTTTAGGCAAAACGCGATTTAGACTAATTACGTTTCAGGCATACAGAGAACAAAGGCCAAAGACTGCTATTAAAGTAGGTACATAATATAAATCAAACCGACCATAAGCACAACATATAGGTACAAGTTGTTTTTTTTTTGTATTGTTTTACGGCTCCGGATGAAGTCCATCAAGCCTATTCTTTCATTCTATCTTCTTAAGTAATACATAAATAAACAATATTGATGATGATGAATGATAATAGAAATGAGAAGTGAGAAATGATATTCTACCCCCCAACCCCTCGAGTATCTCAGTAAAGATGTGGGGCTTTACAAGTCCTCACGCAGACTTCTTGAGAGAATTTGAAAAGTGACGTTGCACTGTTTTGTTTAATTTGCCAACACTCATGCACACTCACGAACGCTTAACGGTTAATAATCCACCATTATTTCACATTAATATTCGACAAAACACAAATTTTAGAAAATAAAACAAAACCGTTAGTCAAACTATGTTAGAATATAATTTTAATAAAACACAATAAGCAGTAAAATCACATAGGTTGCATACACAAAACATGTTATAAAAATCACACTTGTAAATGTTACAACAGTTATAATTATCAGCTAACGTGGGGGACCTTCAAACTTTTTAGTGAGTTGTACGATTCGTTCCGCTTCCCGCATACCACTTAACCTTGCTCCGTGAACTGTCGCAAAATATCCAGGGACGGTGGCTTCTCCCGCAAATAGAAGTATAGGTGGACTTGGATCACAGGGGCCCGGTACTGGAGTGCCTAACTCACATTGATGACTCACAGTCGAGCAGCAACTCATATAAGAATACGCCCCGCAAAAGTGCGGGTCTGATGCCCAACGAGATCTCAACATCATTTGTGGATAAGGCAAACATGGATTACCAGTAAACCTACGTAGCAGTTGCGTCAAACCTTCTGCTACATCATTATCAGCCATCGACTCCATTACAGCAGCTTCTTGTCCTGATACCCAAGCACATAACACGTGCTTACTGCCGGGCATTTCATCGATTGAACACACGCCGCGTGTCCAGTCACATCTACAACAAAGCTCTTCTGCCGACCAGGCCATTTTTAAACTTCCTTCATGACACACCCAAAAAGGCTCAGCATACTCTAAAAATACTTTGTCACTGAGTCCAAACCCTAGGTTACAAATAGCGTCTAGTTTACAAACAGGCAGAGGTGGTGCAAACAATTTATCGGCTTGACATTTGAGACAGCCGAGTGACATAGTGACAATCGCATAGTCAGCGGTCATCTCTTCACCATCGCAACATTTAACAAGAACTCGGCCTGAACCGGCCTGACCACGGCCCCAGCGAAGTACATTTACTGGCTTGTTATACCGTATGCTATTGTCAGGTAGACCTCGAATTAACGGCGCCATGACTCCTACATACCCAAGAGGAACGCGAACGTTTCCACCAGGAAGTTCTATGTAGCTTCCGTATTGATCAGCGCTGACAAGAGATAAGTCGTCACCGCATTTGTTTCTCAAGATATTTGTTAATCCAAACATTACTCTTGCCGCGTCATACCTCTGATCTTCAGGGAAGTTATATAACTCTTGTTGTATGCGTAAACCGATAAAGTTTAGGAGTGTGCCATGTTGTCTTTCTCCGCCAAGTCTGAATAAATTGGCAGCTTGTTGTTCTATTTGACGGAAAGTGTGGTAGGCTGTGATAGTAACAGGCAAGTCGACGGCCCTTCCTTCACTAGTGCAAAAAAGACCTCGAGAAGAATCTAAACGTGGTAGAGGCGTCTGCAGTAATCTGTCTTGGGATGCTAATGTGTAAACAGTGTTAGGTAGACACGCTCCGAAAATCCATTCTGCGCCCATTTCGATCACTGCGTCACCGAGCCAACATGAATGTATTCTGCCGCCAGGCCTGTGAATTAAAACGGATAGTAGATAAACAAACTACTTTAATAGGTAGGTACTGAAGTATTTATATAAAATTAAGGACTACATTTTATTCAACCTACCTCTCTTTAGCTTCGAGAACCACAAAGTTTCTAACACCGCACTGGGTTAGACGATGGGCGGCTGACAGTCCCGCCATGCCAGCTCCAACGATAATGACGCGAGGCTCCTGGCAGCTGGGGCTGATGCTGCAGGAGTCCATGATGCACTGCTCCTGGCTTGACGCGCTCACCGCACTGCTTAGACATCGTTGGAATATCACTACATCACCCACTCTCTTCACGTGTCTTGTGGTATGAAGTTTTAAAAAAATATTTGAGCCCCCTTGCCATATTAGTTTCATACGTGACAATTTCATTCTGTAATACTGAAGATATTATAAAATCTGAATGCCGTTTATTTAAGACATTGTATTTTTAAAATGACACTATTCAATTTGAATTTCTTTTACAAAAAATGGGACATTTTACATCACCATAGATCAAAGAGAAGATGCTTTGTTAATTTATTTTTAAACAAGTTAATGGCAATTCATGTCAGAAGACAGCACGCTGAAGGTCATTTATGTTTATTGTTATATTTTAAAGAAGTTTCAATTACTTTAAATTCTTGAGTCTGTATGCTAGCATCAATCACTTTTCCATCACGAAATGACCTTGCACATTAAGTGATATACTGTATATGTATTACTTGGTCCATAAGTAATAAATTGGGGCATTTTTCATAATGCCCGGGCATTATAAATAATGACAAGCTACTTAGGGCAAAGTAAATAATTGTAATTTGAACTTCCTTATTGATCACATTGCCTAGCTAGACCTTAATGCTCTAAGAGCTAGAGTCGAGTACTCCAGCATATCCAGCATACCCATATCCTACGTCAAAAGAAGGATAAGAGAGAAATCTATAGAAGTCTGGCAAGCCAGCTACGATTCCTCTACAACCGGTTCGGTAACCAAGATCTTCTTCCCGGATGTTAATTTAGCATACCGGGTAGTGAGATTCACCAAACCAAACCCAGTTCAAATCCTTGACGGGACACGGAGGGATAGTGGGATACTTACACCGATTCAAACTAACGGATTCTTCAGAATGTGAGTGCGACCCAAACACCATCGAGTCGGTCTGGCACATAGTTCTGGAATGTCCACGCTTCGCACTAGCCAGGTTCAATTTGCAATAGCAAATTGACCACCATTGATTGAGCTCCGGAATGGTTAGCCATTCCGGAGCTCAATCTCATCTTAGCGTACAAAAATTCAAGGGGACACCTATTGGCATTCATGGAAGGCTGCTTTAAAATAGCCATCCAAAGCCACCAAACACAGCTACCACCAACACTAGTACAACCAATCACACAAACAACAACATCGCAACCACATCTGAGGTTTACAAACACAACACAAGAAACAATCACACCAGGACAAACTCCTATCACTAACACGGGAACAACTCAACATCTCATCACTCTCCAATCTCTCTTAGAGTACGGAGAGACCAGCAAACCCGGAATCAAAGTGAGGGGAGTGGCCTTGTTCATGTACAACACCCAGGAAAGGATAGGGATAAGCTTCTGCATGACCCGAGCCAAAACAAACATCGCCATATCGCCTGGGTTAGAAGTACTGCTTAAACGGCAGCACTTCAAAAACTACTGGAGGAGGAAAGTGTATAACGCGCTACAGCAGGTAAGGGTAGGGAAAATGGACCTTCGATTGGTGAGAACTATAAACAAAGTGATCATACTAATCGAGGGTGCAGGAAGCGACCCCTAAACCCATTTTAGGAAGGCGTGACTCTCTTAACAAAACTCTCATATCCAGGCGAGAAACGGGAGGTAGTGGCAAAAACCATCAGCGTGGACGCTATGATGGTAAGCTTCCAGAAGGGATCAACTTTTGTTCATGCAGGCAGTTTGAAGGACTCAGCATATCACGACATTGTCGTATATGAGGATAGAGGAGAAAACCTCAACTTTCTTAATCCACCAAAACCTCAGGAAGAAACAAGCAAACACGATTACTGGGGTAATCCACTACCAGACCCGGGACAAAGCGGCTCAGAGCGGCTACAACTGAAACATGCGGAGCAAAACTCCCAAACCCAAAAACAGGAGGAAAAAGAGGAGTAAGAGAAGGAAAAACAAAGCAAAATGAAAGGTGTATTAACAGCATTAAGTGATGCTATCTTAGATAGATTGGATTAGTCCAATCTCCAAATCTCCAATCTTTGGTCAAAAATAAGATGAAAAAACTAAAGAGGGACCATCAGGGTATGGAAACAACGCCACTCATACCTTTTATTAAACCAAAGGAAACCTCATATGTGGACTAAAACAAAATCACAAGAGCCCAAATGGGCCAAGTGGAACGCCTAAAACTAAGGGCCATCACACAACCTGTCGATAACGTGGTTAACGAATTCCTCGAGTTTCAGGCAATAACCAAGGCAAACGGAAGTCAGCATGAAAATCTGCGATGACACCCAAAACTCTCTAAGATGGGGAAGCAAAGGCTTATTGCAACTGAGGCTCAGGGACGCGGAGGCGGCCATCTATGACAACGAGAAGTCTGAGGTAATACTCGGAGAAACCTCGGTGTCATATGTGGTTGCATACAGTGGCAACGGCAGGTTTTGTTCCTATAGTTGAGGAGGAGGGCAATAAGCCCCAAACACCATAACACCAACAACACCACAAATCCTTAAATTTACCACTCCTCCAAAAGACCCTATAGTGGTAGTGGCCAAATGCACGAAAATCATGCTGGACGACAGGATCCTCCAAATGGTTTCAAAGGTCACAGGAGACCTTTCGGACGAAGCAAATCTTTCGGGCTGGTCACTACCAAAACTATCATGGGTAAATGGAGTACCTGGATGTGGGAAATCCACCTGGATAATAAAAATATTCAACCCCCAAAGGGACTACATAGTCACCACAACCACCGAGGCAGCAAACGATTTGAGGGAAAAGCTGGAAATCCGGTTCAACACGCCCATGAAGGAGAAAGTGAGAACATTAGCTTCAATGTTGGTTAATGGAATAAAAGACTCTGAGAACTCTCATGAACCACTTTGGAGCAATAAGTTCAGGCGATTAAAACTACCGGGGCCAACGAAGCCGTCATAATCGGTGACATTAACCAACTACCATATATAGACAGGGCAAACCTGTTCCCATTAAAATACTGTAGGCCAAACCTGGTCATTAGCATCACACAGGAGTTACTCTGCATTTATAGGAACCCTATGGGTGTCGCGTATGCCGTCAGAAATATATATAGCGGCATATACTCATCCAAACCACGAGTAAATTCCTTAAGGCTAAAAAAATACACCGGTGAGGATAAACCTAAAACCGTCCATATCACCCTTTTCCTTACCCACACGCAAGGTGAAAAAACATCTCTCCACAGCGAAGGATATGGGACGGGTGAGGGTTCCAGGATTCTCACCATCCATGAAGCCCAAGGACTAACCTTTGAGTCAGTCATAATACTCCGCAGAACAACTCAGAACATCCAACTCCATAACAGTGTACCACATGCGGTGGTTGCGGTCTCACGCCACACTGGAACCTGCGTATATTACACGGACAATAGCGATGATGCTTTATGCAGGTTCATAGCGTGTGCCGAGGCAGCAAATACTAGCAAAATAACAGTACAATTTGGCAATGGTCATAAAAAACAGGAACATCACGGTTATGGAGAAAATCTGCGATGCTGGGGGAAGCGCAACAAATAAATAAACAACCTTTGATGACCTCCTTGGTCGAGTGGTTTGTACACCGGTTTTCATGGTGTCGCCATCTCTGAGGTCCCGGGTTCGATCCCCGGTCGGGTCAATTTAGAAATTATTATTTTTCTAAATTATCTCGGGTCTGGGTGTTATCTATGTATAACAAGTATGTATTTAATTATTTTAAGTATGTTTATCCGTTGTCTAGTAACCATTTAACGAGTTTCATTACGAAGCTTCTCTTGGGCTAGATAATTGGTGTGAGTGTAGAAAAGTTTATTTATTTATTTATTTTATTAATCACCTTTTCATAACTATAAAATTGTAATATTATTGAATAAATTAAATATAAGAAAAGTAGCATTACATGTAACAAACAAACACTTTAATCTTAAGTACATAGAAGCAATACTTAATTTAACATTTTGTATTTTTATATTAAGATAATAATAATAATAAAAAACAAAAACGAAGGAAATTGGTAACAAAAAAAATCAATAATAAAAAAGAAAAAATTACTCGCCACCCGCGACCGAAATAAATCCCACGCTGTATACGCCGTTTGAGGCCAACAGTAAACTCTCAAAAAAGGGTTGATCGGAAATCAAAAACAAACTTTGATTACATATTCTTTTCCATTTTATTTTAAACATTTAAACAACAATCATTTAAATATGATAGTATGTAACACTCAAAAAGTTGTATTTTTTTGTAATTGTATACTTTAATACAAAAATCATACTATTGTCTCAATAATTTTAAAATGTTAACTACATATAAATAATAGGTATAATACAATAAAATCACTAAATTTGTTTTATATAGCATTAGCATAAATATTCGGATTCACGGTTATTTATTTCGGTTTTATACAATGTAGGTAAGTATTTACTCTTAGACTAGAGTATTACAAAACATCAAGAGGATTCAATTTATTCCTCATCTCACTCTTGCAGCGGCAAGGAACCGGCTACCGGCATTTTGAAACATCGCCGCATTCGGCACGGCTGCCGGTGAGCGACAATATACTGGAATAAACCGGTTATGGGTCGTTGTCCACCTGTTTAGTTCACCTGGGTGGACCACGGGCACTTTTTCTTGTCTGTGATCCACCTCATTGATTTAGACTGTTTAATTTTAAAAGTTCTATGGGCCGTGGTACACCAATAAGGTGTAAGCACGTGATTCATCTGGGGTGTTCCTCGGGCACTTTATCTTTCCCGTAGTACACCTAAGTGATAATGTCTAATTCGGTCATATAATATTTTCAAAAACATACGACAGTCCCTACCTTCCATACAAGAAAACTCTGAGAACGTTGTTTATATTATACAAGTGGCGATTTCCGGCGACCACAATGAAGGTACTCAGCACAGCTGCCATTTTTTTAAAATAACCGCCATATTAAGGGCAGCTTAGTATTAAATAATAACACAGATAGACAAAGGCGTTTGTCGTAAAGTGTACGCAATCCTTTAAAAAACGCTCGAAGCAATATAAATTACTGCTTAATATCTATAGTCATCATAACAATGAATATAAATAACAAATTATAAACTAATTTCCGTAGATAAGAACATCTTGTAATTTCTTTATTGTGTAAATAATATTTTTTACTTAAATGTACATATAAATGTAACTTTTCTATTTATACAAACATCGAAAGTGTTATATATTGTCATTACTATAGCCATTTAATTTAATTAGCATTAGCAAAAAATATATTAGTGGACATTAAAATAGCTATTCAACAACTAAAAATCTATAGCACAGACCTACACTCTATTAGGACAGTGAAACGTCATATAATGTACATATAAGTATAGACATTTACTACATAACATACGGATACAATAGGCAAGACATTGCACTTGGTCAAATTTAAATCTACATAGTAGCGGAACAATCTCTTTTATTTCTTGGTAGCCATTTTAGTCACTTCATCAGCGCACGCTTTTATTTCGTCCCACGATATTTGGATATCAGCCTGTTCAGAAAAGCGAGAGCAAATTGCTAATCTAAGGAAGTAAACATCGTCTATTTTAGATGGGACAAGATGAATTTTGCCCCTCCCATTAATATGTCTCAAGAGGTCTTCGTTAATCTCATTGCTCCCTTTCAGCCTGAAGCAAACCAGGCCCATGGTGACTTCTTCATAAATTTCAAATCTGTCATCTTTGTTACAGAACTCTTCAAAGAGATGCGCTAACGATATTTGCTTTCTGATGTACTTTTGGAGGTTCTCAACACCGTACAGCCTCAAGACAAACCACAGCTTCAGGGCTCTGAACCGGCGTCCCAGGGGGATTTGCCAATGACGGTAATCGGGTGCGGCGCCTTGGTGATCATGCTTCAAGTAGAGAGGGTCCACGTTGAAAGCGTCTACGACCCAGCGAGGTTGTTTGAGCCACATGGCGGAGCAGTCGAAGTTGACGAGCATCCACTTGTGTGGGTTGAAGTTGAAGGAGTCGGCTTTATCGACACCTTTCATGAGGTATCGGTACTCGGGGCAGATGAACGACGAGCCGGCGTACGCGGCGTCCACGTGCAGCCAGATGTCGCGCGCGTTGCACACTTCACCGATCTCCTCGAGCGAGTCGAATGCGCAAGACGATGTGGTACCGAGTGTAGCTACAACCTGTAAAAATGGCATTGATTTCTTTAAAGAGCGTCACTTCAGCTTGAATGGCTTTATAGTGGTAAATTAAAACATCCGATCACCAGCTAAATCTAAATGTAAATGAGCTAATCAGTTTTATTATCTTTTTCTCAATTGTTTTCTTTAACATTTGTCTACCACAATTGGTCCTTCGAGTTAGATGGAACCAGTGATCTGTGAATAAAGGAAAAAATTTATTGAGTGCCTTCTCGTATCTGTATTTATACCATTGCCAAAAAGGAGATTCACACTCGGAAAACCACAGCATAATATACTTTGTATTGGTTTTTAATCTTGTCGAAAGTACGACTAAATTTTAAACCATAAAGATAACGGCGGTTCCTGCGCAGTCAAAAGAAGGAGACATCCGAAATATTTTATCTGTTATTTGGGTATGTAACATTTTGCATGTCTGCAAGCAGGCTGAGGAGCTCGATGACGCATTGGTTCACGCGGCTCGATTGCTGGCTGCGATCGAAAGTTAAGCAACTTTCGCAAAGGCCGGTCATCGGATGACCAAAAATTTATCATCTCGAGCTTCTCCATGCTTCGGAAGGTAAAGTCGTTGGTCCAGGCTGCATTAGCAGTCGTTAAGAACCACCAATTCGCACTGGACCCACGTGGTGGTTTATGACCCATTATATATCCATCCTTTGGGATGGTTCTTGCCCCAGCAGGGAGGACATAACAATGAGCTGGTGATGTAAGCAGGTTGAAAATATGTATTTGTACTCCGTAAGATCTTCATAACAGTGTTTCTAGCAAATAAACTTATGATTACAGCACTTACAAAGAATGGAATAAGCCCGTTGCTGACGTCCTCTGCAATGGCGGCTTCCAGTGTGTCTCCGCGGAGCTTCCTCTGGTTATCGGGTGTCAGGGTTCGCAGCTTCACTCCACCCAGGAGGCCGGCGCGCTCTACAGACGAGTGCGCTTGTTCTGGAAAATGGTTGCAAAGTACATTAGTATTACACATCAAATCTAGTCTGTGCACAATATGATTTGAGAATTAAGTATGTAGGTAAGTTCTTTCACTCAATTACTCATTGTCACTACTGAAAACTGTTTCATAGATCAATAACTTTTAAAGCGAAGTCGGGGTTTGTTCGTGCGAGTATCTGGAAATTCATTACACCCAGTCTTTATACACTAGCTGCCCGTTCCGGCTTCGCACGGGTGGACATTCTTTTTAATATAGCCTATGTTACTCAGCGCTAATGTAGCATTCTAATGGTAAAATATTTTTTTAAATCGGTTTAGTACTTTTTGAGTTTATTCGTTACAAACATACATACATACATACATACATACAAAAATACAATGCTCTCCTCTTTATAATATTTGTAGCTCTCACAATCTCGCTCACGGTCAAACAATTCTTATTAAATGTCCATTTATAGGGATTCGTTACTACTCGTTTATTCTATACATTTGAGATAATTATTGATTTTTAGTAATATTGATTTTGTGAGTATGTTTCCCAGATTTGTAGTAATACTTTTAGAGGTATTTTTACTGGCAGCAAGTAGCTTTTCAACAATAACGGAGACAACCTGAAGCCTAGTGGTTCAGTGTTAGATAACTATATCAACTCACTATTGCAGTATCCAACGAGCTTGGACAGAATCTCGATTTCGGTCCAATCCGGGTGTTGTTCCTTAACGCGCTGGATGGTGCGGGCCTTGGCACCGAGCAGGGCGACCAGGGTGGCTTCGCTGGCGGTGCCCTGGATGACGCCGCCGCCCTCGCCTCCGGAACGCGCCAGGAACACTTCGGGGAGGCCGAGCATCTGGCCCAGCCAGTCGAGCATCACCACTTCTAGCTCGGTGCAAGCCGGGCTGGCGATCTGCAATTGTATAAAATAAATACTTAATATAGTAGGTACTTTTAATATGACAGTATGCCTAGTGCGACTTTTATTTGCCATGCGATCACGTTAACGCAAAAGAAATTGTATGGCAAAGCTGTAACTCTTCTTGTTTATAGCTGCTTCAATACCACACAAATTCTCAACACACACAAGTTTTCCTATGACAATATTTACTAACTCAGGAAGTAGTCGTCAAATCAAGTTCAAGTCTTAAAATCAAGAATCGTGTTCGGTAGCCTAATATTGATAATTTTCTCATGGTTTTATATAAAAATCAGGTTACTGACACACTAATAAGACGTTTTTGAATTAGGAAACTTGAGGCCGTTGTTTAAATAAATCAGAAATCGTGTCTGCCAGTACCTCTGTCAGTGTCAATGTCACGAGTCACGACGCTATGCGGACAAGGCAAACCAGTTGAACCACTGCTACATATACATTTAGGGTTCCGTTTGTAAAAACTCAATATTGAGAAAAAACATATTTATGTCCGTCTTTGTTTTGCAAGAAAAAAACTGTGCAACGAAATGGTGACAGATCGTCATTTATTTAATTTTCATTTCCACTAGTTTCGTTATGTTTCAAAAAGGTAAACTTGTATATATTTCGAGTTAAGCAATAAAAAATTACTAAAGTTACAGGATTTGCGTACATTTTGAGAACATATAAAATTGTAACTATGTTGATTTTGTATTATTTCAATTAATAATATAGTTTAAAAATGTTATTGTTTGTCCTTTCAGGATCAGAAAAGGGCGCTACGGATTGTCGCGACATTTTGTTCAGAGATCTTTCGTCTCAAAAATTTGTAATGTAATGCAGGCGAACACGTGGGAAGCTAGCTATTTTATCTACAATCATCTTGTATAAGAAATCTTAGGCACACTTTTCGTAACGGAACACTAATTTGCAATAAAATACAACGACAATATTTTGGCTGTGGGAACTGGATTTCCTTGTTTACAATAATTATGTCAAGATTGCAAATCGGAAACACTGAAGGTAATGCGAAGTGACATGCCTGTTAAATATATCAAATCAGTATTCCGTAATCAGTAACGGGCAATATTTGTAATAATTATAAAACTATATAATGTTATTATTATTGAAGTTGGCTTACACCAACTTACTTATAATCATTATTTATACCGCGATATATCGCGGTGGGCAGGTCACAGTGCTCGCAGGACTGATAGCCGCCGGGGCGGAACAGTCCTTGAGTGGCGACCGCGTACTGGAAAGCGCAGTGTGGGCAGACCTCCAACAAGGTGGACCGACGATCTGGTGAATGTCGCGGGAAGCCGCCGGATGAGGCCCTTGAGATCTTTGGGGGAGGCCTTTGTCCAGTAGTGGACGTCTTTTGGCTAAGATGATGATGATGATGATGAAAGATTTAGACGAAAAACAAATTTAGGAAATAAACAAATATTAAAATTAAATGATAAAGATGGGAATTGCGTGACCGACAGACAACAGCTTCTTAAAATAGTTGAAGAGTTTTATGTTGATCTTGTGTTGTTTGCCAGTACGATGGATGACAATGTTAAAAGATCTTTTTGATGGCTCTATCATGGTGGGCCTTAAGATGAACATGGGCAAGACCAATATTATGTCGAACATCTCTGGTGTCTCGAATCCTAACATCATGGTTGGGGGCGAGAGGCTAGAGGTAGTCGACTCATATGTGTATCTTGGCCATGTTTTATCTTTTAGTAGAGAGTATCAGTTGAAAGAGGTCACCACGTTCAACTGGGGTGAGCAGCTTTCGGCAAATTAGGCGACATCTTTAAGTCCACCCACATTCCACAATGTCTTAAAACACGTCTTTTTAATCAATGTATACTGCCAACTATGACGTACGGTGCTGAGACATGGCGCCTGACTAGGGAGGCTATGCACAAAATTAGTGTTGCACAGAGGGGCATGGTGCGCGCCATGCTTAGCCTCACACTTTTAGACCGCGTCCCCAACACCGAAATCCGCAAGCGGACTAAAGTCCAAGATGCCAGCGAGCGGATATTGAGGCTCAAGTGGAGTTGGGCAGGACACTTGGCCAGACGAAGTGACGACAGATGGACCAGAAAGCTGACTGAGTGGTGGCTGAGAGACGGTTTCAGAAAAAGGGGACGTCCACCGGCGAGATGGGTCGACGATATAACTAAGACCGTGGGTTGCACCTGGCCCAGCCTAGCGCAGGATCGAGGCGAATGGCACAAGCAAAGAAAGGCCTGTGCCCAGCCACTGCTGGACCCACTGATCGAAAGGGGCTGATGATGATGGCGATGATGATGATAAATCATGATTATGTAAAACAGTATTTTTGGGAGTTGATCATAAACATGGCTTGGACCAAATTTATGATAAGGTACCCACCTAACTATTATGTCAATTTAGGGTGTGTCTTCAACCTCTCCGAGTGCCTATCTTTGCCTATCCGTGCTTCGATACGTCGGGCACGGACGATGGACCCCGGACGCTATAACCCTGGCAACGGCAGACCTACTCAAGTCTTGACTAGGAGAGGGTAGACCGTAATCCTGCTATTCCTGCGCTAGCGGACTTGCCGTTGTAGGTACTTTGAAAATGGTGGACCACTTTTACAGTCACGGGGTGAGGCAGACCGTAATCCTGCTTCAACTGATTTTCATTACCTACACATTTACAGGGGATCTAAGCGCTTACAAAGACCCAGAGAGTAGGGATAACAAATATTTTTTATTAAAATAAAAGTAAAATTCGATTGTAATTCAATCGGATTTCAACTTATTATTTTTTAAACTAGAGCACTATAGTACTTAGGTTATTATTGTACCTATATACCTTTTCTAGCCCGCCCTCATTTTCAATACTTAGTGTCATCATATTCCGATTATTTGGGCAAGTAACATTATATCACAGCGAACTGAATTCTAGCAACCAACAAAGCATAATAACCAGCATAATAATCCAAACAAGCTAAATGCCTTTAAAGAACTGCATTGCATTATGGAAATTCGAGTTTGAGGAATACAATGAATACTGTATGTTGCAACAACTACTTTGTCACGATACTTCAATATCCAATACTTGTTATGATTAATAATTGTAAGGTTTCTATTGCACAAAATAATGTTATTATTTTTAGTTAGCTACTTAAAGGTATACCTACGCCTAGTATGAGTTTTGTTTACTACCCGTATTCATTCGATTACGTTTACGAAAACGAAAGTTAGTATGATGGAAATGAAGCAGCGCCTCCTGGCGACATACGAGAAAAGTTAAAATTTTGGCATACAAACTCTCGTGTTAGTTAACGTGATCGAATGGCGAATGAAACTCGCACTAGGCATCCAGGGGTGTAAAAAAACAATAGTATATATAATAACTAGCGGCCCGCTCGCGACTTTGTCCGCTTGAGTGGATACCCGTATCCTATAGAATCCTAAACCACCACCGGGTCCAATTCTAAAAAAAAACCTCATCAAAATCCGTCGCGTAGTTTTAAAGATCTCTAAGTATACATAGTGAGATGGACAGACAGACAGCGGGAAGCGACTTTGTTTTATACTATGTAGTGATATAATATAATATTATCAATATTAAGTTTTTGTTTTACAAAATTCTGCTGTTAGACATAATAATATATAATTTACCTTAGTCTGTTCTGTTCTGTTCTGTTCTTAGTCCTGTTTGATTATTGTTGTTTTTGCAAACAAACTTTATCGTCGTGTGAGTATGATGGCATCGAATACCAAATGTGTTAAACGTCCTAATTGTCCGAATGTACCTACTTCACGTACCTACATTTTGCGGAATAACTTCCACAGACTATCTACAAAGAGAATAGAAACATTATAAATTTACTACATAAACTTTTTTACAAAATTAAACTTTTTCAAAAAACCAATTTATGCATCACGTCTTGAACCCAAACCACTCCATCTACTTTTATTGCTACAAACATTATTATTATGATGACATATTTAGATAAGATGGTGGTAGCTATACAGGCAGACTTAAAACCAAGCCCTACCACCTACCAAACCGAGTACAAACAATGTACCACGATCAGGGGATCGAGGTACATTGTTTGTACCTCGATCCCCTTGTTACCTCGCTGGTAATCGAACCTGGGACCTCTGGTTCTGATACAGGTGGTCTTAACCACTAGACTACAGAGGCGGTTTTATAACAGCTAGGATGCATTCGAAACTCACCCAAGTGAATCCAATGCAGGCTATAGCGCCGCTGAGCATGTCAGCCACGATCGCCGGGTAAGAGTTGGCGGTGGGGAAGTATGCATGGAACCGGGGCGAGTGCCAGTGCGTCACGCCAGACATCACTACCCGCTCGACGTCCGCCATCACTGCCGTCCACGGCTCCGCCTGCTGCGGCGCCTGCTCTGGCACCAGCGGCCGCAGGTACCCAGGCTTCACTGATGGTACCACTTGTCTGAAAATTCATGTTATCTATGTAAAAGAAGCGTCAATAGCCAGACTTCACCTAACGGTACCACTTTTTTAAATTCACGTTATCTTTGTAAAAGAAGCGACGATTATTATTATTATTATTAATGTGTTGACCACACATTAATAATAATAATATAACTTTAAAAATGACCTATACATCTATTTAGGTATTTCAGTGTCAGCTTAAATTATATAAAGAAAATTTAGATTATATTACAAAGGAAATAATTTATTTGTATTACAAAATAAATATTTGGTCAGCAAAATTGTTATTTGTTCAGAAGAATTATACAATTGGTCAGCATAAGAAATCCTTACTGTTGGTTAGGTTAAGTTAATTTTATTTTCCCGAGCGAAGTAATGGCCAGTCACGGAAGGGGGGAGCGGCAAAAGACTGCTGTTCAGAATGATATAAGTTGCAGACTGATTTAGAAATATTTGCTGACCATAAGTAGCTGCCCAACTAGCTATTTTGCTGCTGCCCAACTAGCATTTTTTTGCTAACAAAAATACGAATACTTTGCTAACCGTTTAAATAATATCCTATTACAAATAGTCATTACTAGCCTTTAAACGTTTTAACTGTTTATTACCAATGTGGAAACATTAGTCATAAACAGTTGCAGCGATCCCACCATTCTTGCTCAATGTTGGGTAAGAATTATAGAATACCTAGACTACCTTATAATCCCACTCACATATTATAATAATTCTGGTATATACAAAATATATTTTTCATCGCATTTGAATTGCATATTGTAATGGGGTTTAGGAAGCAATAATACATGCTTAGGACATCTTTTTTTCATAAATCATAATTAATGACATACATTTAGTATCCGTTGAGGAAACTTATGACAACGATGTGTACCTGTCTCGGATGTTTTCCAAGTATTCAGCAATATAGTCCGTCATCGCCTTGGCGAAATCTTTGAAGTCTCCGGCCTCCATTTCTGTAATTATTAAAAATGAATGTAAATTTTTAGGATCGCCGTAACAAGACCATCAGTCAGTTAATTAAAAGTATAAGAGAATTAACTGATGTATGAGTAATTATAACATTTATCTACGATGTAATTATTTCAACTAAGATTAAAGATAGTCGTTGGTTCTATCCAAATAAATGAAAAGCGAAAAACACTGTTCGAAAATACACAACTATTACGAGATTTATAAATAAAACAAGCTTTCACATCGCAACTAATCGCAAGGTTTTAACTTAATGTTATGGCAAATATTTAGTAAATGATCCATAGAAAAAAAACGACAATTTCATATGATTGATTATACCTACTAATGATTCGTATGAAAGAAATTAATGAAACCTGAATTCAGTCTACTCGTATTTTTAAATCCATTGAACTAATAGTTTTAAAGCATAAAGCAGAGTAAGAAAAACATTACGTTTTATTCTTAGTCCTAACTACACTTTTATACTTATTATAAATAAATATTAAGCTTGCTCAGTATATGCTACTAGTCCATTGATGTGAATCAACAAACAAACACAACAAATAATAAATAGCTTTAAATAAAACGAAAAACTAAACATAGAGCGCGTTATTTTCAAATCACAAACCGTTTACGAGTTTATAGTCCGAAGCAGCCATTGTGAGACCTATAAATTGATATACATATTACTCTGCAGAAAGAGGTTATAAACCAATTGAAATGCCTCCCAAAATTTAAACATGTATTATCATTTGTTGAATTTTATTTGAGTAACATTGTCCAATTCAATAATGACAATAATCTTATAATAATATCTGTGGCTAAATTGATTACTTTTATAACCATAATTACAAACAATATCTTAACTAGGAGCTTAGGTACATAACTATTCTATAAATAAAAATCAGATGCGCTAAAAGGTCATTCGTACTGCAAAATGCGTTGTCCTCTGCAATCCGGATATCGGATATTAGCAATGTCAACGTGCAAATGATATGTGGTGGCAGATAACGCGTGGTCCGCCAACCAGTAGCTCATGGGTCACGTCCAATGCCGAGAGAACGGCGCTTGCGCAACCGGCCAGCAAGTGGTGCGAGGTTGTCGGCAGACCTCACGCCGCCGCCGCCGGCACCGGTTCGCAACCGACACGCGAGTTTCCTGACCAAAACCTAGCTGGCTTTGTTCTTTAATATGTACTCGAATTCCTCACGCATGAAATCTTTTGAGGTCACAAGAATGGCAAAACGGGAGGTCTGTGATGTATCAAGATAAACTTGATGTTGTTTCTGATAACGTGAGTTACAATAACCATATTTCTAGTACCTGAAAGTACTTACCTCTGCCTATAACAGGTACTTTTCTACATAATATTCCGTAATAATAATAGGACTGTTATATACCTGAATGTTATATACCTACTAAGGATACCTACAGGATACAGTAATTAATAGCATACTTTCAACGAAATATTTTTTTAAATTATCAGGTTAAGTAGGTAAGTATAGTAAACTATTTATTTTTGGTAACTCTTTCTTTTTTTATATAGTCACTAGCTGACCGGCGGACTTCGTACATTTTTGACAGTTTCAAAATCATCAAATCACAAACAAATCATTCGTCTGCTTAAGAACACCCGTATCCCATGATGGACCCCTATAGCAGCGCCTACCGATTTAGGTAGATCCAATTATAAATCTAAACCAATCTCGAATCCACTTGAACACAGAAAATTTCATCCAAATCGGTCCAGCCCTTTAGAAGGAGTTCAATAACATACACACGCACAGAAGATTTATATATTACAAAAACACAAATGTTGAAAAAATTTCCACGAGCAGGATTTGAACCTGCACCCTTCTGACATACCGGGTCAGGTGCTCTCTTGAGCTATCGTGGTTCTAACCAGCCCGCCGAAATTTTTCAACACTATTTAGATTTAGATATATATTTAAAGATAATCTACCAACAATTTGGAATGCAGTTTTCTATCCAAGAAACTTTTCCGGCGAAATACTCTATAATTATGCATAATCTTACAGATAAGAAAATAAAGTCTGTACGCCCTAAGCACTCGTAGGTACGCTTTAAAGTTCCAAAGGCAAAATGTATAAAATATAAACCTTTATTAAATTTAAACTGTTTCTTTTAAATAGGAATGTTATATAGACCTTCTTATGTCACATAACACAATAGTAGCAGGTAATATTTCGGCCAACAAAGATTGATTAGATTGCTGGGAGCGGCGCAACACAATCTCAAATGCCGACTAACTACTTAACGTTAAATGGTTCAGAATCAATACATTCACGACCAATTGAGTCGAACACTTTTAAAATATCGCACATTAGTTATATAGCTAATTTAAGATATAAATGGAATGTTGGAACATATACTAGGACGAATTGGAAAACAGTTTCGATCGAAATAGAACGCCTATTTTTTTAAAATATAATAATAACCACATCATTGAAGGCCTTTGTCCAGCAGTGGACGTTTTTGGCTGAGATGATGATGATGATCACAACATCTTATTTATCTATACTAACATTTAAAGAGGAAAGCTTTGTATTTTTGTATTTTTATTTGTAACGAATAAATTCAAAAACTACTGTACCGATTTAAAAAAATATTTCACCATAAAATAGATTATATTAAAAAAGAAATGTCCACCCGTACGAAGCCGGGACGGGCCGCTAGTAATTTATAAACTAACTACAACCAACTTTTTAGCGCGTCGTGGAACAGGTAGTTTTCTTTTAAACTTAAAAAAAATATTGGTAGAATTTAGAATCTCCTTCGTTAAATAACTCATAAGGATATCATAAATTTTAAAACTGAAGTCGCTGAATTAAAAAGAAATCCATTATGGTCCTTTGAAAAAACAGTGCTTAGAAGTTTTCCAGTCTAGAAATTAAGTCTGTTAGCGATGATTAGTTACGTCACGTCACCTCATTTATTGAATCAGTACTCTACTAGGTAACTCTTTTTATCGTAGCGTGGTACAGAGGTCAAGGCAAATGAGAGAGACACGCTATCGTTTGTTTAATAGGAACAAATTCAGAAACAGACGTTGGATGAAAATATACAAACCACAAGATTAGGGTACTAGGGCCAGCTACGAATTTCTTTTCAGATTATTTATCTTTATGGTGCATCAATCACTCAAAACACGTAAAATCCGTCATTAATTTAGTGAGAATAATTTGAAAAAAGTGTTGAAATAATCCGCCCCTATGACATACCGGTCAGGTGCACTACCTTACTAATTATCCCTACAAAATTAAACCATAGGTAATCCAGCGAGAATAAATTATTAAAAGGTATATTGAAAAGAACCAACTCTCTTTTTAAATTAAAATTTATAAAACTTGTATGATGCATACTACATTTCAGCCCTATTTTAAGCCATAACTTTTTTACTAACTTCTGCACGGATTCCTTCTCATATAAAGAAGGCATAAACACAGAGAATGAGAACATAATATTAATGAATTCCGTGGGATTACCTAGTGTCCTTTGGACATCCGCTGTTTATTGATGACGTCAAAGCCTGTTCAATTAGCCGAAATCATTAAGTAAGTCGGAATAGTTTCGCATAATGACATCGGCACCTACTGGTGCGATGACGGCTCTACCGATTCTAAAGTAATAAACATACTCCTAACTATATGTTTTCCTTTAGCGGGAAAACTTCCACGTCATTGACCGGGTATTTCCCTCTTATGAGTTACACGACGTCGAATGGGCCGGGGATTCGATGTAACTGGTTTGGTAAGATGGGTTGCACTTTCCTCATACGTCAGTACTCAGTATGCGTGGTTGCAAAACCACTTTTACCTAATATTTTAACATAATATTTCCTATTGAATTTATGTGACCGTACATTGAATGAACCTTATTAGTTAAAAGGATAAATGTGTTAATGGATGTAATTATGTAGGTTAATTAATTTCCTCAAAGTTTCCTTTTCAAAAGTATGTACCTAATTGTCGGTGTCGCAATTGAATTATTGTAATTCTTTATAATTAATAAATAGTACTTATATCTACTCAGAAGAGACCCCTCTCCCTCACCTACATCACGGTCAACCCGGTTCAAGTACTAGCTTATAGAGGCGCCCGCGTTTATCCGACTTTAAACGCCCCCGAGATAAGTAAGGTATGGGGAACTATGAATAGGGACACGTTAGTGTGATGTAGAGTATCTTCGAGCTTTGAACGGTCATATTGTCGTGAGGAACCACCATCTTTCTCGCGACACAACGTTACACTGCCACGGCCAAGAGCAAATTAGTAGCAAAAATATGATCATAATCATCAGAATGTTTTAGTGCACCCACTGTTAGAAAAAGGCCTCTCCAAGTCCAAAACGATATATATAGTTACTAAAATCTTAGATTACACATATAAAAAAAAAACAATTATTGTCATTAGCGCCGCACAGGTATGTACCAGAAGATCGGGTTGAAAAATTTCGTGATTCAAACTGGACACGACATTATTGTACTGTGAAATATCTCTCGGTAAGTTCATTTGGTATTTTGATCCCGTCTGCAGTCGCACCTCCCAGTGTTGAATGGCTATACTTAACAAACGGTAGTGTGCGAGAAAAGATAGTCATGATAGTGCTCTACATAGCCCTATAGCACAATATAAATATAAAACCACATAGCCATCCAAGAGATAAATGGATGCTTAGTGGCCTGCCTTTTGTTTAATTCATCACCTTGTGAAAATGTATGACTTTTTTTACTTCCCTTTCTTCGGTTTGCCGTTCTTACCTCGTATATAATCAGATAATGGTATAAGACTGCGCAACTATTATTACCTTAGCTATACTATATTTTTTAGTGTAAAAATTATTTTACCGCTGTATTCTATCCATATTTATATATCATAAATTACAAACTGCTCTCACAATAACGTTATTAAACAATCAACAAATCATTAAGGAAAAAATATTAATTACAATAATTTACTTCTTAGTTAGTACTTACCTACCTCAACAAAAGTTGATATTTAATTTGCGTGCGATCTTTACAAGCTTCTTCGGAATAGTTTAATACTGAGTAGTACCACAGTACTGACTGTGTTCTGTTTTTTTTACAGCTGCTACATATATATATATAACAATTAAAGTAGGTAATTGTTATATATATATATGTAGCAACCTACATACCAAACACCATTATTTTTATGAGTGAGAGAAAGTCTATAAACTTGGTAACGTGGTCCACCATGATGATTAATTGATTGATGATTATCCACTGAACCGATATCATCATCATCATTGGCCTATCTTAGTCCACTGCTGGACATAGGCCTCCCCTAATGAGCGCCATAGCGCCCGGTCCTCAGCTTGACGCATCCAGCATCTGCCTGCAGTACCGATATTGCAGAGCAGTATGGTCCTGCACTACCATGGGCACTCCATTTTGAAATTGTACATGCCGCATAATAGCAAGAACATTAGGGCAGGCGAGTTATACCCATGATGTTTCGATCTATAGGCTGCAGAAAACCTACAGTGACCGATACTTTTGGTCAGACCATAAAACACCTGTTTGCAGATAAGTCGAATAAAAAAGTAGGTAAAATAAACAAACATCCATTCATGAAGATTAAACAGTTAGGGATATGAAAAGATAATACTTATACGTTATAATGGTTATCTAAAAAATGTTTGGTCATTATAATAAATAATCTTCTATTGTTAAAAAAAATAAAAATATATACGCTACTAACTAGTTACTGAAAAAAAACCATATTCCGTAATATAACTATTATGTAATTATATTGCAATGCGTTTAAAATTGCTTCTATTGTAAATTGAATGCAGAATGTGAAATATCTTTAATTTGAATCTATATCTAATCTTTTTATCTATAAATAGCTTAACTGTATCAGGTAAAGTATCCACTGGTCAGTATGCTAGTCAGGGCTCTGTGCACTGTTGTTGTTGCATTTCCCTATTAATCCTATCAATCCTTAGGTCAAGGATTATGAAAGTGAAAAGCAGCCGTTTCTAATTCTTGTGACCAAGTAGATTTGAACAAGCGGATTATTAAGTATTTGCCTCATTCCAAGGCTAACTGCTAACTGTTTATTAATCGAGTAATTGACCAAAGATTCATTGCCCATAAAAAATATTATAAGTTAACTCAATTCGGTAAAAATATATTAACGCTTTTTAATATTTAATAAATATTATTAATTATTAGTAACAGTAAAAATCAAAGTAGATTTTTCAACGTAAAATATTTTTTACTAACACAAATAATATGTTAACATTGAAGTTTTTTACTTACCAAAAAGTTGTTAACAAAACCGCACAATGTCACAGAGCACAGAACCACTTAAAGTTAATTGAGTGTAGAGTTCAGCTACTCGTACCTTGCAGCGCGACAGTGCGTTCGATCCGCGGTTCCGTGCAGACTACGCCCGCGCCGCAACCTCGCCACCTTTATATACTACGTTATACGATGGAACAGTTCACTATGTAGCAAGCACTCCATTAGGAGATTACCGAGGCGCATGAGCCGTCCGCCCGAATGCTAAACACCAGAATTCAATCTGGGTTTTCTTTAGTGCTATGGGATAAGCTTGGCAGCGGGGATATACCTCTAGCTACCTGTTACTTGAAGCTACTTGAATACTGTATGCCCGCAATAACATACATACTTATTTAATTCAATGGAAAATGTAGTTATTCAGTGTAGTCACATATTGACCGCTTGACTAGAAATTAGTTAAACTTTAAGTTTATTAGGACGTAACGTCGACAACTTCAAGCGTTTCAAAGCCCTAGTAATAAAAAGGCTACTACACCTATGCACAATCAGCTGAAATATTTCCTCTCATTGATAAGCTAACTACTTATTTATTACCTAAGAAACTATCTAAAATTTTTCTGTCGCTATTTATATTTAGTAGGCATTTTAGGTAAAAAAAAAAATAAGTTCGGAAAAGTTTTGAAATTTTTGTAAATCCTTCCTGTGAATTTCTTTTTAACACTTTTCTGAAATGTGTTTGTGTGACAAAATTTGCGTAAACCTATACAAAAAAATATGTGAAAATGTTGTTTGGCAGTGTTTTCATGTTAAATGTTATAAATTAATCTAATACATAAAGTAAAGATTCGGTGAAAATAGACCTTACCTTGTTAGTTTTTATTAATAGTTAAAAGCAGGTGTAAAATGCAAAAATCGGTGTAAAATTAAAAGCCCACGACTAAATGTGAAAACCGGAAATACTCGTAGTTATTTTTAAGATAGTTTGCTTATTGCCTCGGACGGCATTTTCAGCGTCACCGTACTTAGCGGAAATTGATAAATTTCGTACTTTCAAAAGAATATCAAACAAAACTAAACGTCAAACTTTGTATTGAAATTCTAAAAAGACTGGTTTCTGTTAGTACACCAATTAAAAAACATCTTCATTAAATCTTATTATTACATATTTAGTTTTCGCTGTCCACGTCCTTGTGACCTCTGTACATCCCCGCTACACACGACATTAAAGTTTATACTGACACCCCCTACCAACCGTCAGGTTACAAATTAGGAATCAGACAACCTTGCGCAAGCACAAGGGACCATCTGCGTCATGTCAAAACGCCAGATCAGGACGCGCCACAGCGCATTCTTTAAACGACGACCCCTGTACAGTTAAAAGTCATCATAATAAAATATCTACTGCAAAATTAAACATGAGTAAATTCGTAAAATCTGTTCCATTTCAATATTTTATTTTTATTAAAATTATAGGTTGGTTTAGCTGGTCTGGCAATGAGTAACCCTGACTGCGAACCTCATGGTTCGGTGGTTTGGTTGTTCCGATATTGTAAACAACAACATTTAGTGCGATTCATGAGACACCATACGCACATACCAAAACTCTTGTTTTAGATGACTTGGTTATCGAGATAAAATCAATTAATATGAGCGTTAATCTTATTTCCTTCTATTTCTATTAAGCGTAGATAACCCGTCGAATATTTAACTAATTTACTATAAATGAAATAACTAATCATTACCTAAACCACTTTTCTATTATGTTTTTATATAACTTATGATTATGTGATTACTTGGAGAGGCCTATATCCAGCAGTGGACTAGTATAGGCTGATGATGATGATGATGATTATATATCATCAGGTGGAACGCCTTGATGGCCGTATGGCGATTTGGAACTAAATCAGGAAGTCCTTAGTTCTATCCCTAAGTTAGAAGCGGTCATCACCAACCGAAAGGAGATCGAGCAGTAAGTTTAAATTTCAGAGGCTTTGCCCTATTTTCTAGTTTGTGATTTTGCCCACATTTGACAAACGTGGTGATAAAACCAATACCCATCATTTCAAGTGAATAACTTGATTTCCAAGAATCTGCTTGGAGGTAGGCTCATCCGACACGAACCTTCATGAGCAATTTTTGTTTTTTTTTTTTTTTGAGAGAGATTGCTGATTGCCTCAGGCATTTTCAGCTTCACCGGGCTTGAGGAACGTAAAGGGTCCCTCAAGCCGTGTGAAACGAATCACCTTCGTAGGTTTTCTAGAGGGAACGGCATCGCGCACTAGTGCGCGTCCCCGTGCGCTACTAGATTCTCCGATGGGTTTGGATCCGATCGGGGCAATTTTTGATCTGATAACCATGAAAAATTTAAACAGTTTTATCGATTCCGATTCTTATCAAGAACCAGCTACCCTGTTCTTTCCGTCCTTTTAAACCTTTGCAATTTATCAACTTATTGTTTGAAATTAGTAGATATATTATAGATAAGATAGGATCAAAACTGAAACGGGTTAATAAATCACAATATGATTTTTTTGTCACAATCATTATTAGTTGCATTTTTTTTATTAATAATAAATATCTATACTAATATTATAAAGAGGAAAGCTTTGTATTTTTGTATGTTTGCAACGAATAAACTAAAAAACTACTGGACCGATTTAAAAAAATCTTTCACTATTAGAATGCTACATTAGCGCTGAGTAACATAGGCTATATAAAAAAGAAATATCCACCCGTGCGAAGCTGGGACGAGCCGCTAGTTATTTATAAACCTAATTCTTGGTCATTTCAAACCGGGTCTC
Source organism: Eudonia truncicolella (assembly GCA_949315975.1). Lineage (NCBI taxonomy): Eukaryota > Metazoa > Arthropoda > Insecta > Lepidoptera > Crambidae > Eudonia > Eudonia truncicolella. The sequence goes on along the minus strand of OX438828.1, from coordinate 8,538,888 downwards.
TATTTTGCTATTTTTGTACTTGACCAAACATAGGTGTCCTTCGTATTGCCCACGATGTTGTCTAATTTTCTTCCTGGATTATAAATCGTCATTAGCAAGTACTCGAGTAATATGGCTGGCTTATTCGTCACTTCTTTGCCATAAGACATGTAGGCCGGTTGACTGCAAACTTCAGAATGCATCTTTGTGAAGGCTGATCCCGTTTCGTTTCGTTTCGATTACGCTCCCAGAACCCAGACAAAGTGTCAAAGTCTCGTCGGATCTTACGGCCATCTTAAAATCTAGAAAAGATGACGACCTGGGGTGCGGTCTTTGAACCGGTGACAATAACTATGTTCTGCTATTTACAAGTGCCCATTCGTTCTCATTCGAAGTCACCAGTAACTACTTTGACACTGAAAATTTATTAGAATCTAGAACTTAGATTATAATTAATGCATCTATTGTCATTTTAATTTCAAGACTTCCAGTAAAGTTTGAAACTGGCATCGGTCCATTACAATCTTTTTCGCATGTAAAATTTTCATAACGCTGTGAAAGAAAAGTAAAGATATGCCCTTTCTGAGTTCTTGCTGGTTTTTCTTAATACAGGGTGAGAGAGCTTGTACTGAGAAGAACCCAATAACTTACGAATTGACGATGGCAAATTGGCATTCATAGAGCACAATAAGCGTAACCAAAACTGAATAAAACTTAGATAATGAGTGTATAACATCATGTTCTCTATATTTTAAAAAATCCGCTAACACTCATGTGTACAAAGGGTTCAAAAAGTCTATATTACAGACCCCAATATGTTCATAACAGAACAATATGATAAAACCTTTTTGTTATTATTACTGTCTATGATTATAAAGAAAGTTATAAGACGATAAAAAGACGACGTAGTAGCGAGTTGGTAATAAATTTATGAAGTTTTTAGTGAGTTGTTTTAGTCCTGGGCACCCAGGAACCATGGGAAGATTGTCCGGGACATGAAAATTATAATTGATTGCTATTACCTATAGATAAGTACGAAAGCGACACTTTCCTTATTCATTTAAGATTGTATCAATTCCAGCCTTTGGTGATTAGGTAAATATTTAGATTAAGTAATAAGTAACGTGCCTTTACACCATACGCGTAGATAAAGCCACGTAAACATAAACAAAATCTTTATCGCTACATACTAGATATCTTATAATTGGAATACAAAAAGATTAAACTGATTCTATAATAATTTTGATCGCAGTGGCAGCTTTTAACAGAAAATATACTATTTGATTATCATTATAATATTACATTATATTATTCAGATTTTTGAAAAGAAATAAAAAATAACTTGTCACAGGAATTTTGATTTTTTTAAAGGAGTAATTTTTTAGTAAGTAATTTTTTTTTTTTATGGAAATCGTTATTTTTAAAGTAATAACTATAAAAATAAATAATTAAATCGATCTATACATTTTCAAGACGAATAAAGAATGACGTGTTTAAGCATTTTTCGGAAAACCTCCCCTAGAGGGGTGAAATAATGTTGGAAAATTAGTATGGAAATCTGTTATTTCGGTACATTTCGGTATTTGGTCTGGTTAGATTTTATAAAGTGTTTCAAGATTTTTCGAAAGAAATTATTTGGTTTTTATTACGAATAAACACAAGTCGTGTAGCCCACGACGACGTGAGCAAAGCCGCGAGCAAAAGCTAGTACGTACATATTATATACCGACCGACCGACTTAAGTACACACTTCGGTGTCATCATTCTTCGGTCATTCGTGACGTGCCACTTGCATTCTCCAAATCTGTAATACATGCACAAGCACCAAGCACCTGCACTACACAAGACGATATTACAAACATTTTTATTCTATTTCGGTCAGCTCATATCTTGACTGCACTATGTTTTTCTATGTAAGTCCAGTTAACCGTAATAGTTAAAACACGTTACACTAAGTAAAATAAATCATAACTTTACTATATTCATAGCTTTGCTTAAATCAAAAAACCGTCAGATGATCTTATATTTGTGTAGTATGGAAATCGTAAAAACCATATCTAATTAAAATTATTTATTGCATACATACATGTTATTAACATAAGATGTTTCTTTGTTTTGTTCGGTATGCGTTCCTTTGTAAAAGTTGTGCGCATACCCACAATAATGTCAGAGTTGATAAAACCATCTCGGATACGGGTCCACGCAGACGAAGTTTTCTCGTATTAACATGAAATGAACCCCGCTAGGGCATTGTAACTCTAAACCTAAATGAGAAAAAAATACATTAAAAGCATGACGACGATTATGTTATGTTTACATGTGGTTTTACTTTTTTTTAAGCTTTCATTGTTTTTCTTTAAAATAAATGATGTTTTCAGCCACTCATGTGTTTCTGTCAATATGACGCTGGCCATACCATGATGGTTCTTGTTGTTTATTCTCTCCTATATTTCTCTGAAAAATGTTGTCTCTAACAGATCGGAATCGTAGCCACGATCAGGCATCTGCTCTTCCAATACGGTTACCGAGACATGTCCCGGTCAATCAATGCTAAAGGAGAAATTATTATGCCTACCTAACCTACTATATTTACCTTATTTCATTTTTATTTTTATTCTATGGGAGAAACATGTGAAATATTTCGATGTCATTCTAGACCAAAAGTTAACGTTTCTAACCTAACTCTAAAGAACATAGATAAGCGAATGAAGCCTGTTGATATAATACGAAAATTTACCTAACATCCATGAATATCAATTGTCTTTAATTTTGATCGGGAATCCACAATTTATTCATCGTAAAAGTTATACTTAAATACTGTTAATTTACTATTCTGTATTAAAAAAGTCTTACATTATTGGTTAAATAAAAATGTTGATCATGTCACACCTTATGCATTATACTTATAGTATAATACTAATAATATATAGTATAATATACAGTATAATACTTTTATAATGCATACGCTCAAAGTTGAAATTCGAATGGAGTTGAATGAATACCTATTACCTACTATCAAACTATCAACTCACATCACAAGAGGTTTCTTTGAGAACATAAAGACCTCTTCTACGAAGGTAGACTCTGCGCTAAAGCTCATATGGAAGGAACCCTTCCTGCCTGGGGTTTCACCTTGAGTAGAGGGCAGATTTTTCAATCGTCAGTTAAAATTTCTACATTGAATAATTTTGACATAGGTAATGATGACAGATTCTCCTTAGAAAATATGTAACAATGACAATGTTATGCGTTGGATAAAACTTATCTGAGGATTGAAAAATCGGGCCTAAGTAAACTTAACATTATTACACACTGGTGTGGTGTGACGCCAGTGCGACTATGAACTCCAAGATCAAAGGCCTACTGAACTTTGAGCTTTACTTGTTATAGTCATAGACCGAAGCAGCGGAAATTAAATCAAAGCCAGTGCAATATCCGTTCTCCGATCGTGGCCGGCCGCAGGAGGCGCGGCGAAAACCCGACGGACGTGATGACAAAACTTGCCAAAAGCGATTAAAGTTGAAGCAAATGCCATCTCAATCCTCAGCAATATATGATATAGGATCAAAAAATGAAATAGGTAGGAACCTACTAACTAAAGGTATGTGGTCGAAGTAGGTAGTTAAACACATTTTTATTGTATTCTTTGTATATTTTTTCTTTAAACGATCAACGTTCTATTGTTTTGGTTATTTTTCATGTAGCCGATTTACGAGGATTTGATTGGTACCTCTAATTTATTTCTTCTTTTATTACGCCTCCGTTACAGTATGTGTAGGTACATAAAAACTAAGTAAGTACTCGTTGAAATCAAACACTACGCGGATCTACTCGCGGTTGTTTATATTACTTTATTCAATCGTATGATTAATTTATTCCGAAACTCACAATTACCTGGTGGAAAAACTTAACCGTAGTTTCCGAGTGAAATCATACTACCTGCCCGGGACTATGAGCTCTTATAAACTCTAAACGAGAAACGGGAAACGAGACGCATGTGTATTTGCCGCTACAGGCGTCTCGTTTTCACAACTGCAATAATACTGCTATAAGAGTTCGTGGTTACCATCCGTTTTAAAAATAAGGAAACAAAGTTTTAATTCATATTTATTTTATTACATTAAAAAACAACGTCAATCAATCCTTGAATCTAAAAGTTGTAACCAAAGCAGTTCATTGGAAATTAGAGCTATATAATAAGGGTGACTAGTGGACAATGAAAGTGCTTTTAGTCACACTCAAAGCTCTTAACTGTAGACGTAGCGGAGAGCGTAGCGCCCGTTTTCCCGGTGATTTAACGAGTGACCGTCAAGATGGCAGGGCTAGCGAAAAATAATAAATAATCACATTTAATATTGCGATGAACTCGTTTAGTTTGCAATCTTGCAAGCTAAAGCAAAAACAACTTTTTACGGAGGTTCTCATGGAATGGGAAACATATTGTTATAGTGTAAAAAATATGGCTAAGTATAGGTGTAGTTTTCGTATTTAATTTATAAGCCCTAAATTCTACATACATAGTTACTACTTGTACATACTTTGGACTACAAATTTTCACCGAATCTTTTTGTGATGTAATATAAGATAAATAATAAGATAATAGTTCATTTTAAGATAGCTAGCTGTGCCCGCGACTTTATTCGCACGGACTTTGAGCGTCTGCATTATCTTAGCCTCTCACCAGTGTGCCGATTTGTAATGACATCTCTTTTTAAAAATGGTACCTTCGTAGTGGTCTCCGGAAATCCCCACTGATGATGGAACACACGTTTTTCCTCTTTCCTATGATATGGGGTCCTTCAAACGAGGCGTGAAGAAGCACCTTGTGGGCCGGCAGAGTGAAGTTGACTGATGCTGCGTTGTTTTCACGCTGCACCAGTTGTCTTCGCGTCTGGACTCCATTTCCACTTAACATCAGGTGGTGTGGAGTCATTTGCCGTGCTAAGTATAAAAAAAAAACTCTTTTAAAACTACGAAATAGCAATAAAATAGTTTTTGCTTAAAAATGTTCCTAATTGTATTGATTAGGGGTATTTATATTTTTATAATAATAGGTAGTACCTACAGTACAGTCAGGCTTGGGTGAGAATCCACCCGTGTGGATGTGGTCACCACTAGCTTTATGTCTTCTCTGATGCGCCCATAGAGTACTTTTTGGATGCGCCTAGATCGGCGTACGTCTGGCTAACGTATTTTCTGCATTATGCATTTATACAATAAAAGGAAAAAAATATAATATTTATCAGGGGTCGATAAGAATATTTTGCTATTTTGAATTATTTCGAATCAAAATAGAAAAAAAAGTATAACGCGTAGAGTCAAAACCCGTTAGCAAAAACAATATGACCGCTTGTGTGTTTATTATGAGTTTACTATGAGTCAAGTTTAATACTTTCAAAACCTTGTTTTTTACTAAAAATCTTTGATACTCCAAAAAAGGCATTAATAGATATTTAATTAATATTAATTAATATTTATTTAATATTTAATAACAATATTTTACAAATTCGTTTCCTCCCAAAAACGCTGTTCAGAGCCCATATTGAATGATGTCCTTTTTAAATTTTTGTGTGGTTGGCGACGGTTAGTCGATGTGTGTATAGGAAGGATGCCATATTTTATCACATTAATCATATTTTATATTTTTTTGAATGTCTTTTACTTTAAGGATAGCTACAGTTTTCGCAATGCTAGACGCGTTTATTTTAAGTACTATTGAACTATTGAAGCTCACCGGCTCCCGGTGATGTTAGGTACAAATCACCGGTTGCCGGCGACATACCATTGAAAGAGAAAATATATGAAGTATAAAAAATGCGAGTAAGGTATTTTGGAGATACGGTCGTTAAAACGTCTGTATACTGTCTAATAAATACGAGTAACTATATATGCTTCAATAAATCAAACAGAATATTGAAAAATCTCTACAGCCCTGCTAGAATGACGGTCGCTGGCTTGTAATGGGGTGGCATGATGGTGGCTGGAAAATGTTATAGGGTTGCCAGCAAATCGTCTAGTTAGTACTTAGTTATATTTTTTTAGATAGATACTACTTGCCATCGGACATTTTTGGTTTTATTTAGTTAACTTCAAAAGTTTGGGAGGTTTACCTAACCTACCTGCCGGTAAGTGGAGCGAGCATAATTATGTGTAAAGCTTTGCCAACTATTGAGAAATCACGTTTTTTTTTTTTTAATTTACCAGTAGCCTTTTGTTTTGGCATAATAGGATTGCTGGGCGGCGGGAAACTTAGTGGTTCTTTAAGCCGTTTTTGACCATTATCATATCCTGGATATTTTTTTAAGGTCAGGATGACACCAACAGGATGGATAATCTACTTAGATTAGAATTAGAATCTAGTTAGATTATGCAGGGTGACAGAGTCGCAGTATCGACGGCGGGAAAACCACCTCTAAAAACTAGGACTTAACATTAAAAAAAAACAAAAAACCTGACTGCTAAAACAACTTTAAAAAAAACAATTATATACCCGTAAAAACCGGACTAACATAAAAAATAACTGCAAAGAGAAAAAAAGAAAAAAAACAAGCTCTACGATCACAGAATTCAATTTGAGCAAGCGGCCGTGGCTAGCTCAACTAACTCCGCACTTGGTAACCCTCGTCGTGGGTAGAACCTCCCTCTCCGCTCGGGCATAGAGAATTGAATCAATTCCCTCGAAAGGCGGCGATAACTTGAGTGAAATCCGCCTCCTATTCATTGATACACTTCTGCTGACAGGAACGAACATTTAATGCTAACAATTTGACTTGTTAACTTCTCGGCAATTGGACCAATTTTTATCGGCAAAAGTTTGCGAAGGCGTCTTAATGATCTTTCTTTTATGAAAATAGTTATTAATTGTATTTATGGATTATTAATAATCAAATTATTATTTATTCAATGCGTCAATATAGGAAAGTTTCGAAATTATTAAAGATAGGGACATATGATCTAAGAAGCCATGTGGTCAATTTTAAAGTAAAATAAAACTGCATTCAAAAATTTACAAAAACTTACATACATTACCGGTAATCGAACCCAGGCAAATCTCTTAAAGTACCTTCAGGTAATTGCATATTGTTTTATTGCAGTAGTTGATGGTGTGATATGTATGGAATTAACTTTGCTAAGAAACCTCGTGTCTAAAATAATAAGGAAATTGTACAGGTTTAATAGTTTTCTAAATAAAATAAAAAAAAAACCTTTTTTTGCGTTGAGAGATTATGAAAAACTTAGGTAGGTAACTGCTTAACTTTTAAATCAAGAACATGGTTTCTTAGAACAAATTTTCTTATGCAGCTATTACATATCGATGTAAACTTTCATTATTCTGACTTTACCACTGTATCTAAAATTGGAACAAACATTGGATTAGATTAATTGAAAGTTTCGTCTAATTTATTAGTCATTGTTCTGCTATTTCTATCTTAGATTATGTTCCTTTGTAAAAAGTATTTATGTTCTATGTATGAATTTATATTTTTTTTAAATGAGTAAACAGGTATTTTTCAAAGTATAATTATTTTAATCGACCTTTCTAAGGACAGAGGCAGTTAGTAAATATCGCACATTTGTTTTTCTCCATAGCTATGTGTTTTACTGATGATCTGACTTACAATTTAATCTTTTTTTATTTTATTCAAGTAAGTAAGTACTGTAATAATATGTCTAAACACAAGATACTATAAATTAGTTATAGTTAGGTACATAAAAAAATCCTTGCTTTTCATTATTGTTTTAAGTAAAAAGAAAAGTTGGAGGTATGTAGGCTAGATTCATATTTCAACCAATGTTATGAAAAATTGCTAGATACCTAGAGAAATGGATGTAGGTGTTAGGTAGATGTAGGTAAATGGATGTACCTATCACGCTGTCTATCTCTATTGGGTTAATGTAGGTAGCTAAATAATATTACATGTCTAGCATGTAATCACTATGACTCTACCTATATCGGTCATACTAAGGAATAGACTTAACAAATTATTCACATCACGGTACATAAACAGGAAAACACTATGTCACCAAGTAAATTAATCATTAAATAAATGCCGATTTTCAACCTAATATTCAATGGAACTCCATATAATCCGTGGAGCTGTGTAATTACCCACGCGACAGCCTCACTCTCTGCTCTCGACTTCACAAGGGCCACCCTGCCTCCCTATGGAGGCCGAATAGGGTGGGTCAGGGTGGGTGTCGGATCCTTCACGTAACCATGACTACGACATCAAGAGAAAAGAACACTTGCAACAAGTTACTTTGGTACATACCTACAATATGCAACAAGTCGGATATTCTAAGCTCCAACAAGTGTTACAATACAATGGACCTGTAAGTGAAAGCGTATATTTAAATTATATAGATATTGAATAGTTTCCATATATTTTTTCAGAAAATTTCTCATACTTATATAACATCTGGAAATAAGAGTAGATATCAGTGATATAACTCGTACACTTTGGAAATCAACCCATTATTTGCCTTTACAAAACCTAACTCGGGAGGACTCCAAATTAAGGTTTTTAACGGTTGCAAAAAAAACTTAAATTAAACAGTGTCTATCCCGACCCTGTGATTATAAAGCAGAGTTATCGCGAAAATTGCCAGTCTTATGAAGAAAAAAGATTTTCATATTCGGAACAATTTCCTATTTGGACAAATGCGGGTCATAATTATACCGCATTTTAACCGCCTCTATGGTTGCAGCACTTGCAGCTCGGTGGTGGACTGTACGATATGTTATACGAGTACAACATTACCCCAGTCTTGACTTTCAACTAAATAAGGATTCCGGGCGAAGTGCGCTTCCAACTTCGGCCTGAAAATCGCTTACCAACAGGGTGATGAATAGAATAGAATAGTATATTTTTTATTTGCTGAGAATAAAGGTTTACTTAGACTAAATAGTGTACGCTGTAGCCGATCTGACCAAGGAGTATGGGTGCGGGCAGGGGGGCGGGAAGCGGGACGGGGAGCGGGCGCTCCTTACAGAGCTGTCCCCACACAGCAGCGGGGCGGGCGGGCTGTTCAGTGTTCATTGCTCAAGCGAGTGTTGTGATAAAGACGCGACTGTTATTTATTACTTTTGTTGGTTTATGAATGGATTCAGAGAGCCACCCGTTAAATGTTGACAAACGTCCATTTGTAGAGTTTGATCTGTACTTTAGCGAACAAAGGTTTATTCGACTATGACAGATTCTCAAAAACCCGGAAATGGTACAGGTGCACACACCATTGTTTTTTTTGTGAGTTAGCTCTTATAGTACTGAGAAAAATATTTTTATTTATTGTTTTGTAAGGTTTTAAGACTTCCTACCTACAAGATTTTACGAAGATACAAAAAGCCAAATTGACTAGGTAAACATTGAACTAAGATATTACCTACAATAAAAAGAAAACGCCGCGCCGGGCGCCGGGCGCCGGCCGTTGAGAAAATGCATATGAAAATCATCTTAATGAGCGTGTTGATGTAGCAAATGCCTCTACCCTGGCTATGACAAGCAGAAGCAGAGTTTAGATACGAGTTCAGCTAGTGGAGCAGGATGGCGCCGCATTAGGCGTTCTCACCTTGCCGACTTTCAAGTTTCTTCTTGTCACTTCGTTAGGACCCCATATTGTAGGTGCAACGAGTACAATTTTTTTTTATATGGTTATCTGTTAATTTCATAAGAACTTCTTTTCCTTACGATGACGTTGGGTACTGTCTAGGCATAGTGCGAGTTTTATTTGCAATTCGAGCAAGTTAATAACGAAAACGAGAATTCTTGTGATCGAATGACAAATAAAATTTGCTCTAGACACTCTTTATATTTTGCGCCCCCAGGCAATTTGGGGAGGACTTCTAAAAGCTAAAGCGCCTATTCTGTGCCTCCCGCCGCCCGATGAATTAATAATAGCCAGATTTGCCTGAAATAAAAATATCCTTTTTTTTCTTTATTGAAACTTTTTATTTACTAAAGTTTTTAAAAGAAAAGATATTCTGAATATCTCAATATCGAATATCGAATATCTCAATCTTTATCTAAGCATATAAATCTTCTGTGCGTGTGTATGTCACTGAACTCCTTCTAAACGGATGGACCGATTTGGATGAAATTTTCTGTGTGTGTTCAAGTGGATTCGAGAATTGTTTAGATTTACAGTTGGACCCTTGGTCCAACTGTAAATCTGTAAAAAAACTGTAAAACTGAGTTGGCGCTGCTATAGGGGTCTATAGGTATCATGGGATATGGGTGTTCTGCGGACGAATGACTTGTTTGTTTTGTTGTCATGGAAACTGTCAAAGCAGTACGAAGTCCGCCGGTCAGCTAGTAGCTCAATAAAGCTATTATTCAAATCCTAAGCTGTGTCACTTCTACATAAACACCAAACACCGACCTAGGACGGCGATCAACTCGATATTCTTGAAAACTTTTTGTACCTATATACTTATTTTAGTAAAAACAAGTATTGAAACAAATTTTCACGAGCGGGATTCGAACCCGCATCCCTTGACATGCCGGGTCATGTTAATTTCGGCGGGCTGGACAGAGCCACGATAGCATAGTTGGTAGTGCACCTGACCAGGCATGTCATGGGGTGCGGGTTCGAATCCCGCTCGTGGAAACATTTCCACGAGCATTGAAAATTGAAAATACTGAAAACACGAGAATTGAAAACATTTTTAACATTTTTTATCATTAAATTGTAAATAAATCGCACTAGGCACTTACTAATCAAAAAGTAGATTAAGCAAGGAGATTTACAAACTAAAGAAAAGAAAATAAACTGCAAATTCAATTTTACTTTTTTTACTTAGTACTCTCCATTTGACTTTTTTAAACTCATTGTTCACCTTCTTATCCCGAGCAATTACTTTAGTTAGGTACTGTTCTGAGTATTCACCTAATATAAATCAGATTTACAGGATTTTTAATAATGGATAAAGTTTAAGAAGTTCATAGGAACACACACACAACACAACACAACATTGCAGTGAATGTTTAGTACTAACGATTTAGCTTAGATAAATAACACTAGTAAGTAAAGATTTTTAGTGTTAAAAAAAGTTATTGTTTTTCTAAGATGTGACGTTCTTCTTTTTTAGCATGGTCTATCAAAGTAATTTTGTTTATTTTCAACGATTTAGGTTAAACTCAATGTTTTGTTTTACAGATTTATTTTCACGAATAAATATTAACGCGTTCACCGCTATTTCGTCCACCAATTTATCACATAATCAACTAAAGACAAACTAAAAAGTAGATTACGTAGGTAGGTAAGTACACCAAAACACAAAGTACCTAAAGAAAATAAAATAAACTGCAAATTCAATAAGTAATTACTTTTTACTTCCCGCCAAGAAGTGTTATCATTTATCAAAATTATTATCATCATTACATATTTCTTTTAATTTACCTATTTCGTCCCGAAACCAAAGCCGCGCAAACAAAGACCACTCTCAAATGTTTTTATGCCTCTAGGTTTGGTGGTGGGTGGCCCCTGTAGTCCGAGAGAAGCTCGATGGCGCAATGGTTTACGCACTCAGTCTGCGATTGCCAATGTTAAGAAACTTTCGTAAAGGCTGGTCATCGAATGGGTGACCAAAAATGTATCATCTCGAGCTTCTCCGTGCTTTGGAAGATACGTAAAGCCGTTAAAGCCATAAACGGTTCCAGCTGCATTGCTAATGCAGCCGGAACCGTTGCGTTCGTTGAGAACTACTAATCCGCACTGGGCCCGCGTTGTGGTTTATGGCCCGTTCTCCCTATCCATCCAATAGGGACGGCTCGTGCCCCAGTAGTGGGGACATAAATGAGGAGCTGGTGATATGATGTTATGTAGCCCCCGCCAATCATTTTTCCGTTTCATTAGATAAAATATACTAAAGATTCGGCTGTATGAGCTAAATCCTAGTGCCATTACACTAAATGGTAGAAGAAAAAAAATCACCCGCTTACACCGCCGTCCGCCCCACCTTCTTCACCCCCTCCGACTCCATCATCCACGACGAAAGTTTAGGTTCAAAGTCTGGGTCCAAAATTATTTAATTGTTAAGATTCCATTTATTGTTAACCAGTTTATGCTAATTCCTAACTAATTCAATATGGCTAATTCTAAAATACTTGGTGCTCTTAAGCTGTTAAAGTCGCGTAAAGATGTACATTTTCTATACGGTAAGATGTTCACTAGTGACTGAAACTTGCAGACGATTCTTATAAACTAACTTTCTACCGTCTCTATGCAACTTAAGTATAAAAAGTAATTAGGTTATTTTAAAACCAATGTTCTTCTGTTCTATTTCAAGGTTTGTCTAGCAGAAAATATGCAGCATCAGCAAATGCAGTGTATACCAAGCGCAAGATTGTCAATGGAGTGTATATTGTTACTCTGGACAGCCCTAACAATAAGGTACTTAAATAATAATAATCCTCTATGTCAAAAGTAGTCAAAACAAAAGATAGTAGGTATAATTCTTCTCTTAAATATTTAGCAGTACTTTGAACACTTGATAGTACATAACTATTATGAAATACTTCTACAATATTGTTAACAATTTATGCAGGTAAATTCACTAAACTCTGCTGTGATGGAAGAAGTCAATGACATTATTAATGAAGTTGATTCCAATGCTGCAATTGAAGGTGTAGTTTTAATCTCAGCCAAACCTGGCTGTTTCATAGCTGGAGCAGATATTTCAATGCTTGAAAGCTGTAAAACAAAAGAAGAAGTAGTAGCATTATCAAAACGAGGTTTGTATATTTAATTATCATATCATTTTAAAAAAGTTGTGTCACTTGACAAGTAGTTCTAACTTATTGTTATTAACTTATCAACAATATTGTATTAATTTATTTTAACAGATTGTTACTCAATATGTATTTTCCACTTAAGCCTTCATGATTCATATGGATCTTGTCTATCATAAGTTGCTTGAAAAATATTGCATCAGTGTCAAGGCCCTTTCTGTAACTTTAAAAATTGTTTTTAATTTAATGTACCTGCACTATTTAGTGTCTGTTTAATAATATTTATTGATTTCATTTTAATAATATAATGTGTGAATGTGTGAATATTTAATAATAAATGTTTAAAATTTGCTTTAAACAGGTCAGGACATATTTAGGAGAATGGAATCTTCCCGCAAGCCATATGTTGCAGCAATTCAAGGTGCCTGCCTGGGGGGTGGATTGGAAACAGCTCTTGCATGTCGCTACCGAATTGCTGTAAAAGACTCAAAGACTGGATTTGGATTTCCCGAAGTAATGTTGGGACTTCTTCCTGGTGCAGGTGGTACTATAAGGTAAAACTTATGCAGTGTAATTATTATATAGTTTATATATGTCATATTTTTTTTCTAAAGAGATAAACTTATCTTTTTGTAACATTTTAGGATGCCTCTGTTGACATCGATACCTACCACTTTAGACTTAGCACTTACTGGAAAAACAGTCAAAGCAGATAAAGCAAAGAAACTGGGTATTGTTGATTTACTTGTAGCTCCGCTTGGGCCTGGTAAGTTATTCATCAAACTTAATCATAACCAAATATTTTTTTATTAGTTTTATATTAAAAGTTCAACTTGCACAAAAGTTGGTAAATGAATAAATAAATTAAATATTTAGACAACATCACATACATTGTTCTGATCCCAAGGTAAGTAGCTAAAGCACTTGTTTCATGGAAATCAGAAACAACGATGGTACCACAACCACCCAGACCCGATACAATATCGAAAAGTTCGTTTTCGACATTGACCCGACCGGGAATCGAACCCGGGACCTCGGAGAGTTAGCGCCGCCCAAAGTTCGGTGTGCAACGGCGGCGTCCGGCCTCCGGCGGCTACGGAAGTCGTATATATACTTCTATACTATACTTCTTTTACTGGACACTATTGTTTAAAGCAGAAATAAGAATGGAAGTGGTTACTATCATCATCATCATCATCCTCGGCCTGCAGAGGTCCACTGCTGAACATAGGCTAGCTTTCAATATAGTGGTTACTATACACATAAAAAATTAATAAATATATTTATTATTTCATGAATATGTCAATTCTGAACAAAATATAATTTTTAGAAGTTTTTCTGGACAAATTATGAAAACACCAATCAATAGAAGCAACCTTTCTTTGACCCATTTTGAAACTGTGAAAAATCTCAGCTGTTCCTGATAATTTTAATTAGTTGTTTAATATTAAATGAAATAGAGTTAAGAAAGCTTTTGAGATATACAATGTATTTAAAAAAATGCATACAAGTTTCTCCATTAAGACAGTTAAAAAGACTATTATATTATGTTATGTTACAGGACTTGCAAATCCTGAAGAAAACACTGCCAAATATTTAGAAAGAGTAGCTATTCAAATAACAAAAGATATAGCATCAGGCAAAGTAAAAGTAGATAGATCGAAAAAAGGTTTAGTTGAAAAACTCACTGCCAATGTAATGCAATGGGATTTCGTTAAGAATATAATCTTTAATAAGGCCAAAGAGCAAGTCATGAAAGCGTCTCGAGGCTTGTATCCTGCACCACTAAAGGTAAAGAAAGGATAAGTTCAATCACAAGCATTAACATGTAAATTTTTTTAGTCTTAATACAATAGAATAAGAGTCAAAAGTGTATACATTTTAATGCTTGTGACTGTACATCTATTAAATAACAATATAAACTAATTAAGTAGATATTGTTAAACAAGTAAACAACTCAAAGTTTAATTTGAACCTACATATTTTCAGATCCTTGAAGTTGTGAGGACTGGTGTCGACAAAGGCCCTCAAGCAGGTTATGAAGCTGAAGCTCAAGCGTTTGGAGAACTTGCCATGACACCACAGAGCAAAGGATTGTTTGGCCTCTTCAGAGGGCAGACTGAGTGCAAGAAAAACAGATTTGGCAAGTCACAAGTTGAAGTTAAAACGGTAAGAAATCACTATAAGAAAATACAGTATGTGCAAATGTGTGTGAAATTGAAATGGTGTAATAAACAATAATATAGTGGAGTTACCACTCTTATTGTTTAATTAATAATGTTAAGATTTTGTTTTTAAGATTGGTGTGCTTGGTGCTGGTTTGATGGGAGCTGGCATTGTTCAAGTATCAATTGACAAAGGTTATAAAGTTGTCATGAAAGACGCCACCAATGCTGGTCTTTACAGAGGAGTAGGACAGATTCAAAATGGTCTTACCAATGCTGTAAAAAGGAAACGAATTTCAGGGTAACATTATTTAAACTAAATAAAATAATACAAATATTCATAGCTTGCAATGTAATAAACAGCTGAATGCTGATATGGCGCATCCCTATCTGATTTCAGATTGCAAAAAGACAAGTTTATTTCAAATCTACTGCCAACATTAGAGTATGCTAAGTTCAAGAATGTTGACTGTGTAATTGAAGCTGTGTTTGAAGATATAAATATTAAACATAAGGTTATCAAAGAGCTGGAAGCAGTAGTGCCAAAACATTGTGTTATTGCAACAAACACCAGCGCTATTCCAATTACAAAGATTGCAGCTGGCAGCAGTCGTCCTGACAAAGTTATTGGTAAGTTTGAAGGAAAAAATTTATACTTACTTTAGTTTTTTTTTTTGAGAGAGATTGCTGATTGCCTCAGACGTCATTTTCAAAGTCACCGGGCTTGTTTGGGGGCGGCGAGGAACGTAGAGGGTCCCTCAAGCCGTGTGAAACGAATCACTTTCGGAGGTTTCCTAGAGGGAACGGCATCGCGCAATAGTGCGCGTCCCCGTGCCCTACTAGATTCTCCGAAGGGTTCGGATCGGATCGGGGAGCGGAACAACCCGAGGGCGCCTCTTAAGGCTCGGACCTCGGCTCGGGTTGACCGGGCCGTGGTGGAGGAGAGAAGCGCCCAGGTACATGTCTGTACCTGGTGTAGAGCACGTGTGAACCGGTTCTTCGTACCCTTGTTCTACGAATACGATGTCTTGGGCCTAAACTAGTGTGCATGTTTAGTGTATTCTGTAAATGTGTAGTGGCATTTAGAGGATCGGGCGGGGGGCACAAATAAAAAAAACAGACTGATTTACAATAAAACAGACGGGGTATAAGAGCTATTTCAATTCATTATGTAAATTCATATGTATTGAAAAAAATTCATGAAAATACATATGTATTGAATAAAATTCAGAACACTTTAACCAAAGCCAACCGTTACTTTATTTAATAAAACAAACAGGTTACCGTTTAAAAATGCAACGGCTTTTATGAAAAATTTGCAGTGAAAATCGTCATTGATAAGCACTAAATAAAGAAGATAGTATTTTACCTTTGTTGCACACGACTTACGTAATAAAAACTGTTCATGTATTTTTATTCGCTTATCAGTGACAAATATAGCAAAAACATACTGATTGAAAGTCAATAGTCCTTGACTATTTTCTTTTCGAGATTAATAGAACTTGTAGACCCCCAACTACGAAATAAATAGTGCCACATAGACCACACATTCACTATTTCTAGTAATCCAAACCATTTGTGCAATCTAGAAAGAAATACTATTAAAATCTGAAATAATTATGAGATAATAAGACAATGTTACTGTTCAAAGTTATATGCGAACAAGTCAAATATATCTAAACGGAACAGTCAGCTTTTAAATCAAAGTACTTCTGAATTTGGCCGGGAAGAGGGCCTCAAAGATCCGTATTTTAACAGTTTATCTGATTATGACCGATGACATAACAACACAAAAAATAAAAACTAAGAGTCAACCATTTGTCGCACTCCAACCTCCTTTTCTAGCTATAAGATAGAACGGAACTAAACATAGTTGCACGTTTTTTTATTTTAACCTTCCTTCTATAGCTTTAGTTATTATTCAATTCAATTTCTTGTAAAATGGCTCTCGCTACTCTGAGGGTAGCTAATGTTAATGTGAAAGTAGTATTTAAATGTCAGTAATTTTTTATTTATAATCATTGCCACATGAAAAAACTTTCCCTTCCTTGCTTTAGGGACAAATGTATCTCATTTGACTAGCAACTCTTTTAACTTTAACATTAGCAAAGTTTGTTTGGTGCATCACATGTCTCTGTTAAAAGCTATCTTTAACTGGAACATTAACCAAAGTGTTGGTGCAAACCACCCTAAGTTTTTTAAACCTCAATATACAAAAAAACGTGCCATTAAATTCAAATCTCAAAAGTTATATATAATATCTTCACCAGGTATGCATTACTTCTCGCCCGTCGACAAAATGCAACTGTTAGAGATCATCCGCCACCCGGGCACCAGCGACGACACGGCTGCCGCCGCCGTCGCCGTGGGCCTGCGCCAGGGCAAGGTCGTCATCACCGTGGGCGACGGGCCCGGCTTCTACACCACCAGGATCCTCTCCACCATGCTTAGTGAAGCAGTCAGGTAAATACACAAAGAAACTCATGTCATTACGGTTTTTTAAAAGCAATTACTGTTGGCCGCCTATTATTATATTGATTATAATGATACGAGTCATTTTCCCAGTAGTGGGACAGTATATATGATAATTATTTTACTATACTGAGGTATAATCATGTTTTCGATAATGATCCAAAGTAAAGTTATTCTTTTAGTATAAGCTATGGTTGCACTTATCGAAATCACATTTGCCTCCTTACCATTATGTTAAGGCTCACAACCAATACAAATTTGCTTTCAGATTACTTCAAGAAGGTGTTGACCCGAAGGAACTGGACAGTATAACAAAGCAGTTTGGATTCCCAGTAGGCGCCGCCACGCTGGCCGATGAAGTTGGCATTGACGTGGGCTCACATATTGCTGCAGATTTATCAAAGGCAAGGTTTAAATACAAAAACATTATGTTCCTTTAATATAATTAATATAGTTCTTCTCTTATTTTACATAATATTACGTGATGGCAACTACCCTAATTAATAAATATTTCTGTTGCTAAACAACATTTTTTAACATTGCTTCCAGTAAATTAACAAGGTCTAGAAGCATATGAACTGAGGGCTGAGTCCGAGTTTTTCCCTCTATTTGAACATGTTAAGAAAACGAGAATTTTAATGGCATTGAATCAGTGCCCCTGGTGACAAACGAGGTGTGTTTCCAAATTTGCCATACAAAATTCTCGTTTTCATTGACGTTCGAATTGTGAATAAAACTCGCATTCAGCACCCTATAGCTTTTGGGTTGGCAACACGTGCCTGATCCCCTTACTGATGTCGCAGGCGCCGTATGCTCATTTTCCAAATAACGGAGGTTGATGACTATCTGCGACCAAGGCCTGATACCGTTACGAAACTCACACTATACTTATAGTGTGAGTTTCGTCGTATCGTTAAGTAACGGTTATTAGTAGCGGACCCAGCGGGGCAGGTACCGTTATCTAAAGTATCGTTACTTTTTTCTATACCCAATGCGCTTTAGCCATTCCGCGTAGAGCGGATAGTTCATGTATCGGTAAAAATGCCACCTAAATAATGATACCAAGCACCTTACAACATTCATAACTGGAGGAGGCATACGCTTAAAATTTCAAACAAAATTATCTGCTACTTCTTGCGGGGGGAAAGACACTAGCACAAGAAAACGAAAGCACACGAATACAATATTGAGTTGTGTCACTATGCTTGCACACATGAAATTTTATAACTCAAGTTAACTTTTACAAACACATTTAAAATACACACAGGCCCAGCTTATCCATACAAAATACGCTTGTGAAATTTATTCGATTTGTAACCGATTTGAAGGGATGGGACTACTATCGATATATTTAAGTCGATGATTTTCCTTTGGGTTGTATTTAAATAAACATCACTCTAACTTACTTAACTATTAGGCTGCATATCAACAGATACTGAATGTACATCTAAGGTTAAACTTTACTGTGCTTTTAGTATTTCTTGATACTCTATTTAATATTTTACTTTTTCATTAAGTTTTTGATTTTGAACTTTGTTAATATTTTTTGGAGTATTGTGGTAAACAATTGTGTAAAAACTAAAAATTAAAAAAAAAATAGGAAATCCACTGTCGTATAGTTGGATCTCTCAGTATAAATGAAAAAAAAAATCAAAGAATATGACATGAAATTAAAATTATTTATTTACTCCATAAATACAAGCATCTTAAATCTTTATACAATAAGCACGACATGCATAACATGGTTCGGTGGTTAAAATGTAGTTCCATCGTTGGTTAGACTGGACGTGGCAGATTTCCTATTACAGGTATTTACGGCGCACGAGGGCATGTTTTTGGAGCTCTTACCTTCGTGAAATCGATTGTGAGAATGACTACAAATCGATTTCTAAACTAGTTTTTATTGTGCGGTGGTAAAATTTTACTTATACTTAGGCAGAGAGGGTGGCCTAGGAATCGCGACACCAGTTATGAATGCTTTAAGCCAAGCACCTTATACTTATGCCAACGTTTCCTAATTTTTACGGTATTCAAAGCGATAACAGATTTGTCGTAAATAGTTTTATCTTCAGTTTCACTTTCTTACTTGATTATTTATCAGAATTACGTTTTCGTAACCAAAGTTGTATTACATTTTGTAAGCAGCCTAGTGAAAGAATAATATGTTTCAGGCCTTCGGTGACCGTATTGCTGGAGGTGACTTGAACATTATGCAAGACTTGGTGAAGGCTGGTTTTATGGGCAGGAAGTCTGGCAAAGGCTTCTATGTATATGAGAAAGGCACCAAAAACCGGGACGTAAATCAAGAGGTCATCCAACTCCTTAAAGAAAAATACTCTTTGGAACCTAGAGGGGCCAACACAGTGGAAGACAAGCAGCTAAGAATGGTGTCGAGGTACAATATAATTAAATTACCAAAAAATATTTGTACATTATTTGTATAAGTTGTATTTTAATTTTTGCATATTTTATTTTCAGATTTGTCAACGAAGCAGTATTATCACTTGAGGAGAAAATTTTGCACAACCCCTTGGAAGGTGATGTGGGTGCTGTGTTTGGACTTGGTTTCCCGCCATTCACTGGTGGACCGTTCAGGTAATGTATTTCTTATCAATAATAAAAGATTAAAGTCAAAGTCAAAATTTTGTATTCAAATAAACTTAAGAAAAGTGCTTGTGGATCGTCCTAACATTTCTACTTACTACCCGTTCAGGATGTAAATTTTTTAGCTGTGGAGAAGAATGGGCTTTAGAAACTACAGCTTTAATAGAAGTAACGTAGTAGTAAAGCAGATATCTCTTTCAAAAATAACTTTGTTTTTATTTACTAATGTTTAAACTGAACCATGTATATTGACTATTATTTTATCCAACAATACTATTTGAATGGGTATTATTTTAATTATCAATTTGATTACAGATGGGTGGATCAATTCGGTGCTGATAAATTAGTAAAGAAAATGGAAGAATTCCAAGGTCTATATGGAGCACCGTTTAAGCCTGCCCAAACTTTAGTGGATATGGCCAACAGTAGTAAGAAGTTTTATAACAATTAATTGTCCAACTTGTGGAACAGCCGTAATACCTATTGTTTTGACTAACATACATGATAACAGTTGCATAACTAAAAATGTATGTTTAGTTAAATTTAATCTCTTAACACAAATAATAAAAAATACAATTTGGGAGAAAACTGCGCGTGAAACACATTTTTACGACAAACCCAGTTATTTCGCTGTGAGTAAGACTTTTCATTCAATTCGATAACTAAGTTTATGTAAATTTATATTGTAGTGTATAATCGCAAAATAATAATAAATGTGTCTATGAACGTTGATATCCTTTTTATTGTATATTTTATTTGATAAGCCGCATGACAAAAATTGAGGTCAGAAAACGTTAAATTATTGTGTTAATTTTAATTGTAATAAGTGTAGCTTTGAGATTGTGGTTAATTTACTTTTTTATCTTATTCATTTATGTTAAAAGATCACTAAAGATAAATAAAGTATTTATTGGTTATTCTTGTTTAATTCTAATACTAGCTCTCCCGGCGGACAGCTAGTATTAGTATTCGTACCGCTTTGACAGTTTCTATGACAACAAAACAAACAAATTCCCAACATCAAATCCAAGACCAAGTAGTAAATTGTGGAACCAAATCTAGAGAAAAGGTATGAGGTTCATTCCTGTGGGAATATCGGGATAAAAATCGTATGTGTTAATCCAGGTTATAAACTATCTGTAAGCCGAATTTCATCTAAATCCATCCATCCGTTGCAGCGTGAAGAAGCAACAAATATACACACATACACACAAACTTTCGCATTTATAATATTTGTGTGATTATAAAGAGGAAAGCTTTGTATTTTTGTATGTTTGCAACGAATAAACTCAAAAATTACTAGACTGATTTAAAAATTCTTTCACCATTAGAATGGTACAGTGGTTAGCGCTGAGTAGCATAGGCTATATTCAAAAAGAAATGTCCACCCGTGCGAAGTCGGGACGGGCCGCTAGTAATTAATAAAATAACTCACAATATCTAATTGTTCAGCCCCAAAATAAATAGAATAACATATAAACATACATAGGTAAATACTAGTAAATTAATGAACCATATGAATCGACTGCAAATGCTCATGTTCATTACACAAAATTTGCGCCTGCCGGGATTCGAACCCAGGACCTCCAAGATGGCGACACCATGAAAACCGGTGTGTAAACCACTCGACTACAAGGTCGTCAAAAACGCATTTTAAGGGCCCCCTGCTTTTGCTACGCGCCACGCATAGTCTATGGGCCCCGCGCTAGCTTAATTGCGTTTGACATTATGCTCAGTGCCTACTTTAGTGTGTTTGATCATTTTAAATTATTCGAAATAATAGTTGTGTTTATACTGTTGTATAATTTTACATAACTAATAGATACAATAACTTAACATAAAGTTCTTTGCGGTGATTTCTTTTTCTCAATTTTCTCTTTTTTATTGAACATTATGTAATGCCAAGATTCCCTTTGTAAAAGGCTAAAAACAAAAGTGCAGCAAAGTGGTAATTATTTTTCTTTCTTTTATCAACCACTTGATAAATCGAAAATGTAGATTAGCCATTGGTGATTGTTTAGACAAAATCAGAGGTACAATAAGATTAACTATAAGAAATCAACTAAACGCCGCCACTCGTTTTCATAATTTTTGCCCAACATCAAATTCAAATTCAAATTTGTTTATTGCATGTCACATTACATTTTTATAGATATGTACATAAACAGAAAATTCCAGTAGGTATACATGTGACGCCCTGCTAGGGCACAGCAAGGACTTAAGAGGTCTAACTAGGTTACTTAACTACTTACTATTAGTAAAATTACTATTAAATTACAATGTTTAAGTAGATGTTTTTATAAAATAAACAAAAAATAGGTAACACATAGTTTAACTAATAACATTTTATTGGATTTTTATATCAAATTATTTTACATTAATAATATCTTTATCGTTGAAGAATTCTTGTAGGTCATAATAAGATTTATTTATAAGAAAAGTTTTTAAAGTCTTATTAAAGATTGTAGGGCTTTCTAAGTTCTTTATGTAGTTCGGTATATGATTGTAGATTTTAATTATCATATTGTGTGGGCTAGACGAAGTTAATTGTAATTTAGTGAAAGGGACTTTAAGTTTATTTAAATTTCTATTGGTTAATGATGTTGTAGAAAAAACTACAGTGCGTGTACACCAAAAGAAATTGAGATTAGGCTGTATGAATTATTTTCGTTTGCTTTTCCTAGAATGGAAGTTAAGATACATAGCATGACCCTGAAATAATAATGAATGAATGAAAATAATAATTTCCGGTATTATATAGTAATCTTTGATTAATATTGCGCACATATAGCGGTACATGAACCTCACTGAAGTCAGAACAATAACTATAGCTATTTGTCTGTGGGTACGAAACTTGCGACGGCCGGAGCGACGGCGGTGCGGCGCGGGGCGAAGAGATAGCGGTGTCTTGCGTGTGTACGAAACAAACTTCCGCGCAGTCGCGATCACGTAGTATTGTAATAAACATGAATTCACGTCGAAGAGAACTATTGGAGCCCAGTCTCCTAATGAGAGAATTTTTATTACCTAGAGATGGTGTTCATCCAATAAATAAACGAAGACGCTGTTTGGGAGCATTTGCTGCACTTTATTACGAGTTACGTTGTCATTCAAGAAAGTTCTACAATTACACAAGAATGAGTATAGAGACGTTCGATTATGTTTTACTGAAAATTAGAAGTAATCTGGAATCTAACATTTTCGGAAATTTTACTGTCCCATATAACCGGTTTTGATAAAATAAAAGATATTAACTCTTCATTGTCAATTTCCATAATTTCCATATTATTACTGTGATAAAAATGCAACACTATGTACCCGCGCGAGCGGCGCAACCAAACCAGTATGTTCTCGTCGCTCCGCGCCGCCACCGCACTACCGCCGCCCGTGCATCGCTCGATCGCGCCGCTCCGCCGTCGCCCGTTTCGTACACAGCGCTTAATGTTTTTAATGCATTTGATTACATCGCCCCGTCTCGCGCCGCCCCGCCGCGCCGTCGCTCCGGCCGTCGCAAGTTTCGTACCCGCAGACTAAATGTTTTGAGACATGAACTTAATGATAAGAGGACTTCTTGGTGGTTAGGTATTCGGGAAAGTGAGATTGTAAATTTTATCTTATTTTCTAAAATTTGTGTTATGTGTTAATGGTGGATTAAGTTTAAAGTGTTCGTAAACGTGCATGAGAATTGGCAAATAACACAGTGCAACGTCACTAATTTTCGAATTCTCTCAAGAAGAAGTATAAAGTTAAAAAAAAACAGTATATTTTTTCCTGTAGTTGATGACTTCGTGCGATTAGCACATTTACCCAGTGTCAAAGTAATTTTTCTTACTTATGATGATGATGAATGATAATAGAAATGGGAAGTGAGAAATGATATTACCCCCCAACCCCTCGAGTATCTCAGTAAAGATGTGGGGCTTTACTAAGTCCTCACGCAGACTTCTTGAGAGAATTTGAAAAGTGACGTTGCAGTGTTTTGTTTCATTTGTCAACACTCATGCGCACTTACGAACACAAACAACTTAAAAAGAAAAAACAACAAAGCTAAATAGGTCTCCCGCTCAGCTTAAGCCGAGGCACAGAGTGCCACGACGCTGGAATTCTGCGGATACCTTAACGGGTGGGGTCCGGTTATGCACAAACATCAATAATCAACTTTCGTTGCTGCATATCAAACAATAACATAACATACGGTTGATAATCCACCATTATTTCACATTAATATTCGACATACCTAACACAAATTTTAGAAAATAAAACCGCAGACATAACTTCACTTTCCTGCCAAGAACTCACCAATTAGATGGCTAATTGGGCAGTACCTACATTACCACCCATCCACTAGTGTTGGCAAAAAATCGATTATCGTCACCCCAAATAATCTAAACATTGATAGGACAATCGATAGTATTGATAATATCGATTAGTTTATCTACAATATTATTGGTTATAATCGATTTATCGATAGTATTGTGTCAAAACTTGCTATCGATAATATCGATTGTATTGTATAGATTATGCAATAATATAATCGATAATATTGATAAAAATTGTAAAAATAGATTGTTATTTTCGGCCTCATTTGCACTATCGATTGTTCGGCAACACTAACTAACCCCCCTCCCCACCCCACCTACCATTCATTACTGCTTGCTTCATTTCATGTGCCATATACACCTACATTACAATTACATTGAGTTGATTGAGAATTGAGATCATTGTGAAGATCTACTATAGCTCAAACATTTTATTAACTAGGTACTTCAAAAGAAAAAACATAACTTTAGTTAATTTGTATTTGAAGACTGCTCCTAAGGCTAACTTCTTGTTACCTACCTAGTCCATGCCTTTGTAGATTGCTATTTGGGGTAAATTGTATATTCTTCTTTTTTGATGTTGTTTTGCTTTTGTTTTGTAACAGCTATATATATATTTAAGTATGTTTTTCATTGTTTTGTAAATTTTTCTTCGCAACATCTAACTATTTTACTTGTTTCCAGATGGAAATGATTTAAGAAACAGCACCTACATTGTTTGTAAACAATCATAACTTTTCCCATGAGCATACTGATAAATTAAAAATGATAATTAAATTTGAATTTATAAAAAACAAACAGGTGAAAAGACTTTTGGAACATGTGTTTTACTTGGCCATAGTTTTTATTCTAATACCAGGTTTTGTGTTCTTTGAATTATGTATAGTTTTACCAGCTGTTGGTGAACAGTGGTCAATTATATATTTTGTGCACTTAAGTTCTGCTACATTCTTATTATTAAATATTTTAGGTAACATGATTTATGGTATGTTTACTGATACCAGCGTTAAAAGATGGGTTCTTGTAAGGTCCAACCAACAAAACTGGACTATGTGTACTGTGTGTGAATGCTTAAGGCCCCCTCGTGCATGGCACTGCAATCTTTGCAATACTTGCATATTGAAAAGAGATCACCACTGTACATTTTTTGCATGTTGTGTGGGATATTACAATCATAGATATTTCATTCTATTCACAATGTATATTTTTATAGCCATGATGTATTCTTTTTATTATAATGTTAAGTTTCTTGCGCTATTTATAACATGGAATCACGGACTCATTATTGTTAAGTTTATTTTCCCCCTTGCAAGTTTTGTACTTGACTTTGGTAATGAAACAATCTATGTGTTTTTATTTGTTATTAATGTTATTGTAGGTATTTTTGCAGGTTTTCTCTTTTTCTATCATTTCAATAATATTTTAAAAGGTAAAGTAGTTCCTGAAACAAAAAATTCTTCAAAAGATTTTGTCTATAACAAAGGTTGGAAGTCAAATTTGATTGAGGTGTTTGGCAAAAGATGGTACTTGACATGGATTTCACCATTTATAAGTAGTCCTTTACCTGGCAATGGCACAGAATGGGAAATCGATACAAAGTACAAATAGAATAAAATCAGCAAGTTCCAAGTCACACAAACATGCTCAATCCAAATAATACTGTAGTACTTTGTCAAGGTGGTTAAAATCACAACTGGTTAAAGGGGGAAGTTACCTTAAATATCAAAGTGGGATAAGGTTTGCTTTATAAAAGTAACTGTACTGTGATGTAGGATATGGACAGAACATTTCTAATTCATAAAATAAAGTGTCCCGTTTCCTCCCAATACAATGCAATTCTCATTTTAATATTTAGATAAGGTCAATCCCATAAAGGCGTTTGTTCTGTCACCTGTGTACTAGGTAACATTGCCATTGGACAATATAATTATGATTTTATAAATTAATATTTTTTATACAAATAAGGATTTAAATATTGTAAAAAGTGCATTATATCTTTTCATAAAATGAAAGTGTTCAAGAAAAGAAGACTGTAATAGTTAAGGAGATTGATATAATGCCTTTATTTATGAGCAACTAAATGTTAAAACTCAGTTTTTCAATAAGTATGTTTGTGTATGCTCTGCGGCCGTACCGCCATTCAGTACCAGCTACATTTAACATGACACATTGTACCTTTATCTACTTTCCTTTCGATTATAGTAAATGTTTTTTTATCGCCAACTTTAACTGCTCTTACTTTCCTAATTATTAGTAAACATTTACATTACATTAGTGATTCTTATACAAATTACTTATTTCTTATTTTCGATTATACCTTTTCTCTAAATAAAGAGTACCTCAATACATTGCCAGTATTTTGATATTTTACGGGGTGCTGCTCCAGAGCACTGCTCCGCAGCCGGATCATTGCTTATCACAGGGGCTCTATTCTATTGTTTAATAATTATAATAGCAGTTGATGTTAATACCTAATAAATTTGACGACCTCCTAGCCGAGTGGCTTGCACGCCGGACTTTGGGCGGCGCTAACTCTGAGGTCCCGGGTTCGATTCCCGGTCGGGTCAATGTATAAAAATATAAATTATAAGATTAAAATTATCTAAATAGCAAATATTCGTTCGATATTGTAGCTAGTACAAAATCGATTCAGCACTAACCCGTCGGCTCAAAAAAAAAAAAGAACTTTTCATAAAACATAATTTAAAAGATACTTTTTTTTGGAGAGATTGCTGATTGCCTCAGACGGCATTTTCAGCTTCACCGGTCTTGTTTGGGGGTGGCGAGGAACGTAAAGGGTCCCTCAAGCCGTGTGAAACGAATCACCTTCGGAGGTTTTCTAGAGGGAACAGCATCGCGCACTAGTGCGCGTCCCCGTGCCCTACTAGATTCTCCGAAGTGTTTGGATCGGATCGGGGAGCAGAACAACCAGAGGGCGCCTCTAAAGGCTCGGACCTCGGCTCGGGTTGACCGGGCCGTGGTGGAGGAGAGAAGCGCCCAGGTACATGTCTGTACCTGGTGTAGAGCGCGTGTGAAACGGTTCTTGTTCTACGAGTACGGTGTCTTGGGCCTAAACTAGTGTGCGTGTTTAGTGTATTCTGTAAATGTGTACCTAGTGGCATTTAGAGGATCGGGAAGAAGATACTGTAGAACAGAGCAATCGAGTTAATAAACAATAAAAATAAAACAAGGTGTCGGTCAACACGTCGTCGACACATCTCAAAGTAATCGCAGATTTAATTCATAACATTGTGTATAAAAATATCTTATTTGTGGGCCTTACATTCGTGGGATACAGCAAGCAGCTAAACGTTACCGCCATCGCCAGTGGAATTTTGAATAACTTCAGAATTATAAGACGCACAAATTAAAGACTAACACTTACATTTACAGCTCCCAAGATCTTTCTAGATCCTTTTTTTTTTCGATAAGTCTACAGAAAAAAAAATGTTTTTCGCGAATATCTCAAAAGTACTGGACGCACAAATTTTAAATTTCGTGTAATTACACGAGATGAGGCACTCGTTATTCTAAATCAGGAATTTAAGAAATTTGATAACTTTCCGCTGGGGTAACACACACGCCATTCACCATACTATGGTCAGCGAAACTTAGCGCACTCCGTTTTATCAGTGAGAAGACCACTTGAGCGTTCTAAGAAACGCCGCCATGCGGAGGAGGAACTGAGATTTCAAGGAGACAAAAAAAGGTCTGAAAGCAGATTTTCTTAATATGTTGATATTCCAAATTGTGTGCCGTCAATTTAATTGACGTTTTGCAAAGGAACGAAATCATTAAGATTATTTTTAAGCAACATTATGGTCAAATATATTTTATTAGGTACTCAATTTGTAAATAATATTATTCTCACCATTTATCATACAAAAGGAATAAAAATATGAATTAAGAAAAATAAAATGTATACCTGAGATTGTCAGTGTAAACTGGATATAAAAAAAGCTGATAATTTAAAGAATGCATACCTTTCAATATCAAACCTTAATTAAACGAACGAAAAGATCAATAAAGATATGTCCGACCGAAGTTCGAAGCCAAGACGATTAATCGGCTACCGCCACAATTTTCGAATGAAGCGAAAGCCGAAGGATAGGGTTATTATTGCCCTAAGAAATTCAGATAAAGGTTTGACTAATAGTCAATAAATTATTATTTATTAAACGACGATAGATAGACGATTTAAATAACCTGTCAAAAATAAAAACAATTAATAAATGTAAAACAGCAATTAAAGAGTCTCGCACGCTCTTCAACACATTCCCTCTTGCACTTTCGAGGTTCGGTCGGACACTACATAAGTACTTACAATGCCCACCCGCTGGTTAACTAAGTAAGCAACCAGTTAAGTTAGCTCTTTCCCGTCATAATAATAATTGCTTGTCATAAAGAATGTTTGTATCATATTATACCTAAATTAAATTATATGAATTCATCAAGGAGATTAACATATTTTTGTAAAAAACTTAATTACAAATGTACCGATTCTATTGGCAACAAAAACTTGGGTATGCTACAAATCATAATACAAAAATCGCACCATGTCATTATAAAAATACATATGTTCAACTATTTACTTATACTTAACTTTGCGGTACTATACATGTGCATTATTATAATTATAAGAGATCTCTACAACTTTACAATAATACAAAATTTATCATTTTAAATAAGTCTATGATTAACATGCATACATTATTACAGTAATTCTAAGGCTAATAGTAACTCTATGTATAAGAACATAATAAAACAGGTATATATATATATACATTTTAACTAAATACTAGACACTATCACTATACCTAGTACCTACTGTCTGTCAGGAATGTTAGTATTTGGTAATATCTGAGATAGGTATCTGCTACGTATCCTGTCCGATTGGGCTTGCGCAACATCTCTCTGAGATGAGGTGAGATCATGAACATCGTCAGGTCTTCTTGCATCTGTTTCTTCGTGATCAGTGCTTTCTTCATTTTCTAACAAATTGGCAGTTTCTTCATTGTGGCTAGGATAACTGAAATAAAATTCAATTATACTTACATAATATATTATATGAATTAAAACAGAAATTTATTGAATGGAACGTCGTCTGAACAATATTAGTTGATGATCTGGGCCAAAGTCTAAGTCCTAAGTCTGTTAATTAATTATCGTCTTAATAGTGACATTAGACTATGGGAAAACTATTAAAATCAAGCCACCGACACACGATTATGTACGTTTTAAAATAGCAGAGTTGACACTTTGTTTGTTATATGAACTTCAATAGGTTAGCATGTATTTGTCATCATCCGTTATTACTTACATTTTGCACACAGAATCTCTCATGCTTGGTGATAAGTTTAGGATACCGTCATTGGCTGAGTCCATTATGTAAATTAATACAGCAGCAATCAGGGATACTGTTATGAAAAAAAAACGTTATATCAATTATAAAACAGTTCTTAACTATTATTATTTTAAATCTGATATAAATGTTACTTTAAAGAGATTTGGCATTGACATTTACAGTTGTTTACAATAAAATCTCGACAGGTCAATATATTGGTTATAACGGCCAGGTGGGACGATGACCTGCGAAAGACTGCAGGCAGATGCTGGATGCGTCAAGCTGAGGACAGGGCGCTATGGCGCTCATTAGGGGAGCCCTATGTCCAGCAGTGAACTAAGATAGGCCGATGATGATGATGATGATATCATTATAGTGTATCAGTTATAGTGTTTATCATGGCTTATTTGGCCCTGTAAGACTAGATAAGTAATTAAAGCCGATTCTAGTTTGAAAGTGCTTTTGTTAAATTAATAGCGTATGAAGAAAGTTTTTTTATTTTATTGAATTGTTATTTTTGTAGTCACAAGCTATATTTTTATCAGAAATTAACAACATTTAAAACTTACCAAACAGGCAACCCAAAAAGAACATTTCCAACATCAAATATCCATATTTGTCAACTATAACACCAGCCAGTATCAGAACGGTAGCCAAACCCAAGTTTTGAACAGCTTGACAACTGAAAATACAACAAATATAAAAGGTTGTATTATTGGTTGTGTAATTTATTATAAGATTATTATCTAATGTAATCGGAGCACGTAATAAAAAACACGTGAAATAATAAAAGTAAAGAAAAATTTTTTTTTAGGGCGTAGTTTATGTTTAAAAGAACGGAAAAGGGTATGTTATGATCAGTGAATCTACCATGAAAATAAACACAATGCCCCTTTGTTTCTGTGGTCTTATCTAAAGGTCCGAGTTGGATTTCCATCGCGAGGTACTTATTATTGCTCATGATTGGTTAGTAGTAGAGCAGGTAACCGTGCAGACCCGTCGAACTACTCGCGACCACTTCCGTACTCTGTAAGATCATGAGACGTGTCACCTTTTAGGTGAACGCGATCCACCTCAGACCACATCTACACTTCCCATAAGGTGAGATAGTGGTCAAGCGCAAACCAATTATATTCTTTTTTTAATAATAAGCTTGTTTTAAGTTAGCCTGAATAGTAATAGTAACCACCATCGCTATTACACAATGCTAGTAGCATTGTTACATTATTTTACAATTCTGTTAAAGATAATATGGCCAGTCCCATAGATGGGTAGGACACTGGCGCATTGATTTATAAACGAGTTTTTATTCCATTCATAGTGATATTTACTCTTTGCCCTTAACAACTTCAATTATTGGCAAATAGTTTATCAAAAACTTCAGGTCAGAATCGAATAACTATTACTATTTCAAAGTTATGCTAAATATTCGTTACAAAATTGAACAAATTGAGTGACCACAAAAGCGTTTATTGCACAGACGATTTCACTTATTTAAAGTTGTAAGACGCTACTCGATGAATTGGTAAACTTATTTATACACATTTTAACCAAAAATAAATAAGGTCACTCAATTCAGATACACATTTGATACTAGTTTTACTTACATGCCATAGGCAGTTCCCAGTTGGTTTTCTTGCACTATCAAGGCTACCAACGGCCACAGTCCACTAGCCAACAAAGAATACGAAATTCCCAGTGATACCTAGAAAATGAGTGTTATAAACTAACAATCAATCACAATGGATCAAAGACTGGTTGATCGTGAATTAATATTTATTTCTTTTAAAAATGCTTATTAGAGTCAATCTTTAAACTACATAAAATGTATTTTATATTATTTATACTTCACCCATCCAGTGATCTGGCATAGCAAAATTTGCTTAACTTATATTAATTGAAGTCATTGCCGGTAAAAAAAAACTCACCACTCCAATATATGGGTTTAAGAAAGTGAATGCCAACATAAAGTGGGCTCCAATAGTACTCATTATACTTATTATGACCCACATGACATTTCTTCCCGTTTTGTCTATGAGGATACCGAAGAATGGACTTAAAGCTGCTGATAGCAAATATAACATGGAGTTTACATTGTTAGCATCTTGAGGAGTGAAGTCAAATTTCCGTTCGAAGAATAATCTGAAATACAAAATAGGTGTGAACTATTTATCATAACGATAAAAACTATGGTTATAAAACGTATCTAGCTGCACTTACTTTCCCAATGCAATAAATGGAAATATGGCGAGGTAATATGCTACACATATTATAGAAACCAGCCAGAATATGGATTTGAAATACAAAATATCTTTTAGGTGGAATGGTTCTTCATTGGCTCGTTCTTCTTGTCGACTTAAAATCTTTTCAGCCCTGTAGTCCATCCAGCCCAATAGTAGTCCACAGACAAGAGAAACAAAACAAGTGAGAGAGGCTACAAAAAAAAACAATACAATACATTAATAATTATTGTATCCCTATTATTTTATGGACAGAGTCTTTACTGGCTAGTAATTGCTTTACATAACATTATTCATACCAGACAGAACAAATAAAAATCTCCTGCGTTTCTAAATTCTTGTAATAAATACTATATTACAAGAACAAGAATTTAGAAATGCATGAAATCACATCGTAAAAAAGAACAACACGAATGTACAAGTGTCTGTCTACACTATACCTAAAATTGATTACAATAATGTACAATTGTTTTGTTGTTTTTTATGGTGATACTAAATTCGATTAAGAGCTCGATGGCGCAGTGGTTAACACACGCAGTCTGCGATAACTAGAGTTAAGCAACTTTTGCAAAGGTCAGTCAAAGGATGGGTAACCAAAAATGTATTATCTCGAACTCCTACGTGATTCGGAAAGCATGTAAAGCCATTGATCCTGGTCGCATTAGCAGTTGTTAACACTTTTAGTACCTACACTTCATTGTTTGCAAAAGCTCCACAATCATAAAGTTTATGTTTATAAAGGCCATAATATAAAATTACCAATAAATAGCGTCACTCCTAAGCGTTCATATCCTCCATAATAATTTGAAACCCATCTGTAAATTGGTTCCATTACCCAGAAGTTAACTGTACTTCCAAATCTTGAAAAAGACAACTGCAGACCAAAAACCATGTTCAGTTCTTTTCCTTTAAACCAAAGTACTACATAACTATTTACAGCAACCTGCAAGGACTCTCCACCAATTCTGAAAGACATGTAAAACATTATTTATTATTAACTTTGTTATAAGTTTTTTTATTTATTTTTTGTGTAAAGTTATAGTTACCCAAATATAAATCTGCCAAGGATCATCAGCCAGAAAGCATTGATATATGCTCCAAGAGCAAAGATTATAGCTCCAAATAATACAATGGTCATGTATATTATAGTTCCCAATCTCACACCAAAGTATCTGAAAAAAATAATAATTCATCACCTTTTATTTAAGATTTATTAAGATTTTCCTGCATTTTACTGCTGGGCATAGGCTTCTGTTTGTTTATCCTACTAATATTATAAACGCGAAAGTTTGTAAGTATGGATGGATGTTTCTTACTTTTTCACGTAAAAACTACTGAATGGATTTTGATGAAAATTTCCTCATATACAAACCATGACCCGGACCAGCATATAGGATACTTTTTTTTTAACATTTTCTTTCCTGTAGTCTTCGCGAACCAAGTCGCGGGCAACAACTAGTGTCATATAAATAAATTAGAAAAATGTCATTATTTATATGCGGGTCGTGATCACGTTTCGTTCGAATCACCTTGTTAAGAGTCATAACTCGAATGTCTCTACCGTTTATTTGGAAACTGTTTGGATGGAAATATATCACAGTCTAATCAAGCTTAAATAACCCTGAGCCCCTTATAGCCAAACATGGCTACACAAAAAACAGTTAAAACAACAGTTTTAAAAATAATAAACTGAGAAAAAACATGTCAAAATATAATTTCTCTCCCACTGTTAGAGAATTCAAAAATGTTTTTTACTTATTTGTTTACATAATACTTCATATAAACTTTTCTTTTTAGATTAAGAAACCATCAAAGTATATATTATTAAGACTGTTTCATTTAGAAAGCCGTTGCAACATTGCGATAATCGAACTTTAAAAACATTAATTCCTATCAGTGCTGTCGGGGGGTATATTTCTCACTTCTCATTTTTATTATCATTCATCATCATACTGACTGGAAGGAAATATTGTATATTTATGTATTACTTGTAAGAAAAATTACTTTGACACTGGCTAAATGTACTAATCGCACGAAGCCAACAACGAAAAGAAAGAAAGAAAAAAAGACGTCATTACTCTCCAGCGACTTAAAAGATAAGTGAGATAAGTGGACGTCACGTTTGTGGGTAAAATTTGGGCCGTCCCCTTTTTACCAATTCCCAAGTCCCAATTTTGACCCCCTGCGGGACGCTTTTTGTCCCGGAAATCAGAGTTGATATGTTATATATGTATCTATCTCGAACCAACTAACTACCTTCGAGTTAGGCAGTTGGCCCGAGTAATTGGTTACGCATTTATTAAAATTTCTTAATACCGAAGCATTGCGTATTTCGCGTCAGGAGCGATCGGTCTTCGTTCACTTCGCAGGGGTGGGTCCGCCCGAGTCCACCCGCACATGAAGATATCTTTCAAATGGTAGCTTCGATACCACCTTCAAATGCAGAGAGAGTGTTTTCTCTCTGTGGAAATGGATGGACAGACAGCAGAAATAAGCTGTCTGTCGACCACGTCAAGGCTGAACTACAAATTAAAATTAATTTTGACCAAAAATGCAGCGAATTTTATAACTATGTATTGCAAAACAAAAACTTGTTAAAATGCGCAAAATAAGTAGTTTTAAAATTTAAAAATAAATTTAATTTAATAATTTAAAATGTTTGTATTGATTTTTTTAATGATAAAAAAATATAAGTATGTACTTTTTTTCTAACCATTTTGTACGTGGTGTGTTGTGTCCTGCGCAATATACCCAAATCCCTGATGTCGAGCTGGGTAATCCCTGGATACTATCATCAGATGATGATCATCTGCATAGCAATAAATATTTTTAAGTGGAAGCTTATCATTGATATGCATAAGGAACGTGAACGGAACCTTGAGGGACACCAGTGTTCACTGACATGAACCGCGAGATGCATCTATCAGAATCGGATTCTACGCTCATGCATGAAGCCAGCGACTCAGTTGCAGAACTGAGCAGGCAGACCGTATACCGGGAGGTTGGAGAGAAGAGCTTTGTGCCAGGAGCGATTAAAAGCCTTAGCTATGTCAAGGCTAACAGCCACCGACTCGCCACGCTTGTCAATAGCCTCACCCCCGAGATGTGCAACGTACGCTAGAAGATCACCCACTGACCGCTTCAGCCGAAACCCGTATTGGCGATCCTGAATTTGTTACATCACCAATACATTATAGCTCTTGAAGTTGTATTACACGTTACATAATTTTTATATTTTACTTTTCTTAGGATCCAATGGCAAAAATTAAGAAAAAGCTAACGATAGAAGAGTTCTTAATGTTTTGTGTCTTTATTTGTTCTTTAGGCAAAAAGTTCCTACCTTACCGTAGTACCTGTTGTTGTGATTATGCATGTTAACTCACTATTATTGGAAAATAATGTATGAACCAAATTTTATTTTGTTTATGCTTTATTTTTGAGATTTATTTTTAACTAGTTAATAAGAAAAGTTTCTACTTCATTAAGAAACTAATAAACATCATCTACCAAGCGAATATCATTTCTCTCCTTGTATAGGCCATTACTCTCCAGGTGGTTTTCATTACCTTCAACACGTAATGAAAAACATAAACTTTCCAATGCCTCAGTAAAAATATCTTCGACTTACAAAGGTACCTTTCTTGAATTACTATTCTGGATACGTACCTAGACCTATAAATGCATTTAAAAGCAAAAATAATGAGAAAAATAAAAATATCACCAAATTGATAAATCTGAACGAAACGCCATGCATAATTTATTGAAAATATTTAAAGAAAAGTTGACTAGAAAATATGTAACCAGAGTACAAAATGTGATTTGTCTCATCTCAAGAACCTTCTATATGAAACTATATAAAATAATCTACCTATTATAATATGTAACAGTACCTATAGCATAATATAAACAAGATAAGAAACATTAGTGTCTTAAATAGGTCACTTAGTGACCATTCGACACTGATATTGTATGACTCATGCACATGTGTCCATGATCAAATTATTATGTATATGAGCTTATGCATTGAATTACAGACACAGAAAAGTAAGTAGCATTAAAATAATTATTTTTTAAATGAAAACATTCAACCTTTTTCACCCAGCACTGCTTTCACCCAACACCAATATACCCTTATACTGTCTATATTTATAGGTACTAATAACTTAGTAAGCAAACATATTTTATGCTTTTAAAAACATAAGAAAATCAAACACTTAACAGCTAAGGATTTAAGTAAATTCTGATAATATTGGAATAAGATACACACCTATCAATCAGATAACCACCGATGAAACAAAGTATTACATTTGGCCATGAGTAAATGGAGTAAATCAATGCAAACTGGGACGTATTTAGATGCACATCATCCTTAAAGTTATCTGCTAGAGCTCCTGGTGTGTCATAGCAAAAATATGATCCTGGAAGAAAATAGCAATGATATCTTAATATATGTGTTTGCATGAAACCGTTTGACAAATATAATAATTGTAAGATCAAAATAAATTCAATTTTGCTCAGATTTAAAACAGGTTGACCGCCATTGGGCCAGCCACAATAGAACTTCAATTGTTTGTCAATCATATAGATAATAATAATATATCATGAACTCTTACCAAAGCAAAGAAAGCACATCAAAAGTAGTGCTATGAACCTATGCACTTTATTGGCGGGGTGGCACCATGATGTGGGCGGCAGCGCGGCTGGCCCATTGCTCCCACTGGATTCAGGATTGTCCATGCTACAAAGGTGTTAAATAATAAAAAGGTAATATTATTATTTTTTGTCTCCTAGTCTTGATAAAAATATAAAGCAAGTTGACTAGATTATAACAAAGACTAAATCATTCTCACTCAGAACTAAGTTATATCCGAGAATCGCCCCTATCAATTGATATAAAGAATAAATTAATGATTGTTGAGTGAACAGTAGTTTCTACACATGTTAACAAAAGCATTATTTGGTATCGGTACTCTGACTGTACTATGACAAGGAAACTATAGTATTCATTTATGGTTTTAAAGATGTGATAGTTATTATTACAGTCGTAGTTACCTAAGTTTTTTCGTGGTTACAGTGTTCTTTTAAATCTTGCTCTCATCTGTGTCAAAATCACGTACGTTGCTGGTAATACACCCACAAACGCGATAAAATAATTACATCTAGGCACAGATACAGACTGATATTTAACAAATACTTCGTCAAAACCTTATCTATCGAACAAAACAAATAGGCAGTGCAATAATGCAAAATGCACACTGTCCTGTCACACACAAAATGTGATTGTGATGACATTTTCATTGTCAAATTGTTTTTTTTTTTCATATTTTGGCAATGTAAAGGGAACTATTCCATACAGCCTAATTTTCAGTTATTATTATTTCTGTAAACGGACGGACGACGATTCATTACAAAACTCTTCGAACTTTAATGACAAATTATTATTCAATCATGTTCCATTAAAACAATAAATAATCATTGATTATCTAATTTAAATAAAATTCTCGTGTCACAATGTTAGTTGCCATACTCCTCGATTTTTATGATTTTTTTAATGTATATTTGGTAGGTATGAGAATTAGTTACAATGTAACTTGGAATTAGTCGTAATGTATATTTCATACCACTAGGTGATCAGGGTGTATATCCAGAGATTGTTTAAGCAGATTCAACCAAAATTATTATTAGAAAATTATATAAAACCTTAATTAAAAATAGATATTAATTTCGACGGGTTGGACAAAGCCACGATAGCATGTTGGTAGTGCACCTGACCTGGTATGTCATGGGGTGCGGGCACAGAAGGTGCGGGTTCCAATCTTGCACATGGATAATATTTACCCATACAAATTCTTGTTTTTGTAAACGTGATCGAATGGCGATTGAAACTCGCAATAGGCACCCTTTTTAAAATTTGCACCCGAATCATTCCACGGGGCTCCACGAGATATGTGGGGTTAGCCTGATGTAGGTAATGGCCGACCCACTAAAACCTACCGCTTGGGATTCTTAGAACTCTGAGGAGTCGTTCACGACCCGCCACGGTGGACCCTTTTGACACGTCTTTTACTAAGGCGCCTCAACACCAGGGGCGAAAGAGACGCCCTACGCCTTGAGGAGTTTATTTATTTAGTTATACTTAAAGGCACAATATCGGACATCAAACAGAAAACTTATAATAATAACATTAAACAAAAAATAAAAGTGCATGCCTGTGCCCAATGCGGAGACTGTGTGGAGGATGATGTTCTCTACGCCCGCAGTGCGGCTAGGACGGGTGGAGTAGCCCGTGCAGCCGCCTCGTCCCAACACAAGGCACCCTGGACTTTGCTGCCGTTTAACATCAGGTAGAACCGGTAGAATGGATCCATTTGAAGAAGAATAAAAGGCTATGGTGTCATTATGATTAGAGGAGACCACATGTCATGAACTCATTGATGACCATAATTTGGCTGGCTGTTGTCATGGACTAATATGCTATTGTGTAGTACCTTGAAATGCATATCGAACTAAGTAGTTTTGGTTAAAGTTAAATTCTTTATGAAAGTAATTTTAAAAAGAACGAATACTATCTATCTAAAGTAGTACGAAACATACTTAGATCATCATCATCATCTTCTTCCGTCCGATTCCGGCCACGGCAACCGTTTCACCTCCGCTGGTTTTGCCGTTCGTGGGCTCGTGTGTTATTGTGTTTATGAACTTAATTTTAGTTTTTAATACATAATTTTAGCTTTTTAAAATAGTTTAATGTATAAATTTAGCTTAATAAATTTCTTATAATAGGTAAAATATTCAACGAGTAATGTCTGATAGGGCATAGAACACTAAAATGCTATTACCTACATATTATGATTGGCAGGCTATGATAAGATGGTGGTAGCTAGCCAGACGTAATAAAAATCTACCTCAGATGTAGTAATTTTTTCTGGTAAATATCTTACTGTGATTCCTCTTCAGAGGTTAGACATAATATTGTCCAGCTTTTATCCTTTTCCCAATGTAAAAATAGTAAATAAATTTTTGTAGAAAGAATTATTCGTTTTGTATGCTTGTGGTAGCATAACTCAAGCGTGACTTCTACGGTGCTTGTAATGTGAAATGTTTCTATAATGGAACAATATCCCATTAAGTAGTGTTTAGAATAGAGTGGTGGGTTTAATGTGAATATCATTAGAGATGGTGGATCGGCTGGTGGCGTGGCGGCGGCGGGCAGCGGCGGGCGGCGAGTGCGGTCTGTCGGAGCGCGCAGTGCGCAGGGCGGGCGGGGCGCGGCGGGCGGGCGGCCGGCGGTGGTCGGGCGCGCAGTGCTCCTCGCGCAGGACCGGAGTGGTGTTCACTCGGCGGCGCGCCACGGCGCGACATGCCCAGCTGATGTTTATTTATACCGCGAGCTCGGTGGAGGGTGCGCGCGGGAGGCCCTCCCCTCCGCGGCACCACGGTTTCGCGTGATGCAGCCGAGCGAACTTGCCGACACCGCGCACGCCACTAGCGGAAATCCCCCGCAGCGTGGCCTCAACGGTGGCCGTTTCGACTTTGACGATGGTGGTACATACTGTGGTGGGTGGGAGGATGGCAAGGCTCACGGCCACGGCGTGTGTACCGGGCCCAAAGGGCAGGGTGCTTACGCCGGATCCTGGCACTTCGGCTTCGAAGTTTCCGGTGTCTACACCTGGCCCAGGTGAGATAGTGACTTCGCCCGGGGCTCGCACATGCCCGAGCGCAAATCCGCGTCCGAAGCCGCTCCAAAAATAGGCTGCTATTAATAATTGAGTTCGGTGTTTCGCTAGAAAACGTGTGTAACGGCGGTGAAAGTGCCTCATGGCCTAATCTCGGCGAAAATATTCATATCGATCTGTGGATACCTCCTGATAACACCACGTGATAACAGTATCACAGGTAGTATGCTAGTTGGTACATTATTAAACAAACAGATCCATTAAGATTGAATGCGTGATGTATTATCAAATTGTGTTCAATTCCGTATACTTAGTGGAAATGTCCTCGCCATTATTTGAGACATTGGTCAAGATCACCAGTTCATTGAAAATTGCTTTTGTTCAATTATTGCTACTTATGATAAAGCTGCAAAACATTGCGCAGTAAGTGTGTGGCTGAAATAAAAAGAAATAACGTGTTGGTATTCAACAAAGTAGGCCTTACCGTTTTTATTGCGACAATATTGTTGAATACATATACTCATAATGATGAATCAAAGCTGTAAGTTTGACCTCAGACTCAACTAAACATCAAGACAGTTTACGACTTCATAGAAGTTCCACATTATGATTAATGCTTTAGAAACGTTCAATATTAGTCATCACATAATTATAATAAAGACATCACCGTAACTCAAAAAGAATAAAGAAGCATTTCATGTTTTAAATATTTGATGTTTGAGAATAGACTATCAGCCTATTCAGGCTAGCGTACCGCATGTTTACCGGCTTTGTCAAGTAAAAAAAAGGATGTACTTAAATTAAATATCACATCTTCATTGTTCCAATTCACCCGGTTGTTTCTATAGTGTACGAGTACGGTGGTAGAGGTAAAACGTATCCGGTATTTAGGTCATAATGTTTGTTTAGGTTTTAGGAAGGTACATTGATATGGAATATCATACTTCACACGGACATATTAAAAACGTTGCAGCTACCACTTGTTTAAGTAAATAATGGTTACAGCATAAAGCACAAAGTAAACGAACGAGTACCAAACAAAAAAAAAAGTAAACATGGTTACCCTTTTTCAGTTTATCTATAATAAATTATTACAGCAGTGTAAACTTACATACGTCTAAAAAGGAGAAGAGTTTCACTATTATATCACAATTTTACGACAGTTTCTTTATTTTTAATTAGTTGAGCTCACTAAGGAAATAACTACATTACATTGTTTAGAAGTTACCTACTGATTATTCAATAACTTTGATAAAATCTTTTTAATTATTACCTCATCATCATCATCATCATCATCAGCTCCTTTTTTATGTCCCCACTGCTGGGGCACGAGCCTTCCCTATGGATGGGTTCCCTACCCATCCATAGGGAAGGCTAGTCTAGGGAGAACGGGGCATATACCACCACGCGGGCCCAGTGCTGATTGGTGGTTGTTAACGATTGCTAATGCAGCCGGGACCAACTGTTTTACGTATCTTCCGAAGCACGGAGGATCTCGAGATGACAAATTTTTAGTCATCCGGTGACCGGCCTTTGCGAAATTTGCTGCGCGGCCAGTCGTCTATCGCAGCACGAACGAAGTCCATGTCAATATCGGCGGCTGCCTTAATCAAGGATGTCTTGAGTGATTCCAAATTGGGATGAGGCTTTGAGCACGCCTTTTCCTCCAAGTGTTGCCATATCTTGTAATCTAACGGACTCAAATCTGGACTGGAGGAGGGCCAGTCTTCGTGCCGGATGAAGTCGATTTCACGCGCCGCCAGCCAGTCTTGTGTGCTCTTCGCTCTATGAGCTGGCGCCGAATCTTGTTGGAATACCCAGTGCCTGTTATTGAACATGGTATGAGAAACAGGTTCCACAAGATTCGTCAGGACTGTATTTTGATACACAACTGCATTCGTTTTTACACCTTTCTCACAAAAATGTACCTCTGTTAAGCCCCAATAAGAAACTCCCAACCATACCATGAGCGAGGATGGAAAATGACCTCGTTGGACACGCGGAATATGGTTGCTCGCTTCTTCACTACTGTGCGCATACACCTTATCATTTTGTTTGTTGTAGCTCTCTTCTACGGTAAAAGTTTTTTATCCGAAAAAAGAATTTCCCGATATTTTTTTCCCGCGTACCGCTTCAACAAAGTGCGGCATCTCTTCAGTCTCAGGTCCATTAGACGAGCATTCAAACGATGTCCAGTTTTTCTTCGATATGCCCGAAGCCCTAAGTCTTCAATTGACACCCTTTTCACCATGGTTCTGCTTAACCCCATCTGAAGGGCCAACAGTTTCTACTTACGTTTGGGATTTCTTTGAATTCGCGCCTTCACAGCTTTTATCACTGCTGGAGTCCTAACAGACCGAGGGCGACCACTTCTTGACCTGTCATCTACACTAGTCTTCATTGTATCGTTTGATGGTACGATAAACGAATGTTTTGGTTAAATTCAAATTTTTCAGTATGTCAAAAATTTGAATTGGCGCGTAACCGCAACGATGCAACGCAATAACTGCAACACGGTCTTCTTTAAGCGTCCACTCCATATTTAAAAATGAGTAAAATTCTAAAAAGCATACATTTTTATTTTCATGAACAATTCGAAATTCGAATTCAATAAACTTTTTTGTGGCCAGCATTCTAAAAGAAAAGTTTTTACTGTGTGACAATACTTATGACCTGACTGTGTATATATGAATATGATTTTGCTAAACCAAAATTTATATCAAAAAATATATAAATATATATATATATATATATATATATATAGATAACTGGCAATAGGAAGGTTCGATACTTTCAAAACTTTTCAGTCTTGGCGTTAAGAGCTAAAATTAAATATACTCGTACAAAAAGACTTGGAAGCTTTAAAGTACTTAAGCATTAAACTGCGTCGAGCTCAATAAACTTTACAGAGTTATTTATAAATATCTGTAATTCAAAAGTTGCTTAGTTGTTATATACTTTTGTACAATAGGTACTTTGGATACGTTAATATGAAACAAAATTTTACACGACTGCCAAAAAAAGGAGTGTTATGTTTTCAGGGTTCATGTATGTATGTATGTATGTATGTAATGTTTCTTTATTCCACCATAACTTCTAAACGCCTGAACCGATTTAGATACCTCATAAGGTATCGTTACAATCCTTGCATCGTTCCGACTAACATAGGCTAGTAAAAATTTGGAAATTCAACCCCTATGTGGGTAAAATGGGGGATGAAATATTGTATGATGACAATTCGTCATTAATGGAGTTAGAGACTAGAACTTGATGTTTAGCATGATATCTGTAGAGAAAAAACAAAAAATTTATTGTTTTTTCTTGTATAATAAATGTTTACAAATTAAATTACCTAGCACGACATATATTTTATTAAAATTAAACTTATCGCTAAAAGGTACAGACGCCTGCAAATCAACCTATCCAAAACTGTTAAATTTCTTCAACACATTTTCAACCATATTACATAGACATAAAGTTCAAAGTCTATTGAGGAAATTTGAGAGTTTGTGGTAGGTTGATGTGCAGGTGTGTGTACAAAATAAAAATAAATAAAAAAAACACAAATGTTGAAAAATTTCCACTAGCAGGATTTGAACCTGCACCCTTTGATATACCGGGTCAGGTGCTCTCCCATTTGAGCTATCGTGGTTCTAACCAGCCCGCCGAAATTATTCAACACTATTTATTTTTTACTTTGAAAGCCAAAGGCGCCCATTCAATGTCAACAACTGCCATCATTAACATCCGATCATAATATTTTTACAAATACTAAAGATCAGTTAAGAAGTAGGCAAGCTATTTATAAAATGTTTTTGTTTTGTTTATATAATTTTTAACGCAAATTTTGTTGCGAAACATAATCCAATTTCGGCGGGCTGGTTGGAACCACTATAGCTCAATTGGGAGTGCACCTGACCCGGTATGTCAGAAGGGTGCAGATACAAATCCTGCCCGTGAAAACTTTTTCAATATTTGTGTTTTTGTATTTGTTTTGCAACAAAATTTGCGTTAAAAATGATATAAACAAAACAAAAACATTTTAAAAATAAATAATTAAAAAACAGGACTGCCATGACAAAAAAGGCAAAAAAAATGAATGCTTGACATTTCACTTTCATGAATACATATAAATAAATACATGACATCTTGTTTTTGCCTTTTAGTTCTTTTTTTGCCTTTTTTGTCATGGCAGTCGTGTTTTTTAATTACTAATTATCTTCGGAACCTGAAAACAAGTTTTGAAAGATAATAGGTACCTACCTAACACAACTTCTTACTATATATAAACTGTACATGTTTGTACTCGTTTTGGATGGTGGTAGGGCTCAAGTCCGCCAAGGTACCACCATTTTATCTAAATATGTCGCCATAATATCATTGTTGTGTACCGACCGACAGTATGAGATAAGATAGCCTGTGTCTGTGTTGAGGATTCCGGGTAAGGTGCTCTTCCACCTTTGGCCTTACAATCACTTAACATTATGGGAGATGAAGGCCAAGTAAGTAAGTAAAGTCTATAATCGACCACGTACTGATACAGTTATGTAAAGGTAAATGTAACAAAACCATATCTCATTGGTGCTGCGTATATTCCCCCGAAAGTTGATTGTAATACATACCTAACATACTTTGATACTATGCGGGACTATATACAGAACAAGGGCGTCATTAATTATTGCTTATTTGGCGACTTTAACTTGCCTCATCTTGAATGGCATATAGATGGCTGTCAAACAAAACCTATACTAGCGGGTGACGAAAGACCTCCTCACTTTTATTTATTAAATTTTATGTCCATTTTTTTACTGTACCCAAATAAATATATTTAAAAATAATAACAATCGCCTACTGAACATATTTATCACTAGTATACCAAATAGCAAGTCTTTTGCAACTCCAATTACGTT
Organism: Eudonia truncicolella; assembly: GCA_949315975.1. Taxonomy (NCBI): domain Eukaryota; kingdom Metazoa; phylum Arthropoda; class Insecta; order Lepidoptera; family Crambidae; genus Eudonia; species Eudonia truncicolella. The sequence goes on along the minus strand of OX438828.1, from coordinate 8,494,448 downwards.
AGTTCCGTTAGACACCCACCACCCTACATTTTATATACTACTATCTATTGATGAGGTAAGCAAGAGTTTGTCACATAAGGCTCAATAAGGATATTTTGAAGATTGACTGGGATAAATGATTTAAGACTCAGAGTGCTTAACAATGTGTTGATATACTATATGAAAAAAATTATGCTATTATCCGGAAGCATATTCCCACTAAAATCTCTTCAATCTCTAAGTTTCCTGTTTGGTTTAACTCTTCTCTAAAACATATTTTCAGAAATAACAACGCAGCATGGATAAAGTGGAAAAAGTATGAAAATCAGGCTACTATTTAATATTTTCCATGTACAGAGACAGATTTAAAAAAGAGGCAAAAAAATGCTACAGCCTTTATATTAACAGAATTGAAGACAGCATTAAAACTAATATTAAATATTTTTGGTCCTACATTAGTAACTGTAAAAAACAATCAGATATCCCTAACAATATACATTACCTACACTTAAAAGCAGACAGCCCCAGACACATATGTAATCTGTTCTCAGCATTCTTTCAATCGGTATTTCAGCCATCAGAAGTGCCCGGCTCCTATAACATCGGCGATATATGTGACCAAAACACTCGTACAAATAATATAATTTGCAACATAGCACTATCGGATAGCAACATATTGAAATAACTCAAGTCATTAGATGCTACTAAATCGCCTGGTACGGATAATTTACCGTCTATCTTCTTTATAAATACAGCTTCTTCGATTTTTAATCCAATACATACAATATTTGATAAATGTTTCAAAGAGGGTATCTGTCCAAAGGTATGAAAGTCTGCCAGGATTTCCCCGGTGCATAAGGGGGGCTCGAAAACAGGCGTTACTAACTATCGGCCTATCTCTATTATGTGTACCTTGGCGTAGCTTTTTGAAAGGCTAATACACAGCATCATGTACTCTCATATTCACAGTAATATTCTCCCACAGCAGCATGGTTTTGTCTCCAGACGCTCCACAATTATTAATCTCATGGTATATGCAATTGAATTATTTAACAATACGGACGTCAATAAACAAACAGATGCTGTGTATATTGACTTCAAGAAAGCCTTCGATCGAGTAGATCACAAAATTCTGCTGCAAAAAATCGCTTTTAATGGCATTCGGAGGAATCTGTGGAGGTGGTTCAAGTCATATACATGTAATAGAACCCAAAAAGTGGTTATAAATGGCCATAAACCCGAAACCGTTGTGGTAACTTCAGGCGTTCCTCAAGGATGAATAATTGGCCCTTTGCTGTTTGTTATCTTCATAAATGACATATAATACTGTTTTGCGAACTGTAACTTTTTATTATATGCAGATGATTTAAAAATGTACCGTACTGTAGAAGATTTCAACGACTATAATAAATTTCAAGACGACTTGAACCGATTGACGACCTATTTCAACAACAATAAACTTAGTCTTAGCCTAGAAAAGTGTATATGTATAATTTTCACTAAAAAAAAAAATGCCCCAGTAAATTTAACTACTCATTATGTGTTACAAATCTAGACAGGGTACAAAGTATTAGGGATCTAGGTGTTACATTGGACGCTAAACTGACACTGGACATGCACATAGAAAGTATATGCAATAAAGCTTTTAAAATTTACGGTTTTATTAGTCGTGCTAGTAGCGATTTTAAACGGCCAGCTAGGTATATTCAACTATATAAATCCCTATAGGACCCATTTTATAACGAATATTTAGATCAGCTCGAACGAATCTAACACAAATTCTTACGTTACATGCATTTCAAATGTCCCCGTAGGCGACTATCATATTCGATTTTGTTAGAACGACATAAATTATTACATCTGAAATATAGGAGACTACAAGTGCAAGGGATGTTGCTGTATGATTTCTGCCACAATAAATACGATTGTGTAGATTTAATAAATAACATTAGCTACTAAGTGCCAGTCAGACCACGCGTGCGAGCCTGCCGAATTAATAAACTACTCGCTACATCAAGACCCCAGGTAAACGCTCGCCTATGTCTCGGCTGACTGACACTTAAAACAATTACTTTAATGATATAGATGTAATAACACTGTCAATAGTGAAATCAATGAATGAAACTTATTTCATTATATGTATATATATATAGTACAACTTGAAACCATAACTTATAATCATTAAGCTAATAGTCATATAACTCTCAACTTTATAATATTTATCAGTGGTTAACGGTGTTGGTTTCACAATTATTAAGCAATAAATTACCTAAACTGTTGTATGTAATATATTATAGTGAAACCGTTTGTTTGACCCCAATAAATAAAAATAAAAAAAGTAATGCTTACCCATAAAGAGAAAAAAATGGGCCTTCCTTCTGCGGACTTTTTTGCGGAAAGTGAAGAGTCATTTCTGCGGTTTTGCTTTATTTTCTAAAATTTGTGTTATGTCAATATTAATGTGAAATAATGGTGGATTATTAACCGTTAAGTTGTTCGTAAGTGCGGCTGAGTATTGGCAAATGAAACAAAACAGTGCAATTTTACTTTTCAAATACTCTCAAGAAGAATTAGTAAAGCCCCACATCTTTACTGAAATGCTCGAGGAGTATATCATTTCTCACTTCTCATTTCTATTATCATTCATCATCATCATACTGGAAGGAAATATTGTATATTTATGTATTACTTGTAAGAAAAATTACTTTGACACTGGCTAAATGTGCTAATCGCACGAAGCCATCTAAAAGAAAAAAAAAAGATAAAAAAATCTATATTTAAATTAGCCAACTACCTATTTATAATCAAGAAAACTTTATTTGTATAACATAGAAAATGCTGTTTGTTAGCCTCACTAGTTGAGGTTCCCGGGTGGAGTGCGCTTCCATCATTGGCCTTATCATCATTTATTTATCATGTGAGATCAAGGCACTGTGCTTACCCGTAAAATATATTAACAGGTTGACCGCCGTCGGACACAGACACAATAGAAATTCAATTGTTTGTCAGTCAAATGGCGTATAAGGTATAAAACAAATAAAAAAACGGAAAAGCTTTAATTTCTCAAAGCTTGCTTATTGCAGTTTTTAGTAGCAAAATACAAGATTGAACTTTACTTACTTACTTTACTTTTTCTTTTAACACAGAATAATTTCTTTTAATATATAAATGTTGAACATTATTAAACCTATTTTTGTCTGCCACAAAATTCGAAACAAAATTATGATCAATTACAACCATTTTTCTAAATTTGAATCTGCTCTGAATTTGAATATGAAAAAAGTGTAAAAAGTACGCTAATCTGTACTTTTGTAACCAACACATACCTAGCACTTATTATAACAGAGAAAAGTATATCCTTAATAATAATTGTTTGTCTGGAAGACATCGCTTTAAAGCGAAAAGATCGCAAAATTTTAATTTGTGTTTGTCCGAGTTAATTCTTCACTGATTTTTTCCTGGTGTTACCATAGTAACAGCATTAGGTACGTAAAGGTGTATCTAGTAGTATATATCTACACAGTGCGAGAGACCTTGTACTGAGAAGAATATTATAATAGCATATTAGAACTACTTTCAGTACCAAACATTTATTGTTATTCACTTAAGGTAGTGGCACCAGTGTCCGCTAGAAACCAGAGGTCGACATTCTTTTCTTTTAATCGTTAAAAATAAGAGCCAGCAGCTGATTTATTACATTAGCAACAATTGAATAGAGGCCACCTGGTTTCCTAGCTGTCATCCAGAAAAAAACAAAGAAATTCATTTATTATTTACCCGACTTCGTCAGGAGGAGGGTTATGTTTTACGAGTGTATGTATGTATGTATGTATGTATGTATATATGTATGTATGTATGTATGTATGTATGTATGTATGTATGTATGTATGTATGTATGTATGTATGTATGTATGTATGTATGTATGTATGTATGTATGTATGTATGTATGTATGTATGTATGTATGTATGTATGTATGTATGTATGTATGTATGTATGTATGTATGTATGTATGTATGTATGTATGTATGTATGTATGTATGTATGTATGTATGTATGTATGTATGTATGTATGTATGTATGTATGTATGTATGTATGTATGTATGTATGTCTGTTTCTTTTTCCACTTTTTAGTTTTCTAGCGACGAAAACTGGTTGACGAACACTGGGGTATTGTGTCGAACACACCACACAACTTGCACTTAAAACAAATCACTTAGTTATCGATTGATACAACGTTTTGGGTTCACAAGTCTAGTTCGCGCCCTCTGCAGAAGTCCAACAAAAATTCAAGGAATATCTCCATCTACCTATAATCATACGTCGCTCTTGAATGTCGATAGGAACGTTTCGTCCACCAGGATCCTCTAGCCTGATCCTTCAGGGGATCCTCGTGAACTCATCTGTTCATCAGGATCCGTTTTAATAAAAAGTAAGTAATGACAATATCACACTGTTAAAAAATTAAAAAAAAATATTTAACAATTTCTAAGAAATGGCCTACTGTTATGTCATTATTTAATAATTCTAGCTGCGTTTCCTGTATAAACTTATCAATTGCAATTTGATCAGTCTTGCGAGCTTTTTTCGGTTGCCTTAGCTTTTGTTCTCATGTGTTCAGTAACTGTACAATATTCGAGCGTTTTCGACCAATCATTTTGATTAAACCCGAGTTCCAACTTTCAATAAATAATAAACAATAATAATACTAATAGCACACGTTGAGGCCGGATATTGTAGAAATCCTTGGAAGATGATTACGAGTATGCCGAAAGCTTTCGGTTGATATGAAAACAAACCTCTCGGCTGCCGTAAATACAGACACAATAGAATTTTAATTGATGCCGCCGTAGATTCACGTTCCAGAATTTCAAAACAAAAGAGAACAATGACATGTAACATTGTTTTGTTAAAATACAATGTTTTTAAGTGTAGGTCTAAAAACCTGCAAATCCAATTTTTAAAGTTAAAAGCTTTGTGTTTTTAACGCATGTATTGTCACTTTTACATACCCAACCTTTTCAAGTGAAACTTTTCGGTTGTTTAAGAGACCACTTGAAACTACCTTTCAGGTGACAATGGATGGTGTAGGGATTCGGAATCCTTTGTAAAGAAGGACAAGGTTTACTTTATTGCGCAAATAAAACGGCTTTTTACAGTTATGAACATCATTATCGGCACCTTTTTCGGCCTATGGACGTTGTATTGTTAAGCTCGGCTTTCCTATAGGAAAAGTATATAGTTATGTAAATAAGGCCGTAACAATGCGAGTAAATCTCACACTTGTTCACCAGCCAGTTCTTTTCAGCTTAGGGATTATCCACCTCTTTGGCCTAGTTATTGTCTACTTACTACTCTCAGACCCACCCACAGCTCCTCAGTTCTCAAATAATAATATGATTGTTATCAGTTTGGTTGGTGGTATAGCTTATTCTAACCTAACAAGCTCTTATGTTAGTAGCTCTTATCTAAGTCAAGTTATAACGAAGTTAGTATATTTAGCCAGATTCCCGTAGTGAGAGATTTCAAATGTATAGTGTTTTTATTCCACCTTCAGCCCCATCATTCGCACGTACCAATATGTGAGATGAAGGCTCCCATTGTGGCATTAAAAAGACATGCAACTTTTTTTTCATATTTATGGAATAAAAGCATCTCTAGTGCAATTAACTTTAGAGTTCCACATGTAATGGTGTTACGGAGTACATACTCCTTTTTAAGGTAAGACAGAATAAGGATCCCGTTATTAATTACTCTAATGAGAGTGAACATGATAGTTTAAAAAGTTTCTCCTTTTTAAGTTTATTTATTTATTTGTTTTATTTTTATATTAAAAGGAGGCAAACGAGCAGGCGGGTCACCTGCAAAACCAAAGTAATCGCAGATGCGTTGCCGGCCTTGAGGAAGGAGTTGGATATATACTTTTTTTACTTTTCTAATGTCAACCTTCTTTTGTTTTATTTTTCTCGCTCTTGTCTTGTCATAACAACTGCTAATTTGTTGGTATGTTTTATCGTAAAATAAAGTATTTTCTTCTTTTAATTATAATTATGTCTTTACTTGGCTTCTTGTTCCCTAATACACAGAACCTTTTTCCCTTTCGCCTCTTCCGTTACAAATGGTACAGTTAAGTACAGCTTTCATCTTCGACTCTTATGTAATAATGTTATCCATGATTATAAATATTATATTGCTCGCCCAATGCAAAACACACTCATCAACCAATACAGCTCTGCTAAGCAACCGCAATTCTTCCTATCAAAGAGTTTTTAATTTGATCCATATCAGTAATAAGCACACTGTAAGATTGGTAACTGCTATGAATGATTTCTTCAGTACAAAATTCAGACAGAAAATATTCAGAAAACAATATGTTTTGGGGCGAAGCAACGTTTTCACAACGTGTTCTTTATGCCATGCATGGCCATTAAATACTTCTTGAAACATAAAAATCCTTATTTACGTATAAAAGTCACAGAATTTTCCTTTAACAGTTGTAGCTACTTAATTAAAAGTTTTATTTGACTTTGGGTGGTGGCACCAGTTGTTCGACTAGAACCAGTAATCGAATTTTTTTTCCTTTAATCATTAGAAATAGGGGTCAGCAACAAATTTGTGACTCTAGCGACAATTTCATACAGACCACCTGCTTCCTAGCTGTCATCCAGTCACCTTCATCATAATTATCTTAGCCAAAAGACGTCCACTGCTGGACAAAGGCCTCCCCCAAGGATCTCCACTACGACCGGTTTTGTGCTGCATCCAGCGGCTTCCCGCGACCTTCACCAGATCGTCGGTCTACCTTGTTGGAGGCCTGCCCACACTGCGCGCCACATCCAGTATTTCAATGAAATTGTATATTATTTTTTGGCGATTAAAACTGATGTCCAGCACTAGGCTTTTGCGCTGACGAAAACTGACGGTTTTCAGACTCTAATGCGCAAAAATGTGGCGTCGCTGATGAATCAATTGTGGGGGAGTGACAATAGCATCCTGAGGACAGTGGCAGCGGAGCCGCATGCGCCTATATTAAGGCACTTCGGGCGAACTATGACTAAAAGTCGCAAACAGCACCGGGTCGCGTTCGCATGGAGTGCCACTTCGGTACATGATAAAATAATGGTTATAATTTTAATTGCGTTGCACCCAAATGTATTTAAGCTAACACCTATTTTTAAGTTACTGTTACTAACCCATGGACCTTACTAGTCTGAAATAAAAAGGTTTGATTTGATTGTCGAATACTAATGCCGCTACGAAAGAAATACAAGTAAATTATGGCAAATTAAAGATGACAGGTTTGAAAGCTATATCCTTTTATAACTACGCTATTTTAATGCTACTGTGAGATATTTTACCAAAAAGAAGCCTAAATAAATCGGTAACGGCATTCTTTCGCCGGTTTTGTAACAACACAATAAATATACAACAATACAGTTTAGTTTAGTATTCAAAGCAACAGTTTCTCATGCACATAATTATTATTATGTTATTACCAAAACTTACTCGTATAATAATCATGACACGATAAACATTTACGTGCAATCGCAACACACGCTAAACTCTTCCATCGATAAAATTAAAAATACTAGGTATAGAAGTAATGAAATGGTCATGCTTTTACCATTCTGTTTAAAAAGAATCGCAGTGTATGCATGCCGCCTCAATTGGTTTCACTGCGTTAATGAATGGGTTTCTTGAAAATTATTGGTCATAGCGGAACAAGACTCGGGCATACTGCACCAAGCGCTGTATAATTTAAAGTGAGCGAGATATATTATTCATATTTGCGCTATCTGAAACCACCTTTCATACATATAGCTATTGCTATTTCAACTATGTATATAGCAGGTATGGGCTATAAATATATATTCTCGTATTGTTTATATGTTTGATCATCTTATTGGTGGTTTAATTTAGCTTTCTAAAAGAAAAACTCGCGTGTCATACGATATTAATGCAAGAAAATATTTCTCCCTCTTTATGTGGTGCTAATGAACTACGTTTGCTTTACATTAATAGATCGATAGAATAAATGGTATATGGCTCTGTCAGAATGCGTAACCGCGCCAGGCCTTCCGGTTATATCTTAGCCACCCCGCTCGCCGGCCAATCCAACCCACTTTCATCAGGTCATTGCTCCATCCGAGCAGGGGGCATCCCGACCGACATTCTTATTTCTGCCTGACCTCCATTCTATAAAAATCCTTATAACTTATTATTCCTTCAAGATTTTTTATACACTGCAGAGTATGCCTCTTGTCACGTTTAATTTTGTGACAACTTGTAGGTATAATACGTAAGATTGCATCATTTACGAACAGATAATGATAGACGATTTCGGCGGCGGCGAAAAAGCTTGTTAACAAACATGTTAAATAAAAAATGCACAGGTAACTATTAACTTAAATACCTACAAAATAATGTTGAAAGGAATAAAGAAATACTTACTTACAAGACTATAAAGGGAACTCCTAACTGACTGACTGGGTCATCACACCACCATCGAATCAGCTGCAAACGACTCTACTGAACCTCAACATTCTAAATCTGTAACTAAACAAATCCTTTTAAACAGGCAAAAAGGTTTTTAGGGTTCCGTAGTCAACAAGGAACCCTTATAGTTTCGCCATGTCCGTCTGTCTGCCTGTCTGTCCCCAGCCTAGCTCATAGACTTTTAGTACTAGAAAGCTGTAATTTGGCATAGGTATACATAATTAATCACGCCGACAAAGTAGTGAAGTAAAATTTTAAAAAATGGTGAAATGGGGATGTCTTTTGTTTTTCTTGTCTACCCTATAGTGTGGGGTGTCGTTGGATAGCAATTTCAAAAATATTGCAGGTTTGTGGAAACAGTTTTTTGATTGAGGCTATTAAGCTATAAAGTGCAAAATTTTGTTGGGGTCAAGTGTGTGTCAATGGTTGTTTTTGGATACGTGAAAAAATCACGGTAGTTGTATATATAACGAAGTTAAAAGGAAAACTATCACAGCTAAGTAGGCTTTACAAGTTTACGAGTAACAGTCGACCAACTTATAAAATGTACTTGGCGCAGTACAAATTCCTCATTGGGAACTACTTAAATAACTTTGTCAGGTGCGTGAAACCGGTAGTATCTACATTAAATAAATGTTCATAAAAGCCCTCTTCTCAGAGTTCGCATTATTGAGATGGGCTACGGAACCCTAAACTGCGCGTGGCCCGACACGTACTCCGTACTCCGTAATTAGGAGGTTGGTTTTTACATTTCAGTGGATGTACTTACTTGAATAAATGTCCACCGAACAATAAAAATAGAAACGTAATTACAGCAAAAGCCTCTTTTCTATTTGTATATTGATTAATCTTTTTTTTAATCTGAATTCTTTCTTACCACGGAAAATTTTACTTATCTTTTAATATTTAAATGTAACATTTCCATTAATAATAATAAAGACCGTAAGGTATTCGTTATCCACAGAAATTTTCTTATATATTTAATGTTATAAACAGTAGTTTCAATGCAATAATCACGTAATGTGATATACCTTTATGGTAAGTTTCTATTGTTCTTTCACATGTGCGTTCAAATTATAAGATTAACTAATGAGTAGGTATTAATAATAAGAATATGTCACGTTTAGCTCTTCCAATAAAGACTGACTAATGATAGGTCATGTAAAATAAGCAAAAATCTCTTTACCCGTACCACTTTTTAGTTTCTCATTGATATGTAATTTGCTACCTTATAACGATGTAAACACCGGAATTACACCGCATTTACATCGTAATAAGGTAGAAAATTGCATATCAATAAATAAATAATGAAAACGAAAATGCTTATTTACCAAAAATTAAACATTTTCATTTTCATTTTTCATTTTCATTATTTATTTATTGATATGTAATTTTCTACCTTATAACGATGTAAACATCGTAATTACTTATAAATAAATAAATATGAGACAACATTGTTCTGATCCCAAGGTAAGTAGCTAAAGCACTGGTTTCACGGAAATCAGAAACAACGACGGTACCACAACTACCCAGACCCGACACAATATCGAAAAGTTCGTTTTCGACATTGACCCGACCGGGAATCGAACCCGGGACCTCAGAGTTAGCGCTGCCCAAAGTCCGGCGTGCAATCCACTCGGCTACGGAGGTCGTCAAATTATATTCTTTGAGATTTATTTGCCAAAGTTTTTGTAAGGGTTCCATTACAACAGAGAAACGAACGTGTACTCATTGTTAGTTTTGTGTTGAGGAATTTCTTTCGCTTCCGTTTTGTAACTTTATGTTTCTTCGTCTACAATTGTATTATTGCATGTTAACAAAGTTCTCATTTACATTTTATTATATGGTCGTACTCGAGTGTACATATATACTACGTTTCTAGTGCGGCGCATCGTTGATTGTATTATAATTTAACTTGCTCCCCGCCCGCTACTTGTCCGCATTGACGTAGTCTCAACGTACTCTCCAGTATCACTAGGCAAAAATTCACGTCGATCCGTTGCTCCGTTTTAAACGTGGAAGAGAGACAAACAAAACAAAATATTTCCAAATTCCAACCGAAAAGTTTAACCGATAAAAAGTTTTTTATTTAAAATTAAATGTTCATTAAACAATTGATTGTAGATTAACAAACATCGAGTTTAGGATATTAAAATAGATAGTGATAAATACAGACGTTTATTTTTTTTACAAGATCACCCAGGAAAACAGAGGACATAAGTACGTAAAATCAATATAACTAAGTATTGAGAAAATAAACAGTTACCAGTTACCGTGAAAACACTTCTAGTTATCATAATACAGCAAACAGAATAATAGCAAAGGCTAAGTCACTTTCAATAGCCAATAATTTCTGGGACCGGTTATTTGATCTAATAAATGATTGTAATGTCTATAGCCGTAAAGGGGAAATGCCAGTAACGCGGGACAATACTCAGTAACAACATTTCGACAAATTGTTATGTTGTAAAATATATATTTTTATTAATATCTTACATGCTGTATCTACTAAAGCAGGAAAAATTACAAAACAAAACAACAATAACATTACATACTTTTTTACAAAACTAAAATATGGCGTCAAAAAATCTCCTCAGCGTCGCTGTCGACTGGTAATGTACCCAAGAGACTGGGGTATTGCCACGTTGTATGGCAATGCTTAACCTCTAGCCAAGGTAAAAACCAGCCCTTGGGTTATGGGAAGTGTCAACCAGCCGTTTGGAGATGTCATTAAACAAAACATGAGCACTCGGACCCTAAGGCCCGAGGGCTTCAACCCCAAACGGCTCGAAAATATAATTGCCGTTAAGGTTATACTTTCGCCGTTTGAGGTTTTCTGCAGCCGCAGCAGAATTGAATTTGTAATCATAGTCTTAATTATTTTCTAGTGGTACTAGATCTAGATAATTAATTAAGTTATGAACTGTGCCTAGAACGTTATTAAAGAATTTTGAGAAAACTGTATTTATTTTAAAACAAATTCTTAATATTCTTACATACCTTAATTATACATTTTTATATTATTTACGTTACTTTCATTATATTTTTTAACATTATTTATTACGAAAAAAAGGCTCATTCGGAAGTGATTCTTTGCTGTCATATTTTGTAGGTATGCACGTACAGTCACGAGCATGAACTTGTATACACTTTTGTGTAGATTTGACTCTTATTCCGTTCTATTAAGAGTTACATTGCTTACATGTTAATGCTCGTGTGTTTTTTGTGTAATATATTCAAGCGCGTGTGCTTAAGACTTAGGACTGCGTACGTAGTAACTAATAAAATGAGAAATTGTTTGCCAATGAAGCAACTTTACCTCGTTTGTCACCAGGAGACGCTCGCTCAATGCCGTACGAATTCTCGTTTTCGTTAACGTAATCGAAGCACTGGTCTTATATAGTAATAATAATAAATTAATCTTGAAGTGGCGACGGAAGCAATTCCTGCCCTCTAGAAAAATTTGATAATGAAATGAAGGTATACGCTACCAGTTGCACTGTATTTACAATAACGTTGCAATAAGCAGACAGTAGTTGTCTGCTTATTGCAACTATGATCAACCGTTTCGTGCGAATTCCGGAGCATGAAGCACGATATAGGAATTCGTTAGGCTATTTGGTCTGCTATCCAGATTTGGTTTGCGATAAATTATTGACTTTTATGATCGGAACTTGCGTTTCCTGGCTCGAAGGTCAGCTTCTCACACTCGAAAGAAGGAAAACGAGATTATCATGTACGGTAGAACGGGGTTACTTTCAAATCAAGTTTAACTTTGATCACAAGTTCCTGTTCTCTACAGTTGTTTTCCACATGTAGTTTTACGGTAGTCTGGAGGAAATTGTACTAGAGACACCTAAAACGCTATTAGGGATACCCATATCTGTATAGCTACTTAAGGATTTATAGCTGCGATCAATATTATACTTATATCAAAAGTAAACCCCATCCTACGTACGAGTATTTGGTAAACGACTCTTTATTTATAACATTTGCTACATACGTTTCCTTCGAGCAAATTGCACGTAGACCTTAGCCAATAGCGGTAAATTATAGTAAAAAAATATATAAGTACATACCTTAGTATAAAAAAAAACATTTGTGTTTTTGTAATTTGTTTCGCAACAAAAATTTGCGTTATAATTATATAAACAAAACAAAAACATTTTACCTTAGTATAATTCCCCCAATGTACAGTCTGTAATTCGGCTTGCTAAGACTTAAGAAAGCCATATGAAACTGTTATTGTGCGTAGTTGGTCTTCTATCGATTAGGCAAATAACATTAGCATTCAAAGGTCATTCGTAAATAAGTAGCTGACTACGATACCGATCTGCAGTTACACAATCTAACACTTTTAGTGGTTTTATTTGTAGCTTTCAATTATGTTAATATTTTTTTCTCATCAAATGTGCCTTATCTATCTAAAGGAACGCTCGGCCGTGGCAGTGAGACGTTTATGTGTATGATGATGATGACTCATCAAATGAATCATAAAAACCCCATCTACATTTGTATTTCATATTCGATATTTCAAATACAATTCATCCTTTGTTGCATTTCGCAACTAAGGCATTTTATATGCTGTTACTCACTTTGTTCTGTGTTGTTATTAAACAGTAAAGCAGAAAGAAATTATTAAACTAAATAGTGTAAAAATAACGAATCGATCATTAATCATATGATTTTAAAAGATTATTTTTTGATTTAACTCGGAAAATGAACTAGGGTAATAGCACCAGTGTTGGACAGGAACTAGAGATCGACACTGTTTTCTTGTAATCATTAAAATAGGAGACTGGAACAGATTAGTTAGTTTAGCGACAACTTCATCCAGACGGTGTGTGTGAAGCAGGTGTGCTTCCTAGCTGTCATCCAGCAAAATTTCAATGAAACTCTATATTATTTTATGGTGACAAAAATTATGTTAATGGTTTTAAAAAGCTGGAAAACTGGTACCACTACCCTATGCATAGTTACACTTTAAAACGTATTTGAATACTTAGAAGATTCACTATGAAACTAATGCACTTTGGTTCCCAAGCTTAAACAAATTTATTTGACCAAAAGCCATGGACTAATAAAAGTGAACATTTGAATCACGACCTTATATTGAAAAGTCAAATTAACTTATTAAATTTTAGTAGAAATAGTAGTTCTGTATAGCCTATCAAAATTAGCTGGGAGAAACTGGATGCAGATAGACCGAGGCTAGAAAAGATAGCTTACAATTGAGTTGTCTCTCAACTCAGCCGTAGATAGCTTAGCCTAGCTATTGCTTATTAGGAAGTGATCAAACCTAAACCAAGCGAGTAGCATCCTGAGGTTTCCAATAAAACAAATGGAAGATAGACAGAACGTGCGGTTCGGCGAGGCGCGTCAACGTCAAGATTACGCACGCCGCGCCGCGCACGCTCCCCGCACGTGGCCCCAGCTATGAATACGTACAGTCACGAGCACCAATATGTCTACATTTTGACTCTTATTCCATTGTATTAAGGCATACATATTTTTGCTCGTGACTGTACATCTAGCAGAGTTCCGAGAGAGCTGCGCGCTCCACCTCAACAACCAGAAGAAAGATCCTCTTTATATTACGTCCAGCGTGCTATACGATATCCAATATGTTTACCTTGACGTGAGCAACTCCACATTCACCTATGATTTGCGTCAAACTTCAACTCAACTCGCGCGCATGCATAGGTCAGTAGCTAATATCGGACTAAGTCGTGCTACTGTTAAAGATATGTACGAGACGTACGTACATACTCGTACATATGTGTTCATCCTAATTTATAGTTGAATATATGTATTTATGAATGAAACTTTCATAAGATTCAGTTTCTTTATTATTTCTTGATTCAAATGAAGAAAAGCAAGATTTGTTTGAATAATTCATACCCAATATTAAATATTTCCATTAACTTACATCAACAGTAAGATAATATCACCGTCTTGATAATATCTTATTCACGATTCAAATTAATGGAACCGTTTTGTATTAGTCACTTACATTATTACATTGTGAAACACTTTAATACTGAAGACGCAGCAATTCGAAAGCATGACTATAAAATAATTTAAAATGCCGGGTATTTTACCGTAACATTGACTTATTCCTAAAATAAGCAGGTGTGGGCGTTTTTATTAGACGCAATCAACGTAACTGGAGGGGCAGTGTCGTTGACTCACCCCAGGCGTGCTGCTGACCGACATTCGGAGAAATGTTTTTGTAAAAACGTCTGGTGCAAAAATAATAAATCTGAAATCGTCATCCACAAAATAAATCAATAAGGGAGTCAAACTGTTGCTCATTAGATATAACAAGAACAGGAAATATTCCGATGTACGAATAGATTTATTTTTTATTTATGCGACTACGGAAAAGTAGGTGTTCGTAGCCGTCCGTCGGAGCGTTGCTACGTTTCGTAGCAAAGGGTCCGCTTTTTTAAAGCTTTCCGTAGCAGCTACGCAACGTTCCGCTTCGTTTATTCTTTATAATTTTATTATTCTAGTGATATCTTTGTATAAATGATTACTATAAACTGTTGAATAGTTAATAATAAACTTGCTACGTTATTTTTAAAACATATTGTTTTACTAGAACTTTTTCAAGCAACTTTTGTCAGCAAAAGTTTTCAGTACTAACTAAAAAACTACTGGATATAATACTGAATACTACATAGTATAATATTCAGATAAAATAACACTAGGATAATTCCTAACTGTCGTATTTATTTCGTTTAGTTCTAAATATATATGAATATTTTTACTATCTTTTGAAAAGGATTGCTTTTTAATATCTCTTATCTAATCTTATTATACTTAGAATGCGCGTCAAATTTATATAAATACTTAAAACGGCGTCTTGTGCAGGCAACTTTCGTCCAAAAACAGTTCCTGTCGCATTCGACCCTTTACCCTATAGGCAAATTACCCGATAGACGTGTTATGTCCATTGTGCCTTCCAAGCAATGATAGCAATGAAGCTCTTCAATATAATTTTAACATCGGAAAATGTACATAATAAAATAAGTACTTGGTTTCGTTACATTACAATCATTACATCATTATATTTTAACAATCATTATAATATGAGCAATAAATACAAAGCAAAATAAACACAAAGTTACAATATAAAGACTTCAGCCTGTAACGTAATAAACTAATAGCACGTCTTTGTCATGTAAAACTTCTTTACCTAACAAATATTACACCTATTTTTAAGGAAAAACAGGCCAAAAAGGCCAAACTTTAAACAGGTTTAGCGACCTGTCCTTGTCGTCAAGGCCAATTGTCTTCAAAGCCAGTCTGTTGGTTTTACTTGTAATATTCAGTTACGGTGCCGCAGTGTGTAACCGATGTGTTATAAATAGAGGTCGGAGTCGCGGGTTGCTCGACCGATCCGATGTGCAGAACAGACCATTCCATTATCTTACACGACTATAAAAACTGAAAGGATTTCTATGGTCTGTCTATGTACATGTATTTGTGTTATTTTATATTTAGATAGCTAGCTATTCTCCCTTGTATACCGACTTCGTGCGTTATCTGCCGAAATTAAAAACGTTCGAACAATAGACTTGATAGTACGCCAAGACATGAATATGCCTACAATTAAATAACGTTTCTGAATATAGAGCGTAATTTTGGATGGGAATTACAGGCGACGATTTCGTCGCCTGTAATGTTCGTGTCTCGTTTTATGTCGTTTAGCTGTGCTATGCGTTGCGTATGCGCATGGTTTGCGTTTCAAGTTACTTTTCTGTAACCTTACACTCAGAACAATAACTAACGCTATTAGTAATTAATATTATAGTGAGACCTTACCATATATTTATGGCTAATCATTTTGACATCATTTTACACTCTTGAGTGTAAAACGCAAGAGAGAGAATAAGTTAATCCGAAGCCATTTAGTTTATTGGATCCCAATAAAGGCATCAACGTAAAGGCTTAATTAAACTCTTTTTAGATCTGGTCTGTCTGAAAGAATAATTCAATGAAAGAAGAATATTTCAACAAACCTTATATACATTTAGCATGGACATACATTAGTATGGATCATCAATGGAAAATTTTGTATACCAATATATTCAATTTCTGATGAAAGGTTTGACCTGTTGTACTTTTATCATTAAATTGGAAATGAAAAAATAGTTAAATAATTCATTTTCATTCAATGCAATTCATTCATTCCATATTGACTACCACAAAACCCAGAAATGATAAGATTCTAAGAGTATAATACGAGTACAATGTGTATAATTTAAACAAAACTTAACGCTAGTAAAATAAATGAAAAACATGCTTACTTTTATAACGAGCGAATAATGTTAACTCATGGACAAAGTGTTAGTTCCTACACACGTTTCAACATTAAAAAATAATAGGACCATCCACCACGGAATGGAGTATGTCACTTACTATTCAAATCAGTTAAAAGGTCCTACTAATTAAGTACAACATAGATACCCTGTTTTTATTGCTCTTTGTTACGAACCCATCGCAAATTATTGAAATCTGAGTTTATAAGATGTATAAAGCAATGAAAAATCATGTTTCATATCGTAAAAATAATAATATTTATTGTACAGTCGCCTGCACATCAACCTACCACAAACTACAAAATTTCTTCAATAGACTTTGAACTTTATGTCTGAGGCATATGGTTGACAATGTATTGAAGAAATTTGGCAGTTTTGTATAGGTTGATGTGCAGACGTGTGTACATGTAGAGAATGTAAATGTTACTACAAGTTTTAAATTCATTGTTCATGCATGTGGTAATAGGAACAAAAGTACAAAGAGTACAAAAGACGGAAGACCCACCTCGCCCGCTTGTTAATATTCTAACCTGTATTAAGGAAAGTAGAATGGCAGTTTCTACACTACCAACCCGAAAAGATTATAAACCTTAATACCTGCGCCAAGGTGCCGTTTTTCAACAAATACTTAATCAAGTCATGAATACGTCGTTTATATGTTGAATAGTTTAATTTAGTCTGTAAGTTTCCAAAAGGTTTAAGGCACTAAGGAGCAATCATTGTAAGTTTTTTTATGGAACGAAAAAGTAAAGCATAAGAAACAGTACCATAGATTTAATGTACAAACACATCATCAAACAACTCATATACGTCCCCACTGCTGGGGCACGAAACTTCCCTATGGATGAATAGGGAGAACGGGCCATAAACCACCACGCTGGCCCAGTGCGGATTGGAGGTTGTTAACGACTGCTAATACAGCCGCTAAAGAAATTTAGTGACTCGTTTCTTTGACGCACTTCCAAAAGATGGAATAGTCTACCAGCACAAGTTTTCCCTCCTTCCTATGATATGGGGTCTTTCAAACGAGGCGTGAAGAGGCATCTTGTGGGCCGGCAGGGTGACGGTGACTGATGCTGCGTTGTTTTCACGCTGTACCAGTTGTCCTTGCGTCTGGACTCTATTTCCACTTAACATCAGGTGGAGTGGAGTAATTTGTCGAACTATGTATAAAAAAAACCAACGGCTTTACGTGACTTTTAAGCACGGAGGAGCTCGAGATGATAAATTTTTGGTCACGCATCCGATTACCGGGCTTTGCGAAAGTTACTTAACCTTAGCAATCGCAGACCGGGCGCGTTAATCACTGCGCCAACGAGCTCTATATAAATATAATATAATCTTAATATAAACACAATCGTGTCATAAACAATCCATAATTAAGTTAGCGGTTCAGTAATCGTGTGTGTTCAAGTAAAACCTAGTTTTAGACGCACCCAGAACCCAGGTTTGCCTAATTTAGAGTGCCTATACCTTAACTGGATTTAAGATTTCGCGACTTAATTTTGTCTACTTCTTGTATTCTTACCAATATAGTAAGTTTAAACTTCACACATTTTTAGGGTTCCGTAGTCATCAAGGAACCCTTATAGTTTCGCCATGTCGGTCTATCTGTCTGTCTGTCTGTTTCCAGCCTAGCTCATAGACTCTTAGTACTAGAAAGCTGTAATTTGGCATGGATATACATATTAATCACGCCAACAAAGTAGTGAAGTAAAATTTTGAAAACACTTACACACACAAACACCGACACGCACTTGGCCGGTTTTTTATTTCTCAATTCGTGACAAACGTCTTTTCATATGTAAATGGCCTATTCTTCGACCGTGTTTTTTTCATGCCTGACGCAACATCGGCAATCTTGGTATCATCAAACTATTTGGTTTAAACAGCTACGGCTATGATGGACACAAACTTTAGCGAACTGGGCGTTTACAAAAAAGTCAATCTTAACAAAAAAAACATTCGAATTATTTTCAAAACAGATTGTAGGAACCATTTTCATTTCATCATGCTTTTATTTTAATTAGTTTAGTTTTGAAACACTTGACACACCCACAGAGTTAATAGGTATATTATTTGTAGAAATGAGAGTTAATTTAGTAATGAGTGTTCATGTAACTTCTTGAGTAGGTACTTCGCTGCTTTTTTATCTATTGTCTACTAAAATTTTGTTATTTATATCTAATGTTATTATGAGGGTGTATAACTGTAACTGATTGTCTTCCTATCACTAAACAAATTCATTTTATAATTATGATCACAAATATGCTTACGTTACATACACTTCAGGGGTGCACCATTATTCCTTTATAATCTATTCTTCTATCTTTATAGTCTATTACTTTGTAAGGTTTAATGAACTCTTTATGTTGAACACGAACATTTGCACTTGATTCTATCATCGACATTGCATGCTTAAACAGTCGAGTTCAATAATATCTCAACGGTTTAGGACCTTGTCGCTCTATTGTACCTACTATTAATGATCTCCAAGGAATATAAAATTGACAGAAGTTATTTTGACACGGTACAAAAGTGCTTATACTATTACTCGTACTAAACTAGACTGAAAAATGCTTAACAGTTGTTATCTTTCTGCTCTCTTTCTCCATATGAATGAACTTTAACTACGCAAAATCTCACGCTCTTCCGTGCTCGCAATGTGCTTATAAGAGGGGTGCAAACATTTTTTTTCACGTATTATCTTAAACATATGTAATTTTACACACGATAACATCATTGGATGTGCACCTGACGCGGTATATCAGACAGTGCAGGTTCAAGCCCCGCTTATGAAACAAAAATTGCGTTAAAAAACTCGTGAAAAACTTTTCCAAAATGCTTAGTGTTAACAATGTTTATATTTTTTTCCTAATCTTTGTTTCAGTGGCAGTTCGTTCGAGGGCCAGTGGCAAAATGGCAAACGGCACGGACTGGGCGTGGAGACGCGCGACCGGTGGCTGTACCGCGGCGAGTGGACACAAGGCTACAAGGGCCGCTACGGCGTGCGCCAGAGCACCACCAGCAACGCCAAGTACGAGGGCACCTGGGCCAACGGGCTGCAGGACGGATACGGCTCCGAGACCTACGCAGACGGCGGTCAGTATCCACACGAAATAACTTATAGTAAAATCGGTGTACAAACTAAATGGTCGATAAGATTTGTCATTTAAAAAAAAAAGGAAAAAATAAGAAATTATTTTTAAACATTTTTGGTTAAAGCATTATAAACATTTAAAAAAATACGAAGTTTGACTTATTTTTTATTTTTTTTTGCGATCTAATATACAAAACCATTTTGACCTTCGACTCTGCTTAGCCTGTGATTCAAAAGAAATAAAAGTAAAATGGTTTAGTATATTTGTATCGGCGCTATAAAAGACCATGGTAAGGCCCCAGGCATCACCCCGCTACGCTGATGCCAACTCACAAAACCACGACGAAAATATATATATACGTTTACACGGCCGTGGCATTCTTAACAACACTGATTCATTGTGTGGGAATGCGTTATTGTTATAATCAAATAATCACGATTAAACTGACAGCTATAAAATTGTAGCTCGTCTTGAGTTTAGTGTCCGGGACACGTTAAAACTTTTATATTTTCATGTCTCATAGGACTGTGTTATTATCACCTATTGACCCATATTGCAGTTGCGTGGAAAAGGAAAGACCCTCGCTTATGCAATGTTTGCTGGGCGGAAAATAATATATGCGAGCAAACAATACACGGGCATGACCTAAACATGCCACGGAAACACGTTGATTTATAATATTTTGGGAATACTCGTTTCCCGTCGTCGTCTTAACGTTAGAGCTGAAGTGAGCAGCAGTTTTATTAATTTAGCATATTCGTCATCATGCCAACTGACAATATGTCTTGAGACCAATTAGGAATTATTCAACCTTGACTGAAAGCTCGCTACTTCTGCGTTACACGTTCGTGTCTATAACTACTGGTGCACGAAAGCGGCGTCACGCAAAGCCCAAACTCAATATTATATTGAGTCATGATAACATAATGTCTTTCGTCATTCATAAATTTAAACGCCGCTGTGGTTTAGTGCTTAGACAACCGGTCTTAGGTCTAGGGGTCCCGGATTCGCTTCCAAGAATACCATCACCACCTAATCTAAGTGTGTATGTGTTCCAAAAGATTGGCCTAATCACCGTTTACTACCAGATGACGGCGACGAAGGAAAACAACTTAATTGCGAAAATAAAAGTAATGACCAAACAATAATGCATCCTTAATATCAATATAAATATATCAAAATCTTTTACGTGTTTAGGTCATATTTAGTTCGTCGGACATAAAACAGACGTCTAGTACGGAACAGTTCATTCATTGCGTGTTGTGTACACGGCGTCGTCAAATATTAACCAGCTCCCTATAGGTCATAGCGAAGTTTTAACAGGAGTGTACATCATGCCCGCCCCCTACTCATTACTTCGTCACTAATTGCGCACAGAACAGGGCTCGCTTGCTTTACCTACTCATTGTAAAGCACTGTCGACGATAAACATTGTATTTATAAAATAAATCGCCCTCCAAACTAGCGTGGGTAATATTGTATGGTGTTCTAGATAACAAGCCGTATTAAGGGAGTATATTCCACAGTTAAAGTTCTCCTAATGTCGGACATAGCTTTATCATATATCTCAACTGTAATAAACTTTGTTTGTCAAACTTAATATTTATTAATCTAAACAGATTGTCGACGTATCAGTCATCGATCATTCAAACATACCACTAATAAGTATATTTTATAGTATACTCGACTGAAATATAAGTGTAGTTTACGGAAATGTGTATTAACTAAAACGATAATTTGCGTAGTAAAATGTCAGTGATGTCAGTCAGTGATTGGTTGCTAGCCGATCGCCTGATGTGCGAATATCTTTAAATCCTTGTCCCTTAGTTATTCTTATGACATGCACGGGAAGTTAAGTTTAAATATATTACTTTCACATCCCAGACCAGCATGGGATTTTAACTCTCGTTATTAATCACCAGGTTGCCTAGTGGCTAGTGCTGTTTATATTGGCCATTCGATCACTCGACAACAAAAACGAACATTAGTGTGGCCAAATTTAAAATCTCGTCACGATTTCCACTCCCCTCCAACATTTATAAATCTTGGTGTCACCAAGGGCTTCAATGCCTATTTTTTGTTAACGTAACGTATGACAAATTGAATTCGTAATAGGCATCCCAAAGGCGCTGCGCTGCTTCAAAGCTATACTTTTCGTTTCCGTTAACGTGATCGTATGGCAAACAAAACTCGCACTAGAAACTCTGGAGAAAAACTCTCCCAGTAGCAGTGAAGTTTAGTGTGTGAATGGTCTGAGCGCGGTGCCGCAGCCGCCCCGCGCCGCTGTCCTCGCTGGTTAAATATAGCGGCGCAGGCGCGCCCGCTGCCGCCCGCCCGCCGCACTATCATGTAGACTCGTTTTATACTACTACAAAAAACTAAATGCTTTCACTGTTACGATACTCACCACATTTGTATACCAATAATTTTCAGCGGACAGACTTAGGCGGACGTTGTATCTCAACCAATGATTAATAGGCTTTTTCTGTTAAGGAATGTGCGTCGGAGTTTACAAATATGTGATACGAAACATTGGAATACCCTTAGGTTCGTCTCTGCATTTTAATGGGCTTTTATTCTATATTTGCATTTTCCTCTTTTAATCACAATTGAGAATCAATAAACGTTTGTAGTTCTTAAAAACTATTTCTATGGAAGATGGCAATACAATGTCTCTTCCTTGTCAAATGTAATAAAACAGATTAATTTGTTCTTCTCATTAATAGTTTGTACATATATTCTTGTTTGTGCTTATTTATTGTTTTTTGTCGTAAATATTTTTTAAAAATCTCTTCAATTTGTAATGTTTTCTTTAGTTTTCTTATAAGTTTTGGTTTGTACTCAATGTATTATTTTGTACCCGAGATTAATAGGATATTGCAAGCCCTACACAGGGGAAGGATTACTTTTGGTTGGTTATATTAAAAAACGATATTACAGCAGACATCATTATTGGATCTATAACAACTATAAAATTACATACTTCTTATGTATTTTTTTGCAAATTGTTTCTTTTAATGTCATGTCACTCTCACTTCATTGACAAGGGC
Organism: Eudonia truncicolella; assembly: GCA_949315975.1. Lineage (NCBI taxonomy): Eukaryota > Metazoa > Arthropoda > Insecta > Lepidoptera > Crambidae > Eudonia > Eudonia truncicolella. Next base: position 8,471,495 of record OX438828.1, on the reverse strand, counting down.
AATATTTTCGTTTCCTATTTTTATTGTTCTACTAGCTGCCCCCGGCGGACTTCGTACCGCTTTGACAGTTTCCATGACAACACTACAAACAAATCATTTTGTATTGGAAAAATTTCAAAAATCAAAAAAAATTTAGGGGTGGACCACCCTTAACATTTAGGGGGATGAAAAATAGATGTTGGCCGATTCTCATAGATACCGGATAAGCACAAAAAATTTCATCAAAATCGGTCAAGCCGTTTCGGAGGAGTATGGCAACGAAAACTGTGACACGAGAATTTTATATATTAGATATAAAACTTTCTACTTATTTAGAGAAATACCACGAATAGCCACCGATGGGACTCGAACTACCACTTGTCGCAATCCAGTCGACAGCTTTCCTAATCGAAAAAGTACTGTGTCGTCCTCATTATTAAGTAGGCAACAAAATGATCTGAATGTTACATACAACATTATTTATACAAAACTTTTCCACGTGTTCGTTTCTACATAGCTTTGCCACATGTCAATAGTTTGTCGACTAATAATTGTAGTTGAGTGACGAACACCGGAAGAACGGTAACAATTAAGAAGTAACATCTTTCAATATAATAAGTATGTATGTATGTCAACGTTAGAATGCCGAATACGGTAATTTGCACTTTAATTATTTAAACCCCAAATAACAAATCCATTACAGTACGAAATATAACTTCAAAATAAAAAACCGGCCACAGACAAACGGTTATCAAACTCACCGTTATATCGTAAAGAAACTAAGCTCCAAATGTCACCTAATTTTGGAAAGCTCTAAATTTAATTATGTTATAATAAGTTCTGTATAAGACATGGAAATAGCAGGGGAAAAGGAATAAATTCTTTACGTATTTTAGATCTTAATTACACACGCCTGCACATCAACCTTCCACGAACTGTCAAATTTCCTCAATAGACTTTGAACTTTATGATTAAGGCATATGGTTGTCAATGTATTGAAGAAATTTGTCAGTTTTGGATAGGGTGATGTGCAGGCGTCTGTACAATGCAACCACAGCCTCGAAGACCACGGCATTAGGTTTTTTTGCCTACTGTACCTAATTGAAGCTTTATCTTGAAATTCACTTTACTAATCTAATTAAAACGTAACGGATTTCAAACAGCTAAAGCTATGGACATAGAAACATCATGAATTTCCTAACGATAAATTTTTCAACACTTTGTCTTCTTTCATTTTTCATTTTAAGTATCTTATAGAAAGCCTTCTAAATAATAAAAATTACTAAGCATCCCCAATATTCATCTCCAAATTTGTAGATATTCTGAAAAAGCTAAAATGACATATGGATATTATGGATACATAATTTTTTCGTAGTCAAATGCCAGTTTAACTAATTTCCGTACAATTGTGGTTACAAATATACATAATTTAAAAAATGTGTTGAAAAAAGGGTGCGATTCGGAAAACCAATTGAGAAAATTCTTTCAACACTTTTTTCAAATTCCGTGCGATGTTTCCTTCCTCATTCCACCCCCTTAGGAGATGAATCTGATTCAATAACTCATGTAAGCCCTGCGCCGTGATTCTAGACTCGGAAAGCGGTTTGGGTTGTGCGTTGATCGATCAGTTTGTCGGTCAGTCAGTCTCGTTTTATACCTACCTACCTACCTACCTACCTATAGATAGATTGTTGTAATGTTTCGACGAATTGTATTTTTGGTTGTTCAAATTAGCAGTATTGAGTATTTGTATATTCTATTACATTTTAAGAATCAGCTAGGTATTTTGCACATGTAACTATTAGTTAATATGAGGCTTGTAGGTACGCATTGTAGGTAACATAAAAACTTATTTAAAAATAATTATTCTTTGTCATGAAAAATCATTTCAAATACCTGACCCATTTTTACCTATTTATTTATTATTTTTGATTATTTTTATTTTTGACCCAAAAACTTATTTTATTAGTGCAGAACAGATCTTCTTAAATTCTTAAATCTGTGTGCTTAATCTTTTATCAATATTACATTAAATAAAAGTTATTTTTATTTTTTTTCCATCTATGTATTTTTCATAAGCATATAATAAGAAAGTTTCATAAGAATTGGTCATTAGTTTCAAAAACTTTAAAAGCTCTTAAACGTTAACATGGTAGTAGGCACGTAATGTATATTGTGATCGTGATTGTGATAGGTTCGCCATCTTTTACCGCGCCTTAACGTCGGAGTGAGATCATCAGTTATTGGTCAATTCATACTTAACATCAACCTAACATCTCGCTCGTTGAACTCTGTTGTAGTTTATGAAAAAAAAAATAGAAATAAATGTAAACTGTTTTTTTTATTAAATCCTCATTTGTGTATTCCAGGAACGTACCAAGGACAATGGATGCGGGGACTACGGCACGGGTACGGCGTGCGCACGTCGGCGCCGTTCGGGCTGGCGTCGCACTACCGCGGAGGAGCGCGCGGCCACCGCGGCTCACAGGTAGTCTATGGCGTCACCGCAGAGCTTGTAATGAGAACGTAATGAGGAAGGATGTTAGAAAAAAAGAAAAAACTTAACCCGGCAATGTGATAGCGAGTCTGGTAGTCTAAAAGGACTAATAACTTGAATAATATCAACAATTTCGTGTTAAAAAAATATCTAATACAAAATGAAATGACACAGCAATACGCCTCGCTTGTTTTTATTGTTACAACCTCAACGAACGTTACTTACACTCTGGCGGTTTAGTATTTAATTCATCAAACTTTATCAAAACATTATCATTTTATTACTGACAGCCAAACTCTTCTACTAGATCAGCCACTATTAGATTAAAATAATGGCATTACTACTGTATCATATAAGTAAAGTAAATAGGCGGCTAACAACCAGCTGTGGGTACTACCTACTCGCTGCTGATGATGATGATATAAAATATATATATAAAAAGGTATTTCTATGTACTGCAAACGCAATGATAAGAAAAAATAACAATGTGATATTGACATAAACTTTAGTTATGCAGTGGTTTAGGTTATTTCTTTATTGATGAAGTTTACAGGTGCCTGTATATTTAATAATAAAAGTGACCTCTATTTTAGGAAATTTAATTGTTGTCATGTTGTTGAAAATACATTGCTCGTTGAACTTGGCATGCTTTACTCTCCCTGAACACTTAAAGAAACTAAGAAAGAAATTTAAATATCTTTTTAGAATATTTTTTCATATATAGTTATAATGTAATCATCATCATCATCATCATCATCATCATCATCATCATAATAAAATCGTGACAAATAGCTAAGACCATCCGACGTTGATACGATTCCGCGCGTCGCAAAGATATCCACTGAGCAAGTAATCACTACGTTATAAAGATATCTTTTATCATTGACGTGACGTGTGAAAATGTGGCCACACAGACAGCCAAGCAGAAAGAGGATTTATTTACGTGTACCCAAATTACTTATGAGTGGTAAAACCCATTATCCTCTGCCTATATAGTGCTTCTTATTTGGGAAGACCTAGGTCAAGCGTAATGCGACACGATGATATCAACGAAGACAGCTTTATGGATTTTTTAAGGTTCCTGAATTTCTTATACATACATTTGGTATTCTTGGACATTTCGATGTTATATAACTGGTAGTAGACTCGTGTACAGAACCGGTCTAAAAGCTCTACCATACTTACACTTGCAGCAAGTGACCTACATTGCTGTGTTCCTTAATTTTTGATTCAGTAAAAGTACTGAGCAAAGAGGCATAATAACGAAGGCTCAGGTTCAGTAACACGCCCATGGCATTGCAAGTGCCAAATACCAGATTCGGTGACCGCTTCAAGTTTCCTGTTAACTTGCTTACTTTGTCGTGTTAGAAAAAATGTATGACATGGTAAATGTACCCACAGGCTTCGCTCGCGGACGCCGCGGGCACGCCAGACCCGTCGGAGCGGCGTGCGACGCGCATGGATGACGCGCGCGGAGGCTTCGTCCTCAAGGCCAGCTCCGATGAGCCAGGGCGGCGCGGCTCACTCGTCGAGAAGACTAAGAAAGGACTGCTATCGGTAAGTGTACTATAAATCATAATTCACGAATCAGCTTCTACTCTGTGTGGTAAAGGCCAGATCGGACAAGCCAGCACAGCCTTCACGTCAAACGAACTATGTAGAGCTTTCTGTAAGTTCTGACTTCTCTCCTAACTTTCTGTCAGCTTGTCCTAGGCTTGCAAAGGCTGCCATTTATCTGTACGCTGGTATTTCGATTAAGCCTGGAAATGCTTGCTACTGTTTGTTGCTTCGACTCAACTCTTAGTGTCCGTTGTTTCTGCACAGCCATTATACACTGGTTACTTTAAGAATGTTGTTAAATTAAGAACTTTAATTACATGTAAAAAATCCTTGTAGGTAAATTTTTGGAAAAACTTAGTTCCCGGTTTGGTGCTCACTTGGCGTCCCTATCTTTTCTTACCAGTTCCAAATTTCCTACCAACCAAAATCAGTGAAAACCCTGGTTTATATGACTGAACAAATAGATGCTAGGGTAACCTAAACCTATAAGGTCATCGGCAACAGAAATCCATCGAAGAGGCTGATAACACCCCCCTGGCACACGGCTGAATTTATGATCAAATCATGTTACTTTGTTGCTATTGAAGTTTTAACTGTAGAGAACCATGCATCACATCAAATTACCTGTTAGTTTTTTCATATCTGGTAAGGTACTTTGAACGTCTGCGTCGACCTGCGAGAGAGAGCAGAAAGATGATGATTGTTTCTACAGAATTCTCAAGGACTTAGCTGGTTAGACTTAACTGGTTCCAATTTTCCTACCAACCACTGGAGCCCACTGGAACCAGCAAAAGCGTCTTTGTCATTCCACCGACATGTACAAACACATCAATTAATTATAACGAGGAGATGCTGTATGTGCTTACCTGCTACTGCGACACAATAAGTAAAATTATAGAGAAGATCAATCAAACTCATATTTATTATTTGAACGACAATCAGCAGTAGTTCGATATCATATTGAAGTCTGTATGTCCTATAATCCTCTGTGGCTCCACTCTGATTGCAGAAATTGCGAAAGCAGCGCAGCGCCGGGGAGCTGGACAAGCGGGGCACGGGCTCGGTCCGCTCGGGGGGCTCGGGGGGCTCCGGCAGCTCGTGGGTCTCCTCCGTGGAGAGCTCCCACTCGGCCATGACGCACGTCTCCCTACACACCAACTCCAATGCCAGCTTTGTTGTTGAGGTTAGATAAAAGGGTTCCAGTCAATAGAACAATAGTTACACAAAGATAAAAAATGTCTCCTATCAGATGAGAAATTGAAATAAAATATAATTTGAAACAGAAAAAACCATTTTGGGTTTATTTATACATAGTTTTACTTATAATCTAATTAGAATGAGTATATCTAATATAATTTTACGCGTGAACATAATATCAGCCATTGAAATGAAACAATATAATATCAGCCAGTTTTGTAAAGGTCATAGGCGGACAACAACGGTAACTTCTTTACAAAAAATATTTAATGCCTTTTTATAAGAGTTCTACAGTTCCAAAAACTCTTGTAATAAGGAAATTGAATGACTTTTACTTTGTTTGCACAGCGCATGGCACGCTTTCGTTTCGCTACATTTCGCTGGACTTTACCTATTTCAATTTGCACAGTTAAAAGCGCCACCTCCTTTAATCTTTTCATTATACGGTATCAAAATTACCGCAATATATTTATTTGGGTATTCGTAGTAATAGTAGATATTTATGTGCAGGATGAACATCTGGACGCGAACGTAACAGAGACATACATGGGCGAGTGGAAGAACGACAAACGGACCGGTTTCGGTGTGAGCGAACGCAGCGACGGGCTCCGTTACGAGGGGGAGTGGTTTGCCAACAGAAAGTACGGCTATGGCGTCACCACTTTTCGCGATGGCACACGGGAGGAGGGCAAGTATAAGAACAACGTGCTCATCACAAGCCAGAAGCGGAAACACATGTTCCTTATGCGCTCGGCCAAATTCCGGGAGCGCGTTGACTCAGCCGTAAACGCGGCGCAGCGTGCTTCCAAGATCGCGTTACAGAAAGCCGATATAGCTATATCAAGGTTAGTTTAGTGCTAAAGTGTCTTATTTCAGTGTCGGTATCGCTTTCAATACTGTGCTAAGCATGAACGCATAAGCAGTTATTATTAATGATAACGTGACATCATTACAAACATCTTTATGTGTCTTTACGACTCTACAGTCGTTTCAGAATTTAATGTATCTTGTTTTCAAAACAACATGTTTCTCAGAGTTTAATATTGAATTGAGGACTCGAGAGGACTTGACATCACAAAGTTGTTATTAAATAGTAAAATCATCTAATATGGTTGAATTTATAAAAAAAGTATTATTTGCTTGTCAAAACTTTTAGAAATGGACATTCTTAGTATAAAAATATAATATAACCCTTTAAAGTAAGTAAATAACACAAATATGTTTTCATAAATAATTGTATTGTTCCCAGAACTGCCACAGCACGAGGTAAGGCAGAGCAAGCTGATGAATCGGCAGACCAAGCAAAAGAAGACTGTGATATTGCGCAAGCTACTGCTAAACAGTTCGCCCCAGATTTTAAACACCCTGGCTTCGATCGAATAGGTTTGAGAGGCAGATACAGACAAAAGAATTACGATGCACAGGTTACGACGACGACGCCCGTATCACAAGAATCTGACAAAATCTTGGACGGAAAGAGCATTCCAAATCATATCCCTCCGATGCATTCACAACTCCCTAACGCCAATAAGATACCTAATGCGATGTCATCTAGACGACCATCAACTCAATACCCCAATACACAATACCCTAAACCTGCTTCATCCGTAGATCCAAGACTTGCAAATAGTTCCAATTACAATACAGACAACAGGGCATTGGTTCCTCCCTACGACCAATATAATTCACCTAATCAAGATAATTGGTCATCACCAAATACACAATTTCCAGATAACCAGAAATCATATATACCTAACGAACAGACCAATACTTATAGCTCTGGGCTGCCGAGTGGGACGCAACCTCCTTCATCTTATCGAATAAATAGACCGGATGCCTTACAGCATCAACAAGCTATGGACCAAAGTAGTCAACAGTACATCAATCAGGGTCGGCGACTATCATCAACTGTTAGACAAACAACTAATCAAAGACAGCCACCTCAAGAATGGAGCACCGCGCAAAATCTACCTAGACGGCAGAGTGTGCTCGCTCAACCTTCAAACGATCCTCAAGAGGTCGTATACGTAGACACAGGCACAGCTTCCTATGGCCGGAACGAGTTCAGAAGTGGTACTGTGTATTCCGAGGGACCATTAGATAGAGCACAACAAATGTCGGCAGATCAACCGTACCGTCAACAAATGGATCAAGGCTATCGACAACAACTGGACCAGCAAGGGTACGGAAGGCAAGTGTTAGATCAACAAGGGTACGGTAGACAGGCACCCGATCAGCAAATGTATAGGCAGCCTCCGTTAGATCAGCAGGCACAACGTCAGCCTCCTGGCACGGATCAAGAAATCATGAGAGCTCCTGGTCAGCGGCCGTCAATAGATTATTTTGACCACTATAAAAGACCTCCGAGTAGAGACGGAAGCGTGGACCGCTTCGGTAGACGGTCTCGACAACCGTCCGTAGAAGCCACAGCGCCCAGTGGGGGTTCGAGAGCAGGCTCTGTGGCGCCGCAGCCAGTGGCGATGTCGCGGCCCCCGTCGCGGGCAGCTACGCCCGCCGCGGGAAATGGCCACCTTGCATCGGGGCGAGGTTCTATTTCTCGAGCGAGTTCACGGGATCATCAACCTTTTGAAGACTCTCTATTGAGAAAACGAACTTTAGGGCAAGATATAACGCCATCTCCTTACCAGCCTAAGAGGACCGAGAGCTTGTTCGTGGCACAGAACCCAGCACCACCACCCGCGCCCGTGAAAAGTGGCGGTGGAGGAGGAGGTGGTGGAAGAAAGGTGAGTGTCAATCTTACACAATTTTAATATCTCTGCTTGCAAATACTATTGAGATTAAGTAGTTAGTCAGCTTACGAAAACCCTAAAAAACCCTTTTTGGTACTTAAACAGAATTACGTAAATACTCGAACTTCTATCATACCCACGGAACTTCTGTTCCGTGATCATACCGTTGTTTATTTTCAAGTTACCAGGGCACGTGCACTATGTTCCTTCTTTTCTAATTATTATATGGCTAATTAAAAGTTCAAAGAAAGAATAAAATCTTCATGTCTGACAGAATGACAGTGTGGTGGATTATCCCGACCTCCATCTCCTCATGTGGGAAAGCCTGAGTCAGCCAGTCCTAGCAGAGAAAAGTTGCGGAATGGCTATATTTATTTGCGTTTGCAGAAGCTTAATAGGAAAAGACATTGTAAAATAACTTTATCCAAAAAATTTTTGTTTTTAGTAATGTTCACTTCTTTTTAATACGAAAAGAAGTAATTACTACGAAAAAGACTATGATTTAAAATTACAGCATAATTTATTAACATTTTTTTGGTCGGCTTTTGTGGGCTTTAGTTTTCTATTTTTAAAAACTTAAAAGCTACAATAGCAAGTTTTTGAAGAAGTTATCACAAAACGTTACAATTGAGAACGCCATATTTTATTATTTTATTTAAAAACTATCAACAACAAGTAATTAAAATGCTTTTGAAGATAACTGTGTACCTATCTTTCCAAATAGTTTTAACTTTAATTTTTTTACTAACATAGTTTTTTGTACAAATAACAACGTAACGTATAGGATGTTTTTTGAATTCTAATATTAATGTTTCCTAAACTTAATAATAGTGTATGAACATTGCGCAGATACCAATGTGTTAAGATGAGCACGTCTTATCATGGACATCTAAGCATTTATAAGATGTAAAAAGAAACAAATAGTTAATATAATACTCGTAACTCTATCACAAACCAAAATAAAAGGTGGTTTACTAAAAAATAAAAAGGATAAATTATTACAATTCTCATTTTCTTTCATCAAGCTTCCTAAAATCCTTTGAGCTTTTATACTTGAATCACAGCAACGCAACGGAAAACATGATGCAACTTCGGCATTGAATTCGAACAGATGTTTATCCAACAGTTTAAAGTTAACGGAGATCTCATAAGAGCGAGAATGCGGGCGGCTTCTATCACGCGATGTAGGCGGGTGTCGGTTGGCGCGCCGCTCGCCGGCTCAGCCCGTTCTATTTCTAATTCGAGACAGTCACTCGCTGCCGCTTTCCGCGTATCACCTCTTCGCTATATTTATCCGAAAATATTTTCTTCTGCTCGCGAATTTTCAGTTTAACCTAAAATACGAGTGTAGTACGCATTAATGGATTCAAATAATGATTAACCTCACTAAGATTTCAACGACTTATGAAAATGGAAATGATGTAATGGGAATTAAGCCGTTAACGTAGACTTCAGTCGGGAAACATATGTTTGGATAAGCGTTTTAGTGAACACAAATATATTTCATAATGTGGTACCAAGGAGATGAAGAGGAGGACGAAGATCTTATGTGTTCGCCGGCGATTCTCGCACGGCGAGCCTCTGAGAGCTGGATTAATGTGCCTCCGGTGGAGGTAACCTTCCTTATACAGATTCTCAGATACTCATAAATAATTTTAACATTGATCTCTAGTGAGCTTTTACTGCAACAGCTCGGTGCAGGAATCGCGTACTGATGTAGGTTCTTAAACTTGCTTGCTGCTGTAGTGTTCCTCGGACTTCAAAGCATCCAGTCTAGTTTTACAAAATAAATTTATTTTTCGAGCTTTTTAGCAACTGTTTCTCAAACTCTGTCTCTTGAATATCTTTTACAATACTATAGTTTTTAGTAGAATTACACTTGTAGATTCAAATCACAATTGTTATTACTCGCAAACACACTTAACAGTTCGTATAATGAGCACATACAATAGCACGATGAATCAACGAATACCTACAACCCCGTCAGATGCTGAGCACGCCGCAAACGCTGCAGCGCAAGAAATCGCTGCCGGACGTGGCGGGGATGCCACGCATGCCCGACGGCGGCGGCATGTCGCGCGAGGAGGTCTCCGCGCTGGGCTCCGCGCGCCGCGAGGAGGTGCGCCGCATGATCGACGAGACGGAGAAGCTCAGGGCGAACCCGTTGCTCTATTTAGTCAGTCCGCAAGTGAAGGTGAGCACGAGTCGGCGGTGGAAAGCAACTTCAAATTACGTCAAAGGACGCAAAACAAACTTTTTTGCTATTAGTCGCTGCGTACTCAAATATTCAGCTGTCGTTCGTGTAAACGTAAATCTAATACTTATATTCGGACTAGACCAAACCACAAAATTTTAATTCTTGTTATGAATTTTCAAGAATACACAACAATGCGGAAACAGGGTTAAACGATATTCACTACTTTTTGTAGCTACGCGCAATGCTGTAGCAGTTACACGGAAATCTACGCGAGTGAATGACACTTTGGTATCTGTTTAGTGTTTCATTCTGTGTCGTTTAACAAATTTAAATAACTATTCCATCGCGTTATCCCTTTCATACACTAAATCTTACTTAATCTAACTAACTTGTTGGTCCTTTTTATTACTACTAAGCGATTTTGAACAAGGTAAATGTAAGAATTTTCGTTTCCAGGACTGGTTTTCCCGGCAGCAGCTCGTGATCCTGGTGCTGTTCATCAACATCTCGCTGGGCATCATGTTCTTCAAGCTGCTCACGTAGCGTCGGCGATTGGCGCGACTGCGCCGGGACCTCAATGCATTATCAGCCGTCTTGTAAATATTTGTATACTTCTCAACCAATAGCCAAACCTGTACTTGGTGTGCTACAAATCTCTTAATAGCTATATTTATTATTACAAGGTCCTTTTGATACGAGTTACCATTTTAATTAAATAACGAATTGATACTTATTTATTTGTCGATAAGGACTTCGATTTGCTAGTGTTGGACGTAATTATTATTTGACGTCGTGCAAATGTGCAGTTATCAGACAAGATTATAAAAGTGCAAATACTTTACAGTTACGTCAATCTGTTGGTTTCAAATAATTGTGAGAGAGTGATATATTGTGTCCTAGTCGGAAACTCGAGTGTAAGGAGTACGAGTTGTTTATTGAACCTGCATATTGTAGGTTTATTATGCCTTCGATAATAGTGCTTAACGCCTTGATGCCTCAGTTGTTGAATTTGATGTTTTCTAGAACAACTGTATACTATGACGTTGGAGGCTAAAATGTACACCTACATAAATATTGACGGTGAGGCATACGTTATTTTGCCACTTACATGCAACTGCCTTCTAGAGCAGTAAGTTGGATGGGTAGCGTCATATAATCCTACGACACCAACTTAATTTTAAAACTCATTTACCATTGTATTCATAAGTTAAAGGAATTTTTGTAAACACTGTTTGGAAATGTTTTAGAGCGTCTTATGAAGTTCAGTCTCTTGCGGAACGTTACTGTATGGAAACGAAAGCACAAAATTATGTTAGTATATAAAATTGTAAATAGTTAATTTTATTGACATTTACAAAACATCTGCCTTACTAATAAACTTTTGCACACATTGTGTATGTACAGACGCTAGCACACTGGCAAGTCTGTTCCTACGCATTGAGTGCGTACTGATTAGTATGGCGGAAAGTATTTTAAACTTATGAAAGAATGTAAGTAGATATTTACCAACATCGTTTTGCTTGTTACCTACTAAAAGTTGAATAAATAAAAAAGCATAATGCTTTATTTTCCTATATTATGAAATCGAAAATTATTATAAAAGTCCTTTATTGAATAGATTACCCAAATTTGTATAAAACGTAGGCTTCTTTTTATACCTATGATGTCAATTCTCTCGTAATCGAAGATTTTGTAAAATAATCTTTAATTAAACATTTATATATATATCTTAATGAATTATTGGCATGGGAAGCGTGCGGTCGAGACTGTTGTTACTTTAGACCACAAACTTTGTGGAACACGAGAATTCGTTGAATGGTTGAAATATATTGAAGTTTTTAAGACAATTTTCACAGTTTCATTATATTATGTAAAATTATAAGTTATTATCTTTAAGAATTTTAATTACTTGTATCGATTTTATCTACGTTTCACAAATAAAATATTTTAACAAAACTAAAATGAATTTTGTTTACGAATTTTGGTTTTCCATCCCTCTACTTGTGCATTATAATTTTTTAATACCTCAACAGGGAACGCTTGGCCTTTGCGTACATACACCAGATGGTAAAGTAACGATAAGGCCGAACATGGAAACGCAATGCACCCGGAATTAGTTATACCTTAGTAAAACAAATAAAATAAATATAATACTTATCTATTATATGAGATATGTACATGTATGTGTATATTATATTTATATCTTCATAATAATAAAAATTCAAAAAAGCATGTTTATTTAAGTACACTATACTGGCTCGTAGCTCATTCATTTCAAGCACTCATTCCTCGCTACTAAAGTCTCATTGCTTAGTTTTATATGTTATGTTGTTTTACTTAACATCGGTTTATCCTGTCTATGAGCTAATGTTAACCTTACACCTTGCAAATAATGTACCAGCTTATAGTACGAAACTGACTGGAGATCAATATTACGGGTATCTTAGGAGATATCTTACAAGGTACCAGCATCAAATTTTGTTGTACCCATGAAATAGCATACTTATGTAACCTACATGTGAGAGAAAATTAATCATTTTTTCATTTTTAATTTTCATAGAATCAATTAATTGAAAAATATATTTAATTGATAAAAACTATTAAAAAAAAACTAAAACCTCTCACAACAAATTTTAATGTTATGGCAACAGACTCGAATAAGAACGTGTAGTTAGCTAGACCAAAATAACCAACATAACCGAGCACAATATAAACTTATTACCTCTGGGAAACGAACCTGGGACGTCTGGGTCCGAGACCGGCGGTCTATCTGTAAACCACATAATGTTATAATTTAAGTTCTAATAATTGTAGAAATCTGCTCTACCTAACTTTTTCCGTGGAAGAACAGGAAACTGTACTGCTATAAAAAGTTAGTGAGGAAGGTCTTATTCAACTTATTTGTTGTTAGCATGGCAGAAAATATGCATTGAGATTTTTATTAACCATTCGATAGAATTATTTAGGCAAAATTGCAGCTCACCTAATTTGTCAGGAGGCGCTGCTTCAATGCCATACAAATTGTTTATTTTTATTTTATTTATTTAAGGAAGATTTACAGCATCATAACTAGATTTAAACTATAAGTAGTATAATGACTACTGAAGCCATTTACAAATCTTCACTAGTAAAAAATATACTTTTCATTAATATAATCAAATGGTAAATCACACTAATATTATAAATGCGAAAGTTTGTGTTTATGTGTGTATATTTGTTGCTTCTTCACGCTGCAACGGATGGATGGATTTGGATGAAATTCGGCATACAGATAGTTTATAACCTGGATTAAAACAAAGGATACTTTTTATCCCGATATTCCCACGGGAACGGAAACCACGCTGGTGAAACCGCGGGCGGCCGCTAGTTAAACTAACAAATAAACAAAGAATAAGGTCCGAATAGTTATTCCGTGTTTTGTTCCTGTCATGTAAACGTCATTTCAAATTAGAGCAAAAGAGACAAAACACGGAATAACTATTCAGACCTTATTCTTTGTTTATTTGTAATTGGTTATTGGTTATTATGGTGGGTTATTGGTTAAGATATCGTAGTGGCGCTCGTGTTGGACTTCTTGAACCCAGTGTTTGATACAGTTTCCGTAGCCAAAACTAACATAGATTTACATTGAAATTTGACGGAGAAAACCAAAATCTATTACTGACTGGGCCTATTACTGGCTGGGTCGGGTGGGCGTTAATTTTTTCACTGTATTTTATAAAATTTTATATATATTTAATTTAGCTTCAGTGCAGCAATTAGCACTTGAAAATAAAAAGTAAAAATTTACTATAGCGTTGTGTTATCAAATTGTGGTATTTCATCTGCAAAGATGAATCTGCATGGCCATGGCATGTCGGTTGCAACGACCGTTGGATAGATGGCGCTCAGTGCCGCTAAAAAGCACTCAAAAACATTAAAAAGCAGTGACAAAATTCAGCGCTTACGTCAGCCTTCCCGGTAGCATAGCGGTCAGTGCAGCCGCCTGGATTGCGGAAGACCCAGGTTCGATTCCTGGCTGGGTCGGATGGGCGTTTAATTTTTTCACCTATTACTGACCCCTATTTCCTATAGGTAAACGAAAAAAAAACATTAACTGTTTCCTGACGAAAACTGGTGCCACTCAGAAAAGCTTAAATTAATGCATACGGGTAGTAAACAATAGTCACACTAGGCACTCTGAACTGTTCCTGAAACTTTCTGTACAATGAATGAATGAATGAATGAAATATTATTTATTAAAACCACCATAGTAAAACATAAAGAGGACAATACAAGAAAGTACAAATGGCCTTATCGCTAAAGAGCAATACCTCTAAATTTTTGGTGAACATTTATAAAATGTTTACCACTTAACAGTAAGTATATAAGTACTCAACATCCCTTTCAATAAACACGTAGTTTTGATTAATTAGATTAATACTGTACGGCTTCCTGAACACCAAAGCCTCTACAGTTAATAACGTGAGGAAGTGAACGGATACCGTTTGTGTTTGGAGCGGTGTTATTGTAGCATTTAAAGTCGATTGATAAAATAAATAATTACTAATAATATAATAAATAATAAAATAATAATATATAATAAAATAATTACTATAATTATTTAAAATTACTAATAATTTTAAATAATAAAATAATTACTATTTACTACTATTATTTATAAATAAACACAAATCCAATGACTAAAAATGGCAAATCATCTTCGATCTACGGAACACAACAAGATACACCGGTACCTATACATATATTATTTTTAAATACAATTTAAGTGTGTGTGTTTTTTTATAGTGAAGGATCCTTCCGTACTCTATTTACAAGTTATCGTGGTGTATTATCTAAATCAATGAAGTGTAAAGAAATTGAGAAAACGATCCGCGAGCCGAGGTTAAGTGCGTAGCCCTGAGCGGCTCACGAGGGGAGGTCAACAGTCTAACCCTCGCCTTGATTTTTCATAATGTAGGCCACTGTGAAGTGAATAGTTCTAGGCAACTTTGCTGGGTGTCTAGTGCGAGTTTCATACGCCATTCGATCACGTTAACGAAAACGAAAATTAGTATGGCCATGTCATGTATGGCATTGAAGCAGCGCCTCCTGGCTACATACGAGAAGATTTAACATTTTGCCATACATATTTTCGTTTTCGTTTTCGTAATCGAACTAATACGCATAAGTGGATAGTGACCCCGCCCGTTAGCTGGACGGCTAGTCTGTTCATGAAACGCTACATTTAATTAAATATCTAAAGGCAGTCGACGATACAACGCTTAGCCTAATAGTTTAGATTTTGGTTTAAACAATGTAACATGTTACCGTTAATTATTTCTACATAACTTTAATAAATAAGTGAGGACGAAACGATGGTTCAGTACATATAATAGATCCATGGGTCTTTTGAATCTCCCCATGATGAATTTAAAAGTGACATGAAATATGATATAAAATTAATTATAATATTTTTTGCATTATATACAATTTGATTTACTTTGAAAGATGCAAATTGTTTTAGAATTTTCGGTTTCAGAAATTAGTTACCACTCATTGACTCTGAGTACGTAAGAGTGAAGAAAAGCAATCGTAATTGATATCATATCGTATATTTGTCACCGGTTAAAATATGACCCCCTTAATTTAGTGAAATGCGTTTGCGAAATTTAACAAAATAAATAATAAGGTGATTCCATATAAATTACCAGTGTGCTTTATGTTTCGCTGTTTCCTTCAGGCTCGCTTCTAACCAACAAAGATAAAATTAGATGGAATTATTTTATTCATTCAACGGCACCTTACAGCTTAATGTTGTTTCTTTAAGTTACTTTTATACGGTACCTAATGAAAAAGATAAAATTTCTAAAATGTTTTTGTTTTGTTTATATAATTTAACGCAAATTTTGTTGCGAAACAAATTACAAAAACACAAATGTTGAAAAATTTCCACGAGCAGGATTTGAACCTGCACCCTTCTGACATACCGGGTCAGGTGCTCTTCCAATTGAGATATCGTGGTTCTAACCAGCCCGCCGAAATTATCCAACACTATTTACTTTTTTACTTTAAAAGCCAAAGGCGCCCATTAAATGTCAACAACTACCGTCATTAACAACTGATCATAATATTTTTACAAATACTAAAGATCAGTTAAGAAGTAGGCAAGCTATTTATAAAATATTTTTGTTTTGTTTAATTTAACGCAAATTTTGTTGCGGAACAAATTACAAAAACACAAATGTTGAAAAAATTTCCACGAGCATTATTTAAACCTGCACCCTTCTGGCATACCGGGTCAGGTGCTTTTCCAATTGAGCCATCGTGGTTCTAGCTTCTAACACTAGCACTAAGCTCCACCTACGTTAAATCGGGTAACCTTGTATTATTTTTTAATGTTTCGAGAGAAGTTTGTGCTGTGAATGAGTATTATTATAATCAATTGAAGGCAAATGAAACAAATGATGATGCAATCGACTTGGACGATCTGCTGCTGAAGATCGGCGAGTTCGGTCTGTACCAAAAGCTGCTGTTGTGGCTGGTGTGCCTGCCCGCCTGCTTGCCCTGCGGCTTCTGCGCCTTCAACCAGTTGTTTATGACGGACGTCCCTGACCACTGGTGCAGAGTTCCTGAACTGATGGCGCTAAATCTCACGCAGCAGGACCGTAAACTTTTGTCGATACCAACCCAGGTATTTAATTAGGGTACTGGCACCAGTATTCGAGAGGAACCAGTGATCTACATTTTTTTTTATCATTAATGTTGGGGTCGGCAACTAATTTTTGACCTTAGCAACAATTTAGAACCTACAAACGACCTGCTTCCTAGCTGTGGTCCAGTAAAATTTATATTAAATTCTATGTTACTTTTTGGCGACAAACACTGCTGTCGATCGCTGATGTCACTATGACGTTTTGAATACCTTACTAGCCGTCAACCACTTGCTCCGCTGTGCGAAAATATGTGATTAAAATTTAGTTTTTTCTATAACCTATCATTTGCACAATCTTATGTTCTTACTACATACAAATTTTCACCAAGATCGGTCAAGCCGTTTTTGAGTTATAAGAGGACATACAGACAGACAGACAAAAATTTTAAAAATCGTAGAATTGGTGGCAGTGAGTCATAAAACGAATATTCATCCCAAAATTTGACACAAAAAACAGCCCACAGATTTATATAGTAGTATATAGATTAGTTTTCTTTTTTTAAAGATTATTATTATTTAAGTGCTGCTATTTAACACAGCAATCTCTTTAAGAAACTTAATACAGTTACGTTAGGAAAGGGTTCACGTCAGTACTATGACGGGGCTATTTATTATTTACTTATTTAATTGGCACAACTACAGAATACAATTCTGCAGGTATTAGAAACTCTCACATTTATTTATTTACATTTACATGTATTTCATTAATTCTATTTCTCATTCTTATTGTTTTAAGAGGACTGGACCAAGATTTCACTCATTCAAGCCAAGCCATCCCTGTTCGGCTACCGACAAGGAGCTAAATAAGAAATCGAGTTTCGATGGACACTTTTAGTATGTAATATTTTTTATTTTTTATAGTTTGAAGACAACTCTACATATGAGAAATGTGTACGATATGCAGTGGACTGGAGTAAAATTATACAAAATGGTTTGCCTCTTATTGCAAATGAAAGTTGGCCTCGAGAACCATGTTTGGATGGCTATGAATACGATACTTCCGAAATTGTTTCTTCAGTTGTAATTGATGTATGTATGCTTATGTTTTGTGCTATATGACGCACTAAAGAACAGTTTTTAGCATTGTTATCTAATTCATCATGTTTAATAATAGGTCCTACATGTGTCTAATTTCAGTTCGATTTGGTTTGCGAGTACGATCTCTATCCCACTCTTGGTCTAGTGGCTTTAAACGTCGGAGGACCTATTGGCGTGTACTCATTCGGAATTTTAAACGATCGAATCGGTAGAAAAAAGTCTTTCTTCAGCTGCCTTACAACACTTTTAGTAGGAAGTCTTATGACGGCTTTCGCTCACGAGTACTGGATGTGGGTCCTAGCTAGGACAATTGTGGGTCTGACCATCCCTGCAGTGTATCAGATTCCATTTATAATTTGTAAGTATTTCCAATAAAAGTTTTAACTTTACTTTTTTTAGGGGTTTACCCCTTGGGAATATATTTAATAATGAACTCAAATATTTATTTTTCAGCTCTAGAACTGGCCGGCCCAAATTACAGGTCATTCGTCACTGTAATGACCTGTATATTTTACACACTGGGCTTGATTTTACTATCCGGTATCGCATACTTGCTACGAGATTGGAGATCTCTAGCTTTGGCTACCTCCGTACCTTTTCTATTTTATTATTTGTACTGGTTCGTCCTACCAGAGTCTCCAAGATGGCTATTGATGAGAGAAAGGCTAGAAGAAGCCAATACAATATTGAAGAACATAGCCAGAGTAAACAAAAAAGAGTTACCCGAAGAGTTTACAACGAAGCTTCAAAAGTTGGTCTTAGAACAAAAGGAAAGAGGATGCAAATCAACCAAAAACGTCAGTGTGTTCGCTTTATTTAGAACACCTAACATGAGATTGAAGACTTGCCTGATTACATTGAACTGGTGTGCCTCAGAAATGGTATATGTAGGCCTCAGCTACTATGGACCTGCTATTGGCAGTAATCAGTACGTTAGTTTCTTCCTCTCATCAGCTGTCGAAATACCAAGCTACCTCGTCTGTTGGGTATTGATGGACCGCGTCGGAAGGAGATGGCCACTGTGCCTCTCGATGGTCATTAGTGGAATCTTTTGCATTGCTACGGTTTTGCTACCCGACGGTACGTTATATTTTCTTAGTATATCATAATTTCTAAAGTGGATATAAATTGATTTGATTAATATTTATCTATGTGAAAACTATGGGTTATAAATTTTGAGCATCTCTTCGTCTCGCGTTCGTTTTACAAATTGATTTAATTTAATTTTATCCTGAAGGTTCGAACCCTTTGCCGGGTACGTCGCAGGGCAAATAAAAGGGAGAATAAAGAATAAAACTAAAAAACTTTAAACTAATATCATTTCTGGAACTAAAATTGAAAAAGACGGTTGGACTTGAATCAGTTTGCAGCACTTCAAACTCATATGATATGATATGTTGATGACGAGTTGTTATTTTTCTGGATCTCTTTTAGTTATACCGAACTGCATCAGCGTGATGAATTCAAAATATGTTTACGGGTTCATAACTTAAAAGACGACTGACATTATTACAGAGAAAAATAAGACGATCGGTGCTTTTATAGACTAACTTATTGCTCGGCCGTTTATTGCTAATCCAAATTTAAACATTGCACTACTAACTTCAAACAGTTTACAGATTTGCAATGAATAGTTGTGGTGCAAGCCAGTCTGAGATGCTAATTAGTATAAAGTGTACAATAAAGTATTTCATAATATTCTAGTATTAAAAACAAAGATATCTATTGTTCTTAGTGAGTTCTTAAATTACAGATGCTTTAACGGAAACACTTATCCTGTACTTAATATCCAAATGTTTTATATCTGCATCTTTTCTTATAATATATCCTTACGCTGGAGAACTATACCCGACCGAGTTAAGAGGAATTGGAATCGGTACTTCCGCGTACATAGGCGGTTTGGGTTTAACTATTATACCCTTTATAAATTATTTGGTAAGCCCAAAAAGTACAATAAGTCATTACTTTATTAAATGTCACTGCTAATTCATCGTATTACATATACCTAGGCATAATAAATTAGTAGCAACAAGCATAGTCTCATAGTAATAATCATTTATCTATACATAAACGAGATTTAGACCAGCAAAAAAAAATGCAGACTTGATATTCTGAAAGTTATGCTCTGCAAGATTGCAATCTTGCATATTTATGCCACTTGAAGCAATTTTGCGTCAAGTTTCTATAATCGCCAAAAATTGTATCGGCAAGCAACTTCGGAGACTTGCTTTATAATACCTAACTATACTTAGGTATGCATTATAAATAAATGTCGTATAGCGTGTAAACCATTGCTTGCTTTAAAAAAATGCAAAAAGTACCTATTTGCTAGTCTAAATCTACCTAGATGAAATGCTCTAAAGCGTTTGATGCTAATTTTTGTCATCATAGTGCAAACCCATACTTATTTATTACCTATATTTGCCTGTCTACTTTCAGGTACAGATGATAAATAAACTAAACAAAACAAAATAAACAACTATATTGTGTTTCTAGCAGTGTTGTTTATACACTGCTAGAAACACAATTTTCTACGTTTTTTCTCCGTTATCTGATCAGTACCTATCGGGAATTAGTTATCTGAAGTAGATAAAAAAACATTGATTTAACTCATTGCCTTTTTTTTAGGATAGCGCATTATTTTACAAACATGACATATATTTGTATCTATTTTTTAATTTATCAAACGAGTAGTCACTTTTGCAAAACATACGTATAATAAATAACGCACCGTGTGACTCACAATAATGCGATCCAATACAAATACTTTATTTTTCACCAAATAGTACCTATACAACAATGGCGGTCTTATCCTCAGAACAATTATTCTGAGGTCTTATCGTTTTGAACAATGTCACAAGTTGACATGTTACATCTAGAAACACAAATTTATAATCTAAGCTCTAAGCCTACGTTAAGGTTTTGTGTTCAAAATAATGTTTGAAGTTATCGTTCATTTTAAAATATAAATGTATATTTTTTTTTGGTATTAGGTTGTAACTTGTAACTTGGCTTTCTCAAAGTCAAGAATTATAAAAATCTCATAACATTTTTGACGACCTCCGTAACCGAGTGGGTTGCACGCCGGAATTTGGGCGGCGCTAACTCTGAGGTCCCGGGTTCGATTCCCGGTCAGGTCAATGTCGAAAACGTACTTTTCGATATTGTGTCGGATCTGGGTGGTTGCGGTATCGTCGTTGTTTCCGATTTCCATAAAACGAGTTCTTTAGCTCTTACCTTGAGATCAGAACAATGTGTGTGATGTTGTGTAATATATTTTAACTTAAATATATATATTTTTTATAACATACCGAGATGCGTTGTGGATAGTTTTCGATACCACGTTAATTCGAGGAAGTTTTTTAAAAATTTGGCTGATATTTTTTTATTATTCACTATGCTTACTTTGAATTCAAATATTCTTTCTTTTTAGGGAGCCAGCAACTTAGTTTTGCCTTTGGTAGTGATGGGAGTTATGTCAGTGATCGGCGGAGTTTCCTGCCTCCGCTTGCCTGAAACCCTTCACACATCTTTGCCACAAACCGCGGAAGAAGGCGAAGAGTTCGGCAAAAATTGGACTTACAAAGATTGCTTTGTATGCGGTGGTCAGAAGTATGTATTATTATAAAAAAGACGGCACAGGATCGTCCGGTCTAGTACATAATCATTCTTTTGAAGTATATACCCGATTACTTACTATTGGAACTATTTAAATTTAAAAAGCGCTTATAGGTGTTTCATACAAAAAAGAGTTGCTCCAAATTTCAAAGAAGGTTACGAAATCTGGTCCGATAAAGAATACTATATCAGAAAGAACTTATATTTGATTCAAAAACATCTTCAATTTTATTTGTTATAATTATATAACTAATCTGTTTATGTTTTACAGACAACCCCCCGATTCCGAATCCTATGAGAATTTAGACCATTTGGAACTGACACAGTCGCCACTGGTACGCGAAGACGAGGTTCCAGATTTACCCACCATGAGGCGAAGTTCCATGCGTAAATTAGTTCGACAGTCAAGTACTGTGGATACACAACGAGACAGAGATGGAAACATTAAAATGACATATTGGTTTTAGCTAACTATAAAAACATATTAAGTTTGACTTGTTTTTGCACACAAATAATTACGTGGTTCAGTCTAATACACAATACACACACTCAAAGTATTGACTTTTTATTTTCACGTTTAGGAGAAAACCTAAAGTAAGAATTTACCAATTACCTTTTCCTCTGTGGTCGTACGAAAAGCTGAGAAGATTTCGTTGCAAAAACTTTGTTACGGCAAACAATTATAGAAAACCAACTTTTTGGCCTCTGCGTGAGGAGGAGTGATTTAACACGTTCAGATCGGGACCTCATGAACTGTATGTGGTATCCTACGGGGAAAATCTTCATATGGCCACCGGTGGTACATCACCGCCCCATAAACCGAAAAACCAGCCGGGCGGGGTGCGCCACCGGTGGACACGGCCAACGATTACGCACGAATTATTATGCATTCTCTCTCTTTCTAATGATCTAAAAATCCTATAATAGGTTAATTGTTTTGTCTCATCACTCAGTACCGCGTGACCTGCGCTGACGTAACGTTCCCCGTGCGTATTTATGAATTTCGCGCCAAAAACACAAGTGACGCGTAAGTAATTTGCAGCGCGGGCCTGATTGTGTTTGTTTGTGCCTATTTTTATTGCATAAAAGGATGTCGAGCGAAGATAGGAGTACACCTGCAAGCCCAGGATCGTGTCACAGTTCCAACAATGAGCAAAATTGTCCGTTGGAGGAGGCAGATATGCAGAGCGACGGCAATGTGGTGGAAGAAAATTCAGACGACTCTGTATTAGACCCAAATTATGAATTACCGTCTCATGATATCCGACGTCGCAGATTGGCTACAATTTCCAATGGTTCAAGTGAAGAAGACATTTTCGATGTTCGCCCAAAGATAAAACGTATTCTTTCGTCATACACCGGTCAAAATACGCCCGGAAATCAAGAAAATGAGTCGAATCAGTCCTCTGAAGATGAATTACAAATCTCATCAACCCAACGGCGAAGATTAGCGATCCTTTCCAACGATTCAAGTGACGAAGACATTTTCAATATACCTCCGAAAAGAAAATATGTTCGTTCCTCCCATGGCGATCAAAATAGTACCGCAGATCAAGACAATTTGGACCAACAAGACGATATACCCTCAAACGAAAGTGGTCAATCTCGTTTGATTGAATATTTGGAAGACAATGAACACCAACAGGAGCTATTGCCATCTTCGAACGCATCTGTGTCTTCGACTGGTCAGTCTTCTGGTGAAGAGGAAGTGGATCAACAGGAGCGCCCGAGTATTTCAGGTTGGTTTCCTGTTGATAATAATATCTTACCCATAGAAGAATATGACGACGATTGGAAGCTTTTGGTACAGGATGTTGACTGCAATAATCCGTATATTTTATATAAGTTATTTATGACTGACGAAATTTTATCACTTATGGTGACAGAAACAAATAAATATGCCAATGAGAAAAATGCAGGTGTCCATATACCTAGACATCACCGCAAACCATGGACTGATTTGACTATTGCTGAGATGAGGCAGTTTCTTGGTATAATTTTAATCATGGGCATTGTAAAACTACCAGAAATCCGTCTGTATTGGTCCAAAAACCCAATTTATGAGAATAAAAAAAAACTATGGCCCGAGACCGTTTTTTGGATCTTCTGAAATATTGGCATTTTTCTGAAGCACCGGTCAATGAAAACACCGATCGTTTGCATAAAATCCGCCAAATACTCACTCTCATGGTAATGACATTCAAATCCACTGTAGAACCTGGAAAAGAAGTTGTAATAGATGAAAGCATGGTACCTTGGAGAGGCCGGCTAATTTTTCGCCAGTACATTCCAAATAAAACCCATAAATATGGAATAAAGAATTATAAGCTCTGTATGCCCAATGGTTACACATATAATCTGGAAATATATACTGGACGAGTTGATGACGGTTCAGGTCAAGGTCACCCTCAACAAGTGACTATGAAACTAATGGACGGACTAACAGATAAGGGTCGCATTCTTTACAGTGATAATTTTTACACAAGCGTACCACTAGCAGAAACTCTATTGGAAAAGAAGACTTTTTTATGTGGCACAGTCCGACAAAACCACAAGCATCTACCAAAGCAAGCGGTAAAATCTAAACAGAGAAAGGGTCAAGTGTTGGCTCTGAAGAATATAAACGGCGTCAAATATATAAAATGGACCGACAAACGTACAGTTCATATGCTTTCGACCTGCAATAATCATACAGGAGCTCTTGTGCCAAAGCCGCATCGCTGGAGGCCAAATGCTGTTGTGGAGAAACCGGACTCTGTTTTGGATTATAATAATGCGAAAAAGGGGGTGGACGTATCAGATCAGATGGCTTCGTACTATACAAGCCTTAGAAAAACCTTAAAGTGGTACCGCAAACTTATCATCGAGATTGTTTGTGGCACAATGTTAGTAAACGCTTGGGTTATTCACCAGAAATTTGGAGAAGGAAAGAAGCTAAGTATTTTAGAATTTCGAGAACAAATTATAAAAGAGATGATTAGCAAGTCTAGCACAGATCAACCCGATGACGCTGCAGGGGAAGGTGAGCCGATTGTTCAACTTCAACGGAAGCCAAAACATAAGTTCGAGAAAACCGAAGGCATGCTTAGAAATACGCGAAAGAGATGCAGGCCGTGTTACGACCGTATTACAACCATCGAATGTGCGGCTATGGCTAGAAGAAAATCAAAACGCGTGAATACTTTTTGCTCTGCATGTGACAACAAACCAATGTGCTTGGATTGTTTCAATTCGATTCATCATAAATAATTTTGGTTTTGTACCATCACTGTCTTTATAATTTTTTTCAAGTTTGATTTAGTTTTCCTATAAATAAAGATTTTCTCCTTGTGATCCAGCAGAAATAATTTGCATTTCGTACCATTTATCGTGATTATATCATATTTTGTTTTTAATAAATACTTTTTTTCAATCCTGTTTTTTCTTTACTTCCCGAAATAATATCCATCTCCTGAGCTACACTATGAAACTTTGTCGATTTCACATGGCGGAAACGGTAATTACAATACTCTCCTTCAAGGCGGCACGAATTTTTTTGTATATTAAAAGCCAGGTATAACGTGGCCACCAGTGGTACACCCCGCCCTGTCAGCGAGTACTCCGTGCTCCACCGGTGGTACACCCCGGTCTGAACGTGTTAACGTCACGTAACATAAGTCACGGGGACAGGTAGACGGTAATCCCTGTTCTCCATTATCACTTAAGGCGCGGGACACAAAGAAAAGTCGTAAGACGCGGATAGGGCGCGGACGGGGCGCAAACGGGGCGCGAACGGGGCGCAGACGGAGCGCCGCCGCCGGCTCTCGCGACTTTTTAAAACATAGCTAAGACGAGAAACGGACGTGACGCTGGGCGCCGCGTAGGCTTGCCACATTTTTTGAAGGTAAAATAGTATTTTTTTCAAAACAATGCAAACAATATAATTAGATGCTATTGGGAAACTCAAGAAAAAAAAAAGGACACATTTATTTTTAGTAAGTAATTATTTATTTTTCCATGTGTATTTGTTATTAATCTTAGCTTTGGTTAACAAAGTCTTATTATTTTAAAAATTATTACTTATAGGAATCTGAGCAATTTAGATCCATATTAAAATATTATAACAATTCGTTTTTAATTAAATTAATAGACGCCCTATTCCTTTCTTGACGCCATTTTATTTTTATTAAGGAAAAAAATATTTCCGTAAAAGCGGAAGTTGCAGGTATGGAAAGTAAAAAGGAAATAATTTTAAATGTATTTGTTAAATTTGTATCTGAGTTTTTAAAAAGCATTTGCCATTTTTCAGCAGTATTTTTAGATTTAAACACTAACTTCTTCGTTGCTTATTTTTGAAATAATTTCATCAAACTATAATTATTTCTGAATAGAAATTGTTGACATTAATATTTAATTTATTGACTAAATTTAGAGGTCCAATACGCTTTCGATTTGTTTAACACCTTAAACGCCATATATCCGATAAACAATTGAATTTCTATTGTCTGGCTGAGCCTGTCGGCGGTCAACCTGTTAAATTCAATTTTCTTCTATACATTTTGTATGAAAACGACGCGGAAGAGACATTTTCTGCAAAAAAAAAATATTTCACATTAGAATAAAAATTTTAGGTTCAAAATATAAATAAAAATCTTTTTTATTAATTAAGTAATTTACAGTACTTCGGTGCGAGATAGTTGAGCAAGATGTCAAGGAATTGGCCGATGTTTTAACTGCCTATGTGGTCTAGTGGATAAGACCACCGGTTTAGACCCAGAGGTCCCGGGTTCGATTCCCAGAGGGATTCATGTTTGTCGGTCGGTTTGTTTGGTGGTAGGGCTTGTTTGTCCGCCTGGCTAGCTACCACCATCTTATCTAAATATGTCGCCATAACATCAATGTTTGTAGCATTGTTGTGTTCCGCCAGCTAGAGATAAGATAGCCAGTGCCTCACTAGTTGAGGTTCCCGGGTGAAGTGCGCTTCCATCATTGGCCTTATCATCACTTAACATCAGGTGAGATAAAGGCACTGTGCTTACCCGTTAATATAAAAAAAATGGCAATCTTATACCTGTCTTTCTGTACGAAATGTCAATAAGTTCAATTTCTGAGGAGTTTCTGCTGCTGATTTGTGAACCGAAATAGTGCTGTACGATAACTTTTCGTTTAAAAACAGATTAATTAAAAATTTGGCAACAGCAGGCTGTAGAGATTTTGGATTTATTTTAGAACTAGAACACCATGTAAGCCATCTTCTGATTGCTGGTACCAGCAGGTGGGTTGACGCCAGCTGTTTTTTAATAACTCTTATTCTTTTATCGACCATTTTTTATTTGATTGCCCCACCCCCAATTTTCCAGACTTTCAAGGTTAATGTCTGCACTTGTGGTGGAGGCTGTAATGTTGTCATGTCTATCAACGACTGCGACAGATTCTGAATCTCGTATGGGTGATCTAGTGATCAAGATTTCAGGTTTTGTAACCAGAATGCCTGAGGCCATTCTGGTGCCACTATTAACACGTTGACTGCCGCAAAACCAGACACAATAGAAAATTTATTGTTTGTCGGTCACCGGTGACCACCACGGCGATTAAAGACTTAAATATGTTCCTTTGGCACTGTTTAGATGAGTCAGTACTCTGGGAAGGATGCTGGGGGGTGGGAACACCCATGCTAAGCGGTACCTCCATCTATTCGAACAAATCTATTTCTGGGTGGCCCCACTTTTGGATCACTTCCGAAGTCACTTGGGGCAGAAGACGCCACTCCGCGGGTTTTTTCCCTCGTGACAACTTGTCTGCTATTATGTTGTATCTTCCCGGGAGGTAATATGCCGACAGAGTTATGTTGAATCTGTCGGTTAGGCATAACAGTTGATATGTTAGAGTCAGTAGCGCCATTGACTTTGTGCCTCCCTTCTTTCGAATGTATGCAATCAAGGTTCAATTGTCGGATTGAATCTGTACATGAGTGTTTTTTAAAACTGATGCCTTCCTTTGTAATGCTGCGATTACTGTGAACAATTCTTTTTTGTTGCTGTGCCATCTCTTATGTTGGGCTGGCCAACCGCCTGACACTAATGTTCCGTCTAGTTGCGCACCCCATCCCAGATCCGAAGCATCCGTTGCTAGGAAATGTGTAGCAGGCTTACTGTGGATCGGTGCTGGGCGGTGTTTGGCTCCGCGCCACCAAACTATCTCGTTTTGTACAAGTTTGGGGATGGGTTGTATGTAACGTGGTTTTTTCTGGTTGAAGCATCGTACAAACCCAATCCATCGTTCAGTTGCCCAAGTAGGCTTTGTAACTGACGTAGGTTGATAGACGTTCGCTTTGAGATCTGATCCAACGTGTTGAGATTGCGAACTTTCTTTTCCGGTAAAGACATTGTGTTTATTTCCGTTTGCCAGCGAATGCCCAAGTATTCTAGATCTTGAGACGGTGTCAGAATAGATTTCTGGTAGTTTATTTTCCAACCCAGGTTTTCCAAGTGTCTCACGGCTTCCGCAGCTTGAAGACTTAACTTGGTCTGGTCTTGATGGACCAGAAGGTAGTCGTCTAAATATATTAGCACCCGACATCCCTTTGCACGCAGAGTCTCCACGACCCAGCATGTTAAAGAAGAAAAAAGGTGTGGCGCTGATGCTAGGCCCAATGGTAAGCACGTCATCTGGAAAAGCTGATAGCTGATTCTTAAAAAGGTTCGATGTGATTCCGCTATAGGGACGTGGAAATACGTTACGAAATACGTAATTATCATCCAATCTCCTGGTTGGAGAAAATCTGATACTGTGGCATGTGAGATCAGCCGAAAGTGTTTTGTTTTTATGAATTTGTTCAGTTCTCGTAGATCGAAAATCGGACGCATTGATCCGTCGGCTTTCTTCCGCAGAAATAGCTTTGATATAAAGCTGGGAGTCTTCTTGGTCACAAATTGTAATATTTTTTGATCTAGGAGATCTTGAACCATTTGAGACATTACTAGTGACGGATTTGTTGCGTATTGATTCAAAATAGTTTTTGTTGGAATGATCAGATTATTATTACTTTTTTCTTGTAACTTGGTTTCGATTGTTGCCTCTTGTAATTTTCTTGAGAAAATGGTTTTTGGTTTGGGTGATACCGAGATGTAGAAGGTGTAGGTTCCTTTTTTAGCCTTTTTTTTATATAATTGTGATTGGGAGAGCCAAAACTGAGGGCCACCAAGAGAGTGAATAAGTGAAGCGATTTTAGTTTTCTCGAAAAGATACTCTACACTTGGTGGTATGTTAGAAAGAGCAGTTTGGATATTTTTATCCGGAATTTCGGCATGTATGCAATAACAATACTAGGTAATATTACTAGATACAGTAACTTCCCTTTTTTGTTTTAATCTAAGCCCGTCACAAGTCAAATATATCTAAAATGAACTGTTAGCTTTTAAATAAAAGTACACTTCTGAATTTGGCCGGGAAGAGGGCCTCAGAGATCATATTTTGACAGTTCAACTGATGCTGATGACTTATCAATACAAAAAATAAAAACTAAATGTCAACCATATAACTTTATGGTTGAGTGTCAACCATTTGTCGCTATCCAACCTCATTTTCTAGCTATAAGATAGAACGGAACGGAACTAAGTAAACATAGTTGCACAGTTTTTATTTTAACCTTCTTTAGCTTTAATTATTATTCTGAGGTGCAATGCCAGTTCACGCAGGTTAAAAAAAATAACTAATCTAAATGTGTTCCATTGTTTGCAAATACTGCGAGCATACCTAAGTAAAGTAATAAAATAAATATATGTACTTCTAAAATGAAACTTTAGGACGTCTAGTTATAAAATCTTTGTCTTTAAAAAATTACGTCTGCCTCTTCTCCCAACTGTCAAGTGTCAATGTCATCCATTGTCATTTGCGGAAGTTGTGAGTTGTACAAGTACATAAATTGTTTTTTTTCTGAAGTGAAGTCGTGGTCGTTATAAAAGTAAATGCCGACTGCCATATCGAAGAAGCCCAACGGACAAAAACGCCGCTATCTAAAAAATTTAAGTTTATTAATAGTGTAGAGTGTAGCGATGTTTTACCGAAGAAAAGTTGTTTTATCGTGTATTATTTTAATTTGCACCGCTATAGCCGTGTGGGGCCATTCACACTCACATGGAGATGAATCGCCTGCATTTAAATACTCTAAAAGTGCAAATGAACAATTCAAGAAAGAAGAGAAAAAGATAAATGAGTCTGACTATGATCTATACGTGAAGGCGTTAAGCTCAACCATATTCATCAGCATAGTGCCGTTTTTTATACTTTTCTTTATACCTATTGACGGAACTGTGGAGAAACAACCTTTGCTCAAAATTTTATTATCATTTGCGTCTGGTGGCCTTTTAGGAGACGCATTTCTTCATTTAATTCCTCACGCCTTGGTGCCATCGGAAGGTGGTGCTGGCCACAGTCACAGTCATTCGCATAGCCATACAAATGAAAGTGAAGTACACGAACCTCATGACATCACTGTAGGTCTTGGAGTCCTCGGTGGAATTATTACCTTCTTAGTTGTTGAAAAGACAGTTCGTCTCTTTGATGGAGGACATGGTCATTCACATGGACCAGAAAAGAAAAAGGGAGATGATAAGAAAAAGAAAAATAAAGACAAAAAGAGTGAGATCAAGATTGCTGGTTACTTGAATCTCGCTGCTGATTTTACTCATAATTTCACAGATGGTCTAGCAATTGGAGCATCTTTTATTGCTGGTAACAACATTGGATATATAACAACAATCACTATTCTTTTACATGAAATACCTCATGAAATTGGAGATTTTGCCATACTAGTTCAGTCAGGATGTTCTCGTCGAAAAGCTATGATGTTACAGCTACTGACTGCTTTTGGAGCTGTTTCAGGGACAGTTTTGTCCATTTACCTTCAAGGATCAGGAGAAGGCCTAGTGTCATCTCTCATTTTACCTTTCACAGCTGGTGGTTTCATTTATATTGCAACTGTGTCAGTCATTCCAGAATTATTAGAAGGATCAAATAAACTATCTCAATCTATAAAAGAAATTCTTGCTCTTTTAGCTGGAGTTTACATGATGGTGATAATAGCACAATATGAATAATTTACTTTTTTATGTAAATTTAGTTAGTTTAAAATCACTTGTTATAGAAACCATCCTTATGATTCTTCCAACTAATGTGAACAGTTCTATTGTAAGTTGTCTATAGATTAAATTCACATCACAATAATTAAGTTTCTTATTTTCAAAGATTAATCACTTGTGCTATCTATTATTTTCATTTGTTGTAAAATTACAAAACTTCTTGACAATGTTGCAAATATACGAGCTGCATCTGCTTATTTATTGTACAAAACAATAGATAGGTACCTATTTACTGTCATTTTTGCAATAAATAATTCTATATTTACTTAATTATAGTTTCATTTATTCCCTTTACTTACTAATTATATGCAATGCAAACTACTTTCATATGTTAAGATTACTTTAAGAATGAATTTGTTATTTTCAAATTAACCCTTAACACCACTCGTGGGAACCTAGATCCCCTACTGCACTCATTTTTAAAAATATTTTTATTGAGTGCGATGGGGGACCTAGGTCCCAGAGTGGTGTGAAGGGTTAACAATACACTCCAGCATATAAGCATTTGTTTGGGCTGCTGTTTTATTGGGATAATTACAGGCTTAAAACTCTTTGAAAATAACTACTGATCCAAAACACCCAATCTTACACAATAAAATAAAATTAACTAATGAGAGCCCAAGACATGAGATTACAATGAAAATTAAACCAAAGTAAAAATTAGGCAAATCAATGAAAAGGTACAGGAGATTTGAAAAGAAAAACAAAATATTTGTAAGATTTTTAAAGTTTTATTGTTAAAAGTTTACTTCTTCTTCGATACACCCACAGTTCTGCCTCTCCTGCCAGTAGTCTTAGTATGCTGACCACGCACACGTAGACCCCAGTAGTGACGCATACCCCTGTGGGCACGGATCTTCTTCAACCTCTCCAGATCTTCACGGAGCTTTGAATCCAAGTTAGAGGATGTCAACTGGCTGTACTTGCCATCAACAATGTCCTTTTGCCTGTTCAAGAACCAGTCTGGTATTTTATACTGCCTTGGGTTTGACATGATAGTCACAATCTTTTCAACCTGAGAGAAATAAATCTTTGGGTTACAACACATTGGTCTTATTTTGAATGCTCTAAAATCAACTAGGCAAATAATGCAGTATATTGAGGGGTATTTATCAGTTCAATAATGTACTTTAAACACAGAATCTACTGATTGAAAGACAATAAGAACAGAGGTTATGATAAAAAATCAAAGAAACGAACAAAAGCGGAAGTTTAGGAAAACAACACAACTCAAAAATCTCTGCTTCTGAAGGAACGGGCTTTAGCATAATTACAGTACTTTTACTTACTTCTTCTTCGGTGCATTCACCAGCACGTTTGTCGAGATCGATGTCGGCTTTTTTCAACACAATGTTAGAATATCTACGACCGACTCCCTTGATAGCGGTCATAGCAAACATTACCTTACGTTTACCATCGATGTTTGTATTCATAATACGGAGAATATGTTGAAATTTGTCCGGGATTACCAACGACTGAAACAATAACGAGAGTTCACTTCATAGGTAAATAAACGTACTTAGATATAGAAAAACATCTACAATTAACAATGATGCTATGTATTATCAATTTATTCAAGTGATTTGTTAAATATATTAGGATTTTATACCATTTTGGCAGATTTAATCGGCCCTACGTCCACAAACAACACGACCACAACAAGAAAAGGATTGGGATATGTCAAATTGTCATGTCAATGTCAGTTCAATTCAATGTTCACGCGTTCGAATACAGATGTCGCTGCCGCTGGAATTTTAAAATCTAAAAACAAGACTACAAAAGTCGAACTACCATATAAAAACTTGATTGGTACACTAATATTTTTGGCTGTAGCCACAAGACCGGACATAGCATTCGCTGTGAGCTACTTATCGTAATATAATAGCCATGATGAAACGCACTTTAAAAGCGCAAAAAGGGTCTTAAGATACCTAAAAGGTACAAAAGACGTCGGATTTCGATTCAAAAGAACCGGAGAAAGCATCTATGGAATGGCAGATGCCGACTGGGGATCGAATAAAATCGATCGTAAATCTTTCTCAGGTTATTGCTTCAAATTAGCTGGAAATCAAATAAGCTGGGCGTGCAGAAAGCAACGTAGCATTGCACTATCAACGGCAGAAGCTGAGTATGTCGCACTCACCGAAGCTTGCAAGGAAGCCGTGCTCCTAAAAGCACTACTCAACGATTTGGGCATAAGTCAAGACAAGATTAACATCTTGAATGACAATCAGGCTGCAATAAAATTATGTCAAAATCCTATCGTGTCGTCAAAATCAAAGCATATTGATCTCAAATTACACTTCATAAGAGACTGTATCAAAGACGGCATAATCGAAGTCAAGTATACCTACGGAGCAAATGGAGGCTGACATACTGACTAAGCCACTATCAGGTCCGAGACTGGCACGTCTCAAGGGCAACATGGGCCTCATACCTACGGACGTGAGAAGGAGTGAAAAGAATCGAGATTAGGCACGTCTCCACGAAACGTTTTCTTGTTGCCATGGTGTTGTTTGAATCTTTTTTGGTCTTATACGGGTTGTGTTCGCGGTGAGCCTTACAATGTTCATTGTGGACGTTGTAAACGCCGATCCGCGTAAACATACACTCGTCCGTCCATAAAATGCTGGCTTCTCGGTGTTCTAGTACCCAGTGACAAAAAGTGACCCGGGTGGCATGGTCTTGCTCGTTCAATTCTTGTACTATTCTGAAGTGGAACGGGTGTTGTTGCTCCGACTTAAGAAGCCGTCAGACTGTAGTGTGGTGGACATTGAAGGGGCACTAATTGTGTATAATCGCAGCATCTCCACTAGTTCTACATTGGAATAATTTTCCGTCATTTTACTTTTTTTTACACACAAGCAACACACTTAGGGCACGTTTTTCTCATAATTCGCTAGGGCTAACAAACTTGTCACTCGTCCCGGGCTGCGCGTCGCACACTGGCTTTGGCTTTGATGTGCCCGCTGGCCGCCGCCATGCGCCAGCGCCGTCGCGCCGACAAAGCTGCGGGCACGCAGCGAGGCTTGCTTGTTGCTACCAACGCGTGCTCGGTGGGCGAGCGTACGCGAACGAGCGATCATTTTTTAGAGCTACGCAGACGTGCGATTCTTATTTACAGATTTTAAAAACATGTATATTAATTTTTTTATAGTTTTTTATAATTTATATGTAATAAGTATAAGCAATATGACTGCTGTTATGAATATGGCGTGAATGCAAATCAACAAGTTGTATTTCAAGCTACATTTTTGCATTTTTACTGCATTACATTAGTTACGCTTAGCTCGATAAATTAGAAAAAATGCCTTAGCATAAAAAAATTAAACAACATAGTAATCTGTTTAGGAAATTTTTAATTTTAGGGTATTTGAAAAATGGGACAGGTTACAAAATTGAATATGAAGTTACAAAATGAAAATATAAAGTCACAATCACAATGTAAATAATTATTATTATTATGTAAATAATAAGCATTTGTTAGTAAAGTAAATAAAGGTTGTGGTTTTGAACAGTTGCCAAATTTAAGGAGGCGATTATGTTAATGTAACTGATAATAAATCCATTAAAAAAAAATACGTAAAAAAAAAATACGAAAAAGATTTTGTTTCTGTTGCATATCATTCTTTTGAATATACTACGCTGTGCTACTACTTTGGCTCTGCGCTAGGTGCGTAAAACAAATGCCTACAAATGCCGCCGCTTGCGCCGGCTTTTGTCGGCTAGCCGCCACCCGCTCAAAGCGGGAACCGACGACGATTCAACGGTCGCCGCTCGCCTCGCTCAGTCTCCCGCTAACCGCGAGCGCGCGCACACGTTTGACAAAAAAAATCCGGGCCGTTTTCAAACGTAGGTACGATGTCGCGTTATTCTAATCACGACTACGTTGAAATGGTGCGGATGTATGCCCTCGCCGGTAACAGCTTGAGGGGTGCAGTGCAGATGTTCGCGGAGAGGTGGCCAGACCGACCAACGCCGTCCCGAACGACGATGCTGGCTGCTACACAACGCCTACTGGATTACGGGCAGTTCAGTATCCCAGCGCACGCCAGTGGTCGAGGCAACGTGGGCCTGCCCGTCGACTTACAGGAGCAGATCTTGCAGTTCTTCGACGACGAGCCACGCGCCAGTACACGTGATGCTGGGCGGCACTTTGGCCTTGATCACACCATCGTTTGGCGCTTGTTGAAGAAGAACCAGCAGCACCCATTCCATTTTCGACGAGTTCAGGATTTGCTTCCCACTGACCAGTCCAGCCGAGTCGAGTTTTGTACGTGGCTCCTCGAACACCAGCACGTTAATATTCTGTGGACTGACGAGGCGCAGTTCACAAGGGTCGGCGTCTACAACGTGCATAATGAGCATTGGTGGGCACACAGAGAACAGAACCCTCATGTCACAAAAAAAGACTCCTTCCAAAGACGTTTCAGCCTAAATGTTTGGGCTGGTATTATTGGCCCTTATTTACTGGGGCCTTATTTCATTGAAGGTCATCTCAACAGCCTTACCTACTTAGATCTGCTGCACCACGTTGTAGATGAGCTGTTGATGGACATTCCACTGGCATTCCACAGAGACCTCTTCTACCAGCAGGATGGTGCTCCACCACATTATGGACAAGTAGTGCGCAGCTACCTAAACGATACATTTGGATCGCAGTGGGTGGGACGTGGCGGTCCAGTGTCTTGGCCTCCTCGCTCCCCGGACCTAACACCGCTAGATTTTTATTTGTGGGGTGATGTAAAAAGGCTAGTGTATTCTGAGGAGGTTACAAGTGTAGTGCAATTGCGTACGCGAGTGGTGTCCGCTTTTGAAACGGTGAGAGAAAACATTTACGTTCTCAACCAATTAAAAGAAAATTCTCGGCGTCGTGCTGCTTTGTGTATCGCTCGTAATGGGGCACATTTTGAACACTTGTTACGAGTAACATAGGTAAGTCAAAGTTTTGCTTAAGCACATTTTCATTTCATTTCATTTCCATACCTACATACTAATAGCATAGGTACGTAGTTTATTTTTTTCTGAATCGAGTAATTCTGTCGAGTAACTGGGAATCGAACCAAGAAACTTTTAATAGGAAGTGGCTAAGTAACATTCATACCTAGACTAAATAACGTAGGTACCTATTTAGTTTCTAGGATGTAGTAGCGTTAAATAGCCACGACAGCAATGTTTGTTTAAGTTAACGGTCGTTGACCTCGGAGTAGTACATGTAAATTTCGAATAGAAACGTGAGATGTTACGAAAGATATAGGACACCAACCAATAGGTAATATTTTTTTTTAATATTTTTATTTAAATTATAAGTATTTGTTCTACACTTGTGTACAATATGGCGACTGTTCAAAACCACAACCTGTATAGTAAATAGGATATGCTTCACCAGAGCAATCCATGCAAACCCAAACTCACGTTTCGCCCTCAACATTTAATAAACACATGTAGCAAACACAATTCTTTCAAATGTGTGTCTTATAAACACAAAAATATATACAAACACATAAATAGGTATTTTGCTAATAATTTGTTAGAAAACTATGATGAAAATAGCTGAATCAGCTGAATTGTGAAAAATAAAGTAATGCAAAATTGTAAAGCAAGGCCACATAAAAAGTGCTAGTATGATTAATCAAACTAAATCAGTAAACCCACAGACACCACACATATCACCGAGACAAAGTATATATTTATTAGAACACAACATTACAAACTTATGTAGAAGAATATTGTTTTCTAAAGTTTACGCGAACACTACACATTGAAATGTAACAACTTATACGGATCTACGTGTCCGTTAAGGCAGCGTACATTGTTGTTATGCTCTCCACTCAAACGTTCGGGCATTCTATAAGCACTATTAAGAGTACGTTGTCTCTTGATGCCAGCTCAAAATATCATTCACACACAATTCTTGTTCGACATCTACGTTTCTTTAAGAGTAATCCTTATGAAATTTTGCATAGCGCGAGCACTAATTAGGTACTAAATTTGTGTGTTTTCGTTGCTATAATATAAGTAGTTTTCAAGAACGGTCATGGGTACGCCAGCTTGATCGTGATGCCAGCGTACACACTGAAAAAGGTATTTATTTCTTAAACTAAAGAGGCACTAATTATTTTGTGTTTGCAGTAATTACGCACTAAAACAGGGCATCAACAAACGTGAAATCGATCATGTGTACGCCACCTTAACGGACACGGATCTACTCGCGTTTATTTTATACATTAGTTTAAACTAAAGTATAAAATAAACGCGAGTAGATGGGCATTTTTGCCAGTAGACGTCCCTTCGCTTTTTACGATTGTCCTACGACTTTCCATGGCATTTTTTGATAATCTGTATGGATTTTTTTCTTGGACCGGCAAGAATCATGTTTTGTCAGTGCAGGTTCTAACCTTTTTGATTCTAACTCGTCGTTGAGAGAGGTACAAAAAGTTAGCTCTGCTTTGTAACAGTAAAAATAAAAGTTAATAAAGGATTTGATATTTAGGCATATTGCGAAAGGTAAGTTTGATTATATTGCAATGCATACATAATACATTAGTTACAAAGTGGAAAACAAAGTCGAAAATATTAGCAAAACACCTATTTATGTGTTTGTATATATTTTTGTGTATATAATACACACACTTGAAAGAATTGTGTTTGCTACATGTGTTTATTCTTTTATATAAAGAGTATTCAATTATAAAGAATATCATTAATTTTATTTTTTTTAGAAAATTTTGTTTGTCCTGGTTTCTGTTCATTTACAAACAATAATTAGAAAAAACTTCTATTGACAATATTTGTAACAAATGCTTCGAATAATTATTTACATTGTGATTGTGACTTTATATTTCCATTTTGTCATATTCAATTCATATTCAACTTTTTAACCTGTCCCATTTTTCAAATACCCTAAAAATAACAATTTCTTAAAAATAATACTATTATTTTTTTATGCTAAGGCAAAAGTATATGTTTAGTTTCGTATTATATATATATTATTTGTTTAGTTATATTGGATGTTCTGAGCACAATAGCAAAGAAAATCAGTGTCCATTATGGACCATTAAGTAAAAAATGGATCTTATTTTACTAGAGCCGCGCTTCTGTTTTTTTTTCTATTTTATCAAGCTATGCGTAACTAATGAAATACAGTAAAAATGCAAATCTCAAATGCACTTTAGTTTTCATGTAAATTAGAAAACAGTATGGTTACAAAGTGGAAGTCAAAATGGTGTTGTACCAACTTTAAATCCGTTTTTCACAGAATTCTTATGTTTTTACAAAGAAACTTTTATGTTCAATCGGTAGCTTGAAATATAAGCAATATTTTTACATCTAAATAACATAAATTTATAAAATTAAATAAAATGACACCCACTTTGTAACCGGGACATCTTCGCACGAAAACGCCTTTCGAAAAAAGAAGTTGTTTCATTTTTATGTGAAAGAAAAGAAAAATAATAATTAAAAAATGTGACCTTACCTGAAGGGCTAATAAAACCACTTAGCATTTGTTGCAGTGAAAAATTACGACAACACTGATCTTCCGTGGAGACCCCAGTTCTTTAATAAGGCTTTATTCGCGCTCTATTGAAGGGTGTAACAATGAGTAAATTAGACCACAAAAGAATTGATCATATTTACTGTGTACGCTGGCATAGCGATCAAGCTAGCGTACACATAACATACTCTCGAAAACGGTTTAAAATATTAATTATGTAAAGCAACGAAATTATAAAATCGGCATATTATGAAAACATTATCATAAAGATAATCATTTTGTAACTGAATTATGAATGTTTTTTTCTGTCTATGTATATTAGTCCCTCAGAGAAGAGATTAGTCCTATTGATGCTTCATGTCCTAATAAGAAAAGTATTGTTTTTTTTATTATGTTTTTTAAATTAGTAACATGTACATGTTACCCGAACACGCTTTTACTTTGAATATACAAAATATGACAGTTACATTTTTCAAGTTTGAATTTAATGCTGGTAACACATTGACATTTTGTGAACAGTGAATGTTCAGCAGTCGTGGTGTGCCGGTTTAAGTTTTTCGGGTATCGTTTCTCTAATTTATCCTGAGTTTGTTTAGATAAAGTTAATAAAGATGCATACGGAGACGACGTTAACCCTTATACAAATATTAGAAAAGACTATATCACCAGGTAAGAAAACAACTCGCATTTCGTTTAGCATGGCGTTTTTGAGACATTGTCAATCGACTTATCGCAAATTGCCAATGATCTGGATTTATAATCAGTAAAGTTTATCCAAATGTGATAGTTAGACAGTCCATATTACCAAATCGTGTAACCACATATGCCTTAAAAATAATCTACAAGTTGTCCTAGAACAATAGACTGACATGTCTATCTGTCATGTAAGGAAATTTCTAGTTATTACTTAAGTTACAACGACGAAACCTTTTAACAATGTGATTTTCAAAAGATGTGTTGCTTTCGCTTTCGTTATTACTGTCTCCTTTCGTTTTGAAAATTGTTGCCTATGTTGTGAATCACTTTCAGTTTTGAAGGTTATATGATGATGGACTCATGTTGACCATTATTGACTTGTACAATAGCCAATGCAATTATATTCCGTATAAATATATTATTTTTTGCAGATCGAAATGAGTTGGAAGCAGCAGAGAAGTATTTGGACCAGGCTGCGGCCACCAACTTCACAACCTTTATCAAGATGCTGTCAGATGTATTGGTCCAGGGAGGCAACAGCCAAGTGGCAAGAATGGCTGCAGGATTACAGCTTAAAAACCACCTCACCTCCAAAGACCCTACAATGAAACAGCAATATCAACAGAGATGGCTTGCACTACCAGAAGATATAAGACTATATATTAAAAAGAATGTAAATATTTATTTATGTTACTTCAAAAACAGCCTTTAAATTGTTTATTTCTAAGTACCTTACAAATAAACAACAAATAGTTATTCCGTGTTTTGTTCCTGTCATGTAAATGTCATTTCAAATTAGAGTAAAAGAGACAAAACACAGTATACGAATTTCATTGAAAGCTTATTCTTTGTTTAATTGTAAGACCCTGATAGTATAATCATCTGGGCAACTCTGGTTTCAGATACTTACATCTATAGGAACAGAAAACAGTAGACCCAGTTCTGCTGCACAGTGTGTAGCATATGTGGCTGTTGCTGAGCTTGCAGTGGGACAGTGGAATGACCTCATTCCCATTCTAGTAGAAAATGTTGTAAATGCACAATCTACAGAGCTCAAGAAAGAAGCAACACTAGAAGCAATTGGTAAATTTTTTAAATTTTCATCTGTGTATAATGTGGCATAGTTTCCATTTGACATTACAAACAGCAAATAGTGGTGCCTATGTATTGTATAATATATACTTAGTACATGCTGACTTACAGTATGTACTCATTGTACAAAATTTGTAGCATGTGTAAATTAAATTAAGCTGACAACAATTGATCAAAGTAATTTATTGCAATACCATATTATATTTTAGGTTACATTTGTCAAGAAATTGATGCAGAAGTTCTAACAGAGCAAAGTAATCCAATTCTAACCGCCATCATCCATGGAATGAGATCTACTGAACCTAGCAACCACGTCCGCCTTGCTGCCACACAAGCCCTACTCAACTCTTTAGAATTTACCAAAGCTAACTTTGAAAAAGAAAATGAAAGGAACTTTATTATGGAGGTTGTTTGTGAAGCCACACAGTCCAGTGACATGAGGATCAGCGTTGCAGCGCTTCAGTGTTTGGTAAGTTCCAGTTTAGCAAAGAAGTGGTCTGAAACTATTTATTTTGAAACTGTTTATATTTCTTAATGTGTTCCCCAGGTTAAAATCCTATCTTTGTACTACCAATATATGGAGCCATATATGGGGCAAGCACTATTCCCAATCACTTTAGAAGCTATGAAATCAGACATTGATGAGATTTCACTTCAAGGCATTGAATTTTGGTCCAATGTTAGTGATGAAGAAATTGATCTTGCCATTGAGGAGGCAGAAGCAGCTGAAACTGGTAAATATTATACAACAAGACTTATATCACTTAATTATTATTGGAACCATTTAATGCTTTCAATATCTTTTTGCAGGCCGACCACCAGTCAGAACATCCAGATTCTATGCTAGAGGAGCTCTCCAATACTTGGCCCCAGTTCTTATGCAGAAATTAACAAAACAGGATGACTCTGATGATGAATTGGAATGGAATCCCTCTAAAGCTGCATCAGTATGCCTAATGCTGTTGTCAAACTGCTGTGAAGATGACATTGTACCACATGTGTTACCATTCATTAACTCAAACATTAAGAATGAAAATTGGCGATACAGAGAGGCTGCTTTAATGGCATTTGGGTCCATTCTAGGTGGCTTAGAAGCAACTAGTCTGAAACCTTTAGTTGAAAACGCTATGCCAACTTTAATTGATGCTATGTATGACTCTAGTGTAGCTGTCAGAGATACTGCTGCTTGGACCTTTGGCAGAATTTGTGAAATTGTGCCTGAGGCAGCCATCAATGAGACTTACCTCAAGCCACTGCTGGAGAGTCTTGTGAATGGTCTGAAGGCTGAGCCGCGAGTGGCTGCTAATGTTTGCTGGGCCTTTACTGGTTTGGCAGAAGCAGCATATGAGGCAGCGGACTGTGGAGACACAAACCAACCAAAAACATACTGCATGTCTACCTACTTTGATTTCATTATTCAACGCCTCTTGGAAACAACAGACCGACAGGATGCTGCCCAGCATAATTTACGATCAGCAGCCTATGAAGCACTTATGGAGATGGTTAAGAACTCTCCTAGTGACTGCTATGTCACAGTACAAAAAACCACCATGGTCATTTTGGAGAGACTGCAACAAGTCCTCCAAATGGAGAATCATATATCAAGCCAGGCTGATCGCTCTCAATTCAATGATTTACAGAGCCTGTTGTGTGCTACCTTGCAATCAGTTTTACGCAAAGTGACCCCTGAAGATGCACCTCAGATATCTGATGCTATTATGACAGCCCTTTTGACTATGTTTGCTGGTAATGCTGGCAAGGCTGGTGGAGTGCAGGAAGATGCTCTGATGGCAGTCTCTACACTTGTTGAAGTCCTGGGAGAAGGTTTCCAAAAATATATGGATGCTTTCAAAAGATATCTATATGTCGGTCTTAAGAATCATCAAGAATATCAAGTTTGCATTGCAGCTGTAGGAGTCACAGGAGATATCTGTAGAGCTCTGAAAAGTAAGGTGAGGAAACTGTTATTCAATGTTATAAGTAATGTTAAAGTTTTAGGGTTTATATAGTAAATGTTTATTGTATTTTTTTAAAATTAATTATTCATTTATTGATTGTGTGCTCTTAGGTGCTACCCTACTGTGATGAAATAATATATCTGCTGTTGGAAAATCTCGGCGATCCTTCGATTCATCGCTCGGTGAAACCCCAGATATTGTCTGTGTTCGGAGACATCGCCCTCAACATCGGACCCGATTTCGCAAAATATTTTGATGTGGTGATGCAAATGTTGCTGCAGGTTTGTCCATGATACATCAATAAAATAACATGCAGATTTTTTTTGGCTTATTATTGTTATATTTTTAACTTGCATATTTTAACTATTTCAGGCCAGTAATGTTCAAGTGGATCGCAATGACTACGACATGGTAGAATATATTGGTGAACTTCGCGAAAGCGTACTCGAGGCATATATCGGTATCATCCAGGGATTGAAGGGTGCAGATGGCGAAGTAAGCTTTCAAAAATAATGTCACACTATATGAGTTAGAAACCTAAAGTTTTTTAGTAATATTTCGTTTTTGGCTATAATTTGGCTTAAATAAAACTCAATAAGCTATACCAGTGATCCATCTACATAATAAAATCTGCAACATGACTGGCATTCATGTTTATTTCTTTTCTTTGTTGTTTTTTGTATTACTTTAAATTGTGTTATTATTATAATTTTTTGGAGAATTTGCTGTGTGTCTCATGCGACATTTTTAGCATCATTAGACTTAGCCTATAAAAGGTCTTTCTAATCTTAATCACGGTCGAAATATCGGTAAAGTTTATATTATTTTCTATGTTTAATGTTTACACTGTTGGCATAACAAAATAAATAAACAAACAAACTAACGTTCGTTCGTCAGGTTCGTTCCGACGTGGCGCTGGTGGAGCCGCACGTGCCGGCGATCGTGAACTTCATGATCCAGGTGGCGTGCGAGCCCGAGCGCACCGACGGTCACATGTCGGCGGTGGCGGGGCTGGCCGGGGACCTGTGCACGGTGTTTGGCGCGCGGATGCTGCCGCTGCTGGAGACGCCGCCGCTGGTCGACCTGCTGCAGGCCGCGCGCCGTTCCCGCACCCCGCGCACCAAGATGCTCGCCAACTGGGCCACCAAGGAGATCCGCAAGCTCAAGCAGCAGGCGCCGCTTACTAGCTGGTGAGTACTCAGCCGCTGCAGCTGCTGCACCCCGCGCACCAAGACACTCGCCAACTGGGCCACCAAGGAGATCCGCAAGCTCAAGCAGCAGGCGCCGCTCGCTAGCTAGTGAGTACTCAGCCGCTGCAGCTGCTGCACCCCGCGCACCAAGACGCTCGCCATCTGGGCCACCAAGGAGATCTGCAAGCTCAAGCAGCAGGCGCCGCTCGCTAGCTGGTGAGTACTCAGCCGCTGCAGCTGCTGCTCCCCGCGCACCAAGACGCTCGCCAACTGGGCCACTAAGGAGATCTGCAAGCTCACGCAGCAGGCGCCGCTCGCTAGCTAGTGGCCGCTATAGCTGTTGCAACCCGCGCACCAACACGCTCGCCAACTGGGCCACCAAAGAGATCCGCAAGCTTAAGCAGCAGGCGCCGCTCACTGGCTGGTGAGTACTCAGCCGCTGCAGCTGCTGCACCCCGCTCACCAAGACGCTCGCCAACTGGACCACCAAGGAGATCTGCAAGCTCACGCAGCAGGTGCCGCTCGCTAGCTAGTGAGGCCGCTATAGCTGTTGCAACCCGCGCACCAACACGCTCGCCAACTGGGCTACCAAAGAGATCCGCAAGCTTAAGCAGCAGGCGCCGCTCACTGGCTGGTGAGTACTCAGCCGCTGCAGCTGCTGCACCCCGCGCACCAAGACGCTCGCCAACTGGGCCACCAAAGAGATCCGCAAGCTTAAGCAGCAGGCGCCGCTCACTGGCTGGTGAGTACTCAGCCGCTGCAGCTGCTGCACCCCGCGCACCAAGACGCTCGCCAACTGGGCCACCAAAGAGATCCGCAAGCTTAAGCAGCAGGCGCCGCTCACTGGCTGGTGAGTACTCAGCCGCTGCAGCTGCTGCACCCCGCGCACCAAGACGCTCGCCAACTGGGCCACAAAAGAGATCCGCAAGCTTAAGCAGCAGGCGCCGCTCACTGGCTGGTGAGTACTCAGCCGCTGCAGCTGCTGCACCCCGCGCACCAAGACACTCGCCAACTGGGCCACCAAGGAGATCCGCAAGCTCAAGCAGCAGGCGCTAATCACAAGCTGGTGAGTACTCAGCCGCTACAGTTGCTGAAGTTCGCAGTTTTCTTTTTGAGAGCACCGGCCATGTATTGCGCTGTAGCTTTTTTATGATACCGAGCAGGCAAACACCTTCATGTAAAGGCGCTGCCTCACTGCGTCGGATAAGCTACGCACGTTGACTTAGCTTCACTTTGTATAAAAATGTATATTGTGATAAAACCTCTATTGTAATACACAAACACGCTATGCATGAAGAAGTGATTGCACGCAGCTCAAATGCGCTGCATGCCCGTGCACAACGTGCGCTGTAGAAGTACAGCACCTTAAAGATTTCTTATCAATTAATTAAAGACAATCACATTTAATATGGCTTTTTCCATTTTTCCAGATTCAGAACGTCATGGTACAGCACTGATGTGACGCAAATTCAAACAACTTATTGCTGGTAAACTCAAATGTATTGTATTGGCAGGTCATTGCTGGTAAACTCAAATGTATTGTATTGGCAGGTCATAGTATATCATTATGTGTAAGTCGTTAGGTGCATTCATATCCACGCTCAAACTAGGCTTTATGATTTTAAGAACAACGTCTTAGGTAGGCCTTCTTTATTGATGCATTTTACACTAAAACATTTCATTGCAAATTGTTTGAATAATAATATTAACATTTATTTAAGTATATTACAAAGATTGATTAGTTGTGTATTTAATATTGCTAAAAGTGATTGTAAGTTGCCTTTCTTCTAGAAAAATGCACCTAGCGCATATTCTACAGTTATTTATGTAGCCTGACCATAATTTTTCCACATTATTTTAAATATAAAGTTGAAGCATTTTTCCTA
Organism: Eudonia truncicolella; assembly: GCA_949315975.1. NCBI lineage: Eukaryota > Metazoa > Arthropoda > Insecta > Lepidoptera > Crambidae > Eudonia > Eudonia truncicolella. Next base: position 8,426,529 of record OX438828.1, on the reverse strand, counting down.
TTTGGTATTATAAATACAGACAGTGGCTGTGGTATCTTTACTTATGTGAAATAAAAGTGATAATATGAAAGGTGATGAACGCAAGGTGACGTATGTTAATTTAGGCATGCACATGTGCAAGGGACTGTGAATTTTATAAATTATTATTATTGTTTTGTAAGATGTATGAAAGGCTTAATGTACGTATATGCATGATTGTTGATGCGTGCTTGATAATTGCAGATATTTTGTAAACTTAGGCATGTGTCAATGTTGTTTAAAAGTTTGTGTAATGTATAAGATTCCGTCAACATAATAAGAGATGAAAGGACGCCATATTGGTGATAGTTACTTTTTATTCATCACATTAAATTTTGGTTGATTTCGATGGCAATAATAGTTCAGATGTTTCCTATAACGCCTTAGATATTATAAACAATATTTAAAGTGGGTATAATTTATCATAGCAGCTTGTTACTCTCTAAGTTGTTCGTCCTCTATTTTTGTAGTAAAATATTATACTGCAGGGCTTGTGTGATGAAGAGAAAGTCTAGCATTCTTATCTCACCAACTCGTTATTTGTACATATGTAATTAAAAGTTATTTCTTTTGCAACGGTTACTAGAGCATCAGTTACTTATTACGCTATTTTTTTAATAATCAGTGAAGTAAGACGGAAATTATTGGGATCAACTTATATACTTCCTGGTAATATCAAGCTACATTCACATGACTGAATAACTGAAAATAATGTCTGAATCTCATCCAAGCAAAACTAATACGACTGCTGATCAGAATAATTCACCAGATTGGTCCTATAAGAGTGAAAATTTTATTTGTTATTTCTGTATTTATAGAATAGTCAGAATGTTCAAAATTTTAATTTATTCTGCAAAGAAAAAGATTTATTACTTTAAAGCAAGTTCAACGCTGGCGTCACAGTTATTGGATGGGAATTGTTCTGAATATACCTAATTACAATTAGAAAATACTTCAAAACTAACAGCAATAATATTTTAAAAAACCTACTGAGTGTCTGCTAGTCTGTAAGCATCACTGACAGGGATGATGTTTGCGCGAATTATGCAAGATTTTTTATGAAAAGTGTATTTTTTTTTGTGTAATGGAATGTGCATAAATGGAAATTTATATATTGTGTACATATTTTAAATGCCATTTTGGAACTTATTGATACTTTTATCAGAATTCCGGAAACGTATGTGTACTCTATTTTTAAGTATGATAGGAGAATATGTGAGGACTAGTGCCATGCCATGAAAGGTTCTGAATTAGAATCATAGGCATCCAGTCGATGAATACCACCCACTTTTCCTGCGCGAATCAAAAATCAATTCAATTATTTTGTTACATATTATAAATTTTTGGTTTGACTACAACTACTTATTACTATGTAAACTGTTCTATGGTAATAAAACATTTAGAAGTTAAATTGTCTTGTTTTATTGCAGCCCTGTATCCCATTACAACTCGTGTTGAAGAAAATAATAACATGTAGCTTTTGTCTACCATTATAAACTTCTGCCCAAAATTCGACGATATTATCGTCGTTGAAACTGCAATACTCTATTTTCTTGATGAGTATGATTACCTGTGTAGTATTACACACGCAAGGTTGTGCTAATCATATCCCACGAAATAATAAGGATTTTTTAACACCATGAAAGATTTTGTTTTTTTTTGTCATAATAATTAAGTATCATCTTATCATCATTAAGTATCGTTTTTTTTGAGAAATAGCTCTTTAGAGACTGTTGCCATTTTGCGAATTATGCATTATACGACTAAACGGAACTACCGGACAATGCACCCGAGGGCTACGAGTAAACCACCGGGTCCAGGATCCATTTTTTGTAATAGGTAGAAACCTGTTAGACATAGTGACCAGGCATGTAAACATTCGGCCTTCCCTTTAACTAGTCGCAAACCCCTACAGGCCAATTAACATAAATCCGGATCTGCTAGAGGCGGCCGCGAAGGCACAGGCTTGGTATCCAGACTAAACCCATAATGTCTGTGTAAAATTAGGAAGGACCCCAAATCATGAAATAAAACCAAAGGTTGTGATACAAACTACCAAGGTTTATTCAAAAAAATTTTACTACGCAAGACTAATATCAAACTGGCGTGAAACTCCGTTAGCGCCATTCAGACGGCTGCCGCACAGCGCCATCTGTTGCCAGTTGACACAACTACATACATTAGCTTAACAAATTTACTTTAAGCATCTACTATCTATTTGGACATACCGCCCACCAAGGACAGCTGTTTTTGTACTTATTACAGAAAACCGCCCACCACGAGGTCAAGGGGGTGTACTTATAACTAGAGAATTACAATAATAACTTACAGCTACGCTACACAACATTATTTTGCTACAGGAAGTACACACAACTTTGATGTAGGCCTTTTAATTATAGAGCCATTGCATTTGAGAGTAACGACTCGTGTGACTTTATCCAAACCCGGATGCTTTTCAATAACTTTACGTAAAAGCCAGCGCGCTGGAGGTACATTATTCTCCTTTACCTTTTGTAGCGATGCAACAAATTAACTAAATACTCGTTATACCACCGTCGCCAAAAGTCCTGTAACAGGCGTTGGGCTACTTGCCACCGTCTTAAACTACTCAGCGTTGAATCTATGTAACTACAGTCCGAAATCGTGATAAGAGGCTCACCGAGCAAAAAGTGACCTGGCGTTAATGGGGTTGGTTTATCGTGGTTGTTAGGTAACTGAGAAATGGGTCGCGAATTGAGGCACGCCTCAATTTGACAGAGAAATGTGGCCATTTCCTCAAACGTGGGAGTTGCGTTGCCAATTACCCGTTTCAAGTGGAACTTTGTCGATTTTACCCCAGCCTCCCATAGTCCACTAAAGTTAGGAGCATGAGGCGGGATAAAATGCCATGAGACATTGTTGCTGTTTAACCAACCTCTGATTTCCTTTGCTACCGAAGAAATCTCAACTGCGACTATGGATTGTGCACGAATCTGTGATTTGATGTGAACTACTGGTTCGAATTGACAAATTATTTTTGTGTTGGATAGTCCATTTATCGAGGAAGGCTTTAGGCTATATAACATCACGCTGCGACCAATAGGAGCGAAGCATCAGAGAAAAATGTTGCAAAAACGGGGAAAATTATCCATATTTGAGGGTTTCCGTTGCGGTCGTTAATTAACTCGGATGAAACCGCGGGGCACAGCTAGTGATATGATAAATATGCTTAAAATTTTACAAGTGTTTTAAACTTCTACAACTCGCTATAAAATCGGGCATAGGTTCCCCGTCTAACTACTTTTCACTTAACTATTCTGTCTTAGTTACTTTTATACACGTTATCAGTGTTTTATGGGTTTTAAAATGGGGCTGTATAAATATTGAGCATTGTCAAAATTGTAGTCTCATCCATTTCATCCATTTGCTATTGGTTGCTGCTGGGCGACAACCTCAAAACAATAACTAAAGCTTTATTTGTTCTGAGCCGACACAACCCACAACATATTATATTTTGTTCCGTGTTGCCCGAGGAGGTACCGTAGTTACGTAAAGTACTTTGTGTACGTAACGTATAGGTAGGTAGTTAGCTCCACCAACCATAGCAGTCTTAAGCAAACAAAACAATGCCGTTGCCGAATGATGCTAAAGATGATTAATGTCGATGTGAAATTGAGAATGAAATTGAATAGATATAATCGATTGCCGCCTATATAAGCTTTTTTCTGTTTTATAGTAAAGGGCTATGACAATGCCAACCAACATACAGCCATGTCTTAAGTATATTTCGTAATTAATGGTAATGAATAATGATAAATGGTGATAGAGATTAATGCATGGTTAATGAAGATTAATAGTCCTCAGAACAATAACTTTCTGAGACTAAAGCTAATATAAATATAAAGAGCTCTAAATTAGAACCAAATACATAAAGCTATTACCCTTCATTGCTATATCTACAATATCTAATTACCACTATACAAGTATCGGTAAGTAACGTTATCTCCTTATAGTCAAATAGGTAGCGGTAATGTTGTAACGTTATCTAGAAAAGTATCGTTACTTTTTCCGTTACTAATCCTTTCTAATCGTTTTCTAATCCGCGTATAGTACTAGCTGTTTCGTAGAAATGCTAGCAAGGTGACAACACCAAGCATAATTTTTCATTTTATTAAACGGTATCTTGATTTGACAGAAGTATCTTACCTATATCTAATTTTTAGCAGTATTCAAACAGCCCAAAGCATTGAATACCGTAAAAAATTGGTATCGATACTTCTGTCAAACGATTCAATCAAACAGCTCAAACCTGTCGTTTTGGTCTTCTTGGCGGGAAAGTAAAGAGTCATAAAATGTTTTTGATTTGTTTATATAATTTAAACGCAAATTTTGTTGCGAAACAAATTACAAAAAACACAATGTTGAAAAAATTTCCACGAGCAGGATTTGAACCTGCACCCTTCTACCCGGTATGTCAGAAGGGTGCAGGTTCAAATCCTGCTCGTGGAAATTTTTTCAACATTGTGTTTTTGTAAAGAGTCATGGCTGCGGTTTTGTTTTATTTTCTAAAATTTGTGTTATGTCGAATATTAATGTTAAATAATGGTGGATTATTAACCGTTAAGTGTTCGTGAGTGTGCATGAGTGTTGGCAAATGAAATAAAACAGTGCAACGTCACTTTTCAAATTCTCTCAAGAAGTCTGCGTGAGGACTTATTCTCTCAAGAAGTCTGCGTGAGGACTTAGCCCCACATCTTTACTGAGATACTCGAGGTTGGGGGGGTATATCATTTCTCACTTTTCATTTCTATTATCATTCATCATCATCATACTGGAAGGAAATATTGTATATTTATGTATTACTTGAAAGAAAAATTACTTTGCACAAAGCCATCAACTAAAAAAAAAAACCTGTCGTACATACGTACTATTCATTCTTTAAATTTGATAGTTTTTTATTTCTTTCATTCATTCATTCATTTAACTCCGGGGCGTGGATTTGTGGAGAACTGGAGTGACATACGTAGTATCTCTACCTAGTTTGTGAGAGTGACGGCCTGCGAAGGAAAGGTAGGTAGGTAGGTACATAAACAACGTTTGCCCATTTTAAAATAAAATGTATTTCAATTTTGTCTTTAATCATGTTATTTTATTTAAGGTATACATCAATCAGCTCACATCTATTAAATTAGACCGAAGATGAAGCCTCCATATAAAATCGGTAAGTTTCAAGAATGTATTGTTGTCGAAATTCACTTTGTTTAACTTTTATCTGCACACTATTAAAAACTTAGCGTATATTGCTTACCTATACCTAGTAAATAGATCGTGGGTGACTTATGTTATTAAATAACCTAACGACAATAATGTTTTAGGTTATTACTACCATGCGACTAAGAATTGATTACTTTAAAAAAAATTAACAATATTAAATTCAAACTCTAAATAAGAATAAGTAAACACAAACAGTCCAACGTGTTAATTATAAATATTAAAGTGTAAACATAACATTATCTTGTATTAGGGATTAGTAGCAATACAACTGAGATATGGTATGGTTTGTAGATTTTAAGTAGATTAGAAAACATAATTTTGTGATTAAATATTGTTAAACGGTCATGGATATTTCTATTATCATTTTCTAAATCATCCATCACTGACACGTTTTTAGTCAAATTGTAAATTTATTTCAGTTAAAATTTAAGTAAATTGATTGAACTTATATTAGTATTAAAACTTGAATAATCACTACATAATATGAATATGACATAATATTATCTCAAATTGCGTTTCGAATCTTTTAGCTGATGAAAAGTTGGCGGATTTGGGCCGCAATGAAATTATGCTGGCTGAAAAGGAAATGCCGGGTCTAATGGCGTGCCGCCGCAAATACGCCCCGGGTAAAATCCTTAAGGGCGCCAGGATTGCTGGCAGCTTGCATATGACTGTGCAGACAGCTGTGCTCATTGAAACCTTGCTTGAGCTTGGCGCTGAAGTGAGTATTCTTCTTCTATCTTAGCATATGGCTCCCCAACACATAACATAATTTGAACACTCAGTTTAAATGTTATTAGCATATAGCCATTTTATTAACATTATTACCTTAACATTTTTATTACCTTTTTTATTTCATTGGGTTGAAAAATAGTAAGTTGCTACACAATTTAATCTGTGGTGTTACAGTTACTTCATGCTTACATGCAGTTCTTGGTTTAATTTTTCATGGGTATCGAGATATCACATATCAGTGATTTGTTATGGCTTTTTCTGTTAGGTAGGTATGTAGAATTTTGTCACCTCTTGATAAGTTTTAATTCCTTGTATGGAACTGGAGAAAAATAATTTTGAACTCCTTAATTAACCGGTTTCTATATATATATATATATATATATTAAAATATTTATATCATTTATAGTAGGTACCTAATACCTACCTAGAAAATATAGATACTAGAAAAATTTTTGAGTAAGACAGTTACTAGGTCAGGTTGTAATGATATGCGTCCTTTGAGCTAAATAATCCTCAAAATATATCCTGTTATATCATTGCTCTAGAACCAGAGATGAAAAGATGAAAATATAAACAATAATTTAGTAATAGTAATAGCAATAGCAATATGCCTAAGGAACAACAGCAATGGTTAAGTTATCTTTTATCTTGAGGTCAAACCATACAAGATGATGCAAGGAGGCACATAGTTATTATCTACATAACAATATCAAAAATGTTTTCATGTGCAGATAATATCAGTCCGAGATTGCTGTAAACTATTTTGAGCTGTTGTTTGTTTGATAATGATAGCTGATATTCAATTGTTCACCTCTGAACTGTAGTTTATCAATGGCATGGTAATATAAAACGGTACAAACAATGTTATGCAATATTTTTTAAATAAAGTACTATGAACTGAGTAAAATTTGATCTGTTGATTGATAACATGCAAAACAAATAATAAACAGGTACTTGAGTTTGCTATATTATGATAATATTTTGTTAAAATAAATAATCTAACAACACAAATGTTGAAAAAATTTCCACAAGCAGGATTTGAACCTGCAACATACCGGGTCAGGTGCTCTCCCAGTTGAGCTATTGTGGTTATAACCAGCAATTATTCTACTGCTACCGTCGTTAACATCCGATCATAATATTTTTACAAATATTAAGTTAAGAAGTAGGCAAGCTATTTATAAAATGTTTTTTTTTTTCGTTTATATAATTTTAACGCAAATTTTGTTGTGAAACAAATTCCAAAAACATAAATGTTGTAAAAATTTCCACAAGCAGGAAAATTTTGTACCTGCACCCTTTTGGCATACCATGCATGTCAGATGCTCTCTCAGTTGAGCTATCGTAGTTCTAACTTAACTACTAGATATTTTGTTGCGGTAAACTTGATGCTTGCCATCCCTGTGGCAGAGAAGTGATAGTACTAGGTTTTTAGTGGGTATACCTCCCCTCCCTTGTGGAGCTTTTAGTAGCTGGACAAAGGAAGAAGTCACCTCTAGCTAGGGTTGCCAACCCTACTATATAATATAGTATCCTACTATTTTAGGTGTCTAACTACTATTATTTTAAAAATATATTATAGTAGGCGAAACTACTATATTTTATCAGCAAAGTCGCTAAAATCAGTCTTTATTATCTAAAACGGAACACACAAAATATTCATCTATGACATTTTTTTAATATATTATATTTTTTTAATTAATTCCCTATCTACTATCTATATTTTTATGGGTAATGAATCTAAAAATACTATATTTGGTCTAAAAAAAGTAGGCAACCCTACCTCTAGCCCTGGTGAATGCATAAAGAATTTTAGCTAGTTTAAAAATAAAGTAAACTAAAGATAGGTGGAGACAACTGATGGCAATGAATTTCTCAATTGACAGTCTTCTAAGGCATCGTGCACAATCTGCATAATAACATAAATTATAGATACACTTATATTTCTGTTCTAATGTGGGGTGTTGGTGTGTTGATTCGAGGTTTCATAGGATATGAACAAGGGGTCGAAAAAAGTGGTTCCAAAGATGCAATTCAAAAATTTAATACCATTTTTATCTGGGTGTATAATTTATAGGAGAAAATACTAAATAAATTCTTGTTTATAATTTGGTTCTCAATAAATATAAGTAGAGAAAACTTTAATAAATCTAATTTAATAGACTAAGTAATCTTTACTTATGATTCCAGGTTCAATGGTCAAGCAGCAACATCTACAGCACTCAAGATGAAGCTGCAGCAGCCTTGGTAGCGAGAGGAATACCAATCTACGCCTGGAAAGGAGAAACAGAAGAAGAGTACACATGGTGCATTGAGCAGACTTTGATATTTGCAGATGGAAAGGTAAACACAATTTGTTAAATTCTAGTACATTTTAAAATTTGATCAAAGAAAACCTTGTTTATATTCTAATATAATCTTTATTTTTTAGCCTCTTAACATGATTTTGGATGATGGTGGTGACCTCACAAATTTGGTACACAAGAAATACCCCCAACTATTAGATGGTGTCAAAGGACTTTCTGAAGAGACAACAACTGGTGTACACAATTTGTATAAAATGTTCAAAGAAGGAACATTGAAAATTCCAGCTATCAATGTAAATGATGCAGTTACAAAAAGCAAATTCGATAACCTCTATGGCTGCAGGGAGTCCCTTCTTGACGGAATTAAGAGGGCTACCGATATCATGATTGCAGGAAAAGTATGTGTGGTTGCAGGCTATGGTGATGTTGGTAAAGGATGTGCTCAAGCATTCAAAGGATTTGGAGGAAGAGTAATTGTTACTGAAATAGATCCTATCAATGCTCTCCAAGCAGCTATGGAAGGTTTCCAAGTGACTACCATGGATGAAGCTTCTGAAACTGGGCAGATTTTTGTTACTACCACAGGAAACATTGACATCATTAACAAGGACCATTTCTTGAGAATGAAAGATGACGCAATTGTCTGCAATATCGGCCACTTCGATTGTGAAGTTGATGTTGCTTGGCTGGATAAAAATGCCAAGAAGGTTAACATCAAGCCACAAGTGGATCGCTACGAACTCGATAATGGAAACCACATTATTGTTCTTGCCGCCGGTCGACTTGTTAACTTGGGTTGTGCGACAGGTCACTCTTCCTTTGTTATGTCAAACTCATTTACGAATCAAGTTTTGGCTCAAATCGAACTCTGGACTAGACATAACGCATATCCGATAGGCGTCCACACCTTGCCAAAGAAGTTAGATGAAGAAGTAGCAGCTCTCCACCTGGACCACCTTGGTGTCAAACTTACCAAACTGACGCCAAAACAAGCCAAGTACATCGGGGTTCCTGTTGAAGGACCATACAAACCAGATCATTACAGATACTAATTTATATGAATTAGTAAAACATGCTTTACCGACAAATCACAAGTTGTACTTTCATGTGAATAATACATACAATTTACATTGCCTTTTGCGCATCAGACTTTTAACATTAAACTATTAGTGTGATTTAATATTTCTGTACATATTCTAAGAATACATTAAGAATTACACATATTTCTGTCTTTGTTTTTCATAAATGTGGCCCGTAAAAGATTATTCTCATGCTTCTTTTACACAAGCTTTCACAACAATGCATGCAGCGCCTTCTGGTGACAAACGAGAAGAGTAAAAATTTGCCATACAGGATGCCTAGAGCGAGCTTCATTCGCCACGTTTATTAAAACTAGACAAAATTCAACTTTCCTCATATTCTAATAAAAGGCTGCTTAATTGCCATTAAAATTTTCGGTTACGTGATCAAAGTCAAAACTCGCACTCTCCTGATCCGAGTATCAAAAAAATATCTACCCAACCCGCTCTGTCTACTCCAATTGAATTTCCTAGTTTATACCTTGGGGACAAAATGCAGTATCAATCTGAACTAACAAGAAACAATAAAATTAAGGAATCAAAGTAGGTATACAAAATTCTTTTACAGTGCCTCATAGAAAAAGCATAGCAAACGCAACTGATGGAGTTATGGTTGCTGGATTTGGCAGTTGGCGTGACATTCACTTTGATTTTTAATTTATTGTGTTTCTGGGTCCCGTGATATCCCGCTTATAACTTATTTGTGACCTAGAGTGTGTGATCGACATTTATTTCTCCTTTAGTCATTAAAATTAGGGGTCAGCAAATGATTTTTGATACTTTAGCAACAATTGAATACAGACCACCTGCTTCCTGTCATCCAGTATCCTCATCCTGGTATCGAACACTGATACCACAACAATATGTTCTTGAAAAGTGCTGTTTTTTTTTTTTAATTTGAAGTTGTACATGGCAGGGATTCGTGTTCATATGCCGAAATCTTACATAGTTTTTTAATTTCATTGTAATACATAAATAAACAATATTGATGATGATGAATGATAATAGAAATGAGAAATGATATTACCCCCCCAACCCCTCGAGTATCTCAGTAAAGATGTGGGGCTTTACTAAGTCCTCACGCAGACTTCTTGTGAGAATTTGAAAAGTAACATTGCACTGTTTTGTTTTTTTTTTTTTAAGTTTAGTTTGTTCCTTAAGGAACCGGCTAAGGTCATAGACCATGCTGCCATGTCATTAGTTTCTTAATTTCATTGTAATACATAAATAAACAATATTATATTGATGATGATGAATGATAATAGAAATGGGAAGTGAGAAATGATATTACCCCCCAACCCCTCGAGTATCTCAGTAAAGATGTGGGGCTTTACTAAGTTCTCACGCAGACTTCTTGTGAGAATTTGAAAAGTAACATTGCACTGTTTTGTTTCATTTGCCAACACTCATGCACACTCACGAACACTTAACGGTTAATAATCCACCATTATTTCACATTAATATTCGACATAACACAATTTTAGAAAATAAAACAAAACCGCAGACATGACTCTTCACTTTCCCGCCAAGAAGTCAGTGCTATGTTATGTTGGTAATGTTGCCACAGAAGATGCTGCTAGGCTGACTCAGCAGCGCCACCGACACAACCACAGACTAATGTAGATCTCCGAAAATACTTATCATTAAATTATTTTATTCACCGCTTTGTTTGTCCCAGACTGACAAATTGTTTGCCTAGGCAGTTTTTTTTTAAGTTTTCTATTTAACTACAGAGTCCCAGCTAGGGCGCTGCTGATATTGGCCTGAATGACGTAGGGCTAGCAACACCACAAACTCTTACTCCAAAACTAAATATTGATGGTGATGATTTCGAAATCCAAGAATTCGCGCTGCGGGAATTACGAACACATTAAACGAGCCAAACAGTAGACATTTATAGTTGTGCTTTTCTTGCAGAGAAATGCGCGAGTCCATTGGGCAGTTCACCTAGACACTAAGAACGCGAGGCCGTTGTTATGGTAGGTTAATTCGTATAGCCTACAAGTCTAAAGGTGGATTTATATTTATATGACGTGACAACACGTGTCGTGTCATGACGTGATGGCTAGCGTTTACATTAATATGTCGTGTTCTGACGCCTTTGGACGATATTTTAGATCAATACAGTTGCAGCTCTAGGTAAGGTCAAACGTTTGCAATGTTCTCCCATGAGTTATTATCCGAATCTGATTCAGATTATGAAGAAGATATTTAATTTATAATGCTGGCAACTCTTTTAAACAAAGAAAGAAAGATTGTTGTTGAGAATTAGAATTATAAATCGCTATACTGTCGTACAATTTCTATCAACTCGTCCATACTTAAAAGCAAAAAATAACCTATTTAAAATCACGAACGACTGACGCGTCAGATCACGGCACTGGCGCGTGCATATTGATCTAATTCTAACGTGTCGTGAGTGCGCCGTTACACCGCCCCCCTACCCGCCGTTCTGAAGCGAATCGGAATCGCTTCTGATTCGATACGTCAGAAGCGACTGAGGAAAAAGGGCGGGAAACTTCGGTTTGAGCGGGTGCATTTTTTCTTTGGAAAATTTAAAAATTAATAATTTTGTAAAAGGATTGGTGTACATAATTGTATATATTTATTAAACTTTTGTATATTTTTTTAGTATTAGTGTGTAAGTAGTAGCTGTAAATATTGGTAAGTAGTTTAAGTATTTATTAAAATGGGCGATCCGCCCGAGGACCCTGGTGGTACAACAGTACCACCAGAGGCCAGTTATGTAGACATTAGCACTAATGATAACGAATCCGATAGGAAAACCCCGACGACCCCGATTGATATACTAATCTCAGCAATAGTCATCAATGGACACAGATTGTTCGGCCTCAGATTCGAACAAATTAAAGCGTAAACGTATATCTCGGGCCATATTATGTAATACTTGCCATAAAAGGAAGCGGCGACAGGGTTCAAAAATTGAAAAGCCGAGCGATTGTAGTTGTCAGTTAAAACCGCAACAGGAATTAAGTACGGATACTGTTTCTCCTCAGTCACAATTAAATAGCCACGAAAAGCCCCCTCATTTGCCTATTGGTCGCTCTATATATCAGGCCTCTGACGTAGCACCTTATGTCGTACATGTACAGAAGGAAACATTTTCTAGTAATGACGGTGTAACTCTGCACCCAGTTACCTTTGGCCGTTTCTTGAAAAAAAATGACATTAAAGGTATTGTTAATGGAAGTATTAAACGTATAGGACGCAACCGTGTTAGTTTAGGATTTACAAATTATACTGAAGCAAATTCATTTTTATTAAATACTCATTTACAAACTGAAAATTATAAAGTATTTATTCCCACATTTAACATAACGAGAATGGGGGTAGTGAGGGGAGTACCATTAGATTGGTCTGATGAAGAAGTCAAGTCCAATATCGCCGTTCCTATTGGGTGTGGTCCTGTTATGAAAATAAGAAGACTTAAAAAAAAAGTTATAATTAACAATAGTAAACAATTCGAAAATACAGGTACTATAGTAGTGACATTTGATGGACAAGTGTTGCCAACTCGTGTGTATATGTGTTACACTGCACTACCAGTATCTTTATACATATACCCCACAGTGCTATGTTTTACCCCGCCCGATCCTCTAAATCCCCGCCCGATCCTCTAAATGACAGCACACATTTACAGAATACACTAAACATGCACACCAGTTTAGGCCCAAGACACCGTACTCGTAGAACAAGGGTACGAAGAACCGGTTCACACACGCTCTACACCAGGTACAGACATGTACCTGGTCGGTTCTCTCCTCCTCCACGGCCCGGTCAACCCGAGCCGAGGTCCGTGCCTTTAGAGGCGCCCTCGGGTTGCTCCGCTCCCCGATCCGATCCGAACCCTTCGGAGAATCTAGTAGGGCACGGGGACGCGCACTTGTGCGCGATGCCGTTCCCTCTAGATAACCTCTGAAGGTGATTCGTTTCACACGGCTTGAGGGACCCTTTACGTTCCTCGCCGCCCCCAAAAAGCCCGGTGAAGCTGAAAATGCCGCAGCGGCAATCAGCAATCTCTCTCCAAAAAAAAAAAAAAAAAAAGCTATGTTTTAACTGCTGCAGGTATGGGCACATGAAGAGTCAGTGTAGATCTACACCTAGGTGTTTTAAGTGCGGTCAGGGTCATTCTGGTGATACCTGCAATGTTGAAGAAGAATATTATCATTGTTGTTTATGTAATGGTTCTCACCAAGTTACCAGTAGAAAATGTTTAGAGTTTGACAGACAAAGAGCGATTAAAGAGACAATGAGTAAGAGCTGTGTTTCTTATGTGGAAGCTGTAAAACAGCATCCACCAATATCAAAAATTTCATATGCTGATGCCTTAATTACTTCTACTTTTCCCTCATCAAGTCCAACCAGAGTTAGCAATAATCCTGTTTACACTGCTCCTACACATGTCTCTCAATCGTACAAAAAGACAGTCTTTTTGAAACCAAAACCACTCCAAAAATTTTCTAAAGGATATGATCATTTTGCACATTCTGAAATAGTAAGACAACCAGCATTATCATCTAAACCTATTTTAAACCATGATAGTCCAAATAGTAGTGATTTATCTAATATAAATATTTCTGAAATTCTAAAACAACTTATACAATTGCTGTCTCAATCAAACATTGTTTCACCGGCCAACGTTGCTGCAGTTATTGATGCTTTATATCAAATTTATAATACAACTAATAATGGATCACAGAGCCAAAGTAATTCAGTGGAATTGTCGTAGCTTAATCAACAAGAAACATGCTATAATAGATATGATTAATAAATATGATCCTTCTGTCATCTGTCTACAAGAGACCTGGCTTAAACAACAGTCCATATTTAAGATTTCAGGTTTCTCTTGTATAAGATCAGACAGAGATGATGGGTATGGTGGAGTAGCCATATTAGTTAATAACCTTAATGAATATACTGTTCTGTCACTTCCCTCATTATGCAATGATATTTCAGTTGTTGCAGTTAGTGTAAAGAAAATTTGTTATGTGTCTATATATTTCTCTCGACCTAGTTTAAGTATTTTTAATGAAATCAGTCAGCTTTTTAATTTTCTTCCAAAACCATTTATATGTTTAGGGGATTACAACTCCCATCATACTGTTTGGGGTTGCTCATCATCTAGTTACTATGGAGAGCAACTACTAGAATTGATTGATTCTCATAACTTATGTATAGTGAATACCGGCCTACCAACTCGTCTTACTAGTCCTACAGAGGGTACAAGCGCTCCTGATTTATCCATCTGTACACCTGATCTGGCTTCAGTTTTATTATGGAGTCCTCTTGATTCCACACATGGCAGTGATCACTTCCCATTGATAATTTCACTGCCATTCAACAGACCTATAAAACAGATAAAACAACCACGTATAAAACATAAATTAGAAAATGTAGATTGGGACTCATATAAAGCAAGGGTTGAGTCTAAAGTATCAGAATTGCCTAAAATATCTGGCTCTAATGTGTCTGCCTGTTCTGAATTATTAGCCAAAATATTGATTGAAGTAGCAGATGAAAAATTTCCAATTAAAGATAAGGGTTCTAATAAGATGCCATCTCCACCATGGTGGGATCAAGAATGTACTCATGCAGTGAGATTAAGAAAGGATGCGGAGAAACAATATTGTACAGTTATGTCTGATGAAAACTTTCAGTCATACTTAGAGGTCTCTAAAGAAACACAGGAACTTCTCAAAAAGAAAAAAACTGAAGCATGGCGTAGATTCTGTGAAACTTTGTGCCCCAACGTTAAATCTTCTATTGTGTGGCAAAACATTAGAAGGTTTAGATCTGCATTCAATAGTAATCAACAAACTATAATCCCTCCAATTCTTGTTGAACAGATAATGGACCGTCTTGCGCCCCCTTTTGTGCCGGAACGATTGAGTATTGTTTCACCCTTAATGTCAATTCCTGAAATTGTAAACAACGACAATCACATTCTAAATCTTAATTCCCCTTTCACTATGTGTGAATTAAAGGGAGTGCTTTCGTTACTTAAAGACTCTGCTCCTGGGGAAGATGGTATTCCCTATTCTTTTATTGTAAATTTGGATGATAATAGTCTTGGATATTATCTTTCCATAGTAAATACAGCTATGATGACAGGAAATATACCACAGTCATGGAGAACTCAATCTCTAGTCCTAATACAGAAACCAGATAAACCCAGTGCCGATCCTTCATCCTATCGCCCTATTGCTTTAGCCTCAGTTATGGCCAAGATAGCAGAACATCTTATTAAAATTAGACTCGAATGGTTCCTTGAACATAACAAATTACTGACAAGTAGTCAATTCGGTTTTAGAAAGGGAAGGAGCACAATTGACAGTTTAAGTATTTTTACCACAGATATACGTTTGGCTTTTTCTGGAAATGATAATGTGGTGGCTGCTTTTTTGGATATAACTGCGGCTTATGATAATGTAAATATCTTAGTTCTCAAAAATAAATTTAACGCGTTAAACATCCCAGTTACTCTAGGACATTTTATTGTAAATTTATTATCAGAACGATTTATAAAATTTTCTTCTGTTTTTGATCAAAACATTAATATTAGTCGTACAGTTTGGAAGGGATTGCCGCAAGGGTCGGTTTTAAGCCCACTGTTATATAATATATACACCTCTGATTTGGAATCTGTTATTAAGGCTAATACTAGTATCTTGCAATACGCTGATGACTTGCTCCTTTATGTTTCTGGCAGTATAGTTGAAGATATTAGTAAAATTTTATCCGATTCATTAACGGATTTAAAGATTTGGCTAGATGACAATGGTTTGGAATTATCGCCGTCTAAAAGTGTAGTTGTTCTTTTCTCTAGGAAAAGATTACCTCCAGTAGCTAATGTCTTCTATGATGGATCTCTTTTGCCTGTAAGAAATAAAGCAAAATTTTTAGGTGTAACTCTGGATTCCAAATTAACAGGAGTTCCCCATTCTGATAACGTTTTAGTGAGATGTGAAAAAAATTTAAATATTCTAAGATGCCTCTCTGGTGTCTGGTGGGGAGCACATCCCTTTTCTATGAAACTTTTGTATAATGCACTTATTAGAAGTGTATTAGATTACGGAACATTTTTGCTGCACCCGGGTAATGTTGCAGCCCTCAAAAAATTAGACAAAATACAAGCAAAGGCGCTAAGAATTATAACAGGAGCGATGAAATCTAGTCCAATAAATTGTCTACAGGTAGAATGTTGCGAGCCTCCTTTGTCGATGAGAAGGCAATATTTGTGCGATAGGTTCTATTTCCGTAATGTATGTCTATATAGCCATCAATTGTTTCCTAAAGTACGGTTGTTGGCAGAGAAAGTTGAGTCGTCCAATTATTGGCGTCATAAGGATGTGCCATGCTTAGTAAAAAGCTTTCAAAAATGTCGTGATCTTGAAGCTCCGACACATCAAAGCCAACTACTTCCATTATACGAATACAGTTATAACGCTATAATTTTAAATCCTCAAATTAAATATAATGTTGGTGTAAATAGGGACGATATTAATCCAAACGCTGAATTTAATTTTATAATCAATAGTGATTGGGCTGCTTGGCACTATTTATATACTGATGCTTCCAAGCATTCTGATAATGGTTGTGTTGGAGTGGGAGTTTTCCATTTACAGTATAAAGTTATCCAACAGATTAAACTGCCACCTCAGACCACTGTTTTTACTGGAGAATGTTTTGCGATTTTTAAAGCAATTGAATACGTTATCCTTGCAAGACTGTCAAAAGCAATCATTTTCAGCGATTCATTAAGTGCGCTGCAGGCCTTATCACGATTTCCTTTTAAGACTAATAAACAATGCTCGATTATCTTTGCAATTAGAAATTTGTTATTAACGTGTTTAAGCAAGGGTTATAGTATTGTTTTTACATGGATACCAAGTCACGTTGGTATTCATGGAAATGAAAGAGCTGACAGATTGGCTAATGAGGCGATTCAAGTGGGTGATATGGTCCCATATCACAATTATTCACATGACTTAATTTGTTTAGCTAAAACATATTTAATAGAAGAATGGAATAGATTCTGGAATGCTGGTGATTCCAAGGGGAGGTATTACCAATGTATACAGAAATCTATTCCAAAAAGACCATGGTTTTTCGAGTTAAAATTAAATAAAAGAACTACATCTATTCTTTGTAGAATGCGATTAGGCCATGTTTGTACACCATCTCAATTGTTTAAATTTAACATTGTGGCTACTTCCACGTGTCCCTGTGGCGAAGACGGGGATACAAATCATATTTTCTTTAACTGCCCTCTACACGATCGCTCTGACTTTATTTCCCAACTTGTTTCAATCCGTGTTCCATTTCCCACATCTGTTATTTGTTTATTATATAATAATAATTATGATATATATAAAGTATTAGCCTTATTTATTGAAAGTAATAACATACGAATATAATATTCGGTATTATTTTACAAGTATTCATGTATCTAAGTACATTGATCCTTGGATACCTATCCTTTCCGAATTCCTTTCCATAATTTTTTACATCTGTGTTTCCCTAACTTTTTCATTGGCTAAATGCTTGTGCAAAGCCATTAATAAAAAAAAAAAAAAAAAAATAATACGTCAGAAGCCATCACGACACGCCACAACACTTTAGTATAAACGTTACCATACTAAATGTATGAAACCGATTCCGTTCTGATGCATCACGACACGACACGTCAGACAAATATAAATCCACCTTAAGTCTGTTTGTGTTGCGTGGTATGCTCACCCACCACCTACCCAAAATAATATAAACTTGCAAAAAGTATGGAATAATACCAAAACTTATAACTGATTGCTAAGAAGTAGCTTTTACTATTATGTACACACGCCAGCACATCAACCTACCACAAACTGTCAAATTTCCTCAATAGACTTTGAACTTTATGACTGAGTTATATGGTTGAAAATGTATTGAAGAAATTTGACAATTTTGAATAGGTTGACGTGCAGGATAGACTTCGCATTATTTGCTATTGATTAAAATCCTTTTGCATTCTAAAAATGTCGTATCTACCTACAGTATTGCATTGCGACGTTTTGGCGGAACGGGTTGGCAGGCATTTTCTGATATTTGGAAGCTCCAAATAGTTTTGATAGGGGAACATTCATGATGTTCATATATGTTGAATGGTGGAACAGTAGTGGAAAGCTTCTACTTATAGTGAATTAATCAAATAAAATATACCTTATTTTATTTGAATAATTAAGACTTTTTGTGCATTTTTTATAATAGTAACCAACCAGGTCTACTATAGAATAGAAAGCTATTTAAAATAAAAGTGTTAAATTATTTATTACCTACCTTTATTATATATTTTTTTACAATTTTTTAATCTAACATCTACGAAGAATAAAATCTTAACAACTCCTCATCTTTTGGTTTAAGAATGCATTTGTCTTTTAAGTTTACAACCCATCCTGGTTCTAAGCCATAGAAAATCTGCCTTGGATCTTTTCTTTCAGAAAGCATTTGGTAAAAAGGATCATTTTGAAGGTCAGGTAATTCATGTCCATATTTTTGAGCTAATTTTAACCTGGCTTGTGACACTTGATCGGGATCGGCTAAATATCCACGAGTTTCAGCACTTGTATAATATTCAATGGCATCAGCTGGAGGAATCATTCTCCGAGGAATAGCTTGCCCTGTTTCAAAGAACTTCTTTGGATTCTTAAGTAAAAAAAGGCTGTGGGGATCATAATATGCAGTTGTGATAACTCCTCCATTTTTTTCTATTGTGGCTATAACTTGCTCACTCGCCCATTGTACCTCAATATTTATTTTTGTTGCAAAAATATCAGCTCCTTCGTCTGTTAAATTTAAACCAAAATGTTTTCTGTCAGGATAGAAGTTGTAGACACCTGTCTTTACAATACTTGCAACATCTATCGGTTTTGTGACATCTATACGATCCATATCAATTATTTTTTGAAGTTCCAGCAATGATAATGGTGGATATTGTCTTCGGAGGCTGTAAGAAAAATTAGGAATGGTAATGTTAGCTATTCATGGTAGTTAGTATTAGTAATAATAATAATAGTAGGTAGTACTTAATACTAATTACAATAAAACATTATACTCACTGATGCCCTCTGTAGTAATGTTCTTGTGGAACTCTCAAGTAGAATGGATTGTTTCCTGTTTCATAGCCAAGCCTCATGTAATTTTGCCTTTGACCAGAACCCTTGTTGCCAGAACCATGTTTGTCTCCTCCATGTTGCCCTCTGCCTCTCTTTTGCTACAATTAATATAGTCTTATTTATTATTTAGAAATTCCTCATGTAGTTGTGTGGCTCATTTTGGCACGGCCACCATCATCAACCCGAAATCTGAGTTTACAGATAATTAGTGAATAATTAATGGGAATTAGTGGATAAATCTCATAATTAGTGGGCCATGGTTCAAAAGTTACAAGGAATACAAGGGTTGTTTTGTATGGAAAAAAGAAGTTGCTATAACTTTTGAACCATGGCCCCATTAATTCTGAGATTTATCCACTAATTCCCACTAATTATCCACTAATTATTGGTGTAATCAGATCTTCGCTACAACCTGTAGTTTCAGAGATACAAGGTGGCCGTGCCACCTTGTATCCCTTATAACTTTTGAACCATGGCCCCACTAATTCTGAGATTTATCCACTAATTCCCACTAATTATCTGTAAACTCAGATTTCAGGTTGGTGATGGTGGCCGTGCCAAAATGAGCCACACCATGTAGTAACACCACTTTTGTGTAACCTAAGTACAAAACATATCTAATATTTATATCCAGGGACTGCATATCAGTATAAAATATCTGTATAGTATTTGTAAAAATATTCGGTACCGGACGAATTTCTGTACTCATATTTCTCTTTTCTACAGTTATTTGAATATTTTATTAAATTTCTGTACTGATATCATGATGGTGCGTGAATGCGGGACACGGGGTATGAATTAATCATAGAAAGATTTCATTCATACATCACTCGCCACTTCACATCACAACAAGCAAGGAAGCACTGAAATAAAAATGGAGTGGGCTTATGATCTATTTCATAAAACCAACTCAATACACACCCAAGGTCAAAGTTTTGTAAGACCACAGTTCTGCAATAAATAACTGTATAAAACATATCTGTATTAAAATTTTACTTTCTTATCTGTACTAGAATTTAATGCTACCCAAATTTAAACGTATGACGCCATACAGAAAAAATAATATACTCATATTCATACCCGTATACATAACGTGATCATTTATTGTTTTTGTCAAAGCGGAACATCTGCTGCGGAATTATGTACTTAAAAAAAAGTTTTTGGTTTCACAAGATTTTTATTATAGGAGGTACACATCACAAAATAGTTAAGTAGGCAGCATAGTTATAAGCCCCGGTGCCGGCGGTGGCGTGACTTCTAGGTGGTATATTTTGTCGGCTGAGAACATTTGTTTCAAAATATCGGGTCTTCTTTGTAGAGACATATAGAACTACATGATTTATTTATATTTATTTTTATCTTTATAATCAAGTAGCTTTCATTACTGCGACACTTAACTGTGTTTTGTCAATTGTCCATATTTTGTTAATTTGAGTAAAAACGCTTCACCTCCGCAGCCGCGCCCAGAAATATAAAATTTGATTATCGTCTGGTCAAAAGCGTGACCAAGTCGCCCTCGCTGGGGACAGCGGGGCAGATAGCCTGAAAGCGGGACGTATGGTCACGGTAGGTATACAGCCGCTGTTAAGGTTAGGGTGTAGCAAAGGAGGTCCGAGACAGTCGATTTTTCGATCATGTTTTGTATGGAGCTAAGACTTGTAAAATTTTTCACTTTATGCTGTAGAATCACGTGAAAGGTTAGAAATTTAAGACAATCGCGAAGCGCAGCGTAGCGATTGTCTTGAATTTAGAGGTTGTTTTTCTTTATTAGACAACAAAAATCAAGTACCATACAAAAAAATTAAAAACCAAAAAATCTAAATCTCTTTTCGTTAAGCTGTTTTTTAGCATTTCGTGAAAAAAAATTGTGTTATTTTTTGGGGCCCCTTTTTCTACACCCGGACCCATACATTGTACTTTACTTTTATTAAATTTAGTGAAAAATTAAAGTGGATAATACTTACCGTTTTTTTGGAGCCGGGGTTATCACGAATATTATTAAGTGAAATTCGCGGTAGTGATCTTAGCATTGTCAGAGACTTTTCAATTATTTGTCGTGATCCCATCTTGCTTTTTCAGATTGTAACTAATTAACTGTAACACATTTCCATGAGAATAATAGAAGTAAGTTCTAACAATAGCTAAAAAAATCTGGATTCTGGTTAAGTACGTACCAACCTAGTAAATTAGTTTGTAATTAACAAATGCATAAAATGCATTGCATTACATGCGCGCGTTGTGACACTGACAGATTATTTTTTTGGATTGGTTGGTACTAGGATGGGGTCTAGTCCATGTAGTGTTGGAATATAAATTTGATAGAATTTTGTCTATGGAATTTTATGTAATTACTGGCTGGCATTCAGCCTATGACTTTAAAAGCAATATCTATTAGAATATGTTTGAATATTTTATAAAAATATGTCAAAGGAAAAATTGATAACTTCTATTTAGACTTTTGTATCGTTTGGAGTGTTTATTTATTAAATCATGTAATTTCATAAATATCTAGTTAAAAGAATATTATTTTGATAGAAACATGTAGTAAAGTAAATAAATAAATTATGGTGCCGTAAATGATAAAGACATATGTTTTATTGAAGAAAGGATCCCAGTCCATATACATAAGAACATTACACAAGGGTAAGATTCCATCACATCTACAACATGTAGCCTTATCTTCAGTGAAAGTTATCGCGTCTTCCACTCCGATCCACTGAACGAATCAACCAGTTGAACAGAGTGGAAGTTTATGCAGGCATATTATGTTCATAGGAACATAATCATAATCAACTAGTTGATTAGATAAAATTTTCACTAAAGTTTGTGTCGTACGGGGTTGTGTCGTTTAATTACCGAGTTCCTATGGCCATCTTCCAGCTCCATCATCAGACCCTGGTTACCATCTAGCACCAAAGTACTTTACCGAGTTCCTGTGGCAATCTTCTAGCTCCATCTTCAAACTCTGGTTACCATCTAGCACCAAAGTACTCGTCAAGACGAATCATACGAGCCCAAACTCGATGGGGTTGTGTCGTTTAATTGCCGAGTTCCTGTGGCCATCTTCTAGCTCCATTATCAAACCCTGGTTACCATCTAGCACCAAAGTACTCATCAAGACGAATCATACGAGCCCAAACTCGATGGGGTTGTGTTATTTAAATACCGAGTTCCTGTGTCCATATTTAAGCTCCATCATCAGACCCTGGTTACCGTCTAGCACCAAAGTACTCGTCAAGACGGATCAAACGAGTCCAAACTCGATGGGGTTGTGTCGTTTAATTACCGAGTTCTTATGGCCATCTTCCAACTCCATCATCAGACCCAGGTTACCATCTGGCACCAAAGTACTCGTCAAGACGGATCATACGAGTTCAAACTCGATGGGGTTGTGTCGTTTAACAACCGAGTTCCTATGGCCACCTTCCGGTTTCATCATCAGATCAGCTCCATGACATAATAATTTTGCATTGTCATCCGATTTACACATGCATGCCAAATTTCAGCTCAATCGGTAACCGGGAAGTGGATCAAAAACTTGCAAGATTTGATTACAGACAAACAAACACCGGGACAGGTGAAAGTAAATAAAAGCTTGTGAAATAAACTCAAGATACACTTTTTGCCTGAACTCATCTCATCAATAAAAATAATAATTCTATTATAACGAATGCTAATGAATTATTAATAATAAACAATCAAAAATTATTATGATGTTTTCGTTTATTTCATTTATCTCTCTTTTCTTTCAGGTCTAAAAAAGGCCTAATTATCTTTACTCAAACATGAAGAGTTTGAGGGGAACATCATCATCATAAAGACTTAATTTAATCATCTATCACTCATTTTATCATGCATAAAACACTTACTCATTCAAGTCATCACTAGTAATCCCCTTCAATCACAAAACACACTTATGACATGGGTGTATGGACTTTTGCCTTTCCTACATACCGAAGAAAGAAGAAAACAAAAGGAAATGAGAAATAATCATGTATTGGACTTCTTGGCGGGAAAGTGAAGTCATGTCTGCGGTTTTGTTTTAATTTCTAAAATTTGTGTTATGTGGAATATTAATGTGAAATAATGGTGGATTATTAACCGTTAAGCGTTCGTGAGTGTGCATCATCATTGTTGTGTGTGTGTGTTTCATTTGCCAACACTCGTTGGCAAATGAAACAAAACAGCGCAACGTCACTTTTCAAATTCTCTCAAGAAGTCTGCGTGAGGACTTAGTAAAGCCCCACATCTTTACTGAGATACTCGAGGGGTTGGGAGGTATATCATTTCTCACTTCTCATTTTTATTATCATTCATCATTCATCATCAAACTGACTGGAAGGAAATATTGTATATTTATGTATTACTTGTAAGAAAAATAACTTTGACA
Source organism: Eudonia truncicolella (assembly GCA_949315975.1). Lineage (NCBI taxonomy): Eukaryota > Metazoa > Arthropoda > Insecta > Lepidoptera > Crambidae > Eudonia > Eudonia truncicolella. The sequence continues at coordinate 8,402,576 of OX438828.1, read as the reverse complement.
CTGGCTAAATGTGCTAATCGCACGAAGCCATTAACTAAAAGAAAGAAAAGAGTACTGAAACATATTCAGTACTCAGAGATTGTTCGAAGGTGTTCGACTAAGTTGTAATGACAATTTAGTCTCTTGCTGTCATTCCATAAGTATAGTGCTAAATAGAGAAGGAAAGACATTTAATTGTCATTAAAACTTAATTGACGTCTCTGAGTACGGCAGCGGCAGTTAGTACAGTACCTACCTTGGCCAAAGACCTATAACGCAGTGATTACTTGCTCAGTGGATTTGACCTTGGCTCATGGCTGACGCTGAGCCGTGACGTGACGTGTTTAGGGATGTGAATCAATACCATTGTTTATTCCATACTAGTAGTAAAAAGTAGTATCGATACCATAATAAGTATCGATTCTTGGGAGTACCAATCAATTTGGAAAAACATTAAATAAATTCATAATAATGTCTGATAATTAGTAAAGTTATCTAGTACCAAAACGTAAAGAGTTATCTTAAAATTAACGAAGTATTTATAGAATAACAAGACTAGTAAGCACAACATTACAGTTACCTACTCATATGCGACCACCGATCAGTTAAGGATCGGCCACTGTGTTATGGCGCTCGTAAATCAAGTGAATGATCAAATGCATAATAGAGCAGGAGATTAAAATGAAAAAAGAAGTTCAAATTAATCCTTCAATAAGTCCTTCCCGCGCCCGCGTCATGCGTACGTACCCGTGCACCAGCGCCGCTATTGGACAATCGATTCAACCTACTGCGGTCAGTTGACTCAATTGACCAATAGCACCGGCCCGGGCGGGGGTGACAACGATAGTATATTGTTTTCATTCAATCGAGTACTCAGTATCGAATGTTGCTGGTAAGTATATGTCTAGTAGTAGTATCAAATGAGAAGTATCGATAACATATGAGTACTCAGTAGTATCGATTCATCCCTAGACGTGTTCTGTCTGTGGTTGTCAGGGCCGTCACAGACTGGTAGATAGACTACGGTGTGTTGTGACCATAGACATTAATATACTAGAATGTCTATGGCCGTGACGCAGCAGCAGTGTGGTAGTACCTCTGTACTCACGGCCGGTAGTCTACGAATAAAATATTTCAACCGAGTGTCTATGGTTCCCATATGCGATGTGACAATTTTCTCCCCCCCCCCCCCCCTGCACCCTTCTTACTACAACTTTTGTTGCTTAGCAACGCTAACTGTCATAATTATATCAATAAATTCGAAGTCAAATATTAAGTGATTTTTATTGATTAATTTTCGTAAGTTATCCTCTTATTTTTTAAATTTATGCAAAATGTACAGCAACTGCATTGTTATAAGTAGCATTGTGCTAGTAAGCGAAAGGATTTCAACTTATGTAGGTTTATTTCCTAAAAGTGAAAATATTTCGAAAAGTAGTGTTGTTGATGTGTTAGATCTTACCCTTGTGTAATGTTCTTATGTATATGGACTGGGATCCTTTCTTCAATAAAACATCTCAAAGTCTTTAACAATTATAAAATTACATGATTTAATAAATAAACACTCCGAACGATACAAAAGTCTAAATAGAAGTCCACAATTTTTCATTTGACATATTTATATAAAATATTCAAACATATTCTAATAGCTGCTTTTAAAGTTATAGGCTGAATGCCAGCCAGTAATTTAGCCATATTTCATAAAATTCCATAGACAAAATTCTATCAAATTTATATTCCAACAAGTAGTTGTAGTGCAATGAAGTGCAACAACTGTTTAACCAACCTACGGAAAATAAGTTTTGATTCCACATATTTCCTAAATGGTAAGTTCTTAAATGGTATTTTAAACTTCTTCTTAGTTAGTAATTTATATTTGCTTAAACTATTATTAATTTAATGCATAAAATATTATAGCATACACTAGAATAATTTAATAAATAAATGAGGTCTATGTAGGGCAACGGGTCCAGTAAGGCTGATGACGACTATTATATTAATCATTAGATAGTTATGTAAAATACATAGTACTACCACAGTACTACCTACTACTAGTATACACAGTACAAAATACATAATACAGTTCCTATGCAAAATGGTATTAAGAAGAACAGTTCTCGTTTGTCAATATTTCTATAATATTTATTTTATATATACTTTCACATATAAATGTATCAAAATTAGACTTGTAATTTCTTTTTTTTAGGAAGTCAGCAGCATAACTATGTATACCTACCTTACCCTATACAGCAGCGCGAAGACCATACATTCTGTAAAATGAGGTCGAGAAAAAAATAAAGGCTACCAGCTTAGCAAGCTGGTAGGTTTATATATATGCCAACAATTTACTTTTACTGTTAATGAATAATAAGTATTAATAAGTATTATCTTGGCTTTGATAAGAATCATAATTTCTTTGAATGATTTATAAGAATCTGTTTTTAAATGATGCTATTTTTAATTCAAGTCCTACATTGCCAGACATTTTATTTGTTAGAACCTTCCATGAGCAACCTTTACAATTTGATAAATTAGTAGATATAGGCGCCATAAATTATAAGAAAACTATAAATGAGGCTGCTTAAAATTTTATTAATGTTGTTTTTATTTATGGTTCGAAAATTATTTCATCTGCATCTATCCATAGTGAAGCAGCTTAAAATTATCTAAGACCTGCATAAAATACGGATGTTGTAGACTTGTAGCGACTTCATTTTTTACAATTTAGCAGAGTCCGAAATGTTTTCGATTTCTGCTTAAAGCACAAATTATTATTATTTACTTATTTATGAAATACCTACCAGGCAAACAAGAAATAAAAAGAATCTTGATAATTATCTGTGTTTCGTTTATCATTAAACCTAAATTGATTTTGAATTTAAAATAGATTAAGGGGCAAAGCTTTTTTATATTACTTAAAATGCTGTGGTCCAAGGCCATAAAGTTTTATTCCTCTTTCATTTAAAAACAAACTTCTGTCATATGCGGACTTCTATACGGCAAGTTTTGGTTTATGGAAGTTACCCGTCTGATGACTACTGTGGTCGGAAGTTCGGAACGACGGTAACAAATACCTACCACCACCTTTATTAGTGTTTTAATTAAGTTACAGTCACAGTACAGTATATTAAATTATAACAGGCAATCATCATTCAATCAGTCGGCAGGCAGACTGTCTGTTTAGAGATGATTTACCTAATAAAATATGTGCATTACAGTTGAGAGTTTATTTAAGAAATAGAGGTATCTTATCTAAGACACATTGAAACAAGTTAAAATGGATACAATGTACAATAATCCAATCAGGCAACGTATCAACAAAATTTTTGATACACACATTATAACTGATAGCAGTGAAGCATTAAACACAGTTTCTGGATTATGTTCTTCTAATTCAGCTTATACTAAGAGAGTATTAGTAAATGAAATTGAAAAAAGGGATATGCAAGTTAATAAGGCTGTTATAATCGAGTTTAATAAAGTAAAAGGTAAATTACATGTTCTTATAGAGTCATTATTCTCACTGGATGCTGCCGTCAAAGATATGTCGAGTAGACTACAAGATTCTAAAACTAAAACTCACCATTTAATCAGCCAAACTACGAAACTCAAAGATGAGAGAAAGCAGACAGAGAAAAAGTTAGTTTGGGTGGATACATTTGTAAAGAACTTCCAAGTATCTCCAGAGCAAAATGAATACTTGTATAATGTTTCTATTAAAATGCCACTTACTGCAGATTTCTTTGGCACTTTGTCACAAATAGAGAAATTAAATGATAATTGTAGAACTCTTGTAAAATGTTGGTATCAGACTTCTGCATTTGATATTATGGAGATAATAGGGATGCAACAAGAGGTGGCCATAGAAAAGCTCTATCATTGGACAATAGGAGCTTGTCTAAGCATTGATTCACCAAACAATGCACTGGTACCCAAAGCTTTGGCCAAGTTTCAGAATAGACAAGTTTTATTTTCTAATATTGTTGATGAGTACTGTTCGGCTCGCAAAGCCACCACGGTACAGTCATTTATAGATGCATTAACTAAAGGTGCTGATAATAGCTCCAAACCAATTGAGTTTTATGCCAATGATGCAAAACGTTACGTAGGAGATATTTTGACATGGGTGTATCAAATTATTCCCATAGAGAAAGAAAATCTTATAACTTTATTTAAATTTTGTAATATACCAAATAAAAATCAACAGGTTACTGATGCATTGACTAATATTATGGAAGCTATTTGCCCCCTTTTAAAAGTGAGGGCAGAGCTAATACTCAAGCCAGACAAAGATCCCCTGACTCTGTGGTCAATAACCAATTTAATAATTTACTACAAAAATGTGATACAAAGTGTGATACCAAGAGGCCATTTAATTGAAACATTTGAGGACTTGTTAAAAAAAAGTGAAGATGTATTTCTGATTACTTTGGACAGTAAAATTCAAAAAGAACTAAGTTTTGGAGTTAAAGCTCCCCCAGTTGACTTGAATCCATCTGTTGTTGTTACAGATCTAGTAAGTTTTCTTCGAGACTTACTAGCTGTAATGAATAATTCCAACAACATCAATCAAGATGACAGGAAAATTATAACAAACCATATTCTAGATCCACTTTTGCAAGCAATCAATGAAACTGCATGTCATCTGAGCTCAACTGATATGTCTGTTTACATGCTCAATTGTATTTATCATATACAATGCACTCTTTCACTGTACACAATAATGGATGAATATAATGAAAGACTACAGGCACAGTCTGAAGCACAAATTGACACTTTAACATCAGAACAAGCTAGTTTTCTAGTTGCAAACCTGAATTTAGGACCAATATATACCATCTTACAAGAAAAGACAAGTGGACCTCTATCATCTATTCCTGGCATGGACACCGCAACTCTGAAAGTGTTTTTGAACAAGTTTGATATGTTTCTTGTATCACCTGACTTGTATATACTGCCTCAGCTAAATTTGCTACTGAGCCATACACATAAATCAGTTATAAAAAGAAGAGCTTTTGAAGTAATATTGGCAATCTACACTCAACTTTACCAAGCAGTTCATGACTCTAATAATGGATATAATGATCCACACACAGTGGTTAACAGGAGCCCAGAAGAAGTGTCAAAATTGCTTACATAGTTTAACCCCAAGACCTAAATTATTTTCAGTTTGATGAACTGGGTCATATTCTGTTCGTTTTATTATTATTACATTGATACTTCAATAAAACATAATGTATCTTATTAAAACATGTTGCTCTATGTATTGTACCACCCATAGGTAGTCGATCCTTTCTAGATCCTTGTAGCGGGCGCATTGTATAAAAACAAGTGCCAGATAATAAGGCAATGGAACTACGTATACAAAAGAAAATCCCGCTAATGATTATCACTACATACTAAAAAACAAAGTCGCTTCCCGCAGTCTGTCAGTTGTCTGTCCCTATGTATGTATATATGCTAACTACGCAACGGATTTTGATGCGGTTTTTTTAATAGATAGAGTGATTCAAGAGAAAGGTTTATATGTATAAATACATGCTTATTAAAGTAGAGAAACACTGATAATTTTAGAGGTTTCACATTTTTTTGCGCTTACATTGCAAACGCTGGCTGAACCCTACGAGATAGATCAAAATAAGCACTACAGATCCTTTACTTTTTACGAAAAATAATGGCTTATTTACGAAGCGATTTTAAGCAATACAGCATTAATCCTTATCCAATTAAGTACCATAAATACACATTTATTATAGATCAATAGGTATGGCTCTTTACAGCATGTAACTTAAATGAATATTTTCGAAGATATTACAGATTTAAAATGCAGGGACAAAGCCGCCCTGTTATTTTATTAAGAAACCTGAATCTACCTATACTTTACAATGGCACGCATTTGCTGGTAAAATCACTAAAAACTTGACGGAATGAAGGAGACTGGTATCGTTCCTAACGTGAACGTGGTTTTAAAACATACAGTACAAAGTACAGTGACGGTGTTGAAACGATAGTCGTGCTAGTGCTGAAACCTTATTTTAGCACAAAATGTTTATTTTACTCATAGTCATAGCTAAGAATAGGTTTCTAAATAGTTAGCCGTCTCAAGATTTCATTGCACGGTGACGCCATCTAGTTCCCAAACTCAGTACTATTTAGTAAATTCCTCCTATTTGAACCAGGGTCTTTGTCATCCTATTATTCCTCCTTTTTGTCATTGTCAGGTAGGTACTAGGCATTATTTAAAAATATTTGTCACTAGCGGCCCGTCCAGGCTTCACACACGGGTAAACATTTTTTTAATTATAGCCTATGTCACTCAGCGCTAATGTAGCATTGTAATGGCAAAAGATTTTTTAAATCTGTCTAGTAGTTTTTTTATACGTAGCTCGACAAATGACTGCACTCCACCAAATGTTAAGTTGAGTTTATTCGTTACAAACATACATATATACAAAAATACAAAGGTTTCCTTTTTATTGTAATATATAAAATTCTCGTGTCACGGTGTACGTTATTGAACTCCTCTGAAACGGCTCGACCGATTTTCGTGAATCTTAGCGTGCATATCGGCTAGGGTGGAGAATCGGACAACATCTATTTTTCATCCCCCTAAATGTTAAGGGTGGTGCGCCCCTAATTTTTTTTTTATTTTTTAAATTTTTCCAATACAAAATGATTTGTTTGTAGTGTTGTCATGGAAACTGTCAAAGCGGTACGAAGTCCGCCGGGTCAGCTAGTATTATATATATTTTAATTATTCGCATTTTCTTTTGCTAGTTTTTTGTTTCCACCAAAATGCAACTATACTTTTTAACTTTAAACTGGAAACAGAAACTAGAAAAACTGTGCATAACATTTTGCAGGTGATTGGAAAAGTAGAAAAAAACAAACAATTATTTTGAACTTTTATTTTTTGTTTTGTGCTATAATACTGATGCGCTAACATTTTAATGGGGTCACTTTCATCGTACACAGTACTTTTGCCTATGACCACATTGGATACTTCATCTTACTTTATTTGATTATCTTTTCAGCGTTATAAATTCTGAAAAAGTTTCTTTACGGTCCCCTTCTAAATCTTCTTTGCATTTATAAAATGTTTTTGTTTTGTTTATATAATTTTAACGCAAATTTTGTTGCGATACAAATTACAAAAACACAATGTTGAAAAAATTTCCACGAGCAGGATTTGAACCCTTCTGACATACCGGGTCAGGTGCTCTTCCAATTGAGCTATCGTGGTTCTAACCAGCCCGCCGAAATTATTTAACACTATTTACTTTTTTATTTTGAAAGCCAAAGGCGCCAATTCAATGTCAACAACTACCGTCATTAACATCTGATCATAATATTTTTACAAATACTTAAGATCAGTTAAGAAGTAGGCAAGCTATTTATAAAATGTTTTTGTTTTGTTTATATAATTTTACCGCAAATTTTGTTGCGATACAAATTACAAAAATACAATGTTGAAAAATTTTCCACGAGCAGGATTTGAACCTGCACCCTTCTGACATACCGGGTCAGGTGCTCTTCCAATTGAGCTATCGTGGTTCTAACCAGCCCGCCGAAATTATTCAACACTATTTACTTTTTTACTTTGAAAGCCAAAGGCGCCAATTCAATGTCAGTTGTTGACAATTTTTTTTCAACATTGTGTTTTTGTAATTTTTTACATTTATTATAATTTCCAGTCCCAATATTTTTATTAATGAACTGTATAATACAGCCACTGCAATATGCAGCTGCTGCGCATTTTTCAATGTGTTCAGGATTCTGGCTTTTTAATAAATTGTCAACATTTTGGTAAATCTATAATGTGTTTAAAATTTATTTCAATATTTTGAGGTTTAGGCTTGGCGATGTTAATCGAAAAAATATATTTTAGGTTTTGCAAGCAATAAGCATCATCGTCCTCGCAATTAGCCCCAATGAATTGAGGCGAAACCATGACAACATGGTTAGTGTTCACTGTTAGTGAACAATCACTAACAGTGCCTTATATGAGGCTTCAAATGCTGGTAAAGTGGGCATTACTTTATGGTCCCCATGAGCCCTTATAGATCCAAAAAAATTCTCAACGGGGTCTTGGTTAAAATTGCGCAGCAGCAGTGACCTTAGTCCAATGGAATGCAATTTTTTTGTAATTTGCTGGAATACTTGAACAGTTTTAATCCAACTCGAAATAGAAGGGACTACCCATGCTCGTGCTAAACCGACAAACTTCATTGATTTCAAAACAGGCAGACTATTATGCCACAACTTGTGATGTGGCGATTTTGGTGAGACCGCTGCTGTGTACAGTTTTCCTTTCTCGATCTTATTGAAATTTCCGTTAACAGAATCGAACAAGTAAAATTCAAACACTGAAAAAAGACGACAACCTCAGGCGGGAATCGAACCACGCACCTTCCGCATTCCGGGCGGCTGCCTTAACCAAGAATCGAACAACTTGACAAAAAACATCAGCAGCTCAGCAGTTTTCTTGCTCCCTCTTGGGATTCTGCTAATTACTAAAAATAAAAAAATATTAAGTAGGTATACTTAAGTATCTTTAGGTACTTCTGTAACGTAAATAAAATAATTATAAAATGAATATCTGCTGAATGTCTCATGGCAATACTGATTGTTCTGCTGAACACTTGTGTGCAGTAATTGACCTTCATTTTAGGTATTAAATAAGGTATAACATGGCGTGCTGTGAGCTTGGATATCAATCGCATCCCCTTAAAACCAGGGCCTCTTTTATAGAGAGCCACTAAATAGGTCCATTTTGTTGTAAGCCATCTTTTCCATCTTTTTTAAATTGAATATTTTTGGTAAGAAGATTATTTCTTATACCTTTCATAAGATGAGGTGGGTCATAAATGAGATATATGACGTTTTCTTAAATTCAAAAAATCCCCCTCAAATGATACTCCTTTCCGTAAAAAAATTATCCTTGTGTTGAGTTTATCGCTGCCATGTTAGTTGATCCTTGGTCACATGTTGTAGAAATTACTTTTAGTCCAGTTTCTAGAACTTTCTTGACTATTAATGTCAGTTGCCTTTTAAAATTTTCGGTTTTTGTGGTACCTGTACAAAAGCTGTTAGCAACAGGTTGTTTAAATTTCTTAAAAATTCCTCTGACCATTAACACTAATACGTAGTCAGCAAAACTCTTCAATCGTTCGTTCCCGTCGTCGCTGAATCCTTTGATTTTGCCATTGTGCTTGTCAAAAGATAAATGAGCAGCAATGGCCATTTTGTCAAATATTATGCAACAATATTTATGAATATTAAGCATTTGTCAACCCTTTTCTTTAAATTCTCAAAGATGACATCATTGGGCCCAGGCAACAAAAAATTTTTCGTCATTAATTTGTTTAAAGTGCTTTTTTTGGGTAAGACACATATTTGGCTCAGCAGACGATATGCCTCTGGACTTAGTTTATACAAAGATAACGCCAAAATCTTTTCGTCCAACGTTCACCTGCATGTTAAAAAAAGTTTTTGCTGTTGGTGACAAGTCCTTTGTGACAATTTCATATGCTTTTGAACATACAAATTTTTTGGCTACTTTTAGCCTTTGCAATAGCAAAGTGAATAATTTCTATTTTTGCATCATTTTAACTCTGCATGTGTTTTAGCAACTTTTTTAAATAAGTAGTTCAATTTCGAATTGGTTAATATTAAACTCAAGTCCTGAAAATAGGAAATAGTAAGAATTATCATTTGACACAATAACATCATCACAAACAAGATGAAGAAAGGAGAGTGCCCATTCTCGGTATCGTCCTTGTTCCTTGTTAACCTCCACCTAATTTATATAAAAAATAAGTTTTTTATTTTCATAAAACCCTGTTAACTTCTCCGACGAGAAATCATTACAGTATTTTGTAATGCGACAGTTGTCGCGAAAAAAGTAATCGGATCTGTATGGAACTATGTATGTTACGTATGGACTCGAAAGTCTACAATACAAGTTTAGACCTCTTGTTACCCGTTTTTTTACCGGATACTGGGCCGGTACCATACGGCTGGTTGGTTTCTGCTGTGATACTGTGGCTGATTACTCCCTTGATGATGTTGTGCGCTATTGGCAGCCGGGGCTCCGGTCCCACCAAGCTTTCCTTTGCTCCCTTTCTGGCTAGTTCGTCGGCCTGTTCGTTTCCCATGTTTCCCTCGTGTCCGGGAACCCACGCTATTGTCAGGCCCGCTCTCTCGGCCAGCCTTTTTAGTGATTCCTTACATTCTTTGTCGATTGCTGATATTGTCTCTTCTCTGCCTAGTGCCTTCAGCGCCGCCTGGCTGTCGCTGTAGATGGCCATTTTTCCTGTAATAGTGAGGTGTTCGGCCATCTCAGCGCATGCCATTATTGCGTATATTTCCTCCTGAAAAACACTGGCGAACCATCTGCGCATTTAATGTGCACGCCGGATCCGGAGAGCTTTGTCGATTCTTTTCTGGAGCCGTCTGTATAGCAAATGATGCCATCAGTTTCTATGCTCTAATCTTCTCTTGATCCTATGTGTATACTATATTTTTTGTCAAAAATCCTTTTCTTCCGTATTAGGTTGTTATTGGAGAGGATCATTGACAGCCAATCTTCATATTTTTTGCTTATACTAGCGTGACCCTCGTCCATGAGGTTCCCGGTCCATATGTCAGTGCTTTTTAGCTTGACCCATTGTTCAGTGGCATTTCTCTTTATTTCCAAGTCCAGGGGATTTATCCCCAGTAGGATCTCAAGCGTAGCTGTAGGTGTTGTCCTCATTGCACCCGTGGTCACTAAGGCCGCTAGCCTATGGACTTTGTCTAACTTTGACTTTGACCCCCCACATCAGTGCGGCTGTAGTTATGCTACGCTTGGTGGGGGTGTACGATCCTTCAGCATCGTCTTAGGGAGAGGGTGTGGTGTGCGGTGCTGTGCGGGAGAGCCCGGTAGGCAGGGCCTCCGAGTCTCAGCGGCGCCCTCCTTTGGGGTACCTGGCTGTTTTTCGCCTCCCCCGCCTGTGGGCTACTGCTCACAGGCTTCTGTCCTTTCTGTGTTTGGCGCCTGTTGTGTTCTGCTGGGGTTAGAGCCTTTTCGGACCGACCCACTCCCTTCCTCCGGTCTCCCTTATTAACCAGTTAGTGGGTCGGCCTTCAGTAGGCTCCTTACCCTGTGTCTTATTGCGTCTAATTTGATAATACTGACCAAATTAAAATTACTGTTACATACCTAGAAGGTACAGTGATGGGATGGCCAATTTGCTCAATCTGTTTTTCGGGTATTGATATATATTATCAAAATGAAGATGGCAGATTCTCCTATTAAGGAATATGTCATTATTATCATCGCCGATGAGACCAGCCAATTTCACCCATTTTGAAAATCTATCATATTCCTTTTTAGAGGGTTCGGAAAGGAATGAAGAAGTGCACCTGTGAAAATATGTACTAAGAATGTACCAATTAAGTAAGTAATAAGATTTGTGTTTTCTTTTAGTGTATTGTTTTACGGCTCCGGATGAAATCCATCAAGCCTATTCGTCCGTTCTATCTTCATAAGTAATACATAAATAAACAATATTGATGATGAACGATAATAGAAATGGGAAGTAAGAAATGATTTTACCCCCCAACTCCTCGAGTATCTCAGTAAATTTGTGGGGCTTTATCCTCACACAGACATCTTGAGAGAATTTGAAAAGTGACGTTGCACTGTTTTATTTCATTTTTCATTTTCTCATTATTATTTTTTTTTTATTTATTTACTATCGGAATCAAAGCATACATTATTTTTATGATATGGGGTACTAGTTAAACCTCTTGGGTTTGTGTGTAGTACCTAACAATAGTATTCATCCACGTTATCAGAGATAAAGTAACCATATACATTCATAATATTATAATTCTAAGAATCGACAATGTTCTGACAGTACGATCACATTTCCGAACACAACACAGAATTATTATTTTAAAACTGACAAAAAATAACTTTTTAATTTGTATTTAATATTGTGTTTAGTAATTGCATTACGCGTGGAGGTAGGTAAAGAATTAATCAGACGTGGAATTTGGAATGCGCTCGTCCGTTCCCCGTAGTAGTTGTTTGCCGATACGGTAACGAGTTTATATACGATCTTAACTTTATCATAAACTGGTAAGGTTTTGCAATATTTAAAAAGATCGTTCTCATTTTTAAAGGCTGATTTTAAATTTGGAGATATTATAAGCTTAAGTATTCTATTTTGCAATCTATATATTGAATCGAGATAGGTCTTGAAAGTACGGCCATAGCTGGAAATCCCGTAGGACAGGATCCCGTAGGATAGGTCTTGTTTTAAACGGTAAGCGGTTTTTAATAATATAAAATTTTGCCAAGATCGCACGTAGCTTATCACATACTCGCACGATATGTGGACCCCAATTAAATTTACTATCTATGAGTAATCCTAAATACATATGTGTATCAACCTGTTCAATAGTAGGACATTTAAGGTCACAATTTGTTATATTATTGTGTAGGCAAAAGTGAGTGTGGGCTAATAGCTCCGACACTCGTGTGCTGCATTTTAAATACGGAGATTTTATGTGAATTAACTCAGTTTTTTGGGCGTTCAGCACTAGACCCATATCGTGACACCACATGTTCAGCCTATCAAAGTCATTTTGGAGCAGGGTGCTGATTTCTTTTAAGTCATCGCCTGTGATTAGCAGGCATGTGTCATCAGCAAACTGGATTCTGTAGCTGTAAGTCATACGTATGACTTACAGCTACGGAATATTGTGTCCATATCATTCACATAAGACAGAAAATGCAAAGGCCCACATACAGATCCTTGTGCTGTTCCGTAGGTAACGGAAACTGTGTCACTGAGGCTGTTGGCAATTTTAACTTTATATTTTCTTTTCCTTAGATAGTCGACACACCAGCTGTGGATAGGGCCCCTCAGGCCTGAATCGTCTAGCTTATTAATAAGTTTATTATGATCTAATGTGTCGAAAGCTCGCGAGAAGTCGATGAACAGGGTAAGAACATGTTTTTTGTCATTAAGTGCGGTATTTATGTGGTCTGTAAATTTTGAAAGAAGTGAAGTGGTGCTTTTGTTTGGCTGAAAACCATATTGTGACTCACTAATAATTAGTTTTTGCCATAAAAGTCGTAAATTTGATTGCAAACAAACTTTTCGATAATTTTATCTATTGATGATAGTAGCGTAATTGGCCGGTAGTTAGATACATCATTTTTTTTACCTTTTTTGAACACTGGTCTCACACATCCTAGTTTCAAGTCATTGGGGTACAGTCCTGTGTTTATGCTTACGTTTATAAGGTTGGCAATTGTTGACGCGATTTTGTTGCTAATAGCTTGAATGTCGATCATTCTAATATTGTCTAGGCCCGGCGCCTTATTATTATTCAGAGACCTAATCAGCTTCTGTATTTTTTTTGGAGTAGCCTTCTGAAAACTAATACTGACATTTGCTGGACTATTAGTATGACTAGCCAGTAGAGGCATTGAACAGTTAGGTAGGATTTTTTTACGGAGCTATCAAAACCAATGGCAAACTGATTCGATATTTCAGGGGGTGATATATTTTGAGAACTAAACGCGTCAATGATAAGACTGTCAATACTTTTTGTTATTCTACCACAGATTGCGTTTATAATATTCCATAATTTTTTTGGGTTACTATAGTTGGCTTTAATTTGGTTTTGGTTGTATTTATTTCTATAATATTCTATTGTTTTATGTACTTTATTACGCAACCAGGTTATATTTTAGCCTTAATACTTTATTATAAGGATCTTTTTTCCAGTGATTGAAGCTCTCATCTCTTAAATCACACAGTTTAATAATGTCGTTACTTATCCACGGAAGATTTTTCCTGCTTTTTTTATTAATACGTATCGTGCGTTTTGACTTTTCTAGTGCACTGTTAAAAGCATTTATTATGTACTCATGAATAGCATGTGAGGTATCGAGGCTATTAGATTCTTCCCAATTGATGTCATTAAGCACGTTATACATATTTTTTTTATCGTAAATGCTTTTAGTAATTGGCACATCCCGTATAGCACGGCGATCGGACGAGCTGCCGGTCAAACAAAATATAGTCGCGCGATGATCTGCCAGAACAGTGTCGAGTGCCGCCGTGTACGGTGTTAACGTGTGTGAGCGTATAAAAATGTGATCGATGCACGACTTAGTTATTTGATTATTTCGCATTTCGATTCTTGTGTAGTCCGATATTCCACACGTTAAGCCATACGCGGACAGCATCTCCAAATACATATTTTTGATGGATGTTTGTGATTTAAGATCGATGTTCATGTCACCTATAATTACTGTAGTGCTTGATAAATTATTTACTCAGTATATTGCTAAGTTCCCGAATGAATAGCGTTTTGTTAGATGATGGTGGTCTATAGATTGCACACACAACTATCGTGTCATTATTATATGTTTTTAAAGTGCCTTCAAGATATTCAAACGTACGAGTGCTAGTGATTTTAGGAGTAAATTTAAGATATGTTTTAACATAAATTATTATCCCACCTCCTTTTTGATGAGTGCGAAGCTGTGTGTACATTCTATATCCAGGAAGCTTAAATAAATTAGAAATTATGTCAGAGATACCCACTTCTGTCAAAATAACCAAGTCGTTAGTTTTTAATGAGCAATTAATTATTTGTGTAACTTTAGAAAAGTTTTTGAGCATCGATCTTATATTTACATGAAGGCATGATAGCTGAATATTGTTAGTTTCTATATTACTAAAAAATGAATTTACATTGAGACAATCGTATAGTTCGGAGTTTGGTAAATCATAATTAATAGGTTTGCCTTTTATAAGTTAAAAGTTAGACACGTACAGATAAGATACCTTTTCAATTTAAAGGTTAATTTTGGATTACATTTGGAGAAGCAAGCAACATCTCAATATCGCCCATTGAGCGAATAATTTGGACTTTCTTACTATTATCTGATTTTTTTACATAAATTTTACCCTCCTTACACCAGACCGTTGGGTGCTTTTAGACGCTGCTTAGCTTGATACAACAGCGTTTTCTTGCCCCGAGTTAGTGCCTCCCTTACATAGACCTTATTTATTGCTCTTTCGATAGGTACAGGGAGCGAAAGTTCACCCACTGTTACTTCCTTTGATCTTGCAGCGGAGAGCCATTTGTCACGAGCAGATTTGTTGTTAAGCTCCACCAGTAGATAACCAGACGTCTCAGTGCGTCCTGTAACTTGACGAACGTCATAAACGGCATCAGCTTCGATATTCAATTTAATTGCTATAGATTTTGTCACTTCCTTGAGATCAGTGTTAGTTATATTCGGTAACCCAGCAATTTCGACGAAGGAGCTTAGGCTTTTCTGATCTGCTTCTTCCAAGCGTTGTTCCATGGCACAGAGACGTAGTTCCATATTTTTTTTGCGTTTACAAGTTCAGTGTTTTTATTTTCAAGTTGCTTGATTTTGTTGTTCTGATTTTTAAGTGTCTCCTCTATGTTCGCTACCTGATCTCCGATAAATTCTAGTGACTCTTGGAAATTCTCGAGCTCTTCTTTGATGGTCTTCTTAATTTCAGCGGTGATGCTCCTCATAAACTTGTTCATATCGAATGGTATCGTAGATATAGCTTCTTCGGTATCATCTGGGATAAAAAAAGATGAACGTCTGCTAGCGCTATGAAGGCATTCTTCGTAACTCCATTCCAGCCCTTCTGATGCTCGAAGAGCTGCTAACTGCTTTATGGATAACTTCGCGCAGTCGTTTGTTGCGTGAACCACCTTTCCACACCTGCTACATTCCAGACCAGCAGGGGCTTTTTTGGTAATATTGCTATTACATTTCAAACATTTCTTTATCACCATTTTTAAATTTTCGGGGGTAACTATAAATTAGCTCAGTTGATCGTCACACAAGTGTTCGCTAAGACGGTAACTCGGAGAATAAATGCACACTCACGAACACTTAACGGTTAATAATCCACCATTATTTCACATTAATATTCGACATAACACAAATTTTTGAAAATAAAACAAAACCGCAGACATGACTCTTTATTTTCCCGCCAAGAAGATTTTTTTTTTGTTTATTGTTTTACGGCTCCGGATGAAATTCATTCGTTCTATCTTCATATAATTATGTAATACATAAATAAACAATATTGTTGATGAATAATGATAATAGAAATGGGAAGTGAGAAATGATATTACCCCCCCAACCCCTCGAGTATCTCAGTAAAGATGTGGGGCTTTACTAAGTCCTCACGCAGACTTCATGTGAGAATTTGAAAAGTAACGTTGTACTGTTTTGTTTCATTTGCCATTGATTATAAACCGTTAAGTGTTCGTGAGTGTGCATGAGTGTTCGCAAATGAAACAAAACAGTGCAACGTCACTTTTCAAATTCTCTCAAGAAGTCCGCCCGAGGAATTAAAAAAGCCCCACATCTTTACTGAGATACTCAAGGGGTTGGGGGGTATATCATTTTTCACTTCTCATTTCTATTATCATTCATCATCATCATACTGGAAGAAAATGTTGTTTATTTATGTAATAGGTACTTGTAAGAAAAATTACTTTGACACTGGCTAAATGTGCTAATCGCACGAAGCCATCAACTAAAAAAAAAAAAGTCTCCGGGGACTTTTTGGCGGGAAAGTGAAGAGTCATGTCTGCGGTCTGTGCTGTTTTCAGGAGTCATTGGCAGTAATGGTCGTTAACCTAAAAGTGACCCGGTTGCCATAAACAAAAGTTGAAGTTGAAGTTTTATTTTCTAAAATTTGTGTTATGTTGAATATTAATGTGAAATAATGGTGGATTATTAACCGTTAAGTGTTCGTGAGTGTGCATGAGTGTTGGCAAATGAAACAAAACAGTGTAATGTTACTTTTCAAATTCTCACAAGAAGTCTGCGTGAGGACTTAGTAAAGCCCCACACCTTTACTGAGATACTCGAGGGGTTGGGGGGTAATATCATTTCTCATTTCCCATTTCTATTATCATTCATCATCATCAATATAATATTGTTTATTTATGTATTACAATGAAATGAAGAAACTAATTAAACTAAGAGCTGGCAGCTACCTCGGACAAAGAATTAGTCTAGCTATTCAAAGGGGGAACGCTGCCAGTATCTTCGGAACCTTGCCTAAAGGGACTCCTTTTAATAATATATTTTAGATAGTTATTAAATTTTTTTTTTTAAGAAATAGCTTATTAGATTCAATTTTATCATTAATGTTTTCACTATTGTACATCTTACGTATTTATATAATAACATCTTTATACCATGTAGAAACTAATGACATGGCAGCATGGTCTATGACCTTAGCCGGTTCCTTAAGGAACAAACTAAACTTAAAAAAAAAAAGGAAGCGAAAATCACAAAACAGTGCAATGTTACTTTTCAAATTCTCACGAGAAGTCTGCGTGAGGACTTAGTAAAGCCCCACATCTTTACTGAGATACTCGAGGGGTTGGGGGGTAATATCATTTCTCACTTCCCATTTCTATTATCATTCATCATCATCAATATTGTTTATTTATGTATTACAATGAAATTAAGAAACTAATGACATGGCAGCATGGTCTATGACCTTAGCCGGTTCCTCAAGGAGCGAACTACACTAAAAAAAAAGGAAGCGAAAATCACAAACACAGTACCTACATAGTTAGGTATCTTGCTTGTTTGTACGCCTGTACGGCGAAATCACTAAGTATCTATTTACTTCACTTGTGGCGAAATAGTAGTGACGAGGGATGTACGCTGGTGAAATATTTAAAACATTACAAAAAACTACTTCAGCAATAACTTTTAAAATGGCAAAAAGTAGCTTTGAATACGTAAAAACTTTCGAAACTGATGATACACTTCTACCAAACACTTGGATTGTTGTCCGCCTAGATGGAAAATGTTTTCATAAGTTTTCTGAAGAACATAACTTTTCTAAGCCTAATGATTTAAGAGCTTTACATTTAATGAATTACGCTGCTTATACCGTACTAAGGGAGTTCAATGATGTACTAATGGCTTATGGACAGAGTGATGAATATTCTTTTATATTCAAAAAGCATTCTACACTTTATAAACGCCGTGCTGCCAAACTATTGACTACCATTAATAGCAAGTTTTCCAGTTCTTATGTATATTATTGGAATAAATTCTTCAGAGAAGAGAAATTAAAATATCCTCCTACGTTTGATGGGCGCGTTGTTTTATATCCAACAGATGAAAACTTAATAGACTATATGAAATGGAGACAGGCTGATGTTCACATAAACAATTTGTACAATACAACATTCTGGACCCTTGTTTTACAAGGCAAATTAAGTCCAATGATGGTAAGTTGTTTATAAAACAAACGCTAACATAAAAATATGTATGTCTATGCACTTTTGTTTTATTGAGGATCCCTGCATTACATCAGTCTAAGGATGATAAATTAATTTTGCTGTGTAGGAAATGGTAATCATTTCCTTGTTTTAAATTTTTTTTTTACATTTTTATCTTTTAAAGCAGGCATTTATTGAAGGAAACACTGACAAACATTTGGATTTATGAACTGACATTACCAATTTGTGTGGATTTTTTTTATTTTGTATGTTACAGGCAGAGAGACGTCTTTGTGGCACAGTATCATCAGATAAAAATGAAATACTTTTTAAGGAATTTGACTTGAATTACAATAATGAACCAGAAATTTTCAAAAGAGGGACTTTATTACTTCGAAAAACATTACCGAACAATAGCAAAGCGAAAAATTCTATGGTGATAGTGAACACACATTGTGATATGTTGAAAGATAAGTTTTGGAAAGAGCACTCCAGTATATTATTGGTTAAATCACCTAAGCAAAAGCTGTTATATAATGGACCAATTACAGATATAATAAAAGAACAATTATGTATTGATAAACAAACCAAGGAGGAAAATGCTGATATTTGACTATAATATATTAAAATTGTTGAAAAATCAAACTATTGTTTGAGTTTATTTTTGAGTGTGGTAAGCTATAATTTGTTCATATATCTTTTTGTATGACTGACATACCTACACAACAATTATTTTATTTAAGTGTACCCACTGAGGTGTTATGAGTATTACTAGTGTACCTTATATATTTTCTATTTAATTAGAAAACGCACCTTAACTAATATTTCGATCTTTTATAATGTCAGACAACATTAAATTTACTAATTTCTAGAATAAGAATCTAGGTGCTGTTTTGATTTAGATAGTTAACTAAAAGTAGGTATTTAAATTTAATCAAAATAAAACACTGTTTATAACATACATTATACACTTTTATTGTAACAAGAAACTAACACATACTGCAATACCTACTCAACTTTACTTTACCTTTAATAATTTTCACGATGGAAAGACAGTTGCCAATATCTACGAATTTGTTAGTTATATTTGATTGAAATGTATGCGGTTATATTTGATTTTGTAATTTAATTTATTTTTTATAATTATGGGTAATCAATCACATCCCTGATTATGATTAAAACTTTGTTTAGATTAGTTTTAAAATAGGAAGTAAAGTATATACAGATTGTAAATGAACAGCAGGAAAGAAATACAAATGTAAATAAGTACATATTAGCAAATACAAAATTATGATTTCTTAAAAAATTATCATTTTTATATTATTACAAAATTAAGTGAACCTATTTCCCAAATATTATGAAGCCACAGCACTTTGTAATTCTATGAAAACAGCTGTTACAAAAACATTTAAGCTGATTTTAATGTGTTCATACTTGACAAAAATTCAGATGCTGTTCATTCAGAATATGTATATTTTTTATAGTTTTAATATATTTTCAACTAATAATTTAAGACACAAATAACTAGTAGGTATTTACAAAGAATTTAAAACTAAGTGCCAATATATCATTTATTTTAAGCAATAGGTAGTATTTATGAAGTTACTTAAGTTCCATATACATTTAATAAATATTTTTTTTTTTCAGTATTGAGGCCTTATAATTACAATACTTAGAAGGAAAATTTTATAAAACATATAACATTAACAACTAATCCAAATCCGATATTCAGTACAATTACTGATAACATTGATTATTATTTACAGAGTTTCTACATAAATGGGTAATCAGGATGGCATCTAAGATGTTGTCTATGTTGAATCAATTAAGACAAGATTGTTTATGAAGAAGAAAATCAAGATTTTTATGCAATGTACTTACTTTATATTTTACACTTGTGCAGTTGTAACATTAGGTTACATTCATTCAATAAAGAAACCCAAACACATTTTCTTGTAATGTTTTGTATCTAAAATATTTAGAAAATAGGAATGTAATTGTCAATTTTAGCGCGGTGTTTCTGGGCAACGCATTCACTTATCCATACAATGTTCCGGCATTCTTGTTCTTTCAGTTTGAGGTAAGAGTAGAATACTCCAAAGTGAAATTGTTGCAGGAATGCATGAACATTTAGGCTTACCTGAAATAATAATAAACAATATTACATACCATATCTTTACTTTAAAGATTTTCAAAATAAAGTTAAAATTCAAAATATCTTACTTCATGTTCAAAGAATTTATCCTCCAAAGTTTTATCACCAACATTGTTGCCAGCACCTTCAAAAAGTGCAGAGTACTCAGCATAGTACTCAGCAACTGCCTTAACTTGCTCGTAATCATCAGCCCTGGCTAAAGCAGCCAAGCCATCGGGATTCAGTTTACCACAACGAGGATAAAGCTTTGCACGGTCATCCTTTGAGAGTTCAGTGCCAAATGAATTGATGGTAATAATGATAGCACGGCGATCAGCTTCAAACTGTAATAAAGTATGATTATCATAATTAAATTAAAATAAATTAAAAACATTTATTTCTTTACATAAAAATTAAATGAGTCATATTTACAGCTAAGATTTCACACATCACATCAGCAGTAGTTCCCCCAATCTGCTTGCAAAATTCATAAAATGCTTCCAAATAAGCCTTGTACAATGTGTTACGTATAATCTCAATGTTCATTTCATCCAAGTCTTGCTCGCTGATGCAGTCCACAAAGAATGGAGCCAGAGGAGTGTCCACCAGCACAGCATTGTAAAGTTCAGCAGGAGTAGCAGCCACATGGATGGCTTCCATCTGTTCAAATGATCCCAAAGGATGGCATTTTGGAATCAGCTCAGAAATGGGTCTCTGGTGAAGTGTACCCGTAATCAGTAAGATAATATTATCTATCATGTAACTGTATGTAATAAAGTCCAGGAATGTCGAAAGTGGTTCCACGGAGTGGTTCCTCAGATGTTGGAATTCAATGACAAGTTTCTCACGAAGCTTATCATCGATGGTAGACACAGAAAGCGGGCTTGGCTCATTAGCAAGGAATGTTCCATAGTCTGTGCCCTGCAGGTGAAGTTTTAGGTCTGCAATAATAAAAAAAGGATCTTCAACACTATCACTAGATACAAAAACTAACATTCACGTTAAGCCATAAATCTTATAATCAATAATAATTAGTTGGTGGTGGGTGTTACTAATGTCAAGTAAAGATAAATTATCTTTTCTATATTTTAGCAATTCAATACAGGTAAAACGTATGTATAACAATAAGAAATAGAAGAAAGGTATATAAAAAACATACCTTCCAATGATTCACACTGCACCAAGTTCAAGTAGTCAGATTGCTTCAGAATGCCACACTTGAAACCGCGACATAGTCCCTCCAAATACCCAGAGTCAATATTGAAAATACAGCCCTTCATTTTTACTAGAACCACCCCGTGTCGTTTACACAGTAAATTAACACGATAATATTAATTCTACAAATAAGTAGTGACTACTTCGATGTTCAAAGACAGAAGAAGTACCTACACAATTTACTTTATGGTACCTACTTACAGAGCGTCCGCAAGATTGATCATATGATTTTACCATAGATAATAAAGTGACAAAATAGAAGCTTCGAACTAAATAATAACTAGGTACCTACTTACAGTAAATTATAAAGCAGTAACAAAATAAATTTACTAAGTAATAATGCTTCTGCTTGTGTTCAATACAATTTAAAAAATGCTTTTTTTTTTGTATTTGTCAAGACATTTTTTTGTCGCCATTCATCACCGAATATAGATTCTTGCTAGCTGGTCACACTATTATTTTTATACTTGTCACACAGACTTCTTGGCGGGAAAGTGAAATCATGTCTGCGGTTTCGTTTTATTTTCTAAAATTTGTGTTATGTTGAATATTAATATGAAATAATGGTGGATTATTAAGCGTTAAGTGTTCGTGAGTGTGCATGACTGTTGGCAAATGAAACAAAACAGTGCAAAGTCACTTCAAATTCTCTCAAGAAGTCTGCCCGAGAACTTAGTAAAGCTCCACATCTTTACTGAGTTACTCGAGAGATTGGGGGTCTATCATTTCTCACTCCTCAAGTCCTCATTTCCTCAAATCATCATATAGGAAGCAAGACGTATAAATACGTATAATACGTATAAAACGTATAAATTAAGTTTTCGACTTGAAGGACTAGTATCCATGGTCATGAATAAATAAAAAAAAAAAACTTGTCACAACACTCAGTTGTATTAGTAAATTGACGCCATAGAGTAACTTATATTGATTGACGCCCCATCGAATAAAGCGGTAATGTTCATAGTATCTCTACCTAGTTTGTGGTAATGTCATGTAATAAGCCAAAACTTTTTATTGCTTAGTACGCTTTATGAAGCTGTAGATAAGACTGGAGAGGCTTGTTAAGATGAAGCAGCCTTGTCATCACTTGTTTGGTAGGTAGGTATTCATAGTCAATAAATCAAATCTGCCGATAAATGGGTAAACTAAAATAAAATTACCACTATTAAGTAAACTAAAATAAGATCACCCACGCAATTTGAACTAATAAAACTTATATAAAAAAAAAATTGACGTAAATTTAAAAAAAAAAAAAAAATTTTAAAACGTATTTTCTTAACACTACCCTGTTCCGTGAACTGTATATAATGTAAAATTCACAAACCCGAGGCTCCGCTACGCTCTATTGTAAGCCAGATCGATTCACCAACTAACCGACTGGCCCGGCAAGTAGCTAATAAAGATTATTTCACCACTTAGAGTTAACACAACAGCTTATGTGAAGGATTTCTACCAATTTGTCAACGATATCAAAAACCTACATCTCGCTGACAATGAAACTATGGTTAGTTTTGATGTGCAGTCCTTATTTACATGCCTACAGGATATATATACATACAGGTTGCATTGAAATTACCAACAACTAGCTGAACAAGATATGACTTATGAATATGCAGTACTATTAGAGCATTGTCTAACATCTGGGTACCTTTTGTGGAATGACATTTACTACCCGCAAGTAAAGGGTGTCGCCATGGGGTCCCCTGTTTCGCCCGTCGTTGCCGATATCTTTATGGAAGACTTCGAGGAGAGGGCCCTAAACACAGCACCGGTAACCCCTAGGTTCTACAAGCGGTACGTATATGATACCTTCACTGTCCTACCAACTGATAAAGTATCTGCTTTTCTAGATCATCTTAACTCCATACATCCAAAAATATAATTCACAATGGAGTTAGAGGCAGACAGTAAGCTAGCTTTTATGGATACTTTAATCATCAGGAATCCGGACCATAGTTAGAGTCACACTGTGTATCGTAAAGTAGTCCATACAGATAGGTACTCAATGGTGATTCTCACTACCATTCTAGACAGTTGGCTACTGTAGGGAAATCTTTGTTTCAGAGAGCACGCGGCTTTTGTGACACCCATCACCTGGCTGCTTGAGCTTCAGCATGTCAAGCACGTACTACAGGACAATAATCTGAAAGTACATACCACGGCTTCGTCATAAAAAACGCAATAAACCAACCACAGTCGAGCGCTAACCTGCCGTACTTCCATATATGAAAGGTGTCACTGACAAGATTGGACATATCTCAAAGCAAGCTTCAATCAGCACTTACTTCAAGCTGCCGAAGAAGATCAACCAATTTTTACGGACTGTCAAGTGCAACATACTACCATACCATACTACTTACTACGCACTAAAACAACATATAACAATCATAAAAAGAGAAGTTTGCTTTCTGTAAGCACTAATATGGGTACGCTGTATAGACGCCAGCTCTAAATGTCATTCACAAGTCTTGGTCAATATATCCGTTCCTTTAAGTGCAATCCTTATGAAATTTTGCATAGCGGGGGCACTAATTAGGCGCTAAATGTGTGTATAAATTTTATTGCTATAATATAAGTAGTTTTCGAGAACGATCACGTGTACGCCAGCTTGATCATGATGCCAGCGTACACACTAAAAAAGGGTCTTTATTTCGTAAACTAAGGAGGCACAAATTATTTTATGATTACAGTAATTACGCAATAAAAGAGGGCATAACAACAAACGTGAATAAGGTCATGTGTACGCCAGCTTAACGGACACGTAATTATGTAGTTTGACGGAATTTTTAACGGATTTTCAAAATTATTATTGGTAACACTGCAGTGCAGCTGGCTGGCACTGGCATTTGACTAACAGTGACAGCAAAAAGGATTTCATACATAATCTGTCGTAATCCTAACTTGCAAAATAAATATAAACTGGAAATTCATCATCTTTCTGTATCCTATACGCTATGTTTCGTTTATATATAAACCAACTGGTTAGAAATATTGTGGTTGGTATGTGTTTTTGTTAAAATTTAAAAAAATATTCTGAATTGCGTACTAAATAAAAGCTCAAAAAATATTTTCAGAAACTGCTCATTTTCGGGTCTCATCGAGGTTGTCTCACGAATCTAGCGCAGATGTCGGCAATAAAGTCGACGAGCCAAACCAAGGAGAATCTAAGAGAATGTCTGAGTTTCGTAAGAAGTTAAGGGAAACTTCACCAATTGATGATCTTGGTGATCAGCCACTCATGCACCCAGCACAAAAAGACGATCCCTTGCCCCCATGGCCAAATGACACTAATCCCAATACTGGTGAAATTGGTGGCCCTCGAGGACCAGAACCAACTAGATATGGCGATTGGGAGAGGAAGGGGAGAGTTTCAGATTTCTAAAATATTTATAGAAAATGTCTAATAATGTCTACATAAAGCTTTAAATTTAATATAGTTAATGTGCTAGTAGGTATAATCAATGAAAACAATACTATATTACAGATGTGTTTTATGTATTTGATGATTTCCCAATAGTTTTAGGCATTTTTTTATTAGTAGAGTCTTCCAATTCTTTTGATTTGTAATAATGTGGTGCAACTTCTAATAACCATTTACTTTCTATTTCTGTAACTTGTCTCATAAATTCCTTGGAAGTGAAAACAAGTTCATGATAAATAACCCAGCGGGGCAGTTCTTCAAAAAGAGCACTGTTAGGATGGATCATTACAGTCTGAAACAAACATAAAAAGTGTATAGTTTATCTGAGAAAAAAAGGTATATTACAAGAAAATAAAATTTTAAAGTAAGTAGTAAAGATTAATGTTACTAACTTGGTTGTGTTTGACAGTTTTGTAGTGGCCACCTTTTGAAAATCTAGCAATGTGGTAAAAATACCCAGCTGTTATGGCTTTTCGAATATTAGTATCTTCTGCTATACTAGACACCATATCAATCTCAACTCTTTCCATGAGACCAGCTAACTGTTCACGTACATCACGTGCTCTTTTCATTGATCGATACTGTATGAAATTTTCATAACACCACTGCACTGAGTAATCTGATTCAACCCACTGATTGTATACATTCATCAGTGTCAAATGATCACCATGAATATGGAAAAAATTCTTTCTGGCTGTGTCTGCGTGGATAATTTTATCTTTAGGCCTATAAAATACTGAACTGTTTACTGACAACATTGCAGCTATAGACACTACTTCTTCTGAACACTTGTACCTGTAATGTAACACAGAACAGGATTTATATAAATACAAAATTATGATTACAAATATTAAATATTGCGCAACTTGTTAAAACAAAATTTTTGTAAAGTTTTACTGTTTTCATAAAACTACTGATAGATAACTTACTTTTCACTGGCCAAAATCATTTTAGCAAGCATTGGGTCAGTAGGAAATTCTGCCATTCTTCTGCCAGCTTTAGTAAGCTCTCCATGATGATTAAGTGCACCTAAAGCATATAATTGTTCTAAGGCCAAGACCAAGGTCTCGTGGGGTGGTGGATCCAGAAAGTCAAAATGAATGAGATCATTGATTCCTAAAGCTTTTAGTGTTAGAACTGCATTTCCTAAATTTATCCTTTGTATTTCTGGAACTGTATTATCCTCAAGTTCATATTTATAGGCCCAAGCTGTGTAGAGTCTAAAACACTTCCCAGGAGCAACTCTTCCAGCTCTACCGGCTCTTTGGTTGGCTGATGCTTTAGAAATAGGTACAACCATCAAACTCTCCATGCCAGTTTTAGAGTTAAAATTATTTTGCTTTGCAAATCCAGGATCAATGACATAAATAATGTTGTCAATTGTCAAAGATGTCTCTGCAATATTGGTAGCTAAAACAACTTTGCGGGCACCCTCTGGAGTTTGTTCAAATATTTTTGCTTGCATATCACTAGGTAAGTTGGCATACACAGGTAATATTATAAGTTCCCTTAACTTTTTCCCTATTCTTTTAGTTCTCTCTTGTAACATTTCCACACATGTCTCAATTTCTTCTTGTCCTGTTAAGAAGACTAGAATATCACCAAGGGGTTGAGTTGCATGTATTTGCAAAACTGACACTACACATGCATCAACATAATCAGCTTCAGGGGCTTTTGTATAGTAAATATCTACTGGAAATCTCCTTCCAGGTATATTAAATATAGGAGCATCATCAAAAAATTTTGAAAACTTTTCAGCATCAAGAGTGGCACTTGATATAAGTAATTTTAATTCTGGCCTGAATCTGGTTATATCCTTTACAAGACCAAATAAAATATCTGTATGTAGGGTACGCTCATGGGCTTCATCAATAATCATTACACTATAAGATGCTAAATCTGGTTCAGAGAGAAATTCTCTGTGAAGAGTTCCATCAGTCATGTACTTAATTACAGTTCTATCTGAAGTGCAATCTTCAAATCTAATGCTGTATCCCACTTCATTTCCAAGTTTCACATTCATTTCCTGTGCAACTCTTGCTGCGACAGACATTGCAGCTACTCTTCTGGGTTGAGTACATCCAATTTTTTTGCCATCTTCTGTGAAACCAGCTTCATGTAGATATTGGGGTATTTGAGTTGTTTTACCAGAACCTGTCTCACCTTCCACAATTAATATCTGATATTTTTTTATAGATTGTATTAAGGATTCTCTAAATGGAAAAACTGGCAAAGATTTCTTTGTTTCCTCAATGGTCATACGCATTTTCTGGAATTCAGATTTTTCTTTTTCTTCTTTCTTCTCCTTAGTACCCTCTATCTTTATGACTTGTATAAAATCAATCTGCTCATCTAATAGCAATTCATACTCATCTTTCACTTTGGCATCTTTAGCACCAAATTTAAAAAATGCAGACTTTATTTGTTCTTGCTCCCATTTTTTCTGTTCTGAGTGTGGTAACTTTTCATTTTCATCAACCTCAATATATTCTCCTGAAAAAAAAACGAATTATAGAGAAAAAGAGTTTCAATGTCATTCAGCTAGTTAAATGTTCCTTACCTTTTTCTCCTTTGCCCAAATCCTGAGGCATGTGATATCGTTGAACATTTTCAAGTTCTCGTGCCTTTTCATGCTCCTTGGCCAATTGCAATATCGTTTTTTTGTGTTCCCTTTCTTTTTTCTCTCGTTCTGTTAATCTATAAATAGATAAGCAGAAAAAAACTCTGAAGTAAATTAGTTTAAGCAAGATCCAAATCCAGTTACAATAAAAACTAAATACATACGCGCTTTCCTCAAATAAATATTCATCATCAGCAATGTCAGCTTCCAATTCAATAACTTTGTCTTCCTTACGTTTCTCCAAATATTTGCGACGAGATTGTACTCGAAGTTTCGGGAGAAGCCTATCTCTATCCTCGGCTTCTAGCTTCAATCGTTTTGCAGCTTCTTCATATGACCTTTTACTTGATCCCTCAGAAACTTTCTTTACTTTTTCTTCATCGCGCTTTTTTAACCGTTTTGCAAACTCGTCGCGTTCTTTTAAATCCTTTCGTCGGCTTTCTTCAGCGGTGCTATCAGAATCTGATCCTGAAAAATGCTGGCGCTTGCTAGATTTATCCATTGTTACGAAGATTTTTTACTATTAATGGATACACAACACAGCTACACGTGCGCGATTTGTAACTATCTATAGCAATCAATTATAGATAGTAGTAATACCCCGTTAGATTCTGTTTTTATGAAAATATTGCTGTTTATTTATTGTATTTCAATTTTCAATTCATTCAATGTGTTTTGTTTCCTTTTTCTGTTTAGTGTAGGAAGAAAATGCAAATAAATCTGGCCCATACAGCCTTTCGTTTTCTTTTGAAAGATAGATAGATAAAATAACTATTTTACTGTAACAAAATAAAAATGAACAATTACTAATAATTAAAAAAAATTAACTATTTTTGATACGTTGACCACCGCCGGGCCCAGACACAATAGAAATTCAATTGTTTGTCGGACATATGGCGTTTAAGGTGTTAATTAAAAATAGTAACAAGGACTTATTGGCGGGAAAGACATCAGCGGTTTTGTTTTGTTTTCTAGAAATTGTGTTATGTTGAATATTAATATGAAATAATGGTGGATTATTAACCGTTAAGTGTTCGTGAGTGTGCATGAGTGTTGGCAAATTAAACAAAACAGTGCAACGTCACTTTTCAAATTCTCTCAAGAAGTCCGCGTGAGGACTTAGTAAAGCCCCACATCTTTACTGAGATACTCGAGGGGTTGGGGGGTATATCATATTTTGTCACTTTCCATTTCTATTATCATTCATCATCCATCATCCATCACACAGGAAGGAAATATTGTTTATTTATGTATTACTTGTAAGAAAAATTCCTTTGACACTGTCTAAATGTGCTAATCGCACGAAGCCATCGACTAAAGAAAAAAAATAGGCACAATTTTTTCATATCGCTTTATAGCGATTTCTTCCAGTCGGATGGAGAGAATTAATACACTTTAAGGTTGGAGGTGCAAACTATTTAAACATATTAAAATAATGTCAGGGTAATATAATTTATAAAATTGATAACTATTAATTAGTATGATATAACTAATTTGATATTATGATGGTGAGATTGTTAAGATTAATGCATCATAATAATAAATGGTGAAGAATGATATTCAATCACTTTCTGTAAAAATGTGGGACTTTACTGAGATTTCACGCGGAGTTCTTGTGACATTGCACTGTTTTTATTCATTTGCCAACACTCATGCACGTTCACGACGACAAATGACGGTTGTAAATAATAGTAGATTATTTTACAATTATATAACACTAATAGTCAGCATACTTATATTACTATATATATACTATACTTATATTCAGAATACTTATTTAAGAAAATGAAACACTGCGTTCTCTATGTCCATCCATAGGGAAGGCTCATCGCTCGGCCCAGCAGTGAAAATTGATGATGACAATGATGACATCATCATAATCAGTTCACATCAGGCCACTGCTGGACATAGGCCTATCCTTATGCATGCCAATGAGCCCTATCTTCGGCTATTATCATCCAATGGCTGCCAGCCACAATTTTGCGTAGGTAGGTATATTAAACTTAAATAATCTATCCTCAATGTTTGCCACCAAGTCTGTTCTTTAACCACCTAGCTTTGTGTTAATTAGTTAATCTGTGGTTGGATCACCAAGTAAATCGCAAAGGTCGCCGGTTCGATTCCGAGCAAGTACCTACTGAGTTGCTTCTCTTTTAAGATCAAAGTGAAAAGCACAGACAGCTAATTATTAATTAAACTTTTGTTTGTACAGAGGTTTTATTGTTATGAGACAGGCCGTAGAAAAAGCTTTATTTATTTTGACGCTGGTTTTAGTTGTCATGTACCTACACATGATGAAATTCATAACATTACGAGTACACAATAATGCTCAATGTCTTGTAAACTAATTTTTTTCAGCCAAAATTTCTCCTAACAGTTTCCTAGTAAAAAAAAATTAAGAACTGAGTTTTTCCACTATTTGTTGGGGTTATATCGATTTAGCAATTTTACTAAGTATTTGCACACAACGAAGAAAATAATTTAATTAACCATGCTATTATCAAGGTTTCTACGGTAAGATAATAGATACCATTTCCATAATTTTTTCGAGACGTGTCATTATGGATCTGATAAGTTAGTCGTACTTACGACATATATATATAATATAATAAGTAGGTAATAGAGTAGGTACCTGGTCCTGCTGAGGTTGCCCTCTCGCAGTAACACTTCGACCCATCGGGATTTTTTGTGCAACCCCATCCTTTCACTCTTCTTCCTCTGTAAAGATAGATGCCATAAGTTTGGCAACGTCCTTAAGTGCGAAGAGCCTGAAGTACTCCTGTTTCGGATAAAAACAGTAAATACACACCCTGAATGCAGTTTGTTACCTACACTTATGAGACACGCAAAATACATCATAAATATATAGAAATCCTCATAGTTAATTTTGATTTATTTTATTTAATTATTATAGACAATTTACAAAACATACACCAGTCAAATACAAAAAGAAACAAAAATAAGTCTTAATCTTAGTGCTGTCTTACTTACTAGGTTGTTACGGTATGCAAATGTTTAGGCTACAGGCACTTTTTTGTTTCCCTATTTAAATACTAACACGTTGACTGCCGCAAAACCAGACACAATAGAAAATTTATTGTTTGTCGGTCACCGGTGACCACCACGGCGCGGCGGCGGTTAAAGACTTAACTTAAATTATATAAACCAAATTATAAAATATACTTTCTTATCACATGATAATAACAGCACTACTAAACATATTTATAATTTTGCAGGATTTCAAGTGTTTATCATTTAGATAAAAGATATATCACCATAATTCCATCTGCCAAGAATGTGCTACAAGGCTGTGCCAATATTTTGGAAAAACAATTGGATTTCCTAAGCCTTCACGGTCCTACCGCAGAAGAGGTAATTAATTATTTATCTACATATATTATCTAAGTTTAACTTTAGATAAATAATATATAATATAATAAGAACATTGTAATTATCTATATATATATAATATATAATATAGAATAGCACGATAATGTGTGCTAGTCGGTATGTTTTGAGAAAGATAGCAGCGAAGCAACTTTCGTAGTACGATTTAGTATAAAAGTTGTCACTCTTGGGCCGGCCGTCCGTCGTTGTTAACACAGTCATGATGATGACTTGGACTTGGTACCTAAATCGTTTCTATAACTTTAATTAGGTAGTTGTACTCTGCGAGTATGTATGTCACTTTACGACGAGCATATCTTTCAAGGAATATGTTTGTACAAAATTTTGTCAACCGCAGGTGGTTCAGGACATCGACCTTAGTGACAAGACATGCTTGATTACGGGCGCGAACAGCGGCATCGGGCTGGAGATGACGCGCTGCCTGACCGCGCGCAACTGCTACGTGCTGACGGCGTGCCGCAACACTTATGAGGCGGGCAGCGTCATCAGGAACACCTGCGACCCGGAAAACCTACAGCTCTATGAGACCAACCTTGCCTCGCTGAAATCGGTGAAAAACACTTCCGACGAGATACTAAAGCTGAATAGGTGTGTTACCATTTATCGTTACTCTTATTTATCACAAATATCGCTTGAACCGCCTCTGAGATATAGGGGCGAGACCAGCGGCATACCCGAAGGTATTCCTAGTGGGGGTCGTTTCATATTGTACCCTTTCTAGTTGGTGGAAGGTACGCATGGTTCTAAGTCATTCTGTTTAGCTTTTTCTATAGGTATTATATAAGCTTATCGCCATAATATCAATTATTAGTAGCATTCTTCCGCAGCTGTCGGGAAAAAACCGGGCTTAGTGCAAAATTTTTTTCCCTTCTCTTTCATTGCGTTTTGATTCTGTTTGAAAAGCCATTATGCGTAATGTCAAGACATGTTACAACTCGGAAAAGTTAAGACTTGCACAGTCTTACACCAAACATAACTTCACCAATTTTAATGACGAGTAATAGGTACATAACCTATACGCTTTCAGTGTCGATACATAGTGAGTACCTAGTTCAAGAATTAACCAAGAGTTGTTTGCTTCATTGCAGGCAAATCGATATAGTTATTTTAAATGCTGGAGTGTTTGGGCTACCGTGGACTCTGACAGAGAACGGGCTGGAGACCACATTCCAGGTCAACTACCTGAGCCAGTACTACTTGCTGACCAACATCGAGAAGGCGCTTGCGCCGGACGTACGCGTGGTTTTCGTTTCCTCGGAGTCGCATAGGTAATAATAAGTACCTAATCATGTTAATGTATCGTCATGTACAAAGTTGTTTCTGTATAAAGGTTCTAAAGAGTTTTATTTTTTAAGCGAGCATTCATACGGGAACTCAAAACCAAACACAAGATGTAGCTTTAAGATAAATTGGCGTCGCTCTTCTTAGTCCCTTGTGATGGCAAAGTGTCAAAACATTTTAATACATACACTTTTCCTAAACACTCTTTTCAGAAACATAAAGTGGTCGTTGACTCAAACGCTAGCGCCGACTATCGACATGCTGTCACTACCAAAGGACCAGTATACATCCATAAAGGCGTACAACGTGTCGAAACTGTGCGGCATCCTAGCGATGCATTACCTCGGCTACCACTGGATGAACACCGGCCAGCAGGTGTTCTGCGCGCACCCCGGCTCGTTCGTGAAGACGAAGCTGTGCCGCAACTGGTGGGTCTATGAAGCCCTATACACCTCCATGAAGCCTTTCTCCAAGTCGATCGTAAGTATGCCTATTGGATTGTGAAGTTCTAAAATTAAGCTCTGTTCGTCATCGCTGTGGCGTCATGAGGATGTGATTGCATTCATCTTGATACCTACTTGTAGTCCAACATAGACTACGAAATTAAACCCTTAAGACTTTGTAAAACAGGGGGCGCGGTGCATCATTGCCAGGCTAATTGTCTATGGAATGTGTGCGATATGCGAGCCGTCACTTATAAAACCTCATGTCATGCCACGTGGCACCGCGCCCTGTTGCTGTCGTGACCAGGCCAACCCAGGCGCGAAAATTGGACATGCGCTTTTATAAATTGATTATTGATTAATTAATTGATTATCTACAAATGAAAAAAATAATTAGTTACTTGAGTTCCTCGTATAACTGAGTTTAATACATAAAATGTAACCATCGCTGTTGTGGTTACGATAATTAATAAATTATATTGCTAAGTTTTAACAAAAGCTTTGTTGTAATGGTAATACAGATGTCCCCACTGCTGGGGCACGAGCCTTCCCTATAGATGGAGAGGGAGAACGTGCTATAAACCACGACGTGGGCCAGTCACTGGTGGTTGTTAATGACTGCTAATGCATCCGGGACCAACGGCTTTACGTGTCTGCCGAAGCACGCAGGAGCTTGCCAATACATTTTTGGTCACCCATCCGAGATTGTCAATTTTTTATATGGGAAAAGATTTAGCATAATGTCGAGCGGTATGCTTATAAAAGTGTATATGGGTACTTTTATTATTACAATAAAATCAGTGTCAAACCAACAATGGTGTGTTTAACTACACATCCGATGACCGGCCTTTGCGAAGGTTGTTTAACCTTAGCAATAGCAGGCTGGGCGCGTTAGCCACTGCGCCACCACCGAGCCGCATTGCCCCACAGAGCGCTGCTGACTACTGAGAATATACGCGCTACATTGCCCCACAGAGGCAGGCGGCCAGCACGCCGCTGTACTGCGCGACGTCGCCGGCGCTGGCGGGCCAATCCGCGCTGTACTACAAGGAGTGCGCGCGCTGCGACGAGAGCGAGCTGGCGCAGGACTTCCACCTGGCCTTCCGCGTGCAGGACCTCACCTACGACCTGCTGCGGGAGCGCACCGAGCTCCCCGAGACGCCGCTGCCCGCCGAGGAGTACCAACATGCGGATAAGATGCCGTTGGATGAGACGCTCGTATCGCACTACTCCGGTTAATTGAACGTGAACTTTTTTTTTGGTATTTGGTATCGCTGCGGTGAACTAAATTTTGAGATTTTTTAATGGTTAGCTGACTCGGTGCTCGCCCGGGCGAATACCACAAATCAAATTTTATTTAAATTAGTCGTGAACTTTTGTTTCATTTTTTTGTGACTTCGGTGCGGCATAAAAGTGGTACCTACTGAGAATGATGAATTGTTTTTAAAAAAAGTTCTAGATTAGTAGAAGCAGTAGATTGACGTTGTTGGTTGACTATTGTAGTGAAGATCGAACTCGGCCATATAAGTGGCGTTTAATTTTGTATTGTATTTTTTTTACCAAATTCTTAGCACACACGTAAATGCGTCGTTAATAAAATAATACTTACGTCGTGTACTTAATGTGTAATTGGGAATAGAATAAGAGCGAGCTGTTTTATAGTAAACTCAATTTGTTTTCAACTGAAGAAGGTTATACGCTAATTTATTATTAAAATAATAAACTATGTTAGTTTGGTATAAAACTTTATTGTTTATTACGTTAACATGTATCATAAATTAATACAGTGTATCCTAAACATTGCTTTAATTCATAATTACCATTTAAACCACAGTGCTGAAGTAAATCGTCGGAGTACTCTCTCCACCCTCAAGCAGTATAGTGGTATATTTGTCTTACCTCAGTGGCCATTATATTTAGCGATTAAATACGGAGACAAAACTGCATGCTGGGCGACAACAAAATGGACCGATAATATATATCTTCCGTGTGGTGTGAGGCTATATACGGCAGGGGCTCCTAGACCATGCATTCAGTTCGCGCGCGTACTTTTCCTATAATAAGAGTATAAACGACACATTACTAGCTAAGGAATCGTTGGAAAGGACAATAATAACATAGTTTGAGATATTTGCATGTAAATGCACATAACGAGAAGGCGCAATAAACCCTTATTTAACACTTACGAATAACAATAACTTACATTAATAACAATATTGAAACGGTTCATTGCATAACCTTTTTATGAAATTAATATGTTCCTACACAAAGATAATTAAATAATAAAAAAATTTACTATAAATAATATAAAATGGAATTGATAAATTTTCCAATGCATTTCTCTACCCCTAACAATGTAAAATATACATGTAAAAATGAGAATACAAGCAACTTTAACATTTAATTTAACGATAATGCTTTAACAAAATCAGTTTACTTTTAAAAGTGATAAATCTTCTTGGCACTTTAGGTCTACGCAAAGATCGGCATGTTGTGTAGTTGAACCATATACTGGTAAAACTTCCTTTAAGCACATTAAAAATAAATGCATATATAATAACATCAATCGAAAATGCTAAGGAACTCCTGAATTTTAGCTTAAAATAATTTTGCACTGTAATCAGTCAATGCCACGCACAATTTGTATAAAAGTTTATATCAGTGGCACTTTATTAGTCAAGCAATTGCTGAGAGTTCCTAATGCTGCTGTATAAAGTCTTACTCAACGTTTCATACACGAACAGCGTACGTTCGATGAACACAATATACCGAGCGAAGTTCGCAATGAGAAAATTCTCGGAGTGCAAGCCTCACTATGTTACTTATACAATAAATTAAGACGAACTTTAGGTTCTATGGCTCGTTCGGGTTGGTATCTAACAAGTTCAACGAGTTTCGTAATGTCGTGTCACGGATAGGTGACCGACTAAAATATATCAGAGGGTGCGGGTTCAAGTCCCGTTCGTAGATTAATTTTTCAACACTTTCGAAAGTTAAGTTTGTTAAGTTCTTACGTAGCTGCATTGCGAATGATCTTGCTTTAACCCCTTCGAAGGCTATGGCAGCTATGTTGCTACCAAATAATGAACCCTATGCCAGAGTGAACGAGAGTGCGGCAACAGTGCCGTGACCTTGAATCGACGTACCGAGCTGTTCCTACCGGCCAGGGTTGAGCCACACATAGTTAATTTATTATTGTGTGATCGATCACTATGTAGAAACGGTTGTATATTTCCAAAGTATGTCACACACTGAATCAGTCTACAAGATGAACTTATTCATAATAACATTTAAGTATTAGTCACACAAAATGATATACTGTATGTGGTCGTACTTATTTCCTCAAGTCATCACAGATAATAAGAAAGATATCAGACCCAGAGCCTCTATGGGTAAAATATATTCACCACATCTGTAGACCAGTCGGAAAAATAAGCACCTCCGCTTCGAAATTCTTGCGAGTTAAAGCGTATTACCCGTTGAATCATTCAGAAAGAGGTTTATTGTTACTTTAGCAGAGGGATCTGGTGGAATTCTCCAATTTCTTGCACATCTTCATCATCATTCTTTATTGTTATATAATACTCTCCAAAACGATACAGTCGAAATTAAAGACTTCCTAAATATTCTTCCGCCTTCATTTGTTGAGGATTTTTGTAAATTAACAGAAATATTAGTTGAGATGAGCGCTCTTTGCCTGGGTGAGACCGACATTACCACATCCGCGTTCGTCCAAAAACTCACTGATGTATTAATCAAATTAAATCACGGTGTGGCTGTGTCCAAAGACTGACATGTCCAACTTTGATAAGAGGTCTCTATATCTTCCCTTGGTTAAGGAATACTTATCAGAGTATGGACTTACGGTTAATAAGATGTTCATCAAGTCGAATTCAATGTTATCTGAGATTCGATGTGTAGCTCATAATTATGATATGAAGTGTAATTTTCACAAGCCTTCATCTAGTCATCATCACAATAGTGAATTCTTTGTCGTTCTTTTCCATCATGATTCGTTGTATAGTGAAGAGCAGACTATTATCGGAGAAACGTATATTGGTTATAACTTAATTTCAGAGAATGACACAGGTCATTTCTTACAACTGTATGAGCATCGGCTGCCATTTTTCAACCATTGTATCTCGAAAATAAAAATACTACAGATCAAGGTCGACAATTTGAATCGAATTTATTCAGTCAAATTGCAAAAAGAATGGGCATTCCAAAAATAAGAACCACCGCTTACCATCCGCAAGCCAATGGACTCGTAGAGAGATGGCACCGTATGCTTAATGTGTTGTCTTATGTGTTGAGGAGGCAAGGAGCAATGGGTTTCAGAGTTACCATCTGTGCTTTAAGGTTTAAGAGCAAGCTTGCGCGATGACACACAAATAAGCCCTGCCGAGTTAGTGTATGGAGAAGTTTTAAGATTGCCCGGAGATTTCTTTCAGCCGATAACGCAAGAGATATCTGAGAACGAAACGACTATAAGGGAATTTTGAATTTATGTGCAGTACCTAGGAGAGAAGTCAGACAAGGGAAAATATTCATTCATGCCGGATTGAAAAACTGCACACACGTATTTGTACGCGATGATAAGGTGACAAAGCCCTTATCCCCACAGTATTTGGGACCTTATAAAGTTGTTGAAAAGTCCGATAAATATTATAAAATATTGCAAGCAGATACAGAGAAAGTAATTAGTGTTGATCGTCTAAAGCCAGCGTTTACAATTGAATTGGAGGAGCACTCTCCTAATATGGAAAACAAAACTAAAAACAAACCAATAGTCACAAGGTCTGGCCGCGTCAGTAAACCTGTGGTGCGTTTCGCAATTTTATTCATTCATTAGCAGACACGACTTGTGTAATAATAACCG
This sequence comes from Eudonia truncicolella, assembly GCA_949315975.1. Taxonomy (NCBI): domain Eukaryota; kingdom Metazoa; phylum Arthropoda; class Insecta; order Lepidoptera; family Crambidae; genus Eudonia; species Eudonia truncicolella. The sequence goes on along the minus strand of OX438828.1, from coordinate 8,364,878 downwards.
AGTTAAATATAATATTTTAATCATCCTCTCAAAGTAACCAAGGGAAAAGGTTCAAGCAAAATTAATAAAGAAGAGATTATTATCGCACAGAATGGTGCGGGGAACTCAGCTACAGAGAGTATCCAGCACCATAAGTCTCTGGATATAATGGAAACTTACTTAACAATATAATCGTCATCCTACTAATGATTGTGGAATACTTCGTGTGGAAGCGGTGCAAGTACGGCGAAAAAATGTATTAATGAAAATAGTTTACTGTATTTAATTTTGTTAACCGATTTTTTTGCTTTAATAAGGGGAGAGTACTGTGCCGTGTGCACTGACGACCTCATTTAAGTATATAATTTTGTGTGACTAATAAATGTTATTATAAATAAGTTTATCTTGTAGACTGATTCAGTGATTTACAAATTGGACACAGCAAAATATTTACGCCTCGCTCGGTCAGTTTTGAAAGCTGCGTTATTTAATTTAATAACGTAATATATCCGCATGCGAATGTATAATATATTATTGGAAAGCATGTATATGGAGGTACAGTCAGCGTCATATAGTTAGTGACATTCAGGGTCGCATAAATAGACGCAACCAAAAAGTCAATAATATCGGTACAAACAAAGTTCCCTTAATGTTGTCAACAATATAGTCGCTCAAAAGGTCGAGACATTTAAAATGTCATATAGATCGTTACAGTCAAACCGCCTTAAATATGGTTAGTCATCCCATAATTTTAGTAAAAAAATAAAGATAATTGAGCTAAAAATGTTTTGTTTTTTCATCATCATCATCGGCAAGTATTATCAAATAGTGTTTAAGTTATCTGTAGAATTACTTCTGTATCGTGTGTACCGAGTCTCCGCACTAAAATTATAAGCAGATTCCTGTGACCGAATGTAATATTTTAAGGCTGAACATTTGTCGTGTTCGGCACATTTCTCCAGAAGAAAACCTCAAATGAATTAGTACATCAATGAATTAGTTTCAGGCATGCCAAGCGAATTGTAATCAGAACATACTACGTTATTAGTATTATTATTATTATTATTAAAAGGAAACGCAGTACTAACTTATTAAAACCAATCTTAATGCGAGAGAGGAAAATCTTTACATATCAGCGCTCAGTGACATACTTGTTATTCTCCGTTACTTCGGCGATATACGCTGCCCGATCCGCGTTTGCGGGCCAGCCCGCGTCGTCTCCATTCGCGTGCTTTTTCTGTGTGCTAATGTAGGTGAACTACGAGCTTGTGTGCGTGCGTTTCGGAGCGCTTGTATGAAGTTGCCGCACTCTCGTTCACTCTGCCTATGCTCTTGGGGGATAAAATTGCCGCCTAATATTCAAGACTCTCCTAACATCAGCCTTTTTAAAAAGCGTTTGAAGGCACACTACCTGTCCAGTTGATTCTGTCGGCCTATGTATATCGACTTCTTTTCTTTTTTTTTCACCTTTTATTTTTTTTGTTTTGTATATTAAATTTCCTTTGTATATGCAATTATTAGTATGTATGTGTATTATAAATATCTAAGTAAGTTTATTTTAGTTTTTGCATGAGGTACACATTAATTCTACCATTGTTTATAACGCTTCCTTTTGCGGACCTACTGAAAGATATTTCAGAACTGAAATAAACAGCGCCGTTGTACTACATTCACCCGTAGAACTTATTTTGTTACCCTTTTATGTGTGTACATAAACTTATAAAGAATTACAAAATGTAAGAACGAGCATACGGCTCGCTGATGGAAAGCGACCACGGCATTTCAAGGACGCTTACAACCCCAAGGGTATCGTGATGCCGACCCTGAAGATTCAGTTCATTTACTTCTACGTTCTGCCATTTCATAATTGATGTAATCGTGAAACCTTCACCGGTACACATCAATGGTTAATAAGGCTTTTATTCCTTTATAGGGCTCCGGCAATATATTTAATACCATCATTTTCATTTTATCCTTTTGACAATAAGGTCGAAATAAGACTCTTTGCCCGTGAAAGGGTATGCTGCTTAGCGGCAGAAATGAGGCTGGCCTGTATACAGATGGATTCTGGGCAGAACCAAACCTTATTACCGGGCATTAATACTCAGTTTTATTTGTCTTATACGGATACGAAAGATTCCGTCGCTTAGTAGAGCAGGATTCTTTTCTCGACTTGCTTGCGGCAAATGGGGCACACGGTGATGCGGTCGCCGCACATCTGGCACATGCCGTGCCCGCACAGGAAGATCATGTTCTTCAATCGGTCCAAGCAGATCGGGCACATTGTCTGTGGAGTCACAAGTTTGTATCAAAAATTAAATAAGGAGAAATGGTCAACGGTGGTGTGATATGTGAGGAGGGGAATTCTCGCTGTCCAGTTAAATCAGCAATGCTGGGCCTCGATTCTGATATTTTAAAATTATAATGGGATGTTTTTTTTCATAGACCTAATGTCCAAATAAGGCTACCGACGCACTATTGACACGTTATTGAATAAGCAGACTGGAGGCCTTGAACAGCGACATGATGTGAAAATCTAAAGTCTTCTTTTGTGTAATAATTTCCTCGTTTCATGTGGAAGGGATCCACAAGGACATCCACGTGGACTAACTTCAAAGATAACGAGTTAGGCGAAGGAGGCAGCTGTTTGCCCGTCTTCCCCTATTACATAGATTTAATTGTTAAGGACGGAACCCCTCGGCCGAATTGCACGTAGTCTGAGGGGGTCTCTTTACTACTCCAGGCTTCGGGGGATACCTATAGGGGGATTTTACCGCATAAACTACGACGAAACAGGACAGGCCAGTGACGAAGAGCCTTTGAAGAATGTATTCGATCAGGCGATGAAATTGTTTGACAACATAGAAAATACGAATGAAGCTACGAACAGCGACCCGGTCCAGGTAAACAGTCTAATATCGATATTTTTTGCATAACTACATTATATTAGTGACGTTTTAAAGTTTCTTCTTTCGGTTCTTTTCGGTTTCTTTTCGGTTGTCCGTTGTCCCTGACTTACGAGTCACCCTGACCCATGGCTTGAGCGTCTTATTTTAATGTTTTCTTAGTGTCAAAAAAGATTAAGTAAATATAAATAGATAACAAGTGTGTCCAGTGAGTACCTGTTCCTTGATGTCCTGCAGTTGTTGCTGCAGCTTCTGTACATCGGCTGCGGGGGGCATCGTTGTCGGCAACGCGGGGGCTGGGGCGGGTGCAGCGACGGGGGCGGCGGTGGCTGTGGGGGCGGCGGGGGCGGCTGCGGGGGCGGGCGCAGCGGGGGCGGGGGCGGCGGGGCGTGAGCCGTTGTTCATGTGGTGGGGCGCGGCCGGTGCGGGCGCGGGCTGGCCCTTGTTCACTTGCACTTGAGCGAGGTTGCTGCCGCCGTCCTTCTCCGGTGCTACATATAATGATATTCATTATTTCATCCGTGTCGAACAGTCTGGAACAGTAGTAGCCTATGCCTCTTTCTAGCTCTCTATGCCTATGTCACTCTGAGCGAAAGGTTACAGCTCTTCGTTGCTTAGGTTTGGCATAGAAGTACATACATAACATTTGTTACGATTTTATAAATTACTTGTGTGATGTAAACGTATGCACCGCGGAAGTACATGACAAAGCCTAAGATTAAAACTAAAAGGGAAGATACGGCATGCTACATATGCAAAGACTTACACACGCACACCTATAATGTGTAAATCGAGCGAGCGAGACAGAGCGGCAAGTTTCACCGTCAGCGCGAGGGAGTCAGCGAGTAGCGCGTTGTTGACGTCTCGGTCGCTTCGCAACAGCAAGTACGACTGATTCCGACGCTAACGTTTACGCAGATGCTTTTTCTCCCTCACAAAAACGACTGAAATGTATTCAAGAGCAATGTAGCATGATGTAGCCTGTTCGCTCGGCAAATTACGACTGAAGTGAAAATGTGACTAGGCCTAATTTTAGCGGCGCATTCACAAGACGCTAGTGCCGTATCTTCCCTTTTTGTTTTATTCTAAGGACTAAGCTACGAACACTGATTGAACTGCTGATGATGAAAAGGAAAAAAATTGCCGACCTAAACTTTTGTGACCAGTGATGGCTGGTGTCAATAATTTTGCCTGTTTAGACACTAACAATGTCATACGAGCCATTAAGAGCTTGTATTTAGTCCATCTATACTAATTTAATCATCTATACCATCTATATTAATTATGAACTAAGGCGTTAAGAGCCGAGCATAAAAAATGAGTCAAATAACGCTAAGCGAATATGAAGTACTAGCGCATACGGGCGACGCGATGCGACGCGGTGGGTCGGGGAACAACTACGAGTAGTATTTAATAAATAGGTAAAATCACACATAACCGTACTTCACTCTACACTGCAACCGATAACCATAAGATATATAACCAACCATAATTTATATTAATCCAAACATTTGAGCTCATTTTCGGACTGTCAGGCACGCAATCCAAGTGTTAGCTAGTTGACTCACCGTCTGGCTTGGCGGCGGCGACGGCGGTGGCGGCGCTGGTATGCGGCTGCGGCTGCAGCGGCGTGCGGCACTCGACGCACTTGCGCATGAGCGGGGCGCAGGCTGCGCACGCGCACACGTCGCCGCACGGCTGGAACACCACGGTGGCGGCCGCCTCCGAGCACACCACGCACTCGCCCACGCGGACGCGAGACACCACGCTCGCGCGGCAGATCAGGCACTTCTTCACCTGACCACGTAAAATAAATTAAAGGCTGAAGCTGCAAAATTAAATGCAAAAGCATTGCACTGAATCGTACTGTATTTGGTGTGCCCCACCTTTAACATATCCGCAACAATCAAAGAGCTTTGGATTGTAATAACTGAATGAACAACCCACAACACTGTTTTTTTTTTAAATATCTTACGCGTATGCTCAGTGCCTTCATCTCAATGTAAAGTGATGATATGGCCAGTGGTGGAAGCGCACTTCACCCGGAATCCTTAACTACTGAGGCACTGGATCTTACCTCTAGCTGCCGGAACAATGCTACAAACATTGATATTATGGCGACATTTAGATATAATGTTGGTAGCTATTGAGGCGGACAAACAAGCCCTACCACCAACCAAACCGAGTACACAAACATGTACCCTTGGTGGGAATCGAACCCAGGACCTCTGGGTCTGAGACCGGGGGTCTTAACTACTAGACCACAGAGGTGGTGTGGAGATGTAATGTAGGTACGAAGCTTGTGTAGGGCATGTAGAGAGGAAACGGAGTAAGTGCAGGCACTTTCTGTGCGCTTCTTTCTCTGACTAGGAAAATAATGGGACTCCTGGGATCCACCTATCCGAAACCAGAAGATTTTAGGTTCTTCGTTCTCAAAGACGTTGCCAAACTTATGGCATCTATCTTCACAGAGGAAGAAGAATGAAAGCATGGGGTTGTACAAAAGATCCCGATAAGTCGAAGTGCTACTAGGAGAGGAAACCTCAGCAGTAAGCAGGCACCACTATCTTCGTATTTAAAGTTAGCATTTATTCGTCTCGCAGGACCAATTTATATACGATCTGACTGTCTAGTACATTATGAATACTCACACAATACTCCGTAAAAACTAAACAAGCGCAATACGGGCATGTCCCAAAATCCATACCCACCATGGCAAACTATTGCGTAACTTGGATGCCCTAACACTAAAATGCTGGGCAGTTTAGCCTATTTCGCTCCAGGGAAAGTTACTTTATTTTGGAATTTTCAACAACATGTTCTGGGGAGGTTGTTGGAACGTTAGGTTTTAACTTGTGACGAAATAATCTTACCCTGGCGGCGCAAACGTTGCAGCAACATATGTGGCCACAAGGACGGAAAAGGGTGTCTCGCTTGGCGTCTGAGCAGACAAGGCACTCGTCCGTAGTAGGGTCTGATTGCTGGGGCGCCGGGGCACCTTCAGCCGCCGGGGTCGCGGGGGCAGCGGGGGCTGCGGGGGCGGAGGGGCCCTGCTCGCTTTCCGGCGACGCGTCTCCGGTGCCTGCACCTTCCTTGCGGCACGTTGACAGAGTCTTGCATAGATTCGGGTCGGGGCAAAGGTCCAGTGGCGTTTGTCCTGTATACAGATATTCATTTGTGTTTATCACTTTAGTATATTTAAAAAAATCGTAGAAAGCCTGTCCATGGTACGCTAGCTGCACCCAAAAAAAACATGGGGAGCAGCTAATGGAAGTCAAAATGTTCTGATGGCGACCACTACCTGATGTGCTGGCCCTGGGAAGCAGCATTGAGCATGCAAGAGTTGAAGTTTCAGGGTAGGCAACGTGCGCGTATGGTGGCTACCTTTGGTGCCGTGCAATCGTCAATGTGACCGTTTCCCATTAAGTGCAAGTTTCGCAAGCGTCTAAGTGGCCGCTTTCCATCTGGCGGGCTGTATTTTCGTTTACTAACAAAGTAGCATAAATAACTGTACCCTTCTTGTTCTTGACTGCGAGATCGGCGCCATGCGCGGCCAGGAAGCAGGCGATGGAGGCGGAGGACTTCTTGTCGTGCGCGTGCGCCAGGCCCGCGAGCAGCGCCGTGTCGCGCGCGTCCTGCAGCCGCCGTAGCTGCTGCAGCGTGTGGTGGCGCAGCGCCTCGTGCAGAGGCGTGTCGCCGTCCTGTGGTTTGCGTCAACGCATTAATGATAAAAGACAAGATAAATTAATACTTAGATGTTGAACAGATACCTTGTATACAGGGTATGTAAGTATGTATCAAGTGAGGGCGTAGACGGTGCGGCGCGGGCCCACTGCGTGCTCGTCAGAGGATCGCAGCGTGCACGTAGCATAGCGTGCATGCAGCGACTTTTGAGTAAACACAAAAGAGCTCGCAGCAGGGCTTTAAATAACGTAAAAAAATTGGAAGCGTTTTACCTCTAACGTAACGATGACAGGTATTTGAATATTTATAGGTTATATTTGAGTAGATGAGGTATGAATATTTATTTTTGTTCTGGTTCTAATTAATTCAATCGATAGCTTGTGAGAATGATATTTAGCTAAAGAATTCGAAACTAGCTTGATTTTTGTAAAATCTTGCAAAAGTCTACTCTGTACACTTTGTGTACAGCTGCACAGCGCACTAATTTTTATAAATATTAACCTACAGTCCAAATTTCATCTAATTAGCTTCAGCGGTTCTGGCTCAGCGACGATGAATCAGTCAGTCAGGACGAGTCACTATATGTATATAGATAAATAAACGACAAGTCTTTGAAACTTTATTTTCAATTATAGAGAAAATATGGCTAGCTAGAAATAATGCTAATTATACGACAGTCACATGCTTAACATCATGCCAAGTGTTAGTTTATTTACTGAAATATTTCACTTGGGAAGTCACTTGGCAGACATACAAGCGAAAACGTGAAATCGATCATTTAGAAGCGTTGCCTTTGAGTTCCTACATCCAGAAGAAAGGGTAAAAGAACATATTATTAAGATGTAAAGTTTGATCGTCACTAGTATTACAAAGATGTAAATTTTGTAAGTTGTGATATAAAAGGGTAATATCCGAAAATACTCATCCGATTTCATAAAGCGCTGATATGATAGCCTTTATCAGCAGTGTCCTACAGTTTACAAACAATATTTATGTTGCGTTAAACATTTCATTAAGTTCTTATTTTGAGTAGCTTGAGTGTGTCATGCTCTCTTTATTGTCTCTGCGGCGCGGCGGTGGCATGTGCGTCGGGTCGTTACATTCCCTAAGATATGGTTGAGTGAAGCGATGGCTGATTCATATGTCATACTTGTGAACGGGTGCCGCCTGTGGAGGCTGGTCTGCCCTTGCATACTATTATTTTTATTATTATTAACTGTTTAACTTTGTTTTTTTTTCTTGGAAAGTTTTTGACCTATATATATTTTTTTATTTTAGTACTGTATGACATTGTGAACATTTTAACTGGTAACTGATGTTAATTTGCAAACTTAGATATTATTATTTTTTCTCTTTTGTTTTTTTTAACATGTTGTGATTGTCCTTAAGAGCGTGCATTCTATTTGGCGTAAGTCAAAACCTCCGCTATCTCGTAATCGTGTTGTAGTGTGCGCACGTATACATATACGTCAGCTAGACAGCGGCACAAAATAAGGTGAACCAGAAAATAATCTTAATACTTAACGCGCTCAAGTAACGCATACAACCTCTCACAAACACAGATCTCGGAACGGCTCGGAACATTTTGAGCGCAGCTGTTGCGAGATTCCGAGTCCGTAATAGGTAGTCTATGTCTGCGTTGCTTGAGCGCCGCTACATACAAGCAGCCTAAGCTGCATACAATGCAGCTTAACTTCTGCAGTCTCCCTATTTTGTGCAATAACGCCGGTGACGTGCACTGTCGTAGGAAGAATTTTGATACTTTAATTATTTATTTGTACAGGTTTGTTCTATTTAGTGAATTTGGCATATTCGTAAGTTCATGTATTTATCTCCGATTGTTTAAATAGGTTGTTATATATTTTATGACTTACTAATTATTAAGTTAAATTATTAGACAGCACTATGGGAAATATGGGTTGGATGGACGATTCGATTTAATTCTATATAATATATTGGTGAAACGTGCCAACGAAGCCAACACACATCGTTTACGATAAAATACGAAGTCGCAGGCAAAGTGCTGGCTGGTTAATTAATATCAACAAAAATGCAACAAGCAGTTTGATTTAATTTAACGATCATGTTTATTAGACGATAACATACAGTTAACAATCCCGTTGTCCAGGCAATTTAGCCCCCAGGCGCCACAAATCACATCAGATCAGGTCGGTATTAGCCGCAGTGACATGTTCAGTCTTACGTACGCACCTAGGTCCTACATGTATCGTGTAATGGTTTAAAGGCTTTCCATCAGCGTCTTAGTGCAATACGGTAATTAGGTATGTAGATATATTGCCAACTAACATAACACAATTTAATTGTATTGTGAAAACAAAAAACTTTAAAAAACACAAATGTTGAAAAAAATTCCAATATTGCGTTAAAATTATATAAACGAAACAAAAACATTTTATAAAACTTTAATTTTAACGCGCACTCAGCTATGTGTCAGCCTACGCAAATAATTACATTTAACAAAACGTAGAAATAAAACAGATTTCGAAATTGAAACAAGTAAAAATGAACGCCACGTGGTATGTCGGCACAGATTTACATCTCCTAGTCTGTGACTGTTCTATTTGTATTTTTAGAAAGACGCGTCAACGATGTGCTAACATCGATTCCGAGTCTACATCCCACTCGCAGGATATAATAGTCCTTCGAATAAGATTTAATTATAAAACGTGACATTTTTATGTGCTACGAGGTAGATAAAATGTAACAATTCGTTCGTATTTCAGTGTACTTAAAGCAAGGGGACCGCAGTAAGCGGTTCGACGTGGTTATTATTAAGTAAATCAACTGTGATGAATGGCAGTTAAATAGTAATTAAGACAAGTAACATTAGAGAAAGGATATGGAAATATTATTGTAGCTCTCTGATAGACCCAAAAAAAGTACCTATACTACTCAAAACAAAATAAGGGCCACGAGGTATTTTTTCATTTTGGTGTAAATTATTAAACATTTACATATTGAAAGTAGTAAAATATTGAGTATACAAACTCTTTGATACCTAAACTTTTTAATATTGTAGTATTCATCTAATGCTGGCAACAATTTTAAATAAAATTTGATTTAAAATTATTTTTGGAAAATTTTGATTCCATTTTCTTTGACGTTTTGCTTTCCTTAGCTTCTTGGTTTATTAGAAATTATCAGAGTTCATTGATATCTCGAGTCAGAAACATCTTTTGCAATATGCCACAAGCACGCAGGCGTCATATGGACTCGCTGACAGCAACCAGAGCCGTTACAATGATTGAAGAAGGTCATTCGCAGCGATCTGTGGGTTTGCAATTGGGATTTTCTCGAAGAGCTATTCAAAATCTATGGAATCGTTTCCAAGAGACCGGCAGTGTTAGAAGAAGACCTGGTTCGGGCAGAGTTCGCATTACAACAGCTCAAGAGGATCGTTACATTCGATTAAGTGCGCGCCGAGATCGCACAACGACGGCCCGCAAGCTGCAAAATCGTTTACGGCTCACAACGGGTACTCGTGTCAGTGACCAAACTATTCGTAATCGATTGCATGAAGACCAGCAGGCATCAAGAAGGCGAGTTGTTCGTATTCTATTAACCAGAAATCATCGTGCAAATCGTTTAAGATTTTCCCGTCAACATTTGGACTGGGACATAAAACAATGGGGCATGGTGCTCTTCACAGACGAATGCAAAGTTAAATTTTTTAACGACGATCGGCGTATTAGAGTATGGATAAGACGCGGCGAGAGATTTTCAGAAGCCTGCATCCATGAAGTCGATCGTTTTGGTGGTCCAAATGTAATGATTTGGGGCGGGATAAGCTTACACGGCAAAACTGAGCTCGCTATTTTAAATGAGGGTACTGTTACTGCTCAGCGGTATATTGAGGAAGTCGTCAGACCACATGTGATCCCATTTGCCCAGCGAGCGGGTCCTGGATTCATCTTGATGCAAGACAATGCTCGTGCACACACGGCTCAAGCGACTCGGTTTGTACTGGAAGCGTCTCAAATTCAAGTCTTGCCGTGGCCGGCGAACAGTTCGGACTTAAATCCAATAGAGCACATGTGGGATCAGTTGAAACGAAGAGTTAGAGACGGTGATCAGGAAATCCACAACCAACAGCAACTCATCAACGCTGTTAAAAGGGCCTGGGAAGAGATTCCAATGGAAAATGTCAGGCATTTGATTGAGAGCATGCACTCCAGGCTTCAGGAGTGCGTAACGAAACGAGGGGGGCATACCCGTTACTAAAAGATGAGCATGGAGTATTTTCTTTTGTTTTCAGTAACTTTACATTGTTTTTATTTTTAACCTTAAATGTGTTTTTTCTTTCAAAAGCAAATAAACTTTTTAATCATTATTATTGGAATAAATTTATTGGTCTACACGGTAAAAACAACAATAGTTTTCGTTATGGAGACAAAAAAATTAATATTGGTTTTATTATTTTCATGGTACAGACAAAATACCTCGTGGCCCTTATTTTGTTTTGAGTAGTATATATATGTTCGTAAGATGGTCTTATTGCGTGACACTATTATTAAACCTGTTAAAGTCTATGTTTTATTGAGCTGGCATCAGGATTCAACCCCAGTCGTTCTAGCAAGGACCAGAGTTAGGGCTTGGAAGTCAACTCTTTAATTACCTTAACGCTGATGTTGCGATCGGTCCCTTGAGCGACAAGCAGGCGCACGATTTGCGTGTGCTAACGCTCCACCGCCAGGTGTAGGGCCGTTTGTAGTTGTTTAGCGCGGCGAGATGGAGCGCCGTGTAGAGAACCAGGAGTTAAACAATACCTTGTCGCAAATGTTGAGATCGGCGCCATGCGCAGCGAGCAGGCGCACGATCTGCGAGTGCTGGCGCTCCACAGTCAGGTGTAGAGCCGTCTGTAGGTTGGCGTCCTGCAGGCCGGGGCGCGCGTCACGCCGCCGCGCACCAGCAGCTCAGCCACCTCCGCGTCGTTGTTGAGCGCAAAGTAGACAACCAGGAGTTATACAATACCTTGTCGCAGATGTTGAGGTCGGCGCCATGCGCTACGAGCAGGCGCACGATCTGCGTGTGCTGGCGCTCCACGGCCAGGTGCAGGGCCGTCTGTAGGTTAGCGTTCTGCAGGTCGGGGCGCGCGCCGCCGCGCACCAGCAGCTCGGCCACCTCCGCGTGGTTGTTGAGCGCAGCGAGGTGGAGCGCCGTGTAGCCGTCGTCCTTCGCGTCGTCTACTATCCACGGGCGAGGCAGCTTGCCTAGCATTATTTTCATAGCGCTGAAAACAATGAAACGATGTTGAATGTATATTTGCTGCTATTATTTTCAGCTATACATATAATAAATATTGTGTTGCTAATGCTATCAAGATTTATTTTACATATTGTGTAATTTTTGGTTTTATATGTTTTACACAAACCATAAAACAAGAAGACAAGAAACATATATACAGGCAAGTCAAATGGCTTAAAACTACGGATTTATTAGCATCAATTTTAAAACCAATTTTATTATAGTTTACAATTATGTTTGTTGGTTGTGTAACTTTATATTGTTAAATTGAAGATGTAATGCCAAATTTTGTATAAAATTCATACAAATTACACTTTACATTGTAACGTACGCAGTGCTGCTCACGTTCATTTCGACTCGTACCTATTAACTAACACTATAAAAAATACAATACAGGGCTCCTACTTAGTCAATAGTTTCGACTTAGGAGTTATAATATTTGCAATAGTGCAAATATTTTTTTATGTAAGGCAAATGCCTTTAATGAAAGAACATTACAGTACTTACTGTGTATTATGTTCGAAATCATAAACAATTTAAACGTGATCGCTACTTGTAATATATTGCTAAGCTCTTGAAACAACAAAGTAAACAACAGTCACACTGAAATGCGTTCCGTAAACTTAAGCAAGGAGCTTAATGAGTTCAATTTATCTATTTTGTAAGAATACACTAATTACCCTCTTATTTAGGTACGAGTGTAGCTAATTGCAACACTAAATGCAAAATTGCGAGGAGAGATAGAATAGTAAAGTCTATTAGGTTAGTTTTGCGCAGACGCTGAGAAACTATAAGTAATACGGCTAAGGAAATGCTTCTCTTTGGTGCACAATAAAAATGGTTCCCATAATCTACTTTCAAAGAAAAACATTTTCTACTACTCGTAGGTATGTAGAAATTTTTACCACCCTAATGGTCCGAGTCCCCACCAAACGCAGAATCAGTGGTAAAACGTTATAAAAGTATATGGAGATCTCGTTAATAAACCCTGAGGCGGGGGTAATATTTTTAGTTCAAACTTTTTTATTACATGTGGGTGCTACGACGCCCCCGCAATGGTTTGTCCTTCAAAGTTCACAGACAGAGTCGAATAAAAAATGTATTCCAAGATCCCCCGTGGAGAACTTGTTGTAAATGAACGTCTTGTTGGTCGGAAAATGTACATGTAATTATTTTTAGCTCAAATTGGTAATTTGGCAGGTTGTCATGGGGAAAGAGCTCTTATGTGTGTGCCAACTAAATTCTAACATCCTAAATGTGCAAAACCACAAGCTCTTGCATACTGGTGAGAGAACAAAGGCAAGCCCAGTCATAGTAAATTACTTGAAACTTGTTCACATAGATTAGTCTGGTTAAAACTGTTAAACTCGATAGTGCTTCAATAATGGAGTACCTACCGATAATTTAATTTGCTACACTGAAGCTGTACCGTGTCGAAATTCACTATGTGTAACGTAAGATGTCTGGAGAGGGTCTGGTATGAAAAAGAGGACAAGTAGGAAGTTACAACATTTTCCAGCTAAAACAGTACACAGCAAGCTTGTGGTGGGCAACTGATTTATAATCTCAGTCGCAAATCGACTACGCTCTAGAGGTGGATGAACTCCACACCAAAATAGCCCAGGAGATCGCGTTTGCATCACCTACAAGGTTTATGTATCCACAGTCGCTAAAAACAATAATGTTCGCGAGCATGTGCTATACTTTCATCGTTTTTACGTTGCTACGGGCATCTGAATTCGAGGAACATCGTAGATTATAAACGGACCTTTTATGAAACAACTGTGTCCGTGGGCTTGCTCTGAGCGAGCTTTCAATGTTAAACTGTAGAGTAACCGTTCGGACAATCAAGCTGTTGGTTACAGTAATTTAGACTACACACATTTTAATATGCCGTATTACGTTCAAAGAGTAAAAACGAACGAACTAATTAAATAAGGTCAAACGTCGTCGTCATCGGCGGGCGCGGCGCACGCTCACGCTCGTCCTACGTACCAGCAGTTGGTGTCGGCGCGCGCGCCGGCCGCCGCGCGCTTCCTGCCTCGCGCCTCGCTAGCGGAGACATTACACCGTGCACTGTCAATTCATGATGCGGTACACGTTCCTAGTGGAAATACAGTGATAGAACTGCAGCTGAGACTGGAGGTCGATCTTGTTTTGTATGGGAGATGTGACACGAACGAAATGGTGAGTTGAGAGATTCGAGCACCAGTGGATCTGTAGTTTTATCGTTTGGCCAGCTGCAATACTCGTATCCATTTGATTTATTCCAATAAAAGCTTGTAGCATTTATATGGCTTGTATCGTGAACGTGAATTTATTATAGCAGAAGATCTGCAAAATGTATTTACACACTTCAAAGCTGCTTTTAGACGACACGCCTTACTTTAAAGTACAAATATTTCCACGAAATTATAAATAACAGTTTTCATGCAACTTTCTGCAATGAGTTATTTGGACTGCGTGAAAATATTTTTTTCCAAATAATCAATATTTTTCTGTAGTCTGGAACAGCTAGTATTGTCGATCACGATTCATTATTCAAGCAAGCAAGCGATCAGCCTGATTTCGTATGGAGATCTTATTCATAATACCAATGAACAGGACAAAGGTCAGCTGTATTTACAGAAAATTCAGCTGAGCTGCGCCAAAACACTCATGAATAGGTTTAACGGTTTTAGTAAAAAAATATTATTCGATACTTGTATAAAATATTTCTTGAAGATCAAGGTTTGTTACATCCTTTTTTATTTAGTTTGTCTAAACATTTTGGTCTGGAAGACTTTCAGATTATATTATTATAATAATGTTTTATTTAAATTGTATTTTTATATAAAGTGAGATGTGATTCAAAGTAGCGCACGTGTCGATTCAGACAGTCACGTGTGTCATCTTAAAACGCAGCCACTGCTCTCCGAGGGAGCTCACTCACTTCGTTCGTGTCTCCCTAAGAAAACGTGCAGAAATATTTCAGTATAAACTGACAAATTCTAACTTGCTAGCTACGTGGTTATTCGTTAAACGTATTTTAAATAACTTTTTCTCCGAACTTTCTTAGACTATCTTTAATAGTATTTATAGACTGCCTAAAAAGTTCGCTTTACCAAAACTTCGATCACACAATTACCCCCCTAATAAAGATCAGGTACTATGGTTAGACAACCGGTCTTATCTAAGACAGGTACCCGGTTTGAATGGGGTATATATTATATTATATTATACTCGCCTGGTGGTACGGCTTGTTCTTAGTACGCCCAACATGCTAACACCACTAGAATATCTTGGCGTCCACTAAATTTTTTTTTTATAAGCAATTCTCATACATTTTCCTTAATTTTGTTATTTAAACTAAATTGTAATTTAACATACGTTAAGGTAATTAAGTTGAAATATTTTTTCTCCGTGATTAAAGCAGTGGAAGTGAACGCTTATAGACAAAATAATGAACGATGCACATGATGATAGTAGAAACATCATCGTAAACCCGCCAACATAGATAACATTCAGGTAAAATAAGCCAAGGAAAGTTTTGCTAGAATAGAAAAGCTTGTCAGTGCTTTTTTAAAATATATTCAAGGATATATTGATATAACTATTCGTGTATTTCATACTCAAGGTAATTTTTGACCACGATGATGTTTCGATTATTTTGTTGGCTGTACATATTCAAAGTCTAGGGCTCTTCCAATTAGGCGTTTGTTGCCGGACCGCTTAAGAGTATAGAGTATAGGCATAGTCTATCGTTAACCAAATAAACTTATTTACTAATTAAGTATTTAATCATCAAAAAAAATTACCTACTAATCCATTTAGGACGTCTTTGAGCTGTGGAGAAACAGGAAGAATGGACCCAAGAAACGGAACAGCTTACAGAAGTAACGGTAACAACATTGTCATGCCGTTACTTCTACAAGAGCTGTGCGTGTAGTGTTACATCAGTGTTGCCAGATGTAGCGTGGTAAAACTCACCAAAAATACTCTAAATAACTCAAAGTCACCCATTTCTTTTTATCGATAAGTAGCCTAAAATCGCCTTATCAATCATAATTTTTCGTCGCCCCGACAGCCTTCGAGATAGTCTAAATGGCGGAAAGTCGCTTAGTCTGGCACCACTATGTTACATACACATACGCTAAAGTTGGGGATGACTCATAAAATACGTGATGTAAATCTACGCAAACGTGCGACAGTGCGGCGGCGGCGGGCAGGGTGCAGCGGTGAGTGCTACTGCTAACATTGCATTAGTTTAGGCACCGCGCTCGTTACATCTAACGACTCATAAACTCACATTAATCTAGAAAAGGCCGCCTGGCGTCACTGCGATGCTGACTATCGCACATGCGCGTGCTTGGTTGCGGCTCTGCGTACTCTGCATATCCTACAGCCGGTTGCACTAATTAGCTTTATTTAGTTTAAGTTACGTTTTCGTCTACGGAATAATATAGAATAGCCCGTAAAACGTATGTCGGAAGGTGACAACAACCACATTTTGTTCGACGTATATTACTTTTTTTTTTACGAAAAAATAGTGTAAGTAGTGCCAGTGTAATACTATTAAGTATACCATTAGATTTTTAGATATTAGAAGCAAGATTTATTTGTCACTAGTAAAAAAAAAGTCTAGTTTCCCATTGCGGTTTTGCTAGCGTGAATTTCGGTTTGTCACAAGAATAGTAAAGGCATGCCCCAGTAACATTGCATTAGCCCGGGGTATTATGTAAACTACGTCACTCTCGGCCTCATCAAATATATAGATGTTAGCAAATTATTTATATTTATATAATTATTTTTTTATAACTTTACTGCAAATGTAATACAAAAATCTGTTTATGCGTCAGTTTTAAGACAATTTCTGAATGACGACACTGTGTTTAAAATAGATATAGTTTTAAACCATATACTATTAATTACTCTTCTGCATTTCTTTTTCCCAATAATGCAGGAAGTTGGATGCAATTTATAGCTTGTTCCCCTTGTTAAGTTAATCGGATCTAGTTGAATACAGATTCTTCGCCGTCCGATCGGTAGTCATTTCCAAGAGAACTTCTAAGGAATACCAACCCTGGAACTTTTATTGCAGTGCTTTGAATAATTAAAGTATAAGACGTTGGTCTTTGTTCGGAAGTCCTTGTTAGTTCGCTTTAATTAAGTTGATTGAACATTATTGTTTTGTATAGTTTTTGACGATAGCGGTAAAAATATGAAATTTTTTATTTAATTATTTAAGTTATTATGTCTTATTAGTAAGAAAATAATTTGAACTATCATTAAAATCAATAATTTTTAAATATAATAAATTCTTAAAGACTATTTCGATAATTAGAATTGTTGTCCAAAAGTCTCCATCTAGTTAGCATTACCGCGTTTGATGGCTACTGAAACTTTTTAAACTTGATATGAATAGGAGCAATCTATCTCTAAAATGTCGCAGACCAGTTCTATTATGAAAAGATTTGGAATCTGAGGACCAATGCTTGTTGTGAATTCTTTTGTAGTCTCACTTATTTTTATAAGTATCTACTCCGTGCTTTAGCAACGTCATAGAGTAAAATTGACCAAAATTGATTACGGATGGACAAACCTAAAATTCAATTTCGAACAAAACAAATCATAAATACCCTATTTCCTATTGTCAATAAATTAATATGTTTGTCTGTGTCACATTACGCACTGTAGC
The DNA here is from genome assembly GCA_949315975.1 of Eudonia truncicolella. Classification (NCBI taxonomy): domain Eukaryota; kingdom Metazoa; phylum Arthropoda; class Insecta; order Lepidoptera; family Crambidae; genus Eudonia; species Eudonia truncicolella. Next base: position 8,347,367 of record OX438828.1, on the reverse strand, counting down.
GGCCGGTACACAGTGCTCATAAATTGACGACAAATAGGCATAAGTTATTGGTGCCAATAACAGCTAAGTTCACAATGCGTGATGTGAACTGATGTCTATGGTTCCGCACACGCGAAACAATCGAGTGATGAATCATAGCGCTATAATGGCAGCGTCGAAGTGTTCCAGTATACGTGCCCAGCTGTAGTCCACTTAGCGGTGCCATTAATGAATAATGTAACGTATAGTCGCGGCGACAGAATTTACAGGGCAGATATGAGTGGTCGACGCGATCGTATTCCTACAGCGAGCTGACTCCCCATGGAACCAGAATAGTAAGTTATGGAAATGTGCGATTGGGGCAGCAGCGGCCACTAGTGGCCAATAACAATGTCGCATTAATATTCAACAAGCGCTCTCGGCGGTCGGCTGCTGTGCGGACACCATCTACGCTATTCTTTGCCCGAGTAGAGCATCTTACTAGCTGATCGAATCTAATGTCGCTTGCTTTGAAGCGCATAGACTGGTAATGCACTCCCTAACAGTATTAAGATAAAATATGAAATATTTATTTCGACACTCATTTCGGAAACAGTCGAACATATACAGACAGGCGATTCCAACAGCAGCTTACGAGTCCGTTTTACTCTATTAAAAATATAGAGTGTAAAGGAGCTATAATAGTAAGCTGTAAGTGTAACTTTAATGATAATGAAGTAACAAGTAAAACAAATCTACAAAATGTATCGGAACTTAATAGTGTGATAAGAAGGTAAGTTAGGTATAACTAGTAATTATGACTATTCAATATTGTGGTGTGACTTAGACCTATAGGATTCGTTTCCTAGCGGGGGTATAAATCATATTCGTACTGGTTGGTGGTAGCGCTTGCTTGCAGAACGTAGTACGTCTGTCTAGGTACTACCATTTAATTTTAGTCTGTCACCATAGCTACAATGTAAGTGTGTAGTGTTGTCCCATTCTGGCATTTAGATTTCAAAGTCAGTTCCTCGGTTCTCGGTGGTGAGTGTGGTTTGTGGTTGTAGTGTGCATCCTCCTTCGGACCTCTTGTCATTTGAATAAAAAATCTATAAACAATGCAACGTTGATGGTAAACTAAGGTAAACTTCAAAGCTAAATCAAGAAAAAACGCTGCGAAAGTGCTTAGGCAGGCAAGGTATATTTGTTTTATAAGAAACGTTTCTTCAAGTGATCGGTTGATTTCTCTATTCTTTTTATAAGTTTGCAACACAGCGGTATCGAAACGCTAACAAAACCATGTTGCTTTCATGCAGACAAAAGATGAGTTGGCTGTCGTCCCACTTGTTTGTCTACGAAACTTTGCCAAAATTCTTTTATTGACTGAGCGAACGTTGCGGCGAGTTTTACGGGCGGGCGGGAGTTCTCCGCCACAATACATTGCCACCATTTTATCGGATCAACTTAGTAGGTACACATGTTTGTAATCTTAGATAATTATGGTTGGGGGTTAAAGTTACTCGCGTCCGTAGGTTTACACTTGAGACCCTACACGTGATCCCTGGGTGGTGCTAAATGAGTGACACTGTCTGATTGGTAGAGCCACGCTGCGTTACAGCATGAAATGGGTCGGCTCGCCCAGCTTAATACCACCCTCTCACAGAATATCGGCGTGAAACAATGGCACTCGTTGCTGTTGTGTTTCGTCCGGTGATTGAAAGTACCGGAGGCCCATCTCTCCCCCTTCCAATTCCTACTCCTTCCTCAAGATCCAACTTCTTCCTCAAGGCTGGCAACGCATCTGCAATTACTTTGGTTTTATTTTTCATCAGGTGACCCACCTGCTCGTTTGCCTCCTTTTAACATAAATATGATAAAGACATAATAGCTTTTTTCTTGGTAATAAGAGAAGATAGAGTCGTTTTAATATCAATCTGCTTGAGCGTGAACAACTGCTATGAATTAATCTTCAGTGGATTTATAAACTTTGTGGGGTGCGGTTCATAAGTACCTAGATGACTTGTTAGTACTAAACTTGTCATTTTAAGTTACTGGTCTCTATCCATGTAATAATTGAAAGGGCAATTAATTACAATAAAAAAATTAACATTAATTTAAAATAAAATTTTGACGTTTTTCAGAGGTCAGTGAACGCTGCGGCAGCCAGAACTCGTGATCAGAACTATGTATAGCGCAACTACCCCGCGGGAGGTGACAGTGGTGGATGGCGCGCACTAATAATAGCATCCCCTCCAGCGCAGGCCGCCGCCGCTCCGCCGGCGAGAGCGCGCACATGTGGCCGCCGCGGCGCGCACTCGGCGTGCGCGTTTATTTTCGATACGGTCGTCACGCGGCGCGGTTCACGGTGTTCACGGTGCCTTACATAAGAGTGGCCGCGAGCGAGGCTCCGGCGCGCACCTCGACCGGTCACCGTCGCTGCAGGTCGCTGCACGATCGGGAAACCGATCCGGTGGACGCCTGCCGCCGGTTCTATTTCGAGAAAATACAAATTTGGAATGGATGGTACTCGCGAGTCGTAAGCTAACTCCGCCGGTTGAGTCCATTTTTAGAGCTGGTCTGCGCGTGCGCACCGAGCGCGCCGCCAGTGCTCAGCGAGCTGCCACCACGCCGCGTCGCGCGCCGCCCCCGCCGCCGGAGCCGAGGCCCGCGCCCTCCGAGCGGCGTCACTCTGCCCGAACTGCCTCCTACATCTCAACTGCCTTCAAACAACTGAATCACCCAGCCTCTGAAGAAAGAAGACGAGCCTTGTGCGAGTTCCGTGCTTCCTTACTTCCCATAGTGCTTATAATCGTATGGAATGTAAAGAAGTATGGAGCTGCGCGGGCGTGCCCTCGGATCCGGAGATTTCATCGCAGCGTAAACGTGTGACCGAACATTTTTCAAGAAATAGTGTTGATCGTTGTTAAACAGTGACTTACTTGATTTCCGTGTTGTGTTTACTGATACCAATTTAAGAGGCCGAAGTGCAATGTATTGGATGGTAACTACCTATATTACGATCGAGCATATCAGATTAGCTTGTAAGATGAATAGATTTCTTTATTAAATTCTTAGCAGTTTTGAGGCTTACCATTTTCAAATTATTTATTTAGTCCGCATACACTAAACTTTAGAAAAGCCTGTTTATTTGAGTTAAAAAGGTAGGCAATAAAGTAGAGTTACGAATTGTAAGTAAAAACAGGAATTGTTTATTCGGCGGCGAGTTGTCGTAAAATAACATCTGGCGTAGGTTCTGACTAAGGCAACATAAATAAACGTCAGACCAACGCCAACCGGAGCTCGGAACTTCTCTCCGCACTCTAAATTATATTTAGATGTAGGAGTGCTAGGCGGGGTTTACAGCTAACATTTTAAAACTAGTATTTAATTAGAATAGTCACAAAGTAGGGTGCAAGGTAATTTTGCTCAAAATTTAATCATTAAAATACTTTTCTTTATGCAGTAACTAGAGATATTAAAGAACACTAGAAAATAGAAACTTATAAAAAAAAAATTGGTATATTTAGTAGGACATATTCAAAATATAAAAAAAAAAGTCTCAATAATTTGATGTGAATTGAGTTTGACATATAATTATATTTGTATTTTACAAAAGCATTTTATTTAACGCGAATAGATCCATATAAAGAATTTAATTTAGTACTGTTTTTGTAGTGTTCACGTAAATTTCAAATTGTAATTTAAGACAAACAAAATTGTGAAGTTAATAAAATATTTTCCAGTATCCAGAAGAAGATATACTACAACTATTTTTCAGGATCAAGAAACGTCGTGCACTTCTCACATTGTAATGTACGAAAGGGACCACATGTTCTACAATTAAACGTTTTGTGTCAGTATTGTTTCGCTGTCAGGACATTCAGGACAAGGGACAAGCGGAGAGGAATAAAAAAAATGGCGCAAAAACAAAAGGCGGCGGCGTTAGGGCCGCGCCTGCGCCACATCTGGGCACAGTGCATCTCATTATTATGCGGAGCGGTCGCGGCTGAATGGGCCGGCCGACCCAGCCCGCCCGCCCGGCACCGCCCGGCCCGGCCCGGCCATCACGTGGCAACACTAGCCACCTCCACGGAACACCACGCACACACCCCGATCCAGGGCGTCACTAGTTTCATGAAATGCCTGAGGATTTTTGTGAGAAGTTTGTCTGCGTTCTCTTTCGTTATACTGACACACTCTTTGAACCATTGTATTCGATGTTCGGTCAAATAAATTGAGAATTCAGATAGATCAGAAAAGTGTGATACTTATCACATTTAGATAGACTTAACACAAAAAGTATTTAAGGTGTTACGATTGTTGCGCTGTCGACTCTACATTTCAACACATGATTGATAAAAACCAGTTGGATTCACTCTTAAATGTTTATCGTTTAACTTTTATTTTAAGATTGACTTTTAAAAAGCATTTACAAGCTTCGATCTATAAACAAGAAACCAACTCATTTTAGGTAAATACAGACTTAGATATAACTTTCAAACGTTTTGCAAACCCGTTTCTTAATTAGCACGATTGTTGACATCTTTATTAACCACAGATTCACTATAAGCACGGTAAAATGTCTGATATCAGAGGAGGGTTACAATTATTTGCATTCATCTACTAACTCAAGCAGAATTTTTAATGAGAGTAATGAGATTCACGTATAGCAGTTATACGTCGCGGCGCGTGTTGATCTGAATAATAAAAAATGGGAGCATTAAATAATTTTAATGACAACAGCCTACTTAATTTAGCAAACGAGTACATTTTACACGAAATCTTTATCATTTTGCATAATTAGTAAGAATAAGAGATATCAATTACAACCTAAAAACGGTTGTAATTGATGATATCTCTTATTGTTTTTTATATATTTTAGCGTTTTATTAACGCTTAAATATACTTAAGTAAAATTTAAACACTGCGTGGTTCGATTCCCGCCTGAGGTTGTCGTCTTTTTTCAGTGTTTAAATTTTACTTAAGATATCTCTTATTCTTTAAATATAATTATTTTATATGTTGATAAAATAAAAAAACAGCAATCACAACTTGGTTAGCTACAAATATAGACGGCATGAAAGTAATATCTCGCCGTTTGTTATTGTTCAATCAAAGGACAAATTATACAAGAACGCAAAGGCCATTAAGGTCCCATTAAGCATACGAGAGGAGCGTATGAAGCATGGCGAGCATTAGCCAGGTTCCGTTCATTGTTTCGAGTCGAGGGGCAGCGGGCAATGACAGCGCGCGCGCATTTCTATTGGCTCCACTCAGCCCTAACTAGTGATGGCGGTAGCGACAGCGATTTTAGAAATGGAATATATTCTGTTATATTTAAATATTTACAAATATTACTTTATTTACATATAATTTTATGCAAATATTGTTGCGGACAAATTACAATTTAAAAAAAGACAAAGTGTTCAAAAAACCCACGAGCGGGATTCGAACCCGCACCCCATGACATAACCCTTTTGTCTTTGTCTTTTTTCAAATTGTAATTTGTTCGCAACAATATTTGCGTAAAATTATATGCAAATAATCATAAATATAGCTTGCCTAATTGTTTCAATATTTGTAAAAAAAATCAAAATTCAGATCGGATGTTGATGACGTACTTGTCGACATTGAATAGGGCTCCTTTGGATTACAAAGTAAGAGTAAATATTACTTTGTTTTTAACGATATTTAAAAGGGTACAAGAATTTCAAAATTATTTTTTAATAGCTTTACCGCTTTTAAAAGAGACTTTAAAAAGCGGTAGTTTCGTTAAAAAGAAATAACTTCGTATGTCAAAACAATCAAAGTGCTATCTATATTATTTTTTTTTTTTTTTACTTCAGCTATAACATTTGAAGAGGTGATTCGCAAGGAAAGCTATCGGTACTCTCCTGCCGTGAATCATCACCCGCTACCGCTTCAATATGTATTCCGGGCGTTACCGCGCAGCACAGAGGCGCGGCACTCGGCACCGACGACGGCGGGCGGCCGCCTTGCGCTCACATGGGACATGCCATGCATGGCTGGCAATTATACATCGCACTCGAACACTGCATGCCAATGAACTTCAATGTTGAGTAAATTGATCGAAGGACTTATCCGGGACTAATGCAATCATTCACATCTTTACTTAAAATATGTTTAACGCAGTTTAATGTTAGAATCTGACGTTACGATCGTGTTGCTAAGGCATCTATTAAGCACTTTTCGTAACTCTCCGTTAAAGATTTATTTGTAATGGAATGCGAAATTTTTAAAGTTGATTTTAGTTGATATTTATATTGACTAACTTGTACCCGATTTTGTTACAACGATAGTACAATTGCTTTTAAATTTAAAAAAAAGCAGCAATATTTGTGCCCTTCGTTTGTGATCAATGCCCTATATTAAGAACTTGTAGAGCATGAAATTTAAATCATAAATCTTACGGTAGCAGAAGACATCTAGTTATGATTCTCAGCAGTAGCCGAAACTAGCTCCATTGTAGGCCATCATAGCCACAGATTAAATAATAACGTCCCAATCCAGAATCGAGCCGATCCGCGCCCTTTCATAGTGCACGCCTTTTACTACCGCACAAAGGAGTTTTCTATGAGAAAGGGATCTTGACCTACCAGTTTGTTCAGAATGTTCAACTCTCAAAAACAATTTATTCATGCATCCATGCAACGACTACTGCCAACAAAAGAATTTAAAACTAGACAGGGGGGATAATGAATACTAGACAAAAGCTATTTTAATAGAGTTACTTGCGTGCAATTCGGTTTTGTATGTTTTTTTTATCTGGATGAATGCTTTTATGTTTGTCGGGTTAAGAGAGAGGAAAGGATCGGAGCAGTGGAGCGCTCTGGAGTCGTATTTTATTCCCGAGATCGGTAGGCATTTCGATAGTATTATGTATACGATGGATATCGCGTTATTGGCGGATGACGCGCGAAAAATAACTAGCAGACGAATATTTGGCGCGGCTCCAGAGGCCACATAAAGTCTCCTGATGCTTCGCCGCAGTCGACATTTCCATCCACACACGTTGGACGTAACGGTCTGGAATGTGATTCTACTCATAACTTCCTTAATGGCACTTATTGCAAACTTACTACAATGATATAAATATATTTTTAATAATTTGGTTTACACCTTAAAACATACACATACATAAAAATTTAAAAAGCTTAGTCAAACATTTAAGTGTAGTTCCTATACTAAATAATGTTCAAACAGTAAAAACAAATAAAAAAAAGCATATACTTATGCATAAATAAGCTCTAAACTACAACCAACCACTTGTTCATAATAACATAGTTATGTTTTTTTGAGTTAATTAGTAAGTAGTAGTAGTAAGTAGTAAGTAGTAAGTAGACGGAGGAGTATGAAATTTCGCACACTTAAACTTAGTTTATATAGAGAAGGAGTGAAGAATGCTAATATTTTTCATTAAATAAAATAAACACTGTTTCATACATTTTTCAAAAATTAAAAAAATGAAGAGAATAGGCCAAAATCTGTCAATGCCAATCCAAACTCACGTTCTATCTTTTTTAATTTCATTGCTTAGGATACAATCAGTGCAGCCTTATATAAAAATTACGGTCGAATTTCGACAACTGGGTATAACTGAATTATGATAGTTATGTCATGCAATGCATCCGCACAAAAGTGCCCTGCCAGTTAAAATTAGGAAGATTAGCAAATGCTCGAGATTTTTATAATAAAGGTCATCTGCATCAACATCTGCCGAGATGGCGAATAAGTGTAAGTCAGGTGAGATCAAGGCACTGTGCTTACCCGTTAATATAAAAAAAAGTAAGTAATTATGATCGACCTGTACTATCCCCAGCAGTGGGATGGGCTGACAAAGGCTTTCACACGAGGACAAGGAAGGAGAAGCTCATGGAGAGAGCAGGGTGCTGTTAGAGCGCACTAGAAAATTCGTCAAAGAAAAAGTTGACAATGGCAGCTAAAGCTAAGGCTAAGATTATTGACACGCCACGGAGGTCGTAAAACGTAGTTTTAGTGTTGTTATGCCGGCTGTACACTCTCGGGTGAGTCAGCTGGAGACTGTTGTACGGTTAGCAACGAAAGTAACTCATCACTATATAGTACCGCGTCATAAAATCATTATAAGAGGTTGACAAGCGCCTGTTCGATTCATAACTTGCTTTGACAAAGTACAGTCAAGAAGGACAAGACTATGAGTTAAGCAATTTTTGTTGCTGACCGTACATCGATGCTACATTTACAGCTTCGTATTAAACCATCAATGTAGGTACAATCGTCTCGAGCAGTTTCGCCCCAGCCGGCGTATACGATACTTTAGTAGAGGTTAGGGCCCCATCCCCGCCGGGGCCTAAAGTTTGTACCTATACGCAGCCGCCCGGTGTTTTCAAAGACGCATTAAGCCCTTGATCCTGATTGCTATCATAAGAGAAAGTTTAATCTTGTATTAGGCCACCTTTGTAAGTAAATGACACCATATAAAGAGAGAACTTCATAAATTAATTAGGTAAAGTTTTTATTGTCCCTTTTCATTAAATATTTTTTCTGACCAACATACGAAATAATACTGTCCGTAAAACAAAAATAGATTAACGCTGGAAAAGCTATTTTCACAATATGCTCACACAAAAAATAATAATTATATTTGTTTGTCTATCTAATTATATGAAGGAAAAGTTCTGAAACTGCTGAATCACTATGAAGCGTTATTTATTATACACGAGAACGATACTCGTGTTTCATGTAAAGCTGCTTGGTATCTTTATCCTTAAGACAATAATGTGGGCGGTCGTTCTTAATATTAACTAAAGATTTTCGAAGGCATTTATATTTGAAAGATCAGCGATCGACATTTAAACTCCACAACTTTTGTTATGTTAAGCTCGTAGCAACTTCTACAATTAGAAAATGGTTATGACAATGACTAGATGTTAGCAGGTGTCTCCTTAACTATTTAGTTAGACATTAATCTTAATTAATTGTTGCTTGTTAGCAATTACGCTCATTCATTAAAGCTTAATTGATTGGAAGGTGGTCTGTGTTTGATCTAGATTGACCTATAGAATTTATAGACAACACAGAATGGAACGTTGGAGGTAATGACGGAGGAGGATGACGTTCCGAACACATTTCTTTTTGGTAAGTGAATTGTATACTCATAACATATCCGCAACGAATTTAATACAGCACGTCGCGCCGTAATAACCTTGATGGTTAATGGAGTGTATACAAAAATATGTACTACAACTGTTATATGATAAAATAAAGAAAAAAAAATCGTTTATGAGAACGGGTCAGTGTCATTACTTCCTATTGTTATCTAAAAAGAAGGTATAAGTAAGTTTTTTATATAGGTAATATCTACCTTTATATATCTGTATACATAGAAGCGAAATACCACTTCCCGACTGATCATTAAATCTCCGAGACTATAAAGCCTACAAACTTGAAATTTGGCAAGTAAGATCCGCTAAGAAAAGACTTTTAAACATTTCCTTGGGGATCTTATCTTAGCGGTGCCTTCGGAGGTTTCCCTCTCTCAGTGCACTTATTATCGTTATAAAGGGGCAAACCTTTTCTGCAGATTCTGTTTAGTGTAAGGTCTGAAGACGTCGTTTTACGAATTGATGGCATTGAAGCTAAATTGATGTTAACAAGTGTATCTATAGAGACTGAAACCGAAATAAAAATGTCACTTAAAAAGACGGCAAATAAACCGAATTTGAACGTGCTATGCCTCTAGTCAAATAAACAAATAGTTTAACGTGTGCGGTGCTCAGTGTTGTTGCATCAAACAATATGAGAAATAATGGAATTGTTATTTTTAGTGGCATTTTAAATATTTAATATACTTTTTAGTAAGCTTTATCGACCCGCGCCACCGAGCCGTCCGTCGCCTCCGCGTCGTGCCTCTGATAAAATATACGTAACGCTAATAAGATTATCCATTTCGTAAAATGATGGAAGTACGTAATAAAGTTCTGATATACTTCAAATGGATTAGAACGAGGATGTGCCTCTGCCGGAAACAAAGGAAGTTTTTATAGTCAGGTGCCTGGTCATAAAACGAAGGTTCTATCTGTCATATCGACTAAAGTAGCCCGACCCTTAGAGTTGATTGTTAAATGAGCAATTAGTAGCATGTGTGATCAGGGTCCTCCGGTGGCCGCCGACCGCGCCGCCCATCGCATAATAAACCGACGCCAAATTATCTTTTCAAACATTTAGTTGAGAATGATTGCACAACAACATTTTCCGAGCGGAGTACGCCGCGCCGTGTAATTACGCCATCTTTTTTCACTTTAATATCCTAACATTAAGCCGCTGTTACGGTAATAAGTATGTGTTGTTTTTATTAACATTTTAAGGGTAAAAACTAAGCGAAATCAGTAGGTATGATGAAACATACTAGGTATGTTGTGCGCATAGTAAAGGTAGGTGTAATAGTTATCTTTACCTTATACATTATAATAAGATAACCTATTAAATCATAGAAGCAAGCATTAAGTAACAAAAAAAAAGTCTTTAATAAATAACAATCCTACAACTTTAAAGCGTTAAACTGCATTGAAATGAAACAACTTTTACGGATCTTTTTGCGGTTATTTTACACATTTATTTTAATTAATGTTTATCCTGACGTTTCGAACCCTTTGCAGGGTCCGTGGTCACAGAGAGACAACATCAGGATAAACATTAATTAAAACTAATGTATAAAATAAACGCGAGTAGATCCGTAAAAGTTGTTTTATTTCAATGTGTAGTGTTCGCGTAAACTTTAGAAAACAATAAGCAATAAACTAAATAAATAATTAAAGTATTTGTAACGATTTGAAAAATGACAAAGTGTTGAAAAATATCCACGAGCGGGATTCGAACCCCCATGACATTATTTGTAATGAGTTCAACATCATTAATTTAAAGACGTAAGTTACTGAGCGTGCTTTCACGAACGCCTACCGTACTGGAGACTAACGTAGTGTGGTCGGACGGCGTTGCAGCTATTTTCACGATAGGAGTAAACGTTTGCTCACAACATTCGTGCAACAATCAACTTGACAACCGAATGTTCGATAACGAATTTAATAATAGACTGGAATCCAATAAGCGATGCAACGTATGCATTGATTCCGATTAATTCTATAATTATCAATAGACTGTGCGAGTAACATTTAATTACAAACTCGATGTAAGTGCAAAGCTGTCTCGAGCCAACGGCTTATGAGGGGTGGTTTAAAGGAAGAAGTAAATTCCCTCATAACATTCTTGTTTTTCTGCCCAAAGTTGGTATCATTATATGAAATTGCTTTAGAAATCTATCATTGAACGATATCATTCACTTGCAGTTCCCTACAAACTACTTTTGTAGTTTAAAAAATAAGTAATTGATACAGCGTTTGTAAATAGATAACTTCATTGTTGATGTCAAAGATTTTTTTCCCTCTTTATTTAATTTGGGTGTTTTGCCCACATGGATATGCCAGCCCCATTGTATCTTCCAAATTACAATCTTAAACTAAGCTTGTAAAAATAAAAGTTATCCTAGTTAAATTAAGGTATGAAAAGGAATCACTGTTCAGTCAACTTTACTAATATAAAATTTTTTTAGCCAGGTCTGATTTTGGTTTTGCAAAAATATTTAGAATGAATCCTACGTTTTTAATATTTAATTGAAATTCTTTGAACAGTAATTCCCTTTCGGCTCGGTTCTTGACACAGTCCATCAGCATAAGTTTGCACACCTTCAATTTTGTCACAAGAGTTGCAATTAGGTGCGTCAGATTTCTTCATTAAATATGCAAACTTCGCATATGGATAGTGTCCCAAACGCAAGCGTAGAGCTATGTAGAGTTATGTTTTGTAAATTAAGATTATTATTGCTATTAATTAGCCACGTAAACGAAGCATCGTTAAGAAATAAACAAATAAAAAGAAATCTGTTGTCATTAATTCTAAAACAAAACTGACTAAAAGCCTAAAAGGGCCGTCGGTAAAATACGGTAAAATAATAAAATATGAATGGTAATCGCTACTCTCGCTTCATGGGGGTATAGTCCAAAAGTGTGTCGGGAACGAGCCCCGCGACGACGCCCAGCCGTTGCTTAAAAATGAGCTGGAAACGCTACCACGGCGCCGCGCCGCTGGGACCGCACGCTACAGATTTTTGATGTCGATATAACAACACTCCCGAGCCGCATACATCATATTCAAATCCCAACACAAAGACTCGCTGCCATTTGAACTGATATCACGTTCCCCGAACCAGAGATACAATGTTCTTCGCGATAATTAACCTCGTTCGAGTCGCTTAAACTAGATACGTACGAATAGCTACCCGCCGCCGCCGCCGCTCGGTATTCGCAGCTTAACTAACCATAAATTATATTATCGTCTCAAGTTCGATGGAACTACGGTGTAAGGTTTACCTTACGTGCTCGAACAAAATGAGCGGTGTATTTATTATTACATTAGCTATTTGTCCTTCGCCACTTACTCTAATAGTACAAAGAAACTAAAATAAAAGACGTCATCGGGGATATTATTTCAATATGGAATAATATGCAGACAAGTATCGGTTGGCTACACAAAAAGACGTCTCGATGGATTGAAACAGAAAGAAGAGGTTTCTCAAGGAATTTTACGTGAGGAATAATCCCGAAAGCGGCCGACACAATTCTTCATTTCATTCACGTTCCCTTGCGATGAAACTTTTTCTCTGCAATTTTTCTGTGGAGGGCGGGGAGTGATCAGGTGGGGCGGCTTGCGAGTCGCGGCACGTAGCGCCCGCCCGCGCCCCGCGCCGCCCGCTGAATACAAACTTCATTAGCCGTTTGATAATTAGCCCGTTAAATGCCCCTCATGCATCCACCTACGATCTTCTCTCCTCAAGCGATCTTTATAAACAATCAATTTTATAAATTAAAACCAGCCAGCTTTAACGTTTTAATAGGCATGCAGAAAAACAAAATCTCAAACAAATTTTATTTCTTTTAGCAAAGCAACTAATTGAAGATCCTACAATGAAGAAACTTTGCGATAGTGACATATCATTCAGCAATTACATTGTTTCTAAGGAAGAAGTTCGCTTTTTGTAAAAGTATGTGTTAATTAGCTTACATGTTTGGGTAATGATCTTATATATAGCGTCTAAGCACTGTATTAAACAAGTCTAGTATAATGCTTAAGTTTAAAATACCACAAGATTTTATTTGGCTTAGAGTATGTAGAAAATTAACTAATCCGATTCGTTCCAACACAACCACTATACAGGATATTGCACCGAACAATTTGGCGAGTTGTATATTCCGCGAAATTGTTTGCTCAAACCGACACAGTACTATGTAGGGTTTACACAAGCAATTTTAATCGCTTATTTTAGACAGTACGCCAAAGGAAACTTGGCTCAGGAGCGGATAATAAAAACTTACAATTTGGCCGGAACGTCACAGGAAGGAAGACACGAAACAAAAGGGAGTGCGCGCGAGCCAGCGAACGGGGCCAACTTAGAAAAATTAGGAAACAATGGAGCAGGAAACGCGTTTATCCCGGAGTGTCTGGCGGTGCCCTCTCGTTACGATCTCCTTATAGCTTTCGCCGCCGAGCCTTGAAGCAACCTGCTGACTACAGGTAATAACCGCTATGGTATTGGCTATATAAGCTGAAAGGATTGTAGCCTATTTCGCTAGTGTCCAATCGAACCTCTATACTTGATACCTGCTTTATTGAGGTAGAGTCGATGTCATTTACACACCATGTTTCGAAAACTCTTCCTACAGTTCTCGTTTGAAAGCGAAATAATGGTCGGTAATAAAAGCAACCACAGATTAAAGGAATACAAAATGTTATCAACATAATCATTCTATTAAGGTGTCCGAAACCGTAATTGAATTAGCGATGTACGTAAATTCTACTTTCTAAGGTCTATTCTAAATTTAAATTCTAAATTCTAATTCTAAGGTCGCTTTAAATGAAAATATTTGCTACAGCACAGTCATTTGAATTTTGACATATTGTGAAACTACGGGCAACACGGGTTTCAACAAACGTGGATATCCGATTTGCATTGTAATGAATACCAGCTATAATTAAGTAATACATATATTTTTTTAAATAAACAACGATATCTCTATGTTTATTAATGTCTACATAAACATTAATAAAATACATATTATAAATATCGTTTCCCCTATTTAATGAATAGTTACAATCCGATTGTGGAAAGGTTAATAAAAATTAAAGTTGCTGCTGTTTTATAGCTACAAATATGTCCAAACTTTTAAGTTTTAAAGTTACAAATAGGTAAATACGTTTATAATTCTCACGCCTGTAAATCCTTTTAAATTTTCAATGAAAAAAGTTGTCTCTATTTATGTTACAGCTATTTGTATTGTTGACTTTCAAATCTAGAAATCTAATTCAGATATATTTAGTACCATACAAACATTTAGAATAGCAATTTACAAGAGAACATTTAAGTTAACCTCACATACATATAAAATAATGGTCATATTTAAATATGTGTTAATATGTATTAAATATGTCGCCATAACATCAATGTTTGTAGTATTGTTGTGTTCCGGCAGCTAGAGATAAGATAGCCAGTACCTCACTAGTTGAGGATCCCGGGTGAAGTGCGCTTCCATCATTGGCCTTATCATCACTTAACATCAGGTGAGATCAAGGCACTGTGCCTACCCGTTAATATAAACAAAAATAAAAGTATTACTTATAATCTACTTTTTTCAGATCATTTACAAGAGATTGCTTTGAGGATTGAGTTTATTATATTTGTTAATTCAAAGCCAATTACTTTTCCAATTATACCTAAAAATGTGCAAATAATTCCTAATAATCTTCGAAGTTTGCTAAGCAAAAATCTGAAATAATTCTTAGTTAAAAGCATATTTCGGACATTTCACTTATCTGATGAAGTTACTACAAGATCACTGGCCTCTCCTCACTTTTTTATGTATGCGTAATTTTTAAAGGGTTATTAATAGCAACTAGCGAGTGAGCTTGGCCAATCGAGACATACAACGGCAACACTCCATGTAAGCAATATAAGTGTTTTTTTAAACACCTAAACTCGGCTTAATTATAGGTAGGTACCACTTGGACTAGTGGTTGCCCAGTGGTCGAAATTAGACCGTAGTTTTTATTAAAAGATGTTTATTATTTTGGCTGAATGGTTTGCTTGAAGCTGTAGACATACTCGTAAAATGGTTTGTAGTACCAATGGCTATGTCAATTAAAAAAAATATAATTTTGACATTGACATATTTGAATCATCCGCATTTTTTAATTTTTAGTTTTAACTAGTTGTTGCCCACGACTTCGTTCGCGAAGACTACAGTAAAAAATAAAAGTATCCTATATGCTGGTCTGGGTCATGGTCTGTATATGATCTGTCTGTATATCTACATAAATGATCTGTGTGAATTGAGAGCAGGGGTGCACGCATTTTCTCTTACGCCGATGACACTGCAGTGGTGTTTGTTGGTGATAGCTGGGAAGCCGTCCAAAGAGATGCTGAATTGGGACTGGCTAAGATTGCATTGTGGTTAAGATTAAACTTGCTCACGCTAAACACACAAAATACAAATTACATTTGCTTTTCCATAAAAAACAGTAGCCAACCTAGTTTCAATTTCAGCATCAAATTCCACGAATGTAGCAATCCTAACGTTACCGGTAGACACTGCTGTCGTACATGTATGTCCCAACATCGAAAGGGTTTCTATAACTAAATACCTTGGTGTCATACTGGAACAACAGCTGTGTTGGCATAATCAAATCGAACTTGTGACTGAACGAGTATTAGAAAACTAATTTGGATCTTTAAAACGCTGAGACACTTGTGCTCTGTAAGTTTACTTAAACAGATATATACTGCCGTAGTACAATCCATTATAGTTTATTGTATTCCGATATAGGGTGGTGCCTCTAAGACAAATTTCCTGGACGTAGAAAGAGGTCAACGTGCTATTCTAAAGACAATGTTCTTTAAACCGTTTCGTGCTCCCACAGATGTGCTGTACAAAGAGAGTGGAATTTTAACAGTTCGTCAACTTTTTATTCTAAATACTGTCCTCAGGATACATAAAACTATGCCTTATAAGCCAGAGACACTTAGTAAAAGAAGAAGAAACATTGTCATCGCAAGGAAAAGCTTAAAAACAACCTTTGCAAGTCGCCAATGTGCATCGCTTGGTGTTTGTCTTTATAATAAAATTAACAAAAACACACACACACACACACACACACACACACACACACACACACACACACACACACACACACACACACACACACACGTTCGTTCGTTTTAAGGTTAAATGTACTAAACTTTATTGACACCTAAATAATACGTTTAAGTAAAAATACTGGCTATGGAAGAGTGAGGTCTTTTGTTACAGGTATTTCCATACCAAAAAGAAGACCTCCAAAACAACTTAATGTAAAAACATGAATTTTACTGCAATAAAGATTTTATTTATTAGTTTTTTACGTGAAAGAGTAACAAACATCCATCCATACTTATAAACTTTCGCGTTTATAATATTAGTGGGATTTTTAGTTATTTTTTTGTTTTTTGTAACATTTTATCTTTCTGCACTCCGTCTCCTTATGAACTTGTGCGTGCGGTGCTGCGTGGCTTTGTTTGAAGAGTCTCCCAATTGAAATGTGTCACACCAGCATGTTGTGGTGGATATATTAATAACAATTCAAAAATAGAAGGGGAGCGGCAAAAATATGTCAATGCCAATACTTTTTTAATTTTCATTGCTTAGGATACAATTCCTGCAGCCTTAATAAAATATTGTTTCAAAAATGGAATCGGAGGAAAGAAGTAATAGGGGTTAATAACACTATGATAATGTTATTTTTTATTTTCATGTTGAATACGGAGGTGCTGTTTCTGAATGATTATGTATGACATCTATATTTGGAGATCCAAGAAGGCGGGACTTATTTTTGATGTGCAACATCTTTCCGCTCGCCTTCTATATATACAATTTGTGTATCGTTTATATAGTTTTCGTGGGTGCCAATTATGAATATGACATCTATTTCGAGATCCAAGATGGCGGCCGTGTTTTTTTTTTTCAAAAGTGTTTAAGGGTATAATTTTTAAGGTCTTCGTGGGTGCCGATAATGAATATGACATCTATTTTGCAAAAAAAACACCATCAGTCACCAACAGCCGATGTGCAAACCTGAGGTACCTACAATAATTTTGACGGCCATGTTCTTTTGGCGTGAAGAGACTCCATATTGATCTGTGGTCAAACAGGTAGGTCTAGGCGACTAGAGGAGAGGTTGTCTTAAAGGATTTGTTTAAATTTATTTATCTAAATAATAAATAGATTTGTTCTCCTTTTTAAGCACATTGCGCGCACAGAGGACTGTAATATTATTTATATTATTACGCATAGTTAAAGTTAAAGTTCATAAGGAGACGCAGTGCAGAAAGATAAAATGTATTTAAAATATGCGTTACAAAAAAAACTTTAAAGGATATTAAAAAAGCGGATGATTTTAATTTGTCAATGCCAAGCACATATTAAAAAAAATATTGTTATGGCTATTGGTACCTACAAACCCTTCAGCCGAAATAGTAAACATCTTTTAATAATATTCTTTTATTAAAAATTACGGTCGAATATCGACCACTGGGCGACCACTAGTAAATATTTAATCAACAGTAATCTCAAATAAAAATATGAATCGATAGTACAACTCAAACAAAAATTTGGATCTAACGCGTATATAGGTACGCCGTACACTGCGAGCGTTGACAACCGAGTGGCAATATTAGCATTGCCATGCCTGTCATTCAAACCGCTTCAGTGGTCTAGTGGGATGAGGGCCAAGTGCTTACCCGTAAAAAAAAAACTACTAGGCGTACTGCTACACTGCTGAAGGCGACGATAAATTGCTATCACTAACCTCCTCACACCACAGCTTCCATAAATAGCAGACTTTGAATATAATTTAAACGATACTATAATCATAAATGATACAACACTTGAAAAAGCGACGGCCTCAGGGGGCCAACCCACGACCCTTCGCAATCCGGGTTTCTGCGCTTTACATTGATGATCGAGATTTTGGTTTTAATGCCAAATTTGTCAACTGCTTCTGTTTAACTTCTGTTCAGCCAGTGTTTAGTTCTAGGTGACATCTAGACGAGCAATCGCCCGCAATAAATAAACAGTGAAATACTCTTTTGGGAGGATTATTAATAGTCTCAGTAAAAGTAGAAAGAATTCTAATTAATAAGTAATATATTTTAATATATATAAATTAATTCGGTTAGTTATTTAAACCCACGATAACACCGGTAAGGTAAAGTAAAATAAATATCCTATAATTCTGTTCCACTGCAGGGCAAACACCTCCATCTTTGAAATAAATTCATCGCTACAATCTATAAGTGCAAAACCACACGTACCACCACACGTACGGTTCTTAAAATACAAATAATATTTTAATATTTTTTTGGGTAATTCTATTATTAGTTTTTTAATACTTAATTGAAGGTCAGCAACAAAACAAGCCCAATTCCAAATTAATCCAACTGGTGCGCAGTACATATACATTGTACACGGTAAACGGGCAATATCTGTTAGGCTTAACTTAGTGATGTTACTAATTAATTACAGGTATACGATATGCGTTAATCTCAGCGTTGAATATTTTAGACATTAACATTAAATCCTGTTATTTCAAGACGTGATGAACTCGTTAAACATGGCTTTGCTGTATTTCCAACACAAAAAATGAATAGTTTTTAAACCAAGTTTAACTAAAGTCCATTTTTATTTTGGGTTTTGCTGGTGATAGGGTGAATGCTTAATTGATCTTTGAAACTAATAACCGTCTAGATGCGATTTAATACTTGCATGTTACCGCACATTTATAAACATTATTTATTTATTTAATATTGTATTATGTTTTCACATAATAATATCCTTATTTTCCAATGATCTCCCCTGTAGCCCGTCACAAACCGCATAAACAATATCGAAAAGCAAACACAATCAACGGAATTGTCCATGAGGCCGAACTGATTTGCCGGACGTGCAATAAGCAATATTAATCCATGCAAACTGATACAATTACAGTGAGATTACAGTTGCTTGTGTTGCGGCCGTTAGCCATTCGCTTACACGGATGGCCGGGCCGCGGAAGTATTGGAGTTTAGCTTACAATACTTAACGATTGGATTTAGTTGGGCCGGGAGCTCGCCGGTACCTACGAGCCTGATCGAAATCATGCACGAGAAATTTAAACTGATTTACCTCCGTCTACCTAGATAGTCTAGATACACACGCTTGGGTAGACCGTATATACCGAGAAACTCAATTTATCGATGGGGAAACCGAAAGAAGATTAGTAAATTTATAAAATATTGGATTTACAATGTTATTAGAGAGGGCTTATACTCAGCAGTAGGTGTCAATGGGTAAAAGTGATTATAATAACACTCAACTCACTTAATTATTGGTGTAATTTAATATCTAAAAGCAGACGTGGATGCAGCCAATCTTTGAAGAAATATTTTTAAATTACTTTTGAACTAAGTTACAACAAACGGTAACAACTTTTCTCATTCATCTCGAAAGCTTTTCTATTATAGTAATACCTACTTTAGATTTCAAGTTAGTCTACTGTGATATTATTTCTTATTTCAAAATAATGCACTACTATACTTTTAACAGCGTATCGCTAAAATAATGTGCAGTGTGTCATTTGTGTGCATTTTTAAATAAATTCTCCATCTTTTCTTGAAATTATAATGATCGTTTTTACAACTGTAACAATTTTACAGAACTTTACAATTTTGTACATTAATTTACATTACTTAAATTTTACTTTTTATTTTCAATTGCTAATTGCTGCACTGAAGCTAAATTAAATATTTATTAAATTTATAAATACAGTGAAAAAAAAAATTAAACGCCCACCCGACCCAGCCAGGAAGCTTTCCCGGTAGCATAGCGGTCAGTGCAGCCGTCCGGATTGCGGAAGACACAGGTTCGATTCCTGGCTGGGTCGGGTGGGCGTTTGATTTTTTCACTGTATTTTATTAATTTTATAAATATTTACATTACTTATTTCTATTTCTTAAATTAGCAGTTTTAACCATTTTATAATAAACTCTAGCAAATCTTTTCTATTGTGGCCGTTTGCCGCAAATAACCTATTTCAATTAGGACAGCTAAGTCTTTCATTCTGACCCTCGTCTTGCATTCATTCTGAAGTTCAGAATCTGAATACTCACAATAAGATGTAATAGCGAATTGTACTGGTTGGTATCCTATAACATTATTTTGCTAAGTCTATACTGATAAATATATACGAGAACTTACCTACTATGCGCCATCCTAAAGTTATAGTTTTCTAAATACTAAATACCTCTAATTATATAAGTAATTTAAATAAATAATTGTAATATCTAACTGTTGTTAGATCTTACAATTATTTATCTAACAAAAAAAAGTATACTTTTTTTCCTTGTGTCTTGGCAAGGAAATTATTAATCAAAACAAACTGTTGCTATTAAATATGGTACTCATATAGGAAAGGGTATTTAGCTACCTAGCTATTATTACTCACAAAATAATTGCATTCACCAACTAACACCATCTACGAGTAAATGTATAAGGTCAAAGACTCATCAACCACCTTCGATCTTATCATCACATAACATCAAGTGAGATGAAAGTAAGGCTTACCCGTAAGGAATAAAACTAATAATTTTATTACCCTTTAACAACCAATGTTTAAACATGTGAACAGTCCAACAATATGACGTTCACATTTGGCCAAACTGTAAAACATTGGTGAACGTTAGTAAAGTAATACTTTGATTTAAAAAATCAAACAAATCTGTACTGCGAACACAACGAAGAGAAATACTTGAACGACAAACAACTCAAAAAGTTTGTACACCGGCAACAGGTAATAAAATAATGTTCAATCAAGCACCGAAACAGTTTCATTTCAGTTGTCGGAGGCTGCGTGAGCGAGCATTACTTTAGCATTACTCGGATAGAGAACGGTTTGTTTTTTATCATTAATGGGGTTTGCAATTTGCAATAAAAGTGGATGGAGCGGGGGAGAGAGGGGGAGGGCCACGCGGTCGCGGGCAGCGGCGGCTATTTCGACGTAATTAAAACAAACAGGAGGCTCGGCACTCCTCTCTAATTGCGTTCGTGTTGAAATAATCACAAGGACTTCGACAGAGGATACAGCTCGGCGATGCTGATCGATCAAACTCGATTTGTCAACGGGGTAGCTGTAAATACCGCCCTGCCTCATTACGGTGTGAGAAAATATCCTGTTCTGCTTTGAATGTGTCGATCGCACTCAATCGGCATATCAAGAGAGAATACAAGCCGATTTTTTTATTTACATTCAACACGTATTACTTCGTTAGTAGTAAATATATATAAAAAGCATCATTATGTTCGATAAGTTATTTGCAAAGAGTTTTTGAGAGGTTTCTAAGTGAAGTATTCTTATACTATCTGTGAAAATATTATGAAGCTATTGATAACGTGAGGTATTTTAGCTTGCTTTAACCTTGCTTTAGCTCGCAACCACATCTTATAGACACAACTTCTTGATAAGTGGCAGATTATATATATTTTCTTCTATTATTACAGAAGCAAAAGTTTTGCATAGACCATCTGCCACTTACCACAATGCAATGCGATGTTGAGATGCTGTCTATAATTAGGTCGCCTTAGGCCTTATAACGATAACTAAAACTTTATGTATCAAGGTTCAATTTCTACAAATAATATTATCTCTATATGATCTCATATAAAAAAAACAGTCTAAAGTCATAAAAGTTTCAAACTGAATCCTTACAAAAAAACCGTAGACAAGATATCATCGCGAGTATATTATATGGGGCGAGTAAAATTATGTAGGTACTTTACAATTTGTTGCGCGGTACATAAAAACTTGAGTGACTGTTTTCTCAAGTTGTTTCTTTATTCAATCTTTGATTATTTCTTACATTGCTATGAACATCAAAGACAGCTAGCTTCTAGGTATTCCAAATCATTGTTACATCTTGCATAATGGAGACACGTGTTAGGTTTAAACTAATATCTGAAATGTAAAGTCCGATAATATTTATGACATAAGAATTAAAAGTAATTTATAAATCTTGATTAAAATCACAAATAATTTAAGCAGCCCTGATTGGCTGGCTAACTTTTCAACAACACAGCCGAAACTAATGAGTCTAGAAATATAACCTAATAAACCAATAAAATATCACCAATGTGCTCTAAAGAAAGAAGTGAGATGTGCTGTTGAACATCTCCACTTAAAGTCAAACAGCTACCCGGCCTGACACCAAAATGCCACCTAAGTAAAAACAAATTACTATTTCTTTAAACATTAAATCGAAAAACTTTTTCACGTCCTTTTTGAAGCAGAGTTCTTTAACTTTCTTGAGAACTCATGGTTTCCATAACGATTTCGGGTGGGAAAGACAAAACAGTCTTTAATCGTGTAAATTACAAGTTTTTCGAAAAATACCAAAATTTTTCCCCCCGGTAGACTTAATTCACCTTGAGCAAATCATCTGGATGCATTAAGTGCTACGCACGGTAGACTTAGTGACCCTAGGTTAACTAACCATAGCTCAATAAACCCAAGGTAGACTTTATCCACCTGTCTTAAAAAAAACTAACGATAATTGTAATTGTATTGTCTATTGACAAAATGTCAGTAAGTTTTGGTCTGGCGGTGATGTAACTTCGTGCATGTAAACATCGATTACACCTGACGATATTTCAGCTCTTTGGTGAACAAGTTGTGTATCTAACTGGCTAAGTGATTGATATCAACCTAAAAAAAAAAATTTTTTTTACTTACAAGGGAGTTTTCACGTTTCTAAACTCAGACGAGCAAAATCTTTATTTGTTGCGAGGAAATCGCCCAACATCAAGACATAAATCCTGGGCAAATTTGAGCTGTTTGCATTAACAAAGCTTGTTTCCATTGTTATAGTCGAGTGGGGTCGATAAATCACACGTAAACGAATAAAAAATCAATCCAAATGTGTAATCAGTAGTATTCCCAACAACAAGACACAGTGAAGGACAGTATTGACAGCGGAGTTCAAGTAATAGTGTTCTGTGGCGGAGTTTACCTAAGCGTGACGTCATGCGGTGTTTCAGTCAAAATGGCCAATTGCAGTATTTTAATGTTTTATTTTATTGAAAATCTTAATAATCTCAATGATTTTAATAAAACTAAACCAGTGTTTTAAATTTTTTTAATATGTATTTTCCCCTAAAATCATTAAATCGACGATTTTTTTGATATTGTCTTTTTTGTATCTCCTAAGACAGGTGAATACAGCCTACCTTGGGTTTATTGAAAGCTATGTTTAGTTAACCTAGGGTCACTAAGTCTACCGTGCGTAGCACTTAATGCACCCAGGTGATTTGCTCTAGGTGAATTAAGTCTACTGGGGGAATTTTTCACTTAAGTAGAGTCCCTGAACGCCGTGGAACGGTCATCGTTCACCAGCGCAGATTGAGTTTTGTTGCACAGATAAAACAATTAGATAAAATCAATAAGTTTTCTCATATTACAATACATTTTTACTTATCTGTAAATAAAAATAAAAAAAAGTGTGAATTGATTTATAATGTTCTTGTAAGTATGTCATCTACACACTCAGTACCAAAAGGTGCTATTATATATTTGTTTATTAAAATTTAATAAAGATTATGTAAATAAAAATATTTTTATATTATGAGTATGCTATATTTTATGGTAGTAGATGTGACATAGGTTATTAAACCATAGTCGAAAAAGATCGAAAATATCTTAGATTCCTTTCAAGGCTGTTGACTTCTAAAACTTATATAAATTCAGAAGGACCTTATTGAGATAAGTAAAAGGGTACTTCAGCTAATCATCATGAAGCACTTCCGTAGCAACAGCCTGATGTTACAATAATTATCATCTCCAAAAATGAGTACAAAAGTTGTTTACAAACGTAAAAGCTTCCGAACAAGAAAAAAGTATATGCATAATTAATGGTTGTAAAGTAAACTTTCCCAGAGGGAGATTACACGCGTGTCAATCGGTGAGGAGCGTGTAGCATGCGCGGTCCCGCAGGCGCGGCAGACAGTGCGGCTCGCGCGGCGGCGGCGGCGCCTGCTGGCGGCGCGGGGGTGCGCGGCGGCGGCGGCGGCGGCGGGCGGGCGGGCGGACGGCGCGGCGCGGCGGCGCGATGCTGCGCGCTCTCAGTCGAGACGCGAGGCCCGCCCGCCCTGGCCGCCAGCGTCGCCGCCCGCCCGCCCTGGCCGCCAGCGTCGCCGCCCGCCCGCCCCGCGCCTTCACCACGCGACGCTCTCCTCGTTTCCATAGAAGCGCGATCGTTAATTCAGGCTTTTATGATAGGTTCCCACTAAATCTAACAATACCGTTTAAAACTATCAAAACAAAATTTAAGATTTATCTCACTCCATGTTTTGGCCTACGCGAGCGGATAGACGACGAGTATTTTCGAAGCTTTCGGATGGACCGGAAGGGGGTCGGCGGATTCGGGGGGTCGCGGGGCGCAGGGCCCCTCGCGACGCGGGGTTAGTAGGTTCGCGATGTCGCGTCGTCGTCGGTCGGAATGCATTCGCGGACGTAGAGCGGCGACCTAAGGTGCCTTCGAATTTTCACCTGGCCGGTCGAGGTCGGTCATTCGCTTTTATAAATGAAATATTTTCGGAAATAACTTCAAATATCTTTCGGGTTAATTTTTCCGGCTACAATCTCTGAAGCCTTAAATTATTTTTAGGTCAAACATGATGAGGTACAAGGTCAAATCTGCTAGGTGTCAACGAACCCTTTCGTCCGGTGCATACGTCAGGACGATGACGTCGTGTAATTGCACCAAGACATTGCTTCGAAATTGCTGTTTCCGTATAAGACTTTAACGAACTTCAATAAGCAACTGAAACTTTAATCTACAATTGGTGTGGTGCGTCTACGATAAATGGCGAATACTTCTAAAGATTTTTCAAGTGTCGGGAAGAAGTACGAAGACGGAAGTGTGCAGCGGCCGGCAGAGTCGTCAGCGGCGTTAACCCTGCCCGAATTAGTGCAGCGGCCGATACTAAAATAGCGAGTCGGCGTGTACGGTTACAGCGGCGCGTCAATGTCGGCGCGGCCGCGTGCTCCGCGCGGGTAAGCTTACACTGCGTCTGATTGCAGCCCGCCACCAGCCCTATATGTGGAGCAGCCGCCGCCGGCGCCTCGCCTCCCGCGCCTCCGAGCCACCTCTCACTATGAACTATTTCTGGATTCATCTGTTCCACTGTATATACATGCTAAATTTTACGTCTTTCTAAATATAACACTGCGTAGGTGTGATGTATGCCAACGATACGAAGCTTTGTATTTTTGAAGAAACTGAATCGATCGGATTCTTGGTTGAACGACTTCATTGAAGATCGCCTGTGAATCTACAGTCGACATACGAGAGAATGCTTCTGAAGAAACGCAAGACACCGTCAAGAGAACGCTGGTTGCGAAAGTGTTAGCGTTGTTCGCTTTAGCTGGTTGACTTCGGGTCAAATTGTCCTTTTATATCATTTGGTCCCCTTCAACCAGCTGTAGTTGACATCTGCTTCGCTTTCTCGTCACGCAACTTCAAGATCATCTCAAGCTCATCAGGATGCCCGTGATTAATGCAGTATCATAAGTTAAAAGATTTTTAACATGCCGTTTTAAAAACTTAAATTATGTAAGACATACATAATTTTTAAACATTATAAACAAGAAAAATTAACACAATTAAGAAAAAGCTAATTAAAACACAAACCCGAAAAAAGTTAGGCGAAAATATACTCTGAAGATTATTTATCATATTAGTATGATCATATGATTTTATTAAGAACCATAAGTAATCATCAAAACTTAAGCTTTCGAATTAAGTTCCGACTAATAATTCTGTGATATTTAAAGTATGAACAGGCAAGAATATTCAACAAACAAAATAATGATTTACGTGTTGAAAAATCTAGTAAATAATAGGTTTGATGTTCATGTTCATGTTGAATTTTATTGAAGTGTGACAGAATGTCGTTCTACTTATAAAACAAATAATAATTTTAAATATTGACATTGCAGTTCACTAAAAAGTAAAACTACAACATAAGTTTAACAAAATAAGGAAATAATATACGAAGGTAAAATATATAAGGTAGTAGCCAAAAACGTCATTTAATAAATGTACTAGACATTCTTCAAAATAAAATTGAAAACATCATTACAGAATTTGACCACGCCCTTTTGTAAGAAAAGCTCTAAGTCTATCGTCGCACTAACGGCTATAAAGACCTAGGAAGAGAAGATGACATAGTTGTAGCCAATATAAATTATAATATTATTACTGTTTTCTGTTCACCTAAAAAAGTTCATAAACACTGCGGACTTTATTTTACCAACATAGTAACAATGACCTTAGCCAATGTCAGTAATCTGAAAATAGAGTGCGTTGATACGTCTATAAAGACCATATTCTTAACATAAAAAAGGATATAATAAAATCATACATAATAATTTTCGGCAATAACAAAACGGAAAAATTAGATAAATAAGAAATTTAAGTTACATAAAAAAATAGTAGGCTTTAATTTCGTTTTATTTTATTAAATTATATTGCACGTGTTGTATATACGCGTAGTTACAGTGTAATATCAGTATTATATTTTTCATATTCACGCCTCAATTTAACGCGTGTTTCATTTTACAATCACAACAACTTAGAGAAAATAGCGTAGCCATCCTTCGAAATAGCGAGCGATTGAAGATAACATAAAAGAAAATTCCTTACATAAAAGTTGGAAACAAAAGAATAAATATAAATTAAAAGGTCGTAACAATATTTCAAATCTTGACGCAACTCTTTCGTCTCACGAGTCATGACTGAGTTTAGTGCCGAAGCTTGATGGCTTTTCAGATATTTTTTTAGCGACTGGCAGCCGTACCCTAGGGAAAACAAGCTTTCGGAAGGTTGTGGATAAAGTCGTTTGTGTTCGTGTATGTAGGTATGTATCGATTAGAGACTCCGAGGGTTTTCGGAGTTCGCACGCGAGGGAAGGATCATAACGCGCGGCGCACTTCGATATTATAACGAGATTACTCGAGCTACCGCTAACGGGCTCCGGCCAGGCCTCCGCTACTAACACTTTAATAACTTGCTTTGACTCCCGACAACTTAATAGTAAAAAAGGAATGCCCAAGGCAAGAATGCTAAGTTGATTTTACCAAAGGACTTTAACCACAAAGTAAAAATACAATAAGCTCCTTCGTTTTGAAGAGAAAGTTGCATATTTGAAAACATAAACATTTTAAATTAATAAAGTTCAAGATACATTTGTATGAAGAGTGTGACGATATTGTTGCTACAATTTTTTTTATTGATGTTTATAAAGCTATTCGAACGGTTAAGGTTAAAGGTAAAAAACACCATCTTATTTTACTGGTACAATTTATTTTACTCAAAAAGATACATACAAAATTTTGGACGCTTTAACCAATTTGATTCAACGTTTCTCTTTCACAAGTTAAAATACAAATTAGTTATAAGATTTAGATTAAAAATCTGAATGGAAAGGGTTTTTCATGACCATCGTTTAGTTTACTTGTAGAGTTTCTTTAATAAAAATGGAAATCAGAAGAAAAGTATATCGTTGTTAAGGATCTGTCTTGAATTTTGTTCACTACGGGGTTAAGACATTTTATGAGATTAGCTTTTAAATGTGCTTAAAAATCTGAACAGAAAAAATTTGCGCTGTAGGGATCGCATGCCGAATAAAGATAAACCCTTTTGGAGGCTTGTATCGGAATCGTAAATTTAATTTGATGCTGCCTAAAACATCATTATGTTTGTACCTTCTTTAAACAACTTAGACATTGGTGGCTCCGACCAGACCTCCGCTACTAACACATTAAAATTTGATTTGAGTCCTGATGAGAGACCTTTTAATAGAAATGTAGTAATGCCCAAGACGTAACTTGATTGTAACGTACCGTAGATCTTAAATATATTTTACCAAAAGACTTTGTTTTATGTATGTTTTATGCAGGAATAGTGCTACATTTGAATTTAACATTTTAGCGCAAAATCATTTAAAGTGGACTTTCTCTGATGTGATTCTCCAATTAATATTGAAGAGAAAAAAGTAGTAGTTCTTATTTACAATAAACCTTAGAACGACGGGCAAGCTAACAGGGCATTCAGTTATTAATATTTCACGGACATCAACCTTCTCAAATAGTAATATATCCTTATAACAGAAATAAAATAGTATAGACATGATATATTTGCACTTTAATTCACATTGAAAGAAACTTCGTCTTTATATTCAAGGGAAATATCATGTAATAATATATTTTTCAAATTAGTGGGTTTCAAAAAGGACTAGTTTGAAATTACATTTATTTATATTAGTTTGGATAGACGTTGCCAAGCAGACGATTTTTAAAAAGCTTTTCATTGAGTCGACGAGGACTGTCTTGTATATAAGCCCAGTGCATCAAATAATTAAAAAAAATCGCTAATGATATACGAGATGATCTAGGAGTTCTTTACAATTAACGTTGTACGATCATATTTAAAAGGACAATTAGGATTTCTGGTGCTTAACTGTAGGAGATTAAACTCTATATCTAGAAATATAGTTTACATAGACTCAGCTAGAAGCAAGTTAGAAATGAGCGACATGATTTGAAAACCGCATGTACTTTTGTATACACAAAAGCCTTTCTCAGGTTCTTTTCTAAAAATCTTCGGCTATTACCACGGTATTTTATACCCGACTAAATTTACTATTTATACCCTATGGGTATAGTATGCCTAAAAGATATGGCATGTTATGGGTGCTTTGTGGCCAACAACTACATGCGAAATCGTCGCCACAACTTGATCGCATTTCCAGCAGTACGCGTGGCAGCGATCACCACTTATGGGTAGACTTTTAAAAGTAAATAACTTCTGGCACATCGGTCTCCGGAAAGATGTTTGATACATTTTCGGATAAACATCCCAATTTTGCAAGATTAGTGTCCGTATATAAAGTACAATATGTTGTAATAATAAAAAAATACAATTGCATGATCATTAAGAAGTTAAGCTAAGAGAGCGA
This sequence comes from Eudonia truncicolella, assembly GCA_949315975.1. Taxonomy (NCBI): domain Eukaryota; kingdom Metazoa; phylum Arthropoda; class Insecta; order Lepidoptera; family Crambidae; genus Eudonia; species Eudonia truncicolella. Next base: position 8,318,223 of record OX438828.1, on the reverse strand, counting down.
GTTTGAAGTTTTAAGTTTTGAAATTTTAAATAAAAATTCAATTAGAGCCACTCTTATTTTATAAAAAAATAGATAGGGTGGTCGACATCACCATGTTTTCTGTTTATAATGGCACAAACGAATAGTAATACAAATATAGCTGAAATAAATAAATACGAGTATGACCGAAATGTCAATAAGGTAAAAAAACGAGGGATTCAGAGAGGCGGGCGCTTGGAATTTGATGGAAAATCGTGTTGCCTGAACAAAAGTGTATTTTTTAGTATCAAACAAAGCCTGATCGGTTTGCGTTCACTTCTATCTTATGATATTTTTGGGATATTGCGATTAATAGTAAGAGTATTTCAGTTAAATGTTTAATTGATCTACACTATTAATGAAGAGGTAACGTTTGTGATAATGTTTGTTTGTTTGTTTGTCGGGGTTAATCTCTGGAACTACTGGTCCAATACCAAAAATTCTTTCACTTATATAATGATACATACCTTGCGGGTAACATAGACTATGTTTTATTTTGACAAATTTTAGTCTTCAGCTCGAAATATCTAAATTTGTAAATCAAGTCGGTAAACAAAACCACTGCTTAGCTATTTTATCGGCGTACGCTAATCAAACGGACGGGTATGCATAAAAATAATATACTACAAAAATGTTATGCACCAGTTGATGAAAAAAAAAGTCAGCGACACAATATACCTAGCTTTTATAGTAAAGTCATAATAACGTTATTTATCTACACTAATGTTATGAAGACATAAAGTTTGTAAATTAGGATTTAGGAGGTATCTCCGAAACTACTGATCCAATATCAAAAAATATTTTTCCCATATTTAGAATGAAATTTCAGGGTGGACATCAATTATTATTTATTTTGATAAACAATAGCTTAACACTATCACACCTTATGAAGATCTTATCTATCTTAGTGGGGCCTGCTGAGGTTTCCCTCTCCCAGTAACACTTCGACCCATCGGGATCTTTTGTGCAACCCCATCCTTTCACTCGTCCTCCTCTGTAAAGATAGATGCCATAAGTTTGGCAACGTCCTTAAGAGCAAAGAGCCTGAAGTCCTCCGGTTTCGGATAGGCTGACCCCAGGAGTCCCATTCTTTTCCCAGCCAGAGAGTCGCAGTCACACAGTAGGTGCTGCATTGACTCCATTTTAGATGAAGATTTACGAAGATAGAATATAAAACAACTTAGCTATCTAGCAAACTACTTAGCAACTTAGCTGCTTTATCAGCGTGCGCTGACCAAACGGTTGTGTATACATGATAATAATGTACAACAAAAATATTAGTCATCAGTAAATCTGAAAAAAAGTCAGTTACACGACGATAAACATAGCTTTTATATTTAGACCACAATAACGTTTTTCATGGTAAAAACTCATTTGATTTTTCAGTGTATTTATTAGGCACAATAGGTATATTAATCTTTACTAAAATTTTTAATGTTTCATCACCCGAGGAATTTTATGACGATAACATTTGTTCTTTACGGCGGCGTCTAATTCGGTAGTTTTTTTCTAGAAATATCGCAAAATCAAAAATAAGTCACAAAAAAAAACATGCAAATTTAATATTTTCCTTTTGACCATGTACTTAAAGATAACATAAGATTTTTTTTGCCATTAAATTGTTGTTTTTATGACATATTTAGATAAGATAGTTGTGACAAGCCTTACAGACTTAAAACAAGCCCTACCTAAAATCGAAACCGGGACCTGTTTGTCTAACCAGTAGTCCCCAGAGGCGATTGCTGTTCTAGTTTGGAGAAAGAAAAATCCCTTCTCCGGCACTTATAGCACTGACGCTGAAATCGAACTGGATGATAGATTGGCTTGCAAAGTACATTTATTTATTTATTTATTTATTTATTAGGACAACCAACAAAACATACACCAAATACATTCAAAAATTAACATAAAAAAAGTCTTAATCTAAGTGCTGTCTTACAGGTTGCCACGGCATGCAAATGTGGCTAGAATTATTTTTTTTTAAATTCTTTTTTACCTTATTTATATTTAAACAAAATATCTAAAGCGAATTCAATCTAAGTAGACCTGATTGTGAGACATTTCAATACTTTACGTTTAAATTGATGAACTGTAGCAGCAAAAATGTCCCCGCAATATTCTCTGTTCTTACATAGAACATTAAATGAGTTTCACCCGAGTTCTTCCCGTAATAACACGTGCTGTGAGACTCCATTTTATTTTCTATCTACCGTACAATTGTACCCTTACTACTTATAATAAAAAAATACTTGAAATTGGCTAAATGCTAAACGCGAAGCCATTAATTAAGATAATTAATTAGAACATTAAATTGTCTAGGAAGCCTATTCATGGTGGCGTGATGACTCAAATTGCTCCTACTACTCTTTACTGAGAAAGGAACATACATACATAGTAGGAATGGAACATCTTATAGACGCAATATATTCCAAGACATATATCGTCGGAGGCCGAGTTCATCCAGATGTCTTGGGTTCAGATCCCAAGTCAGCAATGTGTTTCTGATTTTCACGAGCATAGTTTTTTTTCATATCTTACGGGTAAGCACTTGGACCTTGTTTCACCTGATGTGAAACTGATGAAAAAGTGATGATAAGGCCGATGGTGAAAGCGCTCTTCACCCGGAATCTTCAACTACTGAGGCACTGGCTATTATATCTCTAGCTGCCGAAACACAACAATGCTACAAACTTTGATGTTATGGCGAAATATCAAGATAATATAGTGGTAGCTGGTCAGGCGGATAAACAAGCCCTGCCACCAACCAAACCGAGTACACAAACATCCACCGACCACTGGGAATCGAAGCCGGGACTTCTGGGTCTAAGTCGGTGGTATTAACCACTAGACCACAGAGGCGGTTGAAAGTTCCGATTGTCAGAAGCGTTTGTCGGAAGCTTTAGTTCACCAACCCGCATTTCGGAAGCTTTGTGATTAAGCCAATACCTATCAGATGTAGCAATGCTTTGATTTCAATATTGAGAAAAGGGTGCATTTCCCATAAACAACTATTTTGGCATAAGCCGAGTGCTATTATTGAGGTAAAATAAAAAACTAAAATATGTGGAAAATGTAAATAGGTACTAATATAGGATTGGACGCGGTGCGTCTTAATTCCTGGACTAAACTCAAACATGGAGCGCTAACATTTCATCTGGTGCAGGTACTGTCAGGACACGGGCGTTTTTGAAGTACCTGCATTAGATCTAGCCGAGAGAGAGAGAGGCTAGCCCATTGTACCGGAAGACACTGCCACAGATACTGCTCAGCATTGCCTGTAAGAGTGTACAACTTGGGAGCAGCAACGCCGCACCCTAACGGCGGTGATTGACTCCGATCTCTTGCAAGCCAACGTAGTAAAGTCCATAACTAAGCATCGCCATGTGATGGGTAGTTTTGTTAAGAGTTAAAGCTTTGTTGGATGTGATCCATCCTGAGTTTTGGGTAACCCTCCCCCCCTACTACCGTACCATCTTGGGGGAGTCTCATAACCGCCGTGTTTTCGCAAATGCGGTGGTATGCTGAATGCATGCAAAAGAAACAGTTTCTATAATGATTCAAATTTTGATTTGGGAAACTTAGTATTGATTTATTTACGAAAAAATACGAAATCCACGTGGACGAAGTTGCGGGCAAACTGCTAGTCATATATAAAGTATACATGCTTTTTAATTTTACAGTACATAAAGATAGTTGCGAATAGGATTCATGGTTAGTTTTACAATTTTGTTTTTTGTTGTTTGTCTTCCACAAATTTCTCAAATAGAAGTCGAGATCGTCCCTCCAACACCTTCTCGGCCGACGACGACAAGCTGTAGTAGAACCAATTTTAGGATAATATTTTGTAATAAAAACTATCGGCTGTGACTTGTCATATTGATAAAAAATGCAAAAATAATTAAAGTAACTCTGCATGCTAACTATTCTTATTATTATATTCTAATTGTATATATTAATAACGACACAGACAAAGGCTTTACTAGTTTTAAGTCTGCGTCAAATGACAAACACAATGTGGCGACTGGCGTTTGTGTGGAGGAGCTCTAATTGATATAACTAAAGTGAAGTGGCATTGTGCTCGAGACAGCGGGGTTGTAAAAACGATGAAGGCTGTGGATGCAGCGGGGCCGCGGGGCGGGCGCGCCGACTTTGTGCCATAAATCAAAGGCACCCACGGGAACCGTCAGATAACACTACGTAAGTATAAAACATTACAGACTACGTTGTATACAAAACAATAATTCAAACTAAATTTAAATACAACCTCTACAACCTCTACTGGTATTTCCCTTTTGTAATGCTACAAAATAGACGGTTGCGCTTGCCTGGTGTTTTATAACCGAAACAAAGTAGCTTCTAAACATACTTCGCCCGTTAGTTTATTATTGCAATGATCGCTTCCTTTTTTCAGTCGAAACGTAAGTAATAATTTCTGCAAAAGTTGAAATGTTTTGTTTCAATAGCGGCATTGGCGTGCTGGCATGGTGGCGCTTTGCTCGAAATACGGCTTAGAAGGAAATCACCTGGCAGGCCATTAACCTAATTCACGGACGCAAAGACAGGGTGGAGACGCGGGCGGCGCGAGGCGCGCGGCGCGGCGCTCGCTTTAATATCGCCGCTGCCGGTAATAAGATGGAAATAAGGCCTCAGCGAAGAACCCCTCCAATCACTGCCATTCGCAACTTGACACCAACCTATACACACTGTACACAGGTACAGTACACTTATTAGTTTATCATATTTGAGTGCTTTGTAGCTTAACATAAAAGCTTGAAAGAATTCAAATTCATTTCACTAATTCTGATCAGAGTCTCAATGTTAAACAATTTTAGAAATAAACATTTCTAATTAAACTAATATTACTACGTTGCATTAATATGATTTAAGATTTCATGTTCAGTTTCCGTTTAATATCTCTTGAACGTAAAATCTATTTACCTTTTCATACATTTTCTGAACCATACTACGATTGAAGCGAACAATATGAAAAGGGTTTGGGGTAATTAAGACTGCCAAATATAGGCGTATTCGAGGGTAAACATTTTAATATTTATTCCTGTAAATTTCGAAATTGCTGTGTGAATTATTTAAAGATATTTACTTACAAATATATCGCTATACTTTTACAGTGCGTCTCATTATAAAATATTACGAAAGAGTGTAACGTAATAGTTTACCTTTTAAATTTAGCTTTTTAAGTGATTAAAAAACTGTTATTTTATTAACATTAAAAATAAAAAAATCATCAGCCTATACTATTCCACAGCTGGACATAGGCCTCTCCAAATGCACGCCACTAATCACGATCTGCGGCTACTCTCATCCAAACACTTTTAAAATTACTTACTAAAACAGGCTTGGTTTCTGTAAAATTTAAAAAAAAAACTTTTTAAATCTTTAGATAGACATCCCCACAAAATGTAAGTTACAAACACCAAACAAGATTATATGCGAATAACAGCCCCAACTTGGCTCTGAAAATATTATTAGGTGATTTACCCAAATTAATTTTCCGGAGTTCGCGAGGTATTCGCACGTCAAACCCCTAATGAAACACATCCGCAACGATTTCATTTTAAATCAACCTACCTCAAACTCGGTGTAACGACTTTCTTATATTTGTCTATCATTATAGGTAAAGCGCGAGTTGCTTTTTGAATTATTTTTCCGCTAAAGTAATTATTTTAAAGTAATACATTACATACTGTTTTCTAAAATTTACGCAAGCACTACATATTGAAATAAAACAACTTTTACGGATCTACTCGAGTTTATTTTTCACATAAGTTTTCAAACCTTTTGCAGGGTCCGTGGTCACAGGATGTTTGAGATGTTGGTCGTCTCTTTATGAATTAGTAACTTGCATACCGTCTTTTTATTTTAATCGTGTGCAGTGCAGCATTGCAAATGAAACGGCATGCAGCAGGATAAAATCGACGTATAAGATAATCGCGAGTAGATCCGTTAAAGTTTTTTTATTTTACCATAAATACTGTTTAAGATTATTAATATACTCGTAAAATATCGTGTGGTGGTAGGGTTCTGCTTAGAATCAATCTGGATGGTGGCCAATCTAATCCCTATTACAACTGCCAAGCAGCATTATTTTACTTTGCTATGTTCCTTTTCTTTATGTATTAAAACTGACAATATAGCGTCGTTTTATGACTTTCATCAAATAAGATAAATAAACTTTTATTAGAAACGCGTTGAAAGCCAGATAGAATAAATACCAAACAAAGAGTTAATAACCAATTTCAAATATGGCACGTATATTGTGTTCGCCAAAGCAACTTGGGAAAAAGTTGTGTGCGCAGCTTAAAAGAAACGTGCTCTTTCACTTGGCGTTTTTGTGCTATCCGTAAAAACTCTGATTTTACATTGAAGTTTCAAAGCACAGTATCGACGATGGCAGTTAAAACAAATCTCAAAGTAAATATCATAAATAGGTTAACAGCGAGGGATATGGTCGCTGCTTAATGGAGCGACGGTCTACTCTAGGTAAGTAAGTGTATGAGTGAAGCGGAATTCGGGTTCCGTTGTGGCTCTCAGCAGAAACACGGGTAGGTTAGGTCGGAATAAATTTATTTCGCTAAAGTGGCCTTGCGATATCTTCTCTAAGTTATACGTACTTACTTTGAAAGGAGCACGTTAAAACAAACTGGGAAGGTAAGGTTACCTATATAGGTGACCTCACCTATCCTAATATTTTACCTATAATAGAGTTACTAGCACTAGAAAAAGAGAGAGTAAATTTGTTAACTTATTTTTTTTATTTTGTGACTTTTTTTACATGTTGTGGTTGTCTTCTATATTTTTGTGTTTATTTGTAATAGAAAGTGTCCTGCTATGATAGGGCATTTTCCAATATTTTTGACGCTGTAAGGGAAAAAAGAGCTGTACAGTTGCTGAGTTTCTTGCCGGTTCTTCTCAGTACAAGATCTCCCGCCTAGAGTAGACTTACGAACCGATGTCATAGTGACATTCTCAAGAGCTACTTGTAGCCTAAACTGAATATTTTGAATTCATTTGAATATTTTGAATTTTGTTTTTTTTTTGAGGTAAAATTTGCTTGTTTGTTTGCATTGCTCGAATAACGGAACCTTTTCTAAAAAATATTTCACTAATAAAAAACTACACTGTCACCGTGTTATTTAGGCTACATTTTAAAACCGTCAAAACGTAGTATGCGACAAAAGCTTGGTAACAAATAACCGACATAAACAAGAATGTTATTATAAAAAATCAACAGATACCAATAGTCTAAACCACTTTCCTACTTTGTATTTAAAAAATACACGAAGAAGAATTAAAATCGAAACGAGCGGCGCGGCGCTTGCCAGGTAAACATGTCAGTAGATATCCCTAGAACATTGCCAAGTCTCAGCTATTTGGTGCAATGTTTAGTTTAGTTATCTGAGTTGGCAGATTCTGCAAAGGATTCGAAAAGTTTTATTTCATTGCTCGTATGTTTTGTAAAGGGAATGTTCGAGCTTCTTTGCTCTTTTGAGGGATCCGAATACACGGTACTTTGTTAAGTGCTAGCCAATTGGGATGGGAATTGCCACTGGCACTGTATCTACAGTGAGCTAAGAACGTGGATAATCTCGTTTGTAATGCTTGAAACAATAGGACCAGGTAGATTAAAAGTCTGATAGAAAGAATACAGAGACATGTGATGTTTTGGAAGTTTTGATATTCACATAACAAAGTTAATCTATGTACGAAATATTTTACGTTTTAATTTACAGGTGATGAAAAACATTTCTACGAGTGGTTTGGGTCTTGCACTCATAATATTTTACGTTCTTCTAATTTTGTTGATGTTAAAGAGTGGATTGATTAAGAATATTGAATATTTAAGAAAGCTGTGTACTTTGACTTACCTCTTTTTAGACTAAATTACTAAATTGTATCATACTTATTCTTAGTATTAAATAATCATAAATAATAATATATCTTTATTGCAGACAAATGATCCATATTTTTACAAAAAATAAAACACTATTAAAATACAAAATACACAAATATCACAAATACAAAACATCATAATAAAAAAGTAAAATAATAATAAAACATACTTTAACCAAAATACTCGTTTTTCTTAATCGCTCCACATTGCACCGTATAAAAAATGTTGAATTTTAGGTATGACCCGTATTTATTGGTTTTTGAGGTACCTACCAAGCCTGATGCACGCCGGCATGCAACGAGGTTTCATACCTGGCAGATTATAACACAATGGCTGATCCGAATTAAATATTATAGGTGGCGGCGGCGGCTCAGCGGCCTCGCAAGATAGTGTGGAGCTTGTGAAGTGGTGTGTCCGTGTGTGTGCCGGCGGCGAAGTGAGAGATTTAATTATTGCTCTATTGAACAGAATATTAGTAATTTTTTAAAACCTTTTAAAAGATAATTCCTTTTGCATAGTTATCGACATAAATAGTTTAACGAACTCATGAACAAAATTCGTTCCCAACGCGTCATATTTGAGTCGATAGGGCGCGTAAGGCTGTTGCCATCACAAAATGTGCTAGTCACATCGGTAGTACTTAGGGCATACTGAAAGTTTCTGGATTCGGATAAATAAGACTAGATATAAGACTTACGATACAATTATTGTTTTTCAAAGTATATTCCCTCGCAATTAATGCATTTTTGCGTTCAGTTGGACCAGTCTTCCTTAGGGACCTCTTCAATGGCTTCATGGAACGATTTCACCGCCAATTCAGGGCTCGTAAAACGTGTGCCTCTAAGTTTAAGTTAATGCGATGCGTCATCAGTTCCACATTTGAAGTTTTCAAACAGGCTTCTGTTACCTTAGCGGAATGTGAGGATGCGTTATCTTGGTGAAGGACAACATTGCTTCGAGGACGCTTTTCGCGAACTTTTTCTAAGACACGGGCAAGCAAGTATTGACATACCAATCTGCAGTCACTGTCCTTTGATCTTCAAGCGATACTGTAGTGTAATGTCCTGATTTTCCAAAAAGAATAAACCATTTCTTTCCAATGCTTCGACTTTTCTTAACTTTCGTCGGCAAATCTTCAAAAGGAAAGACCCACTCTGACGACTGGCTTTTTCTTTCGGGTTCAAAGCAGTACACCCAGGTTTCGTCACCTGTCACGATATTACAGACAGCCAATGACTGTAATCCGTTAAACTTTTTTATCATTTTACGGCACCACTGGACACGCAGTCGTTTCTGGTCCTCCGTTAAGTCATGCGGTATCCATCGAGTGCAAAGATTCCGAACCTTCAGATGCACATGTAAAATGTTTTACATTTGGCTTATTCCAATGCCTAACAAAGCACGAATTTGCTGGCAAGTAATTTTTTTGTCAGTTTCAATAAGTTGTCGTACGGTGTCAAAATTAGAGTCTGTAACCGCAGTCGCCGGCCGACCTTCACGTACCTCGTCATGTAGATGTTCTTGTCCACGTCTAAATTCTCCAAACCACGAATACACAGAGCTGCGACATGGTGCTTCATCACCAAACGCCAAATGAAGTCTCTGGCAACCCTCTTTTGACTTAAGCCACAACGAAAATCATAAAAAAATCATTGAACGATATATTCACGAGTTAAATTCATTTTGTTAGCGCCACACAATTTTCGAAAGACGTCACGATAGAAAAACAAATGAGTCTCGCAAAATAAAAAGTAACATGTTCCCAAAGAGTTCCATTTTCAAATTCCATAATTGTTTTTTCATTCTTTTATTGTAAGTGGTCAGATCCAGAAACTTTCAGTATGCCCCACGTATATCAAAAAGATATGGTTGGTTTTCATACAAATCGTGATACATCCGTCGTTTATTTAGATTAATTACCTATTTGGTCTGTGGTTACAACAGTGTATAGTGTTAAAACATCGAAAAGGTATGTCTGTTTTTTGGAAAATCATCCAAAATGTTACAGGTAAGTTCGAAATTAAATATGTGGCGGCCTCGGCGGCGGCCTGGCAAGTTAGTGCGGAGCTTGTGGAGCGGCGTGTCCCGCACTCGGCGCCGGGGGGAGATTTAATTATTGTTACTGCGCCGCTACAGTTGAACACACTTTTATGTGGCGGCGCACATTTCTGTGACATTAAATGAGTTTTCGTGTCAAGTTAGGCGCGGATTAGCGGCCCTGATTTACACCGGTCATATTTATAAAACACTCTTAATTGACAATGGGCCCATGTAAATTATTTAATAAGCTGAAAGGGACAAATGCGTGTTATTATTATATAGGTAAGCGTTCATGTAGAGTGTCGGTTGTAGGTACACTCTACGTGCGTGCGCCAAGTAACGTGAAGTTACTATTATAAGTTTTCCGTAGCTTCTCCAGCCGGCTTTTATGGTAATCAACCGATCATTAACATAGCAACATATTAATTACCTACGCCGCTGTTTTAGTTTGTTATCATTTAAAGCTTAACCCTGCAACGGGCATATCAGGTTGTGACTTTCAATGCTTTTTAATCTTATTTCAAGTGTATAGAGTTTAATATTTTGTGGCAAAATTACTGTTAATCCCTTAAAAAGAGTTAAGCCACTTCCAATGCAGATTTATTTCATTGGCTAAATAAATTTGGTTTTCGCTAATATTAAACCGTCCGTTATGGCTTGCATGGCATGCTTGTTGATAGTTAGCCGTAAAGCGGTTAGCAGCTCCATTTTAAACTAGATTGCTGTTGAAATTTTGTATAAAATATTTATAGTTTCAAATAGCTAACCACTTTTAATGATTCGTCGTCATACCTATATAAAATGAACAAGTTAACAAATGTTATATAAAAATCGAATATTAAAAAAGGTTTTAGACATTGCTATAAATCTTTGTTCACACAAGTAAATGAGGTATGCACTTGTGGAACGATCAGCTAATGGTATATGAATGAAGCGCGGAGGCAGCGGCTGCGGCGGCGTACACACGCTGGATCTAATGGAATTCGCTTGTACGCAAACACGCCACGGAACGCCCCGCCACACCTGAATGGCCGACCTAAGTACGCGACGCGAACTACATCGCACCGTTACTCTATACTCTAAAGGTAAATTCGACTTTCATTACGCTCTAAATCGCGATCTCTCTCTGTCGAATACGCTATGTGAGACAAGGAGAACGCTAGTGGATCGTGTCAAGAATCAAGGCGACTTCCATTTACGGCAAGCCCTTTACCGTCAGTTTAAATTGATGACGTCGGCATACACGACGGAATCTAAAACACGAAACTTCTTTTAGATTACCTTTCGCAGTGAGTCGCAGCAAATTTCTTTTGCATTGAGCTTACCTGCAACAAATAATAGTACATTAATAGTAAATAAATAAATAAATAATAAATAAATAAATAAAACTCCTACACTCACACCAATTATCTAGCCGTAGAGAAGCTTCGTTATGAAACTCGTTAAATGGTTACTAGACAACGGATAAACATACTTAAAATACTTAAAGACATACTTATTATACATAAAAAACACCCAGACTTGAGACAATTTAGAAAAACAATAATTTCTAAATTGATCTGACCGGGGATCGAACCCGGGACCTCAGAGATCAATGAGGTCGTCCATAAAAAATAAAAATCTCAAATACAAAAAGTATGACGTCAGTTGTATTAAATATGCCAGTTTAGCTGATGCAGTTCCAATCCTATAACTTTACCATACCTTTTCATAATCTGGATAAAAAGAAGCTCCAGCAGACAGTTCAGACAGATTGAATTATAATAACTGGCAAGTGCTGCGTGTTAATAAACGAGTGGGTGTTCGTTAACTCGTCAGCGTGTATAGCGGGAGGTTATGGTTCTATTTCGCTATAGGTACTACTTATACAGACCTAAAGAAAATATCTATTACAACAGTTGTCTGCTGTATTGAGTGATGTTTGGGTTATGTTTAAGTAAATCCACATTACCATTATTAGTAAAATCTTATAAGCCACATAACAAACATACCTCATAATAATAATGCGGATATCCAGCCGATTCCGTTAATTGAGTCGCTTGCCACAAGACCGGGGATTACTCGGTACCTATAGATCTTTAGTGGGATGGGAGGGAGCGATGCTGAGATACCAAACAGATTTGCCGGAGAGCCGTAGTTGGCCTTAAACCAGATTGAAGCGCTTAGAATTCCTTACATAAGCGCCCCGCTATAATATCGGAAAAGAGATCAGAAGTTAATCTATCGCAACATTCCTCGCGTTTCGCCGGAAGGCACCGAGGCCCGCTATGGCCCTCGACACGCGACCGCGCCCGTGCCAACTAATCGATCCCTTTGCAACTATGCATTGCATTTGGCAAATTTATTAATAACCGCCTTCCCGAAATTGAGCACCTGCACGTGGTTGAGCGCGGCCTCCTTGGGGATGCTGTTGAACTCATCGGAAATTGCTTCGGCGCAATCTCGACTGTGTTACTGTTACGTCGCCGTCTAGTCATGAACATTTTGCAAATTGCATTTAAACCCTCCGAATCAGAAGGTCTACCTAGAAAAATGACTTTGTTGGTAAAACGTCGACATTTTAAAACGTCTATATGGTGATAATGTCTTTTACGGCAAAACGACCTACTAGTAAAACGTCCAAATTTTTAAAACGTCATGAATTCGAAGTACAGTTGTGTACAATAACAATAAACTCCTTCGAGTTTATAATACCACTTGAGATAAATACTCCTTTGTAAATTTTAAACATACTGGCTGAAGTGGCTGACCACTTTAAATTCCACATTATGAAACAAACATTTATTGAATGTCATTTTCTTCTTGCATGTTATTGTCGTAGTAAAACCAAAGGTAAAACGGCATTGAAAATTATTTCACGCTCAGAATGGAAGAGGTCGATATTCCTTTTTTTTTTTTTCATAACAAGTCAAAAAGGGAAATCGGTGCTTTTGCGGGATGGATATAGATATAATCATAATGTGACAAACAAAAGTGGAACGAGCCTATGGAGATGTGCGAAAAGGGATGAATGCAGTGTTACGGTTACTTTAAATGCAGAGAAAACGAAAATTATTAGAGGAGGAAATGGACATTCGTGTAAAAAGAACCCTGACAAAAACGAAAATGATCGTATAATGGATATATTATGCAAAAAGGAAGTATGCGAGAAATTTACTCCAGTTACAAAAATACTGGAAAAAAACTACCGTGATTCTAATCTTGATATCATACCGAGTGTTGAGTCTAAAAAAGATACTCTATATAGAACCCGAAGAAAATTTTTGAAAATGCAAAAGACGGAGTATTCATGTGTCGATGAAGTTGAGATTCCAGAATTGCTAGCAAAGGATTTTCTGGTTTGTGTTGATGGCACAAAGAACGACAAAATATTTTTATTTTCTACTACTCTCTGCCAAAATAGTGTAAACAACTCAAAATTAACGAAAAATACTGCATTCTATTTCGGAGATGGAACTTTTAAAGTGCCTTTACCATTTTATCAGCTGTATTCATTACACGTTGACATTGAGAGTAGTTTGGAATTTACCAACGTAGTGCCTTTCTTGTATGCGTTGTTACCTAATAAACAGCAATCGACATATGAGAGACTGTTTGGTCTCGTTAAATATCATTTTGGACTAGACATAAAAAAACTTTAAGTGCGATTATGAAGCTGCACAGGTAAACGCTTTTCGTTTAACATTCCCTGAAGGCAAGTGGACAGGTTGTTATTATCACTACAATAACGCCGTGTGGCGAAAGTCAAAGAAACTGCAAGTGTCTAGTTCCAAATGTGGAAGAGCTATAACAAGGCTGTTAGCCAATTTACCATTGCTCCCAGCAGTACATATTGGAGAAGTCTGGGCTCAGATACGTAATGATGCAGAACTGATGGAGAGTGATAACGTTTCGCAATTTATCAATTACTTTGACAAACAATGGATTATTAAGAATAAACCGGAAGATATATGCTGTTTCAAGCAAAGACACCGAACAAACAACGCTTTGGAAGGTTGGAACAGAAGGTATAACGCCAGAGTAGGTAAAAAAAAAGGTTTACCATTATTTTTACATGCGTTACGAAAAGAGGCGAAATGGCAAGATTTAAAAATTCGTCGCGCCTTATTTGATGGCCAAAGACGTAAGAAAAATGATGTCATTTTCGACCAAAAATATATGAAAGAAATTGATAAGCTGAATAATCAAGAGATCACACCGTTAATATTTCTTTTTTTTTTTTTTTTTTTTTGGAGAGAGATTGCTGATTGCCGCTGCGGCATTTTCAGCTTCACCGGGCTTTCATAGTATTTCTACAAAGACTGTCTCATATAAAACGGATTATCTTTGGAAGAGATTATCTTTGGAGACTGATAATTTTTTTTCTTCTGATATTTTTTTAATTCTGATAACAAAATAAGACAATTAATTTTTTACTTTTCATTTATTTTCACAACTGTCCCCGACTATTTGAATGATAGACGTTTTAAAAATTTGGACGTTTTACTAGTAGGTCGTTTTGCCGTAAAAGACATTATCACCATATAGACGTTTTAAAATGTCGACGTTTTACCAACAAAGTCATTTTTCTAGTTAGACCTTCTGATTCGGAGGGCATTTAAACAGACAACGCTACTAATTCAGAGGGAATTCTAGGAATTATTTGCTGATGAGATTTTGTTGCATTTAAAATATTGTTTAGTACTTATATGAGTAATTATCATTAGAGTTTTTTTGTGTTATTTATTGTACCTACCTATAAATATAAATTGGCATTTTGCATGCCGTGGCAACCTATAATTAAGAGGACGCTTAGCTGTAAGTTTATTTTTGTTTCTACAATTTTTGCTTGTATCAGTGTTTGTCTTGTTGGTTGTCCTAATAAACAAATAAATAAATAAATTTATTCTTATAATTATTTGTGATATTTTACATATACTTTTTTATGATCAAATACATTCATTAAGATATCATATGATTGGCAGGTCTACTTCGGTTTGTCTGTCATTCATAAGGCACCGGTTTAAATTCTGCTCTTAAAAACATTTTCACCACTTTTGCTAAATTAATATAAACATTGTTTTTTTTTCTTACATAACAGGTAAAGTATGATTAACTAATAATGTTATATTCAACATATTTACCAAACAGTATAACACTGAAAAGGTATAGGTATGTCTGCCTATTTGCAAAATCATCCAACATTATTCAATGGGATAGATTTAACTTTTTGCCTCGTATAAAGTCGCAGTAACGCAGACGTAGCAGTATTAGTAAAAACGTCGAAACCTAACCTCCGCAGCCAGGCGCTCCTATCGGATCGAACAGAACGCTACGTTTGCAGGTCACTCAGTTCATTAGGTTTTATTGTGATAAGTTTTGTATTGTACTCCTACGTCTTCTGGTATTTCTCATTTAATGGTTTCACCTTATCTGTATCATTTTTGGATTTGTAAAGTACGAACAGGTACCCTTTTCAATAACATTTTTTCCGCATGAGAGGCTGTGCAAATGCCGATAAGATATGACATTCCAGTGGTATTCTCCGCTGAATATATCGCTTTTTCCATACATATTTGGCATGGTGTAAAGCGAATATTTGACTATCAGGTTTTGAATTAAAATGATAATTCTTGCCTACACTGCTCAAATATTGTATCTATGTAAAATATTAGTATGACGATGCGAGGGACCGGAAGATGATGAATAATTGTGGAGAGGCCTTAGCCCCGGAGTGGGACACTTTTAAGCGTTTAGCTATAGTTAATAAAGTAATTTCAAATATAAACAATGTATTGAAATAAAACCACTGATACAGATCTACTCGCGTTTATTTTACACATTAATTTGTCTCCCTGTGACCACAGACCCTGCAAAGGGGTCAAAACGTCAGGATTAACATTAAATCAAACTAATGTGTAAAATAAACGCGATTTGATCTGTCAATGTGGTTCCGTTTCAATGTGTTCGCGTAAACTTTAGAAAAAAATATACAGTGTACACAAAATTATTATACAATAAAAGTAATTGAATACTTGAACTCAAAGCTTCCAGAAAATAATGATAGACAGAATAACATGTACCTACTTGCGAACAACAGACGCCGGCGCCGCCGCGCCGTCGCGTCGTCGCTAATATTAAAAATAAAAGGTTTATTATAATCTAGGTACATAATATGTGTGCGATTATTTTTTTTAATCGGGCACTCTCGGCAGAATGCTTATGGGTGGATCGTATGGGTGATAGATAATCTGAAAAATATCCATGTCTTTAATGTTTTTTTTTAGATTGACCGCTATAATGTGTAGAATGTAGGAGAAATAATTCAAATAAATTAACCTGTTCATTCCATTATCTAAACAACATAATATGAAAAATCTTAAGAAAAAAAATTAAGGATCTTCTAATCTTAACTTATGTAGCAGTAGGAGAAAAAAACTTAAATATCAAAACTGGACTTGATAAACTAAAACAAAAAGAAGTAGACGTCGCAACCTCATTTCTCGCAAGTGTGAAATAAAATATCAACGAGGAAACGTTTGCACAAAGCAAAAGCTAAAAGCACATTGTCCTCTACGCACGTACAACACAGCCGACTCATCTGGGGATCAAAGTTTCCGCCACCCGGTCTAAATCTCGGTCGAGTTATAACTCTTCAGCAACTCGACGAATGACTAAACAACTACTGTGCTTCATATTGCGAAAAATCACGGGGAGAGAAGAGATAACAAACAGGGGCCCGCGGGGCGCGCGCTGCGGGCTGCGGGCGAGTCTTCGAAAACTTGACATTTGTTGGTGTTGTAAAAATATAATGGTATAACTTGTATTTTTACGAGCGCTAGAAGCCGCCGACGAGCGGCCCGGCCAAGATTAGCTTACAACTACAATCGAATTTGAATTCTATGCGACGCGGCCCTATTGGTTAGTTCTTTGCTTTGCCCGGGCGAAAACAGAAACATGGAATGTATAGCAGAAACGATTTATTTAAATAACACCGCTATTATTGTTTTTATCCGTGCATAGTTTTCGCAAGCGGTTCCTAAGAATATTTAAATAACACATTTTGTATTTACGGCTAAACCAAGTTTTAATGCTAAGTTACTATGTACTAAATTTTTATGGCCATATCATAACTTTCCATCAGGCGGACCGTATGCTACTCTGCCACCTAAGTTGTATAACATATTGTATTGTTTATGTACTAATTTATATTGCCAAGGCTTGTTAATCTTGCTACGGTATATTTTGGATGGGTAAATAATCTAGGTAATTATGTCCTTTCTTAATGCTTCATATAAAAGGTACCTGTGTATTTATAACAAGACAAATTAGGAATTATAAAAATAATAATTGATACCTACCTATATACATATTAATTACTACTTTTTTGATAAATAAATGTGATAAATCTTTTTATTGTCACATAAACTATTTTATTAAAATGTATTGATAATTGAAAAAATACATATATGTAATCTTTATTTTAGGGGTATTTAATTTTTATATTATAATTATTCGCCACTAAGCAAGACGCCACTCACCTGCTGGAGTAGAACTGCGAGACTCATAAACATCTCCAGTAATAGTGAGAGTGAGCGCTCCTAACTTCTTATATTAACCAGATTGATTTAATTTTGTCATTAAATTAAATTAACCAATTCGAAGTTTACTATAGTTTAAAAGCATTTCCAATATAATATAGGGCTGTTTCTGCCCGGGAGCGGAGCAGGCTCCGCGGCGGCCCGCTACAGAGAATAGATTCCTTTAGTCACATTTATGGCTAATATATTCATGAAAGTTTCACAAAAATATTTCTGCGCGCACTCGCGTCTGCTTTGTTATGAGCACGAGATAGACAAAACACATACATGCTCATACCAAGTTTATATTGAGACATGCCTTGTGTGTGTCGTCTTTTACATAAAATTGTTACTTTAACACGCGTTCTCACTTTAAAGCTACCGGGAGTGGATCTGTAAGACTGAAGTTTAAAAACATATAAATATTAAGGAGGAGAATTGTGAGAATAAACAATAAGGATCGTACCGTGAAAATTGCGATTCAAGATATTTTCTGTAGCAAAGAAATGTGTCTTGCATCGAAAATGGGAAAGCAAATGCGAAGAATGGGAGCCACGGCGTGGTGTTAAACATTCTCGGCGGTGCACCGAGTAGCGAAGTGGAATCAAATAGCGGGCGGGCACACGTCAGGGGCACGCGGCGCGTGGGCGGCGGCGCACGCGACGCGGCGCAATTTCCGCCCGCCCGCCGCACGCGCCCGCGCCAGCCCGCCCGACCAAGATCTCAATGCACGTTGCAATTCCAAATAGAAATCTGCCACATTCTTAACACGACTGCAACTTGCACACTTTACAACGCCAGATTAAAAGCGCGGCACTCATTATTTATTTACTAACATAGAGTTAAGGTATTAGTAGAGAGAAAAATATCGTTGATCATTTCACATAGAAGTAAGGTAGTAGTAGTTGGGCGGCATTGCTACAGGGATTCATTGCTCTCTATGACTGTGATTAATAGCAACATATGGCGCGACACTCAACACAAAAACTCAATGCAACATAAATGTTCTAAATAAATTAACAACCACAGAATGTGACTTTCTTAATACAATTTTTTACTTGCTTACCCCAAAAACGTATATCATGGACATATTGTCACATGATTACGTGGAGTTTACATATGAAAATACGATAATTAATATTTAAATATGGAGATATGGATTAACGAACGAGAGGCGATAAAACAACGTTGGAACATTTTTCATTGTCCGTTTATTTAGGGAAAGCGACCTCTATTCTCGCTCGGGAACAATTTAGGATATTGGGCAAAGCTTTCAAAAACATAAATATATATCTTTTTAATATTCTTTATGGGAGCGATGATTTTTTGTAGCCTGGTACCAGCATGAATGAGTTCTATTAGAACGTAACTCAGGAAAAAGGCACATGATACTGTGCCGACGACAGTCGACACGGCGTGACTTTGCTTATTTCGATGTTAACGAGTTTTTCCAGTCGGTATATGACATCTCGTAAATATACAAGTAGTAAATAGATATGTGATATAAGGGGACCTTTACATTAGCACATAGTAATACATTTGACAGTGAAGTGTGAAGTGAATGCGTTTCTAGAAATGTCATCTGAAATTTCTTTAGTCTTTATTGATTTCACTGCTAACGTTACTAAGGGTAACATTAGCAGTGAAATCAAAAATCGAAACCGAATGGTAGTGTCGTCCTCATCCACATACCTATATATAATTTTAAATACCTATACGGTATTCTACACTTACAAATTCTACACACCAGAACGTATCAAAATATAATACTTTTCCGTAATAATATATGGTAACAAACACATATGTTTATGAAGGTCTCCGGGTAACGATGAAAAGGTAAGTGCTCTAAGTCCGGCCGGCTCTATTTATTTGGGTGTGCCCCTTTCTTGGCTCGACTCAAGCTCGGAATGGATTTAATAATTATGGAGCAAAGAAGCGAAGCGTGTGGGGTCGCGGAAGGACGGAGTGGGGCAGGCGCGATTAAATCGCAGACGTTTCGGCATGTTACAGGAAGTGGGTCAAGCGGCGCCGCCCGACCAATTTATTGCGTTTCCTACCTAATTGCAACCGCCGGCAACGATTTTTTTCGATGATACAGTTAAACCATGCATCCGATCTGATTGAGTTAATTATCTGACGCTAATTATATTTCTCGTTTTAAAGCTCGCTTTTACAAAGAACGCACACAATAGAAAGAATGTCTAAAAGAAACAATCTTTTGCAGCACTGTTGGACAACGCTTTTATCGTCATTTATTAAGAAGGGTCGAGTCTGTTTGACGCAACAGTGAAAACTTGGCACTTAAATGATTAACAATTATTTTAAATCTTAACATTCAGAACGATATACTAAGTTAATCTATATGAAATGGATTATCAACAATATCGTTCTTATTCAGTTAAATATACGTTAGCGGTAAACTTTCCTTTTAACATATTCGAGAGCCGGGAAACTTTTATTTAGCTAACTCAACATAAGAAAACTAAACTAGCCCATAAAAAGGTCCGAAACTTCTTAACCTACAAACAAGCGCTCCAAACGAAATATTTTTGATGACTTTCATGTTCTATTTATAAACACGCAAAGTAGAACTACAGAAGGCGTAAACCTAATACCAATGTACTTCAAACTGTTACGGAAACAATACAGTTTCTAAAGAATCAACAGTGTATTTTCTGTAATAACTCTTTATAGAAGTATTAAGTATGATGTTGCGTGTGAATGTTATGAAACACTTAAAGGAGATGGGCGCGGCGCGTTAGTTGCGCGGAGGTCGCGGAGGCTCGACAAAGGCATACCATTAAAAGTTCTTTTTGCTCGGTAACGCCTGCCGTTCAGCCGGTGAAGTCTTAGCCTGCAATTATGGACGAGTGCCTTCAAATGAACGGAGCTCTCGAGCACGCCGAGCGCCGGCCGCTTCGACTCGCCCCCGCCCGCGCCCAATACGACGTCTTCCGCACTAACTGTGTTAATTTAATTGAATCCATTATTTCGCCAGACTAGTCTACAATCGAATATAAATGAGACACTCCACCGATATGTTAATTACAACTTAACTGTCCATAACAAACAGAACAAGTTAAGAGGAGTATTTGCGTTCGCAGTATTCCAACTTTACAGAGATTTCCCATTACTTTTGTTGATCTTATGGCAGATAATATTTACCCACTGTAAATTCCACTCGGAAAAAGAAACGTCTACGGAAAGATTTATTTTTCATGTATTATTCATTCACGTGTCTTCGAGAGTTTTCATTTCGACTTGATATTTCGACAGTGTGATAATGATATTTGTCATAAAAACCATTACGAGTATATCCATACCGCTTGGATGTGGATGCAGCTTGGATTTCGAATCCAAAACATAAAATGCTATTTGATATTACTTTAAGAGCATAGTAAATAAAGAACAATGACCTTTTAGTATTTTATAGTCAATTCTAAAAGGTTACGTTGTGCCCTATTTCATTGTTCTAAAGATACCAGAGATTACTATCGTCAAGTAGTCGTAGCATAGCGCCGGAGGAATTTTCTTAATCAACTCAGTATCCGCGAACAGCTCTTGCGAAAGTAAAATACCTACTTTAGAACTTCATAAATTTAATGGCAGCGATTTGTAGGCAATCAAACTAAGATTGTGAAAAGTGAAAATGCGGAGGGATCTAGTGCTGACATTACTTTGTCGGATTGGATACGCTAACATAACAGTAAAGTGTAACAGAGAAAATGGAGAACCGAGAACAAATGAATTAGTGCGATTAGAGAGACATCAATTAGGGAAACAATAAGCGAATGCGAATAAGTGCAGCGAAAGAAAATAGGAAAACATTAATGAATAATGAATGTGGGCAGTTATCTCGGTGTACGCTCTTTCGGCGAGATTAGTGTAAAATGCGCGACGGTCTGTGTATTCGAAGATATTGATTTTGGAAAACAGCCAAAAAACTCGTAGAGGCGGCACGCGTCAACTGGCGCTGGCCCGATCCCGACGTCAACCCTTTTACGAATATTAAATTCTGTTTTGCCACTTCGCGATTCCACATTTTCTCCGAAAAAATATGATCCGATACGTAAGGCCTTTGCATTATTCACTGTTTTCGGCGGCTCCCCCCAAAGCAGCCGCCGTTGCGTCTCAGTGTTGTGCTCGCACTAACATTACGCGATAAAAAATTGTTTCATAAGTATTAAAGAAAATGATGTTAAGTCTAAGTAGAAATTTTCCCTTTTTCAGTAACATATTGATTTTTAAAGTTGTTCGCGTAAACGTGTCACAGAGAAAGTCTCCACGTAATCACGGAGATCTGAGTCTTCCTGTGACGTCACGAAATGTCAGGATAAAATAAAGTGTTAAATAAATGCGAGTAGATTCGTATAGTGTTTCATTTGAATATTACAAACAGTTTATATGGAAAAGAATATAAGACACAACGCTTCGTATCAGGTCGTTTTTATTCAAGATCGTCTATATGTAAGATATCTAACATTACATTTTCGGTAAAAATATATTATGGCAAGCAATTAAGATATAGGATAACATTGATTTATGACGTGAATCAGTTTTTGCTTCGCATCACATTCAGCGTAACTATACTACGAATATGAATGAAAGCTTTACTTCAAAACTTATAACTAAGTTATTTTAGCAACGCACTATAATATAAAAGAGCTTCATCCGAGATGGGTTTAAATCTTGCACGGGACAGTTTTGTGTCTTCCTAAGATTTGTTTGTTGATAGGAAGCAAGATAAATGCAGCTATTGAATTTATTGTTGTCGCCACCGAGAGTTGCGATTTATCATATGTATTTCTGCCAGGTGTGAAATTAAATCGAATATTTCAATAGATTTTTACGAAAACAACATACTTTTAAAATAAATATGTCAGTTTTCAGAAACTAGATGTATTACCTAATCGTTTTTAAGCAGACAGACATATTGCTATTTTAAAAAGGAGTAGTTAGTGTTAGGGTACTAACATTTAAATGAAATTGGAAAATACCGCATGTTTTGGCATTAGTGTTGGGATAAAAGTCAAAAGTAATTTTTTTTTATTCAAATAAACTTACGAAAAGTGCTTTTGAATCGTCCATACATTTTTTACCTACTACCCATTCAGGATGTCTTTTTTTTAGCTGTGGTGAAGAATGGGCGCAAGAATCTCCACAGCTTTAAGAGCCCTATTACAAATCACCACTCTGCCCCACGTATTAATGAACAAAGTGTAAGCTTGGAGTAGTTACTCCGTGTTATTTCTCTTTTAGTCTAATATGAAATGCATATTAACGTGTCTTAAATTTGTCATATGGCAAAATTACACAGTCAGGTCATAAGTATTGTCACACAGTAAAAACTTTTCTTTTAGAATGCTGGCCACAAAAAAGTTTGTTGAATTCGAATTTCGAATTGTTCATGAAAATAAAAATGTATACTTTTTAGAATTTTACTCATTTTTAAATATGGAGTGGACGCTTAAAGAAGACCGTGTTGCAGTTATTGCGTTGCATCGTTGCGGTTAAGCGCCAATTCAAATTTATGACATACTGAAAAATTTTAATTTAACCAAAAGATTCGTTTATCGTACCATCAAACGATACAATGAAGACTCTAGTGTAGATGACAGGTCAAGAAGTGGTCGCCCTCGGTCTGTTAGGACTCCAGAAGTGATAAAAGCTGTGAAGGCGCGAATTCAAAGAAATCCCAAACGTAAGCAGAAACTGTTGGCCCTTCAGATGGGGTTAAGCAGAACCACGGTAAAAAGGGTGTTAAATGAAGACTTAGGGCTTCGGGCATATCGAAGAAAAACAGGACATCGTTTGAATGCTCGTCTAATGGACCTGACACTGAAGAGATGCCGCGCTTTGTTGAAGCGGTACGCGGGAAAAAAATATCGGGAAATGCTTTTTTAGGATGAAAAAATTTTTACCGTAGAAGAGAGCTACAACAAACAAAATGATAAGGTGTATGCACACAGTAGTGAAGAAGCGAGCAACCGTATCCCGCGTGTCCAACGAGGTGATTTTCCATCCTCGCTCATGGTATGGTTGGGAGTTTCTTATTGGGGCTTAACAGAGGTACATTTTTGTGAGAAAGGTGTAAAAACGAATGCAGTTGTGTATCAAAATACAGTCCTGACGAACCTTGTGGAACCTGTTTCTCATACCATGTTCAATAACAGGCACTGGGTATTCCAACAAGATTCGGCGCCAGCTCATAGAGCGAAGAGCACACAAGACTGGCTGGCGGCGCGTGAAATCGACTTCATCCGGCACGAAGACTGGCCCTCCTCCAGTCCAGATTTGAGTCCGTTAGATTACAAGATATGCCATACACTTGGAGGAAAAGGCGTGCTCAAAGCCTCATCCCAATTTGGAGTCACTCAAGACATCCTTGATTAAGGCAGCCGCCGATATTGACATGGACCTCGTTCGTGCTGCGATAGACGACTGGCGCAGATTGAAGGCCTGTATTTAAAATCACGTAGGTCATTTTGAATAAACTTTATTGTCATAAGAATCTATGTTTTGTTAAGTTCATTTTAGTATATAAATGGTTACATAATGAATAAACTTGTCTCAATTATTTTATATTAAACATGTGACAGAATTTATGACCTGACTGTGTATTATTATTATTTTTTTAAGTTAAAAGGAGGCGATTTGGAATGCTCTCTAAAATAAATCATAGCCAAAGCTAAGGTTCGAATATTAAGAAAAAAAAAAAATTATAAATAATATTCAAAAAAACCTTAGGTGTATAGAAAAACGAGAATTTATAAAAGATATCTGTGAGAGCTTTTTTAATAACTTGATCAATCCCGCAGATTAATAATAATTAGATATCAGAACTCTTTACCGCGCAAATCCGACTCGCACTTAAATTAATACGAAATTAACATTACTTAACTAAAAATTAAATTAACATTAATAAACATTACATTTACTATATTGCATAAAGCCAATACAATAAGCCAATATACATTCATAGCGTTTCGACACAGTGTTTTTATCATACGATAGCTCATAATAACGAAACAATACTCGTGGTAATTTATATTTTCCAACATGCGAACATTCACTTCAACCTCTTTATCGCTCATAATCAAGTATACCTACCAAGAAAATGCAATAACATTAAAGGCCTATAACAAATATAGGTTTCGTGATGAAATCGTAAACTTTTATTATTGTGAGTTATTTACATAGCATAACTTTCGGCCGAGAATTCATAAATTATAAATTTTTATTTCTTAACTCCTAACGATGAATACAAAATTCTTTTGTAGATACCGCGCCAGATAAATAGATTATGAATTTTCATTTCAGAGTTCAAATTGCTTGAACCTTTAATTACTTTAAGGAAACTTGTACAAACGCGCTCTCTGGGAAAGGGTTAATCCGAGCTTTGCTGCTAAAATAGAACATTTGCTTGATTAAAGACAAGAGACGCTGACTTTCTTAAAGGGTGTTAGTATTTTACGAGCATCATCCACTCTCCATAGAGGCAGACATCAAACGGTTAGGGTAATGTACTTAGCTACACTTCATTCGCTTTCCGAATAAAACAAAAGAAAAACACAACGTCCATATAAGTATTATGTTTGCTTGTAGGGGTTCACGTATCTTCAAAGAATAACTGAAGACTGACTGCCTGCGAAGTTTTCTGTCGCATGAGCGTCTCTACTTTTCTCTATGAGCGAGTCCGTTTCCGTTTATCTTTGGTTCTTTTTTGTTAGCGTCAGTTTCTTTCGTTTCTTATATTTTGCTGTTGCATTCGCCGCATCGGAAGAGGGTTTCGCTACGCCTTTGGGACGCAGCGAACAGACATCGGACATTTTGATTTTACCTTTGTGTCGTCTAGGTGCATTGCCGATTAACAAGACAAAATGGGAACGGGTCATTAAAATGTACAAGTTCAGCTTGTGCCGTGTAAACATAATCGAAGCATATTCATGTTTCGAATTGTTAATTGATACACTGCTGAATTCGGTCTTAAATTGGTGTAAATCCTCAAGGCGCAGATGATCGCAGCCGAGTGGCGGCTCTCGACGTGCCTCCTCCAATTACTTTAATTAAAACAATACCACGGCACCAGCGCTCCGTTGAGTCACTGCGTCTGTTTCCCATTTCCCTATTTAAATACGAAAACGAGCTCTCAGCGCGCTTAGCATGCAAGATGTTGCTATTCACTGCTGTGGGAACCGACGCCCAACTACAACTAGACAATATCTTGTATCAGTCTAATTGTAAAGATAAACGTACACCTGGCTTCCGTGTTACTAGGTTTGTTTTTATTCTAAGATAAAAATGTATTATAAGACACGATTGTAAAATGAAAACTTTTATTTGTATGAACCCATTCGAGCTCTTTCACTTTCCTTTTGTTACGGTAAAAGTAAAGTCTTGACATTAATATGAGATATAAATAAACATATAAAGATAGGATAAATGACGACTTCCGTAGCCGAGTGGCTTGCACGCCGGACTTTAGGCGGCGCTAACTCTGAGGTCCCGGGTTCGATTCCCGGTCGGGTCAATGTCGAAAACGAACTTTTCGATATTGTGTCGGGTCTGGGTGGTTGTAGTACCGTCGTTGTTTCTGATTTCCATGGAACGAGTGCTTTAGCTACTTACCTTGGGATCAGAACAATGTATGTGATGTTGTCTAAATATTTATATTTATTTATTTATTTATAAATAATAATAATAATCATCATCGGACTAAGATAGGCCGATGATGATGATGATGATGATGATAAATAAACAGATTATTATTAATATGTAGAACATTGACAAGTTTAAAGCCGCGTAAAATCCGTCCGATGATTATATTAATATATATTTGGCTCTTTATTAGATAATTAAAAATCAGGCGTTACTTGGCGAAAAACATGACAATCAAAATTGCCCTTACTATGTGATCTTTAATGCGCTTGGAAACAGGTGAGAACTTCAATTTAAGTCAATTAAATTCTATTGGACAAAACAATCAACTTAATAGCTATATATTATTAAATAAAGTTCAAAGTTTCCATGAGTTAACACAAGCTTAGAACAAGATAGAACTCGTAAAGTACTTGGTGCCAAACTTGCATGAGAAGCTATAATACCGATTCATTGAACTTAGTGCAAAGTAAAATGTGAGCTGACTATTCAGAACCGTTTTTCGTAGCAATCATCTATGTCTCAGCTCTTAAGCGAGCGGTTCGAAAATCGATTAGGGAGTCGGGTTGATTCAGCGACTTCGAAGCTAGTAATTTACTCTCGAGTTGGCTGAAGGCGACACCTGTCGAGCGAAGTGACGGTTGATAATGCGACGCGGGCGCCATTCATGCGCAGCCGAGCGCGAGCCCGCTCGCAGCCGCCCGCGCCTACTGCCCAGCTCACAATTGAACCAATGCTGCTAATTACCAAAAATCAACTTGTAAGCTTCAAATTACGAATGCGCTTCCGCGCCCCAGAGGTTAAACTCAACATTTATCAAGAAACTTCTTGCTGAGGTAATATAAAGCTGGCTAAATCTCAACATCATCTGCGGGATTAGAGTTTCCACGAAGACGATAGCGGGTCGCGTCGCGAGGGCGCGGCACCACGACACAGCACATCTCCGCCAACTTTACCAACTTTCTTAAGGGCGGTTAGCGAAGTTTGACGTGCACGCGCTCGCACCGTAAGCTCTGGGATTCGATACTTACTAACTAAGCCAATACAAACCGCTGGCCACGCAATTTCTAATATAAAAAATAAACACTACAAAATGGCGTCGCGGAGAAAATAGAGCCGGCAGAGTGTAAATATGCATCTAAAGGACTTTGATCCTCTATTTTAAAATGAAAATATACGTTGAAACGTAATTATTCATAGTTATCTTAATCGTGGTCGCGAAAGCACTCGACTGTGTTATTAAAAGGCGGTGGCGGCGGGCAGGTGAGTCAAGGGGAAGGGCGAGTATAATGTCTACTTTTGTGTAAGGGCACGCGGCGGACGGCAGCGGCAGCGGCACCTACCTCGAGCTTTATGAGTTTAATCAAAACGTTTTAGGGGCGTCACGGACTGCTCTAACGGCTGATTGTATGAGCGGAACATGTGTGCTGACCCGTGCGATCTGATGTTCTCTAGATACAAATACACACTAAAACAGAAGTGTTACAAAGTGTCACTCTTTAGTATATTTTTGAAAGGACGATCACGCCAGAACTGGTTTAGGGTTGATATCGTTATGTCTAACACAACAAAACTTTTACATAGTTACTCCCTATTAAGATTATAAAATTGTTTATAAAGTCCTTGATGAGAAAGAATTCAAGGTCTTCTATAAATAAAGTACAGCACTTTAATTTTTTTATAATAGTGGCCAACAATTTTGTTTATAGGCTTCTACGCAGTCAACGTAAGCCGCAGTCGGGGAAGGTATATTTAAAAACCCGTCCCATCCGAAATGGGACGTAACTGGAGTCGTATAACACAGCAATGGATATTGGCTCACATCAATGTCCGCACAGCATGTAAATTTATGCGCTTATCTCAGCGGGCCCGGCAGCAGTAATTCTTTTCTAAGCAGCGCGTAAAGTTATTCAAAATATGTATAAGTTACGTCCTAAGCTGGTCGTAAAACGGTATTACAAACGTTATGAAGGCTTGGGTTCGGCCGGATCTCATCACTTAGGGTTGTGCGCCAAAGACGACTACCTTTCAATAAACCCATAAAATTGCCTCATCCGTGCGAGTTTGGGCCCGCCTCCGCCCGGCTGCTCGTTGCTAACAATACACACGTCAATATTAAATTTTAGCGGAGGTAACAATATATCGACGCTCAACTTTTTTAAGAGTAATATCCATCGTCGAGCTCCTGGCGTTCGTCTCGAGATGAAAAATGTTTTCTTGGGGAACCGTCGTCGAATATTCATGCACCGGTAGCGAGTTCATAAATTATTGACGTCATCAATGTTACCGAGAGGACAAATCTGTTGATTTAGAATGTTTTTATACGCCGTTGAATAATTCAAAGCATAATGAACGACTAGCTTGCTGGCAGTAATTAATTTATTAAGGTAAATATTAACTTATTTTCATTAGTCCGACAGAGTTGAATTAATTTAATATATTGTGTGTATGACTGAAAATTAAGTTAATGCTATCCACGTCGTATTGATTTTGGGTTTACCGCATTTGTGAACAATATATGAAAGCAATGGATAGCGAGAGCTTAAAATGCGTTGATGTTTCAAAAGCAATGAATATTCATCAGTGACAGGTAGGCATGTAATAAATTGCTTTTTTGACTTTAAATAACTTGACTTGCATGTGTGTTTTTTAAAATAATTATGATTTTAAAGTAAGTATTTGTTGTCACTATGCAGTTTCAGATGAAGTTAGCAAGTTTAAGTAAAACCTTATACATTTAAGTCACTGATTTTAGTATCACCATGTTATCACCTTATCCGTTATCGCATAGGCATCATATAGCTAAAGTTACGTCAAAAGTTAAAGTTATGTCAAAGTTACCCGTTGAATAAACAATTGTCAGAAAATTTCAGTAAACACGTAAATAGCGCTCTTTATTGCTCGATGTAGGTGTGGAACTCACGACTTGCACTGCAACATTTAATTTGCTTGTAATATACGTTTAGTCTTACTTCTTCTAATATAAGTAACATTATAGTTTTAAAGTAAACGCACTTACTTATCAGATGCCATACATGAACATGCGCCCATGGCTTACAGGCGTTTGCGGTCGGACACACCGGAGAACAAAACAAGAAATTGCTTAAAAATACGAACATAATACGTACTATTTACAAACGAAAATTGAGTATAATGGTATATTACTCGTATATAAAAAAAAGAATGTCTTTTTCATTCTTTTATTCATTTCATTTGCTCAATGAACCCAATGATTTACGGCTAAGAGGAGCCTCGGTCTATGTCCTGCGGTAAGACATATACCGCACATGAACCCAGCAACACCACAAGGTTCCTAATATACCACATGATGACTCACTCGCACTTTTTCGCAAAACATTACAGCCGTCAGAGAGTGGGTGGAAAAACGCGCCCGCGCCGTACACGTGTCACAGGCCTTAATATTTTAAAGAAAATAATCTACATTACCGCAATTTGCGGTAGATGAAAGATTTGTTTTACACGACAGTATAGATCAAGTTTAGTTAGTTCATCCTTTTATTTTTTGGTTAGTTCTCTGTCTCGTTTTTCTACAATTAAAAGCGAAATTCTCACTTACTAATTAAATAAAATCTTAATTTAAATCTCAGGAACTATATCAGATACATAAGATCGCAACCAGAACGTGCTAGCCGCTGCGCCACCGCGCTGCTCCATGAGCTTCAAACACGGATGGCAACGTCATACAAAATTCTGGCGCAGCTTGCGTGTGACACACTTTTGCGTGGCGGCAATGAGACGGGCCCGGGGTCGGGGCATGCATGTTAGATGACCGCTGTCTGCGATGGCCAGCTGCCGAACAACTAATTTTTAAAGCATATTGTAGAAGGTTGCATGTATTAGTTCATGGTAAACTGATTAATAATCGGTTTTAATTTGTATACGACGCAAATACAGGCAACGTCAAATTAAAACCAGTAATCATACATTTCTTAAAACTTAACTAATCGTTATTTAGATTGCGTTTTAATAAGACTTCTATACATATTTATTTATTTACCTAATAGACTCTAAGTGCACTGAACGGTTAGGTTAACGGTGACTTTCATCATCATCATGAATATAGCAGATCGGGCCCTAGCTCGCCATGTTGGTTTGTTTCAACGAATTATACGACAACTGTGACCTACGGCCGACGTGCCATTCGCAGCACTGTAATTAACGCAGCAACCGTAAACAGTATAAAAATATTCAACTAAGCCTTTTTAATTAGCTGATGGCAGCCACATGATAGTAATGGCAAGTATAAGCTGCAGGTAACAAATCACATATTACGCTGAGGCAGGGCGCGCGTGACACACATCCGCGCGGCGGTAATGAGGCTGGCGCAGGGCGGGCGCGCGCGGGGCGGGCGCGGGTGCGGGCGCATGCATGTTGGATGAGCGCGCCCGCGCTGCACAGGTGTCGCCCGCCTTATTTGCGATGCACGCCGCTTGCTGCAATTTGCAAGGATGCTGGAATTTTTCGCGAAACAACTATGGTGCCACAGCGAAAATATCCGATTTTTATCTTATTTATGTTTTGCTCAGGAAGTCTTCGTTTTTCGCGTTATAAATATTAATAAAAAAGAATTTTGGAATTACAATAATTAATAACACAACAGTGATTTCTCTATAGCTTTTCTTTTATATTACCTGATGATATATGACAATAAAGCCGAAGGTGGAAGCACACTTCATCCGGAATCTACATACACCTACCTACACAAAGCAATATTCAAAACTGTAAGGGGGTTATACTCGTATAGTTATAATACTTCAGTTGAGTTTATCTCCAAGCCTCTAAGCAGTGATGTTAAGCAAATTTAAAAAAACCCGAAATAAATGTTTTTACAAACAACTTTAACATTAACTAACTTTAACATTATAATTTAAATTTCGAGCCAAAATGTACGTATTACAAATAAAAAGGTTGCCAACTATGAGCGTAAATTGAACTAATGAGGGAAAGTTATTATATGCTCAAAGTTTCGGCGAAATAACCATGTTCAGAGTGCCATAACACATCTGCGAGTATGACTAGGATGAAATTTTTATCATAAAACCTAATATGATTTTACCGCAGGGCAAAGGTCTACTTAAGCCACTCCTCCAATACCCGCCCTGTGCTATTGTGTCACACTCTCTTAATAGTTTATTTTTTCATCTTTTTACTATATAGTTACCTTTTTTTAAAGTTTCATAGTTTGTTATATATTTTTATATACAATTGTTTACTAGTTTTATAGGAGTTCAGCTCATCACGAAATCTGGTACGTTGCAAACGTATAGGTAAAAGTGAGGGTAAACAATGTTTTAGTTTAGGTGCTTACCTTAAAAAAGTTTAAACGGGAATTACGCAAACTAATTAGTTATGATATTAAAGGCATATCTTTTTTATACCCGACGTTTTGACCGTGTTGCACCGGCCGTGGTCGCGGGCTTAGTGCTGTCGCGATATCTACCTTCGCTAATTTGTTTGCGTTAATCAGCGTTTTAATTGCTTTGGTTATAATTATAACGCCTCGGTGGCCGAGTGGCAAAGCGCTCGAGTCGATACCCGAAGGTCCTGGAGTCAATTACCAGATCGGAAAGCAAACTGTGTTTCGGATTTTTCGAGGCATAGCCCCGGGTTTGTGATCACCAACCCGCATTTAAGACAAGAATGGTGATTAAGCCATTACCCATAAATTGTAGTGGTGACTTGATTTCAATGATGGAAGCCTTTTCCCAGCAGTGGGACAGTTATAATTATAACTTAACTTAACTAATTATTTACTTACTTATAATGAACCGCGAAAGGTTACAAGCGTATAAGTAAGCTCAATCACAGAAGTCTTTTTTTAAACAGCCGTGGTTCTGTCTCCTGTTCGGAATGCAGCCGACAGAAGAGTCCAGCTAGTATCCGGCCCTATTCACGTGAGCTGTGCAGCCTTTGCAGAAATATCCTTTGACTTTCAGAGCTTTCAGAGGGCTGATTTCACATAACTCAGACCATCGTACTAATAAACAGAGATAAGCTTCGAATAGTTATTGCGTGTTTTGTTTGTCTCTTTTATTCTTATTTGAAATGAAGTTTACAGTTCGTACATGACGGGACCAAAACACGGAATATCCATTCCAAGCTTATACTCTGTTTATTAAATGTAATACCTTGTATTTAATAGCCTTACTAATAAGTAAGGCTCAGAAATAGATTACAAATCTGTTTTCAAAATGTCAAAATTTCACCCTAAAAAGAGACAAAATTAGCACTTGTTTCCAAAGTGCCTTCGTAAAATACGGTATCAGATAGATAAGTTTTATATGAAGATACAGACGATAAGCATCCTTTAGTAAAACTCAAGATCAGGGCTTTGACAATTGGTCGAAACCAAGACAGGTAAGTAGGGGCGTTATAAATGAGGGTACATATTTATGAGATTTCGTTTAAGGCATATTGTAGTAGGTATCCTTTCCTCAGATAGCAATTGCTCCTTCAGGCGTTTTCTATGCGACGAGTAACTTAATTTACTACAAAAAATATATTTTGAGATTTGATCTCTATTTTTAAAATATATAGAAACATATACCCGATATATAAGAGAGTAAGCCGGATGCTCTTATTTATTTTACTTATAGACTTATTTTTGGATTACCTGTATATCAGGAACTGAAGATAATATGATAAGTTTAGGGTAACGAAGTTAACTTTATGATCAAGGAAAAAGCGCCACAAAAACATCAGTAATAAACTACCACAGATTTAGTTATTTAACAGATGAGATTATTTGGAGAAAAAGGCAAAGTTTAATAAAAAGAGACTTCAAAAGAATTAAGGGTTAGAATTTTTAGGAATAAAAGCGAATATATAAAAGCACAGAACTAATTAACAATTCGATTTCTATATAAAAAAGTTTCGTTGTGTTATTCTGCAAAGTTTTCATTTAAAAGTTGGTCTCAACTTTCAATTGATGATAGCAATGTTTAAGTTTTCTTATTTACAGTAATATTGTTATGATAGTACTAAAATTAAGTTGAAAGAAAATGTATGTGCAATATAAAATTTGAGGACGAACGAATATAAGTTGTAGGATGTAAAAGATTTAAATTGTTAATTAAACAATGTAAAATAGCGAATCCCTGGGTTTAACTCGATCCTATATAAATGAAATGAATCTAGATACGATCGCTACGCCACAAGAAACAGATACTATACTACGGATTTGGCTACGAACCGAGCACATTGCTACGAGTTCAGGCACAAAGACTATACAACTTACCTTACAAAATAACACTTTGAGACAGCGTTATTCATACTTGATTGGTTCAACAGTATTATTAAATAAACTCGTTAAAGAGTAAAACATTTGTAAATCTTTTCATCATTATTGTAGACTACAAAATCGCTACGATTGTCGCTACGACATCGACAAGAACAAACTACGACGATAGCTACGAACCTACCAACAGCTAAACACACAATATCTACAGACCGCCATTTCTATGAAAATTTAGTGATACTTATACAATTAAATACTTGCATAGTCAGTCCAATACCTTATTTATTAGTTAGTCCTACAGTATTCTGTACGAGTAAAGACTGACAAGTATTTTGTAAATGTTTAATTTGACCACACTCTTTGTAATGTTACGAGTAGGTACTTTTTGCATTAATACATTTATGGATCTAGGATAGAAGATTTCTTTTAAATGCTTACACGACCATAAAACAAAATGGGAAATATTTTTTTTGTATTACAAAATTAATATTTGGTCAGCAAAATTATTATTTGGTCAGCAGAATTATACAATCGGTCAGCATAAGAAATCCTTACTGTTGGTTAGGTTAAGTTATTTTTTTTCCCGAGCGAAGCGCAGCGTAGCGAGGGCCAGTCACGGAGGGGGAGAGGCATAAGACTGCTGTTCATAATGATATAAGTTGCAGACTGATTTAGAAATATTTGCTGACCATAAGTTGCTGCCCAACTAGCATTTTTTGCTAACAAAAATACGAATACTTTGCTAACCGTTTAAATAACATCCAAACAAAATAGGAAAATATTGTTCAATTGAATGATAATTCTGTGAAACGCTTACGCTATTCGATCGTTAGGTATTAAAGTTTTAATGAAAAATATTTATTACAGAAAAGTACGAAGCACAAGAAATAGAAAACAGCTATCGGGAAAGCTTCATCAAAACTCAAAGCTGCTGGATCATTCTTAGCCGCCATCGGGAAAACGTAAAAAACTTTAGACTGTATCGAAGTTTTACGACGGCCAGAGATTCGAGTAGAGGATTCGTTTAGAACAAGGTAGGAAGACAAATTAAAAGAGCACTGGAACGCTAATTCCATTACGATTCGATGGACGGCAAAAGTCGGCTGCGTCGCGTTCAAAGCCGGTGAAACGTAATTGCGACTCCACTAAGCTAGGCTCCGCGCGGCCCGATACGGACGAAAGGGGACTCCTCTGTAACGGCTGATATAAAAGCGGCAATAAATTTAACAGGATGAACGCACTACTTACACAGAGAGCGCGGACGCCGCCGGTGGCCGTAACGAGGGGCAGCGGCCACGCAACCGCCGACCTGTGTTTTAACCCCCTGCCAGCCCCCACTCTCACCCGCGCCGGTTGCTTTACGCACGGCCGACGTGTTTTTGTCTTTAAATGAATTACCAGATTATGACCGGATTATATTAATACAGCTGCAGCGAAATAATGACTTTAGAAGTACAGTAAAGAATAATACAAAAAAAATATTATACAGTATTTTCTTCTGAGAACCACTCTTTCAATAATAGGAATCTTTTTAGTAAACTTTTGGATCTAATTAGCTATCTCTTGTAGAAGAAGAAAGTACAGAATTAAAATATAAATGTATTGTGGCTTGTTAGGTTTATTTAAATTGCTTGTTTCGCTGACTATAGATAATCATATAAGACAGGTCTGGCTTCCAGTAAAATGTTTTACTTGGACAACAAGTAAAGTATGGTGTGTATGTACAGATTTTGTTTTTAGTAAATAAATAAATAATAAATAAATTAAACACTTATACAATATTAGTACAGCTAACGAAAAATAAAATAGATTTTTACATTCAGCATTAGTACTTAGCGCAAATCAATTACGTTCGTGTAAACAACATCTGTCTTAGAATTGATGCTATATTGTTACAAACAATACAAAAAATACCGGGGCAGAATTTTGTATATATTTGAAATGTTGGTCATAACATATAATTGTATCATCAAAAACAATGCACAGAAACGCATTAAAGCCTTAAGATAAGCTTCTCTTATGAGAATTTTGTTTAAACACTCCCCTTATCCTCATAAAACAAGAGATTTTCCCTTAATGTAGAATATTCCGTGCGTCACAAAATGTAACGGCTGAATGTGATCGTTACACTAGCCTTAATTTTGTTTTCCGTCAGCGAGACTTTTTGTCGTGTTTACTGTTTGTGTAACAAAGACTGAAAAGAACAAACAATGCAGAAGAAAACAATCGCCACGTCAAATAAAAGGGACTGAAAGAAAATAGTTAATGTCGTTATTTTGGATACACATGTTTATTGCTATGAAACATGGCAGCCTCATAACAATCCCTTTCACTCTCCACAAATTGGAAGGAGCGCGTAAAGGAAAACATGGTCATAAATAAAACTGGCAGATCAACTAGATAGACGGCCATTACCCGAGATAAGCACGACTTATATACGCGATACTTTCTTCTCTTCGGCAGATTAACGGTAAGGGACTGCGTTTGTTTGCAGATATCGACGAGGAAGCATTTTGGCGAGTCACAGCCCGAAAATTTATTGTGGTGTTCGGGGAGATATCTTCTTACGGACTCATTAAAAAGGAGACGCGTCGTACATAAATCAGGAGAAGGCGTCGGGCTCCGCGCTGCCGGCCGGCCGCGGCGCAGCGCGGGCGTGGCGCGGGCGCTGCGCGGCACGGCCTTATCTGCACGGAGCGCCGGCAATAGGCGCTATCCGGTTCCGTCGTCGCCGCGCCACCGCCTCCATTGTACCTTCGAACAGCGCAGCCGTTCGCTATCAAATACCCGACCATCTAAACTTCGTTACATTATCCCCTTACTTGATTAGTCGCTGCCGAACCGGCTGTCTTTTACCATTTTTTAATTGAACTATAGATGGATGCGTTCCATTTCGTTAAGTTGATTCTTGTTGATCTTCTCGATTTTTATATTTACTTTTTATATTTAAATTTAAGAGCTAAGAGTATCATTTAACACCTAATTATTTTAAATCGTGATGAATTACAATATGATGCTGTATCATTTTTGTTTATAAACATAGTCAAAGATTTTTTAGTCCACGTTCTGTAATAGCAAAACGCTTTTGGTATTTTTTCTTTTATCAGTTCAAACCTTTATTAAAGCTATTCATACAATATTGAAAGATACGAACACATTATTAGCATAAACTTTAACCACGTTACATTTCGGGTCATTCGTTAGTAACATCAATATTTCAGGTGTCCTATTTACAGAAGTCTAAAAATATACGTATTTCTCGACAATCCAAAAATCACTGAACGTTTGTTAAGCTCGAGGAGAGACCGCGAAAGCCAATCACTTTGTTGTCAATACGAAAATTCGCTTACGGATATTTTACAGGGTTCGCATACGTCGGAGTGGATCCCCCTCTTTCGTTCGAAACATATAACAGACTTTGTAGGAACGATCGCAATAAATATTATCATATTAGGTGAATATTACCTGTACCTACGCTCCGCGAAAGCAATAAATATTTAAAATAGAATTATTGTTATACTTACTGTGTCTGTATTTTATTGTATGTTTTTAATCTAATTTTCTTTTCGGAGTTGTTGCAACAAATACTTTAAGTGGCAACATGTGCATATGTGCAACAGTGTACATTGCAATATCAGTTTGCCCTACTAACTTGCCTTGTTTATTGAGCTACGAGTACCATACTATTTATAAACTTATAGCATTAACTTTTTAACTATACTTCAGCATATTTTAAATTTTAAAATTGTTTCTATCAATTAAAGAAGCTCTTTGATCAAATTAAAACTGTACAAAATGTACAGCTACGAGACAAAAGCTACAGGCAGTAGATTATCAAATAAAATAACACTTTAGCGAGCGTCTCTTCTAGTTCACCGGACCAGGAAGATCCTAACTTTTC
Organism: Eudonia truncicolella; assembly: GCA_949315975.1. Lineage (NCBI taxonomy): Eukaryota > Metazoa > Arthropoda > Insecta > Lepidoptera > Crambidae > Eudonia > Eudonia truncicolella. The sequence continues at coordinate 8,280,877 of OX438828.1, read as the reverse complement.
GGGGCGCCCTGAAAATTTCCAACATTACAGCCACCCGCTCCCCTTGAATTATTGGACTTACACACCTAGTAACACGTCGATGTGAGAGCAAAGTTCTGTTTCTTGTTTGCATGGACTTGCTAGTGCAGCTATTTTAGTAGCTGGGTATCTATTTTCGCTGGGAATTATCTTGCAGAATGGTTTTGGTATTATCGAAGCATTTTGATAGGTGAATGCGTTTACATCGCAATGAAATTTGGGTAGTGTTTGGTAAATTGGCAGGTGGCGTCAGGGCCGCGAGCCGACGCTCGCAGCGGCGTGTATGCGTGCGCGAGCTTACTCAGCCGTCGTCTGAACAAGTGTCAATAATTGGCGCGCAGAGAGTACCGCCATGCGGCATCGTGCGCTTTCTGCCGGTACCGACTTTAATTGACTGGTAATTTCAATCAATACGCATCGGCGAGTTCACGAAACGGCACTATTCTCTGAGCTGTTTCTGCTGTAATGGTACCCAATATTCACTCAAAATGTCGTTGGCAGCTCGCTCGCCGTGAATTTACGACACTGAGGACGACCAATAAATGCAAATTTTATTGTTTATGGCAGATTTAACGGCACTGAACTCTTTTACCGATGCCGTAAAGTGGTCCTTGCATTGCCGGCGGACAAATCTGCCCGCATTAAACGTGCATATGGAACGAACACAAAAGAGCAAATGGCGCCAAGTAAACACGCTGTAAAATAAAAAGTATCCGGCATTATTTAAAAAGTTAAATCATAAAATATAGCCGCGCTACAACACTTCATTCAGCTTTATGACTTTAGTGAGACAAATGTTTACGACTCTTCTGTAAACAATGTGATGTAATGGTTTACAATTACAGTTATTTTGTGTTTTCATTGAATGTTATTTAACGACAAAGTGCTTATTATTGTAAATAGACAGAGTAAGTAAATACATTTTAATCCTCATTAAGCTCAAAGATGAATCCGTCAGTAGTTCTTATCATTTGTACGTTATAAACAACACAAAAAGACGTAGCCAGGAGGTGGGCCTTTTCGTCTTTGTAACTGCTAATAAGGGTTGATGGAGGCGAGGCGGCATCTGGAGGCAGGGAGACGGAGATACAAAGAGCGCGGTCTGCCCGAGTACTGATAAGGCTATTAAAAGTTACGCTCACAGACCACCGGCTGGATTCAACAGATACTACTGCGCACCGAGCGATACTAAAGAAAACCTTTCGCGGAAAAACAAACTCCGTAAAAACGACGCCACCGGAGATCGCAATAACAGGGAGCGCGTCTAAACGTTAACATCCGCGGTAATGTTGCTGCCGAAGCGAAAGTACTCTTCCACGAGATATTGCGCGTTTGTTTAAGGTACGTACCAGCTCACTGGCTCGAATTTTATTCGATCACATAACTAATTTTGTTCCGGTGAACAAACTTGTTTAAAGTAAAACTAAAATTTGATATAACTTTCGTTGAGTCTTCCTTGGCTATGAGCCGCGAGTAATTCGGCTTAGGACGTTGTTAATGTATATATGCGAATGATGGTTTTATTTTACTTATTATTATTATGAGCCTGTAGTGTCCCACTGCAGGGCAAGGCCTCCCTACCCTTTTTCCATCTTGTTCTATTTGAAGCAACAAGTGACCAATCTTTTAGATGGGAGTCAAGGTCGTCCCGCCATCTCCTTTTTGGTCTGCCGCGACGTCGTATTCGGTTTTGTGGGACCTATTCAGTAGTTACCTTGGCCCACCGTTCCTCCGACATGCGACAGACATATCCTGCCCAGTCCCACTTTAGCATGGCAGCTTTTTGTGTGACATCAGCAATTTTTGTTTTTGAGCGTAGTATAGTGTTCCTGACGTGATCTGTAAGTTTCACGCCAAGTATTAAATTAGAATTAAAGAATTAAATTATTATTACTTATTTAAGTTTAATAGAATTTGTTAATTGCACTTGTTGATGATTTGACGACATGGTTTGCAATTTTGTAACAGACAATACTTTAGCAACAGATAAAAATACGCAAAACGGAGGGTCTCGGTCCGAGGCGTTCTTCTAGTGACATTACGCGTCACACGTACACGCACGGTTACATCGCCGCCAGCTATAAAACACGCCGTGTGAACTAGAACAAAAGACACGTGCAGGAGAATTTTGTTCAAAGCAATTATAGTGAATAGTGCTCACTTCAGCGACGGTAGAAATTCGCGTATAAATCGCGTCACAGACCACAAACAAAAACGTGCATGTGGACCGGCGCCCATTATTCTCGACTGCATAATCGCTTCGTCCGACGCCCGCATCGCTTCCCTTGCTATTTTATTTCCTCCCTGCATAGTTGTGTTTCGACTAGGCGGAGCTTTTTCAGTAAGGCTACAAGCAGGGAAATTAAACCATGTTTAACTCTGTTTAAGGTCTGGTTCCGGTTAGTAAATGCAGCGAGCCGATGAGACCGGCGACAGACCAAAGCCACCACGTTACAATTCTGGCACAATGTGTGTCCGTTTTAATAGGATTAAAGTCATTGTTACATACGAGCTGAGAGGACCATGAGCCAAATTAAATTGTTTCTAACCAAATCGATGACAATAGATAGCATTTGGGAACCTCTTATTGGTTTTTAAATTAAACTAAACTTTACCAACTACACTTAACATAGGTTTTTCTTTAGGTTTTATCTTTTCAACTAAAAAGTAAAAGACGTAGCCCAAAATTCAATAATATATTTCCGAAGACAGATTTATTCAACGTGTAACGTTATATCTTGCACTTTTATCGGAAAAAGACTTACAAAATAAGACGTGTGTGTATCACTAGTAGTTTTAAATTCACAAGATCTCGACTTATCCTAACCCGAGTAAAGGATCTAAAAGAAACTCAAAGCGAAGTTTAAAGCTAAGGATTTAGAAGGTATATCGATCAATGTACGTACAGCTATGTATTTTCTTGTATCTTAGATACATTTCAATGGCATCTCCGTGCAAAAGACTGGTATGGTAAAGAAAAAACTGTGTGGACAGAATAAATCCAAATCCTCAAACATGGATACAAGAGCAGTATTTAAATTAAATAGCTGGAGAGTTAGCCACATAACGTCGAAAGTTATTTGTTTCGAGTACGTCAATTTGTGCTAATTCGAGCAATTAAATTGTTAAATAGAAAGTTAGCCACAGTCTGAAAGCTGACGCTGCTAGCTCCTGGATTCGGATTAATTGCTCGCTTAAAGCTTCGCGTAATAAAGTAAATCCGGCGGCGTGACCGGTCTACTTAGGCGTTCAGGAGGAATTGTTAAGTGAGGATCACAAATTGAGTTAGTGTGTGAGACTGTGGTGGCGTTGCAGGAGGCCGGGCACGCTCCGTACGTGTAAAGACTAGCTGCCGTATATTTCAGTGCGGTGCGCCGACTAGACAAGGCAATCCTACGTAGTCGGCTAGGCTTGATTTAAGAGCGGATACTGATAATCTTTTGGCACATTTACGGAGTAACATTGCCTTGTTTTGACAATGAAGAGCAAAAATGTAGTGTTGCTTAAAAAGTTATAACCCTTGAACTATCCAAGACCGCTTTTTGAAAGAACTATATTTAAAAGTTTTATGCTGAATATTTTTACACCGACGCCGCCCGCCCGTTGACGTTATCAAAATTCACTCACAACATGCACCGTAGAGAAAAAACTATTTATTACGTTATTTCTATTAAAATACAATAAATAACATATTGTTATAGCACATAGGACGCGATTTGGTCACATTCCACTAAATAAGTTTAAACATTTAATGAAATGTTTTTGTTTTGATTATATAATTTTAACGCATATTTTATTGCAAAACAAATTACAAAAACACAAATGTTGAAAAAAAAAAATTTTTTTAGCATTGTATTTTTGTGACATAAATTTTTTAAGATACTAACTGTGCAGTATGCGGAGTATCAGAGGATGTTCAGCACTTGTTGGTGGAATGTGGTCGAAATCGTCATCTGGAGATGTAAAGTTTAAAACTTTAAATGTAAATAGGAAAGATGTGGGTTTGCTTAATAAGATATAAGCTGAACCAGCATCGGCATCCGCAAAGCTAATTTATAATTTTTTTCTAAATAGTCTTAAGTTGTAGTAGCATTTAAGATTAGTATAAGATGGAGCTGACATGGACAATTTATTCGGCCAAGGCTTCTAAACAAAATAAAGAGACATGAAAATACAATAAATGATATAATACGAGGGCTGCACCGAAAGTTTCGGGAATCTAATACCACAAACATATTTTTGACACATATACCTTTTTATAATCTCTATAGTTTCATTATCATAACATACTAGCCACATAGAAAAAAAAGCGATGGTTCGGTTTCAATTGTTTTTTGAAGCCGTCGAGTCGCTGCTGAAAATGAAATTGTCCCGTGAAAATTTAAGAGCTATGATTTGACCTGACCCGGTATGTCAGAAGGGTGCAGGTTCAAATCCTGCTCGTGGAAATTTTTTCAACATTGTGTTTTTGTAATTTATATCGTAACAAAATTTGTGTTAAAATTATATAAACAAATCAAAAACATTTTATAAATAGCTTGCCTACTTCTTAACTGATCTTTAGTATTTGTAAAAATGTTATGATCAGATGTTAATGACGGTAGTTGTTGACATTGAATTGGCGCCTTTGGCTTTCAAAGTAAAAAAGTAAATAGTGTTGAATAATTTCGGCGGGCTGGTTAGAACCACGATAGTTCAATTGGAAGGGCACCTGACCCGGTATGTCAGAAGGGTGCAGGTTCAAATCCTGCTCGTGGAAATTTTTTCAACATTGTGTTTTTGTAAGCTATGATTTATTACGACTTTAAAAGTGGGTTAACACAAAAACAATGTGGAGATCGGATGATTGCTGCTTTTAGTAATGAAGCACCTTCAAATACGACAATATATAGGTGGTATTCAGAATTTCAACGTGGCCGTGTATCCCTCGCGGACGACGTGCGTGAAGGTCGACCAAAATCGGCAGTCACGCAAGAAAACGTCGATGTTGTGCGTCAGCTGATAAAGGAAGGCCGACATGTGTCATATCGGGAATTTGGATCCCTCACTTATTGTATGACAAGCAGAAAGCGACTCGTGCTGTAGAACTCTGAATAAATTAGACTGAGGAAGCTCAAATGCAGTTTTTAGCATTGTATCAGGTGACGACTGTTGGATATATGCATAAGAGCCTGAAAATAAAAACCAAACTCGAGTATGGGTCTCCGTAGACGAGCTCAAGCCGACAAAAGTTATTCGTTCTCGCAGCACGGCCAAAAAGATGGTGGCTACGTTTGTCTCCAAATCGAGTCACGTGGCTACTATTCCTCTTGAAGATCGTAGAACGGTCAATGCCGATTGGTACACCACTCTTTGTTTGCCGAGTATCTTTGCTGAACTCCGAAAAAAAACCCTAGTCGCTGCATCATCTTTCACCACGATAATGCCAGCCCTCACACCGCTCGGAAAACAACTGAGTATCTGGACGGTGAAAAAGTCAAATTACTGGACCATCCTCCATACAGCCACGACTTAAGCCCCAATGACTTTTTCACATTCCCCAAAATTAGGGAAAAGTTGCGTGGTCGGCGGTTTGAGACGCCGGAAGCAGCAGTGGAGGTTTTTAAAATGGCCATTTTGTCGACCCCTATTTCAGACTTCTTGCTTTAACGACTGGTTTGAACGCATGGAAAAGTGCATAAAATATAAAGGAGAATACTTTAAAAAACAATAAATATACTTTTATTCAATTTAACTGTATTTATTTACTTTATTTTTTCTATTCCCGAAACTTTCAGTTTGACCCTCGTAAATGATATGCTGATGCAAATTAATTGCGCGTATTGGGCAGTGTAACGCAAAGTGGTGGTGGCTATAATAAAATATTTAATTACTAATTATAGAAAGGCTGATTATGAAATTGATGAAAGATACTTCAAAAGATAGATTAGATATACTTCAAAAATGTTAAAATGGTAAACGTTTTTTTTTGTTCGTTATTATATATTGTTATTATATTAAGAGAATAAATATACCTATGCAATAAAATAAGAGAATAATAATTTGTTCTCCAAATCCGGCATTAGAGCCTATCAATCACAGCAAACAATATTTTTATGACGAAATGCAAATCGCGTCGGTAATCCGCGTTGTGCTTAGCTGAAATTAATGATTGAAATAATTTCAGGACCGACACTTTCGCATTTAAGTTAAAAACGTCTATATTTCTTTGCTGTGTTTTGTCATAAAAATAATATGACAGAAAAAGAGATTTCATACGATTTATTTATTTTCTTTTGTTTTTGTAAAGCTTGATTTTGATAGATTCCGATTTATATCATTAACATGAGTGTATAGTATAACTAATATGGGATGAGAAGTATTTTATTTATTTATTTTATTCGGGATAACAGCTTAAATACTAAATGCTTTACAAATATGTCTAATCATAACGAAGCCAATAACAGTTATCTACATAATTTTAGTAAAAATAGATACTATGTGTCTTTTTAAAAAGAAAAAATTATAGCATAGGTAAATCAGTGACACAAGCTTAAACTATTTATAATTTTTAAGCTAATACAAAAACAAAAACTAACTTGCAAAATAAGATCAGTAACAACATCTATGTTAATATAATACTAATCACTATGGTTTCGCAACCAGACCCAAAAATACTTACTTTTGGTGGCAAAGCATAAATTGTACGGGTCCGGTCCCCGTATGAATAACAAGTATAAAATATATTAAGTTTATATTAAGTATAAGTTTAAGCGGGAGTGGCAGTCGCATGTTAAGTAAGTGCTTACCTAGCCCTGCGACTTAGTCTTGGGATCGTTTATAGTAATCTAAAGAGCACTGAGTGATCTGAGTGGTAGAGCCACGCTGCGTTGCAGCACGAAATGGGCCAGCTCGCCCGGCGTAATACCACCCTCTCACAGAATATCGGCGTGAAACAATGGCACTCGTTGCTGTTGTGTTTGGTTCCTACTCCCTCCTCAAGATCCAACTCCTTTCTCAAGGCTGGCAACGCATCTGCGATCTGGTTTTGCGGGTGACCATGGGCGGTGGTGATTACTTTCCATCAGGTGACCCGTCTGCTCGTTTGCCTCCTTTTAATATAAAAAAAACAGCATACACTAGACAAGCACTAATTATATGGTAATTTTTGCGGTCAATTAAAATAGCAGGGACGGATTGCTTTTCTAACTATTGTCTGACATTAAATAGGTCTGAATTTGTCAATGAATGGGTCTACGTCAGAAAACAAGGTATTGTACATTCTAGCAATCCCAGTGAAATAAGCGTTCTTGCCGTAGTTAGTGGAGTGAGAAGGTATGTTGAAGAGAGCAGCGTTGTCTAGTACGGCGCGCCGCCGCCGGGACCATTATAATAACTTTATGGCCGGGACGCAGAGGGATACATGACTAATGATTTCGGGACAATCAAAACGACCGCGCAGCACATCAAATCAAGCATTTGACGACGCTCATCAAGAGTGACCAGGTTAAAGGTCCTACAGCTTTCAATATAGCCTAAAAATGATGTATCACATTTAAAGCTGAGGTGTTTGATAATTTTTTTTTAATCCTTTCAATACGGTTTGTGTGGATTTTATAGTGAGGTGACCAAGAAGGACTAGAGTACTCCAAAATGCTTCGAACGTAAGCGTAATAAATTACCAGGATGCATAAAGGGCTCTTGAACTACTAACCCTAATTTACGGTAAGTTTTATTAACTGCCTTTGAAATATGGTCGGCCATTAGCAGTTTTGAGTCTAAGAAGTAGCGGCAGTCATATGGTATCATGATTAGAGTATCTATTTTGTGTTGCAAGCAAAACGCCTGTAACATATTTGGAATTAAATGTTTCGTTGGCAGTATGCGGTTGGAGTTGGCAGAACATCGGCAGCTCAACTCGTGCCGGCTGAGTTCATCGCGCGTTCAAAATTTACGGCATCATTCTAAATATTAAATGGGGTGTAACTTTTGTTCTCCCCTACCGGTAAGCGGCAGCCGAAACGGAAATCGACCAGTTCTATATAAATCAATTTACATGAAAACCTGTATCCTCAAATCTCTATAGATTAACATTTACAAATGTATATAGTTTTTTAAAAGCAAACGCGAATACTACATATGACACAACTTTTACGGATCTACTCGAGTTTATTTTACACATTAATGATACAATATGTAAAATAAACGCGATTAGCTTTGTATGTGTAGTTTCAAAGTTATTTGGTTTATCGAGAATTTCATAGAAACGACTTGTTCCAAACGAACGTAGCACGAGTAAGCTACATCGGTTATGTTCAATTTCGCTTTTTGCAATGGTTTTAACAGGAAACAATAAAGGAAAACACGAAAACAACGCCTTTTACGAGGTAAAGTAAATTATAATAACTGTTATAGTCGATGTTGGGTAATGGATGGTTTCCCAAGCGGGCCTGGAGAATTCTACCTTTCCGACTCGCATAGCTGCATCGGGCATAAGCGTACCGTAACGTGGAAGCAATCTTTCAAAATGTTACTTTACATTTTACTAGTTGTACGCTATTTTGTGTTTGTGATTTAGTTTGTAGATTTCTTATGTTTGCAACAATGTGTATGATTGAAGATGACACTCTATAACAAATAGAGATCTTCGCACCAAATATCGACTAATCACCATCATCATCACAAGATTATTTTTTTGCTTGGGCACGAGGCTTCCCTATGGATGGATAGGGAGAACGGGCCATAAATCCCTACACGGGGCCAGTGCAGAATGGTGGTTGTTAACAACTGCTAATGCAGCCGAGACCATCGGCATTACGTACCTTCCGAAGCATGAGGAGCTCGAGATGATACATTTTTGGTCACGCATCCGATGACTGGCCTTTGCGAAAGTTGTTGAACCTTAGCACTCGCAGATCGGGCGCGTTAGCCACTGCGCCATCGAGCTCTTTAATCGATTAATATTATTAAACAATTAAAACTTTATTAGTCAAGTAGCTATCTACTTAAACGTACATATACATATCTATATGTAAGTACTCTAGCCGTAATAAGACTCAAAGAGAATTTGACCTGAGGTCAAATTCTTGGGAGTAGAAGTTTGAAATTTTGCATTAAGATTCCTCAAGTAGCCTCAACAGCAAAAGGATAGTTTACAAAATTCCCTCGGGATTTAATATCTTGAAATAATAATGGTACGAAAGCTATAGATCTAGGTATTTTAATAAATCCGTTTTCCCCAACTCTATGAATAGATTTTGATCAATAAAAGGAAAATGTACCTCTATTGTCTCCCAGTTTTAATTAAGTTTACGGTTTTCAATAAAATATATGAACCCATTTTAAGCAGGTATATCGTATAAACAGATTTTGCGAATATTACACGTTCTGCTTGCTCAATATTTACCTAGAAGTCCGTACGCCATTATAAGGATTATTATAAGATAATTACTCGCGTGTTCAATTACGTGCTTAATACATAAATAACTAATTTCAATAATTTATGATAATGTTGAGAATTGACGTAAACATAAGCGATTCTAACCATTTTACTATACCTACTAAGTAACAGAGTAAGAACTTCGAATAGTTATTCCACGTTATGTCTCTTTTACTCTAATTTGAAAAAAAAGTATACATGACGGAAACAAAACACGGAATATCTATTCTAAACTGATAATCTGTTTATTAGTAAGGCCTTAAACGTGTTAATTCCTTCTCAATGTTATTAAAAGGATCAGCATCATAAATGCACCACTGTAAAGGTACAGCGCAAAGTCACGATGGGTCCTTAAAAAGGGTAATCCGTCAATGTTTGCGCTCGCTCGAAGTTGACGGAGCCAGGGCAACGCGCGCCTTCAGACATAATGTTTTATTTATTACCTGTTTTTCTTGTTCACATACCAAAATATTACGTAGGAGACGTGATCGCCTGTACAGGGATGGAAATAAGCAAATACTGAAAGCGCCCAAAGTGGGGCTGCCATAACTTCGGGTTAATGTTAAGGAGAAAAAAAGCGCACAATTGCGGCTGGTAACCGGTTGCCCTGGGACTGGAGCAGAATGGAGCAATCAGGAGTGGAACACTTTGACACAGCAATTTGGACGCCGCGCCGCCAATGTGTTATTTTGATTGCACCGCTTTTGTGCGCCGCTTGTTTGTGCGTCCGCTTCCTTTGTGCTTATAAAAAATATTTATGGCTCCGATGAGACGCAATATTGCCTCGCCTACCTTAATATCTTTTTTACTGACAGAGTACTCTCTAGAGGAGGCGTAATGTTAAATTATACCCGAGCTGCTTTGCTTTGAGGAGTTCCTTGAATTATTTATCATAGTCTTTTGTAGACATAGCGGTGAAATAATGCCTATTGTTAAAAGCCTCTCATCGATATTTGAACGCGATGTGAAGAGCGTAGTGAACGGTAAGAAGCATGGACACGCTTCATTGGGAATCATTCCTACTCCGGAAATTAAACCATACACGCAGGGGATAAGCTGCGACAATCCCGCCGTAATATGCGACTCAGCAATAAATCTCAAGTTTTCTTCGGCAGAATTTGGCGAACAGCTCACTCAGCGTGTAACAATAACAAGGTGAGCGGGATTATTTTGGAGAAGCGACGAAAATAGTACGAAAGAAGGAAAATGCAAATTCCGTAGCGGATTTAGTTTGAAGGTTCATATTGATTGCTCCGTCCGGACGCATAAAGTTATAAATGTTGCAGCTAGTTTATTTGGCACACGTTTTAATATCGGCGGCTTTATAATCCGGCCTGATCGCATGCGTCCTAAACTGGACGATTGATTTAGCGGCCGGCCAGTGATTTATCCTCGGCGCCGCGCCGGTACATATTGGACGGCCTTTTTACATTTATCATTAAAGACTTTTGTACAACAGCAGGCTGTCAATTCAATGCGTCTCCTTTTGGATGAGTTATTTCATTTGAAACGAGCATTGTTATAAATAACTCTATGCATTTTAAATGGGTCGTTTGATTTTTGCCTAGGCTATGTTTTATTTGTGAACTTGAACCAATAAAACTGTCAAACTAATAGGTATAGCGCATAGCAATTAATCAAATCAATATGATTTTATGGCGCTTCCATTTAGAAACGTAAACGGATCTGTCGAAAGAAATACTAGTTACAGTAAATACAACATTGTCACTGGAATAGTAAGTTATATACTGTTAATTATTAATACGAGACAAAATAATGCAGTTATTTTATACAGTCAGCGCGATTAATCATCAGAGATGCCTACAGTTAATATAAGCCGTGCATGCAAATGTTTAGCCAATTTCGCTTCCAACGTTACAATGGATGTCAACGAAATGCAATTACGAAACCTTTAATGGTATTACGGAATTGTTTTTAAATAAGCGGCCGTGTGTAAATTGTGTTTGTAGTTTTCATATGACGTTTTCATTATTTGCAGTATTGATTGGCCGGCATCAATCGCGATATGCAAATATTAGCTCCGGCTGGTGACCGGCAGCCGGTGATTTACGCGTGTCGCGACGCTACGTTATGCAATTACGATCGCTTATTAAAAATTAACCCGCGAACTGCGCGGGCGTGACAACAGAGCGCCGGGCGGCGCGGCGGCACCGCGTACATATAAGCTTTTTGTCAGCTTATGTGATTGCTGCAGCGAAGCGTGCACAGGGTAATTTCATTTTTCATTTTATTATTAAATGTAGTTTTTATTCATAATTTTGTATATTTTTGGTTGTTTTTGCGTGTAAGGCTGCACGGATTGTATCCTACGCAATGATAAATTAAAAAAGATAGAATGTGAGTTTGGTTTGGCATTGACAGACATTGACAGATTTCGGCCGCTCCTGTGTGTCAAATATATGCGTGTGTGTCAAATACATGGTAGCGTGTATAATGTTTGTTTTATTGATGTAATGTATTTTTATGCATAGTTAAAAAAAAAAATTAACATTCGGATAACCTTCTTCATATAAACTATAAGTGTGCGAAATGTTATACTCCTCCGTCCGCGCAATTTTCGTAAAAAGGGGTACAAAGTTTTTGCTTCACGTATTAATATATAGATAATGGAATGTGGTAGACAATCTTAGAACCTTCATTTAAACACTAATTTAGTGGAATGACAAAAAATCTTTTGAGGATACAATATTTATTTTCAAAATAATAATTACCTTTTTTAATATGTCAATGGGTGACTTATTTTTTTAGATTTTTTCTTTTACTAAAGTTGTACTCAAATTCTAATAAATAATGAGAATGGGGAGCGAATGGCGAAGCGGTACCAACATAACAAATATCTATTTTGTCGAAATACTGACACAGAAAATTACTTCCCTACATCATTTCAAGGTTCAATGAATATAGAAGGGATATGGTTTGTGTATAGGTTTGTCACATTTTTATGAGCAGAAGAATCTATGTTATTCCAGTTGGATAAAATTCTAATGTATAATTATCACGTAATCATAAAATTCACTAATGCTATAGCTCTATAAGATACGACAAAGTTACAAGAAGTTTGCTAAAATTTATCCTTTACCTACTTAGTTATATATAGAATCCTCTCTGCATGTGTCCGAAAAAGGCGACCTTGAGTCTCATGACTGTAGACATCCGCTCTCTTCTGCAGTTGGCCTTCTCAAGTACCTTGGCGTTTGAGGGAAAACTAGTCCATGGTATCTTGAACATATACAGTGGTGGGCTTTAATTAAGAAACACTTCATATGAATTATGAAAGTTTGAAGTCCACATACAATATTCGTGAAAAATTTATAGATTCAATATTTAATAATCATGCAACAATATAGTCACTCAATTAGAATACTCATAAAATAAATTAAAAAAAAAACAATACTATCTAAACTTCAATCATAAAAAGAGTTTAAAGCATACATAGCTTATTTTCTGGTACTGGCCGCTTGGACGCCTAATTAGAAACACTTTAGAAAAGAATGCACGGCACATTCCATTTTTGAAATTGAAAAAAAAAACTTCTTTCTTAGCTATTTCTATCGTTTTGGCGGCAATTGAACATCAAATTAGAATTTCGTTTACGATGTTTTGTTGAAAATAGGCAAAAATAAAAGTTAAGTTAAGTTAACTAGGCAAATAATTGTTAATTTTCAAATCGACCAAAAATGAACGTACAGAAGAATAGCTGATCATTTGAAATGTTCCGCAAAGAAAATTTTTAATACTATTGACCATTATAAAAGACACGGAACTATTGAAAATGTTCTTAGAAAGGCTCGACCGAGGAAAACAGAGAAGATATGCTAATCGTACGTATTGCTAAACAAGACCAATTTAAAGGCTCAGACCAGATTAAAAATTTAGTTTTTTCGCCTGATGACCCTAGAAACGTCTCGTCAAGACTGGTACGCCGTAGATTAGTGGAAGCAAAACTGTTTGGGAGGGTTTCTCGAAAGGTACCGCTTCTTACCAAGCAACATTGAGAGAAGCGATTATTATTAGCTAAAAAATATGTCAATTAGACGGAGCGAGATTGGATAAAGGTCTTATTCTCAGATGAAACTAAAATAAACACTACGTTAGACGTCCAATAAACCATGTTTTTAATTATAAATAGAAGCATTAGAAGCATAATCAAGCACGGGGGCGGCAATATCAAGGTATGGGCACTATACTGTGGTATGGGGATGTTTTTCCGGATGTGGAGTTGGACCCGTTCGAAAGATTGAAGGTACAATGGATCAACTGCAGTACAAAAACATCTTAGAAGAGACAACTATTGCCTACTCTGACGTCAATTTGCCTGTAAACTGGATCTTTCTGCATGATAATGACCCTAAACGCAGCGCCAACAGTGTACAATATTTTTTTAGGGAACAGCGTATTTCCGTCTTAGGCTGGCCTGCAAATAGCTCTGTTGAATCCCATAGAAAGTCTGTGGCATGTCGTAAAAAAAAGAAAGTCTCAAACAAACGTAAATCCAGTCACAACGAACTCTACAAAGCTTTTGTCGAAGCATGGAATTCAATCTCACTAGAAAAATGTATGAAATTGCTTGAATCAATGCCACGTCATTGTTGAGCTGTGATTGATAATAAATATCATTGGATAATAAAAGGATACGCAACGAAATATTAATTATAAGTTTTAGTAGCCTATACACAGTATCTATTACCTAAATTATATAATGCTCAATAATTAAATCTATAAATTGTTCATTTATTTATTTGTATTTATTTATTTATTTATTTGAGCAACCAACAAAATCAAACACTAAACATGCTAGTAACTTACGTTTAACATTTTCTAAGCTAGGTGTTGCCTTAATTATAGGTTGCCACGGCATGCATAAGAATATAACACTAAGGGTATCGAAAGCCGATAACCAAAAAGAAATTAATACAATATAAACTAAATCTATTAATTTGGACTTAATATTGCTAAATATGATTTAACTTTAAAATTTATGACATGCTACTATGAAGTTTAAAACAAAACAAATATACCAAAATAACATTTTACCTAAAAGACCCAATCTAGTAATTTGAACTTAATATTGCTAAATATGATTTTACATTAATTACATGCTAATATGAAGTTTAAAACAAAATAAATATACAAAAATAACATTTCACCTGAAAGACACAGAAGCTATATGTCTGACATAAACAATAAAAGCGACGATAGACCTTGGACTGGAGATTGCATTTATGAGATTGCATTTATGGAAAAACATCAGTAAGTTTTTTCTTAAAATTTGATAATTTCAACCAAAAGATGTCAATGTATTGTTTCTAATTAGTTGTCCATTACTGCTGGTACTTTAAAACTCATTTAGTTGATTGTATGAAATTTAATATTGAATCGGTACTTGTTTAGTTGATATTTTGTTGTTTTTTCAAATAAATGATAAGTTATTGAACATATTTTATGCTATTTGTTGTTTCATTTCCAAATAAAAAATATTCGGGTCAAATATCTTGTATAATGTTAAGTTCCGTTGGTAGTGTTTCTAATTATATGTCCACCACTGTTTATACAAAACACATACTCAATACATACACATAGGTACAGCTGCAAGATCATTATAAAACATTATCGTGCTCTTAATAGACATTAATAAGAAATGAAAAGATATAAAGGCAGACAAACACAAATTGGTACCGCTACAAACTTGAATTCTAAAGTTAAAGAGTATGGCATACACATGTCGAAAAAAACCACATATATAATATAAAAAAACAAATGTTGAAAGAAATTCCACGAGCGGGATTCGAACCAGCACCCTATTCTGACATTCCGGGTCAGGTGCACTACCAATTAAGTTATCGTGGATCTGCCCAACCCGCCGAATTAATGAACATTATCTACTCTCACTTTGTAAGCAAAAGGAGCATAATTCAATGTCGACAACTACGTCATCACATCACGTTTTACAACACCTGCTTTTCAATTTGTAATTTGTTCGCATCAAAATTTGCGTAAAATTATATATATTTAACATACACATAAAAGTCAAAACACTTTTCTTTTAAATATTTTTTTTTATAAAAATTTAATTATAATTTATAAAAAGTTTGATCATGATACGTGTATAATATAAATGACAAACATAACAACTGCTTAGAAACGGCGTATACAACTCTACCAACCGTAAACCTAGTCGCAATATGGCGTATCCGTAAAGAGTACCAGTTCACTTAAACAACCTCCATTTTTGATAGTATTAATTCAGCCTACATTTACAGGGTGTTTCTACAACGTTTCATAAAAAGATCTTAACTCATTTGAAATATGAAGTCGCAACACGGTTTAAGTAGAGAGACGTAGGTAAATCGGCGGCTCGCGGGGCGCGACGCGTCGGCCGGGCGCGCGCCGAAAGGAACGTGCCTATCTACATGCGCGTATCTTTTCAAAGCTCGGTTTAATACGCCCCATCGTCACTTAATAAGATTAAGGACATCAAGAGTTCGTTTACATTAAATCTCTCACATTTTGCGAGCACGAAAATAGATCTAAGCAAAATCATACCGTTGTTTTAGGTTCGGAATTGTGTTTTTAGGTTGTTTATAAGCTCCCCCTGTAAGCTATTTAAATTAAATTCAATTTATCAATTTGCGTTAAGTAGACTTTAGTGAAAAGAAATAATTATTACCCTCAAACGACATTTGCTACATAAATGCAATTTTAACTGGGTTAAACTGAAGATAATCAGCAGCTTTGCGATGCTGGCGTCGTTTAACAGGATCGCAATTATTCCAAAATTAAGCCTATAGACGATACGAGGCCTGTAGGGTAGCTAGCGTAAAGGACCTAATTAAAAACAGAGCAGGCACTGGTGCGTCACATGGGAGATGTAGCATATGTACAGCGTTATGGTGTCCCCGCGCGGGTGTATCATCAAAAACATCGCAAAAAGCCACAAGCGGGCGCTGGGCGTAATAGCGAATATAATATATGCTAATGAGGGCGGGTGGGGCAGCGGACGTGACGTCACGCGTCGGACCGCAGCCGCCGCCGCCCGCCGCCCGCCGCCCGCGCCTAACGAGCGGGTGTGCATTTTCAATACGCGGCCGCCGCCGCGCCGTGGCCGGGCCCGTCGCCCGCCCGCCGCGCCGGGCTGCCTCACAAAGACAAACTGCACTAAACGGTTAAAGGGTGCCTACTTAATTACGCCTTCAATCGGTGGCTTTTGATACACACCGTTGACGTTATAATATACTTTTTATGATTGCAGTATTATTTGATTGAAAATTATTTTCTTGGCAAACAACTAAGATCGGATATTTAAGGAGTTGAGGGAGGAGAAGCCATTCGCGATAATAAAAACAGCGCTCGCGCTACAAAAATAATAAAAGTTAGCGTTGGCTTCGGCACGGCGCCGGCTCGGAAGGCAGCCGCCGGCCTCGTCACGGGCCTGTTTACTATCACTCCCGGGGGATGGTTATTTCTTCTTTATTTTAGGTTTCTCCCACTTTCAGCACCTTATTAAAAGCTTCTTAGTCTTTAACCACTGCTAGTCGCTTTTTAAAATGTTTGGCTTTATAAATTGGCAGCAAATTAAAGACTTACTGATTAGAGAAGTATTATACATTACCAATTTGGCCATTCGAAGTGTAAAGAAAAGATTTGTCACTTAAAGCTTTAGTACCTAAGAAACCGTAGACATAATGCCTTAAAAGTATTGTTCTTTGGAATTAAGAAGTCTTACTGGAATAGAAATCTTGAATCATTCATGCTTTTAAAAGTTATTGAAAAAATTAGCGAGATAGTAATTTACTAAAAAAGTTATTTTACTCTTCACACTACTTATTTACATTAACAAATAGCGTAGGTAAAACTACTGTAGTGCCCTTTCTGTTTCTGTATGGAGCCAGTGTAAACAAGCACATCAATTGGACGCTCAGCAAATACATTTCAGTCATTAATTAATTACTTACCGTTGTTGATCGTATGAATGGAACACACGCTGGTATTTACACAAAAAAAAAACAGTAAAAGGAAAAAGCCTGACAACGTAACAGCATACAAAGGGCGAAGAAGAAACTCTATTACAGATTTGAGACGGGATAATATAAGATAGAATCTGCGGCTTAATAGGTATACCTCTGTTTTTCGGTCGGGAATGCATCATCCATCAAACGGTGTCGACTGATTTATGGCAGCGACGTAGCGGGCCGACAGGAGCGGAGCCTACTCGCGATGACGACACGATTAAGAGCCGAGGTCGGGGCGGGACGGAGACGACGTGATCACGTGACATGTGAGCGCGCCACCGACTTGGAATCGCATATTTTACGACACGCGAGCTTACGTCACATCTTTTGACTAATCGTGGAGGTAGTTGAGCCCTTTACAATACACCGTTACGTAAGCGAAGCGTGCGAATCGTGAATCTTCCAAACACAAATATGAGCCCTCGGTAAACGGCGATTTAAATCGGCGGCCTAATATACTTAACGTACGGTCGATTCCGTGCCCCGTTATATAGCTCTTCGTTTCAATCGAATGTGTGTGTATGTGTGTGTGTGTTTAAATAATAGGGAGAGCGTACTGCGGAAAGCACGCCTAGTACACAAGTATTTAAACAATTCTGTAAAGGTAGAAAGGTATTCAAAAAGGTTCAATGAAAAATAAACCTTTACAGTTTTTGAAAGTTTATTTTGAAAGTTCTTCTGCTGGAATGTATATGTACTAATACTATTTTGTTATTTGCAACTACGTTATTAAAGAGCAACAAATAGCATCTAGTCGGTATCACTTTGAACGATATAAATAATTTTATAAAGAGTCCGAAATCCGAAAAGCTATCCGAAAAGCTTGTAGGTACTGGGAGAAAATTGCGAGTATTCATCATCATGCGTGACGTTTAAAATTACCTACCGCCCACCCGCCAGCCCACCATAAATCAAAGTAAACACTAGATTCGGTAACTATGCTGCCTTTTAAAGGTTTATTGTAAAAAAAAAACGAGCGAGCCTTACAGTAGTCTCATATGATGTGTAACATTTGACATCTCACCTTAGTAATAAGCACGTTCAACATATTCTGAAAAAAATGGATCAGGTATTACATTATTTTATAACTATAAATTAAATGCAGTAAATACTCATTAGAAGACATTTGATATATCAAAATGACCTTTGATAATCAAATGACATAACATGTCACATATAACAATAATATGTCATGTTCATATTATCAATTTAAAATTTACAAAATGGCCCGCGCTTGCGCGCTTCCCCGACTTCCTGTTACACAGTTACACTGTTACACATTTCACGAAATCACTCCCACAAGCTTCCCCGACTTCCTGTTGATGTTGTGTAGAAAAAGTAACAGTAACAGTGTGACATGCATTTGTATGAAGCTTACCTTCAGCAGTCTCCTTATTTTTAAAGTAAGCCAGTGCATGATATATCTCAGTCAGTAGTTCGTTTGCGAGTTTGCTAACGAAATAAAAAAAAAATAAAAAAAAAAATGAAAAAAATAAAATAAAAATATACTTACGTCATTGTTAATTCTATATTACATTTTTTATTGTAATATTGACTTGAAAAGGTGAGATGTCAAATGTTACACATCATATGCGACTACTGTAAGGCTCAGTCGTTTTTTTTAATGATTAAAAGAAAAAAAAATGTTGATTACGGTTCCTGTCGAACACTGGTGCCGCTACTCTACGTACATTTTTAATATATGCACACAACTTTTTGTTGTCGATAACTAGCTTGACCCTTTCCTAAATATTTGCATGTTATAATTGGGAAAGCCTTCTCTGATCTGATATTATCAATCATCACAACTAATTTAACTTTAAAAATTACCGCCTGAAACAGTGACCATGAAGATAGAGGTATTTTAATTTTTTCGGCAAGAAGGTGGCTACTTGGTAGACCTTTATTACCATACTTTTGAATTTAGAAGCCTTCGTATTTACTCTGATTGCAACGTGGGCTATCGAATTATATGCCGTAGGTATTTCAGTACTTTTTTATATTGACGGTTTTAATTAGATCAAAATCTTTGTTTTATCTCTGCGATTGTGTTTTATTTTTTACAAGCATACGATGCGTCATGAAAAGCGGCCATCGCATGAACGCTTGCAACACACTTGCACTTTACATACTTTAAATCTTTAGTTGTAACGCCTCCATGATATGTATTTTCACAGGATCTATATATATATATTATATAGTACATATATATAGTACACTTCAAACCAGAAAACTTAGGTAAACTAGGTTAAGTTTCTGGCATAAGGTATTCGGTTTTGTGCACGGAACGGCTGTGTAAAAAATAACAAATATACAAAAACAATTGTAAAGCTGTAGGTACCGACTACCGAGAATTTAGCGAATGCAGCTGCGCTAGGAGCGTAGCACCATAGCACACGGGCGTGGTGTGGAGATCGGAAGGCGCATGCAGTCGTCACAAGAGCCCTAACGAGAGCCGAGCCGCTCGCCGCTCCTCCGTCGCGAACCACCCTCTTGCATTTATTCATGTCGTTACCGCTAACGATAATTTTATCGTGTGCTCATTTGCCGGCGCCGTCTCGCGGCCATCCGTCAGCGCCTCCAAATCGACAATTTGTGCAACACTAAAAACTTTATTGTTACATAATTGACCCCGCTGTAAATAACTCGAGACCGCGGGATTTTATTGCTTGCTTCTTTTATATGTAGCACTTCGGCAGACGATGTTTGGGGAAGTTCGTCTCGTAAATAAGCTACTAATGCTTCGGTATCAGGTCGGGCTGAGAGAACACGAATGGCGACAACAAACTTAAACTACTTCCTTATACGAAAATATGACAGTTAAACAAATACAAGGATGAAGGTAAACAATACACTTATGACACTAAAAACCGCCTAACAATTCCAAGGGACAAGTTTGATATTTGGTGATTTTCTTTGAATAGGGATTTCCTATGTTTTTACCATAAATATCATATTTCAGCTTAAAAACATAGTTAATATTTGCAAACACATTTAATATTTAATATATTTAATATTTAGACAACATCATATACATTGTTCTGATCCCAAGGAAAGTAGCTAAAGCACTCGTTTCATAAAAATCAGAAACAACCGGTTGTGGGTGGGACCGGTACCGTCACCACAACCACCCAGACCCGACACAATTTAGAAAAGTTCGTTTTCGGCATTGACCCGACCGGGAATCGAACCCGGGACCTGAGTTAGCGCCGCCCAAAGTCCGGCGTGCAAGCTACGGAGGTCGTCACATATCAGCATATTCATCCTAATTCTAACGAAGAAGTTCAACACTCAAATAAAAATTGTATCATACAAGAAAAATATGCGGGTACGTAACAGATGCATCTTGAATTCCCCCGTGAGTGTTGTGGGTAATTGAATAGCTTCAGACGGCGCAGGCGGGCCGCGGCCGGCCACCGCACGCGCGCTCGCTGCACCATAATTGCACAAACTTTCCTCCGCCTCGCATACATTTTCATAATTAAAGGGGCAGTTCGCACCAACTGGCGGAATTGGTGAACGTTATTTATAGCGACTCACCTCAATAACGTAAGTTTATTTTGTTGTAACTACATCCCAACTTGGAGCCGTATATTACACCTACGTCAGAAGTTTCACTCCAAACTGAATATGTATGCATTATCTGTTAGACAAACTCCAACATGGTACTGTATTACTAGATTATGTTAAGGAGCACTGTATTTACTAGAAATTTTATTATATACATGTCGGAGACATGGCGCTAGCATCGCTTAGAAACGACAAGTATAGTCTATACTTAGTGTGGTCTGCGCAGCCAATGCTCTATGTTGCGCGAAACGTCAACGTCAGTTGGCTTGGCGCGACAACGGACTGGACACATTTGAACGGGAGCGATCGGTCGGAGAGTACGCACGCGCAGGACTTACTTCGTTTCTAAAATCCATTTGCATCGGGCAACTGTTTCTAAATAATTTAATTGTGATGTTGAAATAACATTAAAAGGACTGTGAGGAATACGACTGCATCTTTATTTTGAAGATCCAAGATGAACTGTGTTATCGACGAATCAGAGTTTGCTCAACCGTCCTACCTACACAAACCAACCTACATACACAATAATTTTAAAATACATTTATGTCCTTATCGATTGACGTATACATTTGCTGAAGGAAGTTTTCCGCATTTTTCCATTCTACTTTATCACTATTCTATATATTTTTTTGATTCCTATTTGAGGCAAGCGATGTTTTAAAAATTCTTTAACTGCTATTTTATTAAAAAAAAAACATAATTAAAACCCACAGTCATAATATTCAATATGATATTAGAACACCACTGACATTTTAAACACCTAGGAAAGTATATTTTAGATATGATAAGGTGTAAGTTACTTAGCTGCCGGACTCAGAGAAAAATTAACATAAATGGTTACATGATACCAACAATTTCTCATTATAAAAAACTGATAAAGATATTATTAATAAATATTTTTTTGCAATAACAAATCATAGTTTACCGAATAACTGTTTGTAGCTAGAAAATCTAATATTATATCCATTCTTACAGCTAAAAGACTTTTAAAAAAGCTCAGGCAGCGCCTTGTAGCGCTCTTATCCTTTCTTTATTTCGTCATATTTATTTAGCTACCTGTTGGAGTATGCAGAAACTTAATAATAAAATGAAGTTGAATAATATAGGTATTTTTAACTTAATTTATATAAGTAAGTGTATATACTACACAGTGTATGTACTTAAGTGTATAGGTATACAGTTCAATTTATTACGTTATATTTAAAAAAAATTATACTCGACGTTTAGATAGAGTAGCACCGCCCGCCCGTGCTCATCTCGGTCAAAACGTCAGGTATATTTTGGTATTTTTATTAAAAAAAGCGAACTTTACCGTACAACATATCGAAAGGGTATTCATTTTATGATAAAAGAGCAATATAGCTTTCAATTTACAAGAAAAATGTAGCAAAAAGCTTTTACTTCAAAAAGAAAAATCAGAGAACAAATATACAATTAAATAAGTGCCTTCGGAGTTATAACTAATGAACCACAACACAAACAGAAAGAGTTAGAAACAGAAAGGGTTAAAAAGGTCTCGGAACTAAAATAAACAATGAAGAGTAGAGTCACCTAATGAACTCGTGAAAATTTGGCGCGGGGTGTACACGAGGGGTTGCTTATTAGAAATTCTGCACGAAAGGCACGTCCGGCTGCGACAGCAGAGCGCAACGGCAAATTTAAAAATCATCGCAGATTAAGCCCTTGCACTCGGAATTAATGTTCGCCCAAGGAAAAACAAAGCGGTGGAGTTGTAGCACCATGTGCTGGTAATCCTCTTATCACCGCAATCGGAAGCTTATATTTCAGCTCGCAGCAGGCTTTAAGCCTCCCTTTTACGCTTCTCAATCAGGCTCACATTTTATTTCGGTATATTCTTTATTAATTGAAAATAAATTATTTTACGTTATTGGCAAATTAATAATAGGAAAATATTGTCAATAGCTAGCAAAATGCTTAAATACATGTAAATAATATTCGTATGAACCGTAAAATTTTCAGCCACAGCTTGAGGTATTTCAAGGGAAATGTTAAAAGAAGGTCTTCATGCAAACCCGAAATAAATATCTCGCTTTTCCATTAAAAACATAAAAGCAATTCCGCGAGAGCCGAATAATAACGAGGGGCAGCGTTGTCCGGCCACGGCCTTCTACAAATTTTATTTGCATCGCGGGGCTCGTCTTGGGCCGGGCCGCGGCCTAGGGCGCCGCCGATTGCCCCAATAATCGCTATTGTGTAGAGCTCGTGAGGTTGCCGCGGGCGGGGGCAGGGGCGGGCGCGGGGATTCTGCCGCCGGCCGGCTCGGCGTTCTCGCCCGCTCTCCGCTCCAGTCGACTGGCCGGCCTCTTGTGCAACTTCGAAATTGCATGCGCCCAAGAAAACTTCCACCTTTGAGAAAATTCCAAACGCTAACGTGCTCTCGATGTAAACTCGCTATAGCCAGATACGTAACCACCAGGATTGCCAATTTATTTCCTGTACCTAGTATTGTTGCAGTTGGTGTATTATGGCAACTTGCCTAACTTTCACAATGAAGTGATGCTTAAAGATAATTTAGAAGGCTATATTGCTTTCTTTATCTTTAGATAAAGGCCAGGACATAACAACTTTTAACAAACTAATATATAAATTCTTAAACGTAAAAATATTTAAGACTAAACATTTTTTATTTTTTTATTTTGCTACCTTTACAGGTTTCTATAGCGCCATTATTAACATATGTCTGTTTCAAATGTGCATAAAAGGCTCATGATAACACCCCAGCGAATCCTTCAGCGGTACGTTCACACTTAATTTTCTTGGAACACAGTAGCGGTAAGAAATAAAGTTAAAATTAAGACGCGAGTTTATGGGGCGTTACGGGGTGGAGGGCGTGCGGTGGGCGGCGGGCGCGCTGGCGGTGTGAGAGGCCATTCGAATTCACGGCGCGAGCGGTGCCGTAGATAGCGGCAGGCGGAACACGTACTTCACTTCCACTAACTCCAACTATTGACAATATTAATGCACGCTTAGCAGGACCGAGCGCGGCGTGCAACGCCTCCGGAATATTCCCCTAAATAACTTCACCGCGATTCGTCAACCGGAACCGTTTTTTATTTACCGGTATCGACCAGCTAGCGAGCTTCACTTATTGGCACTAATTTATTCCATTCCTAAAGAGAATTTCCCGGAAGTAACGCAAATATTAGACGAGGCTCGGCCCACGACGGCTCCTATTAATTCCAGAATTGAAATCTGGAATTGCGGCGGCGGCGGTGGCGAATTTACATTCATCGCGGTAAGAACTTAAATCAAGTTCTCAGTTACGATTCAGTTGCGATATTATTTTATTAAAATATGTAAATGACGCCGTTCCACCTCGCAGATACTACGGTGAGGACCTTACAATTGCGAGGGAGGATATCTCTAACGACGCAATATTTTCATTAGCGAGACTATTACCTACTAGCGTTATCGCAATTTTATACAGGTTTCCGCGTTACGGTACGTCACTGGGACACCCTCCCTTCTCAGAGAAAATGGTAAATTCATTAAAGCTTAACTGGCACAAAAATTACGATCTCACTTTAATTAAAGAACGATAATTTTCAAGTCTTCTCTTTTGACGAAGAAGATATACATCGACATCCCCGCCTGTTTATATTTTGCTGGTCATTAATGTACCGTCCTTTCCTAAATAGATCTTGTTCTAATGATCTTATGGAGAAATCGAGATACACAGATTCGATTTTAGAGATTATATCCAGTAGTTATCTTTTATTTAAGATAATACATAAATTAAATAATCTTTAATGGAAATGATTTCTGTCCAAAAGTATTATGATAACATAAAGTTCGCAAACTGTCATACACTCACAAACGACATAAAACGATCTATATTTAAAGTCCACTCTCCTTTATAGAAGGTTTTAAAAGAGAAAATAAATACAAAGGAGATGGCCGGTTAGCCGGATAATCGTATGAATAAGAAAGTGGCCACGTGCAAACACGGGTGGGTGTGATCACAGCCGCGTCTCTGGAGTTAGAAAAACCCAACCCGCAGCTTCAACCGATTCCAAGCACAAAGCAGTTTTCAATTTATCGGGAATAAATGCTTCGGTTGGCAGCTCAGACACCCAATTACCGCGCACAAAAGCTGATTACCGCGCGCGGGTGCGGGCGGGCGCGCGCGCGCGGCGGGGCTCGGCGGCCGCTGCAGCCGCGCGCCGCCGGAATATTTGAACGACTCGTGAGGAACTCTTCATTTACTCTCTTTACTTACCAAGACGGTGACGTAGAACGGGTGTCCCTGATTGAAAACGACGTCACTAAATAGATTTTGTCTGTAAAGATTTTTATTTCACTCTGTAGTTTCGAGCGCTCCGTCGGAGAATTTGTGAAATACTTGAGCAAATATCGTAGTTCCTTGATTGCTTTTTCGTAGTTCTTTATATTGGAATGTTGCAATATTTTACGTTTTCGATGTTGTATTATTGTCTGTAACGAAAAACACTTGACGGCCATTGCTGAGAAGTGTTTTTCTTTTATAGTAAAGGGTATTCAAAACTTCTTCAGTCGTTTTCTTCGTTTGATATTCTGAACATTCACATTTTGGCGTGAGATTTATGGTCCCGAGTAGTGTTGCCAGGTTTAGTGTGTCAAATTTCGGGACGGAAGGTAAAAATAATCGAGATTTGGGATTTCAAATCGGGGCAGCTACAATTAAAAAAATGCAGGTTTTTGTAAATCGTCGTTTATTTACGAAACGAAAACATTGAAACTAAAACTAGAAAAACTTCAACATATTATAACAACACGAATTCATTTTTTCTGTCAAAATTATCGATCTAAGTATGAAAAAACGGGACATTTGGCGTCCCAACCAAGGGTAAATCGGGACCTGTCACTAGACCCATGAAAATCGGGACGTTCCGCGCAATTCGGGACACCTGGCAACGCTAGTCCCGAGGCACCACCGCTCGGAGCCAATTGCAATTTATCATTTAATACCGGCAAACGTTATTCCAATTCTCACAATTAAATTAAGAATTAAATTGTGAATGGCATGAGTCAGTCCGTATCAATACATTTTCGTGTCCAATTACATTTTACTTGGTACCGTATTATAACTTCAACAAAGCAGTCTGGTTATATTACTATTTAAACATTATTTAGTTAAATATTGTTTTGTCAACGTCACACAAACGTCATTTAGAATTTGAGAAAAAGAGACAAAACAATGATTAACTAAATAATTATTAAATAGTTTTTATGAATAAGGGGGTAAATACTTAAACTTGCATGCACAACATTTTAAGTTATATAACCAAACTGCTTTGTTGAAGTAAATAATAAATAGCTTTTAATAATAAGGGGGATGAATAAGGGATTTAGTATATAAGCAGGTGGTTAATAAACTATTGGAAATAACGTCATTTCTATAAGTTTTTAAAAACCCTAGTATATGTATTAAAAATGTACACTCGCGAGCAAAAGTATGTAATCACTTACTTGGAATTGATTCCGCGCGATCTTGACTACTAAATTTAGAATATTAAAAAGTGCACAATTTTAAAGGTTAAACTGTTAACTTTAAATTGATACCAAATTCATTTAAATCACATCAGTATTTAAGGAGCTATCCTGGATTAAGTGAAGGAGTTAGGAAAACATAAGGAAATATGGAAAAATAATGAATGAAGAAAACAATAAAAATTAATAGGGAACGACATGTTCCAGCAAAATATCGGAAATGTAGCGGTCTGAAGATAGACCGCCTCCTCGTCCCCCGCCAGGTACGAAAACAAGCTCCATTTTACCGTCGAAATAAATGCCAGCCCACATCATACAAGAAGCGAAACAGCACTGCGCAAATCGCTCCCCAGGCCGCCCTTCGAGTAGACCCGACATCTTCGGTCGCTGCCGTGCAAACACATTCTGCACTCGTCGAAAAACAGGCCTGCACTGCCTCCATTGCGCCTTCATTGCTCGACTTATGGGGGCGAGCGAATTGAAGGCGTGCTTGTCGGTGACCTGCCGTCTGTTTTTTGAGTCAAATTAGCTAATTTGACAAAGCAAGCTTGCTTGAGTCTTCGACGAACTGTCCACTCGCTGTCCCTATCTACTGACCCTGATAGAGGGTATGGCAGGTAGAACTACGGGTCTGGCTGTCTTTTCAAGGGTACCACGGGAGTTCGGATCCCAGCCCCCTGCCGGTTATGCCTTAGCGGGCGTCTCTGGCAGGTCCCGAACCTGGGTTGGACTCGTGGTGGCTATGGGGTTAGCTGTAGAGGTGGGAATGTCCTTTTGTCTGGTGATGTCTGGCCAGGCTTCCATCTCGTGCGCAGCGTGCAGGTCTGAGTAGCGGTCTTGGTCGGGCCCGAGGTGAAAGGGTGTGCAGGACACGTGAGTTGTTTATAGTTGGTTGTTCTGCTCGGTGGTTTTCATTGAGTAGGCTTCCATCATCTCCGGCACTAGTCTGGATAACTAATAGAGGCGCCCGCTAGATGCAGTGTCTCCGGTTCAGCCAGCCGCGTAGGATTGTGGAACTAACTGACGAGGTGCCTGAATGGGTACTGAGAAGTGCCACCAAGGAGGACATTTCATAGTCGACTTTAGAGTTGACGACCCGAGCAGTGGAAACTGCGAGTTGTACTCTTAGTGCAACGAGAAGTGAACGATCCGGTAACCTATCTGGATATTAGGTAGTGGACTATACGTGTAAACAGGGCAACTCGCTCGAGACACTAGTCTTAAAAGTACCGGATGAAGAATGCGCTTCGGCGCGTCCTGATCTGGCGTTATGACCTGACACAGATGGTCCCTTGTGCTTGCGCAAGTTTGTCTGACACCTACTTTGTAACCAGACGGTTTGTAGGGGGTGTCAGTATAAACTTTAAAGTCGTGTGTAGTGGGCTGTCTACACGCTGACAGCTACCCCACGAACACTTCTGAGCTCCTGCTGGACGTCGACACCAGTCAAATGACTTCGATGATTTCGAAGAGAGGGTGACACGATAAAACGGTCATCCCTCTCCGATGTGCACCGGCGCCGGCCGTCCAGATCTTGGTCTCGGAATAAAGCCACCAGTCTCCCGAAAGCGTTTATAAACTTTCGAAACACAGAAATGGCTTATGTAGAGCCGATGTGCGACAGACCGCTGGCTGCGCCCTTCTTGCAATAGGGCGACGATTTGTGCTGCTTCTATAGGTATAGTATCCATTTTCGTCCAAGGACAAGGGTCAAAAATAGCGGAGATGTGTATGGGTCAACGTGTGAAAGCTGACTGATAAACAAAATCCGATAACAAGTGCTTTTATAGGGGGTTAATAGGTCGCAACTCGCGACGTATCAAACAATTGAAACATGTCTTTTTCCGTACTTCTTTACGTAATCTGGGATAGCTTCTTAAATACTGGCGTGATTTGAATGATTTGGTATCAATTTAAAATTAACAGTTGAACTGGTGCATTTTTTATTATTATTAACAAATTATAAGTAAGTAAGTGATTCTATAATTTTGCTCGCGAGTGTAGTAATGGAGGACATTGAATAAAGATATTCTAAGAAGTGTTGTTTTGTTAGAAATTCTTTGTTCTTACTAGAACTTTTTCCTTCTAAATTACTGTTATTGCCAAAATCCAAATAAGGAAAATGCTAAGGAAAACTTCGTGTTCCAAAGCTTTCTATTTTTTCGTCTAAACGTCGAAATCTGACAAGTCAGGCTCGGTCAGCAGTCTCCGATTCACTTTATCCTGTCAATTAGTGCAAATTGACTCTTCAATGTTTTATGTTCGGTAAAATAACTGTAATGATTATTCATAACTTTATAGTTACATTTTTTATATTCGCAGAAAAGGAAACTGTCGTTTCATGTGTTTTGTTCTGAAATAAGTCTTTAGTGCGGTTAACAAAATGAGTACTTAACTGTTTAACTATGGACTAGGACCTAATTTAAATGTTATTGGCATCATCGTAAATCATTTTACGTTAAAATTATGTAGAGCTGGAACCAAATTTGCGAAATTCAATTTAGAAACTACATAAACATGATTCGAAAATGTATATCGTATAACAGGAGCAGCGCGACCTCATCACAATCAAGAGCAATTTGTCACATCGTGCCCAGACTACGTAAGCGAGAAACAATGGGCTGTGTGTCTCGTGGAGGAGGAGCATTCATCAAGGTAAGGTGTGTCTCCGGGTGACGTGATTGCAATAAGGCGCCGCGACCGCGACCGCGCCAGCTGAGCTGCCGCTGGGAAATCATGGCCGTCGTCCTTTATAGCTAAGTAAAAAGGATGGCGTCTGACGCGCAGCCACGCTCACGCTGCGACGCTTTAAACATGTCGAGAATGCAATAAGCATGTCGGTAGTGACTACTTTTGTCCCGTAGCGGAACATAGAACATCTCGAATGTAAATAAAATTTGAGTTGCTCGTTCGAGTTGCGTTTACAAAGGTTTTGCGGCAAGTCTTGGTTTATGCACACTGGGCGCATCAAAGTGAACCAATTAAATTAGTTATGCCTAAGCTTGCCGTTTCAGATTACTTTAAGGACCAGTTCACAACTTTTAATATTACGTTTACTTTACTTTAAAGACCAGTTTATAACTTTTATAAGGTAACAGTATAGCTTCAGATTCAATGGCCAGCACTTTAAAACGAATAACGACACACACACACACACACACAATACTATTTATTAATGGTGTCTTACAAAACGCTATAATTCTCAAAGTTATAAAAATATTGGCATACCTACATGTAATTTAAAAAGTAAGGCTTGACGTAAGCCTTACGACGCGCAACTTATAGCGCAACTCCATTTTGGCATATTAAAGCTTATTCTTTTTTACGCGAAAGATGCATAAGCTTTTTGGCTTTCAACATGAAGTTTGTACTTACACGTGTTGTCTGCACGTCGCTCAAAGTCATATTTTCTAAATCCGGTGTGCTTTAAGAATATAAAGATGGCTTGTGAAGATTCAGTTCTATCTCAATTCGTCTGGTTAGTTAGTCGTCAGGTTTTTCAAAAGAAATAGGTAACAAGGATTAAGGTGAGGGTATTTTATTTTACTTTGTTGATTTTGAATATAGCCGTACTTTTTCAGCTTAAAATGCACGTTACTGCATAGTTTGAAGCTACTGATCTTATAATGAGTGTTCCGATAGCGGCTTGCATTACATTTTTAAACATAACTTGAATACAACTTAAATCCATTTAGGCATTTAAACAAGACAAGCGTTAATTTATGGCATTAGGTTTCATACGCTGCAAAAGATTAAAAATCTCTAAATTCTTGTCCTTTCGCAGAGCCTCAGACTTAATCAAAGATATAATTAATTAAACTCTCAAAGTTAATCAAAGATCCCAAAAAGAGATAGCACTGTGTTTTGTAATAACTACTACACTACATTTTTTAAAAGCGAGAACGATAACTACAACATTACTTCTAAAAGCAATGTTATTATTATCTAATAACGGAACTTCTGTATGTCGCACTGTAGTCGCCCTTCATTAGCAGTGTAAACCTCCGCTCTGGTTGAATTATGGCGGCATGTCATACGCTTAAGACGTATGCAAACAAGATTTATGTAATTAATTTAGGAGATAAGAGCAGGCGCGTAAATACATACGTTATGGAGCACAAAGGATACTAACGTTCCTGCCACCGGCACCTTGCCTCGGCGTACCAGCTTTATCTCAGTAATCTCTAGCTAGACCGGTGAAAACTACATTACGCGGAATTTCGAACGCTGCGCTGTTTTAATCTGGAGTTGAGGCATGCTTGTTTAGATTAAACATAAAATGTATTGTGTAGTATTTAAAAAACAATATTTGTATTATCATAATTAGTTTTAATAAGAATAGGTATAAGGACAGGAGGGCGCGCCGCTAGCGACCGACAGCTACTGCCGGAGATATTTACGTTTATCTCCGGGTAACGGCTTCATCGCAAGCTTTATTACGACATCCACTCACGTAATCCTCCGCCGCCGTCATAACTCCTCGTTTGCTGGCCCGCTACAATGTTCTACACCGCTTTTCCACTAGCGCGGGAACGTTGCATCGCCGACCCACCCTCGCCCGGTTACCTACCTTTACTGTTTGCTTTTTATAGTTAGTACGAAACTTCACCGGGATGGTATAAGCGAGCTGTTTTGTGGACGCTTTTGTAACACACACTTTTCCTTATGTCATAATAACGTTTCTGTGCAAACCTTTTGTATGTAGGGAAACATTTTTGTAAGTTCTTTTTAAGACGCTCGAATTTGTAGCTCTCTTATCTGGTACGTATTAAATAGTCGAAAAAGTAGGAGAATTTATATTATTTTTATTATTTCCCAAAATGTGTCTTTAATACTTTGGTGGCATCAACTTAGAATTTCATGTATTAATTTTTTATCAATTATATTAATCAATTAAGTAAGTACAATTGCAAGCGACGCAACTATACGTTATATTAAAAATATTTTTATCAAGAAGACAACTCTTCGTTGGTTTGTGAATTTAATTTCCGGTGCACTTGAAGAGTAGCAGTCATCTGCCAAGAGGCTATTACAAAGGCAATTATATACTGGAAGTAATAAATTCCTTTAAAAAGATATCAATAGATTTCAACTACATTTGCATCGGAACATAAATCTTACAGAGATAAATCGTTGGCTTTCTTGAATAGAAAACAAACTTTTTTGAATTCCATGAAAGTAAAAAAGAAGTTGTAGGCTTAGGTGCGGATGAGAGTTCGATAACCGTTTATCCAAGAGTCATTTCCAACTTTTCGAGTCTCCCTCGTAGGGGCTGGCGTGGATCCGACCCAGCTATAAATGAATATCGGATATGGAATCCATAAATACTCAATCTAAATTCGTAAATTTTCTCCGGGTATCGTAAAAAATGAAGAGGTAATCCGAAATCGGCTTATGGCTCAGGCACTGTTAAAACATTTTCACCTCTAAAGCAATTCATCAAATCGGTTCATCAAGGCTGGACGAGAAATTCATTTTTCATATTGTTTAAATAAGGCCGGTGTCGACTCGAAAGAAAATGTTTGAGAGAATTGTTGAGAAGTGAAATGAGTTTTACTAAGTTGATGACTCGAGTCGTAGTATTATTTACCGGCAGTGCGCTAAGGTTGAATGGCGCTGCAGAAAGCCCGAAATTGAGCGGGGGATTGAAACAGGCAGCTTAGTGCAGCCGCCGGAAGTAGGCCTGTAACCGCCGCCGTATAATAGCTTCCAAATTGACCCTTTCACTTCGGCCTCCGCCATCACTCGGCTCAGCATTACCGTTTTATTTCACAACCTATTACATAACACTGTACTCGTTACGCGAAGTTGTTACTCGTCGCTTGTAGTTCAATTTGTCGCCCACGCCCTCCTAACATGAAATAGTAAATTAATTTTCGTACAAAGGCATTAACACGAAATCACATCGGAAGTTTCGGAAGTGTTATTTCCTTTTATAGCAAAGGCGAACGTCAGGCGACCGGCGGCGAGGCCGGGTATGAGGATAGTCAAATACATAAAAGGGATGAGTCGCGCGAAATACTGGCATTGTAGGATCCTAAGTCCTGTTTAGATTAGATCAGACCTTCGAAATAACAGTGAATGAGGACGTGGATTAACTACGGTCCGGGGCACTTCGGCCCGTGCGCCTAATGGGGCACGGTTAGGGGTAATGAGGAGCGGGGGTCGGGGCCTCTACTGCGGACTGCTCATACTGAATATTTGCAATATGCTATTAAATTCAGCTTGATAGTGTAGCGGCTACCGACTTCCGATAACGATTAGGAAAATTGCAAATTTTAATATACCAAATATTTGAGGTTCGTGAATTTTTGTGACCTTATTTCTTTATAGTTTATATTTACGGGTTCAAGCACATTTAACGTAGGCGCACACTAGGCGACTAGACGCGACGACAGGCTGCGGCCGACAATTTTCATATACTTTCTTCAAAGCTCCGCACACTTGGCGGCAGAGTCGCAGAGTCGCGTCGACAAGCTAGGGGAGTCGCACGCGCTCGCTACTTGTCGCCGCGTCTAGTCGCGATGTGCACGTGCAGACACGACGACAGTCGTGAGCGTTAGTTTCGCTTAGGGATGCATGATTTTTCTCTTTTCATGATTTGTCGTACTCTGCGCCTTCGCATTCGCAAAATAAGCATCAAGGCAAGTGCAACTAGAGGCTCCATATTCACTCACAAGGTGAACAACACGGCCGTCTCTCTCGAATACTCTACTACTACTGATCGCTTCCTACACGACGTCTGTCGTAACGACTAGTCGCCGGCGCAAGCGACAGCTCCGCGTCTAGTCGCGGCGACAAGACGCCATTGCAAACGACAACGCCGCGACTAGACGCAGCGACAAGTCGTCCAGTTTGCGATGGCTCTTACAGGTAGATTGAACAAAAGTATTTATGTATATGCCTGCAGAAAAATATTATTGTTGGCGACCAATCTATTTTTCTACTGTTAAGCACCAGTGCCAGACCTGAGCAATTTTTTTAAAAGAAAAGGTGTGATTTAATATTGTGATTAAGTAGTCCAGTCACTGTCACGTATAATATCGTACCTACGTTTATAAATAAAAGATGCATCTCTAGATGTCCCGATGTTAGAAATGAGGGTCGAAATTCATTTTTCAATGTCAAAGAACAAAATTCATTAGAACTTTGAAATTACTAATGGCTAAACGGACGGAGTAAAATTTGCTCTTAATTTGTACCGAAACTTTTTCGTGAATTTTAAAAAGTTTTCGAAACGACTTTTGAAGTGAGAAAGATGGACGGAGTGTTAATGATCATTGTTTTGTATCTTATTTACGAATGTTACTTTTGGAAACGAAGGTAATCATTTCGATATGAATTGAGGATTGCTTACGTCAACGTTGTTTGTGATGATGAATTAAAAAAAAACACAAATGTTGAAAAATTTCCACGAGCAGGATTTGAACCTGCACCCTTCTGACATACCGGGTCAGGTGCTCTTCCAATTGAGCTATCGTGGTTCTAACCAGCCCGCTGAAATTATTCAACACTACTTATTTTTTACTTTGAGAGCCAAAGGCGCCCATCCAATGTCAACAACTACCGTCAGTAACATCTGATCATAATATTTTTAAAATACTAAAGATCAGTTAAGAAGTAGGCTATTTATAAAATGTTTTTGTTTTGTTTATATAATTTTAACGCAAATTTTGTTGCGAAACAAATTACAAAAACACAAATGTTGAAAAAATTTCCACGAGCAGGATTTGAACCAGCACCCTTCTGACATACCGGGTCAGGTGCTCTTCCAATTGAGCCATCGTGGTTCTAACCAGCCCGCTGAAATTATTCAACGCTATTTGTTTCGCAACAAAATTTGCGTTAAAATTATATAAACAAAACAAAAATATTTTATGATGAATTAAGTCATGAGTTACCATTACATTTATTAATACAGATTCTTTAACTGTAAGGCAACTTTCAATTTAAAGACAATATTATATAAGCAAAATCAAAACCTATAAAAACTATAATAAAAACAAGTTACCCTCAAGCGGCGCAGTGCAACCGTTATAAGTCTGTATCGATAGACGGCTTTATGGCTATTTTTTATCTATGAAGCTTGATAAAAGATCTATGCCAGCGGCATACGACCAAAAGTAGATCATAAAGTAAAATAATAGCCTATTACTGTCCCTCTTCTGGACAAAGGCCGAAGTTATCGGTACACAAGGATGATCACAAATCTGAGCCGTGAAAAAACCACACACTACAAATACTTCCAAAAATTTAGCTATTTAATCATTATCATCATCAGCTCATTTTTATGTCCCCACTGCTGGGGCACGAGTCTTCCCTATGGATGGATAGCGGGCCATAAACCATCACGCGGGCCCAGTGCGGATTGGTGGTTGTTAACGATTGTTGATGCAGCCGGGACCAACAGCTTTATATGATACATTTTTGGTCACCCATCCGATGACCGGCCTTTGCGAAAGTTGCTTAACCTCAGTACTCACAGACCGGGCGCGTCAACCACTGCGCCATCGAGCTTCTCAGCTATTTAATAAACAAGATTTATTGAAGTTATCAAATACAAAACAGTAACAACTTAGTTTTAAAAACTTAGGTTTAGCTCATAAGATAATAACCCAAACGGTAAAATTTGGCATCGAGTTCATTGAAACAATACGTTTAAGACAATCTTATAAACAAGACTTAATATCAATTATTTTGTATTCAAAATTGTTCAAATTATTAGAGCTTTTCCCAGCCATTAGTTCTTAGGCTGGGCTATCGATTGCTAAACTTCTCTTATCAAAGTCTAACACGAGAGAGAGAGAGAGCTTAAGTAGAAAATATATGACATTAACTGGTTTTGCAGACACTGAGAACCGGCGCCGGCGTTTCATCTTTTAAGCCAGTCCAGCTTAAATTCCTCAGCCTAAAACGGGTAGTTTAGTAATATTAGCGCTGGCGGTGCTGGAGCTCCGGCTGTGCGGCCGTCTGCTAGCCCATATTACCTCATAATGCCTCATATTAGTTCTGACATATCACTGACTGACTACATCTATACTACTATATAAATCTGTAGGCTCTGTCTGTACATGCAATTTTTCTGACAAATTTTGGGATAAATACTCGTTTTATGTTTCACTGACACCTGTTTATTTCTGTCTGTCTGTATGTCTTCTTATAACTCAAGAACATCTTGACCAATCTTGATGAAAATTTTTATGTAGTAAGAACATGATTTTTTAAATGATAGGCTATAAAAAATATTAAAGTTTATTCACACAAATTTTCGCACAGCGAAGCGGACGGGTAACGGGTAACGGCTAGTATATAATAAAAGTCAGATTTAGTTTAATGTGAGGGATTATATGCAAATTGACCCAACAACCAGGATATCTTTTTTGCAAACCCTAGAACAACAACTTTTCCATAGAAAGAGTAGGTATTTTCCTCCACATTTGCATTTGATATAAAAGCATTATATTATTTTATACATAACTGAGCCGGAGTACAGTAATAATTGCTATATTGCTATATTGAAACTATACGCCCGGTATTTAGCAATCAGCACAGCTTATTTACGCTTGTATGTAACTGTATTTCTATAACAATATCATGGCTGCCAACCCTGAGCTTCGTTTATAATGGCTTTATCTTCTATCTCAAACCAGAACACAACTATGCAGGACATTGCTGCACCGGTAAAACGTAACATCGAGACGAGTTTATGTGCCACATACAGCTTGTGGGGTAGTCGGATACATCTCTGTATAATCTCGTTATACAAAAATGCTTTCTCAAAACATATTGTCTAAAATATTTAAATGTCACCGTACGTTAAAAGGAAAAAAGATTTACAATCAGGAATGGAATAAAAGAGTAAAATTCTAGTGCAAACTTTGAATAAAGTTATAGCGACATTCATAGGCGGCGGATGGAGCTCATATTAAAAGTAATAAATCTGTAGCGAAGATGACGTCCCGGCGCCCCGGCGGCCACCGGTGCGGTCGTTGCCCAGAACAACCCGATATTAGTTTACTTTTCCTCTCGAACTTACTTTATTAGTTATCCACCCGCGATAGCTGACGGTGATAGTTTTCAAGTTATTGAGAAGCTAGGAAGGCGCACGCTCCGCACTTAAGCTCCGAAAGAAAACCATACGCTACATTTCATCGGTAATATGTTATGTTCGATTGATATTGGCTGATTACTTTTACGTTATGTTGGAAAGATAAGATGGATTCTTTCGAAATTGAGCAACTCGCTGTTACCGAAAATACTTCCGGGAAATGTTCGAGGTACACGGCTACTTTATTTGGTTATGATTATCTCTTACGCGCTGATAGCCAATTAGGTTTGGTTCATAAAGGTTATAAAAACACGACATACCTACAGGGCATTAGTAAATAAAGTAATACAAAAATGTAGAGAGTACAATGACGTCAAGGGAGAGTGTGACTATACCGTTACTATTTCAGTAACTAAATATATAAATTAACTGACCATGGAACGTGTTGTCTGTAATAGTTACCTGTAGAGTTAATTGCATAAGAGCAGTACAAATACAATGCCTATGTTCGTAATAAGATAGGTGCATATTAGCCTGCACATCCGATAGCGAAACGCGCACGGTGTAAGACAAGAGGAATAATAAACGGACGTTATTAACATAGATGCAAATGCGTCGTTACGGTGCAATAGCACATTCGGAGGCCCCGAGCACTCCCTAGCCTCCAAACAATGATACCTCGCAACTGTTTTAGAATATTTTACCGAGAAACATCCTCCGAAGAGCTATTTTAGACGATATAGCGATCGTGTTTCGTTGTTGTTCTCCATCGTCGAACGGTACTTGAGATAGTGTTTCAGAATGTTTTAAGTGAACATCAATATTTGAAAAGTTGCAAGGTACTCTCTTATTATTTTGAGAAGATTTTTACGTTGACATACGAAGTTAACGTGCTGGTGTAAAAATAAATACGAGCAATTGCAGTATTAAAGGAGATATTGAACCATAACTTAACACGGTGGCTGAGTATAAAAGGGGAAAGGGAGTGTTGAATACTGCTATCTTAAACTTACTAGGAACTACATATGACAACAACCAGGAACTTCGGATTTATTCACCTTCTAAAATACAGAGGAGCTTATCGTACAATTTGGTCACCTATCTGGAAAGGAGATATTGAACCATAACTTAACACGGTGGCTCAGTATAAAAGGGGAAAGGGAGTGTTGAATACTGCTATCTTAAACTTACTAGGAACTACATATGACAACAACCAGGAACTTCGGATTTATTCACCTTCTAAAATACAGAGGAGCTTATCGTACAATTTGGTCACCTATCTGGAGACTCAGCATAGCAAAACTTACCAGCTAGTCGCTGCATCACCAAGCTTCGCTAGTACTTATGAACATTAAATGAGAAATACGAAATGCTACGATCTTGCTTGCTACGAGCGCTACGAGCAAAGAAAATATGCTACGAACAAGACATATTCTTGGCGGGCAAAAAGGATGTCCGAATTATCCCGTTCTCGGATACAAAAAGTTGGTCTAGTTAGCGCGCCCACTAATTATATTACTTGCGTCTGCGTGTAATTTCTGGAATTATATTCTGAAGTAAGACGCCGTAGCGTTATTATTGGGCTTCGAAAACGATGACAGGAAAATCCATAATAGACTAAAAACAGGTCAGGCGGCTCCGCGTTGACAACAACAGCTTTGTTATAGAGGATTTTATTGGCACAAATATTGTCCAAGTCGAGCAGCGGCGCACACTTCTCGTGATTTACCGAGCTGTTTACGCGAGCCTGCCTACGTCCAAGTAACAACACTTTTACAGCGCCATCCAACTTAAAAATTATACATTTTATACAGCACAAATCATATTAAGTAGATTTTTATGAAAATGCTCAACCATCGTTATGTTTTTTTCAGCGGGAACTGTTGATATTTAAAAACACGTTTATGATTGGTTCGCCGCTTTTTTTATTTATATGTATGCAAAACGTTTTATTCCAGAGCGTAGCCTCGTAAATTTGTTCCAAAAAAACTCGATGACAATAAAAACAACCCTTAAGCTATCAACAAAGTTTTCGCGTTAACTTTTTTGTATAAGCAGTAGAAAAGTTGCTGAGGCATTTTCCAATCTCGGGGTGAAGTCTGCGTCATTAAGGCGCGGGGCCCGGGGACAATCTCACCTCGCGTCATGTCCCGCTACACCCGTCACGGAAATATTTCATTTATTTTACTGCTTGTTTTGTAATTTATGACATCACACAGGTATACATTAGGTATATATTTCATTTGAGTAAACTAAGCATGTGGTTACCAAAACATTTGATAACTTTTAAAGAGATAACAATTTGGCATATTATACTGTTTATTAAAATGAGATGCTGTTGTTATTCCTTGTAAAAAATGAAAGAGTAAAACGATAACAGATGTGCGTATAAATATTCCATACAACTTGCTAAAGATAAAATAAATATAAATTGCTATATTGAAACGATTGTGAAATCGGTAACTTTAATCTAAATAATTAGGTTAGGTATTTTTAAAAAACCCAAAGACTAAAATGTATCGAAATACGGACAGTTGGACTAAGAAAAAGGATCCCAATCCAAACGAAGTTGTCCCATTAGTAAGCCTATTCCAAGACGCAATTAATTAAAGCCAAACATTAAGGATGCGCCAATATCTAATCCGAGGTGGGTATCCGTCCGCAATAAATTGGAAATTTACATCGGAAAGAAATTTACGATCTTAAACTCTACGGAAAACCATTTCAGTAATGAAAATGGGACAAAACTTTTTGATAATTCAACGTACCTATATATTCTGTGGCGTGCACTTTGAGAGGCCTATGTCCAGCAGTGGACGTGTGTAGGCTGATGATGATGATGATGATGATGATGATATATTCTGTTCCATCTTTCAAAAGGGCTGAGTTCACAGTTGGTCGGTCAGGATTCTGCATAACGTTTTTTTTTTTTAACATAATAAAAATTACAAAAGCTATTTCGTCTTTTCTCATTTGCAAATTGTAAAGAATCTAATTAGTAACAAT
This sequence comes from Eudonia truncicolella, assembly GCA_949315975.1. NCBI lineage: Eukaryota > Metazoa > Arthropoda > Insecta > Lepidoptera > Crambidae > Eudonia > Eudonia truncicolella. Next base: position 8,241,294 of record OX438828.1, on the reverse strand, counting down.
CATAAAACCCTCCCGAAGCAATTGGAATGGAGGCACATAATGATGCCATTATGATAAAAAAGTTCAACTGAGGGCAAATTGGGAAAGAAGAAAAAATACATAGGTAGGCATTTGGTAGAGGTGAATGTGGGTTGGTGATAAAGTGTGGGTAAGGTACCTGTAGTGTAAATGGAAGAAATGAAGTAATTGTTAGTACGTTTCTCGTAAAAGGAGTGGAGAGTCTGCTAATCCTTATATCTAAAGCGCAGCACGCGGCGGGCGGGCGGGCGGCGGCGGCGGCGCTCGCACCTGCTCGGCCACAGCCGGGCGTAATCTGCTCTTTTTATCAGGGTCGCGTCTCAGTCGCTTAATTAACGAACGACTCGCTTTAGTAACTTTTATGCAATGCATATCGTTTTTACGGACATGGGGTACAATAAAATTGTTCACGTTAACATGGAACGAGAAATGCTGTTTTTACTTGGGTACATACGGATACGCTTTACGCAAAATAATCACACTACGGGTGGAGCAAACAAGGCGTATGGCCGACATGTTGAGCGGTCATCTTAGCCTATAGACGTTTGCAACACTATTGGGTAGCCACAGACGAGCTCTGTGTGAATTGTACTACCGGAATGTTGATATTAGGTTCGCGAGTAAATCAATATACGTTTTATTTACATTATGATTTTCTTATTTTTATTCAGAGATCGGTCATTACAAACAACCAATAATTTCTTACTAAAGCAGTTTAGTATAAATACCTACTTATCTTCATTTAATTACTAAAAAGTTGTAAGTTCGTCTTTAGTAGGTTGTTGACTCGAACTCGACCTATATATACCTATCACGCTTAAGTTTTATTAGCTATAGGCGTTAATTTGAATAGTAGTCACGCGAAAGTTTCGAATTTAAAGCAAGTACGTTCTTAATCACGCCACGATAAGAAAGGTACATTTAAAAGGTCTGACGTGACAACAAATCTAAAGGAAAAATCTCCGCCTCTGAGAGCCCAACGGTGATAAACGAGAAAAACTTTGGAACTAAATGGAGCATTCGAGACGGCGGGGCTGCGCCGCTCTCGCAGAATAATACTTCTCCTGAAGAAATAACACTTATAGTCCGCGAGGCTTAAAATCAAATGTCTCCGTTCTCCCCGAGTTTCTAGCGAACGAGCCGTGTCCTGAAGAATTGCGACAGAAACAAATGCCAATTTTTATGCCAAACTTTTAGATTTACACACGATGAAATTCATTGCTGTAATTTTTAGTGGGAATTGCTTCCTGAACTTTTATAGCTAAATTACTTAACTTTAGCTGTTACTGGAATGAACATTTTTAAAATATAAAATGCTAAATGATTATTCACTTACCTTTAAATAATCTTTGGAAGAAGTTTCAACGTAACTTACCTGGAACAAAAAAATATAAATGAATGAACAGTGTTCATATTAACCAATGCAATCATAATAGCTTACTTCTAAGTAGAAAACAGTTCAGTAAATGAAAGTAACTTAATGAAAACATGTTAGTTACACTGAGCCACGTTTAATTGGGGCAGCCAAAGCAAACTAGGTCGAGTAGGTACTAAGATTACACGATTCACGTAACAAGTTTACCTGGTTATGCATCATCGTCAGATCGTATCTTACTGCAATGTATTCTAAGTCTAAGCAGGATATCCACGTTAAAGAAATCACCAAAAACATGTATTTATATTTAATTTTCTATTATTTTACCATAATATAAAATGATCTAATATATAGTTCAAATTCAGAGTAGATTATGTTGCCTTGTTAGAGATTTATCATTTCGTGTACACACGTCATAGGAACTACAAGCTGTCCGTGATACATATCTTGTAACATTTAACACGCTGTGTTGTATTATATTTGTGTACCAAATAAATAAATAAAAAGCTCGGTTTTTATCTCTATTTATAGACTCGTACTTGACGTCCCACAGAGCTTTAGTAACAAATGTGCGTTATCTTTTGTTACGACAGTCATGCCAACGAAAGTCGACGGACAAATGTTTTCACGAACATGAAATACAAAGCTTTTTACTGTGCGTTTAAATACGTGGCCGTAGTGACGGGGGTGCTTTGTGACGGCGGCGGGGAGAGCAAGGGCAGATTACTCCAATTTACATTAATACGAGTTTTCCGGGAGCCGCGGCAAGGCGCCGGCACCGGTTCGCCTGTCCGGCCTGCCGGACCAAATCACGCGTCCCACGAGAGCACACCTCGCAACGCCCAGGATTATGTTATGTGAAAATAATTGTCGCGCCGCGTCAGTTCACGGACCATCGCCGAAATTAAGTCCCCGAAATAAGGGACCGTGTTTTGTTTTGTCGCCGGAGTTTTCGTAATTTGATTAATTTTAGTGGCGGGACTTTTGCCGAGCATCACAAAGGGCATTAAATAACCCATTTTTTAATACTGCTAAGTGCTTTTGCTTTTTCTAGTACGCAATGTAAAGTTATTTCATAAACGACATGTTAATTTACATAGAAGACAACATGTCCAAAATACGTTAAAAAACTATATTCAGAAAAACTTGTGCGGAACGTAGGTATAGCCAAACATACAAATTAATATTATGCAATTATGATGGCAGTTACATCTGTATTAGTGTCTTACGCCTCTTCAGGCGTCATCGACGAAGGCGGATATTTTTCTGAAAATGACAAATAACCATTGTGTTTGTGCTACACAAGGGAAAGAGAACGAGGAAAGATGTGCGTGTTGTATTATATTTACTTGTAATGCTTAGCTTGCTAATAACTTAGAGTTATCACTTAAATGTACGGTTGTTCGTATTGAATAAATACATTTTTACTTTCTGTATTAACTTGGCAACTGATAACAAATTATGAGACAAATTTGGTACTATTAATCCTTCAATATCAATTGTTGTTTTTAAATTTTAAATGTAGCTTTCCTTTTTTATTACTTGTTATGTATTTATTTATTTATTTATTTATGTATTGACCATTGGCAATAAAAAATCTTTACTTCCTTTTCTTATTTTACAATATCTTTCATGTACTGTTCATACTCTGCTTTAATTAAATGTTCTGACGCACCTGAATCTATTATGAAATACACTTCTGAATTTAATAGGTTCGAAGGACACTCACTGACACTTAGACTCACACTGTACGCTGCAAATAACATCTGGGTTTCCTCTTCTTGCTGTGCTAAACTGCTTCTATGCCTCCAACCACGACCTCGACCTTGACCTCTGCCTCTCGGTTGACCCCGGTAGCTCCTAGTAGGTGGACGTCTCCGGTATTTGTAGCTATTAGTTTTCTCCTTGCATATTCGAGCAATGTGACCCTTTTTTCCACAACCAAAAAAAAATATGAATGCCTCTTCATTGCCTGAGCTTTGGACAGTCTCCTGATGACACTTGATTTCAGCATCAAGTAACCTCGCCTTGATGAATTCTAGACTGATGGTTTTTTCGATGGTCATCGTTTCTATGGATGTTATTACATTCTCGTAAGATGAGGGAAGCGAAGATAGTAAATAGCAAATCTGATCCATTTCGTCAACCTTTGACACGATGGCAACGAGTTTGCCTACCAGCGAGTCAAATCTTAGGAAATAATCCTGTAATTTTCCTTTGGGTTCACATTTTAGCATGATAAGTTTCTTCTTTAAACGCAATTTATTGAACACACTTTTGCGCTCGAAAATATCATCTAGCTTTTTTAGCATGCTTGCGGCAGTCGTGCATCCTCTGATGATTTCTATGTACTTGTCGTGAATACATTGCACATAAATAGATCGTGCCTTGGCGTCCTTCGTTTTATCAAGAGGTTTCAAATTCTCGTCCACGGTATTCTCTATTCCTTTTTTTTCTAAAAACAATTTGATGTGGTATATCCAATGACCAAAATTGCAATTGTCTTTCAACTTCGGGATATTTCAATTGTTGCGGCCATTTTTATTGCCGGCTTTCGTCTTCAATAATACTTTTTTTTTCTTACTTTTTGTATAAATAGCGCAGTGGAAGCGTATTGAATATGAAATAGGAATCAAACACAGCATTCACTCGACAGACATTTTTATTTCAAGAGAGGAGCATGTGCTAGCAGTTTTGCCAACACATACATCCTTATTATAGACAAAATGTCAATAGACAAACAATAATTATCTTTACAGTTCGTAAATATAATGTTAAATAATATTTTAGTACACGTAAACAAATTCGTGATAATCAAAATTCTGTGACTGAAGCTCTGACACAGAATAGCCATTCCCTTTGACAAAGCAAGAATCCAGACAGCTTCAATTGCTGTAATAAAATGAATGATCGAGCGCGTCGTGTTGTGTCAGTGTAGGTAAACGTGTGCAGGGTTGTGATCGGTGTCGGGCCCGGATAGCATCGCGAAGAGTGCCGGCGATCGGCACGTGCGCCCGTCGAGTGCGCGGCTGCGTCAGCGCGCGGCGGCTGAATGGCGGCGCGTCAAAAGCCACGTCAATTAACCACCTCACTGTCAACTTAACCCGCCGAGTCCACTCTTCTCTCGTATAAGCACTAGCCAGGGTGTAGCTAAACGTGACTATAGAGGTCATTCGCTCATTCGGGAAAAAGGACCCCTTGTTTTAGTCTGCTCTGGGCTTTTGACCGTGATTTATTAAAGTTTTATTATAATAATTAATGAAATTAACCTATTAGTTTGAATATATTTGTAACTTGTTGAACACAATTATTATAAAGATGATAAACCATTGAAAGCAAGTCAATTAAAAAGGGACGATTATTAAAACTATTTAAACGAACAACGCAGCTGTCGCATGCATGTCATGCCACGGGGTCAAATTAAAAATAAATCTATGGAGAAATTGTGAGAAAACACAAGAGGTAATTGTGGCTGTCTATTATAGAGGTTGAGTTAACGGAAACGTTAATTGAAGAGTTACCCCAAACGTCTTGTCAAGTAAGAAGTAACTTACAAACTTCTTTCTGTTTTTGATGAAAACCGATGTTAAAGAAAAATATATGTGATCATATAGGCGGTAGGCGATCAACGAGAGATAATGGATTTGTCGGCTATGGCTGATTGTATGGCACTCGACAAATGCCGCGTCAATTATGCGCCTCTGTGACAACCCTCAGTTGAATCCACTTTCCATATCTTGGCATTGTGTGACTAAATTACAACGAAGCGATAGCGTAGCACAATAATGACGTTCGATTAACTTCAGACAACGGTGACGTGTTATTTGCTACGTTGCTTAAAGTATGTTTATAGCTAATTAGAATATGAAATTCACTTCTTATAAATAGACTAGAGAGGGCAAAGCCTAAATTTCTTAATCTAAAACACAAATTCAAATATTTCGTTCCAACCGTAGAATTTTACAGAGTGTTAGAATTATTATTTATTATACAACGAGTGTAACAATTTTATAATTGTTGTCTTTTTATTAGACTTTGACATGTATCAATAACTTATTATTAGAAATTTTAACAACCACAAAGCCTCGAACATGCAAAAGGTAGGTATGTTCGTGTTCGAAATAGAATGTTTTTTGTTTTGTTTATATAATTTTAACGCTAATTTTGTCGCGAAACAAATTATAAAAACACAAATGTTGAAAACATTTTCTACCGTCATTAACACCCGAAGTCACCCGAGTCATTGACATTGAATGGGTGCCTTTGGCTTTCAAAGTAAAAAGTAAATAGTGTTGAATAATTTCGGCGGGCTGGTTAGAACCACAATAGCTCAATCGGAAGAGCACCTGACCCGGCATGTCAGAAGGGTGCAGGTTCGAATCCTGCTCGTGGAAATTATTTCAACATTTGTGTTTTTGTAATTTGTTTCGCAACAAAATTTGCGTTAAAATTATATAAACAAAACAAAAAACATTTTATAAATAGCTTGCCTACTTCTTAACTGATCTTTAGTATTTGTAAAAATATTATGATCGGGTGTTTATGTTCGTGAACTTAATGAAATAGAATGTTTTTTGTTTTGTTTATATAATTTTAACGCTAATTTTGTCGCGAAACAAATTATAAAAACACAAATGTTGAAAATATTTTCTACCGTCATTAACACCCGAAGTCACCCGAGTCATTGACATTGAATGGGTGCCTTTGGCTTTCAAAGTAAAAAAGTAAATAGTGTTGAATAATTTCGGCGGGCTGGTTAGAACCACGATAGCTCAATCGGAAGAGCACCTGACCCGGTATGTCAGAAGGGTGCAGGTTCAAATCCTGTTCGTGGAAATATTTTCAACATTTGTGTTTTTGTAATTAATGAAATAGAATTAAAGATACAGTTTCCTTCCCAAGTTTATCTCACAAAAACTAAAACAATTCCCACACTTTGGGACTTTACAATCTAAAAGGCACTATAAATAATTGAAACTGTTTCCATGGGTTTAGCTGAACGCGAGTCAATTTAATTTATGTACACATTCCGAAGCGTAAACTGTTCTAGAAAAAAACTACTTTCATGCAATACATAGAATCGTGAAAACAAATTTCACTCAGAGGGCAATATCATAATGGAGTGGCTTCGGATATGAGTAGCGGCATTGCATTCACGTACCGCGCTAGCGCTAACCGCGACTGGATAGCTTTCTATTACGCTATCCGAGTGGTGAAAGCAGGTAGTGCTCTAATTCATTTGATATAACGTTTATAATTCTGCTTTCATCTAGTAACATTTTAATCGGTATTTTTATTCTTTATTACTTTACACGAGACGTGTGATTTAAAAGTAAATCAGTAGGCATTAAAAAAGTTCTCCGAGATTAGGGAACCAAAAGATACGGATCACTAAAAGGCCCCCGCTCCGGTGACTTCGCAAGAAGTGGAATAGACAAATACGTAGAGACCATTGAAGTGATTTCATTTGAACAAAGTTTCTCTATCAACGAAATTCAGAGTGTAATTTGCGAGCAGGGTAAAGTTTCACCTTATCACAGGATTCCACGTGGAGTGTTTTGTTGGAATTTGTAATTTTATTCACAGACTAAGTTTTTGTCAACATTAAATGCCCACGTAGGTGTATAAGGTGTGCATGGTCTTTAGTGAATCTGTGATGCGAACTTTATCAAATACTTATAAAAATAGCAGTCTTAAAAATCGATTTACTACACTTAACAAAACTACTAAGAATAAAGCTTTACATAAAATCCGGTGAAGGCTTTGGCGGACAAAGCATCACTTAACTTTTTATAATGCAAGATATCGAGACACTTTTAAAATTTGTTTCACATTATCAGACTTGGCGACTTTCTTTAAAGATACAAGAAAATGCTAATAAGGATTTAAGAAAAAAAACACATATCCTTTTATATATTTATGCTTAAGCTCCGGTAAACGACGGATAGCAAAAGTTTATTTAGCTCAATCAAACAGAATACCTATGTACAAGTATTCTGGTGCCTCACTAAATGTTGCGTTTCGAATTTTAAAATAAAATATACTTTCGCTATAACGCTAGGAACAGACCCGATTTAAAAATAATAGACGGTATAGCATGTTACAATAAACTGTGTGACGAGCAACACATCAATATCTCCCTTTCACGATGGACTGCAAATGTTCGAACGTCCGGAGAAAATAATATGTGACAGTAACGCAAGTAGATCATATTAAAGTGTTCAATTTCAATGTATATAGTGTTTGGTTCGCGTAAAGTTTAGAAAACAATCAGGAATTAAGTTGGTTGAAGCGTCAAATAGGTTTAGTAAAATTTTCTTAACATAGGAGAAACACATTATGATCTAGTATTCAGAAACTGCTTGTTGCCTCGCACTATCTTACTCAGAGCTAACTTATAAACGACGACTGAAAATTAAATTCTCCTTAGCAGTGAAACACCCGAAGTCAAGCCACAAGGGACCGCGATAGGCAGGACTGACTTAATTTATTCCACTTCTGAAGCACTCTTGTAGCTTGACGTGTATTTTAAATATTCCACTGCCTTTCTCTGATAAATAAGGACTCTTAAACATGTACTTGAAACATTTGTCTTATGCTACGCAGAGCCTTTACTTAAAATTTTCGTCATTAGTTTAGGTAATTCTAACCGAAATTGTTTGTTTTGTCTGATCACCCATAAATAGCTTAGCATTTGTGGCCGTTAACACAAATAATTAATAAATCAAATTCATATTCCAAAGCAAAATAACCTTCGTGCCAGGTTACCAAAGTAGGTACAAAGATCAAACCATCACAAATTCTAGGCACCTCGCACATAGTAGCTATGTATGTTTCGATTTAAACGAGATAGGAAAAGCCGGGATAAAAAACCTATTTGACCCGATCCCTATGCAACAGTACAGTCCATTTCGCTGGTGAAGTGAAGCGTGAAATGATTTTAAGCTATTACCAGACGTATTGTTTTGTTCATACGAGTATATTATGTACATTGACATTATGCAGCGTACTTTTACAAAGTAATAAGAAAATCTTAAAATTTTTGTTAGACTTGTTTTTATCAAATACTAGTGGCCTGCTCGCGACTTCGTCCACTTTTGCTATTACAGCACCACCTACCGAGTTCAATTGTAAATCTAACCATTTTCGAATCCACTTGAACACACAAAAAATTTCATCCAAATCGTTCCAGCCGTTTAGAAGGAGTTCAATTACAAACACACGCACAGAAGATTTATATACATTCAGTCAAGAAAGTATTGGGAATGGATGATTTGTTTATGGTTCCAAATTCAAATTTTTGTTTTTTTGTTGTTGTTAGATTGGCACAACTGTTTTCCATTTTGGCGCGGAGTTTGAGTTGCATCTGTTATTTATATTAAATACAGTGCCGTTTTTAGTTATATTATATCAAGTGTGTATTGCGAATTTCATAATGGACAAAAAACATCGAACAAAGAGATTGTCTTAAATTTTGCATCGCCAATGGAATTTCGTGTTCGGAATCACTGAAAATGTTACAGAAGGCTTAAGGTGAATCGACTTTATCAAAAACACGTGCTTATGAGTGGTACAAAGCATTCAAAAGCGGTCGAGATGTGATGGAAGATTTGCCTCGCTCTGGTAGGCCATCAACGTCTGCAACTGAAGTAAACATTGCGAAAGTGAAGGAAATAGTGACTGAAAATTCTCATTCAACTTTGAGAGAAATAGCCGCCGAACTTTCTGTGTCTCACGAGTCGATCCGTACCATTTTAAATAATCACTTGGGTATGAATCATGTTTCCGCTCGGCTAGTCCCAAAAGACCTGAATTTTCTCCAAAATCAACTATTATCAGAAATGTATTCCCTTGAAAAGGGCCAGCAAAGTGAACATTAATTCGTGACCATGGTTTAGTGGGAGTGATCTACTCATAAGTAGTTTTAGGTGGGTTGTGTCTATTCTCTAAACACTTGTTGCAGCTCTATATTAATACCTCGATATCATTGTTTAACTGCGGCTACCAAACATAGCTTCTGGCAAGTGCCTCTGTTTGGACGAAGCCGCTGTGTCTTATGAAAAGTGTTAAGAATTGTCTCTCGCAACGATGGTGGCACCACTACGCGACATCCGAGTAGAACGCAGTTCTCATGCACCGACAGCTCAGCACGGTGCAACTAGTATGGGCGTAGCTGCTCATCTGTTACCCTGTCTGGCCCTCCCCTCAGAATATAATGAATGATTCGCGATAATACTTTATCATGCTTAGTAGCTGATATAATGTTTTCAACATTATTAGGAAACTCATGAGGTGAATCAGCCATAAGTAAAATGTCGTACATTGGTGTCTCTCGCTGTTCTGGAACCGACAATGGCAACCGACTTAAGCCATCTGCATGACCTATCTGACTACCAGGTTTATATATAATATTATAACTATGATAGTTTGGTGCTAATGCTAAGATGAGGTGACAAGACATTAGGTATAGGTTTTTTTCTGGTTAAAAATTCCTAGTAAGGGCTTATGATCGGTTACAACAGTGAAAGAATTTTCCATTAAATAATTGTGAAATTTGATTAATCCGAACATAATGGCCGTCGCTTCTTTATCTATTTGGGAATATCGAGCCCATCTGGAGCCCATCGCCACAGGACATTTCTCTCCGTTTTCCATGATATGTGACACAACTGCTCCTACTCCGTAATCCGAACGGTCGCAAGTGAGTACTAGCGGTTTGTTCAAGTGAAATATACCAACGTCAGCTCACAAGATATCAACTGTTTAGCAGTATCGAAACTGTTCTGTTCATTAACCGTCCACTGACACTCCCTTGACCTATCGAGCAATCTATGGAGAGGCTCGAGTACAGTGGCTTGTAACTGTTGTATGTTTTTGGGCTCTGGGGCTTTCAAAATGGACTCGACTTTACTTGGTGCCGGGTGTATACCTTTAGCGTCAATCACACAGCCTAAAAATTCAACTTGCTTCCTTGCTAATTTGCATTTATCGCGATTGAGGCGCAAATCTGCTTTTTTAATACGACATAATACTGAATCAAGGCGCTGTGTCATCTCCGGCATAGAGCGGCCACTAATTATGACGTCATCAATTAGTACTGCTACTCCAGGTATACCCGCCAGCAGCGCCGTCATTAGACGCTGGAATATACCTGGCCACGCCTTAACGCCAAACGCTAATCTATGTACGGTATAAAGGCCTTTGCATGTGTTTAGGATTAAAAGTCGTGCCGTGTCGTCGGTAACCATCACTTACGTGAATGCACGATCTAAATCTAATGCGGTATAGAACCTCCCCCCAGATATTGAAGCGAAAACTTCACTCGCAGTTGGAATAGGGTACGTATCAGACTCTGTGGCCTGATTCACCGTGCTGCGGTAATCGCACAATTCTTTTTAACAATCGGGACTATCGGTGTAGCCCATTACGAAAACGAGGAGGGGCGTAGTACTCCCTCACTCACTAAAATATCTATTTTTATTTCAACCCTATGTTTAATAGCGTATATGAGGTACGGGTCGAGATTTAAAAAAAATTGGTATAGCATTTTCTTTCAAATTAATAGATACAGGGTCCCCCCGATATGTACCGAGTCCTGAACACCTCACTGTGCTTGGCTAGTACATCATTGGTCGCTGACATATCGACTTCAGAAATTAAATTAACATTGAACGAAATATTAAGCGCATTAAACCAATTCCGGTCCGGAGCCTTTAGCTATTATAATGTTAAGATCACAACTAATGTCTATAAATTGTACATGCACGGTAGCTTGTCCGAGCACTACCTGTGAGTCATTCCTTGGAAGTGCAAAGTCTGTTGTGTAGCGAGCGCAGAGGCACTTTAGGCCGCAAGCGCGACCACGTGTGTTGATCGGTGAGCGAGAAGGCGGCGCCCGAGTCCACCTCTATAGGCACTGCAATACCATCCCGCATCACCTTCAACTCGAACGCCGGTTCTCGTGTCCGTGAACTATCTACTATATACCGTTCATAGTCTAATGTTACTAGTAGTTCTTGATTTGATAGCGTTCACTTCCATTGGCTCCAAGTTAGGCGGTGACGTCATCGCGCTCGTGCTCGCCGCAGGTGCATAGTATGTGCTCGGGGCGCTCTGCATCATGCGAGCGTCCCTCCCCGCGCTCTCTGATGACAACATGGCGTCCACCACGTCTCCATAACTCAAATTGTCTCCTTTCAATATTTCGTACTGTAGCTTGTTATCTCTCATGCCACACACTAACCTATCACGCAACATACGTTCTAAGTTTATAAAATTACAACCGGCACTTATTTTTCGTAACGATGCGATGTAATCGGACATGGATTCGTCTGGTACTTGATCACGTTTGTAGAATTTGAATGACACTGAAATTTCATTTGGTTTCGGACTGAAATGTTTTGTAAGAACTAACACTATTTCACTGAACGTTACTTCATTTGATTTTCTAGGTGTGATTAATGCTCAAAAGGGTTTCAAACGCCTCCGTACCGCATAGAGTGTACAAGTTTGCTCTTGTTGTGGCATCGTAAATGACGCCGTTAGCCTCAAAACAATAATTTAGCCGGTCAATATAACTATCCCAGTTATGACTTTTCACATTGAACTCATGAAATTTCACTGATTTTCGGTCCATTGTTGAACTCGTCGCCACTATTATGTTTAAATAAAACACGCTATAATAACAATGCGTGTATTGTGCTCAGGAGCAAATCAGTGTGTATCAGTATTAAAAATAGATATTCTTATTGTTACAACAAGACACACAAGTAGGTAGCACACCTCCATAGACTAATGCGCAACCGGTGCCAAGTTCAATAATCAGTACTGAAATTTATTTATAACAACATAAAATATTGTATAATAACTTAAAATATAATTTCTTCTTATAACTTAGGATAATATATTGAATCCTAAGGTCGGACTTGGCTAGTTCTCATAGACCCTATAGCAGCGCCACTTACCGGGTTCAATTGTAAATCTAAACCAATCTCGAATCCACTTGAAAACACACAGAAAATTTCATCTAAATCGGTCCAGCCGTTCCGTGCCGTCCAGAAGGAGTTCAGTGACATACACACGCACAGAAGATTTATATATATAAAGATAAAGATCGTACATGCATTATAATTATGCTTAAATATTCTGTTATTTGTTAATTTTTTCAAAGATCTTATCAATCAGCAACCTTAAGTATCACAAATAGTTAGGGTTGCTGATTGATGACAAACTAACTTGGAGGCCACACATTGAGCACGTCAAATCTAAATTAATATCTGTACTGGGAGCACTTCGTAAAATAGCACACTGCATACCAAAAAAAATAAAACCTATTATGTACAATACATTAATAAAATCACATTTAGAATTCCTAATTGAAATCTGGGGATCAGCCGCACCAACTAACCTAAAGTCGATACAGAGAACTAAAAATAAAATAATAAAGACATTGTTCCATTATCCATTTCTTACACCAACTTAACAGTTTTACGATAAAACTAATCTTATGAACCTACTTAAATATACAACATGCATTCTAATAAAACAAATAATTACAAAGAGTACTAAATCAAATATACAATTAGATATAAAAAAATATACGCACAATCTCCGACACAAAAACAAACTCAAATTAACAACACTCGGACTAAATATGGGAAAAAGACAATTCTGTTTGAGGGAGCACAGCTGTTTAATAGGTTACCAGATGAATAGAAAAATGTAAAAGTTTAAGTTTATTTTTGAACATGTATATAGTCTGTGAGACTATATACATGTTTAAAAATAAACTTAAACTGCATATCGCAACGAGTAACACAGAGTGACAATTTATATACTGTAATTTATGTATTGATTATATCTCATTATAAGTGAAATGTAATTTCGTATGAGAATAAAGATCTTTAAACCTAATTTATACAAGTAAAAAGTTATATTCATTTTGTATTGTATTAAACATTTATACTGAAAATGTTATGTAAATTGGGTAGTTAGTAAGGGAAAAAAATTATACATTATATTTGGAGTATGGAAAAACTTGCCAAAAATTACAGATTCTCAATTTTTGTCTCAAAAAAAGGGGAAAGGTGTAGTATAGTGCACGTCATACAATGACCTATAAAGATAATATTGTTTTTATTATAAATTAATATTCTATTTTTTAATTTAAGGTAAACATGTAGCATGTAACCCGATCCGATCCGAACCCTTCGGAGAATCTAGTAGGGCACGGGCACGGAAGGTGATTCGTTTCTCACGGCTTGAGGGACCCTTTACGTTTCTCGCCGCCCCCAAAAAAGCCCGGTGAAGCTGAAAATTCCGCAGCAGCAATCAGCAATCTCTCTCAAAAAAAAAAGTAGCATGTAATCTGATACTTTTATAAACTGTTATTTGATGCTATTCTAAACAATATAAATGTCACGTATTAACCTACTTAAAATTACTATAAAAACTATGTTTTTCTGTCAATAAAGACATCAGTTATGAATCGACTTCCGTTGTGTTATTTCATCTCCCGACGCCACACATCTCAATACGTAACTACTCTTAACTTGGACAACACAAAACAAAATCATTTCAATCTTGTTCTACATAAAATGTTGTACGGAGTAACGGGACGCAATATCTTGATCACTTTACAAAATGACTCATAAATCGAATAGCCATCTAAAATAGACGACTAAATCGGATGGGAGCACAACGCGTTGTAACGGGGAGACGGAGAGAACGCTCTGCTGGCTTTAAAAATATTATTTTAGCTAATGGACAACGGGATGTGGACGACTCGGATACAACTTTACTAATTGCTTTTACCACGATAGCACAGTTGGTAGAACACCTAAACCGGCATGCTTGGGTGCAAAGTTCAAATCCCAAACAATATATGCGTAAAATCATATATAATTAATCATAATTACTTTAACATATAAATTCTGCAAGATTTAGATTGTTAACTGTCTAAAATGTAATGAACAGACGACTACACATTAAAGTTCAAAGTTTATTGGAAAAAATTGACAGTTTGTGGTAGGTTGATGTGCAGGCGTGTGTACAACAATACGACGCTGACCGATACGTGCCACCGACGACGGTACGCGCTGACCGTCGGTGGCGCGTATCGGTCAACATAGCACTGTTGTACATTACAACTTACTAAAGCACGCCGTAATAACCATGATGGTCAATGGAGTGTTTATAAAAAATTTACAACAACTACCTATTGCATATGATGAAATAAAGAAAAAATAAAATAATCCATAAGCGACTATGTATTTAAGCATACGCGACCGACGACGTACTCACCGACACGGTAGGTCGACCACTGTTTTAGCTGTTAAATGTTTAATGTGTGTGAATTGCTTTTGGTGTAGGTGCCATTTCAATAAATAAATAATTAAGTTCAACAATAACAGATTACAGCCTTACAACCTGTAAACTAGTAAGTTGTACTAATAATGAGCTGTATGATTTAAATATATTAAAGTATCAGTAAATCAAAAATGATATTTCATTTGAGATTTAATTTTAAAAAAGTGGTTACTTGTGTTAATTTTTGTTACTCGTTAAAAAAGAATACTACAATTTTAATTTTACTTACAAACTTTCGCGTTTATAATATTAGTAGGATAGAACGCTTAGTTTTTTTTGGCCAGAGTTAGAGGCGTCGGTCATAGAAAATGTTGAAATGAAAGTACTTTCACGGATCTACTCGTTTATTTTATACATTAATTTTATTTAATGTTTATCCTGACGTCGTGAATCCTGATATCGTGATATCTTCTGCATACCCAGCGATACTGGGCACGAGTAGGAGGTTAATATGCAAAAGGATCAGATTTGCAGATAGAACTCTACCTTGTGGAATACCAGCATCTATCATTACATGTTGACAAGAGTGGCCATCCAGGATGACACGAATTGAACGGTCCCTTAGGAAATCAGTAATACGATTGCACAGGTCAACAGAGACAATATGCGATGGAAGCTTCCCTACGCGGCTATCATGGATTACTAATGTTTGGCCAAAAAACGGTTCCCAAAGTATCTTCCCAAATTTTCATTTGGCAAAAAAACATTTGTCAAAATAATTTTTCGCAAATTTAAAGTTACCAAAAACATATTTGGCAAATTTTTGTTTGGCAAATAATTTCACTCAATTTCACTCAATATTTTCACTCAATATTCACGGCGCATCGCCGGCCGCTGCCGCGGCACGCTCGCTTCGCTCGCTCGGCTCGCGCTCTGTTAAGGTCACAGTTCTAACCTAACCTAACCTACTTTTCTAGCTAGTTCTAATCTAGCCTACTTAACCTATAACAACTGAGTTTATTTAAGATCAATTCCCTTAGTTAAAAATAAATTACCGTATGTCAAACTTAAGTTTTAGGTTACACTTACGTACACCAGTAGATCGACCGTGACGAAATCGAATTGGTGATCACTAAAATGGTTGTTTTAATGTAGACCAGAAGTCTCAAATGCAGTACAGACCCAACAGTACTGTAGAGCGTTTTTGTTTTTGGCGTTTTGTTAAATTAAAAAGCTGACGTGTACTTTATACTAAACTATTTTAATATTAAACTAAGTATTTCTTTAATAGCTAGTTATTATGCGGTCGGCGCAGGTGTCGGGGGCGCTGAAAAGTTACAAACAGAGCGCAGCTGACTCTCGCTTGCGGCCGCGCCTCTCGTAAATTAGATGCACTACCGCCGGCCAAGGCTGATGCTTATTATTGTTTTTATTGATACATAATCCCGCAATCAATTAGATTTGTAACATGGCAAGGTACTAAAATATTTAAAAACAAATATTTTATTTATTCAATCTGAATTATTAAAGAGAATTTGGAAGGGCTTTTCGTGGCACTGTGATAGAGTCTAATTGGAAGATTAAGCCCATAAACCCCGAGATTACTGAAACTAGCTACAATTGGCAAGCGTGACATAACTGCGACTTTAAGATCATAGTTCTACGGTAAAGAACGCTTTGTTAGCAGATTATTTTCTAATAACAAGGCAAAATACCACTTGTCTGAATCACATGGGCGGCAAAAAGAATCCCTATCTGATCACTGATTCGGCAGTGTTTACATTAAACCAATAATCCGAGGACAAAACTATAACACCAGACGTAGGCTTACCAAGCTTTCCTTAAACGAAATAAAAAAGATGTGAACAATTTTGCCAGTGGTAAAAAGTTAACACACGGTCGTTCCAGATGTTCGTAGCACGTCCCTGTAACGAACGGGGCGCAGCTTGACTCTCATTCGCAAACACGCAGCTATAGTTGGATAACGCTACGTGGCGCTGTAACTGTTCAACGCCCTAGTTTGTGGTTACAGAAAAGTATTAGCACTGCACTGTGTAACTGACTGAGCACCACTTCCGCACCACACCCGCTGTTTAACAAAGAGTTAACAGATGATGGTTATAACGGTATACAAGCAGCAGAAAAAAGGATACTATATTCTGGCGAAGAGGCCTGTTTCGTGACTATCGCACTTTCATAACAGTGTTCGTACACTTTTTCAAAAATGTTTAAAAGCATATTGTTTCTAATCGAAAATTCCTTACAAAAACACAAATGTTGAAAAAATTTCCACGAGCAGGATTTGAAGAGGACGAGAAGGGTGCAGCAGGTTCAAATCCTGCTCGTGGAAATTTTTTCAACATTTGTGTTTTTGTAATTTGTTTCGCAACAAAATTTGCGTTAAAAATTATATAAACAAAACAAAAACATTTTACAATTCCTCGTACATAGTAAGCTACCTTATACAGCGGTGGATTAACAGACAAAGCCCATTTCATTATCTAAAAAAATGCTCCTCAAATTAACACACATGAAGCAGGCTTTTCTTACGTTCAGAATAAGATGTGAACAATTTCGCTGGTGGCAGCATTAAGGTGTTGGTGGCACGTCTCCGTAACGAACGTAACGAACGGGCGCAGCGTGGCCCTCGCTCGCAGCCACGCTGCCGTAGTTGGGTAACGCTATGTAACGCGGTAACGGCTGAGCGCTCTAGTTAAAAAAACATTGGTGCTGCGGCTTGTTAAGGTGACTGAGCCCCTTCTGCACTACACCCGCTGTTTGACAGAGAGTTAATGAAAGACGGTCATGACACTGCTCAAGCGGGTGCTCCAAACACAAAGGGTATAGAGTTGGGTGACGAGGCACCTTTCTATCCATGGGGAAGGCTCGTGCCTCAGCAGTGGGGACAAAAATGAGCTGATGCTGATGATGACGAGGCGACTTAGTAGCCCGTTGTGGATTCGAGACCATCGTTACTATCGCATAATCATCACAAAGCGGGTACATACGTGCGTCCAAAGATGTATGAGAACATATTGATTGTAATCCAATATCATAATTACAAACCGATATATACAGTTTACGACTTTAATTTAGCAGTGGGTTTACAGACAAAGCTCATTTCATTATCTTAATAAACACACATGTAGTAAGCTTTCCTTACGTTCAGAATATAATAAACGGAGTAAAAAAGATGTGAACAATTTCGCTGGTGGCAACAAGTTAACGCGCGGTCGGTCCAGATGTTGGTGGCACGTCCCCGTAACGAACGAGGCGCAGCGTGACTCCCGCCCGCAGCCGCTGCCGTAATTGGAAAGACGCTACGTGGCGCTGCGACTGCTGAGCGCCCTATCATTAGCGTCACTCACAATTTGCTATCTACCACCTCATTGCTCCGCATTCGAATAAACATTTTTCGTGCCAATTTCGCTGAACACATTTACAATTATTATTATTGGCCGGTATATGAGTATATATATAGTAATAAAAATTAAGATGTCTCGTCATTGTCATCATCGACAACCGTCTAACTCTTGCCTCCTTGAACAATAAGGAGACATAAGGAGAAAGGCCATAACTGATTTTATTAATTGAGATACTTTTGTCAATCAATGACACAAAGTTTCAACTTGTTATGCATGTCTTGAAAAAGGAAATGATGAACACGTAATATAAAATCATTATTAAAAATCAGAAACTTATGAACTCAATTAATTGTTATTGTTTCGGAAGAGCAGAACGGTTGAAAGTAATGTTTTTATTGTATAAAGATGCCTGTGTAAACGTTGCAGATTATTTGTTGCTTGGGAAAATGAGAAGTCTTTCAAAAAAACAGAGGCATGATAATTTTCATATAAAAAAAATGTAACAGTGGGTTACTAATGGTACTAACAAATAGTAGTTAGTACTACTATTATGATTTGATTGCATTGCTGTACATTCACTCCAGTACACAAACGATTCTGCAAGCTTGATCCCGGTATCAGCGGTTTACTGTCGTATTCGTGTCGTGTCGTTTGGTACTTATGTTGGTTTGTCAATTAGTAGACATTGTTAGTGCAACTCTCGCATTGTTTCAAACTGAATTTTGCTTCCAATTTTATTTTACGTTATAAAGTAACATCTTTACACCTTTTGGCCACTTTACAGCTTAGACACTCATTTGTGACACAACATTATATACCAATAATGAATATTTGATGAACAAAGAAAGCTCACAAACGATACCAAATCATTCCACAGAGACGCCTAGGAAACGAATGAAATTTAATACGGCCAAGGTTCACGCATTTACATTTTTACTTGGATATTTCCTTATTAAATAGAACTTTATGCGGGTGTTCAAAGTTATTCGTAAAAAACATTCCGAGTCTCGGAGCGGGCAGCAATAATTCTCTGGGTAGTAACCAGTGGGTGAAGTACATGTCGAAGAAATCGTTTTACGTAATTAAACGTTCGGGTGGCGGCAGTTTATGTGACGATTAGTTAGCAGGACGCGCAGAAGGCTCGGCCGTTCAATTTGCCGCTTCACTTGACACAATTCGACGCCTGACTCGGGGACAATCGCACTCGAAGCCCCGTCGACCTCCTTATCTCCCGCCGAGGTAATCTTTCCTTCCCTCGGCGGCAATAACTCCAAGTGGGCAGGATTACCTGCAAAGGGGCTTCGTGAGCCAACCACCTCGACAAAGGTTATCGATTTAAACAATGTGTGTACGCGGCACATACATTTTATTATTACTGTTTGCTTTTCACACTCTGCACCAGCCACGCTGGCGGAACTCAAACATGTCAACATTTTCTTTTTATTAGGCTGTTCTTATCGAAAGACTTACAAAGAAAATAATAAAGCGTTTTTTTATTCAGTTACAGAAAATTCTCGCGGAAAACACAAATGTACGAAGTAACTTTTGCATACAAATAAGTATCAATAGGCAAAAGTTTCTTTTATTTCAGGCGTTCCGAAATAATCTGCGAAAAGCATGTTTACATTTCCATATTTTAGATGATGAAAAAGCCCTTTCCTTATTGGAAAGTAAGTGATAATTTCATTCGGAAGGGAATCCTTTAAGTATTTCGATACGAATCATAAAATAAAGATGAATCGCTAGGGGTACCATTTGCAAATAATTTCGCTGGCATGTAAATCTGCGCACGTAAATTCAGATGCTGTCTGCGCACGGAAATTGAATCGTTCGAGAAGCATGCCAATATATATTTTTTAACAATATATGGCATACACGAGCGCTGTGAATTCTCAAGAGGCGTCCGAGTGTAGAAACGGAAAATCAACAAAAGAAACATTTTCAATAAGCTCAATTAATCATTAAGTTGCTCGGTTTATTTATTGAGAACTGGAACGGGGGTCGGTCCGCGTGGATTGTAGGATTAGGCAAAATGGCTTCCAATAAAAGCGACATTCTCACTTTGCTATTGAAAGTTATTGGATTCTCCTTAGAATCCGCCTGAGAATTTTAATATTCTGTTTTACTATAATTTTGTAGAATTTATATTGTCTACATTTTAATATCGATACTTATCAGCACGATAAAGCAATGACATATACTGAAAATTACAAAGTTGGGTAAAATATTTCCAGTATCAACCAAACAACTTAAAATGATCAATTTGTACAATATTTTATTTAGATAAGCTGGCCTTGTCTTTAAAAAGATACTTAATTGATAATATTGCACGAAAAAAGAGTTTACAAAAGGTATAAGTGCACAATTTATTATTTATAAGGGTAAGTCAAATTCAACTCACGAGGAAAAAATAATTGTCATAGGTTAGTTCTCAGACAAAGCGGTCGATTAGAAGTAGTAATATTGTTTATTATGGAAATATAAGCTTCAAATGCACATCATAAAATTATTGATAAACACAATGTAGTTTTTCCCCTATAGGTATACAAACTGGATAAAAATCTGTTTATTTCAAGATATTTATTAGAAAGTGTAGGGCGACATTGCCGAGCGCTGTGTGCGAGTGGTGGAAGCCACCGCAGCGGGGATATTTCAATTTAGCCGGAGACGCGACCCGAGAGGCCGCGCGGCCGCTGCACGGCTCGCTGAACCGTAAGCCCGTTGCGGGCTCCGCCAAAGAGCAAACACCGCTTCCGCAATCTTGTGCCACGTGGACCATGCCGAACACTCGACCACGACAATCTACTACTACAATTACCCACACTCCACTACAGACGTACAGATACGCCGCTCCACCGTACGGTGCACACGGCTCGAATAATCGATAGTGCGCCTGGAATCAGACACCCTCGATGTTGACACTGCACCACTTGTCCTGATGATAATCAAATACAGCCACCATCCAAATAAAGGATTAAACAGATTCACGTGTGCGAAATTATTCGATCTATCTATACGTATGCTTAATAGTATGATACTTGACTAGGCCATTAGTAATGACCAAACCAAATCAGTAATTAAACTACAGTTTCTTCATTCAATATGGTTTTAGAAATGCTCCACTTTTAAAACCACATTTAAAATAATAGGAAGACCAAGCCGCATATTACCATAAAGTGTGTAATAAACGTTAAACGAAAGTGAATTGTTCCTCACACGTGAGACTACTACAAAGAGCAAAAATAAACTGGAATAAGGAGAAGAAAAGCTTTGGACGATGGCGCCGCACTAATATTCTCGGTGAGCGGTGTAATGGGCGGTAAGCGCAGAGGTGAGGCCGGCCGCCGGTAATCGTAAAGCTCGCATCAAAGCCCGGAGCAATTCCTTAGAAATAGCTCTTAAAATGGGACCGACCAATATATCTTGTGTAGGATGATGAGAACTATTATTCCAGCGTGGAGTATCAAGAGCGCCATGCTCATTGGCTGTGAATAACAATGAATTTGCGGAGCTCATAAATCCAGCAGGTGCGCGCCTGTTATTGAATAGACTACGCCAATGCGAGACTACATTAATCGTAGTCGTCGTCGTCTCCTTATGAATCAATACGCATCAGTCGCTAGAATGAGGACGCGGACCGCATTACGACGTTTTAATCAACCGGAATGGAAACAAAATTTTTAAAGTATGTGATATTTTATGTAACTTCTTAATTATTAAGTCAAATGATTTGTTTTTCGTTATAACACGTGAGGAGTTGTGTATGAGTATGTAACATGTTTTTGTATTTTTAAAAATTAAATGTTGTAATAGATGAAATTAAAATGAGCATCGAGATAAATTACGTTTTTGAGACCTTATAGTCGTCATTCACTTTGAAAAGTATACGATCTCATACCATTGTAATCGAGAAAAAAATGAGGTCGAATCGCGTATCAAGAGAAGTCTGTCATTACATTCCATACCGTCACAGAGATTGATATTCCATGAAGTGGAATTTATTTCAGTATGATTTCCCTCGGGCGGTACCTACTACTGTCTTATTAAGCTTTTGAGCTTTCGAAATAATAAAATAGACACACCCCATGTTAATTAATAACAAGTTCAGTTCAATTTGCGCGATGAAGTTGATCCATAATCTAAGTAGCTACTACTTGTACGCCCAATGTGAGAGTAAAGTTTGTTTTAGTTACTAGTTAGGTACTGTGCTGTGCTAATTCCGATGTACAATAATAGGCGTTAATGTTAACCGTTGCCTGCGAGACACCTAACAGGGCTTATAATAAGTAGCCACACCGCACTTTAGTAATTCAGTAGCTCGAACTGAAATTTGTTACGTAACGTTACATAATTTACGCAATTTGTAAAATACTAACCAACCAGCCCCCCCAGACAAGTGGCATAACGCTAATAGAATAGAAATAAAATAGAATGATTATTGTACGGAATTGACATAAGTCAACGTTACATATAAATGACGTTTATGTCATGATTATTGTACGGGATTGACATAAGTCAAAGTTACATATTAATGACGTTTATACAATAATCATTCTATTTGATTTCTATTCTATTAGCGTTATGCCACTTGACTAGGGAGGCTGCTGAACGACAACTGCTATTTTAATTTAATTAATTATAGAGCGAAATAAATTGCGTAGGTATTTGAATAATACTAAGTTGGTAGAAAACTATATGAGTTATATACCGATCTATTTAGGATATTTGTATAAAACAATACTTATTCATCAAGCAACTTGCGTGTGACAGAAGACTGACATAGATAAGGAAAATAAGAATAAAAAAGATTTCCAATAAAAGTTGGAAGAGTTTGTAATGTAATGCATCTATTTAAATGTTGCTTAAGGATTTAGAGAGAAATACAAAAAAAAATCTATCATGAAATTTGCGAGTGTTCGGTTCTTACGTGGTTCTTACGCTATTCGCTAGCGTGGGCTCATTAATTTTAGATGATACATTCGAGAAATGTGATTATACATATTTACATACCAAATTTGACGTTTAAAAGAAGCGACTGGCCCAGGTGACACTACCCTTAGACCATTCGCAATTCTGGCTACCGTGACATTGGTTTCCATATTCCCTTATCCAATTGAAAATAATACTGAGAATGCTAAAGTTACAGTGTAAATTAAGTTAAAAGCTTTTTTATGTTATGTTTTAATAAGTTCATCATAAAAACGAGCTCTTGACAAATTCGACAGGAAATCAATGTATCGATAGTTCGATTGGAAGAACTGTCGCTCGGATTGCGAAAGGACTCACACCCACTCCGGGTTGGAGTTTGGGTTTGGTTTGTTTTTCTTTACTGTAAAAATAAATTTATCTACGGTTATGTATTTTTAATATTATTTAAAAAGCAAGCACGAAGTAGCACTTTACTAACAAAATAGCTATTGTGAAGTGTAATATGTAAATATTGTAATTTCCATGACATCCTGTTTGTGGAAGAAGCCTTTAAGCCACGCAACCATTTTCCTCTAATTTTCTTTCTTTCGGGGCGTAACGAACTGTGTAATTGGAAACAGGGGCCTGGCTAGGCGTTGACGACTGCCGGCATTACGTTACACTCCGCGTTTTCATCTCCTAATTTCAAATCACACTGTCTTGTTATATTTTGACATGCAAACAGTTTCATTTATTTATATTAAACAGTTAGGGTGTGTTTATGGGTATTTTCCATTGGTCGTAAATAAGGAAACAATAATTGAGGTTCATGTAAAAATTGTGAGAGAGTAGTGCCCGAGCTTAACGGCAGGTCTATACCACATTTACAAGCACTCTCTCTATACGAATATAATGTGATTGACAAATTGTCTAGAATGAGAAATTGTCCAACTTTTATTTTTGGACATATTTTTAATTGACGGGGATAAATAAATATTGGGTCTTTATGCTATTGAAGTTTAGAAGGTTTGGCGAAGCCTGGTCAAGAGATCAATGCCATGTTAGAAATTGATAAAGGCCTATTTCCATGAGTCAGCAAAGAACTTAGTCAGTGTCGTCACGGCAGTAGAGCAAAAGATAAACCTACAACGCTGTCCTAGGGAACTCCATACTTAATATTGAAGATCGTTATTTAAATTACCATCAACTGACATCTAACACCGGGTGCAGTCTGCGGAACGGCACCAGCTGATTGCTTTGATTCTCACACCCAAGTTTTACAGCTTGTTTTATAGGATAGGGACCAATTCTGTATAAAACTTAAGTTTTAGGAAAACGGGATACACATTTACGACCTCTATCCCGGTGGCCGCCAAGGTTTTCGACAGATATGTGAGTGTGTGAATTGCGTCGGGCTTGGATTTTCACGTTATATAGCCACATTGCCCAGGGGACAACATGGATGCACTTTCCATGAAGTCCATCAGCCGTTTGTTAACAATCCGCTCCAGGACTTTGAATATGGCTTGGCACAAAACGATATGGAACCGTAATTGTTGGAACTGTCTTTATCCCCAGGCTACAAAAAAGAACTATGAAATCATAAGATAACAATTAACATATTAAATATACTGGTATATTTATTGGATAAGTGATCATATCATCCTTTACATCCTGACATATGGCGCACAAACATGGTTCTTAACCAACATCCAGAAGTCTAAGCTCAAGGTTTGCCAACACGCTATGGAATGTAGCATATTAGGTGTCAAGCGAAAGGATCGAATCCGAAACACCGAGCTGCTCTCCCATACGCAAATCACAGATGTAGCTCTGAAAGTAGCTCAGCTGAAATGTGATTGGGCTGCAGCTGGTAACGTCTGCCGCAAGCCAAAAGTGTCATGGTCTAAGTTGGCAACATATTGGAAGCCAAACACAACACATTTTTTCGACTGGCAACACTGTCCAGTTACGGTGTCAAAATAATTAGCTACTATTAAAAATTAGATATAAATTCTTTTTATGCATATTTATTACCAAATTTGTAATTAGTGATTAAATTAAGTGACAAATAACATCTACTAGTGTTTTCTCTAACAAATATTGAGTAGTTTTTAAATTATTTGGTAGACTAGATGTTTTGGTTGACTGTTAGAACAAATTTTACAAAAAGTTGTTAAAATAACTACTTTTGCCGTGGACTGCAGCAACATAAACCGGGGGAGTATTGTTTTCATTTAATTTATTATAGCTACTAGTAATCTATGTGTAAATCTTAACTAAGTAAACACTTCATTCAAATTGTAAGTATTAATGTACTTATTAGGTCAATTAATTGTTATTTCTCTACTTTGTACTTAGATCAAAGGATTTGCATCTAAACTGCAAAAGTAACTTTGGCATTTCAGTATTATAATTTAATAAAGTCCTACTGTACTGTACTAAACAGTGTCAACTGCATAGTAGCCTACTTATTAGTTTTTGTATTTGTTCTTATAACTTGTGTCTGTAGGTGTACCAATAGTATACATGATTTCAATTAGATTTATTTAAAAATAAGAAGTAATTTATAATTAAACACAGAAGTCTGCCCTTAGCACCATTTGTTTTTTTTTATGTTAGAAGGAGGCAAACGAGCAGGCGGGTCACCTGATAGAAAGTAGTCACCGCCGCCCATGGACACCCGCAAAACCAAAGTAATCGTAGATGCGTTGCCGGCCTTAAGGAAGAGTTGGATCTTGAGGAGGGAGTAGGAATTGGGAGGGGTGAGATATGGGCCTCCGGTACTTTCACTCACCGGACGAAACACAACAGCAACGAGTGCCATTGTTTCACGCCGATATTCTGTGAGTATACAGGGTGGTATTACGCCGGGTGAGCCGGCCCATTTCGTGCTGTAACGCAGCGTGGCTCTACCACTCGGACAGTGTTACTCATTTAGCACCACCCAGGGGTCACGTGTAGGGTCTCAAGGGCAAACCTACGGACGCGAGTAACCTTAACCTGTTTGTGTGACACAGCTACCCCCACTAGTTAAAAATGAAATTGAATTTTATTTAAACTCTTATTAGCAGTACATTAAAAGTAAATAAACAAATACACTTGCAATAAATAAGATCATAATCATATTTATTAACAAATTTCAGGTGTATAAATATAACCAAACTCAATATGCTGAAGAAGATAAGTGCTGAGTAAGAAAAACAGTTATGTACTCAGATAAACTTGGTCAGGGCTTAGGGTTGCTTATGAATGCAAATCTTAACCATCCAATGACGAATATTTGTACTCCAGGTCAATCATTTAATGCTATAGTTTTTTTTTTTTTTTGTATCCTGCTCAGCACAGCAATCTGTTTTTCCACATTTAGCTGCTACTGTGTTTGACATGTGTCTGCTAGTGTCTTGAAACTGTGAGGATGGTCCACTGACCTCACTCACTTATTATTGGAATCGATTTTGGAGGGTTGGTACACTGTTCCTCCTTAGTCTTGAGAAAAGGACACTGCCAGTGCCTTTTAGGTCTGTAGCCAAGGTGTTGACATGGTTTGACAATTTATCCTGATATTTGAGACTTCTCTTTTTTATTTCCTGCTTTACAGTTGGTAGGTTCAGATCTTGTAGGATGTAGTTATTGCTTATGCATTTTGGGATGTTGAACATGTGTCTGATTGCTTTTGTCTGAAATCTCTCCAATATCTCGATGTTGCTGTTTGATGCTGTGCCCCAAAGTTCAATGCCGTATGTCCAAACAGGCTTGAGTATTGTTTTGTATACCGCCATTTTGCTGTCATTGGATAGCTGCGATGTTTTTCCAATTAGCCAGTGCATGCTGCGTAACTTTGTATCCAGTTGTTTACGCTTATTCCATATGTGTTTTTGCCACGTTAGTCTCCTATCCAGGTGCAGGCCTAGGTATTTGGCGCTGTCGGAGTGCGGTATATGTTCTCCATTCAGGCTGATTGCAGGACAGTTCCCTTTTCTAAGGGTAAATGTAACATGCACCGATTTGCTGTTGTTTGCTTTAATCCTCCATATCCCAAGCCACTTTTCAATTTCTGTGAGGTGGTTCTGGAGATTAGCAGAAGCTGTTGATGCGTTGGTGTTTGTGGATAGTATGGCAGTATCATCGGCATACGTAGCTATCACCGTGTCCTCTTTTTTAGGGATGTCCGCAGTGAAGATAAGATACAGCACGGGCCCAAGTATGCTGCCCTGTGGGACTCCCGAGCGTATTTCATAAAGTTCTTTTGTTTCATTAGCAAGTTTAACTTCAAAGCATCTTTTTTCAAGGTAGCTTTTTAGTATAAAGTAGAAAGAGTGTGGCAAGTATTTTTTTATCTTGAACAAAAGGCCTGTTTGCCAGACTCTGTCGAAGGCTTGGCTAATGTCCAGGAAAACAGCTGAGCAGTACTTTTTGGATTCCAGAGTGATGGTGTTAGACAGTCTATGCACCTGTTCTATACAGCCGTGCTTTTGCCTGAAGCCGAATTGATGATCCGGGAGTATGTCACTTAGGTGCAAGTGCATTCTGTTTAGAATGATTTTTTCAAAAAGTTTGCTAACCAAAGGCAGGAGACTGATGGGTCGGTATGATGCAGTTTCCTCTGCTGCTTTGCCTGGTTTTAAGATCATAACGACTTGAGCAAGTTTCCATTGGCATGGGTAGTGACAGAGCCTGAGGCATGCGTTGAAAAGTATCACCAGAAACATCAGTCCTCTCCTGGGTAGGTTAGTAAGCAGGGTTGCATCTAGCTGGTCGTACCCGGGTGCTTTTTTGACTGGAAGTGCTCTAATTTCTCTAGTGATTTCTTTGAGGCTTACTGGCTTTAATGGTAGGCATAGTTGATTGGGGGATTGCAAGAATTTCATTATATCATTGTCCTTTTCTGGGTTACTACTCGGCAATGGGCTAAAGACGTCCTGTAGGTGTATGGCAAAAGCAGTTGCCTTTTCAAGATCTGATCTAGCCCAGCCATTGTCGTGTTTTCTTAGGGGCGGGATGTGATCTTTTGGCCGCTTGAGGTTTTTAGTTGCTCGCCATAGTGAGTAGTCTGTGTCCTTATGGGGAGTCAGATTAGCCAACTGATTTTTAAAGCAGTGGTTTTCGTGTTCTTTGATTACTTCTTTCAGTTCATCTGAAGCTCTATTAAAGGCTGTTTTATCAGAGGGGTATCTGGTCCTGTGCCATTCTCTTCTCAAGGTACGCCGCTCTTGGACTTTTTTTAGGATGTACTTTGGGTATTCTTTGATTATTATTCTTGGCCTTTTGTTCACTGTAGTTGATTAATGCTATAGTAAATAACATATCACAGGATTCACTGAATAGTTCCACTAATGTTATTGTATTGTGTGGTGACAGCTCACATACTAGGAAACCTGACATTATAAATAATTTTAATATTTTGATTAAACTGCAATCAGATACGAATTGCAGGTTAATAGTTAGCGCTTTTCCCTATTGTACAAATTTAACCTGGGAACAAAATAAGCGCATTTATGACTTAAATTTATTACTGTCTAATTTGATTTGTCGTCATAGTGTCACTATTTTATATTTTGATATTAATAATTTTATTAATAACTTTAGTTTGATGTCAGATACTATGTATTTTTCTAAGAAATGTAGGACTCAGATAGCTAATTTGTTAGCTTTTAATATACATGATACAGTTATAGGTGGTATAACTAAGTCTTTTCATAATAATAACTTAATCAGTAGTAGTTCTACTATTACAATTTTTACAACTAGTAATAAGGTTACAACCTCAGGTTTAAACTGAGGTCTAAGACAAAAGCCAAGCACACATCCATTACTATTATACATCAAAATATTCAGAGTTTGGCTGGCAAGGACTTAGAATTAGAATTATTAGCAAAAAGCCAGGTAATTCATGTATTTTGTATAATTAAAAAAGAATTTTTGTTTTTAGTTTGTGGAGATTTTAATATAAATATTTAAGAAAACACTTCAACGAGTGTTTGTCTTCTTGCCTTATTTAAATGTTTTAATCTTTCAAATCTATTTCTCGAACCCACTAGAATAACTTCACATTCGGCCACTTGTCTCGATAATATTTTTACAGGCTATGTCCCTGTCTCTTAAGTCACTCATTAGTAATCTTACGCCTGACCATTGCGGTTTGAAAGTGACCTATGATTTTGATATCAGGCATAAACCAAAAATAGTGAACTGTAAACCAGTTACAAAGGAGTGAGTGGAGTGTTTCAAAAATAGTATAGCTTGTAAAATTGATGCATTGCCCTTTGTACAAGATGATCCAGATGTACTTTATAGTAATCTTTTTAACTTAATTAAGACCGAATACAACCAGGTGTTTACACCAAAAACAATAAAAATTACTCATAAACTTAAGTTCTGTGACTGGGCCACGACTGGTATATATAAAAGTAGAAATGAATTATATGATTTATATAGTTTAAAACAATATAACCAAAATGTTAATTTTACGCAATATGTAAAGAATTATTCGAAAATGTTTTAAAAAGTGTGCACAAAAGTGCTGTAGCAAAATCTAATTACCTTAAAGAAAAAATTAAAAAGTCTAACAATAAAATTAAAGTCACTTTGGACATTATAAACCGTGAAACAGGTAAATTTAAACCACGGGATAATACTTTCACTTTAAAAGTAAACGACAACTTAGTCAATTCAGATTTACAAATTGCTAATATTTTTGATGATTTTTTTTGTAAATATACCTATAATAACAACGTCAAATTTAGATTCATCACCAGAAGCTGCACAAACTTTACTCCAAAAATATGTACCAAAATGTAATCTTTCCTTTCAATTTAAATACATTGATTCAATGAATATTATTAAAACATTCAAATCACTTAAAATGAAAAACACGAGTGATTTGTGGGGTATATCTATTAAAGTAATTAAGAATATTATTCATTCTATTGCACCGTATCTTGCTGAAATTTTTAATAACTGTGTCGATAAAGGACTTTTTCCTGATCTTATGAAGTTTAGTAAAGTTATACCTTTATTCAAATCAGGAAACAAAGAAGACCCCAGTAACTATCGGCCCATTTCAATACTACCAGCGCTAAGTAAAATTTATGAAAAAATCATACTCGAACAGTTGATGTCATATTTTAACACAAACAACCTTTTACATAGTAAGCAATATGGCTTTACTAAGGGTCGTTCTAATACTGATGCAGGTGTTGCTCTAATAAAACATATATTTCATGCCTGAGAGAAGTCTCAAAACGCTTTTGGAGTTTTTTGCGACTTGTCCAAGGCTTTCGATTGCGTTGAGCACCGGATTCTGGTGATGAAGCTTCATTATTACGGTCTTAAAGATTTTGCACTAAATTTAATACAGTCATATCTCAGCTCTAGAACACAAACTGTCGATATAAATGGTACTAAATCATCTGGTTCTCATGTAAAAATAGGAGTTCTAGGGTCACGTACGACAAGGGTCGATTCTTAGTCCTTTCATTTTCTTGATTTATATTAATGACTTGCCATTCTTTGTAGAGAACTTCTGTGAAATTGTATTATTTGCAGATGATACTTCACTCATTTTTAATGTAACTAGGTGTAGGACTAATTATGAAAATGTAAATAAAGCTCTTTCAAAGGTACTCCGTTGGTTTACTATTAATAATTTACAGCTTAACGCTGAGAAAACAAAATGTATTAAATTAATATTACCAAATGTCAGATATGAACCAACCTATATTAGAATTAACGGTGATCAATTAGATTTGGTAGATTCTACTTCTAGTCTTTTTAGGCATAACCCTTGACTCAAAGCTCCAATGGAATCCTCATATATCGAAATTGGCCGGTAAACTCAGCTCTGCTGCTTATGCTATTAGAAAAATTAGGCAGTTAACAGACGTTGAAACTGCTAGAATAGTCTATTTTACTTATTTTTACAGTGTCATGTCGTATGGCGTCCTAATGTAGGGAACAGCGGCTGATATTGAAACTATATTCATTGTACAGAAACGATCAATATTAACAATCTATAGACTCGGATCATGAACTTCCTTAAGAAATCTTTTTAAGGAGATTGATGTCTTGACAGTTGCATCTCAATATATTTATAATTGTATAGTTTTTGTACGTTGCAATATCAACTCTTATACTAAATATGGTAACGTACACAATTTCAATACTAGAAATACATTACATTACAGAAGGTTCTTGGTTCTTTCTTGGGGCAAGGTATACACTATTACAATAAAATACCAAGTACTGTACTAGTTTTACCTTTAGATAAGTTTAAAAAACATGTGAAGTCTTTATTACTTATAAAAGGTTATTATACAGTTAAAGAATATTTAGATGATAAAACAGCCTGGTTATGAAATGAAATGAAATGAAATAGTATTTATTTGCTAGAACATATGGATTGAGTAAACAGATGGTATGTTATCATAATAGAACAGTACAAATGTTCGCCTTATAATCAAAGGCATGCAAAAATTAAAAATTAGAATTAAAAATTAAAATGTAACAAATAATAATATCTATCATAATAAAATCAATTGTTTCAAACATGTCAGAATTATTCAATTTATAATATTACACATGAATGTCAAACTATATAATTTAAAGGGTCATTTGCAAAATTAATAAAATACAGTAAAACTAACACAATAACACTCGCAAGGCAACACCACGGGCACCTTAGGCACTTTCAAATTCCCGCAAAGAATAAAAACATTTATCAATAAGCCATTTGCGATTATAATGATTATAATGAAAAACACATACTCTATTTGAATCAATATAATAAAATTAATTTATATAATTTTTATACTGATATGATAGCCTTTATCAGCAGTGTCCTACAGATAACGAACAGCGTTGCGTTAAATAGATCATTAAGTTTTTATTTAGAGTATCTTGAGTGTGTCATGCTCTCTTTAATGCCTCTGCGGTGGTGGCGTGTATGTCGGGTCGTTACGTTCCCTAAAATATGGTTGAGCGAAACGATGGCTGATTCATATGTCATACTCGTGAATGGGTGCCGCCTGTGGAGGCTGGTCTGCTATTGCACATTTATCTTATTTTTAATATTAACTTTAACTTTGTTTTTCTTAAACAACTTTTTTAGAGTACTGTAGTGGTACTGTATGACATTGTGGAAATTGAAACTTTTACCTGATGTAAATTTGTTAAATTAGTTTTTTTTTATTTTGTGTTTTTTTTACATGTTGTGGTTGTCTTCTATAATTTTGTGTTTATTTGTAATGGAAAGTGTCCTGCTATGATAGGGCATTTTCCAATATTTTGACGCTGTGAGGGAGAAAAGAGCTGGACACTTGCTGAGTTTCTTGCCGGTTCTTCTCAGTACAAGATCTCCCGCCCAGAGTAGACTTACGAACAGATGGCATAGTGACATTCACATGAGCTACTTGTAGCCTAAACTGAATAAATGATTTTGAATTTTGAATTTTGAATTTTGAACACGGAAGCGCCGCCCGCCGTAGACTGAGAAGGAGATGGCGGGACGAACTGGATATATTTAACCATAATTGGAATCAATTTGCTCAGGACCGCAATAAGTGAAAAAGTGGAGGGAGGCTTTTGCCCAGAAGAGGGACAGTGAGGCCTAATAATATAATCATATATTTACACATTCACATTTATCACAGCTACAACATACAGTCTAAGTTTATAAATTGTCAGTTTTTATTAAACCAGTTTATTTAAAACTTGCTACAAGCAAGATTAATTAAAAATATATATAATAAGACTATAATTTTTTTTGAAGAAATAAGTTTACCATTCTAGTAATGGAAATTACTTAATAAAATAAAATATATTTTTACAGAAACAGAAGATACCGTAAAAGGTGTGTTCGAAAATACAACATGAAATGGAAAATGGAATAGCTATTCACAACCATGAAACAGCAAAATTGCACGAAATAATTTGATTTCGGCTAACACGCGTCGTTAGCGTTCCAATATTGTGCATGCCCGCAAAAAGCAGAGGAGCGCACCATTTTGTCATCTAATAAATATCAACGGCGCGAATGACGCAGGATCCGGTCTGTTATTCATGAACTCGTAGAACAAATACTGCGCGGGCGAGTAATAAACGGCAGCCGGGGAAAAACAATCTATTGAATCAGCTCGAATAATGCATTATTCGATTCCTTTCAAACGAACTGATTCAAATTATATGAAAAAGTTGTTTTTCAATTGATATTCGTTACATTTCAGTTTGGGTGCGTGTTAAATATATCTCTTGGTCTTTACTGCCGTTGCTGATCTTGCATAAGCTTTCCACAATGAGATTATAAGACAAAAAAGTTTAAAAATAGGTCTATTCATCCCAAAATAACAACAATGAGGAAATAAACCTTTTAAAAACCCTTTTTCTCAACTCACTTCAGTTTTGAAAGTTATCGTTGTTCTCACATGTTACGAACACAACAGTTGCCTGGTTATAACTTAAAACCTTCGTACGTCTAGTAGTACTTTTATTCAAATAAGGAGGTATATAGGTAGGTAGAGTAAAGAGAAGTATCTTAAGTCTATTCAATTTAATAAAGTAACGATATATTTTGACAGGTACCTACTAGTATACACACATATAATGTTAGCACAACAGCGGTATGTATACTCGTTTATTAACTTAATACGTCCAATAATTAACAAGACTACTGAATTAGATTTAACTATTGCTTTTAGTTTTAGTTAGCAGTTTACATGCGTACTGAGCACGCAATCAGGCATAGGACATTGATTACTGTCTGTGTCGTTACTAATAGATAATTCTGATCGAATGTGTACCGCTTTGGGTTCCCAACTACTAAATTCACTGGTGTGTATGGGCGCTGTTCCAGTTTCTTAACATCAGCGGTTCCATAATATTTCATCATCATCATCATCATCCTCATCATCATCAGCTCATTTTATGTCCCCACTGCTGGGGCACGAGCCTTCCCTATGAACGGATAGGGGAGAACGGGCCATAAAACACCACGCGGGTTCAGTGCGGATTGATGGTTGTTAACGACTGCTAATGCAGCCGGGACCAACGGCTTAACGTGCCTTCTGAAGTACGGAGAAGCTCGAGATTATAAATTTTGGTCACCCATCCGAAGACCGGCCTTTGCGAAAGTAGCAGCACAGCCACAGCACTCGCAGACCGAGCGCGTTAACCACTGCGCCATCGAGCTCTTTTATAATACTTAATAATACTTATTCACTTTCACTTTATAACAATTCAAAAAAGTTTTGTTGTAGCAAAACGCTCGCTGCAAGCATAAATGACAGTCCAAATGTCGACATGTCAGTCTCATCGTGTTTGGGACAATACAAGGGTCGCGTACAATAAACATTCAGACCACGATCAGATGACGTCGAAGGTACGAGCGCTCAACTTCGTATGGGATTATGTCTTCCTATGAAGAGCTATTCGGAGAAGTATACGGTGTAGTGTGAACAACGCCGAGAAAACCATAGCTAACACTTCGACTGGGCAAAATATATGTAGACATATTTTTAAAATGTCTTTATTAAAACGAAAAGGTACTAATTATTATAATTTTCTCTCGTTATGATATAACTATAACCAACCAATCGACGATAACTTACAAAATTCAACATTCGCAGACTTAAATTTAAAAGAAACTCTAATACATTTTACAAATTACACATGAAGACTCTTAGAGTCTTAAAGTTAAGAGAACATCCTACAGTGTAAGTAAATGGAACACGTAATAACAAAGTGAAGCTAAACGA
Organism: Eudonia truncicolella; assembly: GCA_949315975.1. Classification (NCBI taxonomy): domain Eukaryota; kingdom Metazoa; phylum Arthropoda; class Insecta; order Lepidoptera; family Crambidae; genus Eudonia; species Eudonia truncicolella. The sequence continues at coordinate 8,206,570 of OX438828.1, read as the reverse complement.
AATGCTAGGAACGTAAGAGGATTCCAATGAATCCTCGTCAGGCATTAGTTCAGGTAGCAGCAATGCAATAGACACAGACACTTAAGTGTGATCACTTGCGGTTACGTTACGTCTTACGTCCGGCTTGTAAATTACGTTCAGTGCAATAGTGCTTTCCGTAGAACCTCTCTAAATTGCGTAGCACGGTAAAACGTCAAACTAAACACAACGCACGACGGTGTGTAGTTAGTTAGTATTTCTCCATAGGTATATATATAAATGTGCGTTCGTAAAACTACAATAAATCCCCAAGTAATATAAACGCGCTGTCGACTGCGAGCGAGGCGAGCGGGACGCGCGGAAGGAGAGCGGACCGCGGGGTGTAGCGAGTGCGGCAATTTTTCTCTCCGCTGACAACATGATGTAACGCCAATATCGCACGCTGAGCGATTAAGCCGCGCACGCCGATATTTCAGACTTGCCCCTACTAACTGTCAAAGTGTCTGCGAAAACTCTGTATGCGAGCTGTACATAATAAATGCGGCTATAGACGCTCTGAAAGGCAGTGTTTTATATTTTGTATCGATATAAAGTCACAAATAACGATTTGCAACGTCAACGAAAATTACGCAGCATAAGGTAGAGATAGCGCAATTTGAAATCGGAACACAAATTATAATCTAGTCGCTCTGCAGCGGAGTGCACGTGCTCTTACATATTCAACGTAATTCCCGATCATGCGACGGGCTATAAAACAGAAATAAAAACGACTAATCTTGGAGAAAGAACGTCCGTATCGTTTCAAAAGGGTAGTTGGGTATTCGGATCACGCAGGCAGGCAATCACTCGATAATAAACGTGGAGCGAGTCGAGTGCGCGGCGCAGTCAGCTACGGCCTCACGTACTGCTGACGCCACCTTCCGGCTGCATCGGCCCCGTCGCCAACTTCCTTCACCGTACTTAGACCGGCGACAATCTGCCAAATCTCATCGACAAACAATATTCAGCAATAATGCGGAACACAATCGTGTCGTGTATTGGAGCTTTATCAAATAATAGCAAATAGCAAGCTATTTCCGTGATGAGAGAGAGATTTGAGGAATGTACCAGCCGTATACCAGATATTGAATGGAATAATATAGATAGATTAATTAACAAGACTACTGAATTAGATTTAACTATTGCTTTTCCAATTTGCCACTCGTATATTCAGTATACGTAGTGGCATTCTAGAGATGGGCTTATTTACTGTTTAATATAAATGACTCTACTTTTTATTCCTATATCCATAAATAACTAAGGGCTAGGACACGGTGGTGGAGTCGATGATAAATGACGTTGAGCCGGCGCCGGAGCGTCGGCCGCTGGCCGCGAAAAATATAACTGTCATCTTGAGTGATGGCAAAATAACGCCCGAGTCATGCTCCGCTCTGCATGCCAACAGCCATTGTGCCTCTTTGTAGTGGAGCCCTTATTACATAGATTACATAAAGGCATGTCAACCAAAGTGCTGGGGACGCGAAATTCTATCGTCGGCTCGCGTAATAGTCCCATGCGCCAACAAAAACGTAATTATTGTAAGTAAGTAGGCTTTACAATGCTTATTTATGTCGCTGACGGACAACTTCTTAATTTTTTTTAATGATATTGAGTTTGAGTGACAACACAGGTAAATAAGTCGTGCCAGCCATGCAGATAAGATATATGAGCGTGTGGTAGGAGCGGGTTCTCGTTAGGAATCGAACGTGGCTACGGGGATTGAGGCACCGTTTGCAATCAACCCGGATGGCGGCGGCGACGACGACGACGCCTTGAATTGAATTTACATTTAGTTAGTAAAAAATATTACTGTAGAGACTACGTTATAAGCTTTATTAAACATTTAAAAAAATGTGAATATTTATATAAGAAAAAAATATTACTCTCTATGTAATAAACCTTATTACACATAAAAGGAAATAAATCATAAAAAAATCTATAAATAAAATCCTGTAATTTTTTTATAATTAGAGTGTCGGATAGCAGGCATTTGATAAATTGCTCTTGAAATTTGGTAAATGTAATTATAATATTATTACTATCCCAACGTACGTAATCAAAAGGGAAAACATTTAACGTGAAAGGTTTTCCTTTCTCATGTTTTCCTTATCTTTATCTCAATCAATTAAACATGACGCGTGTACTCACACGCGCATCTGTTCAGATGTAATAACGCGATATAAGGTCGGAGGTAGAAATATACCTTTTTTTTAATATTGACACGTCATAGTGACCACATCCTGCCTGATGGTAAGCAGCCGATGCAATCAATGAAATAATAATGAGAGCGCTCCTGATGGAAATTACCTAATACTTTACATTTTTGCTTATATTGTTACCACTAGAAATTAATTATTATACAAAATAATAAGGAATGACAACAACAATAATTAGTTCCAGAATATTAAACAAATACATGTCATCACGTAACAGTTCATTTAAAACATTAACATATTTTTTATTTTACCTAGGCATGGACTGCTGTAACCTGGATAATATAAATAAAAAATACACTTAATTGACGGAAAACAATAGTGACGTCGTAGTTTGATATTCCATACCATTTCTATAAAAAAAACCATTTTGACAGTTGCTAAAAAGTTTTTTATTGACTAACCTGTCAACTAACCAATTAGATAAGATCTGAAACAACAGACCGTTCGAAGAAATACAATTTGCAAAATATTGCGTAGTAGTCAATGCATCGAATTATTTAACAAAAACCATAATTACTATTGAAACGGAAAACCTCGGTAAGTACGCGACCATCGAATCTGAACGCGTTACTTACTATAGGATGGCGTGATGAATTCTTAGAAATAGCGACTGTCAATTCTTAGCTCCATTTTCTTTGTTTGTAAGGACTTTGATACAGGTCAAATTCTCCATGATTACCACAAAATTTTATAGCAGTTAGTACGTGATTACAGTAGGATTTCAATCTCAATATCGACCGCTTATACTTATTAAAAGTCGTCGTCAAATTCTCTATAAGCTATAGGGCCTTACAAACAAAAATAGAGAACAGTAAAAGGTGTCGGTCGGCACTGTGCAATAACTGTAATGCTACGCGTATATAGGCTTCAAGTAGTTAGTCCGTGTTGTCTCTTTTAGTCTAATCTGACATGAAGTTTACATGATGACGGGAACAAAACACGGAATATCTATTCCGAGCTTATTCTTCGTTTATTTGTAAGGCACATAAAAGTTTAGCTGCATATTCAATCAATCAACCTCCATTAGGATATAATTAGTGACAGTTACACTATTAATAAAAGTTACAGACAAAATCAGTGATTCCAAGAGATTCTATAAGCCAGTTGCGGGTAATAAAACACAGGCCAATTGATTGTTGCTATTGCAGTCACGTCGTTCAGTTACTGTTTTCACGTCTGACGTAATAACGTTAGCAACAAACTTATGGTACAAACGTGCCCCGTTACTCGGCACCATCCTTTACTATCAGTGGCCCTCTTCATATCTTTTCGCAGTACACGAAGTAGGAAAATCAATAGACTTATTAATTAATGAAAGGAACATGAAAACAAATGCTATGTTTTTTTCTACAGCAATTAGATAGATGAACGTTTGGAGACGATTTCAATATATAAGTGTAAATATTATGCTTATTTTACAAGATCAATATTACAGTCTGCCTGTGAGCATGAACGCTGAAAAGGGTTATTCAGAATACAATTATGTAACAACGTCAGGAAGTACTCGTATATCCGTATATGGTGTTTTTTGTAAAACTGTAAATGTAAATGTTTAAAATACATGTATAGTATCATAATACTTGTATTGTATACTTGTAAGATTGAATTAAAAAATAAAGCCTACGTATTCAAATGGTGAGCTAACTATAAAGTTTGAGATATATAAATAACGTGAAGGTGATAGAGCGTCTACTAAATTAAGATTAAATACTGTATAACGATACAGTATATCACAAAAAGTGTATGCAAGTATTCTCTTTTACAAAACTATCAAAAACGTAGTAATTGTAACAGTTTAAAAATTCACGCAAGAATTGTCAGCGCCGAGTTACAGCAAAAAGGGACTATTATTCCGTCCATTTTTCACGAGCCAAAACATGACTCGTGTATCTATTGGAGTGCAAAAGCAAAAGCAAAATCGTTCAGTTTCAAAGCGCAACAATAACGGCAAAGCAGCAGACAGCGATAACGTGTTACACGGGCGACACATTCGGGCTCGCCGGTAAAACAAACCGAATGATGAAAGCCGCCGCCGCCGTGTCAAACGTCACTGGCGTTCAAAAAGCGTTCGCTCGCAACGATCCGATATTCGCCTGCAGGCCGCGCCGGAGTCCGTAGCGCGCCGTAGCATTACAGTAATTGCACGGTGCCGACATTTTTGTTAGGAATTTTAATCTATAACTGTTTTACTTTTGCCTACCTTAACTAGGTGTTAACGTATGTATTATAATGTCAACATGACCTAACACCTCGACCAATTATGTACTAGATAAAGGATCTGGAACAAAAATGCATCTCGAAAGTGGTCCTGTTTGTTATGAACCTTAAATCTTAAAAATAAAGATTAAATTCGCAAGTCATAAAGTCACTAGAGGTCATTTCTAATCCAATGAGCTATTTGCTCATATTTTTAGGAGCTTTTTCTCTTTTTTTTTCACACACACACACACGCACGCACGCACGCACGCACGCACGCACGCACGCACGCACGCACGCACGCACGCACGCACGCACGCACGCACGCACGCACGCACGCACGCACGCACGCACGCACGCACGCACGCACGCACGCACGCACGCACGCACGCACGCACGCACGCACGCACGCACACACACACATGCTAGCCTAACTATATTTCGTTTCAATATGCATCTGAATTATGAATGTTAAACATCACCGGCAAAAGCGTTCGCTCCTGTCAATTCGATATTCGCCTGCAGACCGCGCCGCCGGAGTCCGTGACGCGGCGTAGCATTACAGTAATTGCATAGTGCCGACATTTCTGTTAGGAATTTTAAAATCACTAACCGTTTCACTTATGCTAGGTGTTAAGTATTAGGCATTGTGAAAGTTGCTTATATCGCGCTATCGCAACCCCAATGCGGCAATTAAATATATTTAGTTCCATGCGTGTTGTTAAACTCCTGGCAGACAGGTTTTTTGTTGGTAGAGTACCAAGTACTGGATGCTATTGTACTTGGACTTCAAAAAAGCCTTTGACTATTACAATAATTTTGTCAGAAAAAAAGTCTGATGATCTGAATGATGAAAGAAGCGTTCGCTCGCGTCAATTCGATATTCACCTGCAGGCGGTGTAGCGATACAGTATTTGCACAGTGCCGACTGACATCTTGCACTGTTCTCTGTTAGGATTTTAAAAATCATCATTAACCTTCACCGTTATACTTCTTTTAGGTTTTATAATAACCTAAATGCGCTTTCTATTGCGGCAACGAGCTTATACGAAGACTGGCCCTCCTCCAGTCCAGATTTGAGTCCGTTAGATTACAAGATATGGCAACACTTGGAGGAAAAGGCGTGCTCAAAGCCTCATCCCAATTTGGAGCCACTCAAGACATCCTTGATTAAGGCAGCCGCCGATATTGACATGGACCTCGTTCGTGCTGCGATAGACGACTGGCCGCGCAGATTGAAGGCCTGTGTTCAAAATCACGGAGGTCATTTTGAATAAACTTTATTGTCATAAGAATCTATGTTTTGTTAAGTTCATTTTGGTATATCAATGGTTACATAATGAATAAACTTGTCTCAATTATTTTATATTAAACATGTGACAGAATTTATGACCTGACTGTGTACATTACAAGGGTATTTTAAAGACGATCTACAAAATAATAAATTTAAATAAAATGAAAAAGCACATCGAAAACGTTCTCCTCTCCCCTAATTTTTGCTGTGCCCGACAGGGTCCATACTGTTCTTGACATTATTTTAAGATCCTGTAATACATATGGGAAAGCAATAAAGATATAAAGATAAATATAAAGATATAGTTCAGCTTCAAAAACATTTCGTTCCAACATACGTGATAAAAAATTCCAGGTAGACAAGTTTGGGTTTTTTTATAAGAGTTCAGTGCCTGTATACTTCTGATCCACAGAAAACCTTACCTATTATAATAACATTATGTTTGACAAATAATCTCTACCTTAAGCTTTTCAAATATAATGCACAGCATTAACAAATGGTGATATCACATAATCTAATTAGTTTAAATGCGTGATGTACTAACTACAGATTTTTTCTTCTTCTATTTACATATTGCTAAAGGGTTCACTACAATAAAGCTGACTTGCTCAAAACGAAATATAAGCATATTAATGCGAATAAGATCCAGTTTGGTCATGCCAGCAACGCGGAGCCGCTAGCCGTGGCCGTTGGTCGCAAGAGCATCACCTGTGATTGATGGCCGCGTCCGTTTCACTCTCACTCCGAATATTTCATTAAGCGAGCCACGGAGAGCCGCCATGCATCATAGGCTGTGTTCGGGGGAGCCGCGTCGACGCCCTGATCCACTCAGCTTAGTATAGAAATTAATAGGCTATGTGCCGCGACGCGCAGCCAAGCGACAAAGGCTGCGGACGAATTAAAAAAATCCCCAAAACAAAGATAATTCAAATTTATTCATGGACGTTATTATTGCATTAGCATTAGGTATATAAGTACGTGTGTAGGCAACGTAAGTGCGATATGGAGGTCGGAGGTCGCAGCTTAGTTGGCAAACGATGACGCCTAAAGTGCTTCTACTTGCAAGTTGGACTTGTAAGTAGGTAATGGTAGGCAATTAATTCTAAAAGTTAATTAAGAATCTTTTAATCTTTAGATTACTATAATACTAAAGTAGTACGACATTACTATAGTAGAAATTTTATCTTTAATCAAAGTATACATAATAAATCTACAAACTTTTTTCTAATCCCTAAATAACCTCACAGAAAAGTTGCTTGTTATTGCTTGTATTTGAAAAAACGGCAGCTTTGCATCATTAAATAAACAGAACGGTACATTATAAAGGAAAGAACCGTCAATTTGTCTTAAGGGGAAAGAACTCTATTTCATCGTCACTTTAAAATTCAAAAGTGTTTTTTTAATGAACAAAGAGGTAAGACTTTATTTTTAGATGGCAATAAATAAAAATCATCGTATATGTAGGTAAGTTAGTAAAATAAATGGTATACAATAGCGGGTCAACCAAGAGTTTGCTACTGCGGCGTGAAATAACAAACGTCTCTGAGGATAGCTAATAATGCGAGAGAAGAAAACTTCGGTATGTGAGCGAAGCGCGGGGCGGCCCCGGGGAGATGCACGTAGTCGCAAACTCGCAGGCAAATCCGAGCCCGCGCCCCGACTTTATTACCCCACTCATATTTACACAACTCAAGTGGGTGTTAGTGGTCTACTCGCACACTATACACACACTCCAATATTGCACCAAACTCAGTGCAAAAGGAATTATTTATAACGAGACAGCAAGTCAGCTACACGGCTGCCCTATACAACGACGGGTGGTTAGATATAAGTAGTTAACTGTGTAATGAATGAAGAGAACAAATGCCTTTAAGAAATGCGAGGCCAACTCGGGTGATTAAGTGTCTTATTTAAATGCAGTCTCCCGACACGGACGTCTCAAACGCAAAGGGAGCGCGCCACTCGCGGAAAACGGAAGACGAGTCTCTTCACAAAAGGAAGGAGAGGTATTTAAATTAGCGTAGTCGCTGAAAAAGTGCACTAACAACATTAACGAGTAGCACAATGGCGGCGCGCACAAAGGGGCGGAACAACCTCCACGTGGGCACGACATAGTCCCCCTATTTGCCTAGGCGCGATGTACGCGCACGTCATATTATAACTACTCCCAAGAAGTTTTCCGGGTCGATTATTCCTAAAAGGATTGTTCACATTTCACAGTATCTCAGAATGCGCCGAGTGATGCCGCGAACGTGGCCAATTAATCTTCCCTGGAGTTACAAAAGAGGAATTTTAGTGTTACGTTCATATTAAATGGTTCGAAATTTTAGTGAATTTTCTGAGAATGAAAGGAAATTGTTGAGTTAAATGTATGGAGGTCTCTTCGCAATATATATCGTCCCTCAGAAAAAAAACGAGCAACCGGAAACAACAGCTTGACGTCAGGCTCCTTAAATAGACTTCATCAAAGGCCATATATAAATAGAATTCTTTGACTTCGCACTTCTATAAAAATACAAAACAAAAAATAAATACCATAAGTGGAAACGATCACTGGAAACAAACATTCTATTTATGAAGTTATTTATTTATTTAATCTTTATTGCACAATAAAATAAAATAAAGTACAAAAGGTGGACTTAATGCCAAATGGCATTCTCTACCAGTCGACCTAAGGGCTAGACAGAAAAATTGGTAAGCGGTGCGACAAAGAACGTAAATGAAACATATACTACATAAATTTTTAAGAACTGAAATATACATATTAAGTTTATTAAATTAAATGATAATACTATAATATACATACTATAATTTTTTTTAATAAAAATAGACTACATAAACATACTTAGACATAACAGAAGAAAAGATGATGAGAATCTCTTACGTGGGTGTTGATTCCTGTAGAAACAGTTTATACGCAATTGTTTTAAAGACCGATTTACTTGGCGCTTGTCTGACTTTTTTGGATTTATCATCAAAAGTAATCATTGGCTCGTTAAAATTAGCATAAAAGACAACCAGTTTATTATAACAATGAGTTGTTATAATAGACTGGTATTGGGACGCTATATTTACTCCATGACCTTTGGTATTAGAATAATTAAGTTCATATTCAAAAGATAAATTTCTACCGCCACTGGTCTATAAACGGACATCTTGTTTTTGCAAATAACAAGTTAGGGATAGCTATACAACAAATTTGTCGCGAGGCAAAGATTATCCACCGGGGATAACCAGTGTTTTGTTTATCAAATAATAGCATTATATTTAGCTAATCACAAAGGAGGTCACATTACATGTCTAACGTGTGATAAAGGGGCTATTGTTGAACGAGTCGGGAGGCCAAAGAGGTTAATCCGCCCAAACAAATTAGAAACAACATTAATATATCCTCTGTATCCGAGAAGTTGGCCGAATAAGCAGAATGTATTAGTGTTATTTATCTTAGCTGGAGCGCCAACAAAGTTTTAATTGCAAGCGCCGATACAATTTGCGTACAAATGAATTTATTCGCTGAATCCGTAGTGCAATCGTGTGCGGGCGGCGGGCGGGTGTGTTACCCGCGTGTGTAGAGCCGCTAATTGCGGGTAACGACGCGCCGCGCTCGCGCCGCCGTCGCCGCCGCCGCCGCCGCCAATCCACAGACACATGCATTCACCACTTCGCTTTTCAATGCACATTATACTCGTAATAATAACTTCACCATCGCTAATGTTTTCATGATTTCTGTTAGATTTATATGATAGACGAAACGCTGTGTCATATCCAAACTTTTACTTTTTAAGAAAGATATTGCGAAATGTTGTTTTAAACATATCCCGTGCTGAACAGAATAGAATTCAGATTGAAAATAGTTTTATCGTGACATCAACTGTGTACCGCAAAAAATACAGCCATTTATTGATAAAAGTTATTTTTAGAAAATTCGTATATAGTAATTATTCAATAGTGTTTATACATCACCAGCAAACGTTCGTACTACATATATATATACATATATACATAAAAAACACAGTGTATATCGGTTATAACTTTTAACCGACACTACGCTTGATACTAATATACTAAGACACAACGTCAAGTTCCCAAAGCTATCAAATATCTTCATCAATCACAATCGGTTGATTATGATTGATATTTAATTTTATACGTTGAGAATTAATACAACCAGCTGTAGCACGCATTATTCGTTAAACAAGTAATCCCTAAATACAATCTTAATTATATTTTATATTAGAATCACGGTTAAGATAAATGTTACATGTCCCAGGAAACAATACATTTTTGTTACAAAATACTTAGGTTTTCTGAGTTAAATACAAAATTCTTGCAAATATTCATGCTTTACCATGAATATTTTTAATTAAATGTCCAAAACGTTAAAGCTGAATTACAGTGTTTAAGTGAAATCCTACATTAGTAGGATACTAAGATAACGGACATCGTGAATATAAATTATTCGTAACCACCATTTATTTGTAACTAGTTGTTGCCCGCGACTTCGTTCGCGAAGACTACAGTAAATAAAAAATAAAAAAAGTATCCTATATGCTGGTCTGGGTCATGGTCTGTATATGAGGAAAGTTTCATTAAAATCCATTTAGTAGTTTCTCAGTAGTTTTTGTATAAACTTTCGCGTTTATAATATTAATTATAAACGCGAAAGTTTGTAAGTAAGGATGGTTGTTTGTTATACTCTTTCACGTAAAAACTTCTGAATGGATTTTAATGAAACTTTCCTCATATACAGACCATGACCCAGATACTTTTTTATTTTTTATTTACTGTATGTAGTCTTCGCGAACGAAGTCGCGGGCAACAACTAGTAGTTACAAATAAATGGTGGTTACGAATAATTTATATTCACGATGTCCGTTATCTAAGTACACGCCATCGGCCGTTTTATTAAGGCTTTCCTCCGAAGCATTATAACCGCTCACCGGAGCAAAAGGAAATGAACATCGGTAAAGAGCGGCTGCATTCGGGCCAACGGAACTGGCACAGCAGTCGGTAACAAAAGGGTGATAGCGGTACGTGCGTAAATCAAACGTCGCACAATAACAGAGCCTTCCCCACCACCCACCCGCCCGCCCGTCGCGCCAGCGCCAGCGCCAGCGGTCGGTCCCCATAAATCTGCCATACTAAAATGTGCTCCGCCGCCGACCATCGTGTGACGGCCACTGACGATATCTGTGCCAATAGGTTTTCAATGCCACTGCCCGCTGTTTCGTTTCAGTTAGAACCAGTCGTCTGTCAGGCGCGCCCTTTTTGCTATCTGCTCCAATATAGCGAGCCCTCTTTTATGGCCACCCATTAATTTTTGTGAATCCATCCATTCATCGTCCACAAACAGCCACATCCACATTTGAAATGGGAGCCCGTGCCGAGTCGGGTTTACGTGTTTATAATCGCACACGTATAACTCTCTCGGGCTCCACCGCTACAGCAAGTCGGCGAGGCATACATTTCTCGTTCGGATGGTACGATACCATCGCACTTCGCTCCATTCGCTGCAATTAACGCTGCACAATGACCATATAAATCTCCCGTGAATGCTCTATTCGTTTCTATAATCTACGTACGTATCTGTCTGGTTCACGTTTTATAAATTTGTAGGGTAGCGCATGCCGTGAGAGGTGGCTCTAAAAATTAATCAATTTTACTAGTATCAGCGAAAGATAAATCGATGCCAATTAATAAGAGCAAATAAGTCGCTTGTTGGAAAGAATTTGCTCGGATCGGGCTGTGCGGATTGAGGGCGCTCTGCCTAATCTTACCTATACGTCTTGAGCCGAAGAACAAACAAGCCGCGAGCTGAGATTACGCTCCGAATAAATCAATGTTACGACGCGTTAAAATATTTAAGCTCACGATTAATGCTGGGTGGAATGCGCGTCTTATCGGGCCCGTCGCGCCGCCACCGCGCGCTCAGCTGTTCGGCGCTGATGAACCACCGGCTCTGCTAGTTATTAATCACAGGACAAATTGCACTTTCCATATTTATCTTACTACCGACAACATTTATAAATACGCCATGAAAAGATCGTCAATAAAACTGTTATAAATCCAACAACAAACGTGATAAGGGGTTCATAATATTACTACGAAAAAGCATGTGTACAGAACTCCATTTGAGAGAATGAATTATCAAATATTGGGTCTGGCTATTCCATGGATTGGAGTTCAGAGGCATTAGCATATCCAAATACTGATGGCGCTGATTGCTGACATATTTGATTAAATTAAATATGCAGAGCTAAACCTACATATAGCTCTAATACGGATTCTTCAACTTCTTTTGATTGGATATTTATTAACTTCAATTATGCCTATGGCATCCAATTATTCACTATCCAATGCTTCCAATCTGTGAAGTGACTGAACAATGGCTAGCCGATAGGCAATTAATTTACCTACTCGTCGATGTAGTCCCTAAAAAGGCACACATTCGTCGTATTTCTACTGCCGTGCTCGCACTGACTTAATACTTTTCCATTTGAAACTAAAATATACAAAACTTATTATTAGTGAAATCATAGTTTATGCAGATTAACATACCGCATAAAAAAATTATGCATATCGTTTTCTGGGTACCTACCGTTATCTATATAATATGTTCACAGATTATTTTATTATCTTAATGATACCCCATGACCGCCGCATTTAATTTCATACACACACATAATCGCGGACTGGATAATATTAACAGTAGTTTGGGGATAATAAATTACATCAAATTTAACAGCCATTTCCCTCTATATGATTGTGAATAAACGTGAAATTTACGGGGATGATTACCCGGAAGCTTATCGAGTCTCTATAATGTATCACGAAATTGCTATAGAAGTTTTACATGGGCTCGTTAGGGGGGCTGTAACGATAACCGCGCGAGAGATAACTGTTTCTAATCAGAAGTAATGACACAGCGCCGCCCCGTGGGGGCCGCCGCAGACTCCAGCTCCTCCCGCCGTCTCCAAAGGATCGCTTGTTTAATTTCATTAAGTAAATATTCGTTCGTCTGATGCTACACCGCACCATGTCATTCAGCCCTACCATTACACGAATGGCACTCGACTTACGATTGTTCTATACTGTACGCAAATAACGTATCTACCACCACGTACCAATTTAATTATTTTGTAAATCGATGGGCTTATATCAAATGGATTGCAGACAGCTCTTGTTGAGCACTCACTGTAATTAGTGTCTCATTATCTGAGTAAATGTGACTGACGAGACGCGCTAATTACTTCAAATAATTCATTAACATAATTTGACGCGTATTAAAATTATTGAAGCAATATCCAATTTCGACTCAAATTTTACAAAGAACTTTTAGAAGCGAGAGGATGGGTTCTACTGATAAAACGATATACTGGCGGAAGTAATAAAATAAAACGATTTTACATCTCCAAGGGGAAACGAACGTTTTTGTCAAATGGGAAAAGTCGCGAGCGACTTCTCATTCCGCGATAAAATCGGCAACGTTTTACGACAATCTTCTATTCGATTACCGTTAAACAACAATCTAAAAAAAACAAATTTTCACAGTTTCAACTTATTTGACGGAAAATACGGCGCGTAAAAATTAATGTCAGCAGGCGAACATAAAGAGTTGCACACATAAAAACCATCTAAACTCAACTAAGATCAACTAAGATGATAACGAAAATATTTTTCAATAGCAAAGTGGTAATCGGGGAAGTTTCGCAGGGTAATAAAGATATCCTTTACAATAAAATGAGCGCTTTGCCGAGTTTTATCTGCGGGATTCCGTGGGCCCGTGGAATAAATCCGGGCGGGTGCTAAGAGCAAGAACTATCGGTGATTTAAAAAGGAATTCTGTGGGGTCGGTGTGCGGCGGCACGTTCAGCTGTTTGTAATATGCGGCTGGCCGGGCAGCGGCGCGGCGGGCGCGGCGCGAGGTGACCGTGCGGCCCGCTCTGCGCCGCCGCATAATGAACCGGTCACGTAGCCACATTTCGTATTATTTCCCTGGGACGCGTCACGTGACTTGAATAAATGTGGGCGGTCGACGCGCGGCCTCCGCGCCTCCAGCGAGCGCCTCCTCGGACCCTCCACAAATAAACCGCTTCACGCACGATTCGGCAGCGGAGATTCATTATACTAACTCTTACTTGCCGATTCATAATATATAGACGGCTTTCTTTTTATATTGTTTAAATGAACATCATCACGAGGCATTAAACGTCCCAAGCCAGGCTTAGGCTTAGGCTTTCCCACATTGAAATATTATAATATATAATCTTGTAATTTACGAATGATTTCTGCTAACTCACATAATGTACAACTCGTAAGCAATTAAATAAAGCTTTAGAATTGATAAGACTTTAAATTTAGCACCTATTGGCACAGAGGTGCCTACTTTAAATGCCATTTTCTTGTAGATAAGAAAGATTCCTTTATCTTCCAGAATCAAAAACATCGGGAGTTAAAAGCAATTGGCTCGCGCTCCTTTCCTATTACCCACCACCCTGATTCACCCACCGTACTTCAAGGCGTCTTAAAGATGTTTAGTTTTTATTAAAAGCGCCGTAAAACACCTCGAGCACTTTTAAAGAAAACTATTAAAGCATTATGTTCGTTTGTTATACGTAGCACGTCGTTCGTGCTACGAAATCTAAGAAACTTAGGTTGGACTACGACGCTCTGTAGTATAAGAATACTCACCGTAGCATACTACGAACTTTATGAGGCATTCATACGCATGCCCTGACGAAAAGCTCCATAAAATTCATAATAATATAATAATTTGTAATTTAGGTACATGTGTTGTTTGCATATTTTAAATATTTTCAAACTTTTTTATATTTTAAGTACGCTGCAGAGTAAAAAGCTATTTAGACAACCGAAATCTAATATTGTCAAAGGTATATATTAAGTTTAACGCATAAGAGCATTTTTTTACCGAGCACTTACAAGCAACTTTTTCGAAGTAGTCATTTAGCTTACACGTTCGTTACCCGAAATTTTACTCTTACAGATTTTTTGTCAAAAGCAATGAGTTAGTAATGTACTATGTACTGGAGTATTTTTATTATTATCGTAGAAATATGCAGAGCTTATTGCCAACCTTCACTAGCTACAAAGGCACCTTAAGAAGAAGAAAGCTTAGTAGAGCAGGCACTGTAAATTAAAGGTTTTGCGTAACGACTTGCGATACATGGACCGCAACTGTGAGCCTCTGACATCTGTTCAAACATCACGTCTCATTAAAATAGTTGTATAAAATTTCCTGGTCCAGGGTTGTTTAATTAATTGTCAAGGTTTTTATTGTTTATACAGTGAGTGTGTGCTTTTTAAATACACAATCCGAGCTGACGCTACTGTTAGAGCACGGGCGCCTTCGGGAGGCATCGGCTCGCATGGATGCCACCAAGACAGATCGGCTGAGACCAGCGTAGGTACAGCGCGCGTCTCCCTTTGATTGCGGTCAATAATAATAACGTACGAGTAAAGCCTATGAAATACAGTCCGTCTTTAATTTATATATAGTCCAAGTTAGGACCTTAACACTACAGTTTGATATTTTATCGAAGTTATAAATAATTGTTCGTCGCATGTCCATCAATACGGTGCGTAGATTTTGTATTATTTTAAGTACCTATTACATATAACTCAATGGTTTAAAATACATTATTAAAAATATGTAACATAACTCATGTGGCATAGTAAACTTTAAGCCATAATAAGATCGCTAAACATCACTTAATAATATTACTCTATAAAGTAAAAAAAACCGTGTCGGGCCACGCGCAGTGTAGGGTTCCGTAGCCCATCTCAATTATGCGGACTCTGAGAAGTGGGCTTTTATGAACATTTATTTAACGATAGCTCATATACTTAAATAAGTAGTTCCCAATGAGGAATTTGTACTGCGCCAAGTACATTTTATAAGTTGGTCGACTGTTACTCGTAAACTTGTTAAGCCTAATTAGCTGTGATAGTTTTCCTTTTAACTTCATCATATTTATAACTACTGTGAATTTTTTCACGTATCCAAAAACAACCATTTGGCTGGTCCCCTGCCAGGAGGGGGGGACACTTGACTCTAACAAAATTTTGCACTTTAAAGCTCAATAGCTCACAAACGGATGCCTCAATCAAAAAAACTGTTTTCACAATCCCGCTATATTTTTGTAATTATAGGTATTTTTATTATAGGTAGCTTAGGGGTAAACATGAAAAAAATTATATCCCCACTTCACGTGTAGGGGAAGTAACCTAAAAAAAATCAAAATTTTGCTTTACTACTTTGTCGGCGTGATTAATGTGTATGTCCATGCCAAATTACGGAAATGGCGAAACTATAAGGGTTCCTTGTTGACTACGGAACCCTAAAAAGAAGCGATGGCAGCGAAAATTTTCATATTACCAATATGATGAGAGAAAAATCTTATAGCTGCGCATTCTACCGTACTATATAGAGGATATAGGCGTGATTCGGGAAGTAATAAAGACATCACGCGCGACGAGCAGCACACTCGCCGGCCGCGTATTAGACGCATAAGCAGTTTATTGTGAGGCAGGCTCGCCCATAACTACCCATTCTCCCTGGGATAATGTCGGACAACAAGCGACGTTATGTTTATTCCAGACAAAGTCCATGATATAGGGTCGCCCGGAGATATGTGGGCCGGAATATTATCAGTACTCATATGTGTCCGAATTTTCATTTTCAGGAATATAGTTTCACAGCATGTATCGTATGCAAAATTAAAATGTTACCTTGGATTGCCTCGCAGTGCGGCGTGGTGGAGCGCGTTGAATCCATTGTTGTTGGTTAGAGTCATATCAGCGCCATGCTCCAATAGCAGAGACAACATGTCGTCCCGCTTCTTCGATATCGCGTCGTGCAGCGGCGTGTCGCCTTCAGAGTCCTGTAATAAACGATGCATTTCAACAATCTGCATTTGGTTGTTCAGTTAAGCAGCGAGCGGGTAGCCCGGCCGTTGTCGTCACCCAAGAACCTAATCCTTCTGGGAAACATGCCGTGGACTGGATGGAATCCGGTGTCAGCTGCGAAGACAACATTCGACTGTTGAATTATAAAGCATCGCCCGTCTGGAGTATCGCGACAATTTTCTAAAACATCAAACCGCCCGAATGAATAATTGAAGCGGCGGAGAAGGCGTTTAGGGCGTGGATTATAGCGACTTGCATAATTTATAAGCATCTCAGAGTGGTTAAGGCGCGCAGCGAGCGGCGAGCTCAGCCCGGGCGCTGCGCTGCCGGCTGGCGAGCGCACGGCGAAATCTGAAAACGGTGTCGAGCTCCGTAATATAGGGCGAACGGCGCAAAAAGCGCGGCCACCGCGTCATTATCATAATCACCGCTGCTGCGTGCCGCTACGGTGCCGCCCAAGCCGTTTTGCTTTGTGAGCGTGCATTAAGAGAGCATTGTGCCCAGTCATTTCGCGATTAATTTGCAAGGCGCCACGGCTGAGATTTCGTATCCGAAAATCACCATTCGACGTATGATTCAATGTGTAGATGTGCCATGAATATGTATTTGCAATCTTTATATATTTGTACATAAACTTGCCACTACTAAATTTAGTACAACGTATCAAAACCTAACTTAACATGACAATATGTCTGACACACATTACAGCGCCTAGTAATTCAGCGCAGGCCCAACCACAGACGGGGTAATTTCACGCAGAATAGCAGCATTAAATATTAATCGTATTGGCATATAGATGGCCGTTACGGCCTGTAATTCATGCCGCCGGTGCGCCCGTGCCCATTACATGCCGGTGCTAATTATTTGATGGCTGATAAGTAACAATATTTGGCCTCTTTATAATCAAACATGTGATTCCAAAATATTATGAACGGGCGCTACGAACCTACTTCATGAACTGTTTAATGACAGTTTAGATTTGAGGATTCAAATTAAACGCTGGCTGGAATTTGTTAAAAGATTTTATACAGCGCATCTGTTATGTTGTCGACAAGAGCATTGACATAATTCTTTTCGAAGACCCCGAATCTACCCGCATGTTTGTTTATTGGATTTTCCTCAGCCGCTTGATGTTATTTACGTAATTTGTTGTCAATAAGGGAGCGTTATATCTCAACGGAATGAAAACCCATAATGCCGTAAACATCATATTTAATGTCATATATCAAATATCTACTACATACGAGTAGTAGAAAATTCCAATTTTCACCAAATGTGAAGAGACACTGTCGCTAGTCGCATTTTGTAAATATGGCGAGGCAGACATAAGTGTTGAGGCGAAATAAGAAATTTGATTTACGTGGCAATATCCGCAGGTGCACGTGAGCTGCAGCGCTGCCGCCGCCCGCCTCACCTCGCCGACCCACATGATATATAAGCGCCAGTTGACGGCCCCATAACACACTCGCTTCAAGAAATTTTAATTTAGATCCATAGCACGTGCGAGCCCCAATCAACACTTTATGATATAATAAAATTTCTACACCGCACCGTGTACTGTTCTCCAGAGTTATTGTGAGACCTACTCGAATTAATTTAGTTACGGTTCTAGTTAGGTACGTTTTATAATTAAGACAATCTACATATACCGGCTCACGCGTTCGGATGTTAATATATAGGGGATCGTAAAACAGGGTAGGTAGATAACGTGGCGCACTGTTCACTAATCATACCGTTAAAACCAGCCGGCAGAGTGGCCAGACAATAACAAAACAAAGCAACGAGGTAATTACTCAAAGATAAGAGCAACGCGTCGAGCACGGAAAGTGGCGGCCCGAGAGGCGCGGAGACGCCGCGCCGCCGCCGCCGCCGATGCCGGCGCTGCGATACCGTACCCACTCTGAACTACCAACGGTAAAAATTTGTTAGCCTTGATTAAAATGCCACCTCTTCGTATTATTGTGGATGAACAAAGGGCGACAGGTTTATCAACGGAATTAATGCAGGCTGTAAAAACAAACGTTTCTGTTGGAAGCGAGAGTTAAAACACGAAAAGAACTGGAGAGATCTGAAGTGACGATGTTCTCTTGTCTGTTTTATATCAAGCTACGGCAAATGGAAAATTAAAGAATACAGTTGCAAATGCGTGTTAGCATATAAAACTTTGACGAAAATGTTTTGTTTTGTATAATATTAACATCTACGTAAACGATTTAGTAATTTTCCAAAAATAAATCGTGTAAATTGAAATGACAGAGAACATGAGAACTACAGAATTACACTTAAAAATTACTTATTTAAAGTACATGACATAAAGTAATTGTTATCTTTAATCATAAAATTTTGCGAATCTATGCTTGTCGGTTTTAATAAAGCAACCCTTAGCTAATCTTATCGCCTAATTTTCACAATTAGGCGAATCCACCTTTAATATATTATGCAGGCTTCTTAAAATGCGACGCGCACACAAACGATGATCTCAGAGTACTGTTTTAATTATTTTAGGCGAGGACATTCCCCGTTCGGTATTTTTAATGAGCTGTATTACTAAGCTTACAATGAGATACATTTTTCATCTGTTTAAATGGAAACAAAAGCGCGAGATATAGGTACGTATGGACCGTAGAAAGTGGAAATATTCGCCGACTTCTCCGGAAAACAGGCGTGTACGTGTGTGTGTTAAATGGAGAACTGTTTCGTAAGTATTTTTTTATTTCACAACGGGGAAGCGTTGGGTCTCACTTGATGGTGAGTGACGATAAGGCCGCCGGTAAAAGCGAACTTCCCCGGTAATCCAACCACTTCTCTTTTTAAAAACAGCTTTGTCTGCGTATTCGTTTCGATTTATTAATATTAGTGATAGCGTTTGCTTACTAATAACATTTTAATTTACATGTATAGGGGAAATTAGGTTAAAGTGTATTAGCCTTGTCACAGTATGACGCACGCGCACTGGCGCGTGTTAAGGTATAAAACCAAATGTATTTGATTAATAAATAGATTCTTTATATCAACGTCTCGTGAGCATTACTTCAAGCCTTCCTACTCGCACATGCCCGTAACAATAACATTAGTTACATTGGTGACCCCGACGTGATCAAAAAAACGACGTGATAAGAAAATCAACATATTATTTTTTGTTTATAGTGTCTGTACAACTTACGAACGGCCTCCCACCAGCGGGTCTCACCGTTCGGAGTTTCAAGAGACAGAAATTATTACTAACAAACATTGAAGAATCCGGCATGTTTGCGTACGAGGAAGCGCACGCAAGTGAAGCTCAATTGCCTGTCCCGGGAACATCCAGCGGCATTGAAGCCATGTCCTTGAGCACCAAAATTCCAGATTTTTGGACAACACACCCACGACTGTGGTTTGCTCAATTTGAATCTGTGATGAGACCTCAGAAGAAAGGGGACGAGGATAAGTTCCATTTGGTGGTAGCAAAACTCGGTTTGGAGGCTTTACAACAAGTGAGCGACCTCCTGACGGACCCACCTGCCGAAAACAAGTATACGGCATTAAGAACTAGATTGATCGGGGTTTTCGAGGAGTCCGAGTCGAGACAATTCCAAAAACTAGTGGGAGAAATGGAGTTGGGTGATCAGAAACCATCCCAACTATTGCGTAAAATGCGTGACCTTGCTAAAAAGAAGGTTCCGAATGAGACTCTCCAGATGATGTGGACTGGCCACTTACCCCCTGCGGTTCGTGCTGTATTGAGTATAAGCGACGTTAAAGATCTTGACAGATTAGCGCAGATAGCCGACACGGTAATGGAAAATATCCGCCCCCAGGTGGAAATATCCCAAATCAGTCGACCAGACAATATATCTTTATTGACACAAAAAATCGATCAAATACACCTTGAGGTAGCCGAATTAAGGTCAAGGTATAACAACAGAGGACGATCGCCATTCCAGAAACGTTATAGATCAAGATCATGATCAAAGTCTTATAAAGATAATCGCATGTGTTATTATCACAAGAAATTCGGTCAAGCTGCTACGAGGTGTAAAGATAGTCGCTACTGCAGTTTTCAAAAGACACAGCCGGAAAACTAAAGTTGACTCCGAAAGAGGCAGTTCTCGGTGTCAACGAAATAAAAACCTGCCGTCTGTGTGTAACCGACTCAAACAGTGGTACACGTTTTTTAATAGACACAGGAGCAGAAGTTTCAGTTGTAGCAGTGAAAAATAAGCACCTGCTAACACCGAGCGATTCTAATTTATTTGCGGCTAATGGGACACCCATCAAAACGTATGGAAAGAGAATCATGAGCTTAAACTTAGGATTACGTCGGGACTTCCAGTGGACATTTATAGTGGCAGATGTACTTTCTTACGAAAAATAAGTTGTTAGTCGACCTACATTCTAAACGGTTACGCGACGAAGTCACCGACCTCAGTACAGTAGCTCAGATTTCATATTCGAGACAGCCAACAATTCGCACAATTGATGAAAATAATTGCTACCATAGCATTTTAAAGAAATACAATGAAGTTATTAACCCGTCAATGCCGAGTCGAACAGATTTATTGCACAATATTGAACATTTTATTCATACATCGGGGCCACCTACACATGAGAAGGTACGCCCTTTGAACCCCGAGCGATACCAAGCTGCTAAACTAGAGTTCCAAAAGATGGTTAAGAATGGAATATGTAGACCTTCCAGCAGCCCCTGGGCTTCTCCTCTTCATATAGTCGTTAAGAAAAATGGCGAAATTAGACCTTGTGGAGACTATAAGCGATTAAATGCGGTGACAATCCCAGATCGCTACCCACTACCAAGATTACAAGATTTTACATATATGCTGAAAGATAAAATCATTTTTTCCAAATTAGACATAGAAAAGGCTTACCATAGCGTAAACATATCTGAACAAGATATTCCAAAGACAGCCATAATAACACCCTTCGGGTTGTTTGAATTTGTCAAAATGACGTTTGGCCTAAGAAACGCTGGCCAAACCTTCCAACGTTTCATGAATATGGTACTAAATGGTCTCGATTACATATTTTGTTACTGTGATGACCTGCTAATCAGCAGTTCCAGCGAATCTCAGCATATACAGCATCTTCATGAAGTACTGGAACGGTTAAAAAAATATGGAATAAAATTAAACTTAATTAAATGCGAGTTTGGCAAAGATAATTTAGATTTTCTAGGATATCATATAAACCAAGAAGGTATTCGACCTCTAGACGAAAAAGTTGATGTGATAGGGACGTATCCCAGACCCGAAACGATAAAACAGTTACGTCGTTTCCTTGGCATCGTCAACTTTTACCGATCCTGTTTACCACAAGCAGCAGAGCACCAGAAGGAGTTGAACAAGTTTCTTCACGACTCGAAGAAAAACGATAAAAGAAAAGTCCCATAGTCCGAAGAGTCAGAGAAAGCCTTTGAGAAATGTAAAGAGAGCATAAAACGCGCTGTTACACTTTACTACCCGTCAATGACGTCACCGCTCTTCTTGATGACAGACTGCTCAGCGACATGCGCTGGCGGTGTATTGCAACAGAAATGCGATGGCAAGTGGCAACCCCTGGGATTCTTTTCCAAAGCCTTAAGTCCAGCCCAGATAAAATATAGCACATACGACAGAGAGCTGTTAGCAATCTATATGTCGATAAAACATTTCCGTCACTACATCGAAGGCAAAGAGCTGACTGTTTTCACTGATCACAAGCCATTGACATTCGCAATGATGAAATCAGGCTCCGACAACGATACTCCACGTCGACTGAGACATTTAGATTTTATTTCTCAGTTTTGTACGAAAATCAAACACATATCAGGATCAGAAAACTGTGTGGCGGACGCTCTATCAAGAATAGAAACGATATCATTCCCAAGTTTTATTGACTATGAACAATTAGCACAAGATCAAAACAACAATGACGAGATCCAAAATTTACTGAAAAATAGAAAATTGTCTTTCAAGCGGTATCAGTTCCCATCATCAGACCAAGAAATATTATGTGAAACGTCTAGCAACAATCCCCGGCCCTACTTACGTAACAATAACATTAGTTACACATGTTAGGTAATAAATTTAAGTTTGTTGAGACTTGGTTTATAGGTTTATTATTTTTAGTTACTGCATAGTAATAAGGTAAGGAACTGGCAATCTTATATCCAAATGTTGGAACAACAATGATACCAATATTGTTGTTATGGCGAAAGACTTAGATAAGTTAGTGTATGCCAGCCAGGCGGAGTTATAAAAAATCCTACCACACCAAATGGAGCTCACGCCCACGCTCACACTTGGCATTGGTCTCGTGACCTCTAGATCAGAAAGGTAAGTGATCTAACAACTAGACTACAAGTGATAAACGTATGAGTAATCTTAAACAGTCAGTCAACTCTTTATGACATTTAACGGATAAACACAATTCATCGTACAATAACAAAAATATGCCCACATTTATACACAAATATGTCTGAACCAAATTAGAGAGCCGAATGTATTCCAATTTGATGTACAAAGCTTAACTTAATGTGAACAGATCTAATTACAATATACCCGGATGTACGTACACACGCCTGCACATCAACCTATCACAAACTGTAAAATGTCTTCAATAGACTTTGAACTTTATGCCTTAAACATATGGTTGAAAGTGTATTGAAGAAATTTGACAGTTTTGGATAGGTTGATGTGCCGGCGTCTGTACGATTACGTTCAAATGTACTAATAATGGTTCATGTACACATTGTAATTAACATACCAATAAGGTGGATCGTTATGGCGCACTGATGTGGTGATTATTGTAGTGGTTAAGCATCTACTAAGTATGAAAGGAGTTTATTATGTTTACATAAGTTATTTTCCTTCAGAGTCTGGATTTTTGTATTTTTAGCACCATATAAACCATAACTCTACAAGCAACTACGAGTAACGAGTAAATACCTAACCCTACCTATGATTTTTTTTATATAAAAAAGAATATATATTTATAAATAGGTATTATAATTCTGATAGTGTTCAACTAATTTCCACGAGCGAGATTTAAACACGCGCCTTTTGACAATCCGGGTCAGTCTAGACAATAGATATTACTTACATACTCTTAAGGGTCGGATATAGGCACAGTAGCCTAATTAGTAGGGCGTTAACCCGGATTATCAGAATATGCAGGATCGAATTCCACCCGTGAAAATTATTTAGTTCAACAATACACTTAAATACACAGTCACACGTAAATAACAAGGTACGTCGAACATAAAAACAAAACATTGTTTTTTTAAGTACTACGGCGTAAATCTTTCACCATGACGAACATTAAATTTAGATAACATTGTTTCAGTGTCTCGACGTTCAGACGTGTATAAGTGTAGTGTTATGATTTATGATAGCAAAACCAGCCATTGAAAATCAGAGGGACTCGATACAAAGGGGCTCGGTCATCCACCCCGCCCGCAGCCCGCGTACGCTTATCATTCCGATTGATACACGCCACTCAATATCGCAGTCCTTAGCCTAAAAGCTTAACGAAATTGATCGAATAGTTACAAAGTTTCGCTAAAAGCACCAATGTCTTTGTATTTGTTTCGATACATTTAATGTTAGCGTTGATATTTGTAAATTAATAAAATTATTTTACTATTGTCAAAGGTTTATGTTTGTAGAGGTTCAATATATTATTATACTGTTACAGAAATATACAACAAAGCATTTTTTAGAAACAGTGCTTGCATCGAAGGCTAACCTTATTTTTTTACTAACAAAACCAAAAACTACTGTTTTTATTTTAACACACATGTTTTTTCAATTTCAAATACTGCTCTATGCAAAAATTAATGTAAGTGTTCTAAATTGTGTACAACCAATGTGTTTTGTATTTTATTTATTTACCAACTTATGTCCCAGTACCTAATACGTCAAGAGCAGCGAACTTTGAATCCGCACGTTCAGACGTCACAAAGATCGTTTTACAAACAGGCCCAGCTAACGAAAACAATGGCGAACGTTTACAAAAGCCGGTGCTCAACCGCATCCAGGCAAGGCTTCATCATTGACGAGGCAGAAAGAAAACAACTAATTGTTTAATTCCAAGCCATTAAGTCGAGTATTACGGGAAGATTATTCACGGGCCATATACCGCGGGAGCAGAGCGCGGCCCGCCCGGCCCTCGCCCGCAGCGACGCCCGCGCATAACCACCCATTTAACTCCGTTCCAATACAATACATTACGCAACCAACAACTCGGGCAGCCCGATGCTGCGTTTATTTATCTTCAGTGACATCTCTCTGACAGTTGCGTTATGTTGTGCACGAAAGAGGCACAAAAAGCGAGACACGGTCCGTTTGTTCCGTGACAAAAAAAGACATGCGAACTATAACTTTGGAGCGAATGCATTGCAGTAGTTATTCTTTATACTCGTATTGGCTGGTTAAAATACCACACCGTTTAACAGTCCAGCTCAGTCACAAAAACCGTAAGTATGTACACATAAAATCAAAAAGAGCACACCCAGGTATTCTTAGCTGCTTTAAACAGTTAAGTTTAAATTAGAAAGAAATACAAGCGCAATTTCCATTTGAAATTTGCAGATAATAAAAATAATACAAAACAATGATCTATCACGTAGAAAACAGCAAAGAACAACATGCAGCCCGCTTTGCATAATTTGGAAAGGGAACTTGGAAACAAAGTCAAAACGTAATACAGGTCCGCCGATCGTTGTAGCGTGGAAATTTGCCAACACGGAACGTTCGGTGTACTTGAAAATTTATTGGAAATTCGACACAAGATAAAATTTTTGCTGTACGCTTAAAGTTAATGTGTGAGCCATGCCATTACTGAATTAAATTGCTAATCCATATCGGTACCAAACAATTGATTGGCTTAACGAGTTAAGTAGTGCGGGTATTGCACTAACAGGGTGCACCCTCATCAGCCGCCTTGATTGATTGTGCGGAAGTAAGCCCCCGCACTATGCTCGTGATCGCATAGATACCTAGATACACGTAAGCTTTAACTAAAATAAGAAAGCGAGGCTTATATTGAATGAGCCCGGAGAAATAAATAATAGCGACATGGTTTTGAAAAGCTTCATAAATCCTGGAGTCCATTAGTGGTTCAATATCTCAACTACGCAGTTCTTTGTTATTCAACTGGACCGCCACCCGCCGCCGCCACGCTCTCTCCGCACCTCTTACAGTGAGCACTGCGCTTTAGATATCGGAAAACGTTAATGTACTCAGCGAGATTTAGCGCTGAGCGCTGCACTAACGTCTCGCAACTTGTACGAGTCGCACTCGGCACCCGCCCCCGCACCGGCATCTCTACAAACTCTCCCATTCCAAACATTTAACTCTGATTTAAACGCTAACCATTGCGATATTTTCTGTTATTAGAGACGTATGTTGCGTACAATTATTTATTTTATGTAGTTGAATTGCTTAAGCCGTTGAAATGTTACAAATACGAAAGGACTTATAATTAGAAAACGGTTTTCTTTTTATAACCATTGGAACTTCCTTGGTGAACACCTGTGAAGACCATCTTTCAGGCCGACCCTAAAACACGGCACGGCGGCGGTAATAACTAGTTAGGTGAATTATTTGGGTCCGCATTTTCAATAACAGTTTGCGAACTTTCAGCAGTTACATAGAACGCTAGGGCGAGCAAGTATTTATTAGGTGGATATTGCTGTGATACGAGTGTGCCGGCGAGATTACTGCGGAGTGTAAGAGTTTTTCCGACCTATTGGTACTGCGGCCGAAGCGCAGGTGACGATAATGTGGCACAAATCGAATTCCGGGTCAAAAGGTTCCATTCACACCATACTAACAACGAATTGTTTTTTTTTCGGCGAAGCAGTAATCTTTGACTTTTTCTAATATAAGTCACATCGTAATAGCATAAATGGTCATTGACACTTTATTTCTCACAAGAATTACAAAGTATTCATTTACTGAGAAAACATTAGATATCAAGGTATTTTAACGAAAGCTTTCGAACGTTATTTCGATTATAATGAAAACTTTGCTTCAAACAAACGACAAGATTATTTTTGTCCTTAGCAAACTTAAATGCGTCTGTACTGTTTTATATGTTCTACGAGTATATCACTGTAGTAATAAATATAAGAGCTGAAACCTCGAAGAAAGAAACCATAAAACTTCAGGTGACGTCGTCGGCCCTTTTATAAATTTATCGACAGCTCGTGGTAACCGGCAATAACGAAAATATTTATGAAGTAGAACCGAGCCAGGTTTCATTTGCTAATTATTAAAGGTACAACGGAAGCACAGGAGATGGTCGTTAGGAAACATTTAAAAAATACATCAGTTTCCCTAGCAGAAAATTTTATAGTACACATCATTTCCACCCACCCCACCGTTTACTATCTACACGCAATAATAGTACAGTTTTATGCAAAATGAATGAATTGTGTGCGATTACGTTAATTGCTTCGGATAGATAAGAGAGAAGCAAGCGCTAAAAAGCATTTAAATGCCGTGAGTAAAAGCATAACTACCATATTTTAAGATTACCGCTTATCTTTTTTACAATTTCTGACATCGCAGAAAATCATCATCACCATCAGCAATTATAATAATATATGTAATATACATATGTATATATATATGTAATAGTACGGACATGGACTTGGGAAGATCAGGCTATATCTCGATGTTAAAGACTGTGTCTTTTGTCACTGTTAAACGTGTCTTTCAAAACAGAAGGAATTCAATGTATTATTTAATGTGAACACCCATCTGGGTTTGGCTTTGCGAAAGCTGCTTAACTTTTATGATCGAAACCAGATCGCTGCTCTTTGACAGAGAAATCATAAAATAGATTTAAAATAATTCCATAGCAATAAAACGGCAAAGGTCTTTTTTTATTCTCAAATTGTACGTTTCACTAGAACAACCGCCCGCATACCTTCTATGTTTTACGATCTCGTATTCGCAAAAAAATACTATAAAAAGCCGGTATACTGTGTTCAAATTTAATATTACTTTTATGGTAGGGATATGATAAAATATAAACTATTTATGACAACGTGTCAATTATTTGATCCAATAAAAATAACCTGTAAGTGAAAAATAAACGAAAAATTATGAAAAATTTAACAAAGCATTTCGATAATATTATTAAAAATTTAACACCATAATTTGAAATGATTCACGGTAAATATAACATATAAGACACTACACAAATACTTGCCAGGATTAAAGTTTGTATGAAAGTTTTAGTTATTTAGACTTTCTATCTATTAGAATAGCTATATGAATGACTTTTATTAGGTGCATTTTTGTATAGTTTAAAAGCTTATAGTCGAGAAGCTTCCCAATAATCAAATCAGATCTTACGACGCGTTGGATGTTCATGTTCGAGAACCAAGGGCCCTTGTGTTTGCTTTGCGCTAGAAAATAAAAGGAATAATCACTATACTTTCTTTCTACTATGTTTTCTGCTAAAAAGGCGATAATAAAACTACAGCTTTTAGTAATCACAATCATAAAAATCGGAAAAAGCGGGCTTAGTTTTATTACTTGGCGAATTCATAATATAAATCACGTTGGCTACTATGACTATTAACATCGAGTGGCTTAAACTAAATGAGGCCGGCGGAGTCAGGCCAGGCGCCGTGCGTAGCGTTTAACAGAGCTATCTCCGACCAAATTGGCACGTTTAATTGAACGCCTGTTTCAGCCATTAGTGCACGGGACAACAGTTATTGGCAGTGGGCGGACCCTCGCCTGTTCAGATCACACGTAGCGCATGTCGAAAAGCTACGATTTTCAGCGTAGCACCGTTTGACACGTAGTGCTACGGTTTGCTGACGTTTTGTATCACGTCGCGCGTCGGATTTGTGTAATACGTTTTCTTTCACGTTGACTTAGTATCAACCAGTAGCAAACGATCCGTTGACCAATTCACGTCTACCACACTCAGCTATTTCATTTTATCACCAAGAAGTGTATGTTACATTCATCTTTGGGGTAAAATGTTTTTCTCACCATAGGAAATGTGATGTGGATTGTCTTCGGGCGGCAAGGATATTTTATAAAAATATTTTAGGAAATATCATTCTTTCTGAATGTGACACGGCCAATAAATCGCATAATGGTGTCGTAAAATTTCGGCGTTATTATCTTGGGAAAACCCGGCTATTTTACATTCACCTGCGAGGTTTCCCTCTGCGTCCAATTTATGTTAGTGGGCACAAAACGAACGCTGACAAATGTGGAAATAAAATGAACATACGTTTTATCTCTACGCTCACGGAGTCGGTTTTCATGCTCGCGGCTCTGCGGGGAGCCGATCTCGAGGCGAGGGCGGGGGTGGGCGCGCGGGGGGCGGGCGGGGGCTGATCGCAGCCGTCTCCCCGTGCCGAGCTGTGTGAGCCGCGTGTTTCATAAGAATTCACGTAGAGCTGTGACGAACATCCGACAAAGGACCATCCGACACACATTAAGTATATCCGCAACTTGAAAATCGAGCTCATTTCTTAGAGACACGCTACTAAGTCTGTTAAAATAATTTAATATAGAGGTATAAAACAGACGTCTTGCACACGTGTATGATTAACATTATTACATTATTCCACTAAAGTAATAATTTACGGAAAAATTTAGTAGACATAAAAAGTAATTTCGTTAGCATTTTTATAAAAAGTCTTAAAAGCATCCTTGTTTTTTCCAACCGCTTGCGTAGTTCTTCCTTAGCTACGGTACAGCGACGAACGAAACAAAGTGGAACTTTATTCAGGTAGCCGTACATAAAAAGATTTTTTTAAAGATACTTCACATAGCAACTTAACAAACAACGCTTTGAACTTTCGGGTAGATGTTTGCGAATACGGGACTGTAAAAGTTTTCTGGAGGAGACAGAAGAGGAACAAAGAAGGGACGCGTATATGTATATGCGATGTATAGGAAATGCTGTGATTATTACAGTTACCAAAGTAACGAGGTAAGTTCGACAGGCAAGACCCACTTAAGACAAACAAGAGCCCCCATCCGCGCTCCGCTTCGCCGCGCACGCTGATAACCGTGCATATCGTAAAACTTTATTTACCACCTCCTCTCCAATTTGTCTTAGCGAAACTTTTCAGGCCAGGTACGATAACTCTCGGTTATTACACGAACATGCAACACGCAGACATTGCACACGCGCCGGAATTGTGTTTATGATATGTTTCTTAATGATTTATTTACCTTAAATGTTTCGAAAATATATAAACATAAGAAGGTAATCTCAGAATTTGGATGCCCGTAATCGCTAGCAATTTACAATGGAGCAACATTTATCATACTTAACCAAAGCTTTTAATCAAGTTGCGTCCTAAATTAGTTAATCTAGCGACCCAATTGACCGCGAACACTGTTCGTTATTTTATAAAACTGACCGTCATCAATCAGCAGACGACTTATTCGACCGCTGTATGGCAATCTCAGTTCGCTGTGCTCCAGATTATTTTTCCGCAAACTTTTCGGCAATGTTTACCCATAGACCATTTTTCACTCGTCCGTTTAGAATATATTCAAAACCAAATACATCAGATGACAATCATGTCAATCACATTTCAGGTTTATGAGAATGATATTACAATATAGCATTACGATATTATTTCAATTTCGATATACCTTCATTCATTTACTGCAAAAATATATAATAGTGGTCTGTCTGTCGAGCTATTTCCCCTGGTCCCAGAGTAATTACATAACACGAGGCTCACAAAGGACGCGAGACCTAGGCCGTGGTGGCACCTGTGCAGCTTTGGCCCGGCAATACACAGCTCTACGGTGTGCAGCGGCAAATTGCGCTCGATGAATGCGTATTCACAGCGATTCAATGAAGTCGCTTTGTCAACACCAAAATAAGCGACAACTCTAAATCTATTATTCAAACACCGACATTGAGTTAAATTTCAGGTATTCAGCTATAAAACATTTCTAAAAGCAAATCACTTATGGTAATCGAATAATTTTCATCGTATTTCCACCGTATATAAACGACCGGCTTACCCAATACGACTCGGAGATTAAACGTTTGCTATGCACTGCTTACTATTCATACTTGAAAAGCTTTCAATAATTGCGTATTAAGATTTGCTTGATCCAATATATCTTTCTGTGGTTTGAAAATACCATTTCTATTTCACATGCGTTTCCACTTCCTATTATTATTTATGTATTGTGTGTGGTATGGATAAAATAATACAATTGTCTATTACATTGTGTATGTAAATATACATGTTTGTTAAATACCGCTTACGTACTGATTAATCACGACATCTTATGAACTATACAACATTCAGCAAAATTATTACGCGTATTTGTTTTTCGTCAACCATTCTTTCGTGTTAAGTGAATTAATTCCCTTGGCTCTGGAGTAATCAACGGCGGGCGGCGCGTGGCTCGTAATGGACGCGAATCTAAAATCAACGGGGCTCGATAATGCAGGGCACACAGATGCGAGCGTGTTGGCCAATTGCGGCTGATCAACCAGTTTACTGGTATTTAAACCTTTACCCCCTTACAAGTAATCAGAGAATAAGCTCCGAATAGTTAGTTACTTTTCCATACAAAAAAGAATACACCGTTTTTTATCAAAATAAAATCGTCGTCGTCGTTGTTTCTGATTTCCATGAAACGAAAACTTTAGCTACTTACCTTGGTATCAGAACAATGTATGTGATGTTGTCTAATTTTTTTTTTATTCCAGAGTATACCATCCTCAAACAAACAAAGTCACAAACTTTACCATTTTAATTTGAAAAAAGCTGGTTTGTATTGTACTGTTATTCTGTATGCACGCGACTGTTTGTTGACTTAAGCGTCATATTATTATAAAAAATTTGGCATCTGACACTTTTTTTTAAAACATGAAAGCGGCTGAAGATGAGTGCCGCTATAATACCTTAGCATAATTGAATGGCAAACAGTTGGGAGATTTCAAGAGCAATAATAAGTGTAGTCGGAAGTGTGGGTGCGTATAAGGGGCTGCGTCGAGTGCTGACGCTGCTCGCTACAACTTTTAGGTACGTTTCCGTCCCACGTTAATTCGTATGGCGCTTTGGTTTTGTTTCGTTTACAACAGCAAACATAATAAATTTATTTATTTGTTTATTTATTCAACAATGTTTCAACAGCATTTATCTAAACACCAGATACAGAAGATGTTACTTAAACATAAGCCAATTATAGAAACATATTATGCTACTAAAAATGTTGACATAATTAATGAACGCAGGTAGGTAGTTTAAAAATAAAAATTAGGTAGGTAGATGAAATTTTATCGAATGATAACTTACAGAATAGGTGTGAATCTGATTGTGTTGTGTCGATGTGTATTAGTGCGTGTGAGTGTAATATTGTAATTGGTTTACATTGACGCTCGAATTGATTATGACCGTGGGTTATTAATTGTAGTATACATTCAAATATTTTAAAGGTTCAATTAAAACACTCTTTTAACTTAACTTAAGCTTATGAACTGCAGTTTCGAACATAGTTTTGGATGTTTCAAATATATCAATATCTATTAAATATATTAATATATTATTAATAATGTATTCTGAATAAAACTTGTTGTACGTTTTTGGTAATCTAATAGACATATCATTAGCCCCGTAGTTTGTGCGCGCTAACGGTACATGAAAAAGATTGGTGTGACGAGTACTAAATAATCCAACTTTCTTGAACATAACAGGCGATTTTGTTTTTTAATAGTAGTTTAGGTGTAAATAATCAATATCATCATAATCAGCCCATATAAAATTCATTGCTAGGATCAGGCGCCTCACTCCTTACCGCACCCGTCTCCTTAAATGCTGGTTGGGAGATTTTAACGACTGCCATCTTACGACAACCAGATCAACTGCTTAACGTGCATTCTAAAGCGCAGTGGACTTTGAGATATCGTCATTTGAGCACCCATTTGGTGACCTTGCATTACGAAAGTTGCTTAATTCACACGATGGCGAAAAGCGCTAATTACTACGCCAACGAGGATAGATTTCATATGTAAATATAGTTATAGATATATAGATATGAATAAACCACGTCTTTTTAAGCCTTATTTTTTAAAAAATAAACTAAACCGATCAGGTTTTTACATGATCTAAATAAAAGAAACATTAAACTATGACAATTACATAGTACAAAACTTGTGGCCCACCCACGCCTTCGTTTCATCAAACACCCGTACCTAGCGATGGTTTGACCAACTCATAAAACTACTCGAAAAGTTTCATTGCGATCGGATGAATTGTATAGGAACGCATAAGGTACAATCAAGTTATTTATTGACTAATGATATACCTACTATACTTGATAATAGGTACTTTTTAAAAACAGTTAAACGAAGAACAACTAAGTAATGGCTATCGGGATTGCACCAGACACCCGCGTGGCCTTAATGAAGCAGTAACCGAGCGAGCAACGACGAGCACCATCGGCTGCCGTTATTGTCGCGATCACTATAAACAACATATTATTTGGCGAGCACAACGATCATCGCCATTTTAATAGCAATAGCCTGTTTTCTCTTTTAGGGCTGTGGATACTGATAATAATAAACAACCAAAACAAAATATTAAAACACATTATTTCGTATTCGACTATAACATAATTATATTATTATTAATGTACCGTTAAAAACATTAATAATAGTTATGTTAACTCCTTTAGAAAGCTAATACGATTATCCTAGTAGTGGACAGCGGTTCACGTCAGCAGTTTAAGGGAATTGAACCACAATTTCTAGCATTTAACTCGAGAATTGCCGTTCGGCTACCCTACAGACGCCTTTTACATTTTCGATATCTAATCTACGCAAGATGTTAATAGTATTAATACTGTTTGGCGCGATGTATACCCCTGTCTATGGTTTTTGAAAGGGTTACAGAGAATTGACGCCAACTTATTTAATACAAATACTTTCAAAAGTTACTCCACAGACTAAAACTACAACCGAAATTAAACTCTTTGTACGGTTTCACTCGCGTTTGTCTTACATATTATTTCATCATGACGTTTCTAGTTTACAACTGCACTGCAACAATAAAGCTTCTTAAATTATACTGTGCTTTTAGTGAAAAACATCTAATTACCGTAATCATTCATGGTGCAAGCATTTTTATATCGCCTCTACTAACTCGGGTCGGTCGTGATTGAGATGAGTTACAGTAACAGCTGGCGTTATTGCAGCCATGTTGGAAAATAAAAGAACAAACGACACTATCATTAAACCTTAGTAGGTAGGTACTAACCTTTTTGAATTGATCAATAGAATAGCTTTATAAGTCTGTTGAGTGTCAGTTCAATGTTTATTCGTTAAAATGTTTTTGTTTTGTTTTGTAATAAACGTAATTGTAAATAATACATTTACATTACATTATAAATTTGTTTTGTTTTGTAATAAACGTAATTTTGTATTAAATGTAGTTGTAACGCAAATTTTTGTTGCGAAACAAATCACAAAAACAAAAATGTTGAAAAAAAATTCCACGAGCAGGATTTGAACTGCACCCTTCTGAAATATCGGGTCAGGTGCTTTTCCAATTGAGCTATCGTGGGTCTAACCAGCCCGCCGAAATTATTCAACACTATTTACTTTTTACTTTGAAAGCCAAATTCAATGTCAACAACTACCGTCATTATCCGATCATAATATTTTTACAAATACTAAAGATGAGTTAAGAAGTAGGCAAGTTATTTAGTTAGAACCACGATAGCTCAATTGGGAGATCACCTGACCCGGTATGTCAGAAGGGTGCAGGTTCAAATCCTGCTCGTGGAAATTTTTTCATCATTTGTGTTTTTGTGGTTTATTCGTTAAATTAAAAATGTATTGGGAATTTATTACAATACATTGTAATTGTATTACAATTATCATCAAACAAGTCGAATGAAATATAATAGATGATCAAATATAATATATTATCAAAGTCTGAATTAGTTTGCTAACTTCGGTATTTAACATTGACAACCGATAATTTAGCAGTATGACATCAAAGGAATTCAAATCGGTATTATAAAACGACGGTACGTATAGCTTTAGAGGCTGCGAATTTGGAAAGGCTAGCTTCCTTAATCGTTATAGCTATACAAAACTTAAATAGCATTTTGTATTCTAACGTAAAATAAAATTTAAAAAAATATGAGATTCCTGTTTATTTATATATTTTTTTTTTATCTTTTACGTACCAGTTTAATTCCGGGGATAAAGAATTGCACCACCCCATCTCTTCCCGTGGGTGTCGTAGAAGGCGACTATGGGACCATTCCAGAGGATGGGCAGCAGCGTCTCTCTGTGATTATTTCCAACTACTGCAATCGCCAACCTGCCTGTCAAGCGTGGCGATAATGGCAAATTCCCCTCAAAATGATTTATTCTTGAGGGAGGCCTTTGTCCAGCAGTGGACGTGTTTTTGGCTAAGGTTGTTACCATGATATGTTATACCTAAATACACATTAGTTAAACAATTAGTGCTTTAACGCTTCTAAGATCAAAGTTAGTTCAACGAAAACAAAAAACAAGCCTACGGAGACCTTACCGTTTAACCAATTACATTCCCATAAAAAAACAGAAAGGTGAAAATCATAACAGAAATCTAAAAATAGACGATGGGATAACGGCACTGTTGGGAATAGCCAAAAAGCTGATTCAGATCACGGGGCCACGTTGGCCGGCAAGTTCGATATTCCTGCGATGGGACCCGGCCGCACTCCGTAGTTATAATCTAATATTCGCAATTTACGAGGATCGCAGCAGGGCCCCGCTGGGAGCCGTGGGACTGTCATCGCGCCGGGGCCTGCCGGCTGCACTTACCCCACCGTTAACTCTATCGTTGTAGCGTTTTACGAGGGTAATGTTACGTACCTTAAAGAAAATTTACCTTATTTTAGAATAAGGAGGGGGCTGTAGACGGGAGCGCGGGGGCGATGCGTCGTCGGTTACTGTGTTCTTTTGGCAACATGTGTAAGAAAAACATTATTTTTAAAGAACTAACAAAACATTTCTTACTACACAGATCATGAATAAGGGCTATGTTATCTTTGTTTCATGTTAAAAAATGCATAAAACCTTACACCTGAAGACAAACTAGCGAAGATTTTACTTATTACGCTGCAGTAAGCATAGTACTATACTTTTTGCACTGGTATTACTTTAGTTCTAAATTCATGCATCCTCACTGTTTATATTTTATTTACGTAATGTAAATTACTATATAATTTCTCATTAAGTCAAATGTAAATTTCTGTAATCTGGAAGTGTAATGTAACAATGTATTTACAATTGACGATATATATTCAAATTAAGGTCTTCGATAAAATAAATTTAAAAATAAATAATATAAAATAAAAGTGCTGGACCATTGATTTAATTTATAAGCCAAAACGCAAATAAATTCATTTTTATGGCGAAAGTTAATAAAACCGCGCGCGGCGCGTTTCTAGCACCAACATAGATACAGCACTGTATGATGTGTCATAGACATGCGGGACCACTTTATTATAAGAATAAACAAATAAATTCCGATGAATACAGCACAAACTGCATGGTGAACATGTGGACATAATAACCAAAATAAATTTTACTATTTAGCTGCGATAGTTATATTGAAGAACCATATATTTTTCCAACCGACTATGAACCTCGTATGAACGTAATAATTGTTTTAATGTTTATATTATAATGGTTAACTGAAACGCTACCTCCCTACCCATAATATTTCTACGTGACATTTCCTTCACGGTTTCATTAAAACTTCTGCGTTGGCTTCTGCTCAGTTTAATAACCACCTTAGGAAAGCTAGCGAAAATATACGACAACAAGATAAATGATGCCAGGGAAGGGAACTATTACGGAAAGTACTGACGGCCATTGTATGTGACGCTACGTTTCAATACGAGAGCTCCGGTCCAAAGTCTTCGCCGGATCTCCTGACACTTAGGTAAATCTCCAATATCCGCTGCGATCCGCTACGAAAGGCGTACTACGTTGAATACGTATTCAGTGCAGCATTGTGTATCGATAATCATATTACGCAGGAAATACAGCCGATAATCTCTTTATATAGGTATATTATAAAGAGGAAAGCTTGGTATTTTTGTATGTTTGCAACGAATAAACTCAAAAACTACTGGACCGATTTAAAAAATTCTTTCACCATTGGAATGCTACATTAGCACTGAGTAACATAGGCTACATTAAAAAGGAAATGTCCACCCGTGCGAAGCCGGGACGGGCCGCTAGCCTCTTTATATAGGTATACAAAACCGAAATAAAACTCACATAGTGACTGACTAAATATGAAATTTCAGAAAAGTTTGAAATTTGGCAAATAAGTTTAGATCTTAGTGGGGCCTGCTGAGGTTTCCCTCTCGCAATAACACTTCGACCCATGGGGATCTTTTGTGCAAAATAAGTTTTTATACAAAGAGTATGTACTGTACTACTGTTGGGCAAAGGCATCCATAATTGAACTCAAGTTTTCGCTATACTAGATGGTGTAGATGGGTGTTGACTTAATCACCAAGCTTGCGAAATACAGCCTAATGATCACTTACCCGGGCTATGTATCGAAAAATATGAAACACACTTTGCCTGACCTGGGAACTGGTCGGTGTTTTGTAACTGTTCATAGAGGATTTTTTTTGGGATAACAGATTTACGCAGACGAATTTGCAGAAGGGTCTCTTGTTTGCTGACAAAACTAGTTATGTCCCACCACTAAAGTTATGTAGAAAGAAAATCGACTCAGGGTGTATGTTTGAGCATACACCCTGATCGCCTAACAAAACCGATTGTTTTTCACGAACGTTGACGGTAACTAAATAACAGCTACCACTTTGGATATTTTGTAGCGAATAAATAAAAGAGGTGTAATAGCATCACAAAATCACATCCCACGGCAACCTTTTATATTTGACCGCAGTTGCCTGGCTTCACCTGTATTGAATTACTTTTCATGTTATCTTATTTGTCTTTACTCAAAATAAAGCTCAGTTTTATAATAAGCTCTTGAAGATATCTACTTTCATTCAAAAAGTTTTTTCAAGCTATTGCGTTAATATATAAATAAATTATGTAAATGTGTCTTTATTAATAGGTCGGTCGTTACTTTCAAATTGTTTTATATTAATGCGATGTGGTTTATAAATAAGTGTTAAGCTAAATAATGTCCATAGTATTTATTCGTTGTAGAAACTTTATTGACCTTTATGTTATACTTTGTATACTATAAATATGAGTTTACTGCACATGACGTATGTTACTCATAATGCAAAATAAAATAAAATAAAATAATACCATAAACTAGTTACGATCACTGCCTCGACACAAGTAGATGATTGCTATACGGATACGCAACGAAAACTATAATCGAGCGAAGGATTTGGGAGCTTGGTGCCAGGGCTGGATCTCGGTAAAGAACTAAGACGGGAGAGGGTGGGTGTGTTGGTGAAACCGATTGAACCATTGTTCTCTTGGTGTGAGTGACGTAAGCAAGCAAAACATTTATATTTTAAATAAAAATCGTTTATATTGTTATTTAAATGATTTAGAATAGAATAGAACAGAATAGAAAACAGTTGGTATGTATTTAAATTTAAATTTTACCTCTGCTTTCGTAAATCTTTATAGTGACATCATAATATTTCTTGTGTATGTGGATACTTAGACATCTTAGACGCAAGGTCCTTTAAGGGCCGTATTAAATATAAATGATAATGGGTACGACGCAGCTGAATACAATCTTTCCTTTGTACATAAATATAGTCTTGAGAAAATTAAACAATTACATTCCACACTGTGATTTCACAACACTTACATTTGGATTTGAATTGACCGGAAAACGAATCTAAAATGACCCCTATTCAGAGAAACAATTCGAGATAACAAGGGGACATCCACGTACGAATTCAAAACAATCTAAAGTAAATGTAAATACAATGGCGCAATACAATAATAGGACGGACGGCGACATATTTACTCAAATTTGAATCCGGGACGTGAGGAGTCGGCAGTCTATTACGTGACCGTTAATAGCATTCAGGCGGGGGTCGGCGGCGCTCGCAGCTAGCAGGCTAGCTCCTCAGCCCGAATCGTTACGCCGCCGCCCCGGGCCCGGGGCGGGGATAGATCTATAAATTACTGGAACGACAACTCGTTCCGCGCCAGATAAAGCTACGCCGCAAAACAATGCTCCGGACGAATGCCTTAGTCGTTAGCAAAGAGAATCGTACATCTTTATGAACTGTTTACTCGACGGATTCTGAATTGTCTTCGGTAATTGTCCCCACTGTTCTTTCGCTGTTCGCTGTTCGCTGTTCGATGTTCCGCTGCACGTAGAGACGAGTAGTACGCGGACAAAGTATTTCTTATTTGACGAGTTTATACCAATTTCAAGAGAGACTTCGGCTAGGTTTCGTATCTGAGTCCATTGAGGATAAATACTTTTCTGTAAGTTACGACTATCCCCAATTTCGTTTCAGAATTCACGTTCAAAGGCGAACGTTTCTGAACTTCCAATA
Organism: Eudonia truncicolella; assembly: GCA_949315975.1. Taxonomy (NCBI): domain Eukaryota; kingdom Metazoa; phylum Arthropoda; class Insecta; order Lepidoptera; family Crambidae; genus Eudonia; species Eudonia truncicolella. The sequence goes on along the minus strand of OX438828.1, from coordinate 8,167,400 downwards.
ATTTAATAAAGAAAGTTTGGGAAGCGTGCGTGGCTGGCACGCTCACCGCAAAAAGCCGAAAACTTTGATTCAATTAAAACATAAAGTTGGAGGAAGAAGTTACGAGCGGCACTGAAAGTGTTCGATGCGGGAGTGGCTAGCCCGGCGCCGCGCGCCGCCGGCCGCAGCGAGGCTTGCGCGACGCAAACCCCCGTCGTAGCACCACCATCACCATCATCACCAGCAAATAAACACCTAAAAATATATCACTGCATGCTGGGCTTACACTGACGTACGTGTACATTTGCACATAGGGAAACACGGTACAGTCGGTTTAAACAACATTAAACGGAAGTTCAGCGGCCCGGAAAGCTTATTTAACGCACTTTTAAATGTCGTTGGGCAGATTTTACGAGGAAAAAAAGGTGTCGGGTCCGGTGGGACACGAGCGTAGCCTGCGAAAGTCGCTGGTGGGGAATAAGGGTGACGAGCATTGTTATGCAAATTGAGGTCGTTATTTCGCTACGAGTGAGGAAAGAGCGCGACAGCGAGCGCCCTGCCCGAGCCCTGCCGGCCCCGCGAGCTCCCCGCCCGCACACCGCAACGCGGAAGACGCTTTGCATAATTGGTAATACAAGTAGGCACAGAGGATAGAGCTGCGCCTCAGCTTTATTGTAACTACCGACGGTATTCGGAGCTGCTAAACATGCACTCAGCCCAGACATCAGTAGAGCGCTTAGCAGAAGAACCAAAAGATAATTAACCCCAACTCCCACAAAATCTTTAGAAAATTGAGTCAGAATTTTAGAGAAAATTGAACCAGTAAATACGCTACGTGCTCTTTAAAAGTCAAATGACAATGACAGTGCGCGGGCGTAGGTAGGTATTATAAAAGAGAGTTATAAAAATGCAAATAGAGTATCCCGACTGGCTTTGTTAGCTAGCCAGCACTAAATAACAACACCAACCAGAGAGATTCAAATCCAAAAGCGCACAGCGAGTTCGCCTCCGGCTGAGTTTTTTATTTGCGCCTAAATTAGTGGCTATTTACGCAGACATGTAAAGTTATTTATGATGGTAGGAACTTCGTTACGACTTCCGGGAAAATGAATGTCTGGGCCCCAGATTACTGTTCCGGCGACGATTGATGAAGCCGATCATTCAATATATCTACATAAAAGCTGACGTACAGCAGCGATATTTATTGCTATATCTCTTATGTTTATTGTTTGACCACTCACATCACTCTCAATTTAGCGTAAATCGTTATTTACTTTTATTCTTTATTTTATAGGAAATTTATTGCACAAACACTGTTAAGGGCGAGTCGGATTAGTGCAAAACAGGGCAACTACACTCGTGGGCAAATAATACGGGTCAGTAGGAAAAATTTGAATATCTCTTAAAATAAAAGAGCTAGCAGCATGAATGAAACTGTATGTTGTAGATAATATCATAGTAAATAATAACGACACTTAATGGTGGAAACGTTATTTGTTTATTTATTAAAATTACATAAGAAACAAAATATCGTCATTTTTTGAACTGAAAAATTAAAAGCCATATTTATAACTTCGTATTGCCACGGGCTCGTCTCAGAGCTGCCAGCCGATTGGGCATGCTGTTTATTAAGTTTGTTATGCGATGTTGCGGGATATTGTTCCATTCTATTACTAGCACATGTTTCAGACCTCTAAGTGTAGCTGGGGCGGGGTTCCGATTTCTCACACGCCTTCCAAGCTCGTCCCAAGCGAGCTCAATCGGATTTAGATCCGGGCTTCTCGAGGGCTAGTCTATGCAATTGATGCCAACGTCCTAAATATACTCATTTACAATTTGAACTGCGTGGCCTAGCATTGTCATGCATAAATATGGAATGTTCACCCATATTAATCAAGTATGGGCCGACATACTCATTAAGGATGTCTTCCTACGTATCTTGTACTAGTTAGCGTACCATCTGAAGACTCTCTGAAGAGATTCCAGCCCAAACCGTAATAGATCGTGGATCTGTTACGGTTTGGGCTGGAGCCCAAAGGTACGCCGCAAGGTACTTTCTCCTCAAAACAAGCTGGAATAAAACGTTCCCCTGGCCGTCGGTAAACTCTTCGCCGCCCGTCCGCCCATCCTGTTCATAGAGCATAAATCTAGATTCATCAGAAATCAATATTCTTGCCCATTCTTCGTCTCCCCATTGTACATGATCCCGGCCATAACGTAATCTTGCTACTCGATGTTCCCTTGCAAGTTTTGGGCCATTTGCTGGTCCGCTGCCTAATAGTCCGTTCACTTACCTCGCTCTTCGGGTTTCTCGAAATTGATTTGTTACTTCAACTGCCGCGAGGTGTCGCTTTCGGAGCATGGTCTTCTAATGTTGAGCCTAGTTTCTTGGAAACGTTGCACGACTCTTTGCACTTCACTGCACTTCTCTGACTCCTGCCATTATTAATTTACAAGATACACAGGATTTTGTCGCTGACCCGTATTATTTGTCCACGAGTGTATTTCACTTTTATCCCACAGATCTATCATCAGCGCGACGCCGCGCACATTCACACAAAATTGGGGTCTCCACGGAAGCTCCACGGAAGATCAGCGTTGTAGTTTTTGTCCACTGCAACAAATGCTTAGTGGAGTCCTTTTTAGGACACACTTTTAATTATGTTTTTTTTTTGTTTTGTTTTACATAAGTTTATACTGTGTTCTTATAAATATTTTTCATTTCAATCTATTTATTTTATTTCATTTTATTTCATTGTAGAAATACTATTTTGTATACATCTACAAAGTTTTTTTTTTCACGGCATCCAACTGTCACACGCAAGCGCAGTCAGCTCATTGGCTCACACAAACGTCCCCTTTCGCATACAAACTGTCAAACACATTCGGTTACACACAGCAATACGTTATCTATTACGTTATCTATTCTCAGTGCAAAAGGAAGGTTGCTGGTACTTTTTGCACGGGTTTTCCAAGCTGTCAAATTAAAGTACCTAGATATTACCTACACTGTAAGCTTTCGTACTAATAAATATATTTTATTTTGACCACTGTACCAGTATTAAACCCGTGATATCTCACTAACTTTTAAAAGTAAAAGGATTTTGAGTAAAAAATACAGTTTATATCGATTTAGTCACACAGAACATCATAACAGACCAACAAAGAGTGGCATTATACTTATCTACTTTGCTTTCACAATGGATATTAAAAAAACCATATTTTCTATTCACATTTCACAAACATTTTCACCACCAGTAAACACATAACTTTCAGGAAGAGAGCAAAAACATTCCGTTTATAGTTGAGTAGTGTATACTTACTGAGGTAACCGACCGTAAACTCACTCATTCCGGCGTCATGATAGGCCTGATTTTCATAAAATTGTAATTTGGCTTAAACGCCACTAGACGGTCATTATTCAAGGGTAATCGGTGGAATTTTTCCTTGGGTTCCGTTAAAATTACTAAAGTTACGCCCATCATATTCATATTTTCGGCTGAATTATCCAATATAATAAGTTTAAAAGTGTAAGAGACGACTTTTAAAAGGAAAAGTTCTTGGAAAGCACGTAATGGCTCATCCCGTTCGCGATTCCTAAGCCTGAGGCGGAACAGGCGGACCGGCAACGTCAAATAAGTTTCTAATTGCTTATATTACCAAGTTATATTCGCTCTTGGAAGTAATTAAGTCAGGAAGTTAAAACTACATTCACGTATTTAACAGAACTTAAACCGTGATTTCTCCGTTCTGCGAGATAGTGTAATAAAAGACGAAAACGTTTACTTGGCAATGAATTAAACCGCACTGAGTGCGGACGCGAAAAGGAAAGCACTTTGACATAAATCAGCCGCAAAGGTTATGTACCCATTGAAGCAAAGCGGTGAAATGCATTCGCATGGAAAAGTCATGAAAAATGCCCTGTGGGTGTAAGCCTCTCGAAGAGGTGACAAAACGCTGGCGCGAGGGCGGCGGGCAGATAATAGTGCTGTACTTTTTTCATGTCTACCTACTCCCTATTGTTACTACTCAATAAACTAATATTTGGACGTGAGTTCTTTATTTTATTTTAATTAACGTAAGAAAAAGTCTCTCAATTTCTCAAAAAAAACGTAACTAGTTGTTAGATCGAGTAAAGAAAACAGCGATAAATACTTACCAAGATAATAAGGCTCCCAGATTTGAGTTTATACTATTTCAAAAAGAATTGTATGACAAAGTATAATATTAGTAACTTAAACTTTGCTTTGAAGTAAAAAAAATAACAACATCAAGTTGACAACTAAAAGAAACATCATAAGTTCGTCAGATACTTAAAATCCTTTTGTGCTCAGCAAAGTTTTATTTATCCGCAAACAAAGTTGTCTGACGGCATACTGGATTGAAAATATATTTTAAAGAAACATCTAAATAAAACTACGTGTCTTGAGCGGAGTTTCGTAAAGGACTGTTCAGTTTGCCGTATAAAAAGAGAAATGTAATGTTGAAGTGGGCAGACGCTTAAATTCTGAAGATATGAAGGAAATGTGTATGCCATTCTTGCTTTCAAGTTGGCAATAACAGTGTGGATATGGAGCGTGCTTGTGGCGTTGCCGTGGCAGTAAATTAAGTACCACTAAGAGGGACGCGCAGCTCTGCGGCCGCTATCTTATAGCAGAATCACTCACTGTGAGCTATTTCAATGCGCAACGAAGTAAGCGTACATTTGTTACACCTACATCTTATCAAACGAAAATCGCTTGATACATTAAAAGCATTATTTTTAGTTTTCTATTTCATATTTATACATAATAAATCTAATAAATAATAAAAGATTTAGGTATTTAAAACTTTTTAACTAGACTGCAATTATCGTTGCTATGACCAAAATGCTGTTATTTTTAGAATACTATTAAACTAAATGTGAGCAGCCCACGTTAAATTGAGCACGTTTCCATCACGTTAATATAACAAAATATAAACGAAACATGACAAAATAATCTTTTCTTAAAATAATCCAAGGATACCTAAAAGCAAACAAGAACTTCTCGGAGAAAATAAAGAGGGTCAACTTAAATTACTAGGCCTGTGTGTTTACGAGCCATGCCCCTGAAATAAACAAACTGACAGTAAAGCACAATGGGCAAAGCTCCCGGGAATGGGCACCTAATCATTCATTCACTATTTCATCACCGCCGTCCAAGAAATTAGACTATTGTGTTGCGAAAACACTTAAGAACAATTCAAAGGCGCGAGAATCACGCTATTCAAAGGGATGATAAACATTTTCAAGGCCACATGGCAAATTACGTGGATGAAATGGCTGGCAGAGTATTCGTAGTGAATTTACATCTAGGTAAATATACCCTTGGGTTTCGTTAACGCGACTTAGGAGTTTTAATGAAACACAATAGCGCCCAAAGGACGTAAACACAAAATATAACAATGTTGTGTCCTACGTTCTGTGAAAACTGAGGTAGGTAAAACAAGTAGTTGTAAAGGGTAGAAAATGGACACAATAGGGTGTGAGTTTGTGGCGAGGGGGCGGCGGCTGTAGCGGCCGGCGCCGGCTTTCAGTGAGAATTCCCTGCGAAAAGGCAAAGTTACGTGCGCCCGAAACTCGCATGAACACACGCCTAGAAACGAGGTCAGATCCCCTCGATACCACTCACCACCTATAACAAATAAAATATGCGGACCATTTCAACATGCATATGAAAGTTTTGCGAAAGGTATGTGAAAACCGATGTTCCATTTTTTTATAAAAACATGTTAGTATTTTATTATAACAGTTTACTTAATGGAGCCTGTGTGTATATTCACAATTATTTGTATAATCTACTTCAGGGTAAAAACAACAAAACTATTCATGCAATGTGTGACACTACTAAATGTAGTCACGGCGGTATGGCGTTTTGTTTATAATATTGTATATATTACTCGTATATTGTACTTCAATAAGTATTGTAATGGTTGGTAAAATAAATAAGTAAATAAGTAATGTAACATCACTTGGAAGACATTTAAAATTCACATCTCAATAAATATAAGCTCTACGAAGTCCCCAAAGTCGCGATTTCCGTCTAGTGCAGGTGAGTGAGGCGGACGCAAAGAACGAAATGCAAGTTTCATGCGAATTTTTGACCCAGCACATATATCCCGCAGCGGCTACAGGATGCATCCTGTATTTCAGGAGGAGTACTTAACTTGGGAAGAACGTATTACCACAAATTCGAAATTCTCTATGTTCTAACATATAAAGCCGGTAAAATCTTATAGAACGGAGCCGTAGCTACTGTAACAGACTATAAAACTGAACCAGACTATTTCTAGTAATCACTCAATATCGTAAATCTTGGCATGGCCAACCCTGATAGATACCATCTACCGCTAGTTCAAGCTGCTTTTAACGAGTGGACTTCATCCTCACCCCGACTGTTTATTAAGAAGGAACAAAGGGTGTCCCATACAAATTACCTACAGTATGCAAGATATGAAGAGATTGCCGGCGAAAAAGGTATGTCTAAAAAAACAAAAAACATTCAAAGGGTTAAAACAAAACCATTTACAAAGCCTGCGCCGTCCAGTGTCCAGGACGCAGCGGACACAAATTAAAACATTAACAATAGGTAATCCCCGCGCGGCTAACGAGCGGCACGGCCATTATCGCCCATCGTCGCCCGCCTATGACACTGGATTATTTTATTGCTATTATCATAGTGTTAGCATCCTCCGCCTCTGCAATTACTGGCGACATAATTACATTCTTACAATGCTTTTACGTAATAACAAATTGTCTCATTAATTATCAAAGTTATCGAACTTCGTTGACAAATACTTGTTTAATTGAAACAATCATCATAGAAACTAGGTCAGCTAGATGTTGTTTTCAACGAGCACAGCCTTTGAGGGAATCACATATTTACATGAGAAATAATGATTTTACTCCGTGTGAAACAAAACTTTCACAATAAATAACAAAAAGCTTTCAAAGGTAGATAGATTTCTGCTAAAGTTTGACATCGGTTTAGATATATATTCTCATACCTAAGTAAGATAACTACTAACCATTACAGGACAATAGATGGATACAGAGTTCAAGCGAATCGTTATTCTGAATAGGAAGACCTCTATCTACAAGTTTCTAGAAGCAAAACTTTGCAACGCTAGCTGTTCGTGGAAGTTTACACAATAATCATTTACATAAGCAATAGCCAAGTGAAACTTTAGCTAAATCGCTAGTACTAACCAATTAAGAAAGAAAGAAAGAAAAAGTCTGTACGAGAGGACGGCATGTTCATAAGAACAGTGAGGAAAGCGCGCTAATGAGGGAGCATAAAGCGTGACGTCGTAAAGGCAGCGCATTAAGCGGCCGCTGCCAGGAGCTGCCCGTAATCTATTCGTAGCTATTTTAATTAGCATCGTAGTAATAATAAAACGGGGGTGAAGTTTTTGTGGCATCCCCGGCGATATTTCCCGAGGCGTGGCGTGGCGTCGACGTCGCCGCCGCCTGCAGCAGACTCCTCGATTGGGAATACTTAAAGCAACTTTGCTACCGACAACTTATACGTACGAAACCCTAATGGAAAATATAAATGTTGGCAAACCTCCCGGATGTAAATAACAACCGGTATCTCGGGCATTTAGCGAGGCACGTGTAAATAACCGCCTGCTATTTACGTTGTTTGTGTTATGCTGCCTTGTGTATTGTATCGTATTTGTTGCGTTCTAAATAAGGGAGAACTATTAAGATTTTTCTGGATACGCTCCTTTTACGTTTCGAGTTTTAATTTAAATGTATTAGAAGCGATTACATTGATACTAACAGCCATTTTGTCTTTCTTGTTAATTCTGTTATTTATACCAGTGACAACATTTGGCAAAAAAAGTTAAATATAAAAATAGCTGTAAAATAGTACATACAGTCTTCAACTCTTACTTTTTTATTTTTCATTTGTGTGTCGTACGTCCTACAACTAAGCCAGACCTTCTTTATTGTACATCTCACGTTAATTAGTAAAGGTACGCTTAAAGCGTAGTCTATGGCCGAGACTCAAGGGGTACACATTACGGTGCAGCGTACCGTATCTTTGCCGAGTAAATCTAGCTGGCGCGGGCCGCTTCACAATCGGTTGGCAGCGGCTCTTGTTTCACGCGCTGTCGGCGTCTCTAGTGTTAGAATAATACCGGGGGACGTAGCTTTAGCCTTAATGTTGAGCGAGTCAAATATGAAAACAAACCTGCCTTGTCCAAATTGTCAAATAACCACTTGCTATTGGTTGTTGTGCGATAAGCTGGGCGACAATATAATTGTTTCGTACGGCCGTTCATATAAGTAGCTAAGCGGCATGGTTCTAATACTGAGCATGTTACAGCTTAAGTGCGGTGATACTATTCACGACTACTATTCGCGATGGTTATGTAATGAGGCTTATGAAGGTCATATTTGATAAAGGCACAAATAAAAGGTCAATACCTAAGTTTTAGGAAAAGCCATTTGTGTGTAGCCACTGCAGATATGGCTACATTACACTGATGGCTGATGGAGCTGATGAAAAACCCGACCCGTTCCGAACCCTTCGGAGAATCTAGTAGGGCACGGGGACACGCCTTAGTGCATGATGCCGGTCCATCTAGAAAACCTCTGAAGGTGATTCGTTTCACACGGCTTGAGGAACCTTTTAAGTTTATTGTCGCCCCCAAAAAAGCACGGTGAAGCTGAAAATGCCGTTTAAGGTAATCGGCAATGAAATGAAAAAGTTTAGACATTTAACATCTTATATGTAAAGTTTGACCATCCATAGGTATATGCATTGATCTAGTGTTTTTTTACAGTTTCATTTACAAAAATAAAGAACACAATTTACTAATAATTCCAAATTAATCTAATGAAAAAACCCCATAAGAATCGAAAGTCCCTTGGGTCGACATTACATTTCAACATAAATTTCTTCTGGATCCGAAATGGGTACAATTCTACTTGTGATTCTTTCATAAAAAATCCCTTTGTTTTCACTGTCTTTGATAGGTGTTCCGATCGAAGGGACAGCCTTGTAACGCTTGATATTAAAAAAGTTTTTCTATAAGAGAGCGAGCGAGAATTCCATTGCAATTAAGCGCAATCTTAAATAAGATTCCGATGAAGAACTCGTATAAATGCCTTTAACTTTCCGAGACGTCCAAGAAATATTGGAATAACATAATTAAATGGTGGGTAAACATATTATTAGCTCAGATGTTAAAACAGACTGCAATAATATTTGATACCTATGTAAAAATATTTAACGTATTATCTTTGTGTATATTTAATAAATGCATAATGATTTGTGATCAAAATAAAGCGTTTATTTTAAATATAATTTGTTTTTATAAATCTTAGCTTAGCTTGATAATTTTTTTTTGAAAGTTGCTTCTATACATTGAAACTAAATTAAAACAGTGACAATAAATTTATATGGCTTCAACAATACAAATTGTGGCACTCCGTTGAAGCTTAGAAATAACTTACTCGAGAGCCAAGTAACGGAGTTACAATAAGTGCTCAATATAAATAGAGACAAGCAGGCATTTGTCCAGCAAAATGTCGCGGCCAGGTCAGGTGGCACACGTTGAAAGCGCTGAAAGCATCCATAAATTTGCAGCGAGCATGCGCGGGACGCAGGTGGCTACACGCCGCCCGCGTAAAAGCCTATACTTCTTAGAACGGTAAAGCTAACATGATTTTAGTGCTTATTTAAGGTAAGTTAACACTTCAGGGCAATCAAACTTAGTATTAACTATAAACTTCATATCGCGCAACTTCCCAAGAAAAATGCGGCGGCCAATAAAACTATATTGTTATATTCAGGCACAACCAAAAAACAAACGCAGACTTTATCGACATAATTTCATTAAGCTGAAAGCAAAAGGAACTGTATTTTCATTATTTTTATTTCTGCATTCACAATGCTCTAAAATATAGTAACTGTATGTTGTTTCTGTACATACGAAAAGAAAAGCGCTGGCTAAAAATGAAAAAAAAAAAATACAGAGAAACTATTGCGGCTCAATTGGAAGAGCAGACGATCAGATTGCAAAAGATTTTAAGGTTCGATTAATTCTGAAGGCAGTAAATTTATCCAAGTGATAAATCGATTTTTCCGTAAATATAGCGCATTGTTGATACGAATAAAATATTTTGTAACATAATTAATACTAAAGTTAATTCATAAACGGGATTATTGCCGTCTTTGGGTATCAGATATGTCAGCGCAGCTGCACGCATCAGAAAATAACTTTTTAAACAACATGTTAGCTTTTTCATACAATGAGTACTATATAGAATGTCCTATCATATTATACACAATCGTAGACGTACGTGGAGGTGTCGTCTAACGAAGTAAACAATCGGCGCAGACAATCCGACCCGGCTACAGGCAAACGGAGAAGCGCCATCTGATCTGATTATTTTGTTCCACTGCTTCCACTCCACATAGAGTCTAAATAAACCCCGCGAACCATAGTTCCGACTTATTATTACACGGACAAATAAAACTACGTAAAATGCAGTGGACACAGAGAAATGCTACGATTCTTTCTATTGTAAAAGGAGAAATGTGCATTTGAATGGAAATGTGTTTTTTGGTGGCCAGTTTGTGCTCCGCTACAATATTTTTTTATTATTTACAAAGATGATACCGTATCTGTTTTATATGAGGTTTATACAGAATGAACCAATAGGTTATACACTAGGTTATACCACTAAAAATATTGATTGTTTTATTTATTAACTAAGTATATTATGATATTATAATTACTATATTTTTATATATATACAGAACTATACAGAAAAAACAAACAAAAGTACAAAATGACAACAATACTGCCGCACAATTTATGAACGCAGTAAGTACAACTTAGGGCCGGTTTTTTAGGCCTAGTTAACTGAACCAATGGTTAAAAATGCTTACCAATGGTTAAATATCTTTTGCTGAATAGTTAGCTTAACCAAAAGATAAATAGTCAACTATTTGTTAAAAAAAAGTTACCTTCCAATAACGGATCGTTACCAAAACGGCGGATGGTTAAACAACATTCTGTCAGCTGATTTAACGGTCAACGTTAAAACATAGTAAGATACTTTGATATGTCGGAGTCGGAAAGTTCATCAGACGATGATATTTTGGCTGAGTACGTACTAATGAGGCCGAAAATTTTTAGACAACGAATTCCACGGAGTTTTTTTTTTATTTCTAAATCAGCGACATGTAATGTTATTCACTCGGTCTCCAGAACTATAACCGAATACCACTGAAGAAATAAGAGAGTTGTTGCAAAGTTTTTTTCTTAATCGCCAAATTCCCTAGTGTAATTGGAGCAATAGACTGCACAAATATACGAATTTTTTTTGTCCACATGCATAATAATCTGCTTCCGAGTTTCTAATGGAGTATATGCAGTCTTTCCTTTCTTGTTAATAAAAGCTCAAACACAAAATAAAGTAAGTTGAAATGGACAATTACCATTTTTGTATGAGATCCGTCCCCCTTATCCTACGGATATTTTATGTTTATGGATCTCATTTCCAAGCATGTTTGAGTAAAAACCGTGTTTTTACTTATGATTACTGAGTAATCTTTGAGCAGCAGCATTCATTTAAGTATTCGTAAGTATTAAAAAGGCCTACCCTCCGGTGTCGCAGGAAATACATAGTTATGGAGATATATGCATTTGAAATCTCATTAAAACTAACCTTAAAATGTGTGAAAAAGTCATTGAAGATGGTTAGGGGGAGGACAAGATATTATTGTATGGAGCTACATTTCTGTTGTTTAATAAAAAAAATAACCTCGAAATTCAAGACAATTCAATTGAATTTCTAACCTATCACGTGGTCTACAGGAGTAGGGCAACAAGTATATTTCTGATGTATAATAAATAAAAATAAAACATCAAGTATACTTTAAAAACATGCTTTCAATTACGTTCGGAAACACGTGTAAAATATTAAGATTAAAAATAATTAAAATTAACCAAAAAAAATAATAAATTTGTTCGTAATTTTATTATTTATAAAATTGATTCTAATTAAACAATCAACAAACATGTTTTCATTTTAAAATCATCAATCAAACCAAACCAACGAACAATATCAACATGTTTTGCACTGTCTTGTAATTTTGAACGAAGTTTTTGAACGAAATGTTGTCTATTCCCCAATCAGTAAACGTCAAATGTCAAAATGATGTGTAAATATTGCAAAAAATTTTAAAACTTTAGAGGATTTTGAAAACTAAGAGATTCCTGAAAAATTTAAAATGTGCATTATAATCTTTGATTGTTTTATAACAAAGTGGAATACTCGTTTTATACAAATTCGTGCATCATTATTGTAGATCCAAGCTAATACAACACTTATCAATCAAAAATAAACGAAACATGGTACTGTTATACTTACTTGATTGGTTTTTGGCTGTTTCCTGGCATTTTCTAAAAGATTCCGATCGTTGAACACAATATCACAGAATAACAGCTAATGAGTAATATTGATATAATCACAATTTGTAAAAAACATTACGTTGCAACTATCACAAACCACAAAATGAAATGATCTCTGCGTGTTATTTATTTGTAGTTTGACACTTAAACTGTCAAAAACTGTATTTCGTTCCGTTTCATTCATTCACTTTGACCAATGTTGTCACACAAAAAATATTACTCATTGTCATTTTTAGGAAACAATTTGTCTTTATACTGGCAATAAAATTAGTAATAGTTAAATTAAACAATAGTCAAAATAGTCATTGAAATACGTAATAGTCCTTTAACCATTGGTTTGCAGGTTAACTATAGTAAATATGACCAATAGTTAAACTGTACTTAACTTCAAAAAACCGGCCCTTACTACGTTCATAAATTTAACCATTGGTTAAAATACGTTGCTGGAAAATATCGCAAGAGTTTTTCTATCGACCAACCAGTCAACTACTCTATTATTAGCACAAAACATTTTAAAAATTTACGTAACAATGACGTATATTTTATTACTTTTTTTCTTTTTCTTTTTTTTTCGCTAGCAAACTCGCAAACGAACTAATGACAAGATGTTTTTAATTTGTTTATATAATTTTAACGCAAATTTTGTTGCGAAACAAATTACAAAAACACAATGTTGAAAAAATTTCCACGAGCAGGATTTGAACCTGCACCCTTCTGACATACCGGGTCAGGTGCTCTTCCAATTGAGCTATCGTGGTTCTAACCAGCCCGCCGAAATTATTCAACACTATTTACTTTTTACTTTGAAAGCCAAAGGCGCCAATTCAATGTCAACAACTACCGTCATTAACATCTGATCATAATATTTTTACAAATACTAAAGATCAGTTAAGAAGTAGGCTAGCTATTTATAAAATGTTTTTAATTTGTTTATATAATTTTAACGCAAATTTTGTTGCGAAACAAATTACAAAAACACAATGTTGAAAAAATTTCCACGAGCAGGATTTGAACCTGCACCCTTCTGACATACCGGGTCAGGTGCTCTTCCAATTGAGCTATCGTGGTTCTAACCAGCCCGCCGAAATTATTCAACACTATTTACTTTTTACTTTGAAAGCCAAAGGCGCCAATTCAATGTCAACAACTACCGTCATTAACAGAATTAACAGAAGGGTGCAGGTTCAAATCCTGCTCGTGGAAATTTTTTCAACATTGTGTTTTTGTAATTTGTTTCGCAACAAAATTTGCGTTAAAATTATATAAACAAATTAAAAACATTTTATAAATAGCTAGCCTACTTCTTAACTGATCTTTAGTATTTGTAAAAATATTATGATCAGATGTTAATGACGGTAGTTGTTGACATTGAATTGGCGCCTTTGGCTTTCAAAGTAAAAAGTAAATAGTGTTGAATAATTTCGGCGGGCTGGTTAGAACCACGATAGCTCAATTGGAAGAGCACCTGACCAGGTATGTCAGAAGGGTGCAGGTTCAAATCCTGCTCGTGGAAATTTTTTCAACATTGTGTTTTTGTAATTTGTTTCGCAACAAAATTTGCGTTAAAATTATATAAACAAATTAAAAACATTTTATAAATAGCTAGCCTACTTCTTAACTGATCTTTAGTATTTGTAAAAATATTATGATCAGATGTTAATGACGGTAGTTGTTGACATTGAATTGGCGCCTTTGGCTTTCAAAGTAAAAAGTAAATAGTGTTGAATAATTTCGGCGGGCTGGTTAGAACCACGATAGCTCAATTGGAAGAGCACCTGACCCGGTATGTCAGAAGGGTGCAGGTTCAAATCCTGCTCGTGGAAATTTTTTCAACATTGTGTTTTTGTAATTTGTTTCGCAACAAAATTTGCGTTAAAATTATATAAACAAATTAAAAACATTTTATAAATAGCTAGCCTACTTCTTAACTGATCTTTAGTATTTGTAAAAATATTATGATCAGATGTTAATGACGGTAGTTGTTGACATTGAATTGGCGCCTTTGGCTTTCAAAGTAAAAAGTAAATAGTGTTGAATAATTTCGGCGGGCTGGTTAGAACCACGATAGCTCAATTGGAAGAGCACCTGACCCGGTATGTCAGAAGGGTGCAGGTTCAAATCCTGCTCGTGGAAATTTTTTCAACATTGTGTTTTTGTAATGACAAGATATACATATATATATATATTTCATGCACTGGCTTACTTCAAAAATAAGGAGACTGCTGAAGGTAAGCTTCAGTGTCACTGTTACTGTTACTGTTACTTTTTCTACGAAATCACTCCCACAAATTGTATAATAATATATAGAAGGCGAGCGGAAAGATGTTACACATCAAAAACCTTACCAAAAGCTGAAACGAATAAAAACGGAATATTCACAAACACAAAAACTAAACCTCTAAAGTTAGTTCCCGAGTTTCTGAACGACCACTTCAATTTGCAGATCAAAGACCATCAAACACAACGTTTTGTTTGACGATCTGACGAATCTTTGTAGAACGGATGCATTCAATATCGTTGCAGCGATCTATGCAGCGCCACCTACCGGGTCCAATTGTGAATCAAAACCATCCAGAGATCGTACATTTTTTTTATCAAACTTGGTTCAGACTTTTATGAAGAGTTCATTGATATACACGTACTGAAAAATAATAGTTCTTATCACAGGCTTCGGTTTATATTGATTTATGTTCCATGACTATACATAATAACTCCATAGGTACATAAAAAGTATTTTATTTATTTATTTGATTGTAATGTGTAAATATGTTTAATTTTAATTTATATATGACGCTGAAGTCCGCTCTCGGAGCAGGAAAAAAATGTACAATGACCCGTCATTACTCATCTCTATCGCTCGCGTACAAATATATTATATGAGTTATTTCTACATGTAGAATGTGCTAAAGACATTTCGAGATAAGCTTTCCTATCGACCATACTTAAAAATGCCGTGGTCGATAGGAAAGAAGGTACATTTATGTTCATGTATTTTTCTGTCAATTGATGAACGTCTATCATTCAAACGGGTATAGTACGAACTTGCCGGACTTTTTTAGCCAGACCCAGACTTTAACTTCTGCCGCTATCGGCAGAAGTTAAAGTTTCTCATTCGTCGTCTTGTAGGTATGAAATTTGCATTGATGGGTACAAAGCAGTTGCAGAAGTAAAACATTGTTAAGGACATATTCTTGGACCACTCAGCTCAAATGAATTATTTTGGCGACTGGGAATTATTCCGCATTCCGTGCGTACGCTGGCACTGCGGCGGCGGCTGCGGGCTCCGGCCGAGAGCGCGGACACAACGCCGAACGGCGCGCCACCTGCATTCCACGCCATTGCCTCGATACTACACTTCGTTCCCGACATTTTGTGTGGATACGCACGTTCCCCGCAACACGTTTTATCCCGCATACCGTTAAATACTCACACAAAAATTCATGGCACGCTATCCGAATATTCGACGCAAAACGAATCTAATTTCGATACATATATCTTCGCAGGTATTCTACAGAACTTTGACAATAGGTATTTCGAAGCAGGCAAAGTTAAGTGATAAATTATCGCGGCGAGTAAGTCTGAATGTTTGCTCCCCAAAGTAGAAGAAATAAAGCAAGAGTGAGGCAAGTTATTTACGACTCGTGATTCCGGCACGGATGAGAACGCTGCAGGAAGCCCAGCTGTAGCTCGCTGTTGCAGCGACGCACGCTCTCAGACAAATAATCGCCATTATCTATTAGTGTCGTTTTCCCACTTGACGCAGATGGGCGTGCCGTATCACGGCAACATTCTAAACATTCCGAATTTTTGTTACAACCTATACTAAAACAAAATTTAAAGTCGGGTCATGAATTTTAAAGCAGCGTCGAAGATACATTTTTATCAGGGGAATAAACTTGCTATCATTCCGGGAGCATAAAACCTTACTTAGCGAGCCACAAATCCTCGTAACGCTAAGCCGAGATAAAACACAAAGCTGGAAGCACTGCGAGCCGGCGCCGCTCAAATTTTTCACCTGCGAGCCCTCTGTGCCACACATAATATTACTTACAAAAGAATTATGACTCTTTATATGAAACTGGGGCTAACTATTTATGGGCCGCGATTCTAACTTTTGCAAGCACCTATTTCTTATTCAAATTTAAACGATCGCTACTAAATACGAAACGGGGTCTCCCCTTTTCGCATTTAACTCTAGACAGAAATCTTATCTAAAGACATTACAAGACAACCACTTTCGGAGATAGCTGGAGCCTTAATACATTACGTGTTTACAAGTTCCTTCATTTGAAAGCGCTTTTCGGTAGTTTAAGCTGAGCTGTGAACGCGTACGCCGCTCGGAATCCGAGATCAGCAAACAGAGAAGAGTAATAAAGCCATTAATTCCGCTTTACGTGCAAATAACATAAATCAGACTGTAGCGCCTAGCGCCGCAAGACCGCTCGGAGCGGCACGCAGCGGAGCCGCGGGTAAATTAAGCGCCCGTCATATGTCTCCGAGCAAGGCGGCGGCGGCGCGGCGTGCCAGCCAGCGCGACCAGATTAAACCGATCATCGCATCCAACCATCTAACAAAACATTTGACCTTTGATCTTGCTAAAAAAACAATACCTTAAAAACGTGTGACAGATCGATAGAAATTTCATTCATAACAAAATATGAAGGTAAACAGTGCTTCCATCCTCTTTGGAGATTAACCAAACGATTGAATGTTTTCAGGTGGAATTTAATGATAAATATTTCCATTGCCTTAATCTTTTCTCTCGGATTAATGGTTTGGAAGTGAAAAAAACGAAACACTGCCGAATGCCGACGCGATCGCTATAAGCAACGAGTCATTCGTGAAAGGTAATTTAGAAAGAGGGAATGCTTATATTATTTACTGCAATGCGTTTGTTGTTTCAATTAGAACGTGTTGCTGCTTATTCAGTAATCACCTATTTTTATACATGGTGCTAACAAAGTGAAACAGCTGTTTAAGTTTTTACCAAAGTTCCGAGAAAAGCACTTATGCTAAAGTAAAAAGAACTTTTAAACTCGTTTAAAAATGCATTTGATTAATAACTGCCTTGTTTCAGTATGCGTCTTTTTACTACGGGAGACAGTAACTTTTTCAACAAAACAACGAAACACCATAAGTATACATAGGAGGAAAATAATTTCAAAGGATATTGCGACTCCACCAAAGTTGTCTGGGCGGCTAACGTTAAACAAAGCGACAACAATGGCAAAATCAATACTCGTTCCATGGATTATCGAAAATTAGATTTCAATAAGACGCTTGAGTTGCACGAGATCCAAGAGCCGGGTAATGCGCCGCCGGTCACGCGCCTCCGCTGCAGCGTCAGCGGCGCCCGGGCGACTCCCGAGCGGCTCCCGGGCGGCTTAACACATTGCTATTACATACAACAACCCATTTGCAATGCCGACATTCGCTTAATTAAGATTGCTTTCATGTTGGTTGACAAATACATATCACATTGGCTTCTCGGAAGTGCTTGCCCTGGCAATTAATCTTTAGCTTCTGTTTGTCAATATTGTTATATTCATATGTTTGTAATTGGTAAGAACCAAAATTAATAAGTAGTAAGTAGGTATATGATTAACTTTTAACATAAAAAGTAATTAATTTTACCCTAAACTCAGAATAGGTAGGCACTATAAACCTTATGCTTCTCTCATTTAAACGTGACAAACTGGATAAACAAGAAAAACACACGAAGGACGTTTAAACATAGGAGGCAGTACCGAATGGATAAAAAAGTCCAATTCGCAAATAAATTATTCCCCAATTCGGCCGTTTCCATTCAAATTGAAAGAGCAGCTCTATATAGAGATTTCTCTAACCACGAAGGAAGAGAGAATACAAATAGCCTAAAACCGGAAATGAAATGGTTTCATGAATCGCATGGACGAGTCTCATAGTTTGACAGTGTATCGGGAAAGGCAACTACAAAAATATATTGTCATATATCGACCGATTCGATCGATTTCATTCCAAGCGGTAAAATAATACTAATATCTAATACCTTGTACCTTGTATATAGCAAAACAAAAATATTCAAATGTATCATACTACTACTGCTATTCAAACAAGTTTGCATTATTTATGCATTACATATTCGCACGCCTTCCACGTTCCCAATAGATAGCTCGCATAATTCTCGTTGGGATGCCGCATTGCCCTACAAAACAATAGCAGATTATCAAACAAAACGACGTAAATAGTCCTCGGAATAGGAGAAATAGGGCGCGGGTTAAGGGCCGCAGGATATCCGTATCGCGACTCGAATGCTAGATGAGGCAACGACTATCAATATATCCTGGAAGCGATTACTTTCAACCTAAACAATGCTCAAAGCCTTTTTAGTAGGTATAGAAACAGAATCAACATGGTTGTAAACTTTCAGGAATATCGGAGTTGAAGCCAAATTCATTTAAAATTGAGTTATAATAATCGTACCGTTAATTACGTTAAATTATTTCGTCAAAGTTGAACAATAAACATGAAGTTGCTAATTCGAGAATAACCAGAACCAACAAGAACTCGCATTTAACATTCGAGTTCTCGTAGTGCGGTTGTAGGTCTGGCTCATAGCACTTCCATACTTCGGTTTAGTGCATCTCGCCTATTGTCCCACAAAGGCGATTGGACGCTAGTTCTTCCTAGCGTTTACACGACCGTATAGAGGAACTTGAACCAAAGAGCCGCTTTGTAATAGCCTAGCCGTGCAGTAGCCCTTACCACCAACTCGACTAACATTGTTGTAAAGTTTTAACTTGTAAAAGTAGTTTCAAACAAGCTCTCTTTTAAAAGGAACGACCCTTCCAAGTTCTTCTTCGGTTGCTACAGAGACATATTAAAGGATACAAAACTTATGGGGTCTCACTCTTATCTTAAGTGCCTCACAAATAAACAAAGAATAAGCTCCGAGTAGTTATTCCGTGTTTTATCTCTTTTACTCTAACATGAAATGACGTTTACATGACAGGAACAAAACATGGAATAACTATTCGGAGTTTATTCTTTGTTTATTTGTAAGGGAGTAAGAGTTTTATAAAACGTATAAAGGTAGTAGGTACGGTAAAAGTTTAGTTTAGAAATATGCATAATCAAACAGTGGGTTACTAAATACGATAACACAGTTTGATTTGGACATTTTATTGTAATTAGTGCCAGCCATTTTTAAAAGTAGTTCTTTTTGCAAATTAAGCGATAAATGATCTAAACTGCATTACTGGGATTTTGTATAATTAATTGTCACGATTAGCAGGGGCGATGCGCGTTGGTCCACCGCATGCAGGACTGACAGCACGACCGACCGCAACACCTGACAGAAACGATGCGACTAAATATCCATAAACAGAACCGCATAGCGTGAACCATAATTTTATAATACTGAGGTAGGTATTTTAATTCAAACATAACTGTCGTTATCATAAAAATAGAAAACAAACGTAAATTTTTCATGGCATCCATTTTGAAGTTAACTGATTCAGTCCACTCGAGATTTTTTTGAAACACCATACCTAATAATAATCGTGGATTTTTTTTGGCTTAGCAAAGTAAATCCAAGTCGGTATAGTATATATTTCAAGAGACATACGCGGTAGTGTAGTGTGTTGTGACAATTCAATTATCCTTTAGTCAGAGCAAGGCAATCTGGCCGCGTCTGAAAACAAAGGCCCCTGCTAATAGTATCGTGGGTCGTATAAACAGCGAGACACCGAGTTTGTGTTGAAAAAATAAAGGCGCGACGACGCCCGAATAAATGAAAGCGGCGATAAACAGGAGGATCCGCTCCGAAAGGAGGGTCGATAGCGAAATACATTATTCCCCGATCCGAGTGTTCCGATTCAAATTGAAAGAGCACCTCCAACATGAGATTTCTCAGGCGGCGAGTGGGCGCAGAATATAAATCGGCGCATAACCAGAAATGGAAGGACTGTGAATTTCCGTTTCGCGGTGAACGGTCGCGCTAACATCAATGTAACGTTGTACCAATATATTGCAAGCGGTGCGAAACTGTTTTAATCAAAACATAGCACAACATTGCTATCATCTATATTCATATTAACAAAGTTACCACTTTGTAGTCAAAGAACATTTCATTCAATTCATTTCATTCATTATTTCATTGTATAAAACTATAGAAAAAAATATTTAACAGTCCAAAACTTATAACAATGGTTAAATCAATTGTTACGGACCATATGTGGTCTGCGGGACAGTGAACCTGTTAAGTACCGTAGCGAGTAGGATAGAACTGCATTAAAAAAGGGAATATTGTTATAATACCTATAGTAAGTAGTCTATGATGGTGGCCTTGTTTTTATCAAAATGAAATAGATTTTTCTTATTATGAAATAGTAATGCAAATTATTTATTACAAAGGCACCTTAAGGCGCCTTCAAACCTGCTAAATCCATACAGGCACCATTACTCGTAATGGCTATCTTTTGAAACTTCTCTTATTGAGTTACCCAACCCTATTTTTATCATTTTATAAAAACTTATCCATAAGCTTATTTGAAAAGGAAAAAGCAAATAAAACAAAAGCCGCCATCCAAGAAGTGGCAATGGAAAAGAAAAGCTTTAACACGGAAAGTCTCGCAGCAGTAAAGTTTAAAGCAAATTAGATTTTAATGGGACTCCAGCAATATTGACCGTCGGCGCATCGTTCCCGGGCGTGGTTCACGATTTATAATAAGATTTGACTGTTTTATTACATTTCAATTTACTGTTGCGCACTGGTTAACGAGTAGGTAAATATTTTTTCAAAGGATTCGCGCTGAAAATGTTTTCGTAGCGCGTTGAAGAAACGCAACTTGTTCTTGAATACATTACGTATCTAGACGTATTCTTTAGGTGATATAGTATAGTTGAATCCCCTCATCATGTATTCTGTCCGACTCGCAACACGCCCAGCCGATATTTTTGTAACAGGCGGCTCTGCTGACTTCTGACATCGTCTCGTCTCCTTCCTTACTGACGCAGCGCGGGGACGCGTAGCGAAACAGCGAAGATACGAGGAATATTAGCTACGTAACAAATCTACACAATATGTAACTTCGACAGTAGGAAATTCAATTATGGGATGGCCATCCGTTATAGCTGTTACAAACACCAGCGCGACATTTAGGTGCTGATTCTGGAAGTGGGATGGCTAGTAAGTAATACAATATGAGTATTTATGAATCCTCTTACCTTATTTATTAGAATATACTAAGGTCACATCAAATAGTATCATGTATCTGAAACTATCTATTTCATTTAGGTAGCTAAAAGTTAATGGATATCGGTATACCTACGTAAAGACATACACTGAAAAAAAGAATATTAATCGTAAATTGATAGATATTTTCTAAATCTTGCGACATGTAAGCTGCTGTACTGAATAGAACACCCGTGTCAGCATTTCTATTTCAGTCAGAGGTGGAAGCTAGATGAGCGTCTCCAACACAGCTTTGTCAGGGTGGTTATCAAAGGCACTGCATTTCTTTGTGTCTGGTTCAAATAGATTGGTTCATTGCACACACGGTGGGTAGCGGCGTGTAAAGAGGATCGGGCATTTAGCACTGAAGATGATTAGGTGAGGCGCCGGCGGCGATGTCCGCTGCCTCTCCCTCTCCCTCTAACTTTGTTAAGGGTGAGACGCCGTCGCTGAACCAAGGTGACACGCCTTCACAATGCCCTATTCAGATTTAAATAGCTTTACGCCCAATTGAGCTTCAATTTAACCACTACTAGCGCTCCGGGATAGTTATTTCATCAAATCATTATTTTCGAAAGTAAATTAGCACTGGCGAATTATTTGTTCAATGTTATACAACACAATTTTAAGAATTATCCTCAATTTTTAATATAGGTAAATAGATTAAGTTCTTTTTCTTTCTAAGAAGCCTAATTATTCTTCTTTCATATATATTTTCTTTCTTTCTATTTTATAGGTTCATAAGAAGGGCCCTGAAAACTTTACCCAACGAGAGAAACATAAAATAAGCATTGATCCTTTTAGCCCATCAAGTTTTAAATAAAATAAAAATGATTAACATTATATAGTTACTTCGGAACAAAAGTGTGTTACCTCACCTTTTTTAAAAAAACTTTTTATATTTTCATTCTAAACGATTCGAAGCAAATAAATCTTCAAAAGCATTATTTGTAATTTTATTTTGTGTCCTAACAAAAATGACCGCTTAACGCGTACTTCCTAATCCCTAAATTCACGAGCTCTGCGTTCTTTTCAGCCGCTTCGCCTAAATGAATTAACTGTAGCTGCCCGCCCTTCGGCGCTTGGTGTACATTATATTCGTTTTCTTATGACATGAACTTCCTAGTACCTTTACTTTGAACGGGTTCCCTCTATCTGGCAGAATTTTGTTGCTCCGAATTTTATTTGGCATAACACACTTGGCATAGTTTTCTTTAAACAAATATGTTCAATGCATAAAAATTTTAGTATAATTATTATTTGGTCGAATGTTTATATGTCCGAATTCCCAATGGCATAATTTTAAGATGGCAGATTTTCCCTTGACATAATGACATTTAACAAAATTACATTACGCATAATTTCGTTTAGCATGACATTTATTTAGTGCGACGATTACTCGGTATAAATTCACTTGGCATACTACGATGATGACAGTTTTCCATTTGTAATAATTTCATTAGGCCTTTGTAATAATTTTATTATGGATATTAAATGTATGCCTGATAAGATGATTCTGACTTATAAAATTATGGGTTTTGAATGTATGGTTAATGAGTGTGTGCCAAATGATTTTCTGTAAGTTTACGCTTTCCGCTGTTATGCATGATAAAATTATGATATAAAAAGTTCTGCAATAAAGGGTAGACCCACTTTGAACAGGCAATTAAGGCGTATTGCTTTTTTTTTATATACTTAATCTACGATTAATGTTAAGAATGAAAGGAATATCCGAGTCAACTACGATTTAACTACAATGCTCATAGTTCTACAATTTTAGAAACCGTGCTTTATCTGGTATAGACTAACAAGGCAAGCAAAGCCATCTTACACACGCGTTACCATGAGAACAATGGCACGCGGCAAGAGGAGTGCGGCTGACTTGGGTTCCAACAAAGTTTGGCAATTACGGCGACCGCATGTCTGAGAGCGACGCTACGCTCATTACCGGCTGAAACCCGACTCGTGTAGATTAAAAGTCCAAGAGACACGGACCCCGGACATACCGCGGCCACCTCCGTTGGACAACTTAAATATTTATGTACGACACGACACTTAAACAAACATTCTTAAGATTGTCCTCGCAGCCCTTTACTTCTGTAAGGACACACAGGGTATATGGGCGAACAAAATACACAACTTTTGTTATAAATCCGGCAAACAAAACCGCCAGGCCACCGAAGCCGAAAGATAGACGCTTGCAATATCGTGATATGATACTCTTATATTACAGTGCCCTTCAATTCAGAACCACATAAACATGCTGCTTGACGGCAGAAATAAAAATTCAATTAGAATGATCGCCATCCTGTCGATTCTGGGCAAATCCTACAACTCAGTACTACAACACACGAATAAATATCACCTAAGAAATCGATCGCGGCCTAGTTAAATTAACAAGTTGTGGAAACAAAACTAAGTTTCGTAACTAGCAAGCTCTAGTCGCTATTTCGCTCCGTATACCAAGACAACGTCTCAGCAAACACCGCAGTTGCTATGCTACTTCCCCAACAGTTCAAGTATTCCCTCGTTTAACTACGAAAGTATGATAATTTAGTAACAGTAATTGAATATGTTACGCAACTTGATACATGGGGCTCATATTAATCTGAATTGCATATCTACTATGAAGACGTTTTTGCTTGGCTAGGCAGTAAAGGGTGTATTAGAGCGGTCGATCGAGGATCGCCATCTGTTATGCCTTACTACGGAAACAGTACATACTTACTACACAGACAACAAAATTTAATAGAATCTGTTTCTTGTCACAACCTGTATTTATAAATAGCGCGTAATGTTAGATGCTAACGACTATATAATTAACCAGCAGTGTTAAGCAGTGTTCAAAAAAACTTTTTGAATAATATCTTCTATTAAAATGTTTTTGTTTTGTTTATATAATTAAAACGCAAATTTTGTTGCGAAACAAATTACAAAAACACAAATGTTGAAAAAATTTCAGCGAGCAGGATTTGAACTTGGAATTGGTGGAAATTTTTTCAACATTTGTGTTTTTGTAATATCTTCTATTGTTATTGTTTCTACACCTTACCTAAAAATAAAAAGATTTATTTCCGGTAACAATATACTCGTATATATAACCTGCTAATTCCGAGTCAGACTTAATAAATATAATAAAGTACCGGCCGGCGTATTTTACTTTTGCATTATGTTAAGTTATCATATAAAGACTTAATTTTTCGTTTATTTAGACTATTATATTTTTTAAAATAAACCGGAATGTTGTTGTTTTTTACGACATTGTATATTACTTACGACGTATGACTAGATAGTGTTGATAAACTTGCGTGGGTTGGATGGACAGCGCCACGATAGTGTAATTGGAGCGCACCTGCCCAGGATTGATAGAGGGTTCGAATGACGCCCGTTGAAAAACAAAATCTACACTTTTCCAAACTGTACATTTTAAAAACTAAGGAAAGGTTGGTAGTGTATATAGGTATTTTTATTTTTATTTGAAAGTTATTTCATTGGATTTGGTGAACACTTCAATGACGGAAATCGTCTCTTGAAATAAAGAAAACCTCTAACAGAAAGCGTAGGTATCAGAAAGTGTCAAAAAATCCGAACCCGTAATTTGTCGGCATTTTAAGCCAGGACACACTATCGAGCTTGTATCCGAATCGTGTAAATTTTGTCGACAGCGGCAGCGTCAACTTACTTTGTAAGCCAAAGTGAGCCTTACGTAAATGACTTTGATATATTTTCAAGTTCTCAGGTCTTTTTTAAACCTTAATTAAACACCATAAGATGAGGATTTATTAAGAATTATTTACATACTTATGTATGTTATAGGTAAATATGCATGTATAATAGATAGATGTGTAATAGATTCGCATCTAGAAGATAACATTCTATTTATAATATATGATAAGTTATGTCCGAACGATTTTAATCAGTTTTGTCAAATGATTACAAAAAAAGATATCTATAGTATACAAACTGTATTTATTTATTGTATTATGCTTATGACTTTAAATGTGTTAAAGTTCAAATTGGCAAACAAGTATTTTAAAGTTTGCTAGGAATAAGCAGGTAATTGTTCGCCTAAAGTTTCAGGTTTCATGAACACACACTTTTGAAGCAGCGGCTTCTGCGTTCTCCTTGCGTTGAGGTTGGCCCCCGCGGTGGGCAGCGCCTGGAGCGCCGAGGGCTCGTCCCCAAAAACCGCGTGGAGAGCGGCCTTTCCTCGCGTCTTACATACACTGATACTACTAATTCTTTACATTGGACCTTGTAACACTTTCTTCGATTCATTTTAATAAATGTCGAAAATCTTAAAATTCTTAGAACTTACCAATTGTCATACCAATATCAATCATAGCTTATAGTTGATATCTTATGTAGATCTACAGAACAAATATATCCAAACATTACATAACATTAAAAGCAATACAAAACTATTGAAATAAATGCACAATTTGAGATTGTTCAGTTAATAAATTGTCAGTTCAAAGCAAACCAAGTGCTTGTTTTTATGATGAATGTTATGCGGGTGGTGTAGTCGGTTCTTAATCTATGGTGAGTTAATGTGCAGGGGCCGGTCCAATGGTTTAAGCACAAAAACCTTTGAAATGGCCTATATACTTAGGTAACCCTTAAATTTGTGTAACCCCTTCAACTTGATAACCTTTTCAGAAGATTAACCAAAGGGTAACCCTGGGTAACCCAAAGTATTATCTCTCTCACGTCCTTATCACTTGCCAATTTAATTTGGAACATATGTTAATAACATTTAGCACCATAAAACTGGAAAACTGGTGTAAAACTGGTGCGCGGCAATTAGGAAAAGACTTGTTTAAACACGCAGTACACCGCCGCGCCGCCGCCGCCCGCCGCAGCGAACGACATAACGTCAAACAGTAAAAGCGTCAAATAGGTCTTATGTACTGACCAAAAATATCATATCTGCACTAAAGCCGCATTCTGCCTTTGAAAGGGTAACCAAAGGGTTACCCGTTCAATTGCTATCCTTTGGGTTATTCTTTCAAATTTAACGGCTTCTTATGCGCAACGGGTTTGAAAGCAAACCCCTTCTCAAAACCCCTTCAAAAACCCCTGAATGGGTAACGAGACCTGTCCCTGCTTAATAGTCTATGATCAATCAAATTTTACATTTATAATTAAACAAAATAATCTTTTTATAAAAGTACAGACGCCTGCACATCAACCTATCCAAAACTGTCAAATTTCTTCAATTAATTTTCAACCATATAGTTTAGACATACGGTTCAAAGTGTATTAAGGAAATTTGACAGTGTGTGGTAGGTTGATGTGCAGGCGTGTGTACATAGTAATTATCATCGTTTTTTTCTACATAAGCTAATGCAAGTAAGGTGTAATGGTTTGAGTAAAGCCATAGACTATTTTGTTTATGTTTTTTAACGATTGTAAGCGTAAGTTACAACACTCATTCAATAAATTGTTGGGGCTTAGAATTTGATCTCTGAAAGAAATGTTCCAGAACTTCTGTGATATATAAGATTAGCGACGTGGTGCGCGCGTTTTTTTTTTAATCATCACCACTCTTAAGTTACCTGATCACACCCATAATTGCAATTAAAAACTCGCTGTCGCTCATAATCCGTTCGTCGTTGTCTTTTGTCTTCTTCTTCGTCTTTTGGCTTACCACATACTCGAAGACTACTGACACGTTTTGTACCTACTTACGCCCTTAATTTGATACTGGAAGTTTACTGTCATCCATAATTCTAGACACTTACCTGCAAGCTCGGGTGCACGCCCAACTGTAGAAGCGTCCTCAGTCTCTACCCCCAAGTGGCAAATTTTCACAGCGATGTGCAGCGGCGTCTGCCGGCGCCTGTTCCTCGCATTGAGGTCGGCCTCTGCGGTGGCTAGCGCCCGGAGCGCCATGGGCTCGTCCCCAAAAGTCGCATGGTGAGCGGCCTGGTACCGTCGTCTTTTACCATAGCACATTCTCGAAGGCTACTGACCCATAGAAGCGTCCTCTCTACCCCCAACTGCTTCTTGTTCACAGCTATGTACAGCGGTGTCTGGCAGCTAGGTTTTCTCTCACTTTTAATTCTATAGACAAACCTGTAAGGTCGGGTGCACGCCCAACTGTAGAAGCGTCCTCACTACCCCCAATGCCCCTTGTTCACAGCGATATGCGCTGTTCTTTGCGTTGAGGTCGGCCCCCGCGGTGGCCAGCGCCCGGAGCGCCGCGGGCTCGTCCCCAAAAGCCGCGTGGGGAGCGGCGCGGTACCGTCTCCTTTTACCTTACCACATTCTCGAAGGCTACTTAATTGCTATTCAAAGCTGACTGTCACTTATAATTCTATACACTAACTTGCAAGCTCGGGTGCACACTCAACTGTAGAAACGTCATAACCACTCCCAAGTGCCCTTTGTTCATAGCGATGTGCAGCGGCGTAAAGCAGCGACAATTCCTCGCGTACTTTTCTTAGCACATTCTCGAAGGCTATTGACACGTTTTGTACCTAATTACACCCTTAATTGGTACTTGAAGCTGATTGTCGCTTATAATTCTATACACTAACCTGTAAGCTTGGGTGCACGCCCAACTGTAGAAGCGTCCTCACTACCCCCAAATGCCCCTTGTTCACAGCGATATGTAGCGGCGTTTGCCGGCGCCTGTTCCTCGCGTTGAGGTCGGCCCCCGCGGTGGCCAGCGCCCGGAGCGCCGCGGGCTCGTCCCCAAAAGCCGCGTGGTGAGCGGCCCGGTCACCGTCGCGGTCTTCTGCGTCCGCTTCGGCGCCTACTTCCACTAAGGTGCGGATCACTTCTACGTGGCCGTTTTGTGCTGCCGCCTGCGCACAATAAGATTGTTGTTACGCAGAGTTCTTTGTGAAATATAAACTTGTTTGATATTTTTTGGGTCACCGCATAATCTCGTATCGGACTAAGTGGAACGCATAAAGTGGCCAAACCATATGTAGCATTGATAAAAGCAGCTTTTAGCAAACTAAAAGTTGAAAGTGTTAACCCGGTGCGGAATGCTCTAAGCCCCCATGGTAAGCGGTTTTGGACCAAGAGGGTTAGATTCCAAGCGGTGGGCGTTATATTCGCTTTAGTTGGTGTTAGGGCTTGTTTTCAGTCTGCCTGAAATGCTACTACTATTTCATCTAAGTCTGTCGCCATATCAACAGTGTAGAAATGTGGGATTCCAAAAATTGGTATTAAGATAGTCGTAGATAAGGGCAACCTTTCTTCTTATAACTGCTTTCATTTTATAAAGGAAAAAAGATAAACCTATAATAAGAATGCAACATCCTGTTCCACTAGCTGTCTTCGCATCTGGATGCATGCCTACTCATCATCCCTACCTGTAACGCAGTATGTCCGCCATAAACGCCATTGACATCAGCATGAGATCCGTCGGCGCGTCCTAATATCTCCCCGCAGCGGGATGCGTCGCCATTGGCCGCCGCCTTCACCAACTCCTCATTGGCGTCACCGGTCACATGAGATTCAAACAGTTTCTTCAAGAGCGCTGAGAGACGCTCTCCTAAACGAAAATAAAACGAATACACCTTTAGAAAGGGCGTAACTACATAACAGTGCATCGTTAACAGTTAATGAGACGCAAATAAATATAATAACTAGTGATGATAGTATTGATAAAGGTAGTTATTTCTTCTGCTTTAAACGAGCTACAAGAGCGCACTTTGTCATACTCTGATAGTTTGACCACATCAAGAATTTAACCACCTCTGTTGTCGAGTGGTGAAAACCACCTGATAAGGTTGGTCAGCTTTGCTAACTACCACTATCATATCTTAAGATGTCGTTTGAGTCGGATGAGTTTCTCAGTAATGAAACCTATTGTAAGCGTTAGGGTTATAAGTGCAAGGGTGCGATTTTTGAACCGGTGACTAGTGAAAGTCACTGTTAACAATTTTTTGTCGCCGTAAATAACCAACAGCTCATTTCTATGTCTGCTGGGGCACGAGCCTTCCCTATGGATGGAAAGGGAGAACGGGCCATAAACCACCACGCGGGCCCAGTGCGGATTGGTGGTTGTTAACGACTGCTAATGCAGCCGGGACCAACGGCTTTACGTGCCTTCCGAAGCAAGGAGGAGCTCGAAATGATCGAAATTTTTGGTCACCCATTCGATGATCGGCCCTTGCGAATGTTGCTTAACCTCAGCACTCGCAGACCGGGCGCGTTAACCACTGCGCCATCGAGCTACGTAAATAATGCAAAAATTATAATATTTCATAGTGTATTTCATGTCATTTTTAATTTCGAGATCACTAGTAACATTTAAGTATCGCACTCCATGACGTGTTCCATACAATATTAAGATCTATTATTATAAATACAATGAATTGTTACCTGACGAGTTTCCCGGAATGCTACTATCGGAGGAAGCAACTTTTGTCACTGCGTTAGGGTTGTAGGTCCATGACGTGTTACAGACTTCCACTTTAAGGTCGTTGTCGTGATATATCTGTTGCACGCGGCCAATTTTGCCAAGGGTCTGAAACAAAACATTTATTATAATTTCGCAAAACTAATATAAGACATTTTCGAATTCTTTGAAGGTTGCTGAAATGTCTTTAAATAACCAACCGGACCATTGAATCGGTTATCTAAAGGTCGTGGGTTCGATTCCCACTCGAGCATCCTATATATGGTTGAATTTTTTCTAGTATTTTTTTATCGTGTCTTTAAATAAATCAAACAGTAGGTATATTAAAAATGAAGATGAATGAGAAGATATGTTGTTATCTATATCTTTCATACTACTATATAAATCTGTAGGCTCTGTGTGTACTTGCAATTTTTCTGACAAATTTTGGGATAAATATTCATTTTATGACTCACTGACACCAATTCTACGATTTTTAAAACTTTTGTCTGTCTGTATGTCCACTTTTAACTCGAGAACGGCTTGACCGATGTTAATGAAAATTTGTATGTAGTAAGAACATGCGATTGTGCAAATGAAAGGCTATATAAAAAAAAAGTTAAGCGGGTGACGGCTTTTGATGAAAATTTTTATATAGTAAGAACATGAGATTGTAAAAAAAAAGGAAATTTTATTCACAAGTTTAAGCGGGCGGGTGACGGCTCTTGATGAAAATTTGTATTTAGTAAGAACATGAAATTGTGCAAATGATAGGCTATATATGATGTTAGCAAACCTTATAATTATTTTGATTAGCATTCATTGATCCATTATATTCGCACACCGAAGCGGGCGGGTGACCACTAGTTATAGGATAAGATCGCGGTATTTAGATAAGGTATTAGGTTTGCTTTACATATGGGTGGGAAAAGTACTTAGGAGGCTTTGGAACTCTGTCCGCACCGCCCGCAGTCACACGCACCCAAACGCGTCCTTGATGCACTAACAGCGGGACACTTTATTATAAACAGGCTATTTTATTTTCTCGATGACGCGCTTGGCCTTGCGATTGCTGAATTCAAATAATTTTCGTACAAGGCCGATCATCGGATGGATAACTAAAAATGTATTAATAAGAGCTCCTCCGTGCTTCAGATGGCACGTGACGTTAATCCCGGTTGCATTAGCAGTCGTTAACAACAACCAATCCACATTGGGGTCGCGTGATGGTTTATGGAATTCATTAGGGAAGGCACACCAGCAGTGGGAACATAATATAAGCTGGTGATGATGATTTTTTTTTTATAAAAATGAACGGCAAATCCTTCCACTCTACCTGATGTTAAGTGGAAATGGGAGTCAAGACGCAAAGACAACTGGTGCCGTGTGAAAACAACGCAGCATCAGTGACCTTCACCGTGCCGACCCTTTAAGTGCCTTTTCACGCCTCGTTTGAAAGACCCCATGTCATAGGAAGTAGGGATGACTACTACTTTACTTTTAAACTACTAATACTGACCGGCGCCATCGCCTCGGCCCACTCGCCGTGCCCCCGCTGTAGGACCTTGACCCGCTCCTGGTCCGCGCACACCTGCACCAGGTCGCCCACGGTGAACCCGCCGCCCGCCGCGCCGCTCGCGGACGGTGAGGCGCTTATGTTGCCGCTGCACACCTACACATTCATCGTAAATCATAATAACGAATAACAGCCAGTGACCATGGCCGGTGCAACTTTGTACAACAAACATCAAACTTCAAGTCAAACGTTACGCGTCACAGTGTTTGGTACCGATAAGTCGGGTATTAAAAAGGTATACAACGTATATCAAAACATAATAATGCCTCCGTTAATTACTTTAAGTTAAACCCGTCATGTTCTTTGTTTATGACAGAATGCGAAGGTTAAGAAGTTTTTAAAAATGTTATAGCTCTCGGGATGAAACACTTATATGAATCAACTGGCTTTTAGAATTAATAACTTATAATTTATTCCGATTTAGTGTTTAGTCTTCACAGTAGTATAAAACAAAGTCGCTTCCCGCTGTCCCTATGTATGCCATATGCCCTATGCATGTATGCTTAGATCTTTATAACTACGGAACGGATTTTGATGCGGTTTTTTTTAATAGATAAAGTGATTCAAGAGGAAGGTTTATATGTATAAATACAAGCATAACATTGTAGAACCACACTGATAATTTTAGAGGTTTCACATTTTTTTGCGCTTACATTGCTAACGCTGGCTGAACCCTACGAGATAGATCAAAATAATGTACTACAGTATTGTACACTTTAAA
Source organism: Eudonia truncicolella (assembly GCA_949315975.1). Lineage (NCBI taxonomy): Eukaryota > Metazoa > Arthropoda > Insecta > Lepidoptera > Crambidae > Eudonia > Eudonia truncicolella. The sequence continues at coordinate 8,135,095 of OX438828.1, read as the reverse complement.
AAGGTCTACAAAAAAGTCCGCGATGGTATATGTCTATCTCTTAGGGATAACCCACAATAATATTTTTTTATCTTTTACTTTTTACGAGAAATAATGGCTTACTTACGAAGCGATTTTAAGCAATACAGCATTAATCCTTATCATGATAAGAGAAAAAATATCTTTATTTGGTACAAAACATCACACTTATTTTTGCAAAATCGCAATACGAACGCACAAACTGCCGCGCCGCCGCCGTAGAGGTTTTGAAATTGGCTTCTTTTTTAAAAAGGTGCCTTAAACTTATGTGAATATACTACATACAGATTTGTAACCAAGTAATTTAAAAAAAAGGATAAATACCTTAGTCAATACAGCAGGGTTGAAGGTCCATCTGTTACCACTGGCATATGTGACAACAATGTCGTGGTCTTCGTCTATTCCGACCACCGTTCCCGTCGAACCAAGACACTCGAACATTCCATCAGTCCATCCTCCATGGCCATGTTGTAACGATTGCACTATTTCTAAATCAAGGTCAACATTTACCTGAAATAAAAATATTATTACTATAACTTTTGTTAACATAATATAAAGGATCGGGAGTAAAATCAAACTCCATTAATAAGAAATAATCGCTGTAATTTACTCACAGTGATCGAGCGGGTGCCCTATAATCAAATGAGCACGCGCGGTCACATAAACCGCAGGAGCGGCATTGGCCTTAGCGTCGAAACAGTGCTTTAATCTATAATTATTATGGATGCAGTCTGCATTCACTTTTTCATTGTTTGCAAACCTCAAACTTTGCTAAGATTTTGCTATATCTATATAGTACAGACTTAAAATAAGACTTACTTGATCACCAACTTGTAGCCCGTGAGGTCCAGTGCGCCCTGGACCCAACTCTCCCAAGAGTGGTAAATGTTCTTTATACACATTTTGACCTTTCACATCATTTACTACCTGCAATTTCAAAAAGGATGTAGTGTTCAAGCTGTTTTCATAGTATATCGCGAGATGGCGCTGCACCGAATGTACTCGTAAACTGTATTTTCCTGCATCGCATTATAAAGTTTATATAGATGCAGAAAAGTACAGTGATTAGGAATAATAACCCGGACAATAAGGATATACTGGATGTTTCGTAATACCTGTATAATCCCGAATATGGCAGATAGGGTATCGTTCATATAACCCCGGAAAAATATGATCATAACTGACAAACACTACTTGGCCGAGATATTGAGTTTTTTTGTTACTAAGTTAAACTATAAGGCGACAACCCTAGGCCAAGCTGATACTTGTTATTTGGATATTTGTTTTCAATAATTTTATTTAGTGTAAGTACATATAATTTAGATTTAATTTAATTTTAATTGGATTACTCTTCTGGTAGTACTGTTTTGAGATAAAAATCTGTGACAAGTTACAGTTACAATATAATTGTTATAACTGGCCTAATTCAAATGTAATCACATCAAAAAGTAATCTATTTATTTTCAATTGACTAGAATACTTTTCCCAATTAGGTGTTTTCACTTTAATCTACAAATAATAGCACTTTATAAATATAACAGTTTTGTAAATTACTTTTAGTAGAGCATAGATTTTTTTTTGCTTTATTTCATAATAACAATGACGAAATGACAAGAAAAGAAAAAAAAGGAAAAACGTGTATTTGAGTAGGTACCTACCTAATTTATTACATTTAATATAAATCAAGTGTTACACTAATAAAATTAAAAATCAAAATAAATTGTCTTTAAAATAAAAGTAGGTTATCAAGAGTTACATAATTATTTCCAGTAAACACAAACTTTCATGCACTAAATTTGTCATTAAAAGAATATGCTTGTTTGCTAACAAAGCAGCATAAAATATTTATGAATATTTAATGCCAAGTAAAACAACTTTATTCTAAATCAAACCTTTAAATCAGCCATGCCTTCAAATCCAACTCTGTAGAGATTCTTAGTCCCATTATCCCACACAACATATGCAGCTGAACGGGGGCTTGCAGCTGACCAATCTTGTACTTCATTAACTTTACCTCTCCTGCCATTGCCACCATCTTGATCTTCCCATTGCCAATCAACCTGTAACACACCATATGTCATGTAATTAGTCACTAATGTAAAAGTAAGAAAATCTGTTTTTTTTAAACTTAATTATTGTAGTTATATGTTGTGATGCATACAGAGCTAAACTGATTTGTATCTATAAGCCAATCTGTGCCTAGTATAATTCATATTACCTTTTTAATATTTATCTCATATTAAGTGAACAAGCCTTTGGCCAGCAGTGGACGTCTTTTGGCTGAGATGACGATGATAGTGGTGATGATGATGTGAACATTGTAAGTTCTTATGAGAATTAATGTCTTTCAACCTATATATCATGTGTGTGGAGGGGTGTGAACCAAAGATGTCCAGAAGGCTTAATAGTACAATAGATAAAAAACAAAACATTATATTGCCTATAAAATTTAAAACATATTGTATTACTTTATATACTTATGGAGAGCAATATAATGATTAAACAAAGAATTAAAACAGGGATTAACACAAACTAATTAGTAAAAGTTTTTTTTCTTCGCAGTACGTAAACAACCAGAGTAAGACTTGTATACGTAATAGGGACAATGTTAGTGTTGTAGTTGGCAAAATAATGTGACGGTGGATGAAGACTTAGCCGCGCAAACGGAGGCGCAACATCGCGACAGCAGTCAGCCCGTGACCACGGCCGTTGTAACTCGGTTGAAACGTCGGGTATAAAGAAGGTATGATACCTTTACTAATTAGTTTACCTTTATACTAATTAGTTTGCGATAATCTCCGTTTCAATTCATTGTTTAACTATGAAACGCAAAAGTTTAAAAGTGTATAATATAATGATTGATTCAATCATAACAATAATTTAGTATTAGTAAATAGGATAGAATGTAACAACAGAAATAAAGGAAAAACATACCCCTCTGACAACTCTGGCTCCAGGAAAAATGCCTCTCACAGCTTGTTTTTTACTTTTTCTTCGAGGTTCCACAAGACAACGCTGTGCACCAGGAGCACTAATACGATAGAATCTATGCCGGAGATGATGCTTGTCTCCATGGTAGCAGACAGAGCAAAGGTCATAGTTACAGCACTCCGCACACTTCCAGCGAATGCCTTAAAAAAATATATTTGAAATCAGTACCTCTTATTTATTCTACTGTAGTACCATAATAATGCCAATAATTACAATAATAATTGTATTGTTCAATAATGTCATTTAAATAGTACAGATTATAATTTTTAACATCTTAATTACTAAAAGTTAACTTTACACTTAGAAGACACTTTATAAGATACCTATGCACTTTTTAATTGTTCAGCAACATAAATTTACCTAACCTAGCTTTACCTAAATATTGTCTATAGGAACTTAACATTGTGAAAATACTATATAACTTTGAGTTAAAAGTTCAAAAAGGTTAACTATTAACAGGTGACACATGAGATAATAATAGGTCCAAAGTACTAGGTGAGTCTTCAGATGTATTATTTAAAATTATTTTTCAAGTAAGAGATTAACCACATCTAACTTTATAAATTCTTTCTGCTCTTTACCAATATTGTATCACATAATTTTCATAAAATTGTAATCATAAATAGTATGTTTACCAAAAATGGGTTGCTGACGGCAAGTATCACACATGGTGCCCTCGTGTTTCACACCAGTTGGTGCACTATCTAAAATACGTAGGTCATAAGCTCCAGAGCATCTGTAGTTAGCTGCAGTTCCGTTGTCCCAGACGACGACAACTTCCTCGGGAGATTCGAAATTTCTTACAGTTCCAACATGACCCTCTCCACCATCCTAAAATAAGCTTATAATTATAGCAAATACGTTTAACACATGGCATTCAATTAATTTATATGAAATCAATAAAATTACTTCGGAAATCTGGCAGAATGTTCAAAAAAAGAAAATAAATAAACAATAATAGAATACTACTCAAGTTGTCAATACCTGTTTGCCCCATTTCCAATCTGGCCCTCTAATTACACGAGCACCAACACCTTCCATCATAAATCTAGTAGCTCTAGATGATGTCGATGATCCAGAAACACTGGCTTCCATTGTAATATTATTTTTATTGAAAAACAGAAAGCTCGAAAAAGTCTACGCCTGCTACACTCATCTAAACTTTTGACAGTGACAATGACAGCAATTTTTTTTTTATGTATTATTTTATGGCTCCGGATGAAATCCATCAAGCCTATTCGTCCGTTCTATCTTCTTCTTAGTATGTTATTTCTATTAGAAATGAGAAGTGAGAAATGATAGACCCCCCAACCCCTCGAGTATCTCAGTAAAATTGTGGGGCTTTACTAAGTCCTCACGCTAGACTTCCCTGTTGCACGCTGTTCCAACAGGAAAACAAAAAAAAAATTTTGCTGTCACTTTTCTGTCATCTTTGTGCAAACTGCAAATGTAAAGCAAAAAGGGACAAACGGTAGGTACTGTCCATGTACATAATAAAAGTTAAGAAAATCAGGATATTTAGCAGTTTTCAATCTACGTTAATAATTTGTCATCAAAAGTAAACTTCGCGTCTACTTAAAAAGTTTAAGTAGGTATTTGTGGTACCTATTTTCGTCAGTCAATTCTAGGAAAGATTATTTCGTGATGTCTAACCATCGGAATAAATATGAAAAAGCAAGAAGACGTTTAGCTGCTGTAACTTTTCTCTCAAACATTTCTTTGGATGGGACATTTAAAGATACAGAATTAGTAAAAATAACTGAGAAGTCATTAAAAAATGAGAAATCAGTCTTCGTCCTTGATGCTACTACAGAACATGATGGTTTATTAAAGTCGAGTGCACGTAATCGGCCCAAAGGATCACAAGCTAGTCCAGTACATCGGCTGGCGGATGATAATAATTCTCTAAGCTCTGATTCAGAGTTAACAAGCACTATCACTCCAGTTAAAAGCAATGTCAACCACACATTTAGAGATAGGTAAATATTTGGGTATTCTTTATTAAAGATTGTTATTACATAAGTTGTTAATAATAATTTATAAATCTTATAATTTCTTCTTATAGATGCTCTTCTGTCAATGCTGATTCAATTAAAGATAAACACTCATCTGGTAGGAATAAGAAGGGACATTTAGTTTCTCTTACAGGAGTTACTACTGATGATAAAAGTAGCTCTGAAAGTTTAAATTTTGGTAATGTAATGATATTTACAATATTATTAAGAAAGTTTTGTATAGTAGAAACAGTAGCCAGTGTTCTAATGTTTATTTTTCAATTTTCAGGTCGTTTTCGTACCAGCAACACTTGTATTCCAGAAAATCAACTTATACATAAGGAGGTGCGGTTAGTTCGCCCTATAAAAGGAGTTTCGTTCAGAGATGAGAGACTAGTATTTGCTCCAGCACATGGTGTACCATGTGTGATATTCAGCACAATACCATATTCCAAGACAGTCCGCAACATACGGTGAGATTACAGATATTTAAACAAAGAATATACCTTTACTTTCAAAATTAAATCAAAATTAAATTTATTTTTAATTTAAATGGTTACAGTCCCGATCTAAGGAAAGATGGAGTACGTAGGCGCAATCCTTCTGGGCCAAGACCTCTTTCTGAAATTACTGATAATGGTATGGATCCGTTTGATCTCCTGGGCTTGGAGAGGGAGGAAAATGGCAAGGATATTTCTTATTCAAAGCTGCTAGTACCGTCAAGAGTATGTACCAGAGAGCAATACAAAAAAATGTATGAAGGAGATTTCACTGACAAGGCCAGTTGGAAAATCTTAAATCGTCATCCTCATGTTATTGCAAGGTTTGTTCCTTTATCGTAATTTGTAACCTATATACCTAATTGTGTACAAATGCTATGTGCATGCTCCAGCTGTTATAATATTGTTTGATATGAAAGCACAGTTTTGATAAACTGACTGTGTTTATCTTTTAACTCAGATTTAAGTGATACAAGTACCATTGTGAGCTATTATAATACTTATATTTGTTCTTACTTTGATATGTTTTCCAAATTAGAGAAGATAGATGAAATCAATTTATTTATTTTCTAAAGCAAATGACAGTTACAGGTATCACATTGAGAATTTGAGATAATGATAAACATTTAAGTATTTCCAACAGTGTTCTATTGCAAAAAATAACCATGTTTACTTAGAAACATATAACTGACTAGCCCCCTAGACAAGTGGCATTACCCTAGTAGTAGAATAAAAATTGAATAGAATGATTTAGGTATGATTGACATAAGCTGTTTTTTATATGTACTGTTGGCTTATTGCAACCCAATAATGTAATCATTCTATTCCATTTTTATTCTATTTGCGTTATGCCACTAGTCTAGGCTCTCTGAATGGATTATTTTAGAATCAGACATTTTTACAAATTGTTTTCCATATTTGTGAAATATGTATGGGTAATGGAACCCTTGAAACAAGTTAACACTTAAAACATTACAATATTAGTTTAACAAATTTGATGAAGGAATTTATGTTTATTTGTTTTTGTTGTTTGTACTCCACTCTTCTAAACATTATCATGACATTTTCACTTGAAGCAATATTATCTAGTAACATCACATTAAATAAAGTGTCATACATTGTCAAATAACAAACATGTTACACTAAGGCGCTGTGCCCACCTAAGCAACGTGGCACGTGATCTGACAAGTGATCTGGCATGTAACTTGCCACTAGCATCAACATTCAAAGGAAATGTATGGGCTAGCGCCCATTCGCGTGGCGTAGCTCGACACAATCTGACATGCTACTCAGCGTGCTACTAGTGACACAATCAAGTGACGTGCAACACGTAACTTGATGTGACTTGTCAGTTAAAATGAAGGACGATTTAGAATTCAATATAAAGTTTTTTTTTTCTAGTATAATAAACTAAGTTTCTTTCTTCATTCTGTAAAATGTTTTAAACATACAACAGGGTATCTATTTAACTCCTTCATAACAACGTATGCGCCACCAGTTTTTAACTTTTTTTTCCACATGGGATGCACCCAGAAGCGTCTTTGTCCGTTTTGAATATTCAAAATTTTTAGATAAGCAAGAGCATCTTGATCTTCATCAGACGGTGACATTGTCTCGAATGCCTTTTTACTCTCGACATGTCTCTGGCATGTCACCCTAGTGGGTTCATTGAATGTCATGCCAGTCATGCTGCATGCCAGTGGACAGTCACGTTTCTGTCACGTTGCTTAGGTGGGCACAGCGCCTAATGATAACAACATTACCCGAGTGATGTGTTTTAAACTCATTTAATGTCATTTATGCAGAAATCATGCCATCTCATCACTAACAAATTTAAATTTCAGGACTAAATTATTGACGAGACACAAGGATAAGAAATGGTAAATGTGAACATGAAATTCATATGCTATGCAATGCAAGTTAGATTTGACTAAAGAGAACTAACAAGTGATTGCCTATTAATAACCTATTTTTTATTAGATACCACTGTCTATAAAGTATGTAATTTATCTCAACTGTCTGTCTGAAGTTTTGAAATTGTTTATTACATAATTGTAACAATTATGTAATAAACAATTTGTTACAATTATGTGAGATAAATTACATACTTTATAGACAGTGGTATCTAATATAAATTATTATAGAGAGAGACTAAAACTAAAGACAACATTAAATTATGTACGCAAATCTCATCAGATTGCAAATATAACAGATATGCACCATCTTCCAATGCACTAAAAATGCAGATTAACTTCCATTGCCCTGTAATAGTGCTATGTTGATCTTGGTAACTGTAAGCTTCCACCAAAATCTTTCTGGATATTTCTTTGGTACTTAATAGTAAACAGTAAGACAGCAAGATCATTTGCATTTAATAAACTAGAGAAAGCCACTTTCCAACTTTGTAGAAATTGTAGTTTTTACAAAATCATTTATCTACTAGGCTATTCCTGATTTGCCAAGCAAATACATATCTTGCACAAAAGATGAATTGTCTTAAAAATGTCCATCAATGCAATATTCCTCTCAAACCCTCTCATTGGTTTCACAAATTAGTATTTTGGCAATAGAATAATATTATATAGGTTTCCTATAGAAAAGAGTATGCTATCACCAACTTATTTTATTACTTGCAGTAATTTTATTAATCACTATAGTAATAAACTAAGCTCCTTTACCATAACTAGCTGCAAAATTGATTTCACATGGTGTATAAAGCTGCCTAAATTTATTTTAAACCAAAATGCCTGCTTTTTTCTTTTTGCCCTAATTATTGTAGAAGTAACTTTTAGATTGATTAGTTGGTAAATACGGATCTTAGTTGGTAAATACGGAAATCTTAATCTAAATATTTTATAGGTTCTTGTGTTTATTTGAGCTCATATTTCGATAACCCTTCAGACCTGCAACATTTCCATAGACAAATAACAAACAATATTAATACTTCTATATACTAATTACTAGACCTTATTTATGTAGGTGTAGATTTAATGGCATAATGATATACTGTGGAAAATAAACAGAAATTTAATTTAGTTCTGTTATTAAATCTAAACCTTATCACTAGAGGTTCGATGCTACAGCATGATCAGGTAAACTAAAACGAATATAACCGTATTAGAACTGCATGTATTTAAAGGAGAAACGGCTTTAGCTGCATGTAACAATGCAAGTAAATTTAGTGCCACAGAAGTATATCGTTAATGGAATTGGCTTGTTGACTGCAATCATTCATGTGCAGGTGTTTCTCATATGAGTCGTCGCAGCGGACCACGATGGCCGCGTCACCACCGCTCTCCACAGTCGAACTGAAGACCTTCGATTGGGACGAGGGAACGTTGCTCTCACAAAAATATGTAAGTATGCACCAATTGTTTTTTAATAGGTTCACTGTCCAGTCCAGTATTTATAGTATAAAAGGGCCTCCATTATTGAAATCAAGTTATCACTACAATTTAAAGCATATCACCACGCTTGCCAAATTGTATGTTAAGAACTTTTGAAGAAGTTTTAATAGAGAAATAAAAATGTTTCATGATCAATTTTTTTTTGAACACCTTTATATAAATTCTTGGTAAGAATTATTTATTTTTACCTTGGAGTGTTTAATTATTTTGTTCCAGGTTCAGTATTGCCCAAATGTGCTCGATGACCCGGAACTGATCGCCGGCAAGCACAGAACTCTGCTGACGTTCACATCTTACATGACATCGATTATTGACTACGTCCGTCCGCAAGACTTGAAGAAGGAATTGAATGACAAATTCAGGGAGAAGTTTCCGCACATAAAATTGACTCTTAGCAAATTACGAAGGTACATACAATAGGCGCGCCTTGCATGAACTTCGATCCAAATCAATATGGGTTGGTGATCACAAACTTGGGCTATGTGTCGATAAATCCTAAACATAGGTACTTAGTTGCCCGGGAATTAAACCAAGGAGCCGAGTGTTCGGTGGCCGCACCGAGGTGCTAACGACATAGTACCTTACAAATAAACAAAGAATCAAGGTCCGAATAGGTATTCCGTGTTTTGTTCCTGTCATGTAAACGTCATTTCAAATTAGTGTAAAAGATACAAAACACGGAATAACTATTCGGACATTATTCTTTGTTTATTTGTAAGGCACTGTTTATTTGTATGAAGCATAAACACTTTGTACGGGGTGATATTTACAAATTAACTGAGAATAAGCTCCGAATAGTTACTCCGTGTTTTGTCCCTGTCATGTAAACTTATTTTGTTTTAGATTAGAGTAAAAGAGTCAAAACACAGAATAACTATTCCAAGCTTATTCTTTGTTTATTTGTAAGGCCCTATGAATTTACATTGTATAATTTAAGGCCTTTGTGGCATCTGTACTAAATGACAAATAAATTAAAATATATGCATTCGATTGGTTTTTCGTACGAGGCCCACATTACACAGTAATACTTATAGTTACTTATTCTATAATACTAATTTACTTTGTTATTAAAATGGTTTTATTATATCCGCAGTATTAAGAAAGAAATGCGCAAAATAGCCAAACACGACACGGGCGGCATCGACTTGCTCTCAGTCGCACAAGCGTACGTCTATTTCGAGAAACTAATACTCGCGAATCTCATTAACAAGGACAACAGGAAGCTGTGCGCGGGTGCATGTCTGATGCTCTCGGCCAAGCTGAACGATGTCAAAGGGGAAATGCTGAAAGCTTTAATCGAGGTAAAGAACTGGATAATTTTGTAGAACATTGTTTCGCCATTTATTTGCAATATATAATTACTTTGGTTTCAGTTTAGACTCAGACTTACATTATCTTCGAGATAGATCTAAATACAAATATCCGCAGATATTTTGACGGAAATTGGCCTTTTTAAAATTAAACATATATTTTTTACGAGATTTACTCAAATATATATTTTTTCCTTTTGATTACTGAACTACTCTATTATCAATTAAGATTCTGCTATTTAAAATTGTACTAAACATGAATGTTATCGTTGACTTACAAACATAACCAGATGGTATTTCAACAACTTCCTTCTCCACCAGCGCATCGAAACCACGTTCCGCGTGAACCGCAAAGACCTAATGCGCTTCGAGTTCGCCGTGCTCGTCGCGCTCGAGTTCGGTCTGCACGTGCCGCCGCACGAGGTGTTCCCGCACTACCAGCGGCTGCTGCACGACTCGTGACCCTGGCGCCGCCTCGCTCTCGAGCCGTGCGCGCGCTGCCACCGCCGCCGCGCGAGCATCGTCGACAACCTGCGTCCAGCCGCCTGGATGTAGACTTATTGAAGCTAGAGCGGTTGTTGCTTGAGGAAGACTACAAGTGTTACAATCTGCGTCCTGCCGCCTGGATGTAGCGAGGTGGTTGAGTTAGAATAACTTATACTGGTAGAACTGGTGATTGGAGAAAACTAACAGAAATTAAAGGGAGTGCCTGGTGCTTGAGTGTAGACCAACTAGACTGGAGTGCTGGTACAAGTTTCTTCATTGTTCAATCGAGTTAATTACAATTTGAATAGGAGCAGTGCCATCTGGTGACTTTCCAGTGTTACCTACTTGTTACTCGCGCACCGTAGAACCTGGTGCCAGTGCTGAACTGCTGAGGAACTGACTGGTATATCTCTTACTGTGAGAACGTTCCCACACTGCCACCGAGAGCTGTGCGCGCGCTGCCACCGCCGCCGCGCGAGCATCGTCGACAACCTGCGTCCTGCCGCCTAGATGTTGACTAATTGAAGCGGGAGGGGTTAGTGCTTGGGTGTAATATATAACAAAACTGGAGGAAGTGCATGGGTGCAGAATAACAGAATCTGGAGGGAGTGCCTGGTGCTTGAGCATAGACTAACTAGACTGGAGTGGTAAGTACAAGTGTGTTCAATGTTCAATTGATTTAATTACAATTTGTTAAGGAGCCAGTGCCACCTGGTGACTTACTATACGCACCAGACGTTCGCCGTAGTGCCTGGTGCCGGTGCTGAACTAAGGACATGGCTGGTTTATCTCTAACTGTAAGAACGTTCCTACACTGCCACCGGTTGAGTTAACTACAGGTTGTGTGGGATCAAAACAACGACAGCTACTAGCTGTTCCAGTTCCGAGTTCGTCACGAGATAACGCTGCTGCTACGACGATCCCATATAGTATATAGTTTACTTTAACGCAATCGAATAGTGAAGAAACATCGCGCGTAGCATTCAGTTTATAATTAGCAAGCACGAATTGTCAAAATGAGTTTATTTAATCTAATACATTTAATAAATGTTCAAAAATGTGAGCAACTTTAATCTTAGATGATGAAAACTTAATGCTCAAAGCTAGCACGTACTAGTAGCTCTACGGTAAGTAAATAGTTAAGTGTTTCTTCTCACATATGACTGCTAATAAAGCGCAATTACGACAATTTAACCTCGTTTGTTGTCAATACCGACACAATAGAATTTGAATTGTTCAGGGCACTGATCAGTGCTCACCGCAGATAAGAGGTTAAGGGCCGGACTCCTGAATATTCATACTTTGCTTTTATGTTCTGTTAAAACCTTAAGAAGTCTTGTTAACCCCTCTAGAAAGTGACGCTCATGCTAGAAGTTGGAGCACGATAGTAGTCTCAATGTGAATGGAAGCTATGTTTACCGACATTTCAATTTTAATAGTGAAGAACAGATTTTCCCTTTACTTCTTGTTTAGAGATCAATCATTTTTACTTAAGTAGTAATTATATTCACAAGCAGAGGAACCCCAAATCCTAATATTACTTACGATTCTTACGATAACTTAATATTTTCTCTTAAGGTTATATCCTCAATTAGGTAATTTACTTTGAATTATTAAGCTCCTGCTAGTCACAAGGCGATAATGCTCAAATTACAATTATCGGGGAGTGTACTGTATAAAAAAATGCCTATTATAAAGTACCAAAATATAATAATATAGTATTTACAGCAAAATTGTTATGGTTATCCTAGTATGCCCCTGCATTATTTAATAATTAAAAATACGTATTATTATTATATTATAGATTTATGAGATATGGTATTGATTGCATCTGTATTTAAAATGCGTCCACTGTTTATTCTAAATCGTAGTCTGAAGTTTAAAACTGTTGTCTTCTTTTGTCTTTATTAACAAAAATGAGACGAGACGAGCATCATTTTGAACCAGGTTAACTATGTGTTGTAATAACACAAGTTTATTTAAATTTGTCGTATTTTCTGGTGAGCAATGAAGGTGCCTAACTTAAGTTTTAAACTAGATATATTAGGTATTGAATACCATCGCATGTTGTCCCACCTTGCCATATAAATTATTTTTATTGTTGTTATTAATTTCCAATGTATTTAAAAGAAAAAAAAATGTTTTTATATTAAAATCGACCAAATAAGACATAAAAGTACCTACTCGAGGAGCGTATTTTTTTTTAACTGTACTTAATGTATTCTTGCCCACTTGTGTTTACATTAATTTTGTCAAATATTAATTAATTAGCTCATGTTAGAAGAAAAAAATCTAAATTGTTATTACACATTATTTTTATGCTTTAAAGTTAATAAAATTATGTTAAGTAAACTTAATAACACTGTAAATAAGGTTATTTAATCAATTGAATGGAAGTTAAAAATAAAGCTGTTATAAAAAGGTAACATAAACTGTGATATGTATAAAGTAGGTAATTATTTAGTCCAATATTCTTAATGGACTCTGGATTAGACAAGTGAATGAACAATACCAAATATAATGCATTTCTGTTTGTTTTACTAAATGAAAACTAAAACTGTAAATTCAAAAAAATATTTAAAATAATATTATAATTTATTTGGTTTTTGTATTTTAATTTATATTATAATTCTTAATAAGAATTCGGATTGTTTGATAATTTTAATAACTGTTTTAATTTGATGTAATAAAAGTACCTACTTACATATTTGTTGTTACTAAATATATTTTTTATATATAACTACGTTTGGTTTTATTACACGAAGTTATGAACAACCATTCAAAAATATAAAAGGCTTGAAGAGGCGATACTGAAAGGTGAAAAGGAGACAACTTTAAATGGTTTAAGTGTGAAGAAAGCTAGATTTAGTTAGGATACAATTATTAAGGTTGCTGATCATGCAGAGACATCTCAAGTGTTTTTTATATATTTTAGCGTTTTATTAACGCTTAAATATACTTAAGTAAAATTTAAACACTGAAAAAAGACGACAACCTCAGGCGGGAATCGAACCACGCACCTTCCGCATTCCGGGCGGCTGCCTTAACCACTTGGCTACCGAGGTCTGGCTTTCACCCGTCGAAATTTTTCAGTGCTTGATGCTTATGTTTTTTAGTCAACATTGCTTCATCAATCTTAGAAGTTTTCACCTCTGAGATCCGAAAGAAATATTTTTACAAATATTTGAACATTCGGTTAAGGTGAAGCTGCGTTATAGATAAGTGTTTTTTATATATTTTAGCGTTTTATTAACGCTTAAATATACTTAAGTAAAATTTAAACACTGAAAAAAGACGACAACCTCAGGCGGGAATCGAACCACGCACCTTCCGCATTCCGGGCGGCTGCCTTAACCACTTGGCTACCGAGGTCTGGCTTTCACCCGTCGAAATTTTTCAGTGCTTGATGCTTATGTTTTTTAGTCAACATTGCTTCATCAATCTTAGAAGTTTTCACCTCTGAGATCCGAAAGAAATATTTTTACAAATATTTGAACATTCGGTTAAGGTGAAGCTGCGTTATAGATAAGTGTTTTTTATATATTTTAGCGTTTTATTAACGCTTAAATATACTTAAGTAAAATTTAAACACTGAAAAAAGACGACAACCTCAGGCGGGAATCGAACCACGCACCTTCCGCATTCCGGGCGGCTGCCTTAACCACTTGGCTACCGAGGTCTGGCTTTCACCCGTCGAAATTTTTCAGTGCTTGATGCTTATGTTTTTTAGTCAACATTGCTTCATCAATCTTAGAAGTTTTCACCTCTGAGATCCGAAAGAAATATTTTTACAAATATTTGAACATTCGGTTAAGGTGAAGCTGCGTTATAGATAAGTGTTTTTTATATATTTTAGCGTTTTATTAACGCTTAAATATACTTAAGTAAAATTTAATTTTTATAGATAAGTGTTTTTTATATATTTTAGCGTTTTATTAACGCTTAAATATACTTAAGTAAAATTAAATTTTTTTATTTTACTTAAATATACTTAAGTAAAATTAAATTTTACTTAAGTATATTTAAGCGTTAATAAAACGCTAAAATATATAAAAAACACTTATCTATAACGCAGCTTCACCTTAACCGAATGTTCAAATATTTGTAAAAATATTTCTTTCGGATCTCAGAGGTGAAAACTTCTAAGATTGATGAAGCAATGTTGACTAAAAAACATAAGCATCAAGCACTGAAAAATTTCGACGGGTGAAAGCCAGACCTCGGTAGCCAAGTGGTTAAGGCAGCCGCCCGGAATGCGGAAGGTGCGTGGTTCGATTCCCGCCTGAGGTTGTCGTCTTTTTTCAGTGTTTAAATTTTACTTAAGTATATTTAAGCGTTAATAAAACGCTAAAATATATAAAAAACACTTATCTATAACGCAGCTTCACCTTAACCGAATGTTCAAATATTTGTAAAAATATTTCTTTCGGATCTCAGAGGTGAAAACTTCTAAGATTGATGAAGCAATGTTGACTAAAAAACATAAGCATCAAGCACTGAAAAATTTCGACGGGTGAAAGCCAGACCTCGGTAGCCAAGTGGTTAAGGCAGCCGCCCGGAATGCGGAAGGTGCGTGGTTCGATTCCCGCCTGAGGTTGTCGTCTTTTTTCAGTGTTTAAATTTTACTAGAGACATCTCAGTTGGTGCTCGCTAACATTTAATAAATGCTCTAGAATGTTAGAGATTCTTCTTGTCTTTCAAATAAAGATTCAATTCGTTTGCCTTAATTTTTTACATAAGTCTGTTAAATTGCCAACCTTTTTTTCTAAAGGAACACTCCAATACAATCCGCCATGAGCTCTGAGTACTGAGTACTCGGAGGCTATGAGCGTTTGAAATCTGTGATCTGCCATCTGTCATCTGCCGTTTGTCATAATATGTTGTGTCAAGTTGTGTAAAAAATTATCACAAATTATTTATCCCCGGGATTATGTGAGTTTTTTACTAATATTGCTTAGGAATATGTTTACAATGCGTTTAAAAATATAAAATGTATAGGTGATCACTTTAAATTTTGAAACATACGTAATTTAATGAAGCAGTGTCAAAAAAAAATTTTTTTTTAATTTATTTTTAATTTATTGAATCTATAAACCCAAACATCACTCTAACAGATGTAAAGTATAACTCATCCGCTTCAATAAAAATACCACATAAACGCCATTCCCGCCGACGCAAAGTCATAAATAACGTTTTTTGTAAACAATACCCAACGCGCCATTAGTATCGAATGACATGGCCGCTTAGGAGGGCCCGCTGGGGTGCGTGCTGGCCATTGAGAAATACGGAGAGGCTCTTGCTGTATCCCTCGATATCTGAAAGGCCTTTGACAGGGTTTGCCACACGAGCCTTATAAGCAAGCTCCCATCATTTGGTGTTCCTGCTAGCTTTTGCGCTTGGATATTTGATTTCCTGAAGGGAAGATCGATACGCGTTGTCCTCGACGGCTACTCATCTGATCTATCTGGCTATCGATGCCAGTGTGCCTCAGGGATTAGTTCTATCCGCAACCCTATTCCTGCTTCATATAAATGACCTGCTTGTGCCCGGTACCTTTGGGTACGCAGACGACAGCACCGTTACGGATGGATACATGTCGAGTGCAAAAGCTGGCAGAGAAGATGTCGACTCTTGTCGAGAGGCAATGGTTAGCCGTTTGAACGAAGCCCTCCAAGCAGTCTCCGATGGGGGCGATGCCAATTTAGTCACGTTCAATGCTGCCAAAACAGGCTTGTTTGTTCTCCGCTAAGCGGAGCCCATTTCACCTGGCTCCGACTTTCCGGAATGTCACTGTAATTATGACTGACAGCCTACAGCTCCTAGGTGTAGAGCTCTCGTCCAACATCAATTTCGGGCAGTACATCGAGTCCAAAGCAAAGACTGCAGCAAAAAAAACTTGGGGTTCTCTCTAAGGTCAGGCGGTACTTCACGCCAGAACAGCTGCTCCAACTTTATCAGGCACAAGTTCGATCATGTATGGAGTACTGCTGCCACCTTTGGGATGGATCAGCCAAATACCATCTGGCTGCTTTGGACTCGATTGAAAAACGAGGTAAGAGACTTATTGGTGACCCTGCCCTGATAGACGCCAAGCTGCAAAGTCTAGAACATCTGCGTAGGGTGGCTTGTCTGTCGGTCTTCTACAGGATTCATTTCGGGGAGTGCGCGAAGGAGTTGCACGACCTAATCCCACCATCCACTTTCCGCTATCGAAGCACGAGGCGCGAGTTCCATCCCTATGTTGTAGATATGCCACCTTGTCGCACGAGCCGATTCGGTTCAACTTTCTTAGTGCGCACAGCTAGGGCATGGAACGCGCTGCCTGAGTGTGTTCCCTAAAAGGTATAATCTAGACCTCTTTAAGGCCAGAGTGAATAGGCTATTTCTAGGCAGACATGTTCCATCCTCGACCGCACCGTCACTTAACATCACGTGTGGTGTGGTCAATTACTCAATACTTACGCACGTCCACTTACGAACGCTTATCCATTTGGATATATATATATTATACTATTGTCTGTCTACAAGAAGGTAATTTGATAAATCTAGTTCATACTAAACGCAACAACTAACGCCGGAACTCGCAACCGGACGTTGTGTGATACGTGTCATAGTAATAAAAGTGTTTTGCTTCATACACAGTTGCGTATACATGGCGATAACTATTCCAAAGAAAATAAAACATTTTAATTAAACTAGCATGGGTCTGCTTTTACTAAAAAGAACTAAAATATTGGCCTTTAATATGTAACCAATGTAGGTAGATAATATTATATTAGATAATATGTTAAGAAGTTCAGCGACTGTTACTTGTAAAAACTTGCATATTCCATATTCAGTACAACAACAGAGAGATCGAGATCAATTAATCGAGATTTATTATTAACTATTTTGTGATCGTCATTGTAGAAGTTAAGATACGTTATTAATGTATAATTTTATTTATATTACATTATATATTTGAATAGTTATATAACACAAGAGCATTTTCAACTTTTCTTTTTATTTTTACCACTCCGAATGGGGAGTTTTTAAAATAAAATAAGTGAGAATTGATTGGTTTATTGTGGTGTGATGTCAAAAAAGTAAAGTTGGCTGGAATCACTTTTTTGATTGGCCAACTTTACTTTTTTGACATCCACTCCAATGAATTAATTAATTAACCTATCAATTCTCACTTTTTTTCGAAAACTGTTAATTCGTGGTTGAAACTCGGCCGCAATGCAAATCTCCATAGTTAGATCTATCTTCATATTTTTTGTCGAGTTTTGGGAATATGGTACAAATGTAGCGGCGGGGGTCCACCGCAACCAGCAAAATTTTGAAAGTGGTCTATGAGGAAAAAAAGTCTGGGAACCTTTGGTTTAAACACTTAAAATTTCAAACTTAAATCACCTAAAATAATTAAGTACTTATATAAATTTGAGCATACCTATATGATTTTTTTTTTTTGAAGCTTATTAAATTAGGGTACCTACATTCATTCATTCATTCATTGCCATGCCGCCGTGTGTGCAGAAACAATGAATGATTATTGTTCATAATGTATGTGCTATTATCTATCCATCAATACCATGCATGCACATAATTGCAATTTTACGACACACTCATATCGATATGGTTCACTGAAATTGCTACAATCGTTAATACTACATGTCCTAATATGAATCGGGCATCCGCTCTATATTTCCAATAAAACTGACGGCGTATGTATTTTTCTTTTCATTCGCGAGTTAATTTAAGTCAGAATAATATTCATTTGTTATTAATTATTATCAAAAATGAATTTAAAGGTAAAACAAAAATTACAAGATTCTTGATTTTTCGAAGTGACTAATAAAAAAAATGATTGTTAAATTGAGTGTACAATTTTGATTCTATTTATATTCAGGTTATAGTGTTATTTTCGGTGCTTTGTTTTCTGGGAGTCAACGGGGCAAATGAAGAAAGCACTACCACCCAGGCACCCACCACTCTGAAGCCAGTGCCAGCTAAGGATTCTGACAAAGCGACCTCTAAGCCCGACCTTAAACGGGAATTCGCTGATATTTGGCGTATCTGGAAGCCAGAAAAGCTGTTGAAATTAGGTTAGTATACCTGTTGTAATCTCAGACTAACTAATAAGTTCTAACAGACTTAAATAGCTAGTGCTACTTTTATTCAACATTCGATGACGTTAACTTGCCTCGTCGGTATTGACCAACGAGGCAAGTTAACGTCCGTCGTGGAATTGTCCACCAAGAGTCGCTGCGCTGCTGCATAATCTGTTTAAAAGTGCAGAGTGCCGAGTGTGAGTTTTGCTTACTATTCGTATTCATTCGATTATATTTACGAAAATGAAAATTAGTATGACATTGAAGCAGCGCCAGCGCCTCCTAGCTACATACGAGAAGAGTTAAATTTTGCCAGCATGCTGAATATAATTATGCCATATTCAGGGTGCCTAGTGCGAGTTTCATTTACCATTCGATCACGTTAACGAAAACGAGAATTTGTATGGCAAAATGTTGTATGTGTGAGAGTGTTTCGGTTGTTTACCAGTATAATATGTTGAACATGTATATCAAAGATATTAGGCGAAATAGTAATGGATAGTTTTATTAGTGTCCGACCGAAACTGGTTTTTACAACCGAAACTGAAACCGAAACCGAATTTCGGCAACAGTCTCAGTTTCGCCCGAAACCGAAACTTCTTTACAAGGATCATGTTTTGAGGGAAAAATAAAGAAAACGTTATTATAATCATTCAGTTTTATTTTTTTTATCTTTAAATCACACAGCTATGCAGTCTTCGACATTTTCTATTATGAATTTTATTGCACTCGATTTTAGTTTGGGGGTAGGAAATAAATAAATAAAATTTTAAATCGAAAAACAGATATGAAATAAAATTTTATTATACGGATACCTAGGCAGGTACCTATGTAAGTACATACTCATTTAATTATAAGTGTGTTAATTTTACAAAAAAATACAATTAGGTAAGTAGGGGTTGCAGTCCCGGTACTGTGGAGAAAACGGGATTCCCGGTACTGCGCTAACTCTGGAAAAAACCGGGAAATTCGGTACTTTTCGGTACTGAATTTTTTTTTAATGTATCGTAAATAAAATAAAAAAAAACAACGTTCGTATTATTGGTAATTCGTTTTAATCAACAATTATTGTTCATCTGACTTAACTAAAAATTAAATCTAAATAGAACACAAAAACATAACATGAAACGTGATCAATAAGTAATCAAATTACTTTTAACTTATATCATAATAATAACTAACTAACTAACTAACATCATAATAACTAAAGCAAGGAATCTGAGTATCTGACACATTCAGTGCTTATAACCAAGCGAGCGAAGTAACGATAAAATCTTAGGTAAATGAATAACTTAACGGCCGAGATGCCCCTGTTGACAGCAGTATGGGAAACGGGCCAAGTGCCCGAGAGCTGGAAAGAAGGCATCATCATCAAACTGCCGAAGAAGGGCGACCTGTCTCGATGCTCCAACTGGAGGTCGTAGTTTCGGCAGGTTTGCTGTCGAAACCGAAACTAAACCGAACCCCGTTTTTTGTCGAAACTCGACCGAAACCAAAAACGAACTTTCGATCGGACACTAAATTTTATTCTAGACTAACGTATTAATTAATATCCGCACCGAATTTGATTTGCTCATAATTATTAAAGAGTTACTTTGTCCGACTTGTTCTTTATGATGTTTTTATTGATCGTCATGTCAGAATGCTTCTTTATCCATATTACTTTCCGGATATTTTTAATAACAAAATTTAATGTATAATGTATAAATAATCTTATTTAATTTAATCGCCTATGTGGTGTAATGGTAAAAACCACCAACCGGTTTAGACCCAGTGGTCCCGGGTTTGATTCCCGTTACCTGGTATTGTGTACTCGGTTTGGTTGGTGGTAGGGCTTGTTTGTCCGCCTGGCTAGCTACCACCATATTATCTAAATATGTCGCCATAACATCAATGTTTGTAGCATTGTTGTCATCCGGCAGCTATAGATAAGATAGCCAGTGCCTTAGTAGTTGAGGATTCCGGGTGAAGAACGCTTCCACTTTCGGCCTTATCATCACTTAACATCAGGTGAGATGAATACCAAGTGCTTATCCGTAAGATATATAAAAACAAAATCTAAATTACAGGAAAATACCCTTCAAAGACGCATGATGGATTTTATAATATATTAGCCATCACAGTGCCTAGTGCTAGTTTCATTCGCTATTCGATAACGTTAACGAAAACGAGAATTTTGTATGGAAAAAAATTAACTCTTCTCGTAAGCCGCCAGGAGGCGCTGCTTCAATACCATACTTAATTTTAATCGAATGAAAACGGATAGTAAACAAAATTCACACTAGGCACTCTATATCATCTTACTTTTGAATTTGAATAAATGTACATATTTATCTACCCTTAAAACGATAAGAATAAAGAATAAGAAACATTTATTGACCTGCATAAAAACAGATGAGAAAAAATAAAATAAAAATAAAAATAACAAAAACATCTTAAAACAACTAACACAATCACAAACAATAAAAATAACTACGATGTGCAAAACAAACGGGTAGTTCGGGTCTCATCAGCAATACTTTTGTGGCCACACACAGAATGCCACAGAAGCGTTGGTTTTTATTAAAAGATTTATTTGTTAAATGATTATATTTCTGATTTCAGGTAATCTTCTAAGTGAGTTAACACGCTCTTCCGATTCGCTAGAAAGCGATGTGGATAATTACCCTACGATTCAAGAACGAATAGGCAACCACAATAACAAACACAAACTGAAAAATAAAATAAAACTTCTTATTAAAATACATCAGTTTGAATCTTAGTAGTTGTTAGTTTTATTTAATCATTCAGCCTTTAATCGTCCCAAAGCATGGCTTAGGCCTTGACGGGGACAGCTGTTTGGGCAGTAGGGGTGTCGAGCAGTTTCGTAGGTCGGCATTATCCTTTGTTCTCATAATATTACATTAGCAAAATATTACATTCGCAAACGATTATATTCTCAAAACATGACATAACGCACAATCACAGACAAAGTGGTTTCTGATTTAACGAAATAATAATAATTTTTCTGTGAACAATGCAGTTGGTTACATAATTAGATGGCGAGAAATAAATTCGTAAATGTCAGTTCATCAAAGTTTACAAAGTCATCTAAAGTAAGATTGCCACAACATACTCTACAAAACTTCTTTTTATACGATGACTATGATTATGAATCGGATAATAGAATCATAATGCTTTCGGTTCTACCCGCTAAAAAGCTATGCGAGTTATTCTAGTCAATTGATGTTGTATACGGTGATGGCACTTTCAAGATAACACCGTTGCTATTCTATCAGTTATATACTTTGCACATAGATATTGCACGAGACAACAATACTATTAATTTTGTACCTATTGTCTATGGTTTATTACCGAATAAAAAGGATTATTTTCTGTACTTAAAAATCTATTTCATATGAACTGTAATTCAAATGTGATTACGAAATTGCGGCCATACAAGCCATGCGTGAGGTATGTATATCAAGAGATAAAAATAAAAGGCTGCTATTACCATTTTTTAAATGCGGTGCATAGAATGACCAATAAATTAAATTTCAACGAATCTCATTCAGATCGCAAGATAACACATATCTGCACAATTTTGGCTCTGCTACCACCTATTCTAATTCCAGAAGCATATATTGCTATTCATGAAATGGCATCAGCGACGGAAGCTTCAAAGAAATTTCCGAACTATATTAACAACAAGTGGATACGAACTATTACTCAAGATATATTTAGCTGTTATGGTGAAAAGAACGGCACTACAAACGCATTTGAAGGATGGCACAGAGGAATAAATTCCCGAATTCCATCTAAACCAACCATTTTCCAGTTTTTAGCGTCATTAAAATCAGAAACTCAAATTCAAAATAAAAGATTGTTAAGAAATGCTTTTCACTGCCTTAATAAAAAAAGATCTTTAAAATATAATTGACAAAGATAAAAAAAAATAAGACTGTTTATCAAACAAAATCACATTAATAGAATGCTTAAGTAAGTTAGTTTCGTTAAATCACATGCCATAAATTATTTAATAAGTAAAATATTAATTTTGTTTACTTTTTATTAAAATAAATTATTTTTCACTGTGTTTGATTGTACTTTTAATATTTTGATAATATAATCATTTGCGAATATAATATTTTGCTAATGTAATATTATGAGAACAAAGGGGCATTATCATACCCTGTGATCAACCACACACACTTCCCGATTCGTAGCAACAAACCGGTCGTAAGGGTTCGGATGAGAATTATGCTTGTAATAAAAGGATTCGGGCCTACCTACATAAACATAATAATTATACTGAAAATAGCGGAGAGAAACAGAGTTGTCTTTCCTTTTAATAATTACCCACAGACCATAAAGCCCGGTCTGTGTAATTACCTTATGTTGTGCTGATGCTCGTATCTGTATGCTGGGTGACTAGTGTGAGTTGTTTTTACTATCCGTATTCATTCGTTAACGTTTACGAAAACGAAAATTAAGTATGGCCATATGAATAAACAATAACACAGTAGAACGGAAACTCCCGCTCCGGACGGACTCAAGGTCGCGATATGAGAGTACCTACCTGCCCCCCGACCGCCTAACCGATCGCTTTGGCTACGTGTATAGTTTATGACGTCATCTTGTCATTTCGTACCGCCTATGGAAGCAATATCGAAAGCTATTGGCTATAGCTATAAATATATGCATTTACCTATTAGCTAGATGACAAGATGACGTCATAAACTATACACGTAGCCAAAGCAATCGGTTAGGCGGTCGGGCCCCTGTTAGACAGTATGCTCAGTCGGGCTGTCACGGCCGGCGTCACAGCACGCGCGTTTACCTTTTGTGCGTTCCGTACTTTATATTACGAGGGCGGGTAAATTAGTCCATGACCTTTTGAATGAAACAGAGGTTTTTGAATAAAAACCATTTTATTTTTCAACGTAGTCAGTCTCCTTTGAGCTCTATACACTTCGTCCAACATTTCTCCAATTTTTATATCCCTTCCAAAATTAAGATTTCTTGAGGTTATCAAAATAGGTATTTGTTTGTGAGATGATTTCATCGTTGGAGTCAAATCTCTTTCTGACGAGCCATTTCTTAAGGTTTGGAAACAAGAAATAGTCACTCGGGGCTAAATCCGGAACATAGGGCGGATGACAGAGCAATTCGTAGTAATTCATGGATTTTTGCCATGGAAACTGCACATGTATGCACCCTTGTATTGTCCTGGTGAAAAAGAACTTTTTCCTTGGCCAAATGAGGTCGTTTGTTTTTCAAATCCTCATTAAATCGACCCACTAAGTTGGCATAATATTCGCCATTCATTGTTTTACCCTTTTGAAGATAGTCAATGTGGATTATACCGCGTGCATCCCAAAACACGGTCGCCATGACTTTTTTGGCTGACAAACCCACCTTGGCCTTCTTTGGCGGCGATTCACCCCGAGAAACTCACTGTTTTCACTGCTGTTTGGTCTCTAGTGTGTTGTAGTGGATCCAAGTTTCGTCCACGGTTACAAAACGGCGCAAAAACTCGTTCATATTGCGGTTAAACAACGCCAAACACTCCTGCGAAGTTGTCACACGATTGTGTTTGTGGTCGATTGTGAGCAAACGCGGCACCCATCTTGCGGAAAGCTTTCTCATACCCAAGTGATCACTCTAAATTGAAACCACTAAGCCATGTGATATGCCTATGGCCAACACCATATCGTGATTTTTTTCAATTGTTTCGGGTATAGAGACCACAACTGGGCGTCCAGAACGTTCGGCATCTTCCGTGCTTGTACGCCACAACGAAATTCAGTAGACCACTTTTTTACCATTGAAATTGATGGTGCAGAGTTCCTTTAGTATTTGTCAAGCTTAGCCTTGATTTGAGTAATAAGTAAGAAGTTTTTTTTTTCCGCAAAAAATAATGCTCTAAGAGCACACGAAATTATTTTTTTTCCATTTTCTCCTCAAATCATGCGGTAGGTAGTCTGCTTTAAATGGCTGTCAAACACAAACTAAATAACGCAGTTTGTTAGAGAGGTAGGAAATACAAAAGGTCACGGACTAATTGACCTGCCCGGTATATTTCCGTCTTCCGTATTTTATATTTGTAGACAAGTAAGTAATACTTAATTAAATGGCTTAATTTAGTATGGTACTTACTATAACTTATTATTTATACTTAAGTATCTATGTAGGTAAGTACGTAACATAATAATTTATAAATCTCATATTTTGTATTGTCGAAGCCGGAGATCTCCGCCGAGATAGAAGATTTCTATTTCATAAACTATTGATCATCATGAAATTTTGTACACATATTCTCAAGAGTTAATCAAAGACATAGGATACTTTAACTAATATAAAATGTTTGTTTGTTTGTTCGTTAGATACGCTTTCACGCGTTAATTAGTTTTGTTTTCATAGAAACTGGCAAAGTGGTACGAAGTCCGCCGGGTCAGCTATTTAATAATTTAAGTAAGTATAAGAGGTAACTAATCGATAAATTCAAGTCAGTGAAGTCTTGTTTCGACTATCTGTAGTAATTAACTTTACTCCATTTATACAAATTTACTCTATGATTATGACTATAGTACTTACTTTCCTCTATGGTTATGACGTAGGTAGTATGTCATACTTACCTCAAGTTTTTCAGTAAAGTCAAAACTAGACACTGGCTAAATCGTAGCGAGAGCCATTTTACAAGAAATTGAATTGATGTAAGATTTTTTAATTTATTGTTTTTTATAACTATTGTGCGTTATTGTAGTGTAACTACTTACATTGTGAAATTTATAAAGGCTATTAGAGTAAGCGGATACAAATAAAAAAATGTATTTTGTCGATTCTCAAAGAACAGTGACCCGTCGCGATAGTTCCCTGCTTTTGAGAAAGCATACAGGGGATGAGAAGGCTGAGTACGACACGCTTTCACTGGCCTATACTCCCTTTAACATTCCACTAACTAGCGATTCGGGGGTTTCGTTCACCGTGCGACCCAAAGGTTCGGTGCAAAAGGAACTCGTTACCATGATGTTCGAATCCATGTTAGACAGTATTGTGGAGTCGTGGGATGTCATTGTCCCGCTAAAATCTGAAGATAACACACCTCACACGAAAGGTCCTAGTGACCACACTATCACCAGTAGAAGGAAAAAGAGCATTATGGGAGAAAAAATAGGGAAGCAACCTAAAACAAGTAAAAGATCAAAATTAGAACTATCCGACAGTGGGCAGGTAAATAAGTTTTTATTAATTAGCCGGTATAATAATATAGTCAGGTTCTTGGCATAGTTCAGGATCAGGACCTTTCTATTGAAGTCAGGTTGTCGCTACAATTGATGGGTAGGTATTGGCTTAATCAACACAAACACGGGCTATGCATTAAAATATCTGAAACTTTGTCCGACCGGGGAATTAACACAGAACCTCAGGATTTTGGGCAGAGTGCTTTGCTTCTCTGCCATCAAAGCATTAGGCACTTTGCAGACGGCGGGGCAAGGGTAGTCTTTTTGACCGCGAAGCAATAAAGACCGCGTCTGTCCGTCGATGCCCGCGGCAGCCCTCGCCGCGAACACAAAGCACACGAGGGAAGGAGGCAGTTAGTTCCATAGCTACCTGAGCTAGCCGCCTCGCGCCACCCCGTGCCGCCGCCGGCCGGCGCCGCCGCCGCCGTCTGCGTTACTGCATACAAACTGGTTTGTGTGATCCATGGCTGGCAGCCACACCTTAGGCGCTTTGCAGACGGCGGGGCGGGCCGGGCCAGTCAATTTGACCGCGAACGATAGCGCAAAGGGAATCCTATACTACCAACGCACACAGAGGGCAAAAAGACCATGTCCGTGGCTGCGGCGCGGCGCGGGGCGGCTAGCTCAGTCAAACCTATCTATGGAACTAACTGCTTCCGTCCCTCGTGTGCTTTGTGGTCAGCCGCGGGCACCGACGACGGACAGAACGCGGTCTTTATTGCTTTGCGGTGAAAAAGACAGCCCCGCCCCGCCATCTGCAAAGCGCCCTATTGTCAAATAGTTAAAAACCGGCCAAGTGCGTGTCATATACTTAAATGTAGATACTACCGGTTTCACACACCTGACAACGTTGTCAGCAGTAAGCATTTAAGCAGTTCCCAATGAGGAATTTGTACTGCGCCAAGTACATTTTATAAGTTGGTCGACTGTTACTCTTAAGCTTATAAAGCCTACTTAGCTGTGATAGTTTTCCTTTTAACTTCGTCATATATACAACTACCGTGAATTTTTTCCCGTTCCTAAAAAAACCATTTGGCTGGCAAGGGGGACACTTGATTCTAACAAAATTTTGCACTTTAAAGCTTAATAGTTCACAAACGGATGCTACAATCAAAAATTATTTTCACAAACCCGCAATATTTTTGAAATTGCTATCCAACGACACACCACACTGTGGGGTAGACAAGAAATAAAAATTACATCCCCACTTCAGGTGTAGGGGGCAAACCAAAAAAAAAAAAAACAATTTTACTTCACCACTTCGTCGGCGTCATTAATATGTATATCCATGCCAAGTTACAGCTTTCTAGTACTAAGAGTCTATGAGCTAGGCTGGGAGCAGACAGACAGACAGGCTGACATGGCAACTATAAGGGTTCCTTGTTGACTATGGAACCCTAATAAAAAATGTACCTACACCAGTAGTTTAGCAAGGCTTTTATCATGGATAGGTATATAACAGACTTTTTTGTGGATAGGTGAATTTATTAGACTGTTGTTGTGGATAGTTTGATCCAATAGACTTTTTTATTCGTAGCTCGGACCCAATATTCTTTTATTATGTGTAGGTTAATTTAATACACTTTTATTACGGATAGGTTGATCCAATACATCTGCGATGGTGGTCATCGCCGGACGAGCGCGCTATCGTAAGGTTCCGGAACGGCAACATCTATGAAGGCAGCATTTCCTTGAAATGCATGCACGGCGCGGGCCGCTTCAAATGGGCTGATGGGACTGTGTATTTGGTAAAGTCATAATTACCTATCAGTTTTCTTCTTCTTTCTTAACCGTTATCCACCCAATGCTGAGAAGAGACCTACTCTTCCAATTACTGTTGCCAGGCCCAGTATGTCAAATTTCGGGACGGAAGGTAAAAATAATCGGGATTTGGGATTTCAAATCGAGACAGCTACAATTGCTAAAAAAAAGCAGGTTTTTGTGAATCGTCATTTATTTACGAAACTAAAACTAGACATAATAAAACTAAACTTATAGTAAACTTCTACATATTAAAAACAATATGTTTTCTCAATTCATTTTTGATATCAAAATTATCGATCTAATTACATACTAAGGAGATTAGTGAAAAATCGGGACATTTAGCGTCCCGATCAAGGGTAAATCGGGACCTGTCACCGATCCCTGAAAATCGGGACTTCCCGCGCAAATTGGGACACTTGGTAACGCTACTTCCAATGCACGCCATTCCTTCCAGTTTAAGGCGCTGTGCCCACCTAAGCAACTTGACAGAAACGTGATTGTCCACTGGCATGTAACATGACTCTTGCATGACATTCAATGAACCCACCAGGGTGACATGCCAGATACATGTCAGAGTAAAAAGGCACTAGAGACAATGTCGTCGTCTGATGAAGATCAAGATGCTCTTGCTTATCTACTAAATATTCAAAACGGACAAAGATGCTTGTGGGTGCTGGTGGCACATACGTTGTTATCAAGTTATGAAGGAATTAAATAGATACCCAGATAGGTTTAAGACGTTTTATAGAATGAAGAAAGAAACTTATTTCATTATACTAGAAAAATAGAGACCTCATTTACCTACGCAAGCTGTGAATCAGATTTAGGGAACCAGTAAGCCCAGAAGAACGATTGCTTGTAACGTTAAGGTATTATAAGTTATAATAATTATATAGACACGGTCTTTCTTAAATTAATGGAATAAAGTTTATATTAAATTCTAAATCGTCCTTCATTTTTAACTGACAAGTCTCTGCAAGTTTTGTGTTGCGCGTTGCTGCGCGTCACTTAATGTGTCACTAGTAGCACGCTGAGTAGCACGTCAGGTCGTGTCACGCTACGCCACGCGAATGGGCGCTACGCGCTAGCCCATACATTTACTTTGAATGTTGATGCTAGTGGCAAGTTACATGCCATCACTTGTCAGATCACGTGCCACGTTGCTTAGGTGTGCACAGCGCCTTAAATATCAGTAATACTCACAGACCTATATTATTTCCCCCCGCCCGATCCTCTGAATGACACCACACATTTACAGAATACACTAAACATGCACACTAGTTTAGGCCCAAGACACCGTACTCGTAGAACAAGGGTACGAAGAACCGGTTCACACGCGCTCTACACCAGGTACAGACATGTACCTGGGCGCTTCTCTCCTCCTCCACGGCTCGGTCGACCCGAGCTGAGGTCCGTGCCTTTAGAGGCGCCCTCGGGTTGCTCCGCTCCCCGATCCGAACCCTACGGAGAATCTAGTAGGGCACGGGGACGCGCACTAATGTGCGATGCCGTTCCCTCTAGAAAACCTCCGAAGGTGATTCGTTTCACACGGCTTGAGGGACCCTTTACGTTCCTCGCCTCAAAACAGCCCGGTGAAGCTGAAAATGCCGTTAGAGGCAATCAGCAATCTCTCTCAAAAAAAAAAGACCTATATTAACATAGATCACGCAAGTGCACCTACTTCAAGTATTCAGTCCGCCATCGACTTTTACACGGATAATGCCTCAATGTTCTGATAAAAATTGTAAAAACACTTCATCTGTAAGTAGCCAATAAGTAGAACACGATGACTTCCGCCCACTTCCGCCGGATAGTAATTTTATGATACAAATATTCGTAATTAATTTTAAAATTATTTCTTTTGATTTTATGACAGTTTTGAGAAAATCTATAATTTTAAAATGATTTATTTTGATTTTATGACAGTTTTGAGAATCTCGAGTATGTCGCATGGTTCGTCATACATTGCGGCATTACTTAGTTCTATACATGTGGGTAGTGTATTGTGTAAACGGGCAATGAACATCAATAATGGTAATGAATATCATTTCATACGTACACACGCCTGCACATCAACCTATCCAAAACTGTCAAATTTCTCTAATCGAAATTGATCTTTATATCGAAATACTAACGTTCAAAATTTACTAAAGAAATTTGACATTTTGTGGTAGGTTGATCTGCTGCCGTCTGTACTTCGCGTCAGTTTCGAGGCACAATCACTTTTGCCGTTTACTCTATAAAACGTCTATTCGATTCTAATCGCTTACGAAATTATGATGATTGGAAAGAAATTATATTTTGAAAGTAATTCAAAATCTTTAAGAGAGGCTTTTTTTAAACCTATCACCTCCACAAAATTATATCAAAAAATTCTAGCGACTTTTTTTACACACCAATGCATTGAAATGAAACAACTTTTATGGATCTTGCGTTTTTTTTTACAGATTAGTTTTAATTAATGTTTATCCTGACGTTTCGAACCCTTTGCAGAGTCCGTGGTTACAGGGAGACTGAGGTGTTGGTCGTCTCATAATTAGTTAGTAACTTGTATACCCTCATTTAAATTTAAACAGGTGCGTTCCGTTTTACGCAGAAAGAGCTTACAGTATCTTTTGGTCTGGCAGTATGGTGTTGGGGCTGGGATTTAATATTTTGTGTATGATGGGATCCCAGGCTGGTGGTAGATTCCAACCATCTTCTCAATTGAAATTAGGATGTTTTTTAATTTCAATAGCCTCGCGTATCATCCTAGGTATGAAGCGTTGTTCTCTAGCGAGTATTTGTGGTTTATCAAGTCTGATGTAATGGTTGGGCGTCTGCAGTATGCGAACATTCCTATAGAGGGTATGGGTATGGGTATGTTCGCATACTGCAGACTTATTTTCGCGCCTATGCTTGACCTTGACGTCGGCTATATGTTCTTTAACGCGGGTTCCTACACTCAATTATTTTATATTAAACATGTGACAGAATTTATGACCTGACTGTGTATTATAGGGCATTAGGAAATAATCACAAAACCGTCATTAGGCCAACGACCGACAAATTATGTCGATGCCAAAATAATTTTAATTTAAGTACCTTATTTTTATTTAGATTGCTTTACCTAAATAATTAAACTGCATTAATGTGTAAAAAAGTCGCTAGAATTTTTTGATATCATTTTGTCATAATTTCATCATAATTTCGTAAGCTATTAGATGCGAATAGACGTTTTATAGAGTTAATTAATTAATTAATTATCTTAATTAATGGCTTCGCGTTTACCATTTAGCCAGTTTCAAGTATTTTTTATTATTATTAGTAGTAGTAAGGGTACAATTGTACGGTATATAAAATCAAAATGGAGTCTCACAACTCACAACACGTGTTATTACACGGGAAGAACTCGAGTGAAACTCCATTTATAGAGTAAACGGCACTAATTATAAAATTTGACAGAAAAAATACAAAAGTGACTGAGTGACTGTGCCTCGAAACTAAGCTAGAGAACTATAGAGCTAAGCCGCAATGTATGACGAACTATGCGACATACACTAGATTTTCTCGAAACTGTCATAAAATCAAAATAAATAATTTTAAAATTAATTTCGAATATTTGTATCATAAAATTACTTTCCGGCGTAAGGCATCATACTACTACTACTACTACAAATGAATGACTACTTACAAATGAAGTCTTTTTACAATTTATAACAGAACATTGAGGCATTTTTCGTGTTTTTGACAGATGTCTCCCTGGACTGTCTGTCGATCGCGGACTGAATATAAGCAGCGGTCAGTTGAGCACAGATGGGCTCATTCGAAACACTTGAAGTATTAGTATAGTTATTTATTAGGCCTGTGGTGCCGGCGTTGATTTATTGGTTTTCTAAAGTTTACGCAAACGCTTTACCCTTTAAAAATAAAACATTTTATAGGTACAGAGTTTTCGCATTTATTATCCATAACTATAATAATACTTCTTATTTCGAACCATTTATAAAGGGCAGCAAGACTATAAAATAATCATGTAAAATAAACGCGAATATCCCTATAAGCCTTTTCGCGTTGATTTAAGTAACTAGGAACCACCTTATAACGTGGTCTTAGGTAACTAGGAACCACCTTTTAACGTGGTATCTTAGGTAACTACTAATTACTTATATTTTAGGGTGAATTTCAAGAAAATAAAATTACTGGCAAAGGAACGATTCAATGGAAAGACGACACTTGGTACGAAGGAGAGTTCGCCGGCAATCTCCGTCATGGGAAAGGGTTGTACGTGGATTCAAGGAATCAGCGCTCTTACGCTGGGGGGTGGCACTGCGGAACAAAGCACGGCCAGGGTGCCATATATTACTCAGGAACATTTAAAAATTCATATGACGGAGACTGGGTACATGTAAGTTGAGCAAAATCTCTTTCTCGGTTCGGATATTGATGGTTTTAATTTCACAAAAGGGATGCTTGGCCTTTACCACACCTAATGCCCCATAGCTGTTAGGATATGAGCACATGCTCACCGGTAGAAAAATATAAAACTAATAATATCATATGTGTCTCATTCACCGTAGCTTTTTCTTATCTATTTAGAATGTTCGCCACGGATTTGGGACTCGAGAATATTCTGCTGAGAGTGGATATAAAGGATATTGGGATAAATATATCAGAGAAGGAAAAGGTTTGATGATATGGCCCAATCATGATGTAAGTTATTGACTGCCTGTTAGAATTTAACACGAGCTCTTAAAATAACCTTCGTTCTTATTTAGTTTTACAGAGGTGAATGGAAAAATGGTGTTATGTCCGGATATGGAATGTACATATGGGATACCTACTATAACAATACTTTGTCACTGCCTTCTATAAGCGCATATCGCGGTCTTTGGTTGAAAGGACAGCGCCACGGGCGCGGAGTTTTGAACTTAGGCTTGGGGATGGGATCATACTATAAAGGAGAATTTAAGACTAACAAAAAGCACGGCTTTGGAAGGTTTATTACCAACAATGGGCTGATACTCCAGCACAGAAATTTGTACGTGGATGACAACATTGGACCTATAGCGGACGAGCCGGACATCGGATGTTGTTCACAAGAATGTTACCGAATGGTGTTAGATGATCCTTATAAGTTCGACATTTGTGACAGCACCGTGGGATTGCTTTATCATGTTCAAGATGCTATCAAAAATATCGATAAGCAGATAGAAGTTAGAGCCAACATAATATATGACTATATAGAAAATAACAAAAATGTAGAAGTCGACATTGGTATGGTTGTTCGTAAAGATTTTCGCCAAGAGGAAGTTAGCACTGCTATTGATTTTGATGATTTAGTTGAATTTGAAGAGAGTTCGTTACGAAAATCTTTAAGATGTTACGAAACTCATTTGAGGAACATTTATTTCAAGTATGCCACAATATGCAATCAAGAGGAGATTCAGTTCACGCCAGTGCTCATACGTTTGTTTTTGTGGCAGATGTTTTATGATTGTAACATACACGAACAAGGATTAACGCTAGTCGATATAGACAAAATGTACAATCACAATCCTCAATGGCTATCGAACTCTGAACACAATCCTTTTGAGAAAATATACTTCTGGCAATTTCTGCATTGTATGATATCAGTGGCTAGCAAATTGTACGCTAAAAGGGAACTACCGGGACCAAAACCTGACACGATTTTAGCAATTGGTTTCAGAACTTTTATGGAGAAAGACATTTTGCCTAACGTCGGTAGGCGTAAAGGTAAAATGCAAAGATTGATCAAAATCTCTACACCAATTTCTTATGTGTTTTTTGTATTACTTTTTACTACACAAAAACGTCTTGGTCCAGGTCGACTGGTGGATGTTTACGGGCAGTTCACCCCACTGAAGGGCCTGTACGCTCTGTACCGCCGCCTGGGCGAGCCGCACACTGTACGTAGTTTCCTGCGAGCAGCGCGCAGACCGCCGCACTATGCGGACCCACCGCCACCGCCGCTACTGGACGCCCCCGACCACTGTCTGCCGCTAGGTCGCAATGCCTACATTATAGGGGACGAAATAAGCTTTGTAGCTGGTAAATAAAAACTACTTATCTATACAGCGATTGCAGAAAGCGTATTATAACTTCACGACAATGGTGGAACGGTGGACGTGGAGGTACCTACAAAAAGTCTGAGCGCGTATTCACGAAATCCTAAGTCTATTTTCAAACTAGTCAATATTTTTAGAAGGACTGTGTAGTGTGTATCCAGTTGAGATCCTGTTCCTCACAGCTTCCTCTGGAGACCATTTTTGTTAGATAAAATTTGGTGATAATTTTATGATGCCTATGCCATTGCAGATTGAATGCCAACGGAGTTTGTGCAGGAGATGACGTCGATGAGGAGATTCTGATCACGTCGTAGCAAATACACGAAAGCATATTTATTTGGTAAAGTAGGTAGGTGTAGGTAGGTAGGTAGGTACTTCAAGGTAAATAATGGGCATCGACTAACTTCGTATTCCCGAAGATGGCCGAACAAAACTAGGCAGTATAGAGAGCTGCTTTACTAAATTGCCCTAACGGTTAGGTTTTCTACGAGAGCGAACGATATTGTGATTTGTGAGATATTTATGTGATTTGTAACTCGATATGGGTAAATAAAAATACATTTGAATTTTGAATAGATTATTAAGAATAATATGTAGGTAGGTAAAATAAGTAATCCACTAATACCTACTGTGAATCATTCAGAATCTAAGATCATGTCTTTTCCTGACATAATATCTGAGTCGGAACATTCACTTTTACTTTCCTCACTGGTAAAACCCACATTTATGAGAAAACTATCAGTGATATTGTCAAACTGTGGTTCAAACTTTCTGTATTCGTCTTCACATTTTATGGCATGCTCACACACTTTCTTCCAGGCTTCCGGTCCCGTCATAACAATTTTTTCTTGAATCAGTTTTGATTTTTTTGCTACGTATTTGTGACCAATATTCTCGATCGGATTGAAGTTCGAATGATAGGCGGCAAATGTAAAATTGAGTGTCCGTGCTTTTGCATGATGCGGTCGATTGCAAATTCTGAAAATATTTCTTTGTGATGTTTTATTGTACTATACATATAAATCCGGCTTGAGTAATTTTGGATCGTGGGGTATATTATGTTGCTGAAAACAGGCTATCATTTGCGGTTTTGGTGTATTTGAATTGGGAGGTTCGACTAACAATTTATTATGGTATGGCGCATTATCTATTACTAAAACACTGTTGGGAGAGGAATGATGGGAGGATGTTTGGAATCAGTTGTTGGCGAAGCCAATTTTGATAACGGTCCACATTGATTTCTTTAATATGATCTCCATCAGAATCCAAACATTTGTGCAACATAAGCGCACCAGGGACGAAACCTTTTTTGTTGCCAGCATGCACAATGATTATTTATACGTTCGCCTTTGGAAGTCGGTTGCTTTAAACCAGGTATGGGCAACCTTTGACATGTTGAGGGCCAAACTTTAGCGTGCAAATACGTTCACGGGCCGCATTTAAAAGTATATAGTGCATTTTAAAGTAGTGATAATATTTTTTGCGATAGATATTAGACATGAAATAATACGACAATGTTATTATAGTACAATTTATTAAAATAACAAAATGAAATTTTTAAAAATGGTACATTATAATTAAATCGTTAAATTTGCCGAAATCAATGAGACACTTGAGCTTGAATTTGGGAAACTAATCTATCGATATTTGGATTCAGTCTTGTGCGATGTGTTGATTTATTAACTTTCATCAATGAAAAGAACTGTTCGCATTTATAAGTACTGCCAAACGCACAAATCAATCTATTATATTGCAATATATTGCGAATTTTCTAAGCTGCGGAAAATTGTCTTCTTCTAGGTATTTTTTATAGAAATCGCACAACTCTACGTCTTCAAATTTGGAATTTAGGAGTGAGTTTTCTTGAATCTCGATCAACTCCATTTGTAAGTGTATTGGAGCATTTTGTACATTACATTTTGTAGGAGTAGCAAATAAACTAAAACAGTTTTCCATGTTTTTGAAGTCGCTATATCTGTTCGAAAATTGTTCGGACTGTAACTTGAGTTCTTCAGCATATTGAGCATAAGCAATATTTTTCAGGTTCAAATCCTGCTCGTGGAATTTTTTTTAACATTTGTGTTTCACTCTACACAGCTTTTATTATTAACTTACAGATGAGGAGTTAAGCGAGGAGTGCGAAGAAACTGATGAAAAGGAATTGCAAGACCTCAAATTATTTAACTTTGGCAACTTATCAAGCAAAGCCATTATAAAAATATTTTCACACATTTTTCCACAGTTATGTAAGAAGAAAGATATTATGAATCTGGATATAGAGATAACATTTTTCGAATTCTTCGAAGCATTTATAGCTTGCGCTGAAGAAAGTATCAGGGTGAAAGATGAAGAGATACGATGGCGAGAAAAGTTTTCCTCCCAAGCTATGAATGTCCCGACGACCCTTACAAGCAACAAAACTAAATAAACTGTTATTGTTGATTATCTATTGAACACCTGTATAATTAATTATTTACCTATATATTGCTATGTCAATAGATTTCCTTTCTGACAAGCCTAAA
Organism: Eudonia truncicolella; assembly: GCA_949315975.1. Lineage (NCBI taxonomy): Eukaryota > Metazoa > Arthropoda > Insecta > Lepidoptera > Crambidae > Eudonia > Eudonia truncicolella. The sequence goes on along the minus strand of OX438828.1, from coordinate 8,098,719 downwards.
CAATATGTTAATTTACTCCAATCCAAGTAGTATCTAGCATAGCAAAAGGCTCTGCTTCAACTGCAATGCAACTGCTGATGACCTTAATAAAACATACATACTCTATAGTTAAAATCCATATTTAGCAACATTACATTTACAATAGACGATGCTTGCTGATTGCTGATATTGAGCGAGAACGGCGGGCGCTTTAGGTAAGAGCGAATATGATGGCCCGCAGGTTAGCACGTTGCTGGTATCAAGTGTAATAGTACACGCTCAATTCCAAGCCTTTTGCACCTCACACGTGCAGTTAATGGGTGGGCACGACAAGCATAAGATTCCCTTCGTGTTCAACATAATAACGCCTTCAGGGTGTTATTGCCGCGTTTCTGCAGCGCGTTCGGGGATGTTCGCTGAAGCGCGCAGACTGTTCATACAAAAATAGAGGGCCGCGCAAGAGAGCGGCCTCGGTAGCGCGGCGGACGTGGCCGACGCGGGCCAGCGGCACCCCATTTTTTTTGTGAACAGAACTAATGGGGGAAAAATTCCTTGATTTCACCTGATGTTAAGTGATGATAAGGCCAATGATGGAAGCGCACTTCACCCGGGATCCTCAGCTAGTGAGGCACTGGCTGGTTGGATGCTGAACGGATGGACGGTCCGTTTTTCGCACACCGGATGTCATTGCATACACCAGTGCTCATTGTTACTACAAGATTGGACTGACTGATTGTCTGAATCATCATCATCATCGCACCCAAAAGACGATCACTGCTGGACAAAGGCCTCCCCCAAGGATCTTCACAACGACCGGTATTCCACCACGACCTTCACCAGATCGTTGGTCCACCTTGTTGTGAATTTTATTATTATTTGTTTATTTATTTATTGAAGTAATTTGCAACGAATCCTGAATGATGCAAAGGAGTGGCGAGAAGGTGATTATTTGATGAGCGAAGTATTATACCGGCAAAAAAATTTTTGGGCCTTGATTTTGGTACTTTAAAGTCCACAATCTTGTCTCAGTAGCCGATTTTTTTTCATTTGGACTATGGGAAAATTGTAGAATCAGCCCCCCGACCGCCTAACTCTATCGCCATCACTCTCGCTATCGCGCTCTATAGTTTATGGCGTAATTTTGTCATTTCGAAAGCGATATGAAATCAATATGAAAGCAATATCGAAAGCTATAGCCTATAGGCTATAGCTTACGCTATTGCTTTAGCGGTATAAAAGCAATATTGAAAGCTATAGCTTTCAATATTGCTTTTATATCGCTTTCGAAATGACAAGATGACGCCATAAACTATAGAGCGCGATAGCGAGATCGATAGCGATAGAGTTAGGCGGTAGGCCCCCCGGCCATTGAAACACGATTACGTATGGACTATTAAAAATAGATGAATAGGGACCTAGGTCTATAGCCAAATCGGTTGGATCGAAATTTTACCGTCCCTTTGCTGCTTCCTTTGTTGAAACCTGATGGGTTGCGTCGCGCTGGGTCACACAGCGGTAGAGAAGGCCAAATTATTTGCGAATAATTCGAATGTAGATGATGAGTAGCTTAGTGTTCTTAGAATACCACCGAGCGAGTACTCTATACTTTGTCATAAAATAATGAGACTGGAAAAGGCACGAAGGCTTCATTCGAAGACCAGTGTCCGTGAGAGGGTCTGTGTGTGCAGTGCGTAATGTGCTTTGCTCGAGTCGAGCGCGTCACCTTATTTTGTGACTTTGTTCCACCGGTGCGGGTGACCCATTAGAACCATTAGGAACTAGTTGTCGCCCGCGACTTCCTTCGCGAAGGCTACACTATCCCACAGGAAATTTTAATTTTTTATTTTCAAGTGCTTATTGCTGCACTGAAGCTAAATTAAATATTTATAAAATTTATAAAATACAGTGAAAAAATTAAACGCCCACCCAGGGCGACGACCCAGCCAGGAATCGAACCTGTGTCTTCCGCAATCCGGGCGGCTGCACTGACCGCTATGAAGAAGGCTGACGTAAGCGCTGAATTTTGTCACTGCTATTTTAATGTTTTTGAGTGCATTTTAGCGGCACGAGCGCCATCTATCCAATGGTCGTTGCAACCAATGGCCATGCAGATTCATCTTTGCAGATAAAATACCACAAATTTGATAACACAACGCTATAGTAAATTTTACTTTTATATTTTCAAGTGCTAATTGCTGCACTAAAGCTAAATTAAATATTTATAAATTTTATAAAATACAGTGAAAAAATTAATGAATCTGCATGGCCATCGGTTGCAACACACTTGACAACGTTATTTAAGTAGTTCCCAATAAGGAATTTATACTGCCAAGTATAGTCTGTCGATTAAATGCGTTCACATGGCATTTTTTACTATTTTTTTAAAATCGTATACTGGTAACACTTTTGGCTATGGTACTAAAACATTTGATACTTATTCAATAATATTATATATTCAATATCAATATTTTTTAGGTCTGTCTCGTGTAACCATAACCAAGATTAAAAAGGAAGGACAGGTGAATCAAGGCATATGGCGAACTCCAGGAAAAGGAAAAGGATCTAGGCCAGCCCCCCGACCGCCTAACCGATTGCTTTGGCTACGTGTATCGTTTATGACGTCATCTTGTCATTTCGTACCGCCTATGAAAGCAATATCGAAAGCTATAAGCTATAGCTTTCGATATATGCCTATACCTATTAGCTAAATGACAAGATGACGTCATAAACTATACACGTAACCAAAGCAATCGAGTTAGGCGGTCGGGCCCCTGGCCGTCCTAAAAAAGTGGTTATTGATGACTTTGACAAATGTGCAATACGTCATAAAATTAATGAGTATTACACAGTTCGTAAAGAGGTACCAACTTCACGTAAAACGTTGAAATGTGTCTTTGAATGTTGACTTTTTTTAGACTTATTGCACGTAACACCTCATAATCTTCTTGATCATTCCCATTCCGCATATTAAAGACGAAAAGTTATGAATGAATAAAACTTAAAATAAAAATAACATCTTCAGATCAAGTATCAAGATTAGTCAGTGGTATTATACGCTTTTCACAGTGTTGCCACGTGGGGTTTTTGAAAGTCCTTATTATTTTCCCATGTAAACACATTTTATCGACAGACTATACATTTTTTATGTTGGTCGACTGTTACTCGTAAACTTGTAAAGCCGACTTAGCTGTGATATTTTTCCTTTTAACTTTGTCATATATACAACTACCGTGAATTTTTTCGCGGATCCAAAAACAACCATTTGGCTGGCAGGGGGGGGGCACTTGACTCTAATAAAATTTTATAGCTTAATAGTTCACAAACGGATGCCTCAATCAAAAAACTGTTTTCACATACCCGCAATATTGTTAAAATTGCTATCCAAAGACATCCCACCCACACTATGGGGTAGACAAGAAAACAAAATTAGCCACTTCACGCGTAGAGGAGGTAACCTAAAAAAAATATATTTTCAAAATTTTACTTTACCACTTTGTCGGCGTGATTAATATGTAATTATATCCATGCCAAATTACAGCTTTTTAGTACTTAGAGTCTATGAGCTAAACTGGGGACAGACAGACAGACGGACATGGCAAAACTATAAGGGTTCCTTGTTGACTACAGAACCCTAAAAATGACTAAAATAAGCGTAAAATAACTGTTAAAGGGATCTCTCAGACAGAAAGCGTTCACGCGGCCAAGGGTTCAGTTTTGTGTTCTTTATGTTGTATTACGTAATACTCACACAAGAGGCATTCTGACCGCGTTGAACGCGTCTAGAACCCTTAAGAAGGTTTTATGAAAAGTGTGTAGTAGGTATACATACTTTTTCATCCGTTATATTATTATTATTTATCTGTCATCAACTGCTCAATTGCTAAATTATGTACCTCTACGGCTTTACATACTATAAAATATCATTGTAAACTATACACATTCGTGTCGCCTATTTGATATTTACTTTACCCTAACGTGAAAAACAAAGACATCTACTATGAGGGCGAAGCATGCAACGGCTAAAAAACCTCAACAGATTTTATTTTCAAAAAACATCTATGGACCGAAGACTAAAGTGGAAAACTGGGATTTCTCTTTCCACGCCGAGAAGAAGGATAATTATGTGTATCGCGACAGTTTGAGCAACCACCTCAGCACATACGTGCGCTGGGGGAACGACGACCACGGGGTGCGCATGACGGAGACTCGTCATATGCTGGCGCAAGTTTTCCAAAAGACTGATCCTATTTATTCATTCAAACCGCTTGTTAACTTTACGTCCTACCCCTGTACTGAGTAAGTTCATTTTGTTTGTATTATTATTATTATAACGCCTGTTAAGTTCGAGTTCAGCTCGCTTGTGCACGGTGCAAAGGGGAACCGTACACAATCAAATGAGACTCATAGAGTAACGCGCAGACTCCCAAAATAAGGATCGAGTGCGAGTTTAATTCGCCTGCAGTGGAATAAGTAGGATTTGAAAAAACATTTCTTTATTTGGGCTAACTTAGTACCTACCTACTTAAGTATAGATTAGTTTTACAAAACCGAGAAGCCGATGTAAATAATAAATTCAGTAATTAGTAGGGCAACATTTAAGATTATATTAATTTTACAAATAATTAACTACGTTGCACTGCACTGTACTTACGTACGTTGCACTGTATACGTTGCACGGTATCGTACAAAAGTATGATGCCAGTGTCCAGTCGTCCAGTATTGGTGGAAAGGGAAAACTGCTAAAGCGCCAAAAATCAATTGGTGAGAAATAAATTAAAAACTTTTTACGTTAATTTACCACCAATTGGTTTTTGGCGCTTTAGCAGGTTTCCCTTTCCACCGACGCAATATAAATATTAACTAAGTACACAAAGTTTAAGTATTTAAATTAATAACGAATCCTTTTTAATGCATTTAGCACCCCTGGGAGGAATAAATTAATGAAAAACGCCGACCTGGCACAACTGCCGGCGGACTTCGGAGTTATGGATTATCTTTCAAACCAACAAGACGATTATAGAAATCCTTATCCATCAGTTACTAAGCCGGTAATTATTACAATTATTGACAATAGATACAGTATAGTCACAAGCATTAACATATTTTGATTAGTTTTGACTCTTATTCCATTGTATTAAGATTAAAATTGTTTACATGTTAATGCTCGTGGTGTGAAGTAGTCTTACCAAGAAGGGTGGCATTACATAGAGACGCTATGCACTTTGTATTTACCAACCCAGCTCCTAGCTCACTCTATTAGTATTTGTTAGATACTCACCGTTCGCTTTCATCTGGTCTCAGGACTATTGCTTTGTTCCATTTAGGACGTAAAACGTTCCCGAATGACATAGCGTAGGTAGTTTGCTTTTATCCTGATAATTTAGCTGTATAATTACTCTTTCCACCCTTAAGATGCCTTCGTCACTATCCGGCCTTTTAAACTGGGCGCCTATCCGTTACTCCTTTTTGTCATGCATGAGTGACAGAAGCCATTTTTTCACGTGAAAATAAACCAACCAACCGAAACAATAAGCTTCATACAAATTACATTAATTAGGTAGGTACCAGCTTCGATCATCGAAGGGTACCAGGGGCAACACGCCAAGTAAACCAAGAACCACACACCATCTCAATAATTTGACCGTATGTTTTTTTTATTATTTATGTTTCGCTTTCAGTTAACAATGGCGTCTCCTACGTGGCTATTGAATCGAGTCATTCGATCAGATTTGACCCACAACCACGGAACTGCTCCGCCTCGCGGCGACTACCAGTGTCTGGACACCCACACTCCCATCGGTCATATAAGACAATTGAGACTGTTCCGTTACCAATCTTTCGATCCTGCTACATGCATGCAAGATTTTCCTACACTGGAAAAGTCTTTGGATAACAATGAGACCACTAATTAATTCAAACGTTTTATTACAAGATGTAAGCTAAATTATAAAGTAAATTTTATAGTTAAAACAGTTGAGAAACAACAAAACTTAAATAATTGATTAAACATAAGGATTGAAACTTAAACATAATTCGTCAAAAATCAAATGGTAAATTAAAGTCATACCTATTATTAACATAATCAAATTAACAAGCATAACATAACATAAAAAATACAACTTGCTTCCGTAGATAAAACGATAATATAAAAAAAAAATGTTCGGTGATTGCATGCATCATATTTGTGTAAGACAGCGTTTGGAGTTCACTATTGTTACCTATTGTATTCTTGTCAGAGAAACCAACACACAACATTGATTCAATACTACCTACATGTACCGTGAACAAGTCGAGTACCTACCTATCCTAATTATGACACAGTGAACAGGTGGGTGGGTACACGATGAACTGCCTGTGGTTTTATAAAATCTGATAGGTAGAATGATTAAGTGCATTATTTCATTAAAATAAATCAAACAAAATATTACTTATATCTAAAAATAATAACATTCAAAATTGGCAGACAATCAGCAGCGGCATGAACGACATGTTTTATGAAGCGAGATTTTAAATGTATATTTTGATATGTGTTGGTATTTAGTTTTAAATAGATGTACCTAGTTAATGGATGAAAATATATGTATTTGTAACAGTGATCGCTTTTTACTTATATACCTTGAAACTGACTATCATCATCATCATCATCATCATCATCATCATCATCATCATCATCATCAGCTTACACACGTTCACTGCTGGACATAGGCTTCTCCAAGTGCTCGCCACTGAGCACGATCCGCGAAACTGACTATGCTTACCCAAAAATCATAAGTTTCAGAAAGTAAAACAAACATTTAGAACCAGCTTTCACGAGGTCGCCCGCGTTATGTTCGGTCTAACACAGATGTCCTTATCGCGTGACCCTCAGAAAATAATATTTGAAGGGGATAAAAGGTAGCCCTTTGTCACTCCCGGACCCTCCATGCAAAATATTTTGTCGGTACGTTGCTCCGTTTGGACGTGCAAGGACAAACCAGCAAATCAGACTTTCGCATTATTAGGTAATATGGGATTTTTGCGGTCCTTATTGCGTTATTAGTACGACAGGCAGGTACTGCTGATCCCACGAGCCCCCCAGGCACGAGTATCTACTCCTGCTCCACTGCATCAATTGCGAAAAGTGGGAGGGAAACATACCGCGAAACGCATGGTTTGCACAAAACAAGGCATCTTGAAAGGCCACGGCTGGCAAGTCGTACTTTGGCTCCCAACAAATAAATCTAACTTATCTACATATTATTATTAACACATACCGTAAAGAGGACTTGCATCCAGGTGGCAAGGCGTTTTACTACGATATTCATTTTGTAATGACTCTTAGGAACCCTAATAAAACAATACAATTTGAGTCAAACATATTGAAAACTTCAATAATAATACGCATCTACCCTACTCTGAAATACAGAGAAAAATCCATAAACTCGTAGACTCGCGATTTAGGTATACCCATTCCCTTGAGGGTGTAAAGCAGAGCCTACTGATTTTAACGTAATTATGCATGCATAATATATACATGTAATTATACATGTGTATTATAAATTGTATCCCTCCCTTTGGCCAAATTATTTTTCGTCAAATTTCACTTCCCAAAAAACTTATCGCCTGAGTTACATTTTCCAAATGAACCTTAAGCAACTGTTGTACATTTCGCACATAATTTATTTGGCTCAATTATCATTTGGCAAAATTTTACTTGGTCAAGTTTTATTAAGACATGTTTTATTTTGGAAAATATTATTTAAGTACCTAAAAAATATTAACCAGTTAAATCATCTGGGTTAGGTTAGGTTAGAACAGTTCCTGGTCTTGGGCTTCTCCCTTGACAGCCGACTGGAGGCAATGGCGTCTCCGGATAGTCGGTGGGTTGTGGAAAGGCGGACGGGTGAGTCCCACATAACCGTCAGGCCTCCTCAAGGTCGGGTACTCGTAACGAGAGCGAATGGAGCGAGCGAAGCGATCGAAGCGAGCAAAGTGAGCGCTAGATCGCCTCTATTGTTAATGTTGTTGTTAATGCTATTGCTAATCATTTGGAAATTTCGATGTATAGGATTAAATATGAAAATTAATTTAGATTAACTTATTATCGAAATTACACTCAAATTGTTTTGTAAATCGTATGCCATGCAATATTTTGAGAAATGTAAGTTGTACTAAATTAAACATTTGATTAAATAATATTTAGTTAAATGAAACATGACCAAACAATTATTTGTTAAACAATAATATGCCGAAAAAGAGATAAATTTGCTAACTAAAAATTTGCATTACTTATGTTGTTTTGACAAATGTTTTTTTGCCAAATGAAAATTTGCATAAAATAGTTTGCGATGTATTTTGGGAAACGTTTTTTGGCCAAACATTAGTATTCCAATTTATAACTGTTTATTAGTGCTGTCAAATATACTTTAAACAGCACTTCTAAAGAACATATTCTCTTGTTTTTGGGGTTTTGAGAATTTTAAAACAGAGTTATAAAATGATATCATATCAAACTATCCAGCAGCATAAAATTTTAAACGTTAATATATTGTAGCACCTCCGTGGACGTATTCAACTTTTATGCTGCAAGTTTTTGACAATTCTTAGTTGTTAAATAGGTAATATTATAAGAATAATTATATTAAAAAAATTGAGTGTGAAATGATTAGAAGGGAAAGATTAAGAAAATTTCAAGAAGGTGCACATAAAGTAAAGCAGCCATCATATTGTCACCAAGAAAAATTGACAAACATAATTATTGAAATAAAATAATAATTACAAATAAATAAGAAAGGTACAGGTAGAAAGACTCGGATAAAAATATGTTTGTGCCTGAAAAGCCTAATTGCAACAAGCAAATCGCAGATTTTCAGTGACCAAATTGTGAGTGAACAAAGTGAGTCGATATTGGTTGTCTCTGCCTAGTGCTAAACCAAATACCTACATATTATATAATACCTATATTGTAAGTTGATTAGAAAATTGGTTTGTGGTTAACACTGAAAACATAAACAAATATTTGCTCTAGTAATTACCCTGTTTTTGTCCTTTAAATTTGCAGTTGACTCTTTAAAATATTTACCTACTGAATGGATAAGATAATTTTTTTTTTTTTAGAATTATAGACTACATACTGGTTTTTCATTGGAAACAATAATATGGGTATGGGAAATATTAGGTACAATATGGGGGAAATACGAAGAATACTGGAAAATTGTCTAAGTAGTGCCTAGAGGTGTTGACATTGGAATCCAACAACTCTTATAAACTTTATGACACATGTTTAGTAAAATATTTAGTAACTTGAAAAAACGTATTACATTTTATTATTCATTAAAATTAAATGCTTTAAAAGTTATTTGCAATAAAATGTATATTTTCCTTTAAAAATTCAATGTTTTTAATTCTTTTGGAGTATTTTTGGAATAATGTATATTCAATAAAGATCTATTCCTAACTTAATTATTGAATATAAGTAATTTAAAATAATTTAACTAGTTTCTATACATTCTGGATTTTATTTATGAATATACAACATCTATAATAAAATCAAATAGGTTTATGTAAGATCTGACAATAAATTTAGAGTTATTGGATTCCTATAACACCAGATTAATCAGCATTTTCAATGTAAAATGGTAAAATCCATTTTTTTTCTCATATACAATTTAAGCAAGCTTATTTGATTTCCATAAAAATACTTAATGGTGTCTAAATTAGTTTCTTCTGTATATTCTGTGGTCACAGTTCTCCCCACATTGTCTTAGTTAGATGAAAGTAACCACTTATTAATGTATGCTGCAGTCTTAAAACATATATATTTCTAAGATTTAGCTACAAACCCAATTTTACATTATATATGTCATACTCAATTCAACTTGTTTAAGTTTTCTTTATAAAATTTGAGAATATAAACTTATGACAGAACAGCTGCAAACAACAGCTAAAACCTTTTAAAAATTTGTAACTGTAAGATAAATGATGATCTGCCAAGATTTTGTTATAAGACAAGTTTTGCAAATTAAACTTAGCATCTCAAAACATATTCTATGTTAGGTACTATAAGGTATATTTTAGGGTTGGTGTTAGATTCATAGATGGTTAAAAATTAAATATCTTCATATGATATTATTTTTACAATTGTTTTATAAGTTTGGACTTTATAGCTTAAGTCATAATTATAAGTATAATACATATAAAAACAGTAGCTATTTTAATGAGTACGCCTTCTCTTAAATCCTTTACCTTTCTTAGACTTTATTTTGTGTTTCCGACTTCCACTGTGCCCAGTGACTTCATCTGCCAATGTGCCTACAGTAGTAAGCTTTCTGCGTCGATTTTTGTCTGCCTTTGTGACTGGCAAGCGTGTAAGATAGTTTTCCTCATATTCTGCTTTTTCTTGTTCATATTTAGATACCAATTGTTTCACATTATTCCCAGAGCTGACTTCTATCGGAGCTTCTGAATATTCATCACGAAGTTCACGCATGACACTTGAGTTCAAGAACTGTTTTCTAGACTTCTCCTTGTTTTTCTTTTCACTTTCAGCTCTAGACATACTTTCGTCATAATGAGCAGCCGCCAATTTTGGAGGAACATAAACTTTAGACTTCTTACTTTTTTCTTTTTTACTATCTCCATCCACAGATTCTTCACTTGAATTATCGGAATCTTCAATTTTACTCACAAGATTAGCGGGATTGGCGTGGTAGGATTGAGGATCATCTTCAGATGTGGCACCGACAACTGCAGTTTTCACAAGTTTGTCTATTTGATACTTTAACTTGGAATCAAGAGGTCTAATTTTTTCCAGGACAGTCCTTATTTCAATTAGCCTATCAATTGATGGATCTGATTCGATTTTTTCTCCAGAGCATTTCCGTAGCACGATGTAAGTTAAATTAATAAGGTAACTAAGAAGCATTTGATATTTCATCTCTAAGAAACTCAAACCTTTGTCTGTGGTAATTTCTCCAGTTTTGACACGCACCAACATATTATCTACGAGCTGTGACACTTGCTGTATGTTCGTATTCATTTCTTTTAGAAGCTTAACCGCCTGGGGCAGGTCGGGCTGCTCCATTTCTTCTGCGGCCTGGAAAAAACAAGAATTTGAGTGGTCAAGTAGGGATGTACATCGATTGCATTAAAAGTATCTAATGTAATTGTTTATAAATGAAGAAGATGATAATATGTTACGTTAATGTTTTATTATACAATTGAATGTCTAATTTACAAACACATTCGTATTTACCTGAACCATGTTGCTTTTAGATAACCTCAATCAACTTATAGAAATTCCAGTTAATACTGCATTGCTGTACATGAAAAGCTTGTGTTATTTTAAAAACTCTGTCTTAGACTCTACTAACAAAAAAGCACAGAAATTCACTGAGTCAATGAAAAATAAAACTACAAAAAAACTAAAAAAGACGCGACTACTATGTTTCTGTTTTTTTTTCCATTTAGGCATGACAAAGGGATAATAGCATATACAGCCAAATGTAGTTATTTTTGCATTAAAAAATGATAGAAAAGATTGATGTTAAGTAAGACCATGAAACTGTTCGATGTTAAGACAATAGGAATTAGGACTTAATGGTGACTCTACGTGTCCGTTAAGCTGGCGTACACATGGTCTAATTCACGTTTGTTGTTATGCCCTCAATTACTGCAAATATAAAATAATTAGTGCCTCTTTAGTTTAATAGTGTCCCCACTATGCAAAATTTCATAAGGATTGCTCTAGATACGGACGATAGAACGGAGATATTAAACAAGACTTGTGAATGACATTTCGAGCTGGCGTCTGTACAGCGTACGTACCCATACTCAGAACAATAACTTAAATTATTATAACCATACCATTAAGTGCTTACTTCTCTTTTTATAATTGATAGCTATGTATTAGTAGTGCGTGAAATTCTGACTATGTCAGTAGAAATAGTTTATGTGAATTCGCAGAGGAACTGTAAAAAAAAATTGTAAAGTTCTAGGAACAAATGTGTGGGCATACAGTCGAGTCGCACACAAAACTAATATTATTAGTGACATATTATAATTATTTTACACAGAGAGATATCGTAACTTTTTATAAAGTAAGTTTATTGGTTTAGCTGATTAACAGTTTTGAGTAGAATGAATATTAATGAACGTGTAAAACGACAGATTTTTAACAGTAACTAGCCTTCCCGGTAGTATAATGGTTAGTGCAGCCACCCGGATTGCGGAAGACCCAGATTCGATTCCTGGCTGGGTCGGGTAGGCATTTAATTTTTTCAATGTATTTATAAATATCTAATTCAGCTTCAGTGCAATAATTAGCACTTAAAAAGTAAAAGTAAAATGTATAATATAAGTCGTTTTCGAGAACGATCACGTGTACGTCAGCTTGATCGTGATGCCAGCGTACACACTAAAAAAGGTCTTAATATCTAAGGAGGCATTAGTTATTTTATGTTTGCAGTAATAATAACGCACTAATTACGCACTAAAAGAGGGCAAAACGTGAACTAGGACATAAGACAAAAGTTTGCTTTAGAGCATTAAACCAACGCTCTAAGCAGTTTGCAGATTTCTTTGTTTCCGGCCAAAAATTCCAGATTTCATGCGTACGTATCAAGTTGTGGCAGTATGGATTGAGTCGATCCCTTCGTATTACATCTAAATAAGCAAAGTAAAAACAAATATATTGAACTGTATAGTTATCAGTGTCACTGTGTCAAAGTCAATCAGTTATCTGTCACTCACTCATCCTAAGAAGTTGATTTTGATAAAATAAAATGGTCAGTGTTTCTAAATTGTTTCTCTTTTTGATTGAAAGTTGATAAATAACAATGTTCACAGTAAGTCATTGAATAAATTACAATGTTTTAACTTATTTTATATCTTAGTCACGATAACTATATCGATCTCTTTTTACATTTTACTATAACTTAATGTCTCTTACAGGTTTCTTTTCAGTGTTTAATATTTGCCAGCATATTTCTCTTCAGCAATGGGTTTTATGTACCGGGTGTTGCCCCAGTTGAGTTTAAAAAAGGGCAAAGAATTGAAGTTAAAGCTGTTAAAATGACAAGTATACATACACAATTACCTTATGAATATTATTCATTGCCCTTATGTTTACCAAAAAATGGTACGTTTGTTTATAAATCGGAAAACTTAGGCGAAGTATTACGAGGAGATCGTATAGTTAATACGCCTTATGAAGTCCATATGGCAGAAAACATAAAATGTAGGTTACTGTGCCATCAAAAAAATAATCCAATCAATTGGAGTGTTGAAGAATCTGAGAAAGTTGCCAGTCGAATTGAACATAAATATTTTGTACATTTGTAAGTATTATTTCATAAATGAATAACAATAATTAACAGTGAACCAATTCATTTACATTTACTCTGAATTTCTTTCTTGTTTAAGGTTAATTGATAACCTGCCAGTAGCTACAAAAACAATCATTGCTGAAACTGCAGAGAAAACTATAGAACAAGGTTACCGCCTTGGGTTCATGTCTAAAGGGAAGGCATACATCAACAACCATTTAAAATTACTTTTGAAGTACCATAAGCACAGTCAGTAAGTATTTTGTGAATAAAATAAGTTTTGTTAAAAATTATTTGTTGTTTTCTGTTTTTTCTTATTTATATTTTCATTTTTATTTTTTTACAGAGATTCTTACAGAGTAGTAGGTTTTGAAGTAGAGACTGTTTCTGTGGACAAAGATGAGTTAACATTTTTAGATGACTTTGGATGTCAGTTTCCATCTGACACCAAACCGCAGCTGGTCAATGAAGACACTGGCACCAGATTATACTTTACCTACTCTGTGGAGTGGGGTGAATCAGATATAAGCTGGGCTTCAAGATGGGACATTTATTTGGGAATGAAGGATGTACAAATTCATTGGTTCTCAATCATCAATTCAATTGTTGTATTGTTTTTCTTATCAGGTACGATAAGTAGACATAATTTATGTAAAAGAAAGTGAAATTGAACTAAGTAGGAACTAATGTTGTTATGATTTTAAAGGTATTTTAACCATGATTATGGTGAGAACGTTGAGAAGAGATATTGCACGATACAACTCTGATGAAAGCATTGATGACATGATGGAAGAAACTGGATGGAAATTAGTTCATGGCGATGTCTTCCGCCCTCCTCCCAAGAGGATGCTCTTCGCATCGGTTATTGGGAGTGGTATACAAGTGTTCCTTATGGCTCTTATAACAATATGTAAGTTAATTTTATTTTAATTAAGTAATTGAGTTATCATTAACTTATAATTAAACAATTATTCAGTGTTCTATTTATATCACTCAAATTTTAAATCATAAAGTGCTGAACACACAGAAAAGTCGTAAGACGCGGAGGGGGCGCGAACAAATGTCTCTTCTACGTCCCCTTCATACAAAATGTATAAACGTCGTGACTAAGGCATGCAATATTCGCTTGTTTATGGTATTCGAGTTTTATGAATACCTTGTGTGACACTATTCGAGTTAAAAGAGTTTTTCGAATAATTAGCTGTTGGCTGTGTCTATGGGATATAAAATTCAAACGGTTTGATTCAATTTCTTTAAAACCAACCATACAAAAGGAACCAAGAAGTTCTCAGACCATACCTTGAAACCGCGCGATGGTTCTGCGTTCCTCAGGTGATGCGTCTTAGTTTCGACTGCTAAATTAAAGGCAGATTTCGAAGTCTTTGACTCGCGACACGCGCCAGTTTAAACCTAACTGTATTAAAGTAGCTATTGGCGGAACAACGGCACAAAAGTGTTCGTAAGAAATCTGGGTATCGGGCAGAGCCAACCAACCATTGTTGAAAACCGATGACAGCAGAACTGTCACGTTCAGGTCCGGGGTTATGGGAGAGTTCGAGAAGTTCTATGGACAGCTTTACACATCCACACAGCCACCTGTACAAAACTTAGCTAAAGACCCTAAAGTAAGCCTGGTCGAACCCAGGCCCGCGGGTCACAGAGTGGCCCGCCATCACTTTTGAATTTGCCCGGCAACAGTACAGCCGTAACGCGGTTAGGCGTAGATACGTGGAAAGTATTGTGAAAAAAATACCGTACTTAGCTAAAAATCTCTTCATAGGTGTCATTGATGTTTTGTGTGTATTTTTGTAAGTGTAAAGTTACTATTAGTTGCACATTCCAATATTTGTATGCTGTAATAGCTGAATATTTAAGGATATTGCTTAAAGTTATACATCTTTGTAACAAACTATATTCATGCAAATAAACGATTGATATGTTTCGATTGTAATTAAACTATGAAATACAATCGAAACATCAATTTATTAAATTTAACGCTTTGTTTAATTTAGATATCTATTATAACTGTAGGCAACTATAATCCACTAGGTAGGTGACCCGCCGGCTTACATGGAATTAATTTTATTGCCCACCTCCTAAATTGGTTGGTCAGCCTTGCCCTAGAGCTAAGTTAACCCGGCACTTTACCGAAGACATGGCTCTCAAACAGCTCAAGAACAGCAGAGCAGAGAGACCAGGTGCTGTGAAGAACTACAGGTACAGACCCATCTCACTTCTGAGCCACATCTACAAGCTGTTTTCGAGAGTCGTAACGAATCGTCTCGCACGCAGGTTTGATGACTTCCAGCCTATCGAACAAGCCGGTTTCCGAAAAGGCTTCAGCTCCATAGTACATACATGTTATTTGCCTGATTCAATGAATTTGGGAAAGTATGATATTAACAGATTCAGTTTCAATTCCAGAATCAGTTATGCAAATATTTTAAAGCGCTTACCAAATTTGTATTGCGCCGCTCTTGTATTCTTCTAGACAGCTAATTGACTAGTTGGTCTGTTCCTTCAGCTTGTCAAAAATTTTAAGACTACTTCCGCAATGAGCAGATTCGACTTTTGGCAAAGCAAAGCTCTTCCACTTTTGCTTTTATTATGTTTAGGGAATCAAGGCAAAACTTGCAGCAAACGTATCTCATTTTCAGTAAATGTAGTGCTATCCTTAAAATCGATTAAGGCTTTTTGAACAGGCTCTTTTAATTTACAATAGCTTATTTGCGTTCGGTTTTTTTTGTAAGTGACTAACTGCGTTTTGTTAAAAATTATGATAATATTCGAAAAACTCGACATACTCGAATATATTATTATAGTCGTGTCGAATACTCTAATTGCATGCCCTAGCCGCGACGCAAAACATAGAAAAGACAGGGCGCGGACACGACGCTTACTCGTCTGCGCCCTATTGTAAAACATACAGAAAGGACAGGGCACGGGCGCAAGCGGAAGAGGGACGGGGGAGCGGGCAACCCTCTGCATATTAGCAAGATACACCACACCAATGCTAACTCATCTTCATCTTCGGAAGAAGACCATGTTATCGTGTCAAAATCGGACGGCTGAATGAAGTTTGTTGAAAACCCTCATCTCTCGCGGGCTTAAAGATGTTTTTGTTAAGCTTTCCAAGATTTTTAAAATAAAGTAAACTGCTTTGAAGGGACGAAAAATATCTTATGTATACGAACATATTTACATCTCCCGCTACCAAGATATTTATGTACTGTCGCGGCGCCCAGCGTCACGTCCGTGGCTCGTCTATTCTATATGTTTTAAAAAGTCGCCGGACGGGGCGCGGACAAGGTGCCCCGTCTGCGCCCTGTCCGCGCCCCGTCCGCGTCTTACGTCTTTTCTGTGTGTCCAGCGCTTAAGATGAGAGACAAAACACTAAATAACTATTTTGATTATATTTAGTTATACCATACCATGTTATTCGTACATCCGTAATTAATGCCCAAGCAACTGTGCTAAACTATAAGATACTGAACAACAATTACGTAGTAATAAATCCATAAATAATTATTCTTGGTCTCGGGTTAGTGTCAATGATAGTTATAAAATTATATTTAATAAGTTTTTAAGTCAACATTAATAATTCAATGTTAACTTAAATGTAAAAAACAATGCAACCTTTCAAGTTAAGCTTTCACATTTTAACAAAGATTGCCGTGACTGTACATATAAATGTTAATTAAATGTTTTGTTACAGTTATAGCTATGCTGGGTATGTTATCGCCCGCAAGCCGCGGCGCTTTAATGACCGCCGCGATATTCCTCTATGTGTTTATGGGTCTCGTTGCTGGGTACTACTCAGCCCGCTTGTACACTACAATGAAAGGGAAACAATGGAAGCAAGCTGCATTCTTAACAGCCACCATTTATCCAGCTATTGTCTTTGGAACATGCTTCTTTTTAAACTTCTTTATAATGGGCAAACATTCCAGTGGTGCAGTACCGTTTTCGACTATGATGGCTTTGTTGTGTCTATGGTTTTGTATATCATTACCATTAGTATACTTGGGCTATTATTTTGGAATTCGAAAGCAACCATTCCAACATCCTGTGAGGACCAATTTTATCCCAAGAAAAGTTCCAGAACAAGTTTGGTACATGAATGTCTTTATATGGTAAGTATGTTCTATACTAAGAATATAAACATTAAGTACCAATGACCAACATGATAAGCATATAGTCATAATATTTTTATTATTATAAAGTTGTTGAAAAAATGCCAAAAGTGCAGTCACGGTCAAAGTTGATATAATTGAAAATACTATCGTATTACATAAACAAAATATATATTTAGTATCAAGGGAAACGTGTTTACAATTAGTCCGATCCCTAAATTCATAACACACTATAGTTTCTACAATATCATTTTAAGTTGGGCTAAACTCATGAAAACGAGTGGCGGCGTTTAGTTGATTTCTTATAGTTAATCTAATTTATTGTAAACACACCTGCACATCAACCTACCACAAACTGTCAAATTTTCTCAATAGACTTTGAACTTTATCACTAAGGTATATGGTTGAAAATGTATTGAAGAAATTTGACAGTTCTGGGTAGGTTGAAGTGCAGGCGTCTGTACCTCTGATTTTGTCTAAACAATCACTAATGGCTAAACTACAAATTATCCGTTTCATATTTTCGATTTATCAAGCGGTTATTTAAATTATTATTTTTCAAATTAACACGTTATATTCCCTATACAAAATTAGTATGGCCGCGCAGCATCAAATAAATATGTAGGAAGACAATTTAAATACAATATAATTATATGACACTTGTCACTTACGGACGGTGCACCCATTCAATGGACCACAACAACGAAAATATTTCTATTATGATTCAGAATCATAATAGATTAGAAATATTATACAAAAAAAAAATAACAATCATTGATTCTTATATTTTTTTTGCGAAATAGGTATCAATACTCAAATCAAACCATTATAAATAATTGGATTCTCAATTTGATTAAGTGTTGAAAAAATTTCTACGAGCGTGATTCGAACTCGCACCCCGCGCCTCGCCCGATCCTCTAAATGCCACTACACATTTACAGAATTCACTGAACATGCACACTAGTTTAGGCCCAAGACACTGTACTCGTAGAACAAAGGTACGAAGAACCGGTTCACACGCGCTCTATACCAGGTACGGACATGTATCTAGGCGCTTCTCTCCTCCACTACGACCCGGTCAACCCGAGCCGAGGTCCGAGCCTAGAGGCGCCCTCGGGTTGTTTCGTTCCCCGATTCGATCCGAACCCTTCGGAGAATTTAGTAGGACACGGGGACGCGCACTAGTGCGCGATGCCGTTCCCTCTAGAAAACCTCCGAAGGTGAGTCTGAGGCAATCAGCAATCTCTCTCCAAAAAAAAAGTCGCACCCCGTGACATACCGGTTCAGGTGCACTATTAACTATGGCTGCAAACATTTCAACAACTATTCAGTATGATTAAATATACTTTTTTTAATAAGTCTTCCTAGATTTTAGTCTGCGAGTATCTGGAGTATCTTCAATATTCTAATATAAAAATAAGATTTTTTTGCAAACCACGACCAGTGAGTTAGGCTACAATAATTGAGCTAATAATTAAATGGGCTATAAAGAAAAAAAAATAACTTTTACTATCAAATGTTTTTGTTTTGTTTATATAATTTTAACGCAAATTTTTGTTGCGAAACAAATTACAAAAACACAATGTTGAAAAAATTTCCACGAGCAGGATTTGAACCTGCACCCTTCTGACATACCGGGTCAGGTGCTCTTCCAATTGAGCTATCGTGGTTCTAACCGGCCCGCCGAAATTAGTGTTGAATAATAAATAATTCAACTTTGTGTTTTTGTAATTTTACTATCAACTTATAATAACATCATTACACAATTTATATGATAGTATAAGTATATTTTTCTTTTAAGAGCGTTTAAATAAAACCTTGTTTTTAAAAAAAATATTTTTTTTTCTTTTTTGTTATCGTCCTTTCATTTGATATCCATATGTTAAGCAAGCATTAAAAACTTAGTCCGCCATATTGGATTTAGAGTGACGTCACTTGAGTTATTCTCAGCAAGCCCTTTCATTGATACCCATATTGTGGGAATGCATTAAATAAAAATAATTAGTCCGCCATCTTGGGTGTGCCGCCATGTTGGATTTGGAATGACGTCACACAGTTAACCATGTAGGTATTGCCATCCAAACTGAACGTGTAGGTATACAAAATTCCAGTTCAATCGGTTGAAGATATCTGCTTTAAAATTGAGTTTCAAGCTTTACAAGTTCGCCATATTGAATTTAGCGTGACGTCACTTTATTTTTCGAGTTATTCGCAGCAAGCCATACATTTGATACCCATATTGTAGGAATGCATTAAAAATAATTAGTCCGCCATCTTGGATTTAGAATGACGTCACACAATTAACCATGTATTCTCATCCGAACTGAACATGTATACAAAATTTCAGCTCAATCGGTTGAAGTTATCTGCTTCAAAATTGAGTCGCAAGATTCCACTCGAATAAACATAACATTGCAAGTTAAATAAAAGCTTCTAAAATATGAACGTCCATAGATGCTATCGATTCCTAAACCTTGTAATGAAGCAAGAGCATTTCTCCTAACTAATTTAACTTGCTAAGGAATTAAAAAGACATGGATTTAGTAAATTACATTGTTCATTAATGTGATATGATAACTATAGATTCACGTATAAGACTGTGATAATAAATTAACAATATTCTACTTTTGTTGCAGTATTTTGATGGCTGGTATCCTTCCATTTGGAGCAGTTTTTATCGAGTTGTTCTTCATATTTAATGCATTGTGGGAAAACCAATTTTATTACCTGTTTGGTTTCCTATTCCTTGTGTTTTGCATTCTCGTGGTATCAGTTTCACAAATTTCTATTGTGATGGTATATTTTCAGCTTTGTGGCGAGGTAATTTTTTTATATATGTACTATTTTATAAATTAAATACACTATTTAGATAAGCTAATGTTGAGTTAAGTTTATAAAATAACACATTATTTTTGCATGATAATATGTAAATGTAACAACCATTTCTGTTTTCAATAAATACATTCTTATGTAGAAAAGTAAGTAAATAGCCTATAACTGTCCTACTGCTGGGCAAAAGCCACCACGCTTGCCAAATGCGGGATGGTGATCATAAACTCGGGCTATGCATCGAGAAATCCGAAACATACTTTGCCTGACCTGGTGAATTGAACCCGGGACCTTCGGGTACAGGGCCATCGAAGCGTTTTATATAAAGTTTACAATATAAAATAAATAAAAACAAATAGAAATAAATAATAACTATGACACTTGTTACGAATGTACCCGTATAAAATATTCTTACACATTTAATGTTAATCTGACTCCATACAGGGTTTGTGGTCACAGGAAGAACATTATATTTGCATTTTAGTTTTATAGTTTTTTTTGTTTGGTGAATGAGGCTTGCACAGAATTGACTAGGCTTATGCCTATACATTATTTTAAAAACGAAGTCCTGGATAATAACGACCTGAAATGACGGTTGTAATGTTTATATTAATCTAAGTACAATAGAAACACTTTAAGTGAATTATACATTTTTTGTTTTTATTTATCTACCAACCCAGAATGACCGTGTGTGGTGGGATAGCTAAACGTTTTTGTTAGTTTATAAAAATATTAATAGAAATTCATCACTCCATCCGTTTCTTTAGTCACGTTCATAACTAACACTTGACTTATCTTTTTCAGGATTATCATTGGTGGTGGAAGAGCTTTATTGTGTCTGGAGGTTCTGCCGTATATATTTTGATATACTCAATATTTTACTTTTTCACGAAGCTGGAAATCACCGAATTTATACCTACACTGCTCTACATTGGTTACACAGGTACAAATGCTAATGTTAATATTTCTTATAGAAGTTGTCAAGTGCCTGACACGTACAGAATAAATAGCTCTATCAAGTAATTTATAACAATTATACCTACGATTACAAAATTCTTAACTAGGTTCTTTACACAAACTTCCTATCGGGATTCGAAACTGCAGCAGTAGAATTTGCAGTAGACGCAACTAACCGCTGTTTCGACCCAGATGTTATTGTTAACAAAGTATGTAAAAAGGATTGGCTACTTTATTGGTTGTTGGTTAGTATAACTGCGGCACCGAGAGCACGTTATGGCGTAGGTCCTGGTTGTTGTTCTAAGTGCTCATCCAGGGTGAGGGACTAGCGCGGCGGTCTTGAGCGAGAAAGCGCGCATAGTTTCCAATCGTTCCTATCCGCCCGTTGTGGCCACACTACGGGCCTAGGCAGCGATCGATCCAACGCGCAGTTGACGGATATATCAAACCATTTCTGACTGTCTAGTAAGAAAAATAAATCGTTATCCATGGTTTGACACCTGAAATAAGCCTAAGCGCTCTAGGGCAACTCGCGACGCACTATATTTTATAATTACCGTAAATTTTATTACCTTTGAAATATGACTGCTTTTTAAAAAAAGCACTGACCACCTAAAATAGAAAATAGTGAGGAAGTTAGAACAAAATTGGCTTTCAAGTTGAAAGCCAATCAATTTTGTTATTTTGGACTGAATAAAAAAGGGAAACTTTCAACCTCTTTTATTCAGTCCCTCCCAACTATAGTTACTTTTTGTTATCTTTCTATTAATTTTAGAACTTTTCCAAATATTTAATTATTTTATTCTTTAATTTCAGGGCTTATGGTGTTAACATTTTGGCTTCTAACAGGCACAATCGGATTTTTTGCGGCATACACATTTATACGGAAAATCTATGGTGCCGTTAAAATCGATTAAGAAGTAGATAAAAGTATTACGATAATTTGGTTGTTACTCAGACTGACGAACAACAGACATGGATGGTGTTTATCAATGATGAGTGTAAATAAGTTAGTCGCGTTGTGTATGCATTTTAGACTTATAATTTTGTAATTAATTTATATTTTAAGTATTTAAAAGATTTTCTAGATCAATTCGCAAATAGATTAAATCTTGACCGGGCATTTAAATGTTATGACAATAAAGCACAAAACAGATGAATACCTGTTTAATAATGTACTGTTAATGTTTTACTTAGTTGCTTTATTTACTGTAAGTTATCTGTTTTATTCTAAAGTGCTCTTTGAAACTTGCACCAGTAACCAAAAAAGTATCATGTTGTCAAGATGTAAATTCTTCAAACTTTACTATTCTTAATGAACTATGCCTACTATTAAATATGGTCGATCATATCTTGCTGCCTTTTATTATGTACATGTTATAGATTAAGCGATTCGATGTCTTACATAGCGATTCCTTTTTATTTCTCTCTTGATACCTTTACTGGTCGACTGGTAGAGATAGGCCCACGGCATTAAGTTCGCCTTTTGCTGTATATTTGCAATAAAGAAAAAATAAATAAATAACGGGACTTCAAAGAGGATAGATAGTACCTCCTTCCAGGTATGTTAAGGTACACACGTCTGCACATCAGACTACCACAAATTGACAAATTTCCACATGAGTAGCTTTGTATGTTCCCCAATATATTCATTGATATGATATCTTACTGATAGCGGAGAACCCGTGGGCACCTATAATTAGGCTTAGACCTTTGCTCAGATTAAATCTTCTCTCATCATCAGCTTATATTAGTCCACTGTTAGACATAGGCCTCTCCAGCTTCTCGCCATTAAGCACGATCATACTTGTATATGTTATATGTACTTGTTTGTGTGCATTTAATAGCATTTATAAGGGTGAGTACTGGCATAGGAGGAATCGGCAGCGATGAGAGTAGTACGTACCTTTAATAACGCAATCGAGCAATCAAAATTAATAAACGAACAAATATTATCATCCAAAATACCTAAGACGTTGATGTAAGTAACACATACACACTTGATAAATAATTTTTGATAGGAATCAACAAAATTAAAGAAACTAACGACTTGGCTGTATACTATGGGCTTCCATTTACTTTCATAAGTGAGAGAAAAGAACAAAAAACTCAACTTGAAGTTAAGGCTCTATGTGCTTGACTTCATGCCAATCCTTTATGTTTAGAAAGGATGATTATATAAAAATACTTTCATGAAGTAGAGTAGGAAGGTTCACTAAATTAAATATAAAATGAATGCGAAAGTAGGAAGTAGTAGTAATATAACGCTTTCATAAAAACCATTAATCAATTTAAGGTGGTTGAGATTAACTTTATGCCAATGCTACTTCATTTGATTTGACAGACACTCTAAAAAAACATAATTTATAGATGTTAGTGTCACTGTCAGTGATGATGGGTGGGCTGCGATCTCAGAGAATAAATAAAATAAAATTTCGCTTACAGTTGTGTACAAAGTACAATTAGATATTTGTGTATAATTATTAAATGTTTATTTTTACAACTTAGTTTTCTACTTTATATAAATCTAATTTATATGTACAAAATGGAAACCAAAGTAGCAGTAGTAACTGGTGGAAACAAAGGTATTGGATTCGAAATTGTGAAAGGATTATGTCAAAACTTTAAAGGGACTGTATTTCTCACAGCTAGAAATGAAGAGAGAGGTCTACAAGCCGTTAAAAAATTAGAAGAACTAGGCTTGCATCCGGTATACCATCAACTAGATGTTACAAGTGAAGAAAGCTTGCAAATGTTTGCTACCCACATATCTAGTAATTATTCAGGAATAGATGTTCTTATCAATAACGCCGGCCTCCTTGACTTTGATAAATCTGTTTCATCATACCAAGACGCTAAGAAACTGATTGATACTAACTTTATGAGCTTGTTGTCTATAACTAAAATATTGTACCCCTTATTAAAAAATGATGCTCGAATTATTAACCTAAGCAGTGATTGGGGTTTGTTGTCAAACATACGAAAACAAATATGGCTCGACACTTTGGTCAAAGATAATCTTACAGTAGACGAAATCATTGAATTTGTTAATGACTTTCTACAAGCAGCTAAGAATGGAAAGAATGCATTTGTATCATTCGCCGGTCATTACGGCGATTATAAAGTGTCCAAAGTAGCTATGTCGGCGCTTACATTTGTGCAGCAGAAACAATTCAATGAGCAGGGGAAAAATATATCTATCAATTGTGTTCATCCCGGATTCGTTAAGACTGATATGACAAACGAAATGGGTGATTTTACACCGGAGAGAGGAGCTCGTGCACCGTTGTATTTGGCACTGAAAGCACCACAGAGCCTAAAGGGTACATTTGTGTGGCACGACTGCCATCAAGTCAACTGGGACGACTAGGATGTAATGGTGTTATTATTGTTGCTGTTACAACCACGTTAATCCTGTGATAACAGTGTTACACACTTTAAACCTTAATATATTATTACTTTTAGTTATACATTTTTTTTATTCAAACCCCTACCTAATAGTTTCCCAAACAATACACATTTTTGCATATTTGTTTTATGTCTATAGCTTCTATTTTGTGCAAAATGTTAAGAAATAAAAAGAAAGATAATTCTTTTTTTTTTGTAATGTGCGTGAAGTTCTTACTACTTTCGAAAGTGTGCTAGTTAATTAAATTATTTTTATTAAAGTATGCACTCTTGGGTCTTGAACAAGAATCACATACCTACCAAGGTTAACCATACCATACCAAACAGTATGTAAAAATAGTCAAAGTAAGTAATTAAAGTGTTTTCATCATCTTTGGTCTTGAATACTTATAGTAGAGTATAGTTTTTGTTTAAGGGCTATGTCAATTTCTTAATTATTACCAGGATATAAGATTATTATTGGATTAATAGAGTTTTGTGCAGAAATATCTTCTGAAGAGTACTGGTGAAACAGAGGAAATTCATTTATAATAATATAATATCCTCAACAGTCATAAAGCGTTTTTTATCTCGATAGAATATTAATTCTAATAAGAATATCAAATGAGATTGCATTGCAATATCTAATAAGATATTGCAATGGTAGCTTAGCCCCTTTTACTCTTGATGGTAAAATCTGCCTGTGGGTTTCCAAGAACGGTTGTTTACCGTTACTCAATTTCTGGGCCCTGATTATGCTTTGTTAAAATGGGAACTTTCGTGCCTAGTTAAATCAATGATACTCAAGCCAATTGCGCTATGTTAGGATGGGTGACCAAATTAAGATATTTCCAGCTAGGGCGAGGTAAGCTACGATTGATCCCGGTGGTCGTCATAAAATGGCTGTCGTTAACACCCATCAACTCGCAGCGTGGAAGTGGAAAGTTTCCGATCTCCATATACCTATGTATCTACTCATTACCCATGTGGAGGGCCTGGGTTCATAGCCTCACATTGCACGGAACGATTATTATTGTTGATGTATTTTGTTGTCGTCCAGCAAGAACTAAAAGCAAGCTGGTGAATGTGAGTTACGATTTTGACAGCGTAGTTGTTTTCATATTTATAAGGCAGTTATTCTATCAGAGCTGTGTGAGGTAGCTAACCGGTGAGCGAGGAAAAAATCCAATAGGATTGCTTCCTTTGCCTTGCGGTGTAAAGTAGAGTAGCTTTAATGAGTACCTACCTAATAATGGAGTAGCTAGCTGGAGTAAGGCATAGCTCTTGTGGAAAAGCAGCCTAAAGCTAACGTTATGGCCCCTGAGCCCAGCAATGGGACGCTTATAGGCTGATAATAATTATGATATCTCTCAATTGAGTCTCAGTAGTTTGTTCCATAGGTAGTTGTTCTATCGAAATTTTACTGGTTATGGAAGTTTTATAAACAGATTCGAGTCCCTGATTGCATAATAATAATGTATGCATAATAATAATATGTATCAAAACGGTTCGTGTGGAATTAAATTACTTTAATATCTGTACTACTATGTAGGTATGTATCCATAGTGTTTACTTATCCCAATTTCCATTTCCATGACAATGACAAACATGTTAGCTAGCTAGACTATTCTATGACACGATATTAAATAATTGGATGAAATTACCTACAACCGTTTTATCTCGATATTTACAATCAAGCGCTAGTGAAATTTGTGTACTGACTGAGGGCTCTGTTGATAACAATGGGTCAGTGCCTCATAAAGTTTATTTATAGTTTAATACATTGTTGTGCAAGTCGAGCACAAAGTCGCGATTTTGAAGTGCCACCATTTCGTCAGCTATGCTTAACTTAGCTTTTGTCTACTAGTGAAAGCAACAAAATACCTATGTGAAAATTGAGAAATACCAAAGTTAGTACTTTGTCGAATCAAAGAGGCCGACACCAAGATATAAGTTTTGGGCACGAACAATTAGAATATTGGAAGAGATTGAGGATTTCTTAGAGAGCTGGGTTCGTCAGACAGCGCCAGCGTTACCACTTATGAATAACTCTTGGGTCTTTTAAAGAGTATCTACTGGTAAATGAAAAATGTTTATTTCGCTATCTTTCGCTTTAGGAGTCACGGCATTATCTTCGTCGTTCAGTCCTCATACCTGAGGATCGTGACCACCGATAGCAGCATCGCCGACCAGAGCTTACCAAGAGACTAGTAGTCATTCTGTGCCAAGAGGTCCTATCCTGGACTAGACGAATAGCCGCCTGCGTGTTGCATTACTGGCCTTCCAGAATAGCATCAGTCCACCGAGCAGTCGCACATTCTCTGCTTGTTCTGCCCTAAACGTGAACCACCACGATGAGCTTCTCTAAATTACTAGGTTCTCGGTTATGGACGTGACCAGTAAAGGAGAGCGTTCTTTAAAGGCATACTGATGATAGGCGGTTGTTAATGGCTAGCTTCTGAAGGATAGAAACGTTATAACATTACCTAGGGGCCCGAGCGATAACGTGATTATCCCCATACTAGATTTTAAGGGGTGTTCGAGACGGCCCCAGGTAGCATAAAAGTCATGTAAGAATTATCATAGCATCGACTAATTAAAAAGTTATATAGTTGCGATTTATGCAGTACATAGTTGTATAGAGGCACAATATATTGTTAATTAGCTTAATTTAATTATAAGCTAAATGTTGACTCAGCGTTTCTTGAATAACTGTTATATAATGTCTTTTAAATAAGCTGTGTAAACGTTTATGTGTCTGTTGTACTATAAAGCAATTTTGATAAAGCTACTTATATAGCTATTAATCGGTTGTTCGCTATATTAATCTGCTGTAATTTGCTTTAAAAATGCGTAACAGCCATTAAACGGTTCTATAAATAAAAATTTAAAATATTTGGCTCGTATTTCACCAATTTCAATGTCGTATTGTATCTCATTACGCACTTGTGCGTTATTGTGTTTTCTTTAATAAGGTAAAACGCACGGTACTTTTAAAATCTTAGCAAAGAGTTTTTATAACAGAAAAGTGGTCAACATTTTATGAATAAAATTAACTTTGGGAGATAAAATGTAACAAATAAACATTTAATTCTTTAATTTAATTATTATGACAATAAATTACAACCATTTATCTGTAACAAAAACACAAAAATATTAATTTACTTTAATAGCTGTTTTTTAGATTTAGGAACTAGTTCGTCAAGGAGAAAGAATGTTCAAATTGGTCAAGTGTGTTTTTACCGCGTGCTTTTGTTCTGATTTGTCAAGCAATGCAAAAATAATAATTAGTCAAGTCCCAATTTTGTTTCGATTTGCCAAGCCTTATTTTTGTTTCAACTGGTCAAGCCAATAAAAAGTTCTGAATTCTACTATCGTCGCCGCCGCCGCCGCAGCTGCCTCCGCCGCCGCCACCGACTGCAGAACTCTGTGGTCTCGTTTCTCCTACTTTCACTCAAGAGAGTGAGAGAGAGACTGGTGAAATTGTAACTAATAATAATAACTTGACAACATTCAAAATGCCAACTGGCAGCATTATAATCAATTTTACAAATTTTTCAAATTTTTATTACTGCTTAAACAAGAGATTAAAGATTTATTCGTTTAATAAAGTCCGAGTTTTATTTATTTCCTCGCAAATATGTTATAAAACGTCGTATGACATACGTGCGCTTTGATAATTACAGCTTCTGCTTTCTTGTAGCCCTCGCCTACGGCTCGGCTAGCAATATCGCCTCGGGAGTAATTTTCAACTTACCGCACTTACATCATAATGTACTATTACCCGATATTTTCAAGCAGGTCCGAACAATTAAATAAAAGCATTATTAAATATATTTAATATGGTTATGTCTTTTTAAGCAGCGTTTACCTAGTAATAATATTATTGAAAGTTGTTTATACGAACATTAATATACTAATGGTTATTTAAGTAACAACTTTGTGACTTCCGGAGCAATAAATGATTCTTATAATGCTTAAACTTAGGTAAATAATACTCCCATTTTGTATTTTTTTTTTTTTTTTAATTTAAATTATGGATGAAAGACAGTGAAAAAGTTTAAAAGAAGGTTACATATCGAAAGAAAGTGCAGAAAGTATATAAGCATTGTGCAAACAAAATTCACTCACTAATATTATATTTTTTGCAAACAACTATTACCTATATAAATTGCGACTACACAATGTAATGCTATATAAAATGGCTTATATTAGTTTAGCTTGGCTTATATCAGTTGGGGTGTGTGTCGGGTGACCTCCTCGTGGTACACTCTGGGCAACGGGCAGCTTCAACATCCTCCTCTTCATGAGGAGTTTCTTTGAGACTGGCCGGCGAACAACTCGACACAGGCGGGAGCCCCTTCTGGGCCCTGCACCTCCAGTGCGTGCTCACTTTGGGTCGCACACTCGCCGCTCCTTCTGAGTGGCTTTGAGAGGAGTTTTGACGGCGCCCCTTCTGGGCGTCGTTACACGGGGGGGAAAGGGTAGTTCGAGGCCTCTTCTGGGCGCCTTTCAAGCGCTTCTGTGCGCACAAGGATGTGCGAGCGATGGCTTCATGCCGGCTGTCGTAGCTGCTGTTGCAGTGTCGCGGGTTCTGTCCCGGCCGCCACAACGACCCCAGCCCTGGCATAAGCTGGGTACGTGGTGGTTTGGGTTAAGTCCCGCAGCCCTTATGGGCGATGACAAGGAAAAGTCGGTAAAACCCCGCAAACACCTCCCGCCCTTTGCGGCGTATATAGGGTGCCCTTGGCGTTGGCGACGCATGGGTAACTTGTTGTGCCACTTTAGGGATCGGCAGCCCTCGAAGTGCCAGGGATATGACAATCCCCAAATTGTCTGGGTGACACCCCATCAATGTCATAATAATGGACTCGCATTCTCCAATAGCAATACCCCAGGAGGGTACCCGCCGGGAGGCGGGAGAATCCCTCCCTAGGCCCAGTTCGCAGGGCCCAGGCTGCCCCACCGTCTCTGGGGGGGGCAAAGATGCGATTTCATTATCGGATAACTCCGATACCTCCCTTGGGGTAGGCAACCAGGCCCCAGGGAGCGACAATGCGTCTGGACGACCGAGGAAGGAGCCCGAGAAGGGCGGAGTTTGTGGAGTGGGCGGTCCGGATCCCGATTCGGACTGCATGGAAGTCGTGGAACTGCCTGGCAGCGGTCTCAGGTCCGACGACGATTTTGTCGACTGTGGAGACCGTTTTTATGGGCAATACCACCCGGAACTGAGCTCCGCCTCCTCACCGGAGCCCAGGAACACCAGCGTCCCGAAGGGGGCCAAAAGGCTCCGCGAGCCCGATGATGAGGAAGTGAAGAGGAGACACCCACCCAAATGTGCCACTTCCCACAGGGGAAAGGGCAAAGGCAAGGGCAAGGGCAAGGGGACCTACCGGAGCACCACTGCGGCGAAGAGAGCGCTGCGAGGTGGCGACAGC
This sequence comes from Eudonia truncicolella, assembly GCA_949315975.1. Lineage (NCBI taxonomy): Eukaryota > Metazoa > Arthropoda > Insecta > Lepidoptera > Crambidae > Eudonia > Eudonia truncicolella. The sequence goes on along the minus strand of OX438828.1, from coordinate 8,068,692 downwards.
ACCGAATTCCAGGACTTGGAGGGTGACCAGCTGAAGGAGCTGATGTTGCTGGAGGATCCTAAAGAGAGGAGGGAGGGCAGGAGGACTGTGAACTCTGTCGGGCTCTATGAGGAGTCTCCCCCCCCATCAATGAATGGCTCTGAGGAACCTGACGAGGGCGACGACCGCCGACGCGAGTTCCGAAAGGATGGAAGCGATGGGAGGAAGTCCGACGACTCGAACGTTGGCATCGACGAGATCCGCAACAGGAAGGGGAAGCAATTCCGATCTGCTGCGGATGACGAAGACGCCACCAAGGACGACCTCTTGGCGCATGGGGAGGAAGCCATCATGGCTATATATAACGCTGCCAAGAAATCGGGCAATTTGAAGGGTGAGGTGCACGGGCGTATCAACGCCGCTTCCGTGTACCTTGCAAAGATGGTCGGCACCTTCAAACGCATGTCGAGGGATGACGAGATGCGCCGTCTCCGAATGCGCAACAAAATCTTGGAGGCAGAAATTGCCCAGCTGAAGGACAGCGTTAAGGCCCTCAAAGAAGGATACGACTCTTCCAACAGGGAGAACAATATACTCAGGACACCACCGCCCCCCATTGTCGTGGAGGGGGCAAATGTGGACTTCCTGGTCAGAACCCTGGGGGAAGAGCTGATGTCGAAGATGACGGGTGAAATGGAGCGCAGACAGGCCGAGGCGATGGCCTGCATGCGCAACATGTTTGACGCCGTCAAAAGCGGAATTGACCAGCGCCTTGGTCCGGAGCGTGTGCTCAGACCTCCGCTAGCCGCTGACAAGAGGAGAGCCGTCACCGCCGCCGCCGCCGCCGCTGCCGCCGCCGTCGCTGCTCCGTCTCACGCCGCCGCCGTCGATCCGTCACGCGCCGCTACCGCTTCTGCCGTCGCCACGTCCCGTGTCGCCGCCGCCGCTCCGTCGTACTCCGCCGCTGCTAGAGATGGTGCTGTCGCAGGGCCCTCCCGGGCCCCTGTAGCCGCGATGGTACCTGAAAAGGAAAAAGAAAGGGTTAGTAGTGGCCTACGTACTTACCAGGCTGCTCCGATGCGTAGAGGTGCTGCTCCCGGGTCTGCTCCTGCCCCAGTCGCTCCTGCTCCGGCAGGCGAACCGGCACTCGGTGCCGCCGCTGCAACGCCGGCCAATGAGTGGAGAAGTGCTGGAAGCAGGAAAAGAAGACGCAGAGCAAAGAAGCGAGCCAATGCTGACTCCAGCGCGGCTGTTCCTGCTTCTGCTTCGGCGAAAATGCCGGTGAAACTGGTCGTGCCGCGCTCGTCGGTGGTGACCATGACACTGAGCAGAGAGGCCGTGGCCAAAGGCGCCACCTATGCCGCGGTCATGACCAAGGTCGTGGGAGCCATCCGGCTCGAGGACATCGGCCTGACCTCTCTGAGGGTCAAGAACACGGCCAGTGGAGGCCGAAAACTGGAGGTTGGCGGAACCACAAGCGGCCCGAAAGCGGACGCCCTGGCGGCCAAAATCCGCGAAGTCGTCGGTGACGAGGTGCATGTGAGCCGCCCGACTAAACGGGCGGAGTTCAGGCTCTCGGGCATCGACGACTACATGTCGATGGCCATGATAGGGACGGCTGTGGCACAGCAGGGAGGCTGCGGTATTAACGACGTGGCGGTGGCCCCCATCCGGCAGGGACTCGGCTGGGGCCCCAAATACACGTTGGTCAGGTGCCCGATTCCAGTGGCCAAGGTGCTGGCCGATAAGGGCCATGTGAAGATTGGGTGGTCGGAGGTGCACCTGACCGTCCTGGAGCAGCCCCCGACACGTTGCTTCCGGTGCCTGGGGATCGGGCACACAAGGTACTCCTGCCCATCGAAGGAGGACCGCAGTGCCCACTGCTTCAAGTGTGGCAAGGAGGGCCATAAGGTCCAAGAGTGTTCGGCCCAGGAGGCCCATTGCATGGTGTGTGCGGCCGCCAAGTTGCCGGCCAAACATATAATGGGAGGCAGGGGCTGTCGCCCACCCCCCACTAACAGTGCCACTCCGCTCTGGAGAGCGGTCCCCCCGGCCCCCTCGACTAGTGCTCCGCCACAGGAGCCAATGGATGTAGCGCCTACGGACCCCAATGCCAGTACGGCCTAACTGGAGCCTCGTCCAAGTAAACCTCAACCGCTCCGCCGCTGCACAGAACCTGCTGGTGCAGCAGATGGCGGAGTGGGAGGTCGACGTAGCCTTGGTGTCGGAGCCTAATTCCGTGCCAACAGGTGCAAACTGGCTAGGGGATTTGGAGGGGCTTGCGCTCATCACCACCCCCTCACGATCCGCAACCCCGTTGATGTTGAGGGAGAGGGGCAATGGCTACGTCGCCGTGACCTGGGGCGACGTGGCTCTAGTGGCCGTTTACTTCTCCCCTAACAAGCCCCTGAATGAGTTCCGGTCGTTCCTGGCGCGTCTCCTGGCCGTGGTGAGGCGTTTGTCCCCGCTACAGACCATCGTAGCGGGCGAATGGAACGCGAAGTCGACCACATGGGGCTGCCCTCGAACGGACCACAGAGGGACCGAAGTCGAGGACTTCGCTGTAGAGAGTGGTCTCGTTCTCCTCAATAGAGGTGCCGCCAGTACTTGCGTTCGATGGCAGGGGGAGTCCATCGTGGACGTTTCGTTCGCAACCCCCCCCATTGCATCGCGAATCACGGACTGGCGAGTCTTGGAGGAGGCGGAATCCCTTTCTGACCACCTCTACATAGCGATGTCCATATCCCCGGACTTGACAAACCTCCGTCCTGCTGCAGGAGTGCGCACGGCCCGGTTCCAGAGGTGGGCGCTCTCACGCCTAAACCGCGAGGCGGCCGACGAAGCGGCCCTCGTAGAGACCTGGTTCCGGGACCCACCAGCCTCCATGTGCGCTGACCTCCAGGCGGAGAAGTTCCGGCGTTCGCTGACTCGGGTCTGCAATGCCAGCATGCCGAAGGTCGGGGATAATCCCCACCAACGGTCGGTGTACTGGTGGTCGCAAGGGATAGCCGACCTGCGTACCGCCAGTATCACGGCGCGACTCGAGCACCAGCACTGCCGAAGGCGGAGGCATACCGCAGATGAAGAGGAAGATCTGTACGCCCTCTTCCGAGCGGCCCGAAAGGCGCTACAGATCAAAGTCTTGGACGCAAAAACCTCGGCTTGGAACGAGTTTCTGGCCGATTTAGACAGAGACCCGTGGGGGAGGCCCTATCGCACCGTGCGGAACAAGTTTCGCAACTCGGCCCCCCCAACGGAGTCATTCGAGCCAGAGCTCCTCAGCCGCATCGTTAACGGCCTGTTCCCGGACCGCGTTTTTACTGCGGTCCCGTTTGAGCTGCCAGAAACAGACGATGCCCCACCGGACTTGACAATTCCCCCGATCGCAGATGAGGAAGTTGACCACGCCGTTGACCGCCTCCGGCTGAAGCGCAAGGCGCCCGGGCCGGACGGGGTCCATGGCACGGTGTTGGACATTGCCCTCGAACATCTGCGGGGAAGACTAGTCGGCCTTCTCGACTGCTGTCTGCGCCAAGGGAGGTTTCCCAAGGTGTGGAAAGAGGGCCGGCTGGTACTCCTGAAGAAGGACGATCGACCGGTGGACATGCCATCGGCCTATAGGCCCATCGTCCTGCTGGACGAGGCGGGCAAGCTGTTTGAGCGTGTGCTCGCGGCCCGCATCGTCGAGCATTTGGGCGCCGACGGGCCCAACATTGAGGCAACTCAGTACGGGTTCCGTCGGGGCAGGTCCACCGTCGATGCGATACTTGCCCTTAGGTACGTTACCGAAGAGGCAATCGCCAAAGGGGAGAGGGTGTTAGCAGTCTCGTTGGACATCTCCAACGCATTTAACACCCTCCCCTTCAGTTGCATCAACCAGGCCCTGGCTTACCACCGGGTGCCCTGGTATTTGCGACGGGTCCTTCGGGACTACCTCCAGGACAGGTTCATCCTGTACCTGGAGAAGGGCGCGAGGCGGATCACATTTCGCCGTATGGTGTGCGGTGTTCCGCAGGGGTCGGTCCTAGGACCACTCCTGTGGAACATCGGATACAATTGGGTCCTGCGGGGGCGCTGTCTCCCCGGGTCGGGGGTCATCTGTTACGCAGATGACACCCTAGTCACCGCACGGGGCGGTGACTACCAACGTGCGGCGCGTCTCGCGTCGATAGCAGCCACTTGGACCATATTGAGAATTCGGCAACTGGGGATGGAGGTAGCTCTCCCCAAGACCGAAGCCATGATCTTTCATGGCCCCAGAGGAAGACCCCGTGGCAACCTCACTGTCACGGTCGATGGAGTCGTGATCGCAGTTGGGTCCCAGATGAGGTACCTGGGCCTGACGCTGGATAGCCGCTGGACATTCCTGCCGCACTTTTCCGAGATGGCGCCTCGGATAGTGAAGGCGGCAATGGCGCTATCGCGTGTCCTCCCGAACATCGGAGGACCTGGCGAAAGCTGTCGCAGGCTGTACGCCGGAGTGCTGCGCTCCATGGCACACCTGTCTGGTCGGACTCGCTCTCCCGCAAAATAGTCGCACTCTTGCGACGGCCACAGAGGGTGGCTGCGGTGAGGGCAGTGCGGGCCTACCGGACAGTGTCGTGGACGGCGGCGACGGCTCTAGCCGGGATGATCCCGTGGGAGCTCGAGGCTAAGGTCCTGACCGAAGTCTTTGAGCTCCGCACGGAGGCGGCTGCGAGAGGGGAGCGCCTAGCCCTGGAGGAGATCCAGGCGGCGAGGCGAGCGGCGAGGGAAATGGCGATGTGGCAATGGGAGCGCGACCTTGAGTCCCCAGTCGCCGGTTCGCGCACCATTGAGGCCATACGGCCGGTGCTTTCGGGGTGGGTGGAACGGACCCATGGGCACATGTCCTACCACATGACCCAAGTGTTGTCCAACCACGGATGCTTCGGCAGCTACCTCCGTCGCATTGGGAAGGAGGAGAGCTCCGTGTGTCATGAGTGCGGAGCTGCTGAGGACGATGCGCGGCACACTCTCCAGGTGTGTTGTGCTTTTGCCTCGCAGCGACGCACTCTTGAGATGGAGCTGGGCGGTAGGGGCAGTCTCGCTCTTCCAAACGTTGTGGAGGCAATGTTGGAGAGCGAGAACAGCTGGACCGCAGTGGCGCGCTTTTGCCAGGAGGTGATGTCCCTCAAGGAGGAGGCAGAGAGGCAGCGCGAGCTCGCGGTCGACGCCGCCCCCGCCCGAAGGAGGAGGAGAAGAAGGAGGAGGAGAGGTGCAGACCTCTATCCCCCATAAACCCGGACTTGACATGGGCAAGGCCGGCGTCGGGTTCTGTCCCGTCCCGCACCTACCTTTTGTATATATTTGAATTGTTGTTTTATCTTGTGTTGTTTGTGGTTGTAATGAATTTTGTGTCGTCTGTGAGTTTTGATTGTTTGTCGTTCGTGTGTGTGTGCACTTGTGTGTGTATGCGTGTCGGGGTTTGGTCGGTGGTTGAGGCCGCACTGTCCCAATGGACGTGCGCCTCTGGTTGAGGTGCTAGCGCTGCACCCTGTCTGTGGGGGGTGCGCGCTGGCTTTCTTTTCTTGTTCTTTCATATTGCTGTGTGTCAACAGTACGTGCCCGTGCCCTGGCGCGCGGCCGTCAAAGCACATGGGTTCCCGTGCAACACGGGAATGAGTGTGTGGAGATGGCTGTAGGTCGGTGCACGGGCGCAGGGTGGCGGTCGCGGTCATAATCTTCGGACACGTCCCGTGCCGTCGCCTTACCTTAGTACTCGGATTGCAGACCTCCAGGGGTTTAGTGCGGTATCCCCCTCCGTCTCGCCCTCCCAGCCGGGTCTTCCTGGCAGCTGACTTGGAGCTTCTCTCCTCGTCAGTGGGTGTGGAAAGGCGGACGGGTGAGTCCCACATAACTTGGGCCTCTTCAAGGTCCTCGTACTCGTAATGAGTTCCCCTGGGTCAAAAAAAAAAAAAAATATATCAGTTGCTAATAGCAATATTTTGGCTTGATAGATGTTTCTTAGACATAATAAAATGCTTTTTTGTAATGCAAACAGCAGCGCCACGTTTCTTTTATTTTTCTATAGTAGAAATAAAAATGTATTAAAACTAAACATATTTCTACTTGGTAAATCCATCATTAAGCTTATTATATTGTTGCTCCAATACATTATCTTGCATTTACGTATCTTTATTTAAATTTTAATCAAAACATTAATTTAATCATTTTTTTTGTTTAGATTTTACACCTGTAATTTATTTTAAAACAGACGATTCTAAAGGCGCATCAAAACTTCACAGCAAACATAGGCATCAGTATCAGTAAAATTAAATTCCCATATGAACGATGCTATATTAATCATATTACCTACCACAATAATTTACAATAAAATAAATGTTTGTTACCATTTTAAGTTACTGTGTTTTGGTATTTAATTAAATTATAGTCCGCATCCAAATTATATTTTAGAACAGTTTAACATTTTATATTACTTTAGACTAGAAAAATAAACGAAAATAAAAAGCGTTTTATATTGCTGCTTAAAAGCCTCTATACATCAGAATGGCTATTTAAAACTGTGCCTAATTCGGCTATGTAGAAGATGTATAAACGTTTACAATTTTTTATATGGCAACGAAAGCTATTTAAAAAACGTTTCCCTGGCTTTTACTCGACCAACGAAAAATCAGAGAACGCTGCTAAAGGGTAAGGGGCCCTCTGATTGGGTTAACTGTGTCATTGTATGTTATTTTGAGTTGATACAACAGGGTCCAGCTTGAGTATAAGCTTTTTAAAACAAACGCAAATCAAAAAAAAAACGTTCCGGTAATTCTTAGCTCAATACGGCTTGAGGAACCATAAGTTTCTTGCCCTCATAAACCTAGTTACGCTGTGATAGCCATACGCAGCAGCGGCAGCGAATCATTTGTTTAATAGAAAGATCGGTTACAGCTAGTAGAACAATAATTAAGAACGTGCCACATACCCACTCGTAACTTCCCTAGTTGTAAGTAGGTAAGCGTCAATGCCACCAGAGACAAAAATTCCCGACCACGTCTCCCGTACGAACTTCAAAGCTGCTTTCATACCAATATTCCACCCACAGACCAAATTCCGACTAATTCAGCGATTTAAAGTTCTCTACGTATGGATTTCAACTATATAAATTCAGTTAAATAAACAGTTCTGACAACACTGTCTATTAACTAATGAGATCTCTGTATTTTCCATAACATAGGAAGTTTCACAAGAATAGAAAAATTTTGGACTTTGAAGATTGCATATGAAACCGAAATAGATGAAGCGTAGGTACCTAGGTACCTATAGTTAGGTACCTACTGCACGCAGCACGCCCCTGTAGCAGTTAGAAATCTTATTAAGGATGTACTTAACATTGCATGTTGTGCTATTTGTATGGATTCCGATGTAGTTCTACTTAATTGTATTAAAAAATCGTAATGGCCGCTGGCAAAAGGGGTAGTGCACTTGTAGCTTAATGTTAATACGATACGATGGAAGCCCTTCTGGGCCATGCGTGCATATAAACAGTAAATATATTATATTAGTGTCAAGAGGTTAGATGAATGTAATAGGTACCTTAGTTTTTTAATAAAATAAAATAAATTTCTAGTTACTGAGACAGGGTGCCTAGTGTGTGTTTAATTTGACATTCGAACACGTTAACTATAAATTTTGTAAATTAAATATTAAAATAAAGATTAAACATTTTGAAATTTAACTAAATTTTAGTTTAGAAATTTGTATCCAATCCACAAAAATTCTATTTAATGTTACCGTGAGTTGCGTCGAAGTAATATCTAATTAAAAATTTCATTAAAATATTTTCTACTGTTTGTAGTATGTACCTAACTAATAACAATCTTCATTGCGCTCTAATAAAGCTATTAAAACGATTGAGTCGTGTAATATTACAAAATTCCTGAGCCCGATAGCGATGTACACAGATAATTGTAGGAGCACAATGGAATTGACGAGTTACACGCGAGGGTAGTTATTTTGATTTCCTTAGTACATTACTCCTTGAAATGAAATGAAAACGCCATAACAAACACTATTAATTCGGAATGAGCGGTGCAGCTATGGCGCTTACGTCACGACGGGTAATTGTTTGTTTAAATTGTCACATATACGGGCACATGCCGTGTTGTGTTGGCCGTGCTGCCGTCAGCAAATACTAGAATGTGTCATCACTCACAACTTAATTCTTGATTATAGGATAGGGGACGAGTTTGCTCTTGAATAACTTAGTTTTATGGGTTGTGATTGCATGGACTACGGTGGCGATTGATTGCCATGATTTGAGGGAGTAGCCACAGATTACGAGATAGACTCGTACTACACTCACAACGATTTGATGGGTGCCTGTTTTATTACACAGTAATGCCAAATATTGATTTTGTTTAAGAATTATATTCTTAGAACATTCTATGTCGCTTATCGAAGTAATGGTGACGACGGGTGGGTACCCACTAGGAGGTGACGCGGTTTTCAGCAGGAATGTTCAAAATCAGTACAGTTCTCAAAATCAACTATACTGTACGAATTAAGTAAATAGTCAAAATCAAACTCACACCCCCTTAATTGTGAAAAACACCTTATAAGTATAATGCCAGCATTGATAAAGTTGTTTTTTACTGCGAATTATTTTTGACTATTTACTGATTAATTTGGTGCTGGCTCTATCACCAATAACCTGTAGCCAACAGCAACTTTAGTAACAAGGTCGGGTTCCGCGGAGAAAGATAGCCATTTTCCAAGTGGTAGAGCGTTTAGGGTGAAGTGCGCTTCCATCTGAGGCCTTATAATTATTTACAATGGGGAAATTAATGCCAATCGCTTTTCCTCGTGGATAAAACGACTAAATCCTTCAAACGAAACGACAAAACAACTGCATTACTACCAACTTTTAACGTAACGTACAAAGTAACGTTGTAAGGAAATTCAAAAATAAAACACAAAACTCCATAAATATTTATAATTAATATTTTAAGACTGACCTAAATAAGTTACAACTTAAAAAAATAAACTTACAATCGTATTGACTTGACAAGGTATTGAAGTCGCGATGTTATTCAGAAAACGGTTTAACCGTTCACCGCGACACAAGTTCTGGTGGAGCCTTAATGATTTTACAAGTGTTAGTGTTGTGGTCTCAACACCTATACTAACGAACGATTGACGACACAAATTTCTAAAACATAAGCCTCATTCAAGCTTCCCCTTAATTGAATTCATTAAACACATAGTTTGGTAAATGGTCCACACGACAACCTATAGCTAGCCCGGTTGGCTAGTGACAACTCCAAGTCATTAACGGTACTTTTTAGGAGATAAACAATCATAGTCGTACTCTTTGGTGTTCTAGCCGTTAAATCATCACGTGTAGCCACTAAGCGTATTTCATATCGCTACACTTTCAATTCGTTATACATTCATACAATTCTACACCTACTATTATATTAACAATTAATATTGTAGGTCAAATAGGTGTTTTCCTATAATATTCACATTTCTCTTCTAATCAATAAGTACAGGTAATTATATATGTGCAGTCTTTTGCAATACAACATAGCCTCCTAATGTGTCATGAACATGAACATGAACATGAACAAGTCTAATACAGTAGTGTTATTACTGAAATACCTTAACATTATATTCTAAATGCATTTTAACTTTACCTGATTCTAGGTTTGCTACGTATTTATTTCCTTCGTAGCAGTGTCGTAGCATAACTTTGTGGTAATCATAGCTCGTAGCATATTACCGTTTCTTTTAATACTAAATATTTGTTTGTACCGATAATTGAAATTGGTTTTTTTAAATGAAGATGGTTTCAGGTTTCCAACCAGGTGACATCTCACTAATTAGTACAATCAAATAGTAAAAACATTGCTTGCCAACGGTTAAATTTGAATTAATTTATGTAGCTGTGGACATTTAATTTACTTGGTCAAATAATCATTTCGCAACATTTTAATTGGTCAAGTTTTGTTTAGTCAAATATACATTAAGTAAACGTTTTATTTTGTCAAATAAATTCCAAAACTATGTTTGTTGAAATTGTTACTTCACACACCTAAAACGTCAGTTTGACATTTACGGTAATTTATTTTTAACTTATGAAATTGATCTTAAATAAACTCAGTTGTTATAGGTTAAGTAGGCTAGATTAGAACTAGCTAGAAAAGTAAGTTAAGTTAGGTTAGAACTGTGACAGAGTGCGAGCCTAGCGAGTGAAGCGAGCGTGCTGCGGTAGCGGCCGGCGATGCGCCGTGAATTTTGAGTGTCAAGTAAATCTTGTTATGCTCAATATTTTTGACCAAATAATAATTGGTAAAATGAAATATTGCCATGTAATTATTTGCCAAACAAAAATTTGCCAAAATTAATTATTTTGACAAATGGTTTTCTGCCAAATTAAAATTTTGTAAATAAAATTTAGAACATTAGTAATCCAAAATAAAGCATAGAAATCAATTTGTAAGAATGTTTTTGTAAACTATTGTTTCTCGCGGACCACCTGTGTACACTCAATAGATGTGTAGGAATGCGTGTTTTGGTTTACAGAGAACAGATTTTCGTATATCTTTCGTATTATTCTTACAAAACATTATGACAATCCTTATCCGGATTATTTTATATTTTATATACAATTTATTATTTTCGATTTTACCCAAAAATGAGCAGTAATATCTTTATGTAATAAATGTTCTAGAATGCCGTTAAAATGTGCACATTCATAGTCACCCAATGTGACCATAAAAGATGAAAGTTTGTTACAAATATACGCATTAGTACATGTTATTTGCGTTTTATATCGTAACAATAGGTATAAAAAACTAACACATTCTATTTAATAGTAACACATGGGATCCGTAGTACGGCTTAGGCGTCCAAGTTACATTTTGTTTATCAAGTTACGATTATACTTACATTGTAACATATTAATTAAGGATAAGTGCAGCTATTGATCTAACTAAACAAATACTAAATATTTTACATCACGGTGAGTAACTGTTGCTAAATAGTTGTCCACAGTGAGGCTTGTTCCTTACATTGCCGTTTTGAATTAATTGAATTGTACATTTTCTATTAGTATGTGTCCACACACTTTTTCAAATCAAAATATTTATTCAGTTTCAAATTAAAATTAATAAATAAAAATAAAATATAAAATAAAGAAGCGAAACTGAAAAGGACCCCACTCAGCACATCTTGCAGCGAGATACATGAACGTCACCTGCAACGCTGATATTCTGCGGAGCCCTATTGTTTGTGTGTGTGTGTGAATCAGTATAAGCAGAAGCGGCCAGAAGCGCCTCGCTTTTACCCTTTTAAATAGTACCCTTTTAAATAGTACCCTTTTAAATAGTACCCTTTTCTATGTTACATACATAAGTATATGCGAAAATAATTTAAAATAGTAAAGGAACAAGCTACGAGCGAACATACTAAGAATTTTGATTAAAATACAATAAATAAAACTATAAACGGTAGTTACTATTCTAAATAAATAAAGCGTTTGACACTCGACTAATAAGACACTTCACTTTGGTTTGTTAGACTATACTTATCAACTATTGTTCACCTGATTTCAACTAAACAGGTACCTATTGTATAGATAAATAACTATGTATCACTGAAAGGGACGGACGGTTGTACATTAATATTACATGGCCGGAGTAACGCTGAAGTAACATATGGAACTAACACTACGGAATGTGCAACACGTCTTACAGACAAATTCAATAAGGCACACTGGGTAACAATTTTTAAGCTATTTACATAAGAACATTTCACATATATAATATGAAAATACAACATTCATACTGTTTTCTAAAGTTTTTGCAAACATTTTACACAAAAACTATTAAAATCAATAGTTTAAGTTAATAATATTTATTTATATAATATTCGAAATGACAATCATGGTACAATATCAAAATCTTATGAGATCACCTCATAATGCGTGTTATTATATAAAAAAAACTAAACTTACTAAAGTGCAGGGAATGTACGAATCATCAAAAAATATTGATTGCGTAAGTCACTCTAAAAATTGCTCGCCTAATTTCACTCCCTTCTTGTGGGTTTTTATGATTACCCCCTACTTGCGTCTTAAAAGTAATTAAAACTTTTTTACTACTTCGTTTGCATCGTCTTATTTTACCCAGTTTAAAACATGAAATTCAGTTGTGGTAACAATCGTCAGTTATTCATAAAATGGTAATCGTCAAATCACACAGTAAGTATCTGCTCTTATTTAAAGTAGACTACAGAAAGTAGCGATGCGGAAATGTCACTAAAAGAAAATTGTGGAAAAGCACTTGTTGTATATTGGGAAAAAGGTTTGCATTTCACACTTGCACTCTTAAGAGCATGTGCATTACTCTCAGTTGCTTGGCGGGTAACTGACCTGCTACTTTAACTTTATAAGCTAAAACTCGGTACAAACTAAGTGCGTCATACAACAACGCAGTTAGTTGGAAATGTTTAAAAGCTGCTGCGCGAAGTGTGCTTTCTCCAATAAGCTTTCATAGTATCAACCTCAGCGTGACACAGACGTGTTGGACGACGCGCCTTCTTTGTTCCGAGCTCTACAAAGAAGTTCGTAAGACTGCATCAACCATTTTCAGTTGGTAATGAGGGGTGTCAAGGGTGCCTGATCGTCGCTGTAGAATCTGTAGCGGGAGGGCGCGGGCGCAGGTGGCTCGGCGTCGGCGTGCTGCGAGTCGCGATGCCGACGCAAGTCCACCTTGCGCTGGAAGGCTTTGTCGCACAGCCCACACGAGAAGGGCTTGTAGCCAGTGTGCTTGCGCATATGCGTGATCAGGTTCGAGCTCTGGCTGAACGCCTTGGAGCACACGACGCATTTGTGGGGCTTCTCACCTGCAACAAGGGCATTCCGTTATGGTATTTGAAGCTAACTTGACGAGTAAGGGAAAACAAAGAATTACATAATATTTAAATTTATAACGTTTAAAGTGTATTCTATTTTTATTTGTCTAGAATATCTTAAACAAACCGGAAAACAAGCAAAGGGTACCTATTCATTAAATTGAAATCTTTACGAAAGATGTGCTGTTGGCTTGCCTTAAAATAACAAAAAATACTTGTAATTTTACTGTAATGCAATTTCACGTTGAGTTGTTTATGTGTGTTTTAAAAATACATTCACCGAACGCTTTTAAAACATAGGGCTGGACTTCTTGGCGGGAAAGTGAAGAGTCACGTCTGCGGTTTTGTTTTATTTTCTAAAATTTGTGTTATGTCGAATATTAATTTGAAATAATGGTGGGATATTAACCATTAAGTGTTCGTGAGTGTGCATGAGTGTTGGTAAATAAAAAAAAAGTTGCGAGCATTGCTATACAACGTGGCAATGCCGCCAGTCTCTTGGGTACATTAGCAGTCGACAGCGACGCGGAGGAATTTTTTGACGCCATATTTTAGTTTCGTGATAGTTTTAGTTACTTCACTTTTCTAATTCTCTCAAGAAATCTGCGTGAGGAGTTAGTTAAGCTCCACATCTTTACTGAGATACTCGAGGGGTTGGGGGGTTATATCATTTCTCACTTCCCATTTCTATTATCATTCATCATCATCATACAGGAAGAAAACATTGTTTATGTATTACTTGTATGAAAAATTACTTTGACACTGGCTAAATGTCTTAATCGCACAAAGCCATCAACTAAAGGAAAAAAAAACATAAGGCTTCTAATACCATCGCTGCTATTTGCAAATACATGATGCATGTATTATTCATATGGTATTGAAACACGAAGCTAATCAAATGAACCAGTCAATAATTTTACAGTTAAGAAATGATTTACAGCTAATGTGATTATTTTGTCTATTATGAGTTTACAAGATTTATGATGCAATAGTTGATAATAGTTACTAATTAATCGTTTAAAGGTGTTTATACAAATCATGTTATTGAGGCGAACCAAGGAATTCTTTAACTTAGATTTCACTAAGCGATAAAATACATTTTAGGAAATGTATTTTCAATTCCATTTTTATTTTCGTTCGTAATTGTTAGTGATTATCCTATTTAGTTCAGCATAATTAGTTGTAAACGGACTAGCGGACGTAACAGCGGTGTTGCGACGATTTTGTACCTAATTAATTCATAAATCGTTCGTGATAGTTATCGCATCGTTAAGTAATTAAAGCTTGTATAAGCGGACCGTACTTGTCATATCATCGGCTATCTATTATTTATCGTGCTGTATCCGAACTGATTTAGTATGCAACATCGTTACGTAGACCGGTATTTACCAACTTGAACGATAATTTGTTTTGTGGATCAATTTGTTTTAATCGGTGAAGTTAGGAGTAAGGAAGTCAAATACCATAACACAAAATATTGTTTTAAATTGGTGTTTTTAAAAACTTCTTGAAGTAACAGAAGATTAACAAAAAGGTTTGCAACTTGCAACGCTCTCAATTGTAGGATTTTAAACTGAAAAAAAAATTAAAAAATGTCTCTTTATGGATAGAACAGGATTTAAATGTGTTTTTTGTTTGGCTCGCGAGCGGCGTGCACGTGAAACCTTGTGAAGGCTGCGGCTAATTGCAGCCGCGCCGCATTTTGGAATATTGATGATGAGGCGTTTATCGAGACGACCAGCTCCTTGTAAGGCCGCTGTAAATCACTCGGAACAGAGCTCGGACGTGACGAGATGTCTCCGGCCAAGACAAATATGTCTGCCACATTTTTTAGCTGCTTAATTCGTCTCGTTGGCTATCTGGATATACTAAGTAGCCATTGAAAATAGTCGCGGCAGCGGCGTTTTACTTTTCGATTTGTGTATTCAACTGCAATTAAACTGAACTCATTGTAAGCAAGTATCTACTCTATACGGCATCGACAATGTGCTCCGCGTAAAGAAAAAAAACTGGTATGGTTTTTATTATTTGAACTTTAGAGAGATGAAGAGAATGTTTTTGTTTTGTTTATATAATTTTAACGCAAATTTTGATGCGAAACAAATTACAAAAACACAATGTTGAAAAAATTTTGAGATGAAGAGAATTAAGAAAGAAAATTAAATAAAGTTTGAATGAAAAGAATCAAACGATACGAAAAAATACCGTAATCGTAATTATTTAATCATTGTTCGAGGCTGTAATTTATTAAAACTTTTAACTGTTGCTAATAAACATTGATATTTTTATAATTTAAATCAAATAACCTAATTATAAATATCATTATTTCCAGATGCAGATCATTCTGGACATCAATCTCACTGTTCGTTCAAGGAACAAGAAATCACACAAGCTATTGTTATCGTAGCCATGTTGTAATAATTTGCTAATTATCCGTGCTGTAGCAGAGTCCTGATGCCTATGTAAAATAGTTAAAGTGGTATGCACTAATGATGCTAAAAATAAATAACCAAAGACAACAAATCTATCAGAAAACACCGTTAAATATAATCGCGACCTCAGACAAGGGATAGCGGTCCGGCGCGCGGGTGGCGGGCGGCGGGCGGTGGGCGCACGGCGGGTCGTTTTTGCTCATCGGAAATTCATTAACGCGCGGACCGGCTCTGCCGCGATTTGCCGTCGAAAAGGTAATTGCACACCATTTAAATGTTTAATTCACAAGACGACATCGTCCGCGATGTGTCACACGCCACTTTTTATTGGGCACGCCTTGTTTTAATGAACTTGTCTGCATGGAACTTGTCCCCTCCTCGGGGGAAAAAATGCGTTTCCACAGTAGTTATAAACTGTGCTGTCACTATGAAACAGCTGTGAAACTTTTTGGGACTTGGTTTTGGGATTTGGTTTCATCTAAAATTATACATCCTAATATGTAATTCAATTAATTTTTATCACTAAATTCAAACTTACTTTATGTATTTTGAATCGTCATAAAATATTTTAACCCGTTCAGGACGTCTTTTAGCTGTGGAGAAAAAAAGCGCAAGAAATTGCACAGCTTTACACAGAAGTACACATACATAGACATGGTAGGTACACACGGCGACAGATCAACCTACCCAAACCTGCCAAATTTCTCCAATGAATATTGATCCTTATAACTAAAATATAAAGCTCAAAATTGATTGTAGAAAATTGACAGTTTTGGGTAGGTTGATCTGCCGCCGTGAGTACCTATTCGTATAACAGTTGTATCAATTTATTATAAATATTTGAAAGGAAAACTAATTTGATTTTGGTATTTCCTACCTATTGCTATTCAAGTGAACATCAAGTGTCTAATTGTGTAACTTATGAAAGTTCTCAAGTTTCACACTTAATAATGGAAGTTTTTCATAATTGCTTTGAAACAAACTTTAATAGGTACGCCGCGCGCCGAGGCGAAACTGTGGTTGAAGTGTCGTACAGTCATAGACAATGTTGTTCAAAAGTTATTATTACTACCTACTTAGTTCCTATTCTTAGTAATTTTTTTTCTATCGTAACATTTTAAACTTATTTTGAAATTATATTTTACTTATGTACACGAAACATGAAAGCATGCCATATAATATGCAGCTTTCATGTTTAAATTAGTTCTTAAAATTATGATGTTCCCTAAAAAGAGTTCCTTTTAAATTCGTCTCGTCTTTATTTTAATTGTTGTGTTGTAAGTAAGTAGGTACTTTTAAGATCGGCTATAATTATAGTCAATTAGTATCGCGATGTCCAGTACTATCTTAAAATCCTGACTTCGGATCAATTCATAAAGTATCTTATGAAATATGTTTATGAAAGTAAATAGTTTTTATTTAGTTCATAATTTGCAATATACAACTCTACAACTTTCAAACTCTTAGCTATCTCAGTAACTGTAGGTATCCAAATTAATTTGGGCTGATGCTACTATATAAGAAAAATTGTATTTAATATAATATTAATTAAGTACTATTCTGTTCACCGTGTACTATCTATCGCTTTATACGGCTCTTAGGCCTTTAAGGCCATAAACAGCCACGCTGCGCTGTTTCAAAGAGTATTGATAGGTTTAAAATATTTTCCTATTATGACAAATAGGATAAATGAATGAAAAATCGACGGATGTTTTATCCGGAAACCTGGCTTTACGAATGATTGCAATTCGAACGTGTTAGCTAAGTAAATTTGACGGGTATCTCCTCATCTGGAGAATCAGTTTTGAATAAACCTTGAAGCCTCTCCTCACCAAGAGCATTCACGTGAAGAGCATTCATCATTGAATATTCATCGAGTGACCGAGCTTAATAAATTAGCCAGCGTGCATCCACTTCAACCATTCGCACCGCCTGATACCGCAGCGTAGGCAAACAGCTGTAAAAAAATCTTCACACAGACTCCATAGTTTACCTAAATAATTTATTGTTCGTTGGCAATTACTTGCAGAAAAATCACCTCACTCTATTACTTTGCTTACTGATCTGGATGGGTGCTCTACTCGACATATATTCAACTAATTTAGATATTTGAAAGTCTGCTATATTATTATTAAAGGCAACGCAGATTGGGACGGCATGGCAAAGGATTTAGATTTTTACCAATGGACATTCAAACATATCGAAATAGAAATAAGACATAAATTCCCATGCTTTAAAATGATCCCGCGGCGGAAGCCGCGGCATGCCGTGGCGTACTGCGGTAGGCAGAGGCACGCCGTAACGTGTCGAAGGTAGTGTTGTAAAGAACTCGAGTTTTTTAGTCATAATTCGATAGACTCGGCTCATCAGTATTCGGTAGAAGTTCCCAAAGTTAAACAAAGTAGTATTCAAATATTTGAAAGGTAGCAAGCTCAGTTCCATCAGAACGACTTTTCTTAAAAGCCGCACAGGTTTTAACTCAGCAGAGAAGCAGGCTGCAAGCCAAATGAGTAAGGTTTTTGCAAGGTCTAGACAAAAAATACTGGATTTATAAATAAATAAAGTTACAAAAAATACTGGGATTTATAAATCAATAAAGTTGATTTGTTTCTTCAGCCTAGCTGTTTTAATTCATATTAACCTGATCCCTATCTAACATTTATTGTTATAGACTAGTCACATACAAACAAATTACTTAAAAAATATATCGAAAATATCGATATATTTTTTACATTCCTAAGCAGAAGTTGCCGAGGCATACTTCGACGTGACGCGGCATGCCATGCTTTGCCATGCCGTCCCGGTCTGCGTAGGTCTTTATAAGTCTATTTTGTCTAATTTCTTCTTTTTTTTACTTATTTTTGCTCGTCGTAGCAAATGAACAATATGGTTGGTAAAGTATGCGTAGAGTTCGTAAAGCCATCTTTGTCTTGGTCTAGGATCTACCACGTCACCATCTTACGCTTCAGGGATAACCAAACAGTAGTGGCTTTGGATAAAGGCTCCACTGACATGCGGTGAGTAAGATCCCAATCCTCTTTTCGGTAGGCAAATTTATTAAATCTAACAATAAAGTGCAGTGAAAGGTTTTATAAACTGACCTGTGTGTATGTAGGTGTGCTTCTTCATGTCCGACTTCTGGTGGAACCTCTTCCCGCAGTACTGGCAGGGGTAGGGCCTGGTGTCCGAGTGGATCAGCAGGTGCGTGGAGAGAGTGCTCGACCGCTTGAAGCACTTGCCACACTGCTTGCACTGCAACCACCCGTTCTCATTAGGGCATGTGATTCAACGCACTTCGACACAATCGGATATTTTGGTTACTCCCCTTTTTGTGATCTGAATCTTTATTTTTATTGTGCTAAGGTGTATTTGTAAAAGACCAGTAACTAGTGAAAATTCAAAGAATCTTATCGAACAAAAATTTTAAAAAACTTTAAGAGTTTTATCTTTATATTAAATATATAATATTTTTTGAAGTAAAGTAAAATCAAAGAAAGTTGAAAATTGTATTTAGTGAAATGCTTCGAAAAAACTATAAAGTAAATAAACATTAATCAATAAGTAGAATAGTAATTTAATCCATGCTAATTCTGATACATAATGGTTTTAATACTGGCGTTCAATACATAATGGTTTAATGCTCTAAGTAAATTGTCGATAAAAACTTAATTAGAATGAATTCTTAAAGGTTTGATAGCTGGCCTCTGAACGAATAATTGGATATCGAAGTTGACGTCACCTTTGGCGGTGACAACCAGTAATAAAGTAATAACAGGCTAACCGCAACTCTTTTCTACACATTTCTTTGATTTCCTACAAGAGCCGCTATAGCTACGATTTTTTACGTTGCTCAGTAATTAGTATCGCCAACGGGTTATTATTTGTGTTTCACGGCACGAAGCTGACAGCAAAGGGCTACAATCAAACAGCCTTGTATGAATTTAAAATTGTTAGGAATAATTACGGCTACATACAGAAGTGATCAAAGAATCGAATACATGTTTGAATTCTCATAGAGCTCTAGCGTAACATGTGTTTGAACCGAAAACAAAATAAGTACACTTAAAATTCTATCCAAAGTATGCGTGTTTGGTAAAGATTGCTGGTATTATTCCGGCTTCACTGTAGATTTATTTGTTCAGATGTTTCATAAATGCATAGTACAAATTACTATTCTTTACAAACTGTTTACTTATGTTAAGTTAGATTAACAAACTGTTTTGAAGGCAAGTTACTCAATGCTAGCCAGTACAATACCTATCTACTGGAATGAAACATTTTTGTCTAAATAGACAAGCCTTGAAATGAGAAGACGTGACACTTTTCATAATTGAATGGCAATAACAATTTATTAAAAAGTATATGAACTTCACTGTATAAAATAAAGTCGCTTCCCGCTGTGTCTGTCCCTATGTATGTATGCTTAGATCTTTAAAACTACGCAACGGATTTCGATGCGGTTTTTTTTATATATATAGTGATTCAAGAGGATGGTTTATATGTATAATACATGCATGTAATTGGACCCGGTAGGTGGCGCTGCTTTAGGGTTCTATAGGATACGGGTATTCACTCAAGCGGACGAGGTCGCGAGCGGGCCGCTAGTTAATCTATATAAATAAAAATGAATGATTTGGATGAAACTTTGCACATAGGCAGACCATGACCTGGACTAGGACATAGGTTACTTTTTATCCCGGTAACAGGTTCCTGTGGGATAGTGTAGTCTTCGCGAACGAAGTCGCGGGCGACAACTAGTGTAGGATAAAAATAAAGTAACAAACAAACGGAAGTACGTGTAGGCAAACACAAAGTGGCAAGGTTCAGAACAAGGTAGACCGATGACCTGATAGTAGGGGTAGCACGTAGGTCCAAGTCCGACAGCGGACTTAAGATAGGACTCGCTGGAAATCGCGATGTTAACACGTCAGTAAGTGTAAGTAATATGTCTTGGAAACTTCATCACGTCTGATCTAATTAAATAGCAATGAGGTATATAAAATGTTTTTGTTTTGTGTATATAATTTTTAACGCAAATTTTGTTGTGATACAAATTACAAAAACACAATGTTGAAAAAATTTCCACGAGCAGGATTTGAACCTGCACCCTTCTGACATACCGGGTCAGGTGCTCTTCCAATTGACCTTGGATTGGAAATTTTTTCAACATTGAGTTTTTGTAATGAGGTATATATTCTTATTACTTAGTCCGCTTTATATAAATGTTACAAGGACTGTCTACCCAATTATGCCGTAAGCAGTGATTATTGAACAGTAATTTAAGTAAAGAAAAAAAATATTTAAGTGAACAAAGAGTAAAACAAAAGTTTGACTACTCAGTAGTTACTAGGTATGCTTTGTGTTAAATACCATGACTATGTTTGATGACATTCATGACTGTCATGATAGCAGATATACCTAAAGTCTAGGCAGATGCATTAACTGCGTGTTTTGAGGTGTTTTGTGTCAAAGTGTAGGTATTAGTGATGTCTGTAGACATTTGTGTCATACGAGTAACTCGAAATATAATAAAATTTTCAATAAGTAATTAGAAGTCGGCAAAAGATTTTATTTGTTGAAGTGAAAAATGAAGAAGCATGCAGCTGGCCATAAATTAATATTATATCATTAAAGAAAGGTGTTTCTTCGCGTATGACATTACATGAAATGGTTGTACTACTACTGATAAATCGAATACCTAATATAATAATATATTATTTGTCGCTTGTGGTAATTTGCAGTGGCGTTGATGCGCTCCAAAGAAACAAATTTAAACACATCGCAACATTGTAGTTGTGCTGGGTGCCTGGTACGAGCTTTATTTCGCCTTTCAACGCCATTATCATACAAAAAAGAGTTTGTGTTTAGAAACAATTTAAATCTTCCCGTTTGTCACCAGTAGCTGCTGCTTCAATGCCATACAAGTTCTCAGTTTTGTTAACGTTACCGAATTTAGTCGAATAGAAAATAAACCTCGCACATGGCACTCTGGTGATAAACAAGGACGTTAAAAAATTTCACAATTAACAAAACTCGCACTAGACACCCTATTGTGATGCCGCGATATAGTGGGTCGAGCTGAGATGCTCCTTGTCTCGTGCTTAGCCGGCAAGTGCAGGGCTAGTAGACTAGACAACTAGCGGGCTAACAGGCTAATGGGCTAACGAGCTAACAGGCTAAAGGGCTAACGGGCTAAAGGGCTAAGGAGCTAACGGGCTAATGGGCTAACGGGCTAACAAACTAGCGGACTGGGCTAGCGGCCCAGTGACAGTTGGCCGCGCAGCTGCACCGCGCGCGCCTCACAAAAACACCCACTTTTTCGATCGTCTTTTTATGCGATGCACTCTCTTTTAAACAACACAGGTGCTGGGGTATGACTGTCCACATATGGTTATCGGTTTATACCTCATTGGGAGGTGATTTTTTATGATAGCCGCTTTAATCAAAAACGGTTTATAATTTTTTTTAAGTTTAAGGCGGACTGTTTTTAACAGTTAGACAGAGATTTTGATCAGGTGTTTTTTGTGTGACGTGTTTAGTAAAGTTACGTAACAAAATAATGTTGTATTTTGACATATATTATTTTGAATTGGAATTTGGCATTCACAGAAGTCGGAAATTAAAAGAAGTGCTGAAGTGTCAAAAAGCAAGTCATCTTTTTTCAAGAACTATTTTTAAACTTGAAAACTTACAATATTTTTTACTATCAAGTTATTAATAATTTTCCAGTTCTTGCATACTAAAAGCACATGTTATGTTTAGTTTAAAACATACTCCTAATTAAAATATAATTTATTACTTCAAGTACCTACGCTAGTCTGATTTGTGTCAGTATACAAATTATGAATTATTTTAAGCACAAGATAACACCAGTTTTTGTGTTTACTAAAAGAATAAAAATGTTTTTTGTTTTGACATACACGGACAATAGGAAGAAAAAAAACTGCAAAGCTATGCTGAAATCTAAAAAGTCATTAAATTAAATGATTAACGATGTGTGTGAGAAATATCGAGTAGTGTTGCAACGTAACGCCTACTCATGAAGCTGTAGATATCTACAGCTTCATGCGCCTACTACCGCACTGCCCGATGACACTGACACATGGTAATTATTCGTCCAATTACCATACATCGCACCGTGATATTAAAAGTCGGAATTTTGATTAAAGCCGATGCGGATTTTTATAATGGCGTCGTAGAAAAAACGAAACATACAAAAATGGCAAGAAGACGAGCGTGCCTGGAGCATGCGCGCCGCGTGGCCGGCCGGGCGGCGCGGCGCGCGACCCGTTCCCACTACTTATTAAGACAGGGGCAGTTTTTGCTATTTGATTTGTTAAAGAGGCTAAAACAGTTACCGGTTTGCTATTTTAAAGCATTTTGAACGGAAACTGTACAGTTACTCGGGACGCGCAAAGGATGTCACTGCCCGCGGCTTGTAGATTTCTCTGGCGATTAATAGTTATAGAGAAAAAAAGGAACTAAAACCGCTTACATACCTGGAATGTCTTCTCGTTTTTATTTTCATTTTTGATTAGTAGCGAGAAGTTAAGGTCTTGAGATGGCGGTGGCAAGGCATAGGTCTGATGGACGGGCGCGGAGGGGCAGCGGCGCGGTTCGGTGCTGGACTCGTTCTCGTCTGCGTCAGGACTGCTCCGGCATCTCTTCACCAACTCCAGAGGCTCTTCTAAGTCGTCAAGCTCCCATCTAGAGGCTGGCGAGTCTGCCTCTTGTTCGCGCTCACATGCGCTTCCTGGCGACCATATTTGCCGGTTCTTTGTCGACAGATTCAATGGCAGCTCCTCTTCGTTGTCTGCAAATAATATCTTTACGTCACACGGATGCCAGCGACCGCTCTTCACGCTTTAAAATGTAAAGTCAAATGGGTTATCTGGCTGTATTAAGACTTGTGAAATCTGAACAGGTGTGCGTCGTTATTTGCTAAATATTTAAATTATACACAAACTTGAGACTGCAAGTAGGTACATAATACCAACATGTACATACAAACTGTTTTTTAACCTGTAATGTTAATCAACAAAGAAAAGTATTTCTTAAGAACGTACGAGTATTGTACTTTTCACTTTCACAACTTTCAATATATCAGCACATAATTAACAGAACTTTGAGGAAAACTAAAGTTCTGAGTTTGAAGTAAATCGTTGCGGCTAAATCAAGCGGCTAATGTTAGGGCTTGGATTCCATCGCCTGCTATCATTGAAGTTTGGTCGTATCCGGAACACGTATAAGGGTAATTTGAATACTTGAAGAATTTGAATATGTCGACAAGCCTAGCTTGTGTCGCCTTGGTTCGAGCGCAACACGCCAGTGGTTTCGCCAAGGAGGTAAACGACTTGTAAACGACGAACTATCAGCGTCGCGCGTTATTAATCGGTACCTCGAGCTGATAGCTATTCTAATGAGGAGTTCAGGAGCTAAGGAGGACGAGGCAAACCGAACTTTTACATTAGCGGCATGACGCAACTGCCAGCCGCTGGATTTTTAAACAGTTGATTGTGTTTTGTTTCATTTTATCTAATCAACACACCGTGCTTTTAAATAGATACGATCATCAATTGTTTTACGAAACACATTTCTAAACACACTGTTCTAGTAATTGCTGTTATTTTGTATGATTATTTAAATTATAGACAAATATGTGGTAATCATATAGTTCGAGGACTTGACAATTACTCATTGAATCAAACATTCGAACATCGAATGGTATACATTTTCGGTATACATTGCAGAACGCACTGTTACCACTACATACGCATTGTGGCTTAAGATATATAGGAACATAATGGGTTGGCGTTGTTGTCATATATTTTGATGACATACTATTTGGAAAGTTCACTTTACGAAGAATTGTCGGTGGTTTTAGAGGGTTAAGCGATAAGAGGCACGACAAAAGAGATACCCAAATACGTTAAGCATCTTTGAGTGGCATACGGCGCGCGGGTTCGAAACAAAAGGTGTAATTATGGCGACGCAAACCGCAGTAGTAGCAGCCATACACTCACAAGTCCATCCATATAGCGTGCTACGCAACTTTCGGCTGTATCTCTCATACGTATAGGGTGCTTACCGTCTCTGGGTGGCGTATGGCGCGCAGGGTCGAGCGGTCCGTGCACGTAGTGAGGTGCGGAGCGAGGCAGCAGCAGCGGCCATACTCCCGCGCCTCCATAAAGCGCGCCAAGTCCACTGCAGTACATCAGCGCACCCAGCTCTGGACACAAATACGCGGGGTAAGACAACAAGCAAGTACCAACCGCTGCCGGAGTACTTTTGAACACAACTCAAAGGTGAAATCAAAGGGTTGAAAGGTGAAGTATTCGATTTGTATACAGTTACAAAGCCAGTACACAAGCATATTACAACCTATAGAAAGCGGCTACAGCTTCCTATGATGGACTCTTATGTTTACTTCATATACCTCTATGATTGCAACTTAACTATCTGATTATGCAGATATAGAGTACTATGGTAGTCACCATCCAAACGGATTCAGGGTAGAATCCCATGGAATCAACTTCTTATACATCTACGCCTGCAATTTAACTGGATCTAGTGCCTTCGCAAAAATCTATCTATCTAGCGGCAAAAATCCCAGAATCGTTTGTATAGCGAAAAATATCAGCTTCTCCTGCACATTTTTGAGTAGGCTTTCATGGTAGGCTTTCATACTTCTTTAAGCGCATCACTACTAAAACTCACCGGTAGCACGCGCGTACTGCTTCAGCGCACTTCCAGCGATGTCGATGTCACCCAGCTGCAGCATATCTAGACGGTGGTGGGCCAGAGAGTCCGGTGAGGGTGGCGGCGGCGAGTGGGGGGACACGCTGCGCTCCGGCGAGGGGAACCGGTGCGCGGGCGGCGGCGACGACGGCTTGAACTGCTCTGCCAGCCGCGACAGCAGCACGTGCCGGGACATGCTGGATACATAAACAAATGAACGAGTTAGTAAAACAAAACATTTCAGATAACGAATTTAACTATATTATGTATTTGTATCATTGTAAAAAGGGTGTAAAAAAAAATGCCTATGATATCTATATATTAACTTTGAGTTCTTTAATTTTGAACTCGTAGATGTAATTATGTAAATTAAGAAGATGATTATGTTTAAAAAAAAAATTATACTTTAAAGCTTAATAGTACACAAACGGATGCCTCAATCAAAAAAATTGTTTTTACAAACCCGTAATATTTTTGAAATTGCTATCCATCGACATCCCAAACTACGGGGTAGACGAGAGAAAAAGTTTACATAAAATTACACTTCACGTGTAGGGAGGTAACAGAAAAAAAAATATTTTTCAAAATTTTACTTCAGCACTTTGTCAGCGTGATTAATATGTATATCCATGCCAAATTACAGCTTTCTAGTACTAAGAGTCTATTAGCTAGACTGGGGACAGACAGACAGACCGACGGATATGGCGAAACTATAAGGGTTCCTTGTTGACTACGGAGCCCTAAAAACGAGGGTTTGGTCTGGACTCATGTATGTTTTTTTTATAATATAGGTAAGCATTTCACCATAATTTCACCTAATGTAAAGTGAAGATGTGACCTACCGATTTATTTATGAAGAGAAAACTTATGATAGGCTAGTGACCACATCCCCAGCCGTGACGTATCGACTATGTAATATGAAGTCGTAGATGTAAACTCTTCTATTTCCTTCACCTAAATAAGTAAATAAAGATTGACAAAAAATAAAAAGTGTGATAGAA
Organism: Eudonia truncicolella; assembly: GCA_949315975.1. Classification (NCBI taxonomy): domain Eukaryota; kingdom Metazoa; phylum Arthropoda; class Insecta; order Lepidoptera; family Crambidae; genus Eudonia; species Eudonia truncicolella. The sequence goes on along the minus strand of OX438828.1, from coordinate 8,042,657 downwards.
TAAATAATAAGCTATATATAAGTTAATATACAATAACGTATAATAATAAACATCTAACTACACGCTAATATTTATTGGATGTGTAATGTATAATATAACAACATATCGTACAATGATCAAAACAAATACAATCAAATGACTATATCGTTTGATTGTATTTGTTTTTGTTTAATATAAAACTTATTTAATATAATGTTGGAATTATATAAATTTAAAATACATAATTTTGAAACAAACGATTGAGCTAAACTCATTTAATATAACAGCCATTTACATGATATAATAACTAAAACACATAATATTTATCTAGTATAAGAACATTTAGTATAACATTCATTTACGATAACACTGTTTTTGTATAATACTTAAAACATATAATGATTACTTAATATAAAATCTTATTATTACAAAAATGTTAAGTAGGGTACTTTGTTACTACGTGCATATTTAATAAATTACTTTTTCGTTTAAAATCATTATTTTATTGCTATCGACTGATCACCTAATTTAAATGAACTTATTAATAATAACAAACCTAATAGCAACCACTCAAGTAGATATGCATTATGCAAGCAGAACTGCAGCAAGCAAGCATGCAGGCAAGCATGCAGGCAAGCATGCAGCATGTAAGCAAGCATGCATAACGCAAGCAAGCAAGCATGCAGCAAACATAGTTTCTGTCACGGCTCCGGCGCTGCAGGGCTCTGGAGGTCCCACGCGAGCTTATCGTCGCAGATGTTTTTCGCTCACCATCGCGGCCGCCTTGCCCCTCCGCGCCTAACGCGGGCTTAAATTACACTCTAGGGTAGGGCAGACGAGACTACGTGGAGTCGGTTTTGCAGCGATTCGATTCTGTCACAGACACTGTTAACGAATTTAATTAAAATTGTTAATTTTTGCTATACCAAGTGAAGATTATATAAATTAATCATTATTTGAAACGTTATTGTCTTAAATAATAGTTATATAAAATGAACGATATATTAAATGGGTTTTATTTCAAATGGCATTATTCGTTATGAACGTTATACTACATGGTATTCTATAACATTAACATTATGTAAAGTAAACGTCATGATAAATAAAATTATATTAAGTGTTGAAATGATTATTATTTAAATTGAACGTTGAAGTTCAATTGTTCAATTCAATTCAATTCAAATGTTGGTATATCAAGTGAGACGCACCGATATTTATCTCATGAAAATAAAGAAAATGTTAAGAAAATGTACCTACCAATTATTATATATTATATTTTCATTTTTAATGCATAATGTTAATACCGGAGATTTTAGGCAGAAACTCTGGGTTTTCCCTTAGAACATTAAGTTCCCATAGATAGATAAAATACTAATAATCACGAATTTCTTTGTAATGTTTGAAAATACTACAAACAGACATAACATATGTGCATTGAGTTTTAGTCACGATTATTATTGTATTGACTTATTATTGTATCGCATTAGCAAAGTAAACAAATAACTCTCTTTGCATAAAAGTGTATAATATAAAAAAAATGCGAAATCAGGTTATATAAACAGAAATGTTATGAATCTCCTTCTTAAAATTTCTGTATATATAACTAAATTTTTTAAGATAGGTTTTGTACACTCTTCACACTTCACTGTTAACAACTAACGAACAACATCAAGACGCCTGCTGACTACAACATTGATCAATTATGATATGAAATTATCATTGTTTTCACGTGACTGATGTCATTAGTGCGCTCAGCTATTTGTTGACAGCTCCCGGGCTGAGTTGACAGCGAATCGTATTAAAAGCTCAATCAAGCAAATGAAGAATCAGAATAATGGAAGCGCCCGCCGTTGCGCAAGAGCATTAATAATGCACGCCCGCTAAAACAATCTTCATTACATTAACACATTAGATATTTACGTGTGATGACGCTCACACAAATAGTTGTCAATCCAATCTAAGTGGTTTTGATAAGGATAGATTGTTGTTGTTTTTTTGTACGCGGGCAATATTGTAGTGGGATCAATTAGTTAAGGTTTTAGGATATGAGGTAAGTTATAGGTATATCAGGATTGAACTTTTCTACTTAAATAGTTTCCGCTCACGATTCTGCCTGCGCGAAATTCGGTTTATTATGAAAGTTTATTACCTCAAGCCATTGGAAACATTGTTTTGACCGGGATACAAATTAGCTTAATCCTGAAGTCCTCCGACTTTCTATGTTTTGCTATGTGACCTTTAGGGATTGCTTGCTTTTTTGTGGGTAAATGGATTTTGTTTTATATTAACCAAAGAAAACAATTTTTTTTATTTAGCTTAGAATAAAATTCATTAGATAGAATTATACTTTAAGTAGGATTAAGATTATTTAGATACAAAATATTGGTGCAAGCTGTCCTAGACTTACCAATCCCAAAAATTGTTTTAAGTATAACTTACTAAAACAACGTTTCAATTACAAACGAATTGTTACATATTGAAATGGAATTGGTCTTTCCAAATCATGAATAATGAATAAATAATGTAATGAAACGCAAAAAAGTCTAATTACCATAATGCTCAATTAAGCGGAGGGCGGTAATGAGCTGATATCTGTGAGCTTTTAGTATCAAATATTGCTTGATCATAATGACTAACATAATGCTGCCTTTACTAACATGAGTTGTGATTAACCGTAGTAAACTTTTTTGTAAAACAAAACTGATGCAATGTGCATTTAATTCGTCATCATCAGATTGTCGATGTCGCACTGCTGACCACAAGGCTTTCTAGGAGAACACATCAACCTATCCAAAACAGTCAAATTTCTTTAATAAGTGTTCAACCATATCCTATATAAATAAGTTCAAAGCCTTTTGAGGTAATGTGACAGTTTGTGGTAGTCTGATTTGCAGGCATGTTCAATTATGTATGATCGAAGATGAAAACAATAGATAGCATGTTTTGATTTTGGATCGCCAACATATTTAGATAGACATCAGCTATTCGTTCTTCGTTCTACTGGAACATTAAAATACCTGTTACATGTCCTAAACGCTTTATTTAAACTGATTTACGAATTGTATTTTTTTTACTTTACTACACAGTCATCTACACAGTCATCATGTACACTGATGAAAATTGAGTAATGAAAATACATTGTTTAATTTAACTGTAAGTAAGTTTTTTTACATATAAAAAAAAATATTACGATAAAATCTGTAATCACCAATTACTTTAGTAACGACAATCTTCTCTCATTAAGATTCAATGTCCAACATTAGACGTTCCAACGTCTTGTTCCAATAAAGCAGCCCCATTAGATCCAGGCTGGTAATTATGGAAGCTCCGATGTCACCTATTTTTTCCACAGCCGATGGGAACCGGTCCAAGTGTTGAGTAAAATCAATCACCGCGGAAATACTACAGTAATAATGTTTTTTTCTTATATTATTACTGTGTCATGTGCATACCCGTATAATACGCGGTCATAAATTACTGTCAATTCATTAAATTATACTGGACATCTACATTTTATAAATCTTGTGTATGCAACATATTAAAGTGATATAGAGAAAATGCATATTGTATTAAAATTTATTTTAAGACAATATACATTTGCACGTAGTTACGTATTTCTCCGTTATATTTGTTTCACCAAAAACAGATGAAAGTATTATTATTACCTAGATAGTACCTGTTTCTTTTAAAAACATTAGACAATTTTAATTAATTATTAATTGAGAGGAGTACCGAAATAAACCTGGTCCTTAGACATTATTAAAATTCACCCAAACATTTTGAATGTTTGTAAGTTGTCGTTTAAAACGTTTTGAAAACACTTGTGCATACATTTATGCAGTCTGCCAACTGAGTTCGTCCTAACACTAGAGGCTTGTTAACAAAATTTGTAATTTTGTCATGAATCGTTTCAATTTATGTTTTTCTGTAATATTTTGGTAAAAAGTTGCATCAATTGCTGTCACTATGGTGTTAACAGAGTAACCTTCTGAGCTGGCGAGTATCTTAGTGTATTATTTTATTATTATATTTTACCTATAGTGACCGAAAACTCCTTTTTTATTTTTCTCATAAAATAAAATCCTTTTCTCGAAACAGTTCAGGCCATTTTCGATCCTCATATAACTTCGTTGTGGATAAAACTAGAAGCCTGAATTTTCAGTAAGCATTATAACTAGTTAAAGTTTCTTCATTTTGTCACTCACTCACTGGACTGACTGACCGATCATCAAAACTCTAAGGCACTTCTAGCAGACATAGAAGCTTCAAATTTAGAATACAATTAGTGTTCAGTGTATAAATCATGTAAAAAAATAAATTTCTGTCCAGGTTTCTAGATACACGTACTGCATAAATAACTTTGTACGAAGGAGTACGAAATTTCGCACACTTATAGTTTATATAGAGAAGGATTGCAGAATGTTAATATTTTTTAAAGTTATGCATAAAAATACATTAAATCAATAAAACAAACATGTACACACCATGTATTTGACAAACACGCATATTTACTCTTTTCAAAAACTTCAAAAATGGAAAAGGAGCGGCCGAAATCAATCAATGCCAATCCAAACCATGGACATAATATAATTAGTCCATGATCCAAACTCACATTCTATCTTTTTTAATTTTTAATTGCTTAGGATACAATCCATGCAGCTCTAATAAAATTACGATCGAATTTCGACCACTGGGCGACCACTAGTCCCATATAAATATATAGGATTACAAAGTTACATTTGCAGTGAATGAATCAGTGTACCTGGATATGTTTAATATAATGGAATAATAGGTGTAGATAGGTACCTAGATATAATTAAAAGGTAACTTGTAAAATGGTAAGGTAACGGAAAGGAAAAAAAGTAGGACTATCTACAAAAAGAAATGAGATGCTATCAAAAACAAAACTTGTAAAAAAAGTCAAGTCTCGAAACTCAGTTCTTCTAATATATTATATTATTAAAATTATAATTATTATTATACATTCGAACAATAAGTTTTTCTAGGGGCTAGCTTTCATCACACCATATGAGTTTCCTATACGTACTATAGTTAGATACGGGTCGTTAGAACCGGACAAGCGAGTGTAGAGCCAAAAATATGAAAAAAGTTGATTTTGCACAAAAAGACCGGATTTTGATTCGATTTATTTTTATTTATGTTTTTACTTATAAAAAAAAATAGAGGTCATTGGTTAAAATACCACCAGTCTCAAATCCAGAATTGCACGATTCAACTCCTAACGAGGGATACTCCTGTACTCCTTGGTTTGGTTAGCAGCCGTTCTTGTTATAAGTCCGCCTGGGTAACTACCACCATCCGGCCCTTAATCAGGGTAGAGCGTGATTATATTAAGAGGCGCTAATATTTGGTCGATATTTTCATGCTACCTACGAACTACGGTTTTGTAAACTATTTTTCCTATTTTCTTTTTTTTTACGGGTAACCATGATCTCACCTGATTGATTTCACCTGACGTTAGGTAAGGCGAATTGGTGGAAGCGCACTTCACCTGGAACCTCAACTAGTCAGGCACTAGCTATCTTATCTCTAACTGCCGGAACCATTTTTTTCTGTAGTTGCCACAAGGCGTGGTTGCCACTTTTTGCCACCAAGCGCCTATATCAACCGCTCCACTCGCTCTACTCCGTGCCCTACTAGATTCCCCGAAGGGTTCGGATCCGATCGGATTTTCCGATGGGTTCGGATCGCATCGGCCAACGTGATTGAGGATCTCAAGTAAAGTGCACTACTATCTTTAACATTATCACCACTTCACCATCAAATGAGATCAGGGAATAGAGATTCATGTTTATATGAGATAAAAATAAAAATATAATCTCAACCAATCATTTAAGTGTGAAGTGTTGTGAACATAAGCGGTTATTACTTTAGTGTTTGTGCTGTAATAAAAGTTTATGGTTAATTATGTCGAAATTCAATTGTCTGCAGAATGAAAGAATATGAAAAGCTTGGGTAGCTTTTAACTGCTTAATAATAGTATCTCTTGATTATACCTTTGTGCGTCGCGAAAGTGTCGTAGTTTTCATAAAATTTTAATTTTATTGTTATGCTTTTACGTACTGCTCCGGACTGATTGTACACATAAAACTTAACTATTAACGAACCAAGAAATCAAAATCCAGAACGGGCAAGGTGAAAAGTGCAAGACACGATCATTTTCGTAAATTATTTTTGAAACGTATTTTATTACACAATTGACTAATATTATTTAAAGCTACCATATAATTACTTTATTGTAAAAATATTACCTTGTACAGATTAGAGTTAATCGTAGCAACTTTATTAGTTAAAATTATTTCACTATTAATTTAAATACCAACCCTAGGTAGTAAGTATTAAAACAATCAAAAACGATTGTAGTGATTGCAAAATAGACACTTATCATATAAAAAAAATACTTTACCGTCAAGATATTGTTATTTACTTAAGTTGCTTCAATAAAATTGACAATGAATCTACCCTTATTACATTATTCAAAACTAAAGTTTTTCTAAGATCCTTCTAAAGTAATTAGTCATCAATTGATCATTTATTAATTATCTTGTGTCTAATGGCTAACGGTGTACCTATTAACGTCAATTATAAAAAAAACTAATATTACTCACTCTAGACAAAATAAACAACTGCCAATCTAAATCTGCATTAAATTGTTTTGAACTAAAACAACCAAGTAATTGTGTCCATTTCCAGTGACATACAGAGAATTCCATTTGACCCTGAATGTTCCAAGAGGCTTGAGGGGTGGGGGGTCGCTTCTGCCCATGAATGGAAGCAGTCATCGCAAATACATTAAACTTTTTTGTTAAATCAGGTTTCACTAAGAATAACTGTGTAATGATCCGTCACAAAGGTATACTATTTTCATCGCACCAACTCATTTCAACAACCTGTTTCACTTGGCTATTCTTAAGAATATAATAGAATACGTATTTATTTGATCAACTCAGGTATAACATAACTAATTGATGTTTTAGAACAAATGTTGGAGCCAAAAGCTTAAAGTTATCCAAACAGAAAATATAAAACAAAAAAAACAAAGAATGATGGATAAAAATTAAAAATTAAATTGCATATTTTGCACACGTTGATGCATACACAGTTTCAACCAAAAAGCCAGTCACTTTTCAGATATTTAAGTAAAGATAAGTAGGTATTAAATTAAGCATTTTTTACTAACCCAATTTCCACATAAATTAAATAAAAATATTAAATTAGGTAAATGTTAAGTTCAGCTTTATAGGTGTTTAGATTAACTATAGATTTTTAAATAGGAATGTTTGTGTTACGTAGGTTATATTTTGTTGAAATCTCGATAATTAGGAACTGAATAAAAATGTTTAAGATAGGAAAATACAGAATGAAGATAGGCATCTCTAAAACACTTGAAAACTATTATAAAAACAAAGTACTTGTACAAAAAAATATAGATAGGTACTTTTACAACATAAGTAATTATGTAAGCATCTATGAAAATAAATGCAAACAATAAATAATATGCGTGTTTACTCACCTTGGGCGGGAAAACTGCGAGCTGTAGGTAAGTTCACTCACTGCCTAAAGCCACTAAACTTGAAATAATTTGGAAATAATGTTCAATTTCCCTCGAAAACTCAGTTCAAATGTCACTTGAAATCTTTAAGCGTACTAAAATCGTAAGTCGCGATGTGTCAGCGTCTGAAAGGCTTTGGGGGAGCGTCGATGGCTGACATGCGTCGCGGTCGGCGCCGGCCACCTGACTGAGGCTTTCGCGCACCCCGACCTACCCGACTCATCCACACAAACGTTGTTTTTTCAAAACTCTGCTCACAAAAAGGGTAGGTCGGACTCGAACGGAGGCTGCGCAATAAAGAAATGATTTGATGAAACGGCCACTTGACAGGTGACTCGCGTCGCATCCTCGCATGCACCCTTTAATTGTTGGTTGCGCTTACGTCGACGGCGCAGAGGACGCACTGAAAAATTGCTTTTAAGTATTAATGCCCACAAATAAGCGGTTGCTGCTCGTGTGACATTAAGCTCTTATTATTATGCATAGGGACTGTTAGTTGCGGATAGACCGGTCTGTTGGTCGGCCCGCTGACTGGGTGAGTTACAGCATTGTGTAATGTGAAGTGATTTGGTTATATGCCTTTGTTGGTAACAAAATCAGAGCTGTGTACATAAGCTTAGATTTGTTGCGCGCGGCTCCGCCCCCGCGCGCTATTGGCGGAGCTGCGCGGGGCGGGGCGCGCTTAGACGGCTTAGGAACGGTTTGATGAAAACTAACTTTGTTTACGTTGCGATTACTAATGTATTAAACTTTTTGATCTCTATAATACTTATATAAAAGTGAGTGCTGTTGGGATTAAGCAGGACACCACCGAAAAATCATTATGCAAACAAAAAGCTTCTGATATCACCCTCATTACCAGCACATTTTATGTGGCATGAATGGAATGCCTAGTGGAATCCATAGGGAGGATGGAAACACCGACACGATTGGTGATTGTTAACGACTGCTAATGCAGCTAAGATCAACGGCTTTACGGGCCTTGAGAAGCAAGTAGGAGCTCGAGATAATAATTTTTGGTCACCCATCCGATGACCGGCCATTGCGAAAGTTGCTTAACTTCAGCAATCGCAGACCGAGCGCGATATCGTCTTGTATAATATAAAATAACCACCGTTTTCTGGACTCTGAATTACAAAATCTCGCACGGTAATGCATGTTTATCCCTGAAACAGTTTAACTCGCTAATGGATTGAATAAATGAGAGTTTATATTAAAACATTATATTCACATAATTCTTGAGAATTTGCAATGACCACCAATGGAGAATTTTATTTATTCTGCGTATTTTAGTTATGAGAGGATTACCTTCAGCTTTATTGTAACGGACGTTAATTATGATAAAAATACTTACTTTTAGACCATATTATTAAACCGGTTTTCGGTTTCACACCCCTGTGTGAAACCGAAAACCGGTTTAACCTGATAATTCAAAATCAAGAAAGTGAAAACTAGTTAATAATTAGCTTATTAGTATATATAGTACTGTCCCACTACTGGGCATAGCCCTTCATATTGAAATCAAGTAATTGTTTTAATTGATAGTTACGATTTAAGACCACAAAAGAAAACGACCCAAGGTAAGCTTATAATACATCCGTGCTCGAGCAACGCACACATAGACCCCTTGCACGTACACGGATCTCGGAACAGCTCGGGACAGTCCGAGCGCAGATGTTGCGAAATTTCGTGTTCGTGAGAGGTTATCTATTATCTTTTTCACTCTCATTTCATCATCTATCATCATCTTAATTTGTGCCTGGGCTAGTATGTATCGAATAATCTGGAACACACTTTGCCGGACGTGGGAAATGCTCTGCCTTCGGATATCGGGCCTAGCGCTTTGCCAGATCGCGCTTGCCCCGCATTTCGCTAGGCTGTAGTCGTTAAAAAGTGAAAACCAAAGTTGTATTGGATGAAATAATTGGCTTACATATTATAATGACACAATACGTAGGTACCCACTTACACGTGTTATAAAGGGGAATCCTTATAAATAGAACTAAGATTTCATTTATTAGTCGTAAGACGATTAGGTATTTAATAAACGTGCGACCGGACGTTTTAGTTCACGAGTAAAGCTCTTTTCAGACTACGCTATACTATTGAGCTATATATGTACTATATAGCACAATAGTATAGTAGCATAGCAAGACTTCACCATACAAACCAATAATATATATTATAGCTAAGTGTGAACGTGTTCTAAATAAATGTATGCTGAGCGATATTGTTGTGCTATGAACTATATGCTATAATATTATAGCGTAGACTGAAATTAGCTTATAGCTGGATCTAACTATAAGCTCATTTCTGACTTGAATGAATAAAATATGAATGATGAAAGAATGACCTTTTTCTATAATATAAACATTAAAATTCAATCTCATATAGTTAGGTACCTTGAAATTGTAATAAATAACTTTACCACCTGCAACGCTAAAACCTCTTTGGTTTTTCTTTTATACTTTTTAATAGTTAATATTTGATGTTATCTTTGAATTTAGAAGACTTACATTATTTTATTATAAGTAATCATAAATATTTCAAAACAAAAGTACATCATAGAATAACTAGCGTGATTTGAATATTTATCTATTCTATCATGTCGATTGTAAAATTTTACTTGTTGTAAAAACATGTACATTGTTGAAATAACAGTAAACAACTACGGGTATATAAAACGACGTTAGTTTTTCCTTGCCGTATTATTTTGTAGGTAGCATATTTGTGTAATGTAGAGCTCACATTGATTGTGTGTATGTGGAGCCACAAGGACGATATTATTGTGTGCAGTACAAACAAAACTAGGTTAATGACGGTAGCGTTCGCCTCCTATCTTAATGAATTCATTAAAATGTTGTTGCTGCTTCACTTGACGTTTCTTTAAGAACATTGACAAAGAACCGATAATAGTTTATTCAGCATAGATAAGGTTACGTCGATCATTAATGTCTTTGTAGATGAAATTGCCAGACGACATCGCTTAGCGTTTAGCTTTTAATATCATCATTTTTATCAGTTATTCCATGTACCGTGAAACGCACTAGCAAATAAATAGAAATCATTGACTTTTCATACTACTGTACTAAGTCACTAAGTACTGGAAGCTCAGAATTAATCAAAACTCTGAATAGAATAGAATAGAAAATAAACTCGGAAACATAAATGTATGAAATTACCTAACTAAATACAAAAATTGGCATGTGACAAGGCAGTGTTGATTATTTTCAGTGAGATGGAAAATATTTAGAAAGTTTTCTTGAGACACACACCACCGCAACCACCCTTCGACGAGGCATTGGTGTGGAGTCATTAATTGCGTTTGTCGCTTGATTAACCCATTGTAATAACAATCTCGGGAAATTCAATTAAGCGGCTAATCTGCTTTGGTTACAGCGTGTTCAGTTACGTACGGGGAAATGTGTATGGTTTCATTTCAGGGGGCAGCGGGGTAGCGGCGCCTGCAGCGCGGGCGGGGCGGGGCGGGGGCGGCGGGGGGCCTAACGGCGAGCGCGTGGCCGGCGTCGGGCGCGGGGCGCGGGCGTCACGGCCCGTTAGCGCGGATCCTCGGCGCGTGCACATGTCGCCCCGGCACGCGCCCAAGCCACTTTTTATCATTCTTTTTTTTTCTGTTTTCGTTTTTGTATGTCCCTTTGTTCGAATTTTGAATTAAAGCCTCCTTCCCGATTCCTGAGGGATTTAATGAAGCCGGATTTGTAGATATCGCGGTCGCACGCATCTGATTCCGTTTTTTTTGTCGCTGAAGGAACGCGGCTTCGAATAATTTACGTAACGGTCGAATCGAGTTGCGATCGGATCAGATAAAGCGGTTTCTAAATCTCAATGCATTTCTTATTTGATCGGCGTCGGTAGAAAATGACTGTCATTTAAATTTAATTTCATGAACGGAGCAACTAGCTGCACGTTCGCTTTAAAAGTCGGTGATCAGTGATTACTGCGTCTAATAAAAACGCGAAACCTGCTTGATAGATAAGTAAATCAAAATAAAACAGTGGAAGGTTAGGCGGGCCGGCGGGCTCAGCTGCGCAAACCGGTACCCGCGCAGGCTGCTGTCGCCGCTCGCCATTCCTCGCAGTCAACTTTTATTAATTGGGCAGATGAGAGCCGCGGTTTCCATGATGAATGCTTAACCCTTATACGGGCAACAGTTCGCGAAACCTTTTATAGATTCTCAATTAAAAGTGTCTATTATAGTTAATAGGACGATCAGACATAGTAGCGTTTATAGGAACAGGAATATTTGCTTTAAGTAAGGATAAAAACAGGTAATATAACGGAAAGGACGATTAAGTGGAATAAAATATAGCGTGGGGGTGCGGGCGGCAGGTGGCTCCACGTAGGGATGCCGCGGCGAGTGTCGATATCGATTCGGTGGAGGCTTTCGCAAGTGCTGGCGTCACTTGAAGATGGAATTGTAATTAATAATGCAAACTGCAGGCACGGTGCAATAGGTATTTCTGTTATTCTTTTTAACGTGGCTATTATTAGAGCTCTACTACATTTTACAAATCTTTATTACAACTTTGTAGGTATTTGTAGACGTATAATAAAAATAAAGTTGATATGATTATTGTTAGATACTGTTATCTTACTAAAATTACCTTGAACCTGCAACGTTTTCAGTGACAGTAAAGAATTTGTTTTTTTTTTGTTTTAAAGTAAGTTTTGTCTAAATCACAGTCCCACCAAAAGCTCTCGGGCCCAAAGGTCCCGAGTTCGATTCTTAGCCGGGTTCATGTTCGTACTTGGTTTGGTTGCTTTTAGTCCGCCTGGCTATCCACTATCATCTTATCTAAATAATATCTTATCTTATCTATATGTTATGTCGTCATAACATCAATATGTTCCGACAGGTTTCAGTACTGAGTAGTTGAGTATTCCGTATGAAGTGGACCTTCGGCCTTGTCATCACTTAACATTAAGTGAGATGAAGGCCAAATGCTTACTCACAAGGAATTTAAAAATCTCAGTTGTTAAGAAGTATCTATAAATCTGCCGCATTTGCCGCAGCCCTGGCCCACGGACTTCAGACGCGTCGCCCACGTCGCGGCATCTGCACCCTTAACCGATTTATTCAAACGTTTGCGCGTGCCACGCCCACGACGCGCACTTGCCCGCCATGCTTTGTCCTCATTGTCTGGAGAGCAGATACTTCTTTTTTTATATTAAATGGTAGCGAACGAGCAGGCGGGTCACCTGATGGAAAGTAATCACCGCCGCCCATGGACACCAAAGAAAAACCAAAGTAATCGCAGATGCGTTGCCGGCCTTGAGGAAGGAGTTGGATCTTGAGGACGGAGTAGGAATTGGGATGGGGGAGGGGTGAGAGATGGGCCTACGGTACTTTCATTCACCGGACGAAACACAACAGCAACGAGTGCCATTGTTTCACGCCGATATTCTGTGAGAGGGTACGCCGGGCGAGCCGGCCCATTTTGTGCTGCAACGCAGCGTGGCTCTACCACTCAGAAAAACCTTCAAAACATTACGGAAATTTTGTTGGAATAAGGAAAAAAACATAAAATAGTATTAAAAGTGACTCCTCGAGCTCAATTTGAACATGCACCTTCTGATAATCTGGCTCAAACTCACAACTAATTAGCCTTTTGGTAAAAGTAAGGAGCTTTATTAATATGGTTATTTTTCAATGTGTCGTCATTGCTTGCGTTTGAAATTCAGTTGCAAATCATCAAATGATTGGGTTAGTTTTACAATTCAAGGTTAAACTGACAATCCTTTGAATCAAATCTTAACGATGTTAACATCCACAAAAAGTATAGTAAATTCTGAAATACCATTGTCATGACCTGGTGTACACGAGTTTAACGTTTTCTATGGATATACGAAAAACAATTAGTTTGAAACATAAAACGTAAGATTTTTAAATGATTCGTCTTATAAGCCAACAATTTGTCATTATATGCCATGCCAGTCTGAAATATTTTACTTTCCACATTTCTTTTGTATGTATAAAAAGAAAGAAAAACATTTCCGTTGCCGGAATTATTCAAACATCTTTGAGTTTGTTGCATTGTTTCTTTCTACGAGTTTGAATTTTATTTGCTTGTACAAATTGCATTATCAATTGAAGCATGCCACTGTCTTTTGTTTTGATATCTGATGTAGCTTTCGCTGAACTTTGCCACTGGGTATTCCCTCAGCTACGATTAATATTGTGTAGTTAGTCCATATTTCAAATGAAATAGCTCGATATGAAATAACAGCTACAAAAAGTCAATGCTGAAGCTTATAAAAACATAAAGCGACTGTATACAGAGTACACTCTGGGACTGTATACTCCGTGTATACTCTGTTTACAGAGAAAAATAATTGGTTACTTATAAGGTTTATTAAGGTCATTAGTAACTGAAATGTTTTCTAATGCATTTACCCAATGCAAGAAAAACTCTTCATTCTATACCAATTTGCAATACTCTGTCACAAGAACATTTTATATTGATTGCAAATACGTTTACTAATATTTCTATCTGTATAAAATGTTCTTAAACAGGTCGTGTGTGAATTAAAAATAGAGACTTGAAACACGAAAGACGTAGCTTTTAATATACATATAACCTCATTTAAAATTCCCGGTCTCCATTCCGCTCGATTATAACGTTACACATTTAAATGGCACAACTTTACTTTCCTTAAACTGTGATACGCATTTATGATTGCATATCTGGAGGATAGTTAAGTAGTTAGCACAGGAATACTTACCACATTACCTCGCGAACGGTAATGAACGCCGATGCCTCTAGCCACGACCGTAATCTCGCTTGCACATAAAATGATAATTTAAGTGTGGCATCAGGTTGACCAGCTAACATATATATGCTTGCTTTAATATCATAGGATTTGTCCGTAGGGACGTAGTGCAGAAGCGACTACGGTTTTATAAACTTGAAAGCAATATCTCAAACTCGCCCGAGCAAATATGTAAGCAAGCTTATTTATGTGAGACAACTTGCTTATACACATTTACAAGTTTGCAATTTTAGATATAGACGTTTGGGTTATAGTACGGGTATATGCATAGTGGACCTTATGTTGAAGAGTGCAGAGTTCGTAAGAAAACTTGCACTACAAAGTTTTACTGGGTTTATTTTTTGTTTTTTGTTATTGTTATATAGTGTTTCTAATTTATTTGGATATATTTAACTTTATATTAAAAAAAAACAAGTGATGTTTAATTTTACAAAGTATGTTAAGTAAATATATGAGACGTAACAAATTACTACTATGGAAATATTAAAAAAATATATATTTCAATAAGCTTGAGAGTTTCCTTTTTGTCGCTACAATAGTTTCGTGTATCAATATATCTTACCTGAATTATGCGTATAGTCACCGTAAAACAGTTTCACAATTGCAACAAGAATTATTACCAACAAAAAGGTAAAGTGACCATAATTTAAACTTAATCGATGATAAAAATCTGAATGAAATAAATCAAAATGCTGGTGTTATTTTGTTCTCTTGTGATAACTGAATGAGATAACTCGTACATGTGACCGCTGCGGCGTTTTTGTCCTGCGATTAATTTCGCATCGTGAATGCGTACTTAGCTCTGTCGATTTGTTCAGTGAGTAATGTCCTTTTGTCAGGTAAACGGCAATTAGCTGTACGATAGTGGAGTGTTGGCTTGTTGGTTTTAGATAATATATGGAAGAGAGACTAATAGAGTAACTACAACGGAGTCTCCCCTTGATGGCCCGAGTCATAGAGTATGCGTCGGAAACCGTAAAAGCTTCGAGAGGGTATCGAGCTACGAATTCGTTTTTAAAAAGCCTTGTTGCTTTGACTTACAATTTTATTTTGTTTGTTTCGTTTGGTTCAACGAAGGAGTGACACAAATAGAAAACCGTCACTTTTTTATTTTTTATTAGGACTACAATATCTATATAAAAATCGCTATAGTATATTCTGTGTACTAGTTGTATGTACGAGTACTATAGAATCGCCTTAAGCTTTGTTAGCATCAACAGAAACAAACAGAAACAACAACTGATTACCAGAAATATGAATCTAAGAAACAAAAAAAACAATTATTTTTATTTGAAGTCTAAAATAGATACTTAACACAAACTTAATCATAAGTCAGCCTTAAAGTAAGAAGTATTATAAGATATAAAACAAATCAAATATTGGGAGACCTGGCTCTCGAAGTTGGGTATTCTCAATAAGGTGAGGAAGTTTTTCATTCCCGAGCAGCGCTGTTTGCTGTAAAAGACAGGTGCGATCGAGTATGGAGTATTGTTCCCATCTTTGGGACGGCTCCGCTAAATACCTCCTCCATGCACTTGATAGACTGCAAAGGCGAGCGGTACGCATTATTGGAGATGCTGAGGTTACAGCTCTCTTGAGGACCTCCTGCTGTCTTCTACCGGATTTACTACGGAGAGTGTGCTGAAGAACTTTTTGATCTAATCCTGCCCTCTCCGTTCCTCTCCCGTACTTACACGTGCTGGTCTTAGGAACTACCATCACACTGTACAGGCAATCAGTACTCATACCAAAAAATTTGGCTAGCCATTCTTCTGTAAGACCATTCGGCTCTGGAATTCTTTGCCAATGTGTTTCCCAGCTCCTATAGTCCCAGGTCTTTTAAACAGGGCGTGAAACGACATTTATGCAGGCCGTCATAAATGGGTGCGCTTGTTACCGTGCTTGTTCCACGGTGAGGAGCGGTCTCATTATTTTGGACTGCATCGGATGCTTACCATCGGGCAGGATGTGGTAACTGTGAAGAGTCACTATAAAAATAAAAAGAAGATATCAAGTTATAACCCGTTCAGAAGGTTCATTTTCAAAAAATCTTTAGTGAAAACGTTATTATTCATATTTGCATTATGAAATTTCTATAGGGATCCCATAACAGTACGCATGGGCACAAAGGCGCGCGCGTGCCGCGCATTGTGCGCGCCCCGATCATTACAGGAGTCAGGGCGCGTTAATTACGATCCCATTGCTCTCGCCACATGCTCCGAGGCAGCAGACTTCTGCTATGTTGCGGTTTTCTGATTACTGCATACTGTAATTGTGTAATGACTACGTACAATCCCAGCGAAAAAAACACACGCTCAAGCTTTTCATGAGAATCTTATTTTATAGCTTTTTATTAATAATTAAACACACAGCAGTTACGGTTTTGCGGTGGCCATTCGACGGGGTTGCACATGTGGTTGTATGCGCAGCCTTCGAGCCTCTGAAAGGACGTGTAAGTGCACACTTGGCTTTTGATTATTGGTAGCTATCGGAGGCATACACTGGCATGCGTACGTGTATACTTTGACAATTTAATAGCATATGCGCATGCACCTGCCGCTGCAAAAAGTAGGCGCACGCTTCAGGCAGAGGAGCGCGGAATTCGTCGCCACCGTCGCCTCCTATCCTAGCCTATGTTATACGCTATTTATTAGTAATTGATTGAAAAGGTGCGCTGAGCCGTTTACTTGCGTTTTTATAACGTTTCCATACTTGGATTTATGCTTTCGTACGGATATTTGCGATGCTTCATAGATATGCATAACTGTGTCGTAGGTACAGTGTATAATGTTAAGTTGAAGTTAAACATACTTATTTTCCTGAAGTACTGCGAGTGAATGGTCTTTCTTTGTAAACGACCAACATATTCTTTCTTCAAAAACTTACGAGGTGACAAAGAATCGTTTCAGTGATATTATAGTTTTTGTTTTTACTATTGGTTACAATAAAATTGGCTGTAAATTCTACTTTTTTTGCCTTCCTCGTAAAGTAAGTAAAACTGGACTCATATCTAGTTTTTCTTCGTTTTACACCTCTAGTTTTACTTATCATGTTTAAGAAACCCTTATTATATATATTTTTTTAAAAAGTATTTACATAAACGGTTTTAAATAAACCGATGTATTACCCTTTAAATTATTATTTTATATATCTCAATAAAGTATCTCTCGTAAGATATACACTATTCCTGATCTGTCATTTTGTTATCAACATCTATAGAATTAAATTTAAAACATTAACAAAATATATTTTTTTAAACTTCTCCCTCTCGGACCTCTGAGGAGCTCAGACGCCTATACGGTTGAACCTGTTTTATTGTGTTTATTTTTATAATTAAATTAAACTCAAATTTAACCAAATAAATCGGTCTGCTATATTAGGAGCACAGCGTCGCGAGGAAGTTCTTAACGCGCGCCGTGTCATCATCACTCACACACACAACACAGCTATAGCACCCAGCCTGCGCGTGAGTGAAACAATAATATACTACTACTTAAAGAAAAAGTGTGACAAATAAAGGTCTTTCTTAATTGGACGGAAACAGATTTTATACTGCATCTTCGATCAGTGACCAGATTTGTAGACCTCCGCGCTTATAAACAAAAACTATTATATTTAACCTCTCTCACCTGACGTTGCCCTAGAAATTAATTAATGTTAGCGAAGTATCGCTAACATTAATTTGGGGATTGAGCCAGAAATATTTGATTAAAACCCGATATATGAAAACCAGATATTATTTTTCTATTATATCGAAGTGAAGTGAGTAACGTACATAAACTACACTAAAAATTACAAGTTCACTTCTTGCGACATCTGATTCACTGGTACTTATATATTTCTTTTGTGGGGCTTGTGGTTCATAACAATAAAAATGCCTTTGAAGCGTACACCTCCAAAGTCACCAGGATCAAAACATACCTAGTCAACAAGAAAAAAAGGCTACTTCCACTGCACCTGTACCTAAAACCACAGCTTCTACAACACCTATATCGAAAAGGCAAATATATATATATATATATATATACACATACAACTTAGTTATAATTTAATTATATTGATTTTGTTATACAAAAATACAAAACTCATGTCCATTGTAATAGTACTAAATTTACACTATAATATGTCAATAAGTATTAAGGAGGAGCCTGTATCTCATGACACGGGGTAAAACCCTATATGAGATCAGTTCACACATGTACTGTATAAAGTGTTTATTTAATAAAGAATATATATATTTATATTTAAACTTAAAACGTATCAAATATTTATAAAATTTATAAAACACAGTGGAAAAATTAAACGTGGTGACCCAGCCAGGAATCGACCTGGGTTTACCGCAATCCGGGCCGCTGCACTGACCGCTATGCTACCGGGAAGGCTGACGTGAGCGCTGAATTTTGTCACTGCTTTTTAATTTTTTGAGCGCCATCTATCCAACGGTTGTTGCAACCGATGGCTATGCAGATTCATCCTTGCAGATGAAATACTACTTTGATAACACAACGCTAAAGTAAATTTTTACTTTTAATTAAATATTTATAAAATTTATAAAATATGCTGAAAAAATTAAACGCCCACCCGACCCAACCAGGAATCGAACCTGGGTCTTCCGCAATCCGTCTCATCAAAACGTCTCCTTGTTGCAAATCCTGGCTGATTGCCAGTAATGCGTGTAAGTATCGTCGGTACGCAACGCAGATGCAAGCGGTTACGGTTTTTATACAGCACAGAGCTTTTATATAAAGGGCTGAATTAAAAACGTCTTATTCTGTGTCCTCCAGGGCGTTTCGCGATGCTGCGCGCGCGGCTTAACTCGTGCCCTGCGGCTGCGGTCGCGGCCGTTGTCTGCTTAATGAGAGTTTTAACTACTGTTGGTAAATCATATGCGGCTTCCATGCGTGCGCCGAACTCAGCTGCGGCTCGAAGCGCGTTACTCGTTTTTTAGTGGCATTAAAGGCGAATCACTGTTTATTTACGCATGAAACTTCGCCTTCGGCCGCGTGGAATTTCAAAGCTCTTTTTATGACATTAATATTGTATGAACCGGACTTTGATGTATAGAAGGCGATTTACAATTTCAAATTCAATTCAAACATAAATTATTTTCTCATCACAAGGTTATATAATATATATACTTAGAATAATTACGTATAGAAAGTAAGTCCGCGCGCCCATTTTGAAGCACCAAACGCCGAGTTTTCAATGTAGGTACACTACGGAGTTCACTTTACTGTTTTTTTGTAACTTTATATTACTGCAACTGTTTAAGAACTGTTTATGTTGTTGAACAATACATTTATTTTTATTTATTTTCTTTATTAGCCTAGGTTTGTTATAATATTAATATAAAAGTAAAATACAAAAGTACATACAAAACATAAAAATATTATAAAAAACCTAGCCTAGGGTGCCGCCGGCAACGGGGCAGGGCTCAAGTTGCCGGTGGTTAGGGCTGCAGAGACAGGAACCTTCGGACTATCCGCGCCGTGTCCAAGAGTACCGCCTTCTGTATCTGGCCCTTGATCCAACCATTAAGCGAGAGTCTCTTAAGGTGTTGGTCGAGACTCTTCGCTACCAGACCGTTCGCAGACACAACTATCGGCACAATGATTGTCGAGTCAACATCCCACATGGCGGTTACCTCGTGAGCCAAGTCAAGGTACTTGCTTATTTTTATTATTATTACTATACTTGTTAATATTTTTTCTTTAACATTTTTCCAAGTGTAATATTAATATGACACATGTCTCTAAAAGCAATTAAATTGAATTTCGCTCAGGTTGAGCAACTCGCTATATAATTGACTGTTATATTTGGGTTACAGTGGGTAATTAAGGAATAAAGTTGCCATGATTCTTCACTCAGATAATTTGCAATCACGTTCTTTCGAATCCTTAGGGATCTGGGTTAGTTGGACACTTGCGTTTGCGTGTGATTACGTCTGGTCGGCCTACGTTTGTAGAGAGAAAGGGGGGTATGGAGTGTCTCGTTGATGTGGTCGGGCTGTCAGTGGGGCGGCGGGCAGGTGGCGCGAAGGCCGCGGGAGCACTGTGCCGCTGCTTAATTGATTCCAATCTGAGACGATTAATAATTCACTCGTAAGTACGACCACTCTCGCTCTCCGCCAATTATGAACGGCCGGATGATAGCGGTCTTTACGCGGCATTGATAAAAATATTTTCAACGTAAGACAATAACTTTTGTAAATGTAAAATTGGTTTTCATTTGTTTTTATATTAGTTATTGGTTCGGCGGCGGCGGCGGGCGGTGAAAAATGTTTCGCTTGATTCACTTCTTTGAGTGTAAGAGCAGATTGGGATGGTAGCATTTTATAATAAACAATGATTTAAGCAGTGAGATATAAATTTTGCCATACAAATTCTCGTTTCGTTAAAGTGAATGAACGATAAATAAAACTTACATTTAGCACTTGATTCGTTGATGCGCCATCCGGAACGCATAACGCAAATATCCTGCTATAATATGATGACTATCCTCGTTAAACGCAAAGCGTAAAATGTTAATGAGTGACTACAGTGACTTTTATTTGAAGTTCAATCACAAAACGAGGATTTGTATGGCAAAATGTAAACTCTCCTCGTTTGTCACCAGGAGGCGCTGCTTTAATTTGTATGGCAAAATTCTCTTTTTCGTTAACGTCAACGTGCCAATCAATCGATTGGCAAATAAAACTCGCATTAGGCGCTCTGATACCGTATAAAGAAACTGAGCGCGTTAAAGCCAATCGCACCGTAACGAGAGCAAAAACAATTTGATTGCCCCCATTCATTAGTGAGCACAGCCTTCATATATTTATTAAATAACGCGCTTTTTTGACCAGTAACTTTAACTAAACAATGACCATTTAATGATTATTTTTATATTGATAAGTAACATCAACAGCAAAACTTATAGAAAAATCACAGCATCAGTCTTATCTAAATATTTCAATGCAGTTCACCAATTCTCCAATGTATGTAGCATTCATTATAAACCTTTGTGTTTTTAAAGTGTTATTTGGCATACTTAGTGTTAAATAGTGAAACATATAATAAAAATAAAAAGTCCAATGTTTTCAGACCCAGAGGTCTCGGGTTCGATTCCCAGCGATACTTGTCTGAGTATTCGGTTTGGTTGGTGGTAGGGCTTGTTTGTCCGCCTGGCTAGCAGTCACCATCTTATCTCAATATTTCACCATAACATC
Source organism: Eudonia truncicolella (assembly GCA_949315975.1). NCBI lineage: Eukaryota > Metazoa > Arthropoda > Insecta > Lepidoptera > Crambidae > Eudonia > Eudonia truncicolella. The sequence goes on along the minus strand of OX438828.1, from coordinate 8,021,106 downwards.
AATGTAAATAGCTTTGTTGTCTACATAATCTAAGTGTTACTCAAAATAGAGATAAGATAGACCGTGCCTCGGTAAATGAGGATTCCAGGCGAAGTGTGCTTCCACCTTCAGCCTTCTCTTTACTTAACATCAGGAGAGATGAAGGCCAAATGCTTACCCAAAAGAATAAAATAAATATACCTTAACTTCAAACATAATAATTATGTAAACATGTTCATAAATCAACAACCATGTCGTAAAAATACCGTTACGACATAAATAGAACTGTCCATGCTCAATGATAGTGCAACTTTTTGCGGAGATAAATAGGGTCGATTGTGTATTTTGAGCACTGTTAAATAGTCCGATTAAAATCAGACGCAAAAAACGCTAATCAAATGGCGAGTGTGTCGTAAATATCACTTTCCATATCTGTAATGCTAGCGACGAGGCGAGTGGTGATGCGCTGACGGTTCAATACCGTTGACCACTACGCTTGAGACATTTACCTATTGTTAAAAATGAGATTAATTTTATTTTATTATTATCTATAAATATTATCTGATCATCGTCTTTGTCAGCTTATAAACAATCCATTGCTCGGCTCAGGCATTCCCTTATGAACAATATCTCTAGCACATATCGAGCTACAAGATAAAATTATATAGAATTAGGACTAGGAAAGAACTGAACTGAATGAAAGGACTGAACTGCAAGGTTAACAGAGTGTCAGACACAGAGTTCTTTAAGCTTTTTTTAGAAGGTTTGGCAAATGACTGTGCTTTGCCTGATGTTAAGTAGAAGCAGTCTAAATGCGCGGCCAGCTACTCTAGCAGGATTGGGCAGCCGTCCTCACCTTGCTGACCTGCCAATTACTTATTCACACCTCGTTGAAAGGACCCCATATTCTAGAAAGGAAATACGTGAGCTGAGGAGGCTGTCAGTTTTTGGTAGAGCGAGATTGATAATATTTACCAAATTTCATAGTTCGCGAAAGAATAGTTGCTACTTTTAGTAACCCCTCATTTGGGTAGCGACCGACGGCGCCAATGATAGCTTAACGTTTGAATAGAATAGAATAGAATAGAATTTTTTTTAATAACATACATACAAAGGAAAAAAGAAAAAAAGAAAAAAACAGAACAGATGATTAGTAAAAAATAAAATAGGTAGGTAGTGTGTGAAGTTAAAGGGTCTTGACTCAGCGTAAGCTGCTGTGTCATTCATGGGTGTTCAGAATGACACAGAAGCGCTGTTAGTCTGACAGAGCCTGAATGTTTTCGATTGTTGCTACAAAGATAAATTAAAAAGGCAAGCATAAAACTTTTTAGTAGAATATACTATTTCAACGTTTTTTTAGTTAATGGCGCAGACCATCGACGTTTTACACCTTTTGCAGGGTCCGGGGTCACAGGGAGACTGATAAAATAAACGAAAGAAGATTTTCGATTTATTTTCATCTAAGATACCTATCTACGATGACGCATTATCATGCATCATGCAACCATGCTTACAAAATAACCTTTACAAAAAAGTCAAACATTCACACGTACTGTACAGATAAACCAATATATTTTGTATTTCACTTTGGCAAATGAGCGACGGCAGTTGATAGCGCACCCGATGCGTGCGTATTCCGCGCACTGTGCGCGCGCGCACGCGCCTGTAATTACGCGCAAAGGTCGCGCGCGCACATTGCGCCGCCTGCAATGCATGCCACGGTGCCGCTACGCCCTGGGCACTGCAACTGATACTCTATATAAGATTCATTTATAGACATGCACAGTAATATGAAATACTGAAAACTTACGAATTACGTAGAATATAGCTATGATTTTTATGGAAAATGCTTTTTTATGAAAACTTAACCATGAATTGGTTATAACAATAGTGCTGTCAAAGGTGCTGCTACGCGCCGTGACCTACGCATCTGATATTTTATTTATAACTTTATAATAGAAAAACGGAATGAATCTAGATATAATCGCGCTAGAAATCGCTGCAACACTGTGACAAGAGACGCTCACAGAAGACGCCACATCTATAATTCTGATCATAATGAGGACCCTGTTAAAGTGTGGAAACTCCTCAAATCTCTCGGGGTTAGTAAATCTCAGAACGCTAATATCAATAACAATTTAGATATTATTTCCATCTGCTTAGAAGGAGGCTTCTGTTATCCTTCTTCCCAAAAAGTCAAATCCTACCTTATATTCAGAGTACCGTCCCATTTCCATACTACCTTTCCTTTCTAAAGTAATTGAAAAGCTTATCCATCGTCAACTCACTTCTTTCCTGAACAAAAATAGTCTCCTTAAAACCCATTTTAGTACGTTAAAATAACCGATGATATTCATCGGGGTATGGAGAAACGCCAACTTACTCTATTGACATTATTAGATTTTAGTAATGCCTTTAACTCGGTAGATTTTGATATTCTCCACGGTGTTTTACTTTCTCTTGGCATATCTCCTGCCGTGGTTGATTGGTTTCAAAGTTACCTGCTAGGGCGCCGGCAGCGCATACGTTTTGAGGAATCTTTCTCACCGTGATGCAATATTAATGCTGGTGTCCCTCAGGGTGGCGTCTTATCTCCTCTTCTTTTTCCAATCTTTATAAACTCTATTACACAGCCGCTTTTATGTTCCTATCACTTCTATGCTGATGATCCCCAAATTTACACACAAGCACCACTATTAGATCTTTCTCGTGCTGTTGAGGTTACTAACAGGGATCTCGAGGTTATCTTTGACTGGAGCAAATCATTTGGTCTCGATGTCAATCCAAGTAAGACTCAGACAATCATCATCGGCCGTTCCTATTTTGTTTCGAGGATCGTTTTTGGACTTCTACCTTCTGTTAACTTCGCCGGCATTAATATACCATACTCAAAGACAGTGAGAAACTTGGGTGTTGTTTTTGACCAGTGTCTCACATGATATTCGCAAGTTGATACTGTTCGGAAAAGGGTCTTTGCTGCGTACAGTTCACTCAATCATCTTCGTAACTTCATATCGAATCGACAAATATCAAATGTTTTTAATTTGTTTATATAATTTTAACGCAAATTTTGTAGCGAAACAAATTACAAAAACACTATGTTGAAAAAATTTTCACGAGCAGGATTTGAACCTGCACCCTTCTGACATACCGGGTCAGGTGCTCTTCCAATTGAGCTATCGTGGTTCTAACCAGCCCGCCGAAATTATTCAACACTATTTACTTTTTTACTTTGAAAGCCAAAGGCGCCAATTCAATGTCAACAACTACCGTCATTAACATCTGATCATAATATTTTTACAAATACTAAAGATCAGTTAAGAAGTAGGCTAGCTATTTATAAAATGTTTTTAATTTGTTTATATAATTTTAACGCAAATTTTGTTGCGAAACAAATTACAAAAACACTATGTTGAAAAAATTTCCACGAGCAGGATTTGAACCTGCACCCTTCTGACATACCGGGTCAGGTGCTCTTCCAATTGAGCTATCGTGGTTCTAACCAGCCCGCCGAAATTATTCAACACTATTTACTTTTTTACTTTGAAAGCCAAAGGCGCCAATTCAATGTCAACAACTACCGTCATTAACATCTGATCATAATATTTAAATACTATGATCAGATGTTAATGACAGGTGCAAATCCTGCTCGTGGAAATTTTTTCAACGTAGTGTTTTCGACAAATATCACTCTGGCGCAAAGTCTCCTGCTGTCCATCATTGACTATGCTGATGTTTGCTACGCTGATCTTTCGAAGGAACTTCTAAATAAACTGGTTTATTTATAACTTAAGGAAGTATGACCATGTCTCGATTTTCCGAGCTCAGCTTAAATGGCTGCCAATTCGCCGGCGTAGAGACTTACACGTTCTTTCTTTTCTGTATACTGTCCTCTTTCTACCCACTTCACCTACATATCTTCAAAATTGTTTCTCCTTCCGTTCCACTTCCTCAAGCCATACCTTGCGTTCTGCGTATAACCTAGCTCTTGTGACTCCTCTTCATTCAACTAATTTCCTTTCCTACTTTTTTTCTGTGCATGCTGTCCGGTTATGGAATTCTTTGCCTGAGCGCATCGAAAGTGCTCGCAGTCATTTTCTAAATTCATCTTAGCTATGTTTATTTATTTTAAGATTTATATTGCATAAACTCTGTTTAGTATATTTATTTCCCTTTTGTAAGTTAATTTTTAATAGTTCTATCTATGTATTAAAAAAATAGTGGTTAGTTTATTTTTACTTGGACCCATTTTTATTTTCTTAATATTATTATTTTTCGCCCAAGGTTGCCTGGAAGAGATTGAATGTTAGCAATAAGGCCGCCTATTTTATACTATATCTTTTCTTCAATTTGTCTGTTTCTGTATTTTTTGTGTGCAAATAAAGTTTATTATTATTATTATTTTCTATATATTAATACGTGAAGCAAAAACTTTGTACCACTAATATTTTTTTTAAATTAAGCATAAAAAATACATTAAATTAAATAAACATTGTTTCATACATTTTTCAAAAATTTCAAAAATGGAAGAGGAGCGGCCGAAATCTGTCAATGCCAATTCAAACTCACATTCTATCTTTTTTAATTTTTCATTGCTTAGGATACAATCCGTGCAGCCTTAATAAAATTACGGTCGAATTTCGACCTTCGGCCACTGGGCCACCACTAGTTTATGTAAAGACACTAGTAACACATGGCATATCTATGTCACGGCATCAAGCTGGGTGGCGACCATTTCGGTAGCATCTAGTTGTGACTGTTTAGTATGTTTAAGTTCGTGATATAAATTTTCCACTAAGTGGTTAGTAATTAAAATCTTGATATTAATAATTTAAGGAATTATGGTTTCTTTCGTAATATTTTTATTAACAATTTTTGTTTTAGTAAATAGGTTTTGGAGTGTATTTGAGACGAATGCGACTATATTTTACTATATTTACTATATTTATTTTACGTTACTATATTTTATTATGTCCACTTTAAGCTACTGATATTTTATACTATTTATCCTACACTAACACTTTACTCGCGACTTCATCAATGTGGATTTGATATTTTAAAATAAAATGCAGCCTATGTTACCCGCAAGGAATGCAGCATTCTATCAGTGAAAGAATTTTTGGAATTGGACCAGTAGTTCTAAAGGTTATCCTCCCCAAACAAACAAAATCACAAACTTTACCTCTTTTTTAATAGTATAGATATAGATATAGAAATATATTAAGATTCATGGCCGCTTCTGTCTTTCAACTATATAAGTACATGAACTTAGTGCCAAATGTTATATTAAAAATTACATCTACATATTAATATTTTTATGAAAGTTATTTTTATTAAAAGTTGCTTCCTAATAGTAATGGATTTTTGTATATTAAAATTATTTTTAATTTCATGCAAACTATTATAAAACAAGAAACTTATTTAGCAATATTTTATCGAGTTATACAGCTGGAAACACTTACGCTTTGTATTGCCCGATTTTCTATGACATTAAAACTCTTTATTTACGGTTTTCAGATTTTGAAATATTGCTATTGTTGTTTTTGGCTACAAACAATTTGTTGTAAAGTAAATATATTACTTACTTAAAGTTAAACACAGGTATTTAATATGCTGAACGCAAGCATGTGGCTAGTAATGATCGATAATCGCAAACCGTCAACATAACAATAAAGATGTTTTTCCGATAAATTGTCCGGTTGGGTCCGGTTAATTATTGGGCCAATTGGCAATACGTGTCGGCGGCGATGCGCGGGCGCAGCGGAGCAGCGGCAAAGCGGCAATTATGGCCGACCGTGAATTTCATGTGTTATGATTGTTTTGCGGACCATGGCCTGGGCAAAGTACCGGTTCAGTTTGGAATTTTAGAACAGCTGTCATGGGTGTGTTAACACGGGAATCCAGCAGATTTCTTCAGACAAATCACAATTATATTTAATTTGTATGAAATCAATTATCATTTTCTCACCGAAATTTTCCCAATAGCCAAGTATAATAGGGTATTTGACAAGTTTTAGAAAAATATGTCTAATGGTTTATTATAGCATAATCACATACATTGTTCTGATCCTAAGGTAAGTAGCTAAAGCACTCGTTTCATGGAAATCAGGAACAAGGACGGTACTACAACCACCCAGACCCGACACAATATGGAAAACATCGTTTTCGACATTGACCCGACCGGGAATCGAACCCGGGACCTCAGAGTTCAAATTCCGGCGTACAAGCCACTCGGCTACGGAGGTGGAGGTTGTCCATATATTTGCAATTTGATTAATTCGTTGTGAATTTCTTTATTTTTTATGAAAATCGCCATTAAAATTCAAATGAATAAAATAACCGCCAAAACGCTGAAGACGCCATTTATGCAGGTCACGTGATGTCGTGACGTCACCTGCTTGTAAACAAACTTTTAGCTGTCAAATAACACAATGCAAATCTTTGAGTGACATTAACTGTAAACAAGCAGGTGACGTCACTCCAGATTCAGACAAATCCCGTGCGTGTTCAATCATAAAAATTTCCCCGTCATGACTTACGCTAGCGTAGTTTTCGCGCACTCCGCGCCCTCCTATTTGTATCGCTTACAAACCCTCCAGAACCGTTTCATGCGTGGTGCCACGGGTTGCCCGTGGTACTATCGCAACGTAGATCTCCACCGCGATCTTGATCTTCCCACTATCAAAGACTTTATCAAGGACGTTTCCATACGTTACTTTGATAACGCCCTCCACCACCCTAACCCGCTTGTTGTGGCGGCCGCCAACTACGAGTATAATGTTGGAAGCCTTCCACCAACAAAACGGTTCATGTCTAGGCGTCCTAAGCACGTCCTAGATGACCCCGACGATCCCATAACGGTTGCGAACGCCCCCCCGCCCGATCCTCTAAATGACAGCACACATTTACAGAATACACTAAACATGCACACCAGTTTAGGCCCAAGACACCGTACTCGTAGAACAAGGGTACGAAGAACCGGTTCACACTCGCTCTACACCAGGTACAGACATGTACCTGGTCGGTTCTCTCCTCCTCCACGGCCCGGTCAACCCGAGCCGAGGTCCGTGCCTTTAGAGGCGCCCTCGGGTTGCTCCGCTCCCCGATCCGATCCGAACCCTTCGGAGAATCTAGTAGGGCACGGGGACGCGCACTTGTGCGCGATGCCGTTCCCTCTAGATAACCTCTGAAGGTGATTCGTTTCACACGGCTTGAGGGACCCTTTACGTTCCTCGCCGCCCCCAAAAAGCCCGGTGAAGCTGAAAATGCCGCAGCGGCAATCAGCAATCTCTCTCCAAAAAAAAAAAAATCATAAAAATTTAATTATTTTATTAATGATTTTTTATAAAAATCATATTTATTTTAAAATTATGTGCTGGCTAAATTGGTTTAATAAATGTTTACTGTTAAGTTAACAACAGTTTGATCTATATTTTCATTGTAGTCCAATACCCTATGTATTCAAAGTTAAATATTTCTTTTTATTCAAATAAACTTTAGAAAAATGCTTTTGAATCGTCCAAACATTTTTTTACCTACTACCCATTCAGGACGTCTATTTTTTAGCTGTGGAGAAGAATGGGCGCAAGAAACTCCGCAGCTTTAATATATGTAACGACATTTACAAAATTATATGCCGTTACCAAGTTACAATACAAGTACAAGTTTCAAATAACTTAATATACCCTTAGGGGCTTACTAATAAAAAAAGTGTAAGCTTGGAGTAGTTACTCCGTGTTTTGTCTCTTTGACTCTAATTTAAAAAGAAGTTTACATGACGGGAACAAAACACGGAGTAACTACTCCAAGCTTACACTTTGTTTATTAATACGGGGGTTAGTGCCTTACAAATAAAAAGAGAATAAGGTCGGAATAGTTATTCCGTGTTTTGTTCCCGTCATGTAAACGTCATTTCAAATTAGAGTAAAAGAGACAAAACACGGAATAACTATTCGAAGCTTATTCCTTGTTTATTTGTAAGACCCATGCTGTTTTGTCTTCAATGTAATCAGACACTTTTTAAGCTTTATTATAAAGCTTTTCTTTAATGGTGATTTTAAATTTATTAATATCAAGTTTTTGAATATTACTCAACTAAAAACGTACACACAGGCCTATAAATGAATTATTTACTTTGTAGAGCCTAGTATAAGGTACTGCTAGATTGTTTTATTTCTAGTATTTACATTGTGAATAACACTATTTTTAGAAAAAGTTTCAATATTTTTATAAACATACATTAGGTTTTCGTAAATATATTGCGATGCAACTATCATTATATTATCCAGTAATGCCAAGCGTGTTCATATGGACCAATGGAATCTTTGAGACAGCATTGTCATCAATCGGCTGTCGTCATTTCACTTTTAATAAAAGTGAGGTATCATCTGCAAACAATACTCTCTCATGGTTGCCTTTTACAAAGTATGGCAAGTCGTTAATGTAAATGAAAAATAAGAAAGGACCAAGAATTGAACTCTGTGGAACTCCCACTGTAACCACCGATCCTGGACATCAACCCGCTGAACCCTATCACTCAAATATGAGATAAGAAGATTCAGTGATGCATCTTTAATTCCATAGTGGTAGAGCTTCCTGACCAAGGTTTCATGTAAAACACAATCAAAGGCCTTGGATAAATCATAAAAACCCCTAGGACATCGTATGAATCCTCCCAGGCATTAAATATTTGAAGTAAAAGCTCAACACCAGCGTCAGTAGTCGAGCGACCCCTAGTGAAACTAATTAGTGTTAATAGTTGTTCGCGTGGATCTATTACTTCATTTTCAATATTTTTTTAAACTCTTGCACATCCTGCCTGAAAGAAGATCCTCATTTGGTTAAGAAGAAGCCACTTACTGCATAGTTTTAAATAATAATTTCTTAGATTTTCGATTAAGCATAGAGAAAATCAAATTATCTTATTGTAGACGTTTTCGAACAAAATGAACCATGCTAATATTAGAGTGTCATGTCATATTAATGTTTGTATTGTAGGAATTTCTCTTTGACCTTATCCTACCTTCTCCCTTCCTCCATAAGAGTACGCGTGCTGCTCTCCGGAGTCACCGCTGTAATGTCTCAAACATTCCATCGCGCACACAGAAATTTGGTGACTAGTTTCATTGTCACACTTCCATTAGATGGAATGGTCTACCAGCACACTTTTCCCTCCTTCCTATGACATGGGGACCTTCAAATGAGGCGTGAAGAGGCACCTTGTGGGCCGGCAGGGTGAGGATGATTGATGCTGCGTTGTTTTTACGCTGCACCAGCTGTCTTTGCGTCTGGACTCCGTTTCCACTTAACATCAGTTGGAGTGGAGTCATTTGCCGAGCTATGTATAAAAAAAAAACAAATATTGTGAATATTATAGTAAGAAATGTAGAAATACAATGTTCATTATTATTTAATATGAAAAAGGCGAAATAAAATTAAAAAATAAAAACAAAATTAACCGTAACTCCATACAACTCATCGCACCTTTTTATTCGGGATAAATTTATCCAGAGTGTTGATGCTTTATGTAATTGTAAATGATATAAGTTTAGCTTATTATGTTTCAATTAAATTTATCAAATATTTTTTGTGTGATGCTGAATGAAGCAACCGATCAAAATTAAAATGTTTTGATGATAAAGATATAAAGCTTTAATTGAAGTGTTTTAAGATTAATTATTTACATTGAGCGTTAAACATTAAATGGATTAAATTATGAATAATTCATATCGTCTTTAGATTAACACTTTGTTGGTATTTAACACACAACGGGCGCGCGGCCGTCAATACGCATCTGCCATGCATCAAGTCGATAGCAAACCTAATTATCTACTAATCTAGGCGTGTGCAGGAGACCATTATGTGCCTGCAATGCAAAAAGACAGCTTATTTAGGGTACGTACAAAGTGAAGGCGAGCGTAGTCGCGCGACTACAAACGCGCAACTGATTGAATGAAGTGAATCAAATTGCCCAAAGCAATGTGCCTGCAACTAGCGACCAAGCGATGGGCGACTTGTGCGATCAGGTCAGGTTAGATCAAACTTGTGTGACCTTTGTTTACTTTCCGTATTCATTGGATTACGTTTATGAAAACGAAAATGTGTATGGCATTGAATGAAGAAGCGCCTCCTGGCGACATACGAGAAGAGTTAAAATTATTTATATAATTTGACCACACAAATTCTCTCTCTCGATCGCTGACGTAATCGAAGGGCGTATAAAACTGACACTGTGCACCATGTCACCTCAGATAGCCTAGAAACACGGAGATTGTATTTTTTAACAATGAAAAATTGTATTTTGTTGAGACCAAGCAAGCAAACAAGATCAAACATAAATTCACTGCTTTATTAGGCAACTGAAAGAATATTATAAAATAACAATGTGCGAAAAGCTTTTGTTTATGATAACTTGATAAGTATTCCGTAGATGGTACGTATGGCGATAGCCGATCGCTTGCGCCGCCCGCACGCTGCATTGTGCTAAGTCGCTGCTAGTTCGATCTAAGGCGTGCGACATCGCTGGCACTCTGCACGTACACTTAACTCATATAAAAACAAATTCAGTGACTGTTGTAATTAATTATAGCCCAGGGCCTACATCCGAACATGTTCAGCTTGCGAAAAACAAAACAAAAATCACCTCATTTAATTAATTTAATGTCATGAGTCATGACCGACATGCTGTTGCTGAGCTTGTTTTTTTTTTAAAGAAAAAAGATTTAATCAATGTCGCTAGTTTGTTAAAGCAACATTTTTATACATATCTGGTCGTGTTTATTTTATATATTATACTTGTATGATATGATTTTATTCAATTATAATTTTAGGTTCAACTTTGCAAAATTGGGTCTGCTAAGTACCTAAATACCTTTTATAATAATATCGTCACTGTAAAAACAAAAATTACTTACACGCCAAATTACATTCTTACTGCGATTTTATATTTTATCGTTTAACACCAAACAAAACTATGTACACTCAACCACACTATACAATAGTTAGGCTAATAGATAATTATTGTTTTTATGAAAATAATAATTAATTGTCAAAGTTTACTTTTTAAGATAAGGAAAATACATAATTATATTTTTTAATGTGCCTAAAATAAAATCTATTCTAAAAAAAAATCTTAAGTAAACTTCTATTCTATATTCTCTTTAACTAACAACTTCAAATTCTCAAAAATATTGACCTTTTCCTCATGCAATGGTCTATCCAAAATCTATCTAAAAAAAGTGTATATGTAAAATTATCTATTTTTGATAATAATTTATTTTGTATAAGCAAGTCCATTCCTTGATTTAGATTTCGATGTTGATCTCATTGGATAAGATGCTTGTATTAATGGTAAGAATAATTGAATAATGTTCACTTATTCCGAGACTAGGGCGGTTCTATAAAACACTAATTTGTGAAATAATTAAGATTCATTTTTGTGATTATAAGTGTAATAAATAAATGAAAATTCCCTTTATTAATACAAATTAAAGATAACTTTAATAATATCTGTATTTTATTGAATTATTAATTTTAAATTGATAGTAGTTATTAGTCATTTTACAAGTTATTTACTACAGACATGATTAGTATGTATTTAACAAATAACTTGGTACGTACTGGACGCATGTGGCGAGGTGTCATGGTGATTTATAATTAGCCTGTTATCATTGGGATATCAAAGTTTAAGAAAAATCCTTTCACTATTTATAAATATTAGCTGTGACGTAAATTTCCATGTATCTAACGATACACTTCAGTATTATGGATAGACATCTTTTAAATAAACCAAAGCCATAAGTATTTTTATGGTGGTTATCCAAAGTATCATTAGTCTTCTACGTAGTTTTGCCCGATATATAATTACGGCAAACTTAATTTAAAGAAATTTAGGTGAACTTACTAAATTATCTGATCAATTCTTAAGTACTTTTGCTATACAGATGAAAATGGAATATATGTCCCGGAAGGAACTCTAGCTCACCAGCATAGCGTTATAGATAAACTTAAAGAAATTTTATCGTACTTCTATTTCTCTGAAAATTGTGCTATCAGTACTTTTTAATTGGAAAGAAAATTTAACTTGACAGCATTACAGTAACTCTGGTCTACTCTGAAATGAATCACTTAACCGCCACTTGTTTCCTTAAATATTCTTCAAATAGATATACAGCACGTTAATTAAAATATTTAAAAAAATAAGTTTTGCATATCAAGTTATTTGATCAAATCGGATAATAAAGTAAAAAGATGTGATTTTTTTTTCTAAAAATTAAACTTTCAGTGCTTTTTTCTCGAAATGGCATTTTGGCGTTTAAGAGAAAGTTGCCTTATATACGAGTATATCGTCACTGGAAAGTGACGATATACTCGTAGATTTCGGGTGACAATTTTTGTAAATGTCTTATTCATTTAAAAAGGATTTTTTTTAATGAATAATATATTTAACCTAATCGTATTTAACAAAACTTGCGTTAAGAAACTGTAAGACATAGCGATGAAGATTATCAAGTGAAATAGCGAGGAATACTCTAGTTTAATTGAGATAAACCATATCTTACTTCAATGTATCTTTGGCGGGTTGATGCGAACGAAATAAAGTTTACGACCGCAATAATATCAATACTTGTCTTGAGGAGTTGATAAGATAATTACTTACAATTATTAATGCATGCAGTGCGTTTCATATGTATAGAAATCTGTATAAAATCCAAAAATACAGTTATTTGGTTTACAATTTTTTTTTATATTTGACCACAATCTCACCTGATGGTGATGATGCGACCTAGGATGTAGCATATTTGTCTATACTCTTGCCTTAAAAATATCCAGGTTGTACATTTTAGGAAACAGATCCGCATGAAGGGAATTCCACTCCTTAGGTCTGCGCATCAAAAATGATGACGCAAAGCGCTTTGTGCGTATTTGGGTTTATTGTAAGTGCCCTTGTATTGTAAAGTGGTGATTAGACTATATCTATACTGTTCACAGCTGGGCAAGAGCCTCCTTCATTGAAATCAAATCACTGTAAATGGTATTGGCTTGACTACCGGATTACCAGATGCGAGTTTCGTAAATATATTTTGTCCGACTGAACCCAGGCCTCCGAATATCAGACCAAACTCTCTTATATACCATTCGGCCACCGTGTCCTTTATTTTTGATCCCAAATTAGATACTGTCCAAATGTCCGAATGCTAAATATCAGGTTCAATTTATAATATCAGGTTCAAAGTTTTGATGTCCAAGTGCCAGCTATAAAAGTAGTAATCAAAAAGCTATTAATCTTAATCGTTGGCATTACATTCGCAGTGACAAAGTTGCAAATAAAGAAATTAACGAGCCATGCATGAGGCAATACGCGCGCCCCAGGAAGCGAACACACGCAAATATTTTCACCAAATTACAAGTATTTGTGACGTGTTATCGGTGAGCTTGCAAGCTGTTATAAATAAAAACTTTCTCGATGCATGCGCGTTAAATCGAATCCGACGACGCCCGCGCGCCGGTCGGAACTCGTCCCCACGCACCTGCGACAATTTTTATAGTATAAATTTGCATTAATTCATTTAGTCCTGTTTTGTAGGCGGCGCATAAAATGGGTTAGCCGGTGAGTAGTGCCGGGATAATTGACGGGCCGCGCGCCGCCGCTCACTGGCGACAGGTTCTGGCACATCTTGGCTATCTATCTATTACGTACGGATGCCCTATAAACAAGTCTTAAAGATGCTAGCTTCGCAGTTCTCTAGATGCCAGTGAAACGATAGCAGGCTTTTTAGTTTTTTTATTGGAACGCTTTAGCATGTTTTATATAAAAGATTACTTACCGTTTTTACCATGTAAGAAAATTTGTTAGTAACGGGATTTTGTATTATAGTAATGAACTAAATAATATTTTGTAAATGCTTTAAAAATAAAATAGCTCACTTAACTTACATCTAGTTAAACTTTTCCAAAACATCAAGGGAACCATAAGAGAGAGTTGTAGTCCTGATATTTTAAACATACGAATACAGGTTTAGTCCAAGTGAGACCAAAGAGCCCTATGTCTCTATTGCCTAAAGTAGTACCTATAAAAGTTATGTAATTTTGTATCGTTACTACTTACCAAAACTCTCTCATCAAATGTATAAATATAATATAATTTAAATATTGTAGAAAGTTAATAAAAATGTAAGACAAAAATTCTCATTTTTAAAACTTAAAAAAACAATGCGGTTGACACATTAAAATAGATAAAAACACAATAAAATATTTTTTTACAAAAAAATAAGGGGCACCCGAGGAGCTCGATGGCGCAGTGGTTAACGCGCCCGGTCTGCGAGTGCTGAAGTTAAGCAACTTTCGCAAAGGCCGGTCATTGGATGGGTGACCAAAAATTGATCATCTCAAGCTCCGTGCTTCGTAAGGCACGTAAAGCCGTTGGTCCCGGCTGCGTTAACAATCGTTAACAATCACCAATCCACACTGGGCCCGCGTGGTGGCTTATGCCCCAGCAGTGGGAACAAAATGAGCTGATGATGATGATGGGACACCCGATATCATGGTGACTCCATTGTGTGGTCTGGTCGCTTTCATTGTGAAAGGTCGACAGTGGTCATAAACCCACCTGATGCAGTGGTTTTTTTCACGTTTTGTATTTTATTTCTAATGCATCCTCGGTGTACAAATTTATCTTGACAAACTTGTTTTGTTTTATATATTTAAAAAGTCTGTTAACTTAAAAGTTGCATGACCATTTGTTTCCTTTGAATTTGAAGCCTTCAAATAGTAGTAAAACAAATGTGTGAAAGCTTGTAGGTATATGATATAAACCAGGGTGGGAACACAAAACTTTAATGGTATAGTAATGAAAAAAATAATTTAATCAACATATTAAGTTGTTGGAGTCAGCACACGTGTCTTGTAACATGTGAACGCACTTAGATATGTAGGAGCCCATATGAATTACCGGTGGTCACGTCGCCGCGCCCCAGACGTTACAAGGATCCGGGCTAACCGACTCAGGTTAGGCGTTAGAGCAGGACTCATCAACCGTTACCTGTTATTTTTCCCACGAACATTATTTGTACATATAAGTATTCCCCGATCCGATCTGAATCTCTCGAAGAATCTAGTAGGGCACGGGGACACGCACTAGTGTGTGCTGCTTTTTCCTCTGGAAAACCTCTGATTCGTTTCACACGGCTTGGGGAACCCTTTATGTTTCTCGCCGCCCCCAAAAAAGCCCGGTGAAGCTGAAAATGCCATCTTGGCAAATGGTCAACTCTCTCAAAAAAAATGTACATTCATATACAGTTAACATGCTGACAGCCACAAAACCCAGACACAATAGTAATTTCATTGTCTGTCGATTACTTGGCGCTTATGGTGTTATTGTCAAATAATATGTGGATAATGACTGTAAATGTCTTTAAGAAGCAAATTGGAGTAAATGTCGAGTTTACGGCTGAGCGAGAAGAATGGAAGAAGATAACATGTTGCGCCGACTCAAAGTATGATTTAAAACAGTGCTAGATAAATACATTACAAGATGTTGGGCATGTTCACCAAAACAAAAGACATGTTCTATGTCGGGTAGCAGCCTATTATCTAATAAATTCTGAATAAAACATCTTCCTTTTTTTTAATAAGGCATTTTAAAACCCAATATTCCTTAGAAATCTTAAAAATAACCTAAACTTTTTTTTAAATCTCCATCTTATAGATACCTCTATCTTTTCTCAAATAAAATGTTGTTATATATACCCGCCTGCCAAGTGTGACGATTATGGCAAATTCCCCTCAAAATGATTTATCCTTGAGGCCCTTGTCCAGCAGTGGACGTCTTTTTGGCTGAGATGATGATGATGATGATGATGATGATATATTACCATATTAAGTATTATTCAACCTTTAGTTTTACTTGATGTTGAACATCGAGACGAACAGTCCGATAAAGATGTTACCCTCGATTTCAATTATCATAAAATGTTCAATGTACAAATGAACGGGGGAAACTATAACACGAAACGCGTGTTGATGTAGTAAAATAAAACATTAGCATCTTATATTTTTCAATGTCGAAAATACCGCTTTAAAGCAGGTGAAATGCATCTACGCATAAGCGAAACATTTCATATTAATAATGAAAGGATTAATAATCATTATTGAGCAGCTGCCGCCGGGCACGAATCCTTAACAATAAATACCTAGATTTGGCTTGATTAAGCTTTATTTGCAATTACGTTTTTATAAGTCGTTATTTTTACGTATTAACCGCAGCACGGAGGTTCGTTTCTTTAAATTCGAATTAATTTGATCAAGAATTCTATAAATTATTGTTTGGAAAATATATATGCTACGTTAATTTTGGATATAAAAATACTTATACTTATACACATTGTTTTTTTTTTAATTTTTATGTATCAAAAAACAACCAATCAGCATTGCAGGGTAGGTTATGGTCCATCCCCTCCTGTGCTTGTTGTAAGGCCTGAACTGAACCTGTAGCATGAAAATAATACGGTAATGAAAATGTAATACAGGCACACATTTTACCTACCTTATTAGCGAACGACATTCAATTTTAATTATTTCACAATTAGTAGTTAGGAATTTGTCAATTAAATATACTAAAGAATACCTTCAGAACTACGAGCTTTGATCGATTGATATGTATGATACGAACTGACCTTTTCTTATGTTAAGGTTTGTTAAAATAAAATACTTAATTAACTACATACTTTAATTAACCTTGACGTGAAGACTATTAAATAAAGTGTATAATCCAAGCGATTATTTTAATTGTAAATCAGTTTTAACTCAACATAAAAACTAGTAATACGTAAATTAAGTTTTGTACCAAATGAAAACAACATTTACTGTAAAGGTTTCTAATTTAAACAGAAAAATGTGAACTGACATTTTTAGATTGTCATGACAAAAACCAGTAACTTCTACTTACGAGTATATTCTGAGGCATTCTGCAAGCGTGAGAATCGCTACGGAATAAGCAGGTTATTTTTATTAACTAAAAACACAAATCGATGCGCCTGCGCATGCAAGTTTTTAGCGGCGAAGTCTTAAAACGCGATGTCAACGCCGCTGTCAGTCAGCGCGGACATAGTTTGCGACACCTGTGGCTTTACGCAAAAACCATCAAAGTGCACCGCTTTACAATGTAAGCACTAGTTTTGCAAACCACCTCATGATTTCTTGAAGTAATATTATGTATTTTATTCTCTTTATATTTTATAACAAAATATCTTATACACATTTTAAGCTTCCCGTCAATCATAAAGTTCAACGGATTCATAACGAAAACTGCTTAGTAAAGATAACCTATTTAGTTGCACCGACTGTGGTTAATATTTTATTCTATAATCTAGCCATTATGAACATCAAAAGCACAAAACCACAAAAAACTCAACATGATATTAAAAACAGCAGCTCCCATACAAAAGACATCAACGATATTAGTACACCATTTGGCGTATAAAAATAAATTTTTCCTCAAAAAACTTTCTCCTCGCTAAGGCATGTGTGAAATAAGACCGCGACATTTTTTATAAGACGCCTTATGATATTCTAAAAAGTTCGAAGAAGTTTTTCATCATTCTAAAAACTTGTGCTGGTAACAAACTCGACGTATGCCTATGGATGCTTGAGCTACTGGAAAAGACATGGTTTATAGTTTCTAACACATAATTACTGAACTTAATTTTCGTAATCTATGATTTTAATAGGAGTACTAGTCACAATATAGTTAAATTACCCCAAATAAGTCAACAATTTATTCTTCTCGTAGACTTACTTACGTTTCAGACAGCTTCCATAAAATAGTATTATTTGATATCGGCTACTAGTGTTTTTTTTCATACTAATATTCAGACACAGTATCCGTAAGATACTATGATATATCAGTTAAATAGTTTTTTTTTCAGACTTCATCCATTAAACTTCTTTTCCTACAGTAGCTATATAAAAAAAACAATTTCATCAATAATAGATTTTCTGTCTTGTCTGATTTGAAACTGGTGTGTTACAAGTAGCGTTATTCTTAAATCAAATTATTCCCTGTCGGTTCCAGTGTCTAACTTTCCATCTACCGTTGGTTCGGTTGTGATCGCTGATCGCCATATGGCGACAGGCTGCGCCGGCCCCGTGCCGTCCAAATTGCAGGTTGCCCCGATTGGCCTCATTGAATTAAAACGGGGGACGACTAAGGTTACATACCAACTAAACATTTTTATCTGCTTTCGTTCAATTTTGCAACTGCGTAGAGATACATTTTTTTGGCATGTCTGTTAAGTTGAGGTTATAAATTTGACAGTTTAATATTTGGCGTAAGTTTATGTATCGTTCGAAACTTTGAGCTTCAGATTTGGTTTTTAAGTAACAAATGGTACAGCAGATTGTAGATAAAGAAAGCTACCTAATAACTGTATTATATTAAAATCAGTTTAAGAATGTGTGTAAGTAAAACCTAGTGGAATATCAGCGATAAGTAAACAAAATTGTCGATTTCAGGCGCTTTAACAATTTACTAACAAACTTCATTATTTATTTTCAACTTACTAACAAACGAAGTGCGTAAAAATCTCCTATTTGACATGTCGTCGTGCTTGTATGATTTGTTTAACTTATGTCGTTACTATTTTTATATATTTATGTGTGTATTTGTTGTATAAGTTTGAACTTTAAAAGTACATACTTTATGTACCTTTCTTTGGTGTGTCTTTTCCTTCTGCTGTTGTAAGAAATTTCATTGTGAGATAAGAAATATAAAAACAACGAATTTATATATTTTTTTAATCAAGGCTACTGTGTCATGATCTCGTTTAATCATCTCCATTGGTGAATAACTTGTGACGTTCGCTTAACCGAGATAATTTCGCCATATGTCACCCCGTGTACATTTTACACGTCATCACATTTGTTAGATTTTGATTAATATTAACTACAAGTATCATTTACGGAGAGCACGCAAAAACTCCCCCTGACCAGCCATAAATAATATCTAACACGCATCTCGCCGAAAGCATAACAAATCGCGTTGGAGATGCGCCGACATATTAATTGTTACGCATTGTTTCAGAGGTGAGCCGTTATCTGATGACTGATGTCCGTTATGATTGGCAAACAAACAGTATGGCGCGCGGCCATATGTCGCGGCACGTGCGCCCGCGCATCGCTGCTCGCTCACGGATGAAACTATAGACCGTAGCACGCGATTTTGTTTCTATGTTAATTATATATTATTCCTTTTACTTATGAATGTAACTGGCACAAATACTATTTTATTTAATTGTTAATACTAGCTTACAAAAGCAAATTATTGAATTCTCTATGTACAATAAATTATTAATGTTTCAATTGTAGATGATGTTTGTTTTCAGTTATGTGTTCGACATGTTTTGATTAATCTATATTTTGTTAATTTCCTTCTTTTAGTGTATGTATATACCTAATTACGTTTTTTGCGTTTCTTCTTTCTACAATAAACATAAAGTTATATATCCATACGTAAGTATACTTGAAGTAGTAAGTAGCCTACTCGAGGAGACTACGCGAATGAAACCGCAAACTCAAGAATATTCTTCTCATTTTAAAAAAAATCTGTGCACATTTATCCGTCCCCGCTTTGAGATTGTTTTCGCACAAAGAAACTGCTTAATGAGATTTGTTCTAAAACTGATTATAACTAGGTAGCGTACGTTTTTTACCCTATTATTTCGTGAATTTACGTCACACCTTGATGCGCCGAGAGTAATTAAGGGCTAATAAAACAGAAATTATTAAACACATGCAGTCACTTAAGAGAGATTCCTCGGTCTATGGATAGAGAAGCCACTGCGCGCGCGCCGCCCATTCGTCAGTGTAATCGCTTGTTAATCATTTTTCGGTTGATGGGGTTCATTGTGCTGCCGCTACGGATTATAATATTAATGTAAGGCATGCAAAATTTTTTAAATAGCTTACTTCCTTTTTTCAGTACCTATGTAAAGGTAAACAGAGGCATCTAAAAGTTAAGCTTTCGAAACACCGGAGGCTGATCCAATGTCCTTGATAGATGATAGATGAGTAGATAGGTGTTCAAAAAAGGCAGAGGAACTACACCATACAGCCTTAAATGAATTTTGATTAATTATGTTTGTTTTGTTTGTAATTTTATAATGTTATTGTTTTTAAATGTTTAAGCTTATTTACTTTTGCATGCTACGCATAGTTAGCTGAATAGGATGAGCCTAATAATGTTACAACATCTCCCCATATACCCTGTTCATATGCAAAATAAATATTTCTATTCCTATTTCTATTTCTTGGTGTACATACGCCTGCACATCAACCTATACAAAACTGTGAAATTTCTTCGATAAATATTCAACCATATGTCGTATGAATAAAGTTCAAAGTTTATTGAGAAAATTTGAAAGTTTATAGTTTTTTTTTTGGAGGGAGTTTGCTGATTGCTTCAGACGGCATTTTTGGGGGCGGCGTAAAAACTTAAAGGGTTCCTCAAGCCGTGTGAAACGAATCACCTTCGGAGGTTTGATCGGCATCACGCACTAGTGCGTGTCCCCGTGCCCTACTAGATTCTCCGAAGGGTTCGTATCGGCTCGGGATGAAAACAGTTTTTGGTGTAAAGAGTTGTAAGAAGAGTGGCAGGAACAATATCTGTTGTCTTCGAACGTCGAATCGTTACAAATTGTGCGCGCTGCTTTCGCTTCACCCTGTGCTACTGGAGACGATTGTTTTACTATACCAGCCATAATCAGAAATAATGTATAATACAGCGTTTCTCGGGTCCTATTACTACACAAAGGAACATATTTTGTTGTGACAAACTTATAACGACGATACGGGATTTACCTATGTAATAATATATGAGACAATAATATATGAGACCACATCACATACATTGTTCTGATTCCAAGTTAAGTAGCTAAAGCACTCGTTTCATGGAAATCAGAAACAACGACGGTACCACAACCACCCAGACCCGACACAATATCGAAAAGTTCGTTTTCGACATTGACCCGACCGGGAATCGAACCCGGGACCTCAGAGTTAGCGCCGCCCAATGTCCGGCGTGCAAGCCACTCGGCTACGGAAGTCGTCTATGTCCTTGTTAAATGCAGTATTCAAAACAAAAAGCTTTGATTCTTAGTTTGCGACACTTGGTAGTCGTGAAAGTATTTTTCTCTGCATATTGCATTGTATCTGTAAGTTTACCCTTTATTTCCTATGGTGCAGGTTCACTGTTCGCTGCCTTAGTGGTGTAATGCTCTAAGTTCGCTGCCGTGTTAAGTGTGTTTATACATTTTGATTTCCCATATAAACCTTCCACTTTTTTTCAAATCTATAACTCTATGCTTAAGGAAAATATGAAAAGATCTAAATAGTTAGTAGATTACATAAAAAAACCTTTACTTAACCTAATTAATGCGATTGAAAGCCCAATGTGGACCGTTTGAGGACGCACTCTGTTATTTTGTGTGTACACCATGTATTTCTGCAAAGAAACGCTTTATTCCATTAAATACTATTACTTTATTTTTAAATATAGACGAAACGAAAACTTAACCTTTAAACAAAATCACTTTGTCCCATACAAACTTTGCCCCCCTTTTGCACCCCTTTAAGAGTAGAATTTCGGAAAATCCTTTGTTATCGGATGCCTACGTCATACAAAGAATACACCCTCCAAGTTTCAGGTCTCTACGATCAGCGGTTTAGGCTGTGCATTGATCCGTCAGTCATTCAGGACTAACAGGACAAAGCATTTTATATATATAGATAGATGATAATGGTGAATGTATATATCTATACTAATATTAGAAAGAGGAAAGCTTTGTATTTTTGTTTGTAACGAATAAACTCAAAAACTACTTGACCGATTGAAAAAAATCTTTTACCATTAGAATGCTACATTAGCGCTGAGTACCTAACACAGGCTATATTAAAAAAATGTCAACCCGTGCGAAGCCGGGACGGGCGGCTAGTTTTATATAAGGCTGTTGATAAACGAAGTTAGTTCAGTAGTTATCTTGGGAACTACCATAAATAATATTAATCGGATAAGCTTTATTTCGCAAAAAAATACAATAAAACATTGAACGACTACCTGCAAGCATCTAGTAAACAGTCGAGCAATAAAATCGCGCCGGGCACCCGTATTGAAAACCACGGCAGCGACCCTATCATTGACATTGAACTCATGTAACGGCTCCGAAAAGGGGATACAGGGCTAACTGGTTGCACCTTGGCTGGTATTTTTGAGGTAAAGTTTTTCACTGCAGTAATATTTTTTTTGAGGGCGCAACTCTTGGAAATAAAGAAGTCTTTTGTTTGACAGCTGACTTGCTGGCTGAATGTTTAAACTTTGTGTTGTTTCGAGTTCTTTCTGTTTAATATGTATTGCGAGACTCCATTTTTAACTCAAACTACCGTACAATTCTTAGTTACATAACACTTGAAAATTACTTAATGCGTGTATGTACCACGATGCCACAAATTAAGATTTCAATATATGTTCAGGGCTTGCTCAGGGTTCCACGGCGACATTTTCATCACTCAGCATTCAGTAACAAAATCTGCGACGATTTGTCTAGATAAAAAAAGTTGTGTGAATATGGCCAGGTCTCACGTTTGAATAATTAAAAACGTCCATTACTTTGATTTGACATTTAGACTACCTATGGTAAAACCCAGAATCCGTTCACTGTTCACTATACGATTGTGGACGTTTAAAAAAAGCCGTGTAGCAGTTTCTGTACACAAGTCTGCACATCAGACTAACACAAACTGTAAAATTTCCTCAATAGACTTTAAAATTTATTATTTTGGCATACGGTTGAACTTCATTGAAGAAATTTGACAGTTTTGAATAGTATGATCTGGCGTCTGTAGGTACTATAGGTAGGTATTAAGCCGGCAAACGAGAATACAATACGTCTGACGGAAAGCGATCACACACAGTAGCCATGGACGCTAGCGACACCAAGAGTAACGCGCACGAAAGCGTTGCCAATCTCGAAGCTTCAATTCTCATGCATAAAAGCCGTTATTTCAGTGCAACTTGTACCCTTCAAACAGGTACACAGCAATGTAACAAAAAACTGCATAGGGCAGATATTCGTATTAGAGTGATCGCCATCACACTTAATTTTACCAAACTCACTCAAACTACTGACAGCTCGAGAAAATGTTACGACTTGTAACGTAGTTTACGTTACAAGCGTGAATTTAAAATTTCTCTATAGAGATATTTTAGATATATCTAAAAAGCCCCCCAGGCCCCAGGCTCTTTGGTGCGAAAGGTGCGCTGTGAGTACGTGTATAAGTGGACCTACATACTTAAAAGGATAATCCTAACTGTCCTAAAATACGTAGGTCTGTTGATTCTAGTTTCTTAGCCTATTAATTTTTTAATATAACCCTTTTTTTTTGAGAGAGATTGCTGATTGCCGCTGCGGCATTTTCAGCTTCACCGGGCTTTAAATGTAACCCTGTTCCAAGTGGGGCCGTCCACCCACGCGCCGAGACGGCACGCGGCGCCCGCATGCGGCCCGTGCCGCGGTGATTTGCATGCTCCTCCGGCCAGCAGATAGCATCGGCCATAATCATTACTCTACGCTTCACCATGCTTTACATTCCGAAAATAAAACGACGCGGCTGTAGCCACTGGCTTGTTTAGTGCATGTACAGATTATGTACGCCTGTTAACCTGCTTTATGCACGTGCTTAATATTAATTACAAGTAAGGGAACTGTAATTACAGAAATATAATGCGAACTTATCAAAATTGACTCTTTAAATTAGTTTTTTGCATTTATAATCGAAGTGTATCGCGCGCTTAAATTGTTGCCAATCCTGAAGCTTCAGTTCTCATGCCTTTGTCCTGTAAATTCAGTGCATGAAACTGGAACACAACGTAGGTAATCCCATATTTATATTAAACTTAATGAAGCACTATTGAAAAGGTTACTGTTGAAAAGGTACTCAGGTGGGACCGAAAACCACCTTTCGCAATCCGAATGACAGCTATACCTACAGGTGTAAAACCTGAACATTGTTGTAACAGCACCGACAGCAGTTCGTGACAGATTAGAAAGCTAAATTAATCCCTCAGATGGAGGAGCCAGTCGCCTGGATTGCGCTAAGTAGGTAGTGGGTTCCAGTCCTACCTGAGACAAATCCTATTTTTTAAAGTGCTTTTTTCAGTCAGTACTCATTTTCTATAAGTTGACGCTAAACACGTGATACATTATTACAGGTCTACTATTACCTAACTCAATAAAGTTAGAATGTGATTTGAACCAAAATCTCTATTGAAATTGAATTAGGCGTTTAATAATTTTAATAGCTTCACGTTTCATTTTAGGAATAAATCTTTGTCTGTGCCTTTGCTAAGGATATAGCGCACTTTACTGAAACATGTTTTCAATTGAAGATAGAACGTGCTAAATAAAACTAAGATATCCTTTTTTTTTGGAGAGTTTGCTGATTGCTCCAAACGGCATTTTCAGCTTCACCGGGGTTTTTAGGTGGCGGCGAGAAACTTAAAAGGTTCCTCAAGCCGTGTGAAACTAATTACCTTCAGAGGTTTTCTAGAGGGAACGGCATCACGCACTAAGGCGTGTCCCCGTGCCCTACTAGATTCTCCAAAGGGTTCGGATCGGATCTTCGAATCAGATCGGACTAAAATACACGCCAACTAAGACAGGCACAGCTAGTCCCTATGGTTAGTTTCATTTCATAATAATATTTTATTATAAGTAGGTACTATCCCACAGGAAATCAATTTGCCCGACCAGCGATACGCAATGAATAAAGATAAGATTGCAAATGTCACTTTTCTCACAATTAATACACCCTATAAAAGCATCAATATCGATTTAGATAAAATGTGGGTGAATTTAATGAAAATGTTTTAATTATTGGCGGGGAAGGGGGTCATCTATCTTTGTTTTAAGCGACTGGAGAAGGGAAGAAGCGCGATAAAGACAATAAAGCGAATAAATTGTGAGGTTGTATATCTATTATTAGAGGATGATATTAATTGCGCGTGCGCACCTGGGCCGCAGGTGACCGCGGCGTTTGGGGTCAGCGGGGTTGTGACGCCGCGCCGCGCGGGTGCGGGAACCCGCCCTGACAATGGGTCATCCTTCTAATTGCTTCTTTGTGTTTATTTTAGATTAACACGCAAGTGTTGTATGTTTTACCTGAGTGCTGTCATTTGTGTTAGAGTGATACCGGCTTTAGTATCTTTAATTAACACCTTTCTATCGCCTTTCTTTCTTTATTTCTTCTTTCTATCTATTTCTTTCAACGCTCTATTCAATTTTGATTTAAATAAAAAATTGCAAATATTATTGAGTGCGTAATTCATTTGTTCATATTATATTAACTGGGAGCAAAAGCTTAGCTTAAAGCTTCTATTCTATACGTAAGCGATTCATCAAGCGATTTATCTGAATCTCTAAATTTCTTTTAGCATAGTTATTGGATGTTTTAAAATGTTATTAAGTGATTCGTGATAATATTACTTATTAGTAGTGCGTTAGTGCGCCAGTTGCAAGTTTCAAATTTTATTTTTGTTTGCAATAAAATAAAAAAAAGCAAAAAATTGCAATTTGCAATTGAGATTTATGCATTAGACATTACTATTTACGCCAGCAATCTCTTCCTGCTTGCGGCTGGGACCTACGGCTTAGAGTGGCCACAGACACTTGTCGGTTTGTATGGATTTCAAGACAAATCATTTCACAAAATTTATGAAACTACAGATAGACAGTAAGGAAGATAAATCAAACACAATTTCAACACTTTCCCTTTTATTTAGAATAGTACAATAGTATTTATCACATGTCGGTAAGATCAAGCGCGCCAAGCATAGATACTCATCGTTAACTGCAGTTAACGTCCGCGTCCTACCTACTCTGAACCTATTATCAATACTGCGAACACAGACGAACCTATAGGTTTGGCTCTCAATATCGACATAAACTTGACATAATAAAAGTTGAGTAAACTTTTAGACACACCCCCGACACTTCGTATAAGCAAACCAATTTGTGTAATTATTTTAGGGCTTTCAATCAAGGGCTGACTAAGTTAAGAGGGACAAGGACAACGCTATACGTGGTAACCTTGCGCCTGTGTGCGCGATGACAACCGAGTGACGCGCACAGAATGTAATGGAAGTACAAATTATTCTGTGGTACTACTAGCCGTAGTGATACGCAGCGGGCAACTTTTATATAAAATAATGACGGGGAGGTGCGCTTGTTTACTTAGTAATTGTAAGTATTCTTTTCTACGGAGGCGAATCCTATGGTCGTCTTCAGATAAACTTAACATATAACACCTATTCTCGTTGATACGTAGGTGAGACTAACAGAAGTTCCGCTTGGCCACCTTTAAAATTACATCGTAATCTGTTCTTCGAATCTCGCTTGCGTACTAAATTAATACAAGACGTAAAATAATATACTGATACATAAGGTATCGTTTGTAGAGAACATTTTTAATGTCAACGCAGCCACATTTTCGTCGTCGACTGCTTGTTAATGTGATAGGTTTCGATCGTAGATACGGCCAGCAAGGCTATCTTAAATACAACCGAACAGAACGTACAGATGTCTACACGAGCCTCGCGGACGACACAGGCAGCTGCGTTGCATACAGCCGTGACATGACGTACCTATACCTACACTGCGAATAAACCTTCGTGAATAATTAGACTAAAGTAGTTTATAGTAGCAATACGACCCATTAATTAGCCAAGAAATCCCTTAACAAAACAGAATTGGCTGCAGTGATAAATAATAATTTAAAACATGATTGAGACCGTACATAATGGGATCGTTAAAATAAAATAAAGAGAATAAAAGTTAAATGCGGCCCTGCCTTTTGCATGTTGACGGTATACTTGCAACATTTCGCGGCCGTTAAAATAATAAATTAATTAACATTTGCTCCCTATATCAAAGGAAATGGACTTAAACACATGAAACCCGGATTGACTGACTTGCACAATTATATTTCGCTGGCCAAATTGCAAATTAAACGTAATCAAAGATTAATTAAAAAAAACTGCATTATGTTGAGATAATTCCATTTCGTACCCTGCGTTAAATAAGTACTTTTTAATAGAGCAAATGTTTTATTATTAATAAAGGTAACTATTATAATTATAGCACTAGTATACTAAATTAACTAAAGTAATAAATTCAATTTTTCACAAGGAACTGCGACACAATATCATGATATTGAGTAGAGAGAGAGATCAAATAGTAGAACTATTAATACAAATTTATAAAATGGTATTTCAATGTGATGTACTTACATAAAAATTTTACTAGGACGACCATTGAAAAATTTTATATAATAACTAAGAGCTTATTTTTCAATCCTCGGATAAAACTAATCAGTAAAGTATAAAGTAATTAAATGAAAATGTCCCTTATAAAACCAGAAAAGACAGGAAATAACAAGACACTTATAATAATTGTTGTTATACAATATCAGACTAGCAAGTTTTATCTGACCACTGAAACATAATAAGCCTAAGTATAATTTTAACAGAAACTAATACATTGGTTAGGTATAATTTGTAGCTAATGCACGGTTTGTACGTGTCCTGTTGAACGAAAATTATGAAGGTACATTTGACTATAACCACAAAGAATAATGCAAAGTACACCAGAATAAAAAGAGCATCTATTTTACAGACGTCATTGAGTAGTGAACGTAGCAATAATTTATCTTTTTAATTACATTCAAATCGAACATTTAAAATTGCCTACAATAGTAGCAGTATTATTGATTACCCAATAATGTTGATGCCAATTGATGTTGGTGTTGTTTTTAAACTCAAAAATTAAAGGTAAGATACTGATTTTCTGTGTATAAGACATCAGTTAACATAAATTACGACATCTTTCAACGAGTAGGTAAACAAGTAACTGAACAGTTGAGTTTTTTTACTGAAACAAGTATGCGAACTCAAGGGCTGATATCACAACAGGATGCTACAAAATATTCTATGCATAAAACCATTGTTAAGGCTGGTTTCAGACCTGCCCCCCGACAGCCTAACTCTATCGCCATCGCTCTCGCTATCGCGCTCTTTAGTTTATGGCGTCATCTTGTCGATCGATAGCGATAGAGTTAGGCGGTAGGCCCCCTGAGCTGGCTGTATTATGTGTTTGAAAAACAAGAATCAGAAACCCTGTGCAAACGCTGCGCCATACATCTATTATAGTTTAAGAACAGTACAGACTGCACAATCAACCTATCCAAAACTGTCAAATTTCTTCAATAAATTTTCAACCACATAACTTAATGATAAAGTTCAAAGTCTGTTGAGGAAATTTGACAGTTTGTGGTAGGTTGATGTGCATGCGTGTGTACAACAAATGGAGAGAGATATGAATATAAGTACCTACCTAGATTTCTCACTTTGATAAATTTTCTTACTTACAGAATCATAAATTATCGCTAAACACTCATATTATTTGAACCACTTAACTAAACTAACAATAGTTAACTTTGTCAGTATTATTTATATAACGGCGTAGTCTTTAGCTTTGGATTAAAGGGCAACTTCCGGAAGTACAATAATTTCGCAAATGACATTTACAAAATGACATTTATTTACGACAAAATAAACTCAAAGTGCCTTACAAATAAACGAACAATAATAATCTCTTTTACTCCAATTTGAAATGACGTTTACATGATAGGAACAAAACACGGAATAACCATTCGGACCTTATTCTTTGTTTATTTGTTAGGCACTAAAGATATAGTGACAGCCCATATTGCTTGTATATTTTTTTATACAAAGGTAGAATAAAATGCTGTCATTTATCGTACCCCCGAATTGAGTAAAAAATACTAATAAATTAGGTATTCTTTTCCGTGTACTGCTAATAGTCAAGGAATGATTCATACAAGTTCTTACAGCGTGCCCAAGTTACCAATGTTGGTAAATATTTAAAACATGCCGATTCCACAATCCGGTAAGGTTTTTGTATGACTCGAGCGCTCCTGTTACTGCATTTATATTCGTAGCTGATTTCTTTTCGTTGAAACAACTTCTTTAGCGTTTGCCGATTTTGCAATAATTCATGATTCCGTAAGTATAAAGCCGCAGCGTATTCGATCGAGTTACAATTTTACGAACTACATTCTTAAACAAGCCACTGTTAAGATCTATGATCTATCACGATCTTGGGCATGTGCTAGCTATATGCCTATCTAATACAAAGTGAATATGCTATACAGTCCTACTCGATAAAAAGAGAAATAAATTAAACGAAGTTTTTCTTATAGTATAGTATATTAGTATAGTAGTTGGTAAATTACTCCAGTCTACCTGATGTTAAACAGAAGCAGAGTCCAGATACTAGGACAGCTAGTGGAGCAGGATTGTACCTCCTACCTAGCCGTCCTCACTGTTCTTTACATAGGCCGCTTGCGTCAGACGTACAGGCCAAAACAATAAATGTTTAACCATATGTTACAGGCATAAAGTTCAAAATCTATTAAGATACTAGCTGCCCCCGGCGGACTTCGTACCGCTTTGACAGTTTCCATGACAACACTACAAACAAATCATTTTGTATTGGAAAAATTTCAAAAATCAAAAAAAATTTAGGGGTGGACCACCCTTAACATTTAGGGGGATGAAAAATAGATGTTGGCCGATTCTCATAGATACCGGATAAGCACAAAAAATTTCATCAAAATCGGTCAAGCCGTTTCGGAGGAGTATGGCAACGAAAACTGTGACACGAGAATTTTATATATTAGATTCTGACACTTTGTCGTAGTGTGATGTGCCGCCGTGTGATACATAGGTACTGCGCTTAATCCAGTGTGACGATACTCCTTAGTTTAACTTACATTTCGATTTAACGAGTAGACTTACGTTTCCTTACATGTCACGTTTATAAATTAAAATGGAAAATCGTTTTATTTCTTATGTTCTTCTGAAATGAAAAGAATAGCTAATGCTTACAATAAAAGTCGGCTGGTCGCGACACGCCCAAGAAACGCGTTTAATCTAATCTAATAAAATAATCCATTCTTCATATAAAATATCTGTTCAGCTCCGTTCCTCCGTTCCTGTGTGATTTTTTATTAGCGATGAGATCTTTTATCACAAAATGTAACACAACACATTTCAGGAAGAGATGTTGCATAAATGTGAAAATATGAAAAGAGAAACGGTTATAAAGGATCTAAAACGGATTGTAACAAGATAATGCTGATCTCCTGATCCAATACCAAATTACGATGTAGAAAGACTCATCTTACCTGACGGTACATGACGATAAGGCTTGAAGGAAACGAAAAACGAAAGATAGGGCTTTTATATATCTGTCGGTAAACAACAACGACACTTACATATTAACAAATTTAGATAAGACAGCTAGCCAGTTGAACGTAAAACTTATTACAATTCAAACAAATAATGTACCCATCGCTGGATATTAAACCTTGGGTCTGAAATTGAGGTAACTACTAAACCACAGATATGATGAAATGTAATATAAACATATCTGCCATAAAATTATTTTCCATTTTACTCAATAAACGTAAACAACCTCGCTATTAGGTATATAAATAACAATGAGCACTATTATGAAAAAATATTTTTTTTTCTAATCTGCGAAAAATCACAAAATATTTAATATCTCTAGGTGGGCTAGTAATCTATTTTAAAGCGGGCATAACATATGTGAATATATTTTCCAATATGTAAGTATACAATGTTATACGTCATAATTATATAGACAGGAAATTGTGACGGAATTACATATTATTAACATTACGAGTAGGAGAAACGTTATGTGTAGTTAATATTTGAAAACTTAGGGTAGTAAAATGCAAAATATCTAAAATACTCCATAGTAATGGTACATGGTTTTAATACAATGCACTATCTTAATTAATATAATAAATGCGCTAATGTTTGTTTGTGCTGCTTTCACGTTAAAACGAAGCAACAGAACGACGTGATTTATTGCACACAAATAGTTGGAATGACTGTCAGTGCCATAGCCCGGGAAAACATCTCATTGCTTCAGGAATTTGAGACAGTTCGCATATAAAGTGGGCCAAAACGAGAACCGACACTACATTTACTTATAAAGGTGCATTGCATCAAAACCTGCAACATATTAAGGCGTTATCATTGATACAATTGTCTAGACATATTCCATAATACCAGCAGCTGATTTATATATCAGGCATATAACATTTAAAAATAATACACAATGTTGAATATTAATTGTGTATGTACTTCATTATATATTATACATACATTTGCCGCTTTTTATGTACTTTAAAACTTTTAATGTATTGTGGCAGTGATAATCTGCTCCAAACCATTGTAGTGCTAAGACAAAGTCTGGAAACTCATTATTATACTATTTACAAATCGCCACGTTTCAGCTTTTCTATATAGCCTTTGAAAAAGCGTTAAACGCTGATGTTTGAGTTCTTTCGCTGTTTTATTTGTTTCTTATTTCGTATTTCATCATCAAATTTCATAGAAAAATCTTTTACTATGAATTTTTCTCTTCTTGGTAAGGGGCATATAGTATGTATGTTCTGAAAGGCCTTTTTAATTCATATATAGCAGGTAGACGCTGGGTTTTTAGTAATCAAATAGTCGAAACTGGCTCTGATCAAAGCGTGGCGTTCCGTTACCAAAGGTCAATTCAAAACAAAGGACGTGGTGATTGTTTTTCGTAATTCTGTCATTGGATAATGACCTTTCGTAACACTACAATAGAGTGGACAGTTATCGCGTCTGCACTTTTACCTAATATTAAATAAATTGCGTAAATTAATCTAACATTGAACATTGTGTAGTTATTTGTGCACCATCGACGTCAGCCTCCTCATCCCGGACTTCGTTGTGCCTTTGGTCTTCTTTGTCTGCTCCTTGACTCCCCTGCAACAAATATTTGTATGAAACATATTGAATATACTTAAGTTTAAAACGGCGTTTTAGTTGTAAAGCTTATGTTTTCTTTCAGAATTAGCCTTAAAAAAATGACCAAAATCACTTTGTAATTTTTTTTTGTATTATTTAGTCATAGTCATATTTAGTTACATAGTCTTTGTTTAATACGGTTACATACCGTTGAATGCTATAAGATTTTTAGTGTCAAAACTGAGGGAGCATTAGTAATTAATATCATAGTGTGCACATTACTCGCTTCGACTTAAAAATCGCATCCCAAATCTAAACGCTTATCGGAAGGTTTTGAAACAATTGTTATAATAGCAATACTAATATTATTTACATACTACTTAAAATTCGCATAGGGAATTACTAATCAGTACTAATCAGTACAATAATTATTATTACAAAATTAATACATTCAACAAAAAATTATCAATGAAACAAATCAAATCATACTGGAATGCAGACATAATTAATTTTTGAACGAACTATGAACTTTGATACACGGCTCACCTTTAGATATCTCTGTGATATCAGCGCAACTATTTATGTTTACAAATGTCATAATCAAAATGTTTATTTAGTTTTCTAGGCTATACCGATACTTAAAATGATATGAGAATGTATCTTTATTTACACTCGATTCGTGACTAAACTACACCAAGTAAATTATTTAAAATAAATTTATCTACGTATATTACTTCGTCCTAAATAAATAATTAAAACCTCATTGTACTGACTACTCTCCGTCGCCCATCTCCAAGTGAGGTATATCTTCATTTCGTTCCTTTTCTGCTTTATAGCAATAGCTTTTGGAAACGAAAAAATAATTAGAGAGATAATTAGAGAATATTAGAGCATCAACTATGGCATATGAGGAGTTCAGGATATAACCCACACCACGTTATCACCACTATGTTACTCAGTGCTAATGCAGCATTCAACTAGTGAAAGACTTTTTTAAATCGGTCCAGTAGTTTTTGAGTTCGGTACAAACAAAAATACTTACTTACTTGATAGTTTCCTCTTTATAATATTAGTAAAGACGACTCAACCAATCCAAATCTAGTAGGGCATTGACGTGTATCTGGTAGTACAGACGCCTGCACATCAACCTATCCAAAACTGTAAAATTTCTTCAATAAATGTTCAACCATAAGCCATATGCATAACGATCAAAGTCTTTAAAGGAAATTTGACAGTTCGTTGTTTGGTTGCGTCGTGTACCGACCGCTATTGAAATATTAGTGCTGTGACATTCAGCATACTCGTGGATAATTGTTTTACGTAGCGTCGGGTAAGAAGGGGGTAAATTGACATCCGTCGAGTGTACCTACTCATCAATACTCACAAGTATCTGGTGAGGTCCTCGATGTCGACCAGCATGGAGTCCTGCCCCATGTGCAGCTCGTCGCGCGCCATCAGCAGCTTCACCAGCGAGTCGTTCAGCGACTCGATTTGCGAGTGCAGCTCGTTCACTATCACCTGATGACCAAAAAGCAAAGAGGTGACTTACGACGAATTTAACACCGTCGACATTAAATATGCCCTACACGTCGCCTCAGATAGAAACAAATGGCGGAACATCGTGCATCCAACAATGAGAATTACGACGCAAAGGGGAAAGACGAATTTAAAAACCTTTTTGCGACAGCAATGATTGCAAGTTTTGTTTTCTGACATTTTTGTTTTCTCTCTTGTGGCACAGACAGATATTTACTTTGCTTGACCTAATGGATCATTCTTCGATAATTTAATGTACGTACGTTAAAAAGAATATCCTTCATTTATACCATTTCAATCCATCAATTCAAATACCAATTTCAAACGATTTCATGTAAGATAAAGGCTTAGCTTAATTAGTTTGCCTTGATAATTGGTTCCGTGTGTTGATACGGTCCATAATTAGTGAAGTATTTCGGTACAACAACATTATTGTAGTTTACTTAAATTGTAGGCCCGTGTAGGGTAAATTGTTTGTTCCCCTAAAAGCATAACTTCTTATAATTAACAATTTAGTCGAAACGACGGTACTTAGAAACATAAGCCTCGGATACCTGTACTAGTTTAAAAGTAGGTATATGTATACCAAACATTTTCACTTAGATGTTTCGACAGTAGCAACGGTACATTCACTTAAGAAATAATTTCAATCTAATCTAAGAACGCCAGTCTCCGTAAGTACTTAATTATTCCATAATTATGCAAAATAAGGCGAAAGCCTTAACACAAGCGATTACTGTTAATGCAAATAGCTTCATTACAATGAAATTAGAGAAATGGTAGGTCGAGCATAGATAATGTAAAGTGAAACGGTCACTAATGTGGTGTGTTCCGTGTGCATTGTGCTGGCGCGGATACGGCACGAGGTAGCGCTGCGTCATTGTCAATGGAAAATGACTAGCGACCGCCCGCGAACCTGTCCGCGGTAACAACCGTATCGACTTGGAGAATCTAGTGGGAGACGGAGACATGCTTACGTAATGCCAATCCTTCTAGAAACCTTTAAAAGATATTTGGGGCATCAATACCATAAACCCTCTGTGGATGTTTGGGCACTACAGCTTCAGGAACCTTAAGTTTCTCGCCGCCCCTCAAAATAGTTCGAATATAGTTGAAAAGACCGTATGAGACCATCAGCACTCTCAAAAAAAACGGTAACATCCGTATCGCCTCGGAAAATCTAGGTACGGAGATATGCTTGCGAGATGCCATTTCTTCTAGAAACCATCTGCGCTGTTTCGGGCATGGCTTATGGAACCCTTTTCTTTTTAAAAGTGGTGTAAGTATCTGGGTAAAAGGCGCTTCTAC
The DNA here is from genome assembly GCA_949315975.1 of Eudonia truncicolella. NCBI lineage: Eukaryota > Metazoa > Arthropoda > Insecta > Lepidoptera > Crambidae > Eudonia > Eudonia truncicolella. Next base: position 7,986,344 of record OX438828.1, on the reverse strand, counting down.
ATTCGACCTTATCGTCATTTCTCATCAAATTTGATGAAGATTGTTTGGTGATATAAAAAAAAATTTGGCTTCGTTTAGAGTTTATTTTACGTTTAGTAGGCAAATGAGTCCGTTAAGCGAAAGCTGAGAACAGATGCGAAGACACCTACTGAAGCAGGATTGTGCCTCACCAGCGGTCCTCACCCCTCAGATGGAGGACGGAGGGAATAGATTTTTTTAACCACATTAAGGGTGCGCCGACAAAAAAAAAGCCATAAGTGTAATCACGGTTAAGTTGATATATGATGAAAAAACTATCGTATTACATAAACAAAATATATATTTAGTATCAAATGGAACGTGTTTACAATTAGTCCGACCCATAAATTCATAACACACTATAGTTTTTTCTACAATATCATTTAAAGTTGGGCAAAAATCATGAAAACGAGTGGCGGCGTTTAGTTGATATCTTATAGTTAATCTAAATATTAAACCTATAATTATATTTAAAAAATCACTCATGGCAATCGGCAATGTCTTAACTACAAATCGTCCGTCTCACATTTTCGATATATTGAGCGGTTTTTTAAATTATTATTTTTCAAAGTAACACGTTAAATTCTCTATACAAAATTAGTATGGCCGCGCGGCATCAAATTAAACTACTGGTCCAATTCAACAATGTAATATAAGCTATATTTTATTAAGATAAAAATATGAAGTATTAATTTTGGTACGAAAAAATATGAAATCAACGCGGACGTAGTTGCGTGCAAAGTGCTAGTCGTATTATTATCATTACCAAAACACCTTCTCTAGCTAACCTAAAAATAAATATATAAAGATTTGTTTATGGTTTATTGAAATACAAGTTTTGTTGCAACGTTAATTAAATTGCCTACTATCTGCCGTGATTACTAATTACAATAATCCGTCAAAACAAGCTACAAAACTGACGAAAAGCAACTTAATACAATAGGTATTGTGTTTAAGAATATATCCATTGTGCATAATGGTCTTTATGCATGACTCAGCACTCGCAAGGTCGCCTCGTAAAAACACATTAAGAAGCATTCAATATTTGTTTTTTTTTGTCTTCTACAGCTACATTATGATAACCTTATTTTTTTGGTATTGTATTAAAAGTTATGCATCTGTGCCACATGAGGTCGTTACCTACGACGATTACTTAAAAAATTACACTTTCTTTTTTAACCAAGTAAGTATAGGTAGTTCGTGTATGTCGCCAATGCAATGAAATCCCAAAGAACACAATAGGTCACTTTTTTCTGTAAACTGAATTCAAAAGATAAATAATAATATCGCGTTTGTGCACATTATTGTATCTTAATATTTTGTAGATTTACTTATCTTATCATTAACTTCATAACTTCTAACGAACACAATAAACGCACGACCGAGCACGCACGACCGAGCACGCGCGGCCATTGTGGAAACGATGAACACTTGAAAGCGGCACATTTTACTGCTAAAACAATTTTTTTATTCTACATCCGAAGTGATTCACCTTCATCTGAACTGCTAGTAAGCGACGATAAAACCGAAGATGAATCCCTCTACACCAAAATCCTCAACCTTTGAGGAACAGGCTATCTTTTATCTTACTGATGGACACATCAGTGATGTGATGTTGTGGTATGATGTGACATCACACAACAATATTGTTTACATGATTGACGACAATCTTAGGCAAGGTGGTGGTAGCTGGCCGAGAAGAACAAGACCTATCAACAACCAAGAGTTCTACTGAGTACAATAGGCCCGAAATCTCTGGGTATTTGACAAATGGTTTACCCATTGGCGAAAACGTAAAGACGTGATAAAGCGTTATAAATTGTATGAAATTATTCCATTTAGGTTTTTGAGAAACTGTCACTTATATACTCTTTTATTATATAAAACCACTGAAGATAGTGTTGTGTAATAGAGCGTTATAAACAGTTGAATGGTCGTGAAATGTAAGCATGGAGTGTTAACAACAAAATAAAGCAATAAATTAATTCAAATTCTTATAAAAATACTATTTATTTTATAATTTACTCAAGAAGTTGATTAAACTTTCATAATTCAGGGAAAGAAATATCTAAAAAAAATTTGTAATCATTTCAACAACCTTTAATTGTCATCATACCACAGCATTTTAATTGCATAACTTGTAACAGACAACAATCAATCCTTTGTCATGACGGGAAGTTGTTCAGTCTCACTTTGCTGAATAATCTTTTTGTTTGTACTATATTTTGCGTAAAATCATAGTAAACATTTTAGGATCTATATTATGATTTATTACGCAGTTGTTGTCGTAGACATGGGTCCTTTGGCTTACAAAATAATAATATACTAAGGGTTTTGACAAAATTTACACGGTTCGGATATAGCAACAACAGCCTAATTCGAAGGGCGCCTTCGTCAGATGGTGTAGATCACAAATCCCACTGAAACAAAAAGGGCAATTGACGCCATATATCCCCAGTGGTGGCAGTATCTTCATATATGCTCAAGTAAAGAAAGGCGGACTAGCTTACTTTGCTTAGCTTACTTTACTTTGATAATTGCTTAGGATCGATTAGCATCTAAGCTATAACTTCAGCTTACTGTGAATCTTAAATCTTAAATAAATAAAAAATAAATTAAAGTTGCAAAATATTTGTACTTAATATTTATTGTCATCGCCACAAACGTCATTGTGGCTCCGCCGTGGCACCGAAGTCACCTTCCGTTTTTCAAGCGCTCACCGGGAATCTAGTATATTATTGATCGAAGGGTACAACGAGTGAAGCGGTCGCTCTAGGCGCCCGAAGGCAAAAGGCTCTAAAACGCTAAATGCAAAAACATCTTCTTTTCTTTATGCAAAACATAACATTTTGTTGTCGCTTGTTGAGATGAATTAGTGATATCATACATGTATTATTTCAATTCTCGCTGTACCCTGATCAAGTACTATGGCCGGTGCTGCATCCCTCACCTGTAGCTGGGCGACGTTCATGTCGGTGAGCAGCTGGCGCGACACGCGGCGGCGGTCGGCCGCGAGCGGCGCGCTCGCCTTCTCCATGCTGCGCCGGAGCATCTCCGTCACCGGCGACACGGCCCGCCCGCGCCGCTCGCGCTGTGAACAAATACACAAGCTGTACATACATACATATAGACATACATACTTTCGTGTCCATTCCCCAAAAAGGGGTAGAGCATGGCAATTAACAATTTTGAGTAAACTCGCCATTAGTGATCTCGACGCCACATGTAGCATACCTTATGAATAGATACCATCAGTGATGGGTTCGCCGCTAGCCAATCGCCTGGCGTGCGAGTATCTTGGAACCCTTGTCAATTCAATGGCTCTTACAACATGCAATGGATGTTAGGCAGCTGATACATTATCAGAATTCGCACTGGTTTAGCTGACATCACCGGTACAAGTCAAGGATGCGATTTTTTTATCATATCAGTGATAAAATATTTTAAAAAATCTGCATGAAATGATATCATATTTGAATAACTTTCTATTTGTTTATTTAGATAAATTTTCACATTTCATTTTCACATCTGTGCGTCCCCACTTTAATTAATTTTCTATTAGAGAGAGTAGTAATTATAATAATGGCAGCATCTACGATCTTACATAAAGAATTTATGTTCTCATTAGCTGGGTTTATGATGTTAATATTGTGCAATTGAAGATCTTGAAAATATTTGTCTTAACACTAAAACCATAACGATTAGAGAAAAATAACATAACTAAAAATATTATAATATTACAATAATTATATAAAATGTTACATAATTGAATATTTAATCTATCAAAGTATTTATAGACTAACCTCCATCTGTATGCGGGCCATTTCTTTTGCTTGTGCTAAAGCCATTCTAGCCTCTGTCTGTAATGTTGCTTGCAGAGCATAGAAGTCAGCCTCTTTTAGCTCAATATGTCCCAGAGAATGTGATGACCGAGATTTTGTTTTCATCGATAACGATGTTGGACGCAACTTTGCACCTGGAATTGAGAAAAGCATATTATATTATTTTTTGTACTAACGTTTATCAGTTTTTTTACAGGGTTTTTACCATAATAGCATTATAATCAAATTTAAGAAAGCAAATGCATTGGCATGGCCTTTAAAAATTTTTTTACTCTATTGGAAAAAATTGCAGATGTGCTCATGTTGCTCACAATGAATAGCATACTATTTGTGTTAAGTATATTAAAATATATATCAAAAAAATTTGTCTTCATGCTTGAACGTACTATAGATAAACTTGATGTTGTTATTGTGCATCAGAAAACATTTTGTTTTCCAGCATACACATAATTGTGACTGATATATATACAAAATATATGACCTTTTTGACACCATATGGAAGCAATGGAAGTACTATGTAAAACTGAATTTAAAAAAACTATATTAAGGGTTTAATATAGATAATGATAGAAAGTGGCCTAGTAAATAGTTATAAAGTAGCTTTTACTAAAGTGGCAAAAATACATTTGAATAGGAAATTTAACTGAAAACTATTTATTAATATATAACTATTTACCAGTGTCAGTAAGTCTAAATATAAAAAAATTACAAATATAAAAGAAGCAAAAAAAAACTACCACTTAAATAAACCATAACTTAAAGCCCAACCGTTAGCACATATTAATATGAAAGCTTTCTATCGAAAACAGCACAACTCTCAGAAAAAGCAACAATCTTTTGTGATTACATCAAATGCTCTTCCAATACAGCCTACAAAACTCTTTATTTCATATGTGATATCATTTCCGATTTATACATAGTAAAATCAATAAATAGGTTGTAAAATACACAATACCATTTTAAATTAATTTAGATATCAGATAATGCTAATACTTCCTTTGAACCATACTTACAGATAGTGAAAAATATACTAATACTCATTTTAAAAAATGGGAAGCGGTTTAATGTTACAAAGTCTACCTATAGAAGTCTGTGGATACCCACATAATTCAGAACCCATAGATACTTACCATTTTGAACAGTGCTTATTTTGTCCTGTTTGGTAATATTTACTGACAATGGTCTTGTTTGATAGGGATGATTATAGCTTGATTTGCTGAAAACACTTGACCGGGATGAACTTCTGTTATTAGAGCTCAAACATTTTTCTATATCTGATGCTTGAGATTCATTGTCTGAGGCTGTTTCATTCATGAAACAAATTTGGAGATTCATCCCTGCACATCATAGCACAATACAAGAATGGTTAATGACAAAATGTATGATACATATGGCTAAACAAATGGAAGCTGCAAATAACTTTCTTTTAAAACTGTGTGACAGTATTAGTAAAAATATTGATTACCATACATTACGATCCCATGAAACTATAGCCACACACCAAGAATATAACAATTCACAATAAGTAGGTACTATTAGAACCCTTTTAATTAACATTAAATACTTTAACATAAATTTACAATAAATAATGACAAGTTAGTGATTTCACAAAACCACCACCAATATATCATAATATATTAATAAAAATGCTCCTTACCATTTTGTAGCCTAGAATGTAAGCTAGGTTTCTTTCCTGGACGGTCTGTATGTCCCATACTGTAATATTCATCATTATCAGCCCCCATTGCCAATCTTTTTCTGATTTCTTCTCTATCATTGCGTTTCTGCATAAAAGAAAACAACAATAATAATGAAAGTACTTACTTGTCAAATTATTTCTATTTAAAAGATTATTTATTGAAAAGTCTTACAATATTGTCGTGTACATTGTCATAAATGGTAACAATTCGGGTAAATTTATCTAAAATATTAGGGTTACTATCTGTAAGCACGGGCCATTCAATCTCTGTCTCAGCACACTCCACTGTACCAATAGCCCTAGGACTTAGAGCAATATTACTTGTATCGTCAATAATATCGGAGGACAAGGGAACTGCTTCCGATTTGAGGAGTTTCGATTTGAACAGGTGCAAATTTCTTTTAAGCCCCGACTTCTCGGGCTGTTTATTGTCAACAATTTCATCTGACGACGGTTTGCTTAACTTTCTTTTAATATTGGTAACTAAACTTTTAAACATCTTAAAGCTAATCAGTCTTCTAATTTTTGGCAATTATTTAATAAGTATGGCACAAATATGTGGCTCGTTTCGTTCGCGTGTTTCTTTCGTCAAAGCGTAAACAAAAAATGTCCTGCTAGTGCTGTCACGCACGTCACTCACGTCACATCCCGCAATTCTGTCAATTTGACATTTAGGGCAAGGTCATTAATGTGTTCCATTTTTTTATAAACCCTTCTACTAACCCCGAGAAGTACTAAACAATTAAAATCACTTACGAGGCAGCAAATATTGTCGACGGACTCATGGTTATCATAAGTTATTGTGTATAAATCCAAAAGAAATCTTGTATCCTTTTTGTAATGTCTTTGTTCAGGATTAAAATATGGCATTGACGCCATCACTTAAAAGCACAATGAAAACGTAACGTAGGATTATATCACTAGCGTCCGCGCACGTTTGCTATTAACTGATACTCGGAGACTGGCAGTCTCGCTGTGCTGCTCCGCTGAATCACCTTAGAAAGTTGGTCCCACTACTTATTGGTGATTATTAACTGTTACACATGGTTGCTGCGAACGTGGGCGAATGCACCGTTACTTTGCGTAGCGCGGCAATTCAAACCAATAGACTACATATTAATATAAACAAACTAGGTTTTATTAGGTATTACACTATATGCCCTTCAAACAACAATGGTTCTTGATGTTGCTAGTACCTACCTATACATAAAGGTATCAACACTTATCTACACGTAATATGTGAAGCTTTCTATTATGAAGTGCAGTAAATGAAATTGGTAGGTAGGTAGGTATTTGCTGTAGTTTCTATCTTCACTCTGATCGGTGAACTTTCTATTATTAAGTGCAGTACAATGAAATAGGTAGGTAGGTATAATGTAAACTCACCCTTCTCTCGGCCTCCTTTGCTGCTCGTAAGTGATTTTCAATAGCATCCAAATCTAATTTAGGTAACGCAGTCTCTATATTGTACACATCAAAGCTATCTGAAATATAAAACAATTTGAAAATGTAGTTAATATTAAATCAAAAAACTGCTGGCAAAAAAGTGTTTAACTTGGGAGATTCGGGTTTCCAACTCAATCCAGGAACCGAAATTTAAGATGACAAATGTTTCATAGTAATAAAGAAACAAATTTGTGTTTTTCACATCACTTTATCTATTTAAACATATTTTGCCATAAATTAAACTATCAAAATTGTCATTACCACCTCTGTGGTCTAATGAGGTCAAGGATTCGTTTACAAGCGTGGGGCATATTATTATGTTATTTAATTGTACTCGGTTTTTTCGTGTTATTAGGTCTTTAAGTCCACGTGATTTATAGCTACCACCATCTTTTCTAAGTCTATCGATTTTGATTCAATGTTTTTCTTAGCAAATGTATCAAATGTCTTATCCATATCAATGATTGAAATAAAAATAAACAATTATCACTGATTGCGCTTACTACCGACGACGTAAGAACTTCTAAATGAGAACTAAATATTTTTACAAATGTGTTGCTGTAAAAGTAATTCGAAGTCAACCTATCAAATTACGTAGGTATTTCTATGAGAAAATATTTATTTTTATTTTTAACTAATGATTAACCATAATAATTAAATTGTGGACTACAATAAAACAAGGAATAGTTAGTAATTAATAGATATTAAAAGATGCATACAAACAATTGAAAACCGCATAGTTATGATCATAAGTTTTGAATAAAGTAGGTACACGACCATGAGAAGCTATTGGGCACAGCGGCAGCGCGTTTAAGTAATCGTCAAATCTTAGCAACCTCCGCTATGCTATGTCCAACCGAAAGATTAATATAATACCATAGTAAAGACACAAAACTCGCGACAGATGGTCACGAAATTAGGCTTCTAAGTGTCTTGTGCGAGTTTATTTACCTACCATTTGAACACGTTAACGAAAACGATTTTTTTACGGCAGTGTCTTGCCTACTCCGGTGACAAACGAGGAGGAGTAAAAATTTTGCTTTACAAATTCTTGTTTTCTTCAACGCGATCGAATGGTGAATAACTCGCTATAGGCACTCAAATTTGTTTTTGTTAACGTGATCAAATGATAAACCAAATTCGCAAGAGTGTAAGTAAAGCGAGCGTGACGTGTCACGTGAGTAAAGCAGCGCCTCCCGTCGACAAACGAGGTGAATCGCAAATTTTGCCATACAAATTCTCGTTTCGTTATAGTGTTAGGTGAATAAAACTCGCACTCAGCACCCTGTCTGGGGTTGTTTCTAACAAGTCAGTAGGAGACTATGGTTGTGTGGCGTCGTAGTCACACCTACATAGTATACACTTCTGTTCACGCTCATTGCTTCGCCAATAGATTTTTTTTGGAGACAGTTTGCTTATTGCCTCAAACGGCATTTTCAGCTTCACCGGGCTTTTTTGGGCGGCGAGAAATTCAAAGGGTTCCTCAAGCCGTGTGAACGGCATCACGCACTAAGGCGTGTCCCCTTGCCCTACTAGATTCTCCGAGGGGTTCGGATCGAATCAGTTCACCAATGGAGCAATCAGGGTGGGTGCCTAATATACCTACAATTTTTAACCTTCGCATTACATTTTAAACAAATTTTTGTAACGGGGATTAACGTTAACTACTTAGTATAGGTATCATAGACATACCTTAATTTGACATTCGATCATGTGATCGATGTGGTAATGTTTACCAAAAACGTAAATCTGAATGGCGTTGAAGCGGCGCGCTTTGTGAATTACGAGGAAAGTTTAAATTTTGACATGTAAAATCTCGTTTTCGTTGATGTGATCGATTTTGTGCCCGTAATTCGTTAGTTCTATTTTTGGAATTTGTTCTGCTATTGTACCACTGTCCATCCAATCCAAATTAATTAATTATTCTAGGACAATTAATTGTTATTAATTTGAAATGGACCGTATTTTAATAACAAATGGCACCGATCACAGACCCAGTACTACATCTGTGGTATCGATAGAACGTGGGGAAAAGGGTAGGTATTATTAATTACGCATATTCTTGTTAACCTTTTTAACATATGAATAAAGTAACTAAAATAAAATATTCTGAAATATAAAAAATAACAGCATAACAGAAACAAATAACGGAAACTGTTAGTTCTAACATTTATAACGTCACTGACAAAAAAAAAGTTGGGTATGATGTGGTTATGACGTAAAGAAATTAAAGAAATGTATGTCAAATCGGATTTTTGCTTACCAAGGTCGCACTCTCTCGCACTGGTTCTATGGACGGAAGTGTTTTGAGGGATGCGTGCGCCATCCTTTGGAGATACCGTTTCTTTATGTCTATCTTTTGATGTTCTCGGTTCACTGAAGTGAGAGTACATTATTATTACTATCTTGTATTCACCAAGATTCTAGAGATTACAATGTCGTGTACCACGCCTCAATAAAATGAGTAATACGGTTCTTCATAGTCATCTTTACAACGCAGCGCGCAGCGTCGTAATCACTGGCTAAATTAAACACATACCAATCTTGAACGCATATACGAAGCATGACTACTTTTCAATTTGGTGGGGTAAAAATGCGACGTCTAAATCTATTTTAAAATGTATAATATGCCTACTGGATAAAAACTTGTTTGTGTAGCACGTAGATCAAGCTCCTAACATTGAATAAGGAAATACCTACCAAAAATTTTCTTACTTAGGTATTATACTCGTACTCGTAGTAGTAGTTAACATTCTTAGGTCTTGAACGGATTGCTCTCCTTAATTGATTGCGTCACTCTATTTTATTGGAAAACTACTAATTTAACTTAAAATAGGAAACTAATATAAGTAAGTAACTACATACAACACTTACGATTTTTCTCTTAGATGTGATCTTTTTGCAATATCTGCATCCTCAATTGTAGACTTTTTGATTAATTTTGGTTTGTTTCCACTGCAAGTTACCGAAATAGGACGATTGGATGTAGTGGCCACCTTATTGGAGTTGTCGTCTATAATGACTGTTGCTGAGTCTGCTGTGTTTAGGACCCATAATTTATCTCTTTCACGCATTTCATCTAATTTAGGAATTATTTTTCTTAACTCTGTACTTAATTGTTTAATTGTTATATCTACATCGTTACTCAGTTTGTCCGTATCAAATTCCTTATCGTAAATTTTTATTTCATCTTTTCCGTCCGATAAATGAGCATCTACAATGTTAGTGTGGGTGTTATTTTCAATTAGTAAAAATGTAGGTCTGCTTAGATACATTTCAGTTCTTGTATTGGTTTCATTTTCTCTGGTTATGTCTGCAGTATCTATTTCATTTTTATGTATACCACCACTTTCAGGTATTTCTTCATTAATGCGTTCATTACTATCATTTTGATTCTCAACTAACTTTTTAATAACATGATTAACTACGTCACTTATATTGTTAATGGTATTTTCTATTGGTTTAGCAAGAGTATCTTTTATGTCCTTTCTCAATTCTTCTAAATCATCCTCAATGTTTAAGTTATAATTTAATAACTGTTTTATTTCGTCTTCTATTTCTTTATTAAAATTTCCGATTATATCTTTTGTATTGCAATTGTTTTCTATGTCTGTATCTGAATAGTTATAATCACAATCAATCGCTTCAATGCTATTATTATTATTATTTTTGGATACAGTTTTTATAAGATCTGGAACTTCATTGTTAATATGACTATCTAATATTTTATTATTTGATATTAAGTTTGTATGTGGCTTTTCAAATGACGAGTTCATGAAGTGCTCATTATTGTTGTTGTTAATTTTACTTGTTGTATGTTCTACCAATAGTCCATTTTGGTTAGTTTCGCATTCATATGCTAATTCTGTAATCTCTACGTCAACATCATCATCAGTCATATCATTTTCAGAATGATAATAATTTTCAATGTTAGAAGAATAATCCTGCAAAAGATTAAAAACTAATAAGTGTACACAATATCAATATTATTTTTTTATTACCCCGAAGCTTGTTAAATTAGTTTCGTAATAGGATGCCTTAGGCATACCTATTATTATGGCTTCTCTTTTGTTTGTGGCCCTATTTATAGGCGACACTTGCATGGTTTCCAACTTATTACAAATGAAACTGTATCTACATACCTGTAAGGTATGTGCTAAGTGCTGGAAGCCAGGATAGTTTGGATTTACAATGCCTCTTGGTAAAGTATGGACACCGTTATCAGACATTTCATCTGTGTCAGATTGTTCGGCTGCCTTTTCTTCTTCATGAAGCAATGTATTCGAATATACATTAGAATCCGCTGTAAATTTATAATTGATTTAATAAATTGACGTGAACTTGCATTATTTAAAATATTTTAAGCAGGTCTACGACATACCTATAAACACTTCTGTGGGTGTTACCGGAGTCACAATGCCCTCCTCCAGATTTGGTGAATCTAACGATGTACTAAATGTCCTGGTGTTTATGTTATTTTTATTATTTATTCTGTACTGCCTGTTGCACACTTCTTTCTTATTTAATTTAGAAGCAACGTCCTTCACGTTCACAGATTTAGTAATCACAGTATTATTTTGCAGATATTCACTAATGTTATTACTTTCATAAGTGTAGTTTGAGTTAACATTAAATTGAGAGATTTCACTGTGATAGATGTTTTCAGAATCAGTATTGTTTGATAAATTCCAACCCCTGTTATTTACATTTATACGTGACAAGTTTTCATGACGATTGATTGCTTGTACGTTACCATTGTCAATTGCTTGGTTGATCCTCATGATTACCTGTAAAAAATATCAGAAAATTAGTTAAATATCAAGTGTTAACAATATACTTAGTACTAAAAGTTATTAACGCCAAAGCGACGTGGTTTTTTGACGGTGATCTAATGTGATGTAATTCCCTACAACAGGTAATACTTAAAAACGAGCTGCAATAAAAACAACACTGCTCTCACACTCTTAAAAAAAATAATAAGCAACTGAGTTTTCATCCAACAAACCAAACAAAAATCCTTACATAGCTTATTATTTTTAAGTAGGTAGGTTACGTACTTACTTAAAAATAATTTCTTTTGCGTCCGTCGTCATTTTTTAATTGTATTTATTAATGACACAGGTGAGCGATTATATTTTATATTATCTTAGTTAAGAGTCTTTTATACAGATTGTTTGAAAAAGAGTATTATATCCCGTAGTAAAGGAATGAAAGAGCCTATCAATGTGACTTTTACTGTAGTACAAAATTCTAGGTCAAGGAGGATATGGTGTTGTATTTACTAAATAGATATATATTAAATTCTACGCAATTCTAAACCTAAAAAATGTATATACCCTAATAATCATCGTTAAATTTTAGAAACAGTGACAATACGTAAGTGAAATATTAAGACACGATTATGTTAACATCAACTTTTCGTTTATAAAAGGTTGATGATACCTGAAACGTATACAAATGGCTATTATTATGTCTCATAACATGACAACGTAATAACCTATTTTGGGTAATGTTATAATCATTGAATTTTATGTCCTAAATCCATACAGGCAATATTGGGGATCAGGGCCGGATATTGCGAGCTCCGCAGCCTCCGTAGCTGGAGCAACGAACTGTGTCCTCAATCGTATTACGCAGCCGTCTGATAAGCCCCAACCCCTAACCGTTCCGCGAATGATAACATTCACTGGGAAACTCTAACATTCCTTAACTACGCCTAAGTTCTGAACACATTTCTATTTAATTAAAAAATGTCTGAGGGGTTTACCTCTAAAATTGTAAATGGAGATTAGAACATAACAATATAAGAAGTTGGCTTGCATTTGTAACATTTAGGTGCGCATTAGTAATCCACTTATTGTATCGATCACGCGAAAAGCTGACAGATTGTTTTTTGCTGGAGCACTACGCAAAACGTATTATCATATAACGTCTTTTATTATATTTGATATAATAATTAAATTATGAATATAAAATCCAATATAATTCAAGTGTTACTGAAATTTATTTGTTGATAAGGTTGGATAAGCAGAAAGTTTAAGTTTTGTAATGTAAACGCTTTCTATTGCACTAGTGAGATCTGTGAGTGAGATGATCTGATTCTCTCGTTTATGTTTAGTAAAAGCTTAACTCTCCCATTCAAAATGACTATAAGCTATTGTTTTTACTAAAGCAATAAACTATTTTGAACTTAACTTATAAATTAAATTGTTGTCTGTGTTGCGAAAGTTAATGAAGGTACTCTTCTCAAAATTAAAATGATAAGAACAAAGATGAAGATCCGAAATGGAAGTGAGTCGAATTGCTGAAGGCTCGAACAAGTAAAGAAAAGTTGAAATTTTATATCTCCAGAACGCAAACTCTTAGATAAGTGGAAGATTTAATTAATTTTAACTTGAGCAGCAACTTTGAGAAATTAATGGTTCTAACGAGTTTCGTGAAGAGATATAAACACGATATAATTTTCTTAACAATCTCGATGGCTGACTTTTCGTTTATATGGCTATGTAATATGCCAAAACAATAGTTTACTTTAAGTCATTCGTTTATAACTATTTAATATACAATAGTAATGAAAAATACCAACAACATCTAGAGGTTTTATTAAAGCTGTGATCATGTGGTCAGTACCACATGCTTTCCCCAAGAAACTTAAGTCATATAATGTGTCAAAAATATCGAGCGCTTATAGAGAAAGCTTCTTAGCACGCGTCTTTGTATGGAGTATCACGGTCTGAACTAAACCTTAGGAGGTTGTAGGTACTTTTCAAAGTACTTTTTATACAGATGATTTAGCATGTACTGAATGTTTTTTATTAGGGTGATTCTAAGCTTTAATGTGAAATTTCCCCCCCATCTTTTCAGTTCTGAATATTATTATTTACTTATTAATGCACTGCTCGAGTTTTTTCTCTTATTTACGTTACGTTTACTTACGTTTTTAGTAGGTATTTCTTAGCTTTGCTAACAACATGATTGTCAGCAGGCTAGACTGCCGATACGTAAATCATGGCTGTACAGAGGTTAGATAGACTATACTAGCTATACTATCTATCGTATGGTATGGCGCAGTACTTAATTGTGTGATTTTATTCTAATAATCGTAAATATAAATAATAAAAGTAATCATAATACTAGCACTGACATGTTGGGTCTTGGTCACTTGAATTAGTAAATATTATATTCTTCATATATGTATTTTTATATATTATTTCAAAAAACACAATGTTATAGGCGTGGATGACGTGTGCCGGTCAACTAGGTTTGACTTCACCGCATAATACAGATCTGGACCGAACGACCCTCATAACATGTGTAACTGTGGCAACAAATATAGCACTAAAGTCTGCCAAAAACACTAAAACGACGAGGAAAGGAACTCGTAAGGGATTTCCGGCAACAGCAGCGCATAACTCTTTCACCTTGGGAGGGAATAAAACCTATTTTATTTTTTCTTCCTATGAACTGTCGACTTTTGCTTCGAGCAGAAATGTATGTTATTGCTGGTCTATTTGATTCCACAACGGCTTTTGTATAATGTGTTTGAAAAATGAAATACGTAAAAATATAGATAATGTATGCTTCTAGTTTTAATAGCAAAGCTCGACGCATTAATCAACCTGTTTTAAAAATACTAACTGCTTGAAACTTTAACATTTTAAATCCGATTGCTTGGATTTTATTAAAGGAGTCTTTTTATTTATAAACCAAAAATTTTCAGATAATAACAGAGTATTTCCGAAGCAAATTAATCTACTTGAAAAATTCTACTAAATTCTTAAATACTATCTAATACAATTTATAAATAAAAGAATTGCCAAATTGCAAATTGTACCCAGTACTTTGAATTAAATTATTAAATAATATTAATCGCGTGAACAAGAACTCAATAAGAGTTGTTCCTCTAATAGAAGTTAATTGAAAACATACACTAGATTTTAACCCTTTTGGCGACTAAGAACCATAAGGAAAAATTACTAGGTATGAAAATGTCGAAATACGGGTTTATTTTTATTGTTGATGTCCACTCGGTACAGAATCCAAACTCTCTCGGCGACTCGGAATTGTCAAATCATATCGAAAAAGGAAACAAGGGAACGGTGAACACTCGGCTTTGGGATATTTGATGCCGAATGTGTATTACGAATAATATTACTGTGCCATAGTTAGGCTTACAATAGTAGGACAAAACAAGTGAACGTAGTTTGTTTAATCGTTACCTTAATTATATTTTTATATCCTTCCAGCAGTTGCAAAGAGACAGTTACTAACACAATACATTCAATTGAGGTTTAAGAATATTATACATTCACTCATATGAGAAAACTTAAATGTAGTACATAGGTAACATTAAAAAATATTTATGTTGTCCTACAAAAATACGTGAAGATGGTAAACTAAGTTACGAAACAACTAACATAATAAACAAATCAAACTTAGTGGGTAGTTCTGTTTCACGCCATTATCAGGGCGACCAAATCAAACTGCGATGACTTTATGTGTGCTGTTGACAAAGACTGGCAACGACTAGATGCGGCAGCTTAATAAAAGTATATTGATGGTTTTTTTTAGTGTAGTAAATAGGTTTAAAGTAGTTTTTTAAAAGAATTTAACGTTTTAGATTTTTTGATATTATTAGGTAATGAGTTGTATATTTGGTAGTAGAGTAGGTATCATAGTTATGTTCACATGGGGCCTATATGCTATATCTGAAAGCGGCCTGACTAGCTTTTCCCCGTGACTCTCGTCATTTAACTTAAGATCCTGTTATGTAGGTAAGTATATTTAATTATTCTCCATTTAAAAATGTTGAATACCGCTTGACACGGTTTCCTTGTTTTAATGACGTTGGCGCTGTTAAAGAAATTTAATGTTTATACAATTTTATATATTATTGCCTAAAAAATTTCTTAAACTTTTCTCAACCCAATTTCTTTATATTGGCGTGTATTGGCTTGCGTAGTAGAGATTGGTGATTTTGGTAGAGCCAACCTCCCATCTGGTATTAATAAATCTCCCCTGAAACCCGTCAAGGTGTCACCAGTTTGAAAGAATATGTTTGCTCAGGAACTTGTTGGAACAACGCCACTTTGGCCTACTGCGGCACTGTTTACGGGCAGGGGTCAGCGGTAACCGCCCGACCCTTCCTCCGATCTCGCCTATAAATACCTCACCAAGTCACCATGCCTTCATTTCGCGGTAAATGGATTATTATTTTCTTATAGGAAACTCTTTACGTTTCTATCAAATAATATACCTACAAACGTTCGATGTTGTTATTTTATAAATCCAATTATACTATTTTATTGATGATACTATCGACTACGATCATAGGATACGGGTGATCATGCGGACAAAGTCGACTGTGGTCGTTAAATAAGTATCTATTTAAAGAAGTAAGCGTGGATTGCGTAGTTATGTAATATAAACTTACGCGCGAACCGATGGCGTAGTGGCATTCATAAGAGCAAATTTTTGTAGCCTAAATTGAATAATTGATTTTGAAATTTGTGATTTTATTTTATTTTGAAGTTAATTTAATGGATATGTATTAAATTTGTAGCTTTGAAATGTAAACATATTAAAATACTACATGTTATCCAACAATATGGATTAATCTGACAACATTGACATATGAAATTAAAATATCGTCGTCAACATCTATAAATTGTGTAATTCGTCTGACACGTGAAAATACCATCGTTCAATGACAATATTTAACTTCAATCTGGTAATCCAACCAACCTACCTACGAACAGATAACAAATAAACGTATGCAAAAATTCGTGACACAGGTACAAATGGCGTTTCACGAACATTCGCCCCTTATAGAGTTAGAATCTGTAGCCCTGTGTTCCGCGGTCAGGATCGCTTACGGTAATATATAAATAGGTCATGTGGCTAAAGCAAGTGCGAATATATTCAGGTCTGGCTTTAAACGTATAAAATAACACAAACAAGTACCTACTACAAATTTATTAATCGATTAATTTTGACATAATTCAAGCATACATATTGTAAATTCTCCAAATCTTAAATTAAGTTATACTTTTTCTTAGCCCCTTTTTTAGTTATCATCTGTATTTGAAACGTGATTAAATTCCAACTCATTCCGAGACCAAGCAGCCTAAACAACTACCTACTACACGATATTACTTGACCTTGCCAGTAACGTAGAACGAGATATTTAAAAACGTAACTCAATTAGCCAAGAGGAATTATTAGCTTAGAGTTAATATGAGAGGAGGCCGTAGTTTTAGCATTGGCTAAATCAAAATTCTGAATGAACGCGCCCGTTCTGCTAGTGCAGAGGTTAAGCAACTTTCGCAAAGGCCGGTCATCGGATAGGTGACCAAAAATGTATCATCTCTAGCTCCTCCGTGCTTCGGAAGGCGTAAAGCCGTTGGTCCCGGCTGCATTAGCAGTCATTAATAACCACCAATCCGCACTGGACCCGCGTGGTGGTTTACAGCCCGTTCTCCCTATCCATCCATAGGGAAGACTCGTGCCCCAGCAGTGGGGACATAAAAATGGGCTGATGATGATGATGATGAAATCAAAATATTAACTTTGTTTAGTAGAGTGTACAGCAACAACAGAAAATTGTTATTAAGCTATTCAACAAGAGGAAGTTGAACACGTGACGCGTAACATGAGCACCGGACAGAAGTTTCGATTACTTGTTGTCCGGTAGCTGTGTGCCAAAGTTGAAAAAACTCGGCTGCACTAATATAGCGACGCGGCGCAAGCAGGCGGGGCGGCCTGCCAACACAACAAATTGATTTTGACTTTACCGCAATACCAAGGAATCACTCCTCTGCTTCTTACAGGAAGCAATCAACGTAATTCTCAAATTTACTTTAAAGAAGAACAAAGCTTTTGGCGGAAATTGCGTCATTTGTATCAGTTAAGGCGCCTTAATGAAGTAATTGATGCTAAACTGTAATGTTGTTGGGCTTTTATGATCTTTGTTTATAGCGAATTCATGCTTGAGCAGAAATGTTTTGTGCCCGCATCCCCAGAATAAACACTATTACGTGTTGTCACGAACGTGCTACGCCGTAAACTGTCAAGTAGTTCAAGGAAATCACTACCGCTATATATATATATTGTCGAGCTATGTATAAAAAAATAAAAATATAGGAAATGAAATGATACTTTATGTAGCACCAATTAGGTTTTATGTTCAACTTTAGACTAGGCTAAAGTATATTTTTCTATAATATAGCCCAGTCGATCACTTTATATCGGACTAGTATTTTAGCCGCGACTTCGTCCTCGTGGCGATGAGATTAAAAAAGACCTTCTTAATCGAAACAAAATGTTACCTTACTTGCCTATGTTACCTGCATTCTATCAGTAAAACAGTTTTTGGATTCGGACCAGTAGCGCGGTAATGTATATATTCTTTGCCAGTAGTTCCAGAGATTACCCTCCGCAAACAAACAAACAAACGAACAAACAAACATACAAAATCACAAACTTTACCTCTTTACTAAGTAATAGTTTAGATATAAAGGATGCATAGGTGAAAGTGGTCAATGTTGCAAAATGATGTATTAATTTACTATAGGTACACACGCCTGCACATCAGACTACCACAAACTGTCAAATTTCCTCAATAGACTTTGAGCTTTATTATTTAGGAATATGGTTGAACATTTACTGAAGATATTTGACAGTTTCGGATAGGTTGATGTGCAGGCGTCTGTACATACCATACCATTAACTCCGTGACATCTCTAATCACAACGAAAACTCAAAAAAAAACATTAAATGATTTTTGGAAAGGAAAGGAAATTTGAAAGTTTCATTGACTATGATTTTTTTTTTTTATTCCACACCATTCTGTATGTGTAAATAAGTAAAAGTGTAAGTAAGTAGGCACTACCCTTCCATGTTTTATTTAAAACTAAACACGAAGCGAACAACGTAAAAATGTTACGAGAGGTTCTTGTGACGTCGAAACCGGCTAAGAAGGGATTTCGCGATACTCGAGCGGAATATAATTAAGCCCTATAGGTACCTCAATGTTAGCCCCTTCCAAAGTCAGGAGCAAAACGGTTTTACATCATTTACGTGATACACAACCTTATAATCTGAGACGGCAAACAAGCACACGATCCATGATGTTAAACGGTCACCACAACCTGTAGACGCTAGCAACACCATGGGTTTTACTAGCGCGTAGACAGGCGATTTTATTTTTTATTTATTTTTTCACTTCATTTTATGATAGCTCTATGTCTATAAGGTTTTCGGTAATACTTGTATAATCCCGAATATGCGAATATGGCAGATAGTGTAGGGTACCGTGTATGGAACCCCGAAACATTATAAAAATACCTGAAAGTTGTTTGTTCCAAATAAAAATTATTTGTTCCAAAGTGGCAATCCTAGGTTCAGGTGCTACATTGTAAATCTACTTAAATATGATTGTGTACCTTATCATAATGTTCTTTGAACTTGGTTGCCTATGTTTTGGGAATATACACCTATTTATCAAACATCATATCAACACATATAGGAATTTTATAGAACCCATTGGACCTCAAAGCGGAACACAGAAATGCAGGACATGAGGGTAGCGGCAGGTCGGAGATCTTGGACTGGAAATTTACCACCTTCTTAATATCGAAGTTAACGTTTACAACTTTGCTTTCTATTTTTCAATTCAAACGTACACACGCCTGCACATCAACCTACCACAAACTGTCAAATTTCTTCAATAGACTTTGAACTTTATGCCCTAATGATATGGCTGAAAATGTATTGAAGAAATTTGTCAGTTTTGGATAGGTTGATGTGCAGGCGTCTGTACCATCAATTCTAATCTTAGATTATGTTCATAATGGAAAAGTTTGAGTTTCGACTCTTCGTTACGTTCTTTCAACACGTTTTAGTAATTATTATCGGGGTTATACGTCACGACCTACGATATAATATAACTAAGCAAATTTTGCAATGGCTGCCCTCCGGATGGCGGCTTAATCTTAGTGGGCACGGTTGCCAAATGCAAGTCGAGCTAGCAGGCAGATGTGTACGTACACGCTTCTTAATTGCCAAGTTTCCAAGCTTGCTTATAACCAATAAAAGTAGAGAAATTTAGAGATCCAGTTAATAAATATATTTTAACAACGAGAGTGATGGTATAAAGAAACTACACTACTCTTCATGAGATTACTTTTTACGGACTCAGGCAGTCCGTTTACGATATTTGGGCGCTTTTACTTGGCCTTTACGGAATTTTATTGATGGAACATTTCTAAATCGAGCTCCGTCGCAGTGTGCTTCGGAAAGCACGTTATGGCGTAGGTCCCGGCGATTGCAATTCAAAAGTCAATACGGCCTGTCTGCAGCCCCGAGCTGTTTTGTGAGTATCTTTAAACGAGGAAAGTTAGTTATACCATTCTAAATAGAAAATGATATAATAATGTAATATTTTTATACGTCGGTGAACGAATATTAATTAATTTGTTTTTGTTAATACTCGTATGTAATTCAAATACTTTGTACTTGCTTTTTCGTTTTTTATAAATAATATAAAAGGTAAAAGTAGTCGCTTCATCGAAAAAACTGCTAAGATCTCATTATTATAGCCGTTTGCAGAAGAAAACGCCACAACTGTTTGGAAAAATTATAACACAAACGCATAAATTCATCATACGTGTATAAGCGTAAACGATATCATATGTCGTATGTTCGGGCACCTATATGCTCATGTTATTAAAATGGGTGGGATACATGAGTGGCACATGTGGTATGTAGTATTGATTCCGGCTGTTCCCTTTCTCGTCTTGCCACGGCAATGCCCTTCGCGTCTGCATCAAATATTTAAACACGGAGATAGGGAGGTATTCTTATAGAGTGGCTGGACGTAGACAGTCCCACAAGTACGACCGCCATCAATCGCCCAAAACATAAGAGACAGGAACCAACGGTAGACAGAATTGCCCGCCCTAGATATATCCACGAGGAAAACCATCCATTACATAGGTACATTACGTAGCTTCCGAGGCAATTTCCACAAAGCATGAAATGAAAAGTTTAAGCTCAGTGAAGTGTCTATAATGTTTATCTAATGGGAAATAATATTTTATCGGAAGATGAATATAAAAATCTGTGTGTTATTCTAATTTAAATAATTCGTGGAAGCAGA
This sequence comes from Eudonia truncicolella, assembly GCA_949315975.1. Taxonomy (NCBI): domain Eukaryota; kingdom Metazoa; phylum Arthropoda; class Insecta; order Lepidoptera; family Crambidae; genus Eudonia; species Eudonia truncicolella. The sequence goes on along the minus strand of OX438828.1, from coordinate 7,965,181 downwards.
GCTGCAAACGTTTATAGGCTCTCCGGAGGCCTCGTTCATTATTTCTTTCTTTACAAACTCGATGAAGGAAGTAGCAAAACCTGTCAAGCAAAATTCCTAATAATTTTTAAATGGCCCAAAAATAATATTTTTCTTATTTATAATCGTCAATGGAGGAACACGAACACTGATAAATTGAACTGCTCTGCCATGAAAGGGACTGTTGGAGTAGCCCCATTTATTATTCAGGGATATTCTTAAGCCTGTTGCTTGATTTGATACAAATCTAAGTAAGGGCATATTTTTAAGTTAGCTTCGAATTGGATAAAAAATGTCAAAATTTTTATCATAAAGATGAAGAGTCAAATATTTATAAAATTTTATAAAATACAGTGAAAAAATTAAACACCCACCCGACCCAGCCAGGTAAGGGAAACTAAATTAAGAGCGAAAATCTATCAAATTATTATTTTAATATATAATCGTTCTGATTTATTCAACAGCCTTTAAAATGTTCTTTCAAAATATATTGTTTTGTGTATTTATTTTACTAAGGCCTCAAAAAATTGCCGCCTTCTTATATTATACATAATTATGCACATTTCAGAGACAAGGCTGGACTAATTTTTGCACAATTTCGTGGCTTATGCTGCGATTATTAGAAAGATTATGAAGTAACGACGCCATCCCTTGACAATATACTTCACTAATGAGAAAATAAAATGGAACCACGGCTGTCCCTAATTGCTAAGCCAACTTACAACAAATTAAGGGCAGACTGTAGGTTATTTTCCAAACTTGTTAAGTGTACCAACATTTCGTAGTAGTGTAATAAGATTACATGAGTTTTTTTTTTGTTTGATGACTGATCACATTAGTTGTTTCCTAAAGTTTGCACAAACAATACATTATAATCAAATACTTTATCTGGATCTTCTAAGTACGTAATAATATTTTATACTGAAGTTTCGTGCCCTTTGCAGGGTACGTGGTTACAGAGAAGACACGATAATCCTTGTTATCATCAGGACATGACTTGCCAGAAGTCGGAAAGACTGACTGGCGGCTTTTCTATACAAAAGGTCAATTTCATTGTATATTCACGTAGTAACCTCTATACGATACCTTAGAACATGTAACATTATGTTAAACCGGTTCGATATATGTAAACTGTTCATAGAAAATATGTTGATAAAATAAAAGAATATTGTTTTCTGTGTATTTATTCTAGGTAATTTCTGTTTATATTGACTCGTCATAGTGACCACATCCTGTCTGATGGTAAGAAGCCAATGCAGTCCAAGAAAATGAGAGCGCTCCTCACCGTGGAACAAGCACGGTAACAAGCGCACCCATTCATGACGGCCTGCATAAATGCCGTTTCACGCCCCGGGACTATATAAGAGCTGGTAAACACATGCGCCGGCAAAGAATTCCAAAATTATTTGTTTTTGATTAAAAGAAACAGCTTGTCATTTGCATAATAAAAAATATTTTGTAATTTAATCTTTCTGTTGGCTCTTGTAATGTAGTCTAGTGGTTATCTCTCATCAAAAACTGAATAATAATTATGAATACTGCGTTTATTAATTAAAAGTTATTAAAATTGTATAACAAGGGCTCTACAATATAACTTTTGAAACTAGCATGATCACTTGAATTAGGCTAATTATTAACGTGATTCATCATCAGCTTATTTTTATGTCCCCACAGCTGGGGCACGAGCCTTTCCTATGGATGGATAGGGAGAACGGATCACTACGCGGGCCCAGTGCGGATTGGTGGTTGTTAACGACTGCTAATGCAGCCGGGACCAACGGCTTAACGTGCCTTCCGAAGCACGGAGGAGCTCGAGATGATACATTTTTGGTCACCCATCCGATGACCGGCCTTTGCGAAATTTGCTTAACCTCAACACTCGCAGACCGAGCGTGTTATCCATTGCGCCATCGAGCTCCTCAGCTCCTAACGTGATTCTTACCATATTTAATATTTTTTACATCTTCAATACATCTGTAATCACTCAATAATAAGAGTGGCGTGCGAGGGAAGAGGCATATGCCCTGCAGTAGGCGGAAATGGGCTAATGATGATGATGATGATGATAATGAATGTATAGAATAAACGCGAGTAGATCCGTAAAAGTTGTTTAATTTCAATGTGTAATCTTTCCTAGGCATGAGAGTAATTAAGTAACTAATTTTACTCTCATATCGCAATATGAAAACGTTAATGTGTATATGAAACAATTTTTTTAAAATTTGCTTTAATGCAAATTTAAAAAAAAAAATGTTTTTACAATAAGTTTTTTTTATTATAGACGTCAAGCATAGGCGCAATAATAAGTTTGCAGTATGCGAACATGCCCTTGAGGAACCCAATCATTACATCAGTTTCGATAAACTATAAATACTCGCTAGAGAACAACGATTCATCCCTAGGATGATACGCGAAGTATTGAAATTAAAACACACCCTAATTTCAATAGAGAAAATTTTGAGTTGGAATTTACCACCGGCCTGAGATCTCATCATACAAAATATTAAATCCCAGCCCCAACAGCATACTGCCAGACCAAAGATACTGTAAACAAGCTCTTTCTGCATGATATAAAACGCACGTGATTAAATTAAAATGAGCAAAGACAAATACAAGCTACCAAATAATTACGAGACGACCAACACCTCAGTCTCCCTGTGACCACGGACCCTGCAAAGGGTCCGAAACGTCAGTTTACCATTAGATAAAACTAATGTATAAAATAATCAAAAGTAGATCCGTAAATAGTAGTAAGTAGTTTTATTTTTATTGTGTTATTTTTTTACTATGAAATATAATAATTCATAACACAAATACGTTGAACCTACCTTCACTCGTGTTTAATTTCTCTTTGCTCAAGCCAGAGCCAATAAATGCTTAGAGAGCATTCAGTAGTGTAATCGTCCCAAGACCCAACCGAAAGTGGTCCCAGTTACCTATTATCAAATCGGAAAGGTGGAACTGGTCCCTGGTCCTAGTTTTTGAGTGGGTATTGCCCCCTAGCCCGAATCCTCAACTACTCGTACTGAGGCACTGGCTATCTTACCTCTAGCTGCCGGAACACAACAATGCTACAAACATTGATGTTACAAAGTAAAGTACAAACAGGCACCTCTTTTTAAGTTATGAAACCTTTATTGGGAGGGACTGTACAAAACGGCACAATCTCTACCACAAACAGCCGTGAACCAGTGAATATTAAAATTAATAATTTTGGCTATACATTAGACAACTGAGAACTATGTGAATAATCATGTTGTGTTGCGAGTACACTTTTTTCGCAAAATAAAAACGTAAATTAGGCAAATTCTTTTAATTCGCATTCGGTAACAAGAAGTAAAGTACAATGGTCTTTTCCCTTTAATTTATGAAAATCTATATTGGCTACGTAGTCAATTAGAATATTAACATACCTACATAGACAAACATACGTTTTAGGGTGTCTAGCAGTAGATAGCTACATACAGGATGTTTGCTAATAAGTGTATATTCCCGAAACATAGCCATGCAACCAAGTATAAAGACCACTGTGATGACATGCAAAATCATATTTACGTGGATTTACTGTTCCATAAAAAACCTCAAATTTATTTTTTGTTCATTCCTGCAATGTTTTGACTTCTGTTTATGTTTGACAATGAGGTTGACGACCAAGAACAACGTATCAGCTTAACCTAGGGTGTCACTTTACAGTTTTACTTAGTAACAAGGAACCTCAATGTCTTGGCCATGTGGTGCTTTTCAGTTATGTTCAAAACTTTCTGCCATATTCGGGATTATACAGATATTACCAAACACCCTGTATACATATTTGCTGGACCCTTGCCGCTCTTTGTAGAATTTTTTCCAAATGTTATTTTGGTATTTTCTAGGTAAGGTAAGTCCACAAGTCTCATCTTTCTTTTACTTCTATCTAGAACGTTATGTCAATAAGACTCAATCCCGCCAATATCCTTAAAAGGAAATACTAAGGTCGACTGAACTGAAAAATATGTATAAAAAGTAGACAAAATCAACGTTTCGTAGTCCCCTGATTCCTCCTCCAAAACTGGATCGATTAAATTACTTTTTTCATTAAAAATTAAAGAAAGGGTTTGGCTGTGTCCCTATGTTTTGTTTTTTATATATAATCTCGTCAAATTTCGAAAAAACAGCGAGAAAATCTGGCCAATTTTTAAGGTTAATAATAAATTTATGAAAAAAAGGAAAACACAGGGACGCAGCCAAAGCTTTTTTTAAATTTTTAATGAAAAAGTATTTAAATCGGTCTAGATTTGGAGGAGGAATCAGGGGACTACGAAACGTTGATTTTGTCTACTTTTCATACTTAGTTTTCAATTCAGTCGATCTTAGTGTTTCCTCTTAATACAACAACGACAGAATTAAGCGATGCCACATACGTATTCATAGAACAGCGCGTTCCAAGTTGCTTCGTCGTCGTCGGTCGTATCATTAAATGTTCTCGGTTCACTAGCTCGGATTAATCTGAACGAGAAAGATTCTCACTCGATCTAATCGGATCAGTTAAGAAATATCAAAGGTTGATCCATTATTATCTGAAGATGGCTTTCCATCTTTTTCAAGAAAAGGCTTTATATTTACCCTTTTTTAAGCATATTGCGTGCACGCATATGAGGAGTATGAGATTTGGCATGGTTAAGTGCAAATATGTATTTACGTGTATATATGTGTTATATTACATTGTATAAACATTGTATATTTTGTGAATTACAGTTGAATTTGAACCACTGGGCGACCATCCGTTATATATTGTTATTGTGTTATTATTATAAGTGTTTGATAAATACTTGTACATTATTGGATTTAAAATGATAGATATTGCAAACTAAAAATATTATACAATGTTAGTTAGTCAATGACATGTTCCTATCTATAATATCTTGGCCCGTATCACGTTGAAGTAGAAATATGGCCACGTTTAGATGTCTTTATGCAATAACTAACTATACATATAATAAAGCTAAAGAGGGTCGAAAGTCTGTACATGGAAGATATTCAAAAAAAAGTTGGCTGGGGATTCATAGAATCGATAACACAACACGTTCCAACAGTTTTTAGATTTTTTATCTGTTTGTCTGTTTATCTGTTTGTCTGTTTATTTGACCGCGCATCACGTGAAAATGGCTGAACGGATTTGGATGAAACTTTGCACATAGACAGACCATGACCCGGACTAGGATATAGAATTTTTATTTTTATCCCGGTAACAGGTTCCTGTGGGATAGTGTAGTCTTCGCGAACGAAGTCGCGGGCGACAACTAGTTTACAATAAATAGGCAGCTTGCTGGAAACTACATACTTTTTAATATGTATACATGTATGTATATTTAATTATTAAAAATGGTACTGAGGACTTTATATAAAAAAAACTTAAAGTAAACATTATAGATAAAGAAAGAAAGAAGAAATTAATGAAACTTTACTCTACATAGTTGAGGATTTAAATTTTTATTATGCGAAGGCACAGTTTTAGTAGACAATTACAAGTAAAAAGTCACGGTAAGCCTACATAATTGAAATACCTGTCCTGAAATTACCCTCTGGTCCCGAAAAGGGTGTAATTTAAAAGCACTAACCTAAGCCAAATGAGTGCAAGGGGGAAAATCATCAATTTAATTCTCTACTATTTTTTCTACGCCACGTTTTATCTACTCTCTGTATTTTTGATACTTACATGTAAATAACTTATTTTCAATGCTTTTGTTGTGCCTACTTTGTACCAACTGATTTTTTTAAATAAATTTTTATACAAAATAAATAACAAATATATTATATTTCTGCTGACCGCCTCTGACGTTTACTACAACGAAAGGTTCTAAATGTTGGTAGTAGCATTGTTGTGTTGGTACAGATAGAGATAAGATAGCTTTAGTAGTTGAGAATTCCGGGTCAAGTGCTTCTTCTACCTTCTAATGATCGATTTATTTTCCTTTAATCATTAAAAATAGGGGTCAGCCCAGGTCAGCCACTGAGTTTTGTATATATACATACCACCTGCTTAGGACTTCTTGGCGGGAAAGTTAAAAGTCATGTCTGCCTCTGTGTTTTATTTTCTAAAATTTGTGTTATGTCAAATATTAATGTGAAATAATGGTGGATTATTAACCGTTAAGTATTCGTGAGTGTGCATGAGTATTGGCAAATGAAACACAACAGTGCAACGTCACTTTTCAAATTCTCTCAAGAAGTTTGCCCGAGGACTTTGTAATTCTCATTTTTATTATCATTCATCATCATCATATAGGAAACAAGACAGGAGAAAAACGTATAAATTAAGTTTTCGACTGAAGGAGTAGTATCCATGGTCACGAATAAATAAATAAATAAAATAAAAAAAATACCACTTGCTTCTTAGCTGTCATCCCGTCATCCTAATAACAATCGAGGTAATTTTATGGCAACAAAAACTGTGTCAATACGACACCATCAGTTGGAGATAAAAGTTAAAAGCGCTTTTTCGTTGTGGAACAAAAAAATATAAAGCGCAAAGCCAATTACCAAATAAATTGCGTCATCGTAAAAAATCATGAAAAAGCAATTAATTTAGAACAATTAACTGTCTAGCTAGGGACCGGGGACACAAAGAGACAGCTTTGTGCCACTCGCAAAATGTGGAGCAGCTATTGTGTGACTCTCGCTGTGTGGGATTTTGCTCCTGTAGCTTTTTCGAGATACGAACACACTTAGGATTCCCGGGAACAGCAAAAATATTTTTTTGATTTGTCTATTATCATATGTTACTATTGACGGGAATATTTACTATGTTTAGTGATATTTCGATACAGTTGAATGTGCCATGATCATGGATTTAGGTACAGTCACGAGTATAAATCAAAAACTATATTCGCACCAGACAAAGTAATTGTAACACCCTCAGAACAATAATGATAACACCAAAAAATATCTGACAACTTAAAGCGAAAACATATGACGACCACTTGTCGTATACTCTTAAGGTAATATATTAAAACGTGCCGGGTGCCTAAACAACGGGTACAAAAAAAAAACAAAAAATACAATGTAACCATTTCATTAATATTTATTTTAAAAATACTGATAGGAAATAATTATTAATCAGCAGCCTATAAACACTGTGCTGTAAATTTCCCACTGCTGGGTACAGAGCCCATCACACATAAACAATAGCACACGGGGAGTTCAAGCCATACCCCACCAAGGCAGTCCAAACATCAGTATAACCTATAAACTAAACTATGTCGGCGGGAGGGTTGTAGGTAGGACGATCGAGCAAACTCGGATTCGTCGATAACACTGTTCATCTTGGATCTACAAAATAAAAACGCAGTCGTATTCCTTACAGTCACTTTAATGTATTTCAACATCACAATTAAATTATTTAGAAACAGTTGCCCGATGCTATAGGAATTTAAAAACGAAGTTCTGCGCGTGCATCATTTATAACTCTACTCTTTGGCGTGCATACTCTCCGACTCCCGCACTGAGCAAGTAATCACTACGTTATACGCTCCCGTTCAAATCTGTCCAGTCCAGTCCGTTGTCACGCCAACTGACGTTGACGTTTCGCGTACCATAGAGTACAGGCTGCACAGACCACACTCAAGTATAGACTATACTTGTCGTTTCTAAGCGACGCTAGCGCCATGTCTCCGACAACTATACATTCACTATACACTTTTAAAAAATCAAAAATCCCTTTTTTACTATCTTACTATCTAAGACAAATGGGAAGAACGGTGACACCTGATACAGGTATTATTATATTTACCAGGAACGTCACCACAACATTGTAAACATGTGGTTTGTTAATGAAACAAAACAATTTTAATTTTTAATTTTAATTTACTTTAATCATTAAAAATAGGGGTCAGTAACTTATTTTTGTCTTTAGCAACAGTTGAATACTGACCACCGGCTTCCTAGCTGTCATCTAGTATATGTTTTTTAGCGACGAAAACTGTTGTCGCACACTGGGATACTGTGTCGTAATTGGTGCCACTACGATACTTCGGTTACTACTGCAGTAATCAAATAACAAGTACCTAACTAAGAATTCCCAATAGCCAATCAATTAAAAAATTTCGTTTAAAAGCAAGGGCGACCGGAATTAAATCTTTCTTATCGAAGCAATCAATTAGTTATATGGATTAGCTATGTTAGGACTGGCCCGGATTCATTGTGATCGAAACAAACAGACTCGCTCGGAACGAGACAATGGCGAAGGCTTTGTTTCGCTGCCAGTAGAAATGGCGTCTGTTTGCCTCCGTTTCATACATTTTCGAATAAACCCTTGTCATGTGTAGGTTTTCATAGAATACACGTTATTACTACAACGTTAGTTCATAAATCATAACATACCTTTGTATTTTAGCAAGTTCAAAGGTACTGGTACCTTTAGAGAAAAGATCAAAACTGTTGACTTCAAATGAAATTTAAAATGTGTTGGTAACGAAATACCACTTTGTATTTTTGTTTTTATTTTAAAGGATATTTTTCAGTTTTGTATGGAGCCTCGGCTAGGATTTTGTACACTATACCATAGGCAAGCAAAAGATAAATATAATAACTAAAAACTAATTATATCGCAATAAGCTAACGTGTTTGATGGTACAAAAGCATTTTCTGCTAATAAATATGCAACCCCGATTCAATATGGCGGTAAAACGTCACACTCACGTTAAAAATAAATGCCACTGTTTTTGACTTATGTGTCGAAGATTTATAGATTGTAACCAAAGCAGAGTTTTCGTTTAAAGAAGATATCGCAAAGTCCAGAATAAGCAGCTAAGTAGTAAACCGAAAAGAAATCGAGGAACGTACGCGCAGGAGATTCCGATCGTAGAAAGAAAAGAATGGCAAAACCAACACACACAAGCCAGCGAGCTTTGACATTGACAGATTGTCATCAGTTTTTTTATCGTTTTTTCGCTCAGAAACATGTTAAGGCCACTGGTAAAAAAAAAATATACATGCGAAACGAAATAAATTTATTGTAAATAATGAAATGTTTTAGGTATACATCTCGTAAGGGAACAGAAAAAATTATTCATGCACGAAAAAACACATCTAAAACCACAGTCCGCAACACAGACTAAGAAAAGATAGTCCGAAACATTTCTAACTTATTTTTTTAAATCAAAGTTTTGTGGTGTGGTGACCATGGTAAAGTATTTTTATGTAAAGTTTATTTTTGTAACATTTATCCAGAAAGATAATGATAATTTTAATATTTTATATGACCTTTTTATTTTTTTAACTATTAGTACGAATAGTGTACAAAGTCGTAACCGGAAATGAAAAATGTCCTTTGTAATGAATTACGATAAGACCGAAGTTCCACAACTACTGAGGACAGTTCCTCATCTTATCTGTGATGAAACACAACAAGACCTCGATAACATAATGTTAGCTAGCTTGGCGGATTATTTAGGCGAAAGCCCAAACAACCAAAAAAAAATGGTAAGCAAACCTAGGCTACTTGAGCCTAGGTTTACTTAACAGTTGGGTATTGAGGGCAAAGTGCTACAGCCTTATAAATTACCACTAGCTTAGATCAAGGTCAACGCTTCCCCTTAGTAAAAAAAAATAAAGAAGGTGGAATAAGTAATTGACACGTAGCCTAATAATGACTTAACCTCACAGCAAAATCCTAAGTAGAGCCATAGATTTTTTTTTAATTGCTGATTGCCTCAGACGGCATTTTCAGCTTCACCGTGCCTTTTTTGGGGGTGGCGAGGAACGTAAGCTCAAGCCGTGTGAAACAAATCACCTTCGGAGGTTTACTAGAGAGAACGGCATCGCGCACTAGTGCGCGTCCACGTGCCCTACTAGACTCTCCGAACGGTTCGGATCAGATCGGGAGAGTCATAGAAACAAACTTAATTACATAAAAGGGTAGAATTACAAAAATATTTACTATTTTAACTTTATTGCAAAATTGTTTACAAAGTAATTTCATATTTAATCAGGCTTGATTCCCAATAACAAAACCGTAACACAACTCAATCGAGAATAATCTGCATAATATCCATTTCAAAATATTTGATTATCCAAAGGTGAATGAAAAGAAACCCTAGTTACATACATTGAACATCTGAAATATCGTATTTATTTATATTTGCTTTATACTGTCCCGGTTTTATTATTCCTATTACTTGGGCCGAAATGTTTTGATTTCCACATAGGTACGTATGTATGTACATATAGGGATACACTCTGCCCTGAATGTTTGATACGAGCAAATGAGAATATTCCTGGTGACTCTGATACACGCGGTATACAAAAAACTTGAAATCTTTTTGCAAAAGCGTTGACTTAGAAATAAATAGCAATAAGTAAAGAAAATACCTAGTTATTTAAACTAATATGTAGTTTCTAGTGACCCGATTATGCTTCACTTGTTAAAAGACTTTGTGGAAGTCCCGACACCCCTTTACCCCGGTCATGTTTTAAGAAATGCTTAATGTGTTACATTTTTATATTCTAGTAAGATTATATACTCGTTTATGCCTCGGTGGCCCAGTGGCAAAGCGCTCGGTCCGATACCCGAAGGTCCCGGGTTCAATTCCCAGGTCGGGCTAAGTGTATTTCGGATTTTTTCGATGCATAGCCCAGGTACGTCACCAACCGGCATTTGGCAAGCGTGGTGATGAAGCCAATACCCATCAATTGTAGTGATGACTGATTTAAATGATGGAGGCCTTTGCCCAGCTGTGGGACAGTTCGTACATTATAAAAGTAAAATCTGTTTTAACAATTATTTCTTACACAAACATTCACCATTTTATAATAACAGTTCGCCAAATCAAAAGCTTACTTAGTGCGTAGTACGTACTAGTGGCATAGTTACACGCGAGTTACAATTCAAAGAACAGTATTCAGGACAACGCTACGCGCGAAGGCAGACGGTTGACGTCGATATGGGCCATATCTGACGCAGAATGGTGCGTCATTAAAATTAACTAACAGAGTAATTAGGGCTTACGATAATGATGAAGATAATGAATAAAATAATAAATAGTAAAAAAATGTAAATTGTGTTGCGAGCAGCACAAAACCGGTCGTTGTAGAGAGAGTTGGGGGAAACCTTTGTCTAACAGTGGACGTCTTTTGGCAGGAATGATGACAACGAGGGTGATGATGACGATAGTTGTTTGCATTACAACCCGCTTGGTCTCATACCGCTACTGTTAAACTTTCGCGTCGCTTTTGTTTTTTAATAATTATAAGCGTAGTCATCGTCATAATTATTTATTACATCGTGTTGGTATGATACAAATCTTATAATAATATTGTATTCCTAAAATTTGGTTTTAACTTTTATTATGTAGCATCTACGTAATATGAAAAAACCGGACAAGTGCGAGTCGGACTCGTCCACCGAGGGTTCCGTACAAATTTATGGGTACATATTATATAGTTCAGAAATCGAGTCTCGAACTTTTCCCAAATGTTAAGTACTACATTACACCAAACTTATTCGGTACCTATACATATAAAAAAGGGAAAAGGTATTAAAGTAGTAATAAATCGAAAACTATACATCATAAAAATAATTAAAAATCTGTTTAAGCTTGTGCAAATGAAGCCCTTTCATACGATGACACCCCACATGACATGGTTAACTTACTTCAAAATTTGGACCCCTGTTCCTTGCATAAAGACACTGTTTTTCTGTGATAAGTGACAAGGAAAAGTCTGAAAACTATACATATTTCATTATATGTATAGTTTTTAGACTTTTCCTTGTATTTGTAGTATAAGACGATATTATTTGCCAAACTTCATAGTGCTAGGTCAGCGGCAAGTACCCTATGATTTATTTTCCCTTGAGAGTGTCGAAATATACGTTTTTTGCGACATAAACGACCGCATCTTAATTTTTATTAACTTAGAAGTTTGATTTTTCACAGCTTCAGGGGACCGCAGATCTGAGTATATGATTTTAATTTCATCTAGATACCTCTACGCGTTCCCGAGAAAAAGGGTCTTGACACACAGACAGACAGACAGACAGACTATGACTATGACTATGACTATTAACTTACATGTCGTCGTTTCGGTTAAGCACTGAATAAATATGTCTTCAGTAATACGAAAATCCAAAGTTTTCACTAACCCGACATAACCGACATAAATAAGTAAACAGTAAACAAACATGTCAATAAAGTTGTTATTTATTTTCATGGAAAAAAAGCTTGGCAAGTTCTGTGCCTAACTCAATCTGCAAACACAAACAGTTCGTCGTGGAAGCGCGACTTAATTGAAAACGCTGGTAGCAAAAACATCGCAAAAGATACTGAAACATGAAGTACAGCGCTATTTTTATTTTACACCTCGTTTCTAGTCACGAGTGTCGAGCACAGATGCACTGCGCCATATCTCTAGAGAAACATAGCACCTTCAGCGAATGCGAGAAAAGAAAATATAACACGTAAGTACGAGTTTAGCGCAGAAATAGGACGCTGAAAAATCTCTGTGCGAGTTAACAGCAACGAATAAGCCGAGAGATATGAGACTGTCTTGTCTATTTACATACATAATGCATTTTTCAGGTGCCACCATAGATCATCTTATGCTGCAAATCAAAATAGTTAGTTATCTTTTGTTAAGGTTTAACGAAACTTCAAGTGTTTCTTGCAACGTTTAAGCTAAATGGGGATACTAGTTAGGGTGCCATAGTCAACAAGTAACCCTCTTAGTTTCGCGATGTCCGTCTGTCTGTCTCTCTGTCTGTCACCAGTCTAGCTCATAGACTCTTATTACTAGAAAGCTGTAATTTGGCATGGATATACATATTAATTACGCCGACAAAAAGGTGAAGTTAAATTTAGAAAAATATTTTTTTTTCTACATTTTTTTACACGTGAAGTTGGGATGTATTTTTTTTCTTGTCTACCCCATATTGTGGGATGTCGTTGGATAGCAATTTCAAAAATATTGCGAGTTCGTGAAAAGAGTTTCTTGATTGAGGCACCCGTTACTATTAAGCTTAAAAGTGCAAAATTTTGTTAGAGTCAAGTGTGCCCCCCCCCTCCCTGCTACACAAACGGTTGTTTTTGGATACGTGAAAAAATTCACGGTAGTTTTAAATATGACGATGTTAAAAGGAAAACTATCACAGCTAATTAGGCTGTACAGGTACTGAAAAAGAGAATGTGTGATCCCTATATCTATTAACAATCCTTTAACTTAAAAAAAATTAAATATCCTTTTAACTTTTTACGTTTATTCGCAAACTCTACAGTTCTCTTATTTTACAATTATATTTTATTGTAAGTATTTTTTATGCTCAACGCGGAATAGTAATGGAAACAACAAAATTAGTTTACATAATACTGCCGGATATATTTAAAGGAAAATATTATTCAGAGATTTATGAAAACAATAATTTTATCCGAACTTGCGGCTCAGATTTCACAAAGAATTCAATCAAGGTTCAATAATAACATACTGATACTAGTTTATAACTTAATTGTCCCTTTGCATGTCGTCGTTACTTTACGGCTACTACCCATGGTCATCATGTCAATGACAGTAGCCAGACGGTCTCTCACTGCTTACGGACGAGTAATCGCTTAGTCGCGACAAAGCGGCGCGCCTCTTGGAAAATGCGTAGCACGTTTGTAAGCTACGGCTTATATTAGATGTTGATAAAAGTGTCTGTCTGTTCTAGAAAGGGGTTTTTTACATTGACACTTGTCTGCGCCGTCACGTAAAATGGAACGTCACGGTGCTAGTAGCACGCTACGCTAATAATGACGTCAGAATTGCTTCCATAGAACGAACTTTTAGAAGACAATCTCGCACTTTACTTTCGACCGCTTGACAAAGCTGTTAAATTCTTATTAATTTTTATTCCCTTGTTTACCTACTATCAAATTATGTTTACTCGTAGCTTTGTACTTTTCTATTAAAACAAGCTACAAGACTTTTACTTTAAATAAAGAAAAGTTGTTACAGTGACAGACTAGGATAAGATGGCGGTAGCTAGCAAAGGGGTTAAGAACAAGTCCTACCATCGCCCGACCAACCGAAGCAAGCACAGCATAAAGTATAAAAGAAAACAAAATAGTCTTTCGATTTGTGGCTGTGTGAATTGCACCATCTGACTTAAAAAAAAACACTTGCTGTCGTCGTTCTAATAAACAGCTATATAAACAGCTATTGTGTAAGCTACGATTGGTTATTCCATGTTTAGTCTCTTTTACTTAGTTTGCATGACGGAAACAAAATACGGAATCTCTATTCCAAGCTTATACTATGTTATTAGAATGGCCTCTAAAGTATAAGTATGTATACTCATTAAAGTTGGATTGTGCAACAAACCCTCTGTTTCCTGACTGTGACGTAACGCCAAGCCTGACGCCGCTCTTTATATATATTTTCTTTACTGTGGTGTGACCACTCTCAGTGAACTCGCATTTAAGTTGAAAACTGCGTTTAAAGTTGTGCAATCCATTTGGGTTTATGCCATCGGAGAAAAACCTATTGATGCTATGTAGGAAACATTTTTTAAAGGCTTTTATTGCAGCTTTGGGAGCTCGATGGCGCAGTGGTTAACGCGCCCGGTCTGCGAGTGCTGAGGTTAAGCCACTTTCGCAAAGGCCGATCATCGGATGGGTGACCAAAAATTTATCATCTCGAGCTCCTCCGTGCTTCGGAAGGCACGTAACGTCCCTGCTGCATAGTCGTTAACAACTACCGCACTGCACTGGGCCGCGTGGTGGTTTATGGCCCGTTCTCCCTATCCATCCAGCGGTGGGGACATAAAAAAATAAGCTGATTTTGATAAGCAAAGATTACTTACGTGAACAATCATTAGTTTTATAGTAAAAGTTTTATAATTACCATGATAATATTTTAAGGGATGTTGTTCGAATACAGTTAACTTACTTACTCTAACGTTGGTAGCACTGTCGATGCGATGCGATGCAAATACTGAAACTATATACTATCGGTACATGCATGTTGAACTTCCTTCCTACGACGTTTTTTTACCCCACCCCGGTCTGAGTGATGCTTAAAATAGAAGCAATATAACAGTTTTATTATATTGCTTCAGCAACATTAATTATTTATAAATATTTATTTATAAACAACAGCATTATGTTGTAATTCAATTACCAAGTCATCGGGGCTTATAGCTCTTATTTTGATTACTGAGTTAATGTGAATGGCGTCTGAGAATCCTAAATAAATAAAGGCAATTCTCAACATATTTGCACATTGAACTTGAGAATCTGAAACTACGAGAAATATAAACATGAACACGGGTCACAAAATCGATTTTAAATTGATAATAACTGTATTACCATAAGTTTGGCTATTAGCTTAGGGCCGATTATAACCAATGAAATGTTTTTACGGAGGTAATAAAACAAACGTCTTTAAATCAACTATAATTTTATAGCCTGGTCAGGTACTCGTGTTAGAAACTCGACGCTTAGTTAATCTAAAAAGAAATGTGGTGTTCTAAGATGGACGGCCGATGAATGCACTCGGGAAATAGGATTACTGTGCTATATGCAGCACAATGGATGCCGAGAGGTCGCTTCAGCGAATAAGGCGAGGCTCCCCACGGCTCTCCCACTACGAAACTATTTTTTTATTCCACATAGAGGCGCTTGGATTTAATATCACCAGGACGCCGATTTTTCTATTTTATAAGTCCACACTTTTGTCGTAATAGCATGATTCTGCATGATTCTGCCGATTTTTGTCATAGACCAAGACACAATTGTGGAAGTCTTAAAAGCAGAATCGAAGCCGTAATGGTAAGGTGAAGGTGAAGGTGGACGCACTTCGTCCATATTTCTCATCTACTGATAAACTGGCTGTCTTGTTAGTAGTCTTACTTACTTCTCTATAGAGCGCAACACTATAGAGAAGTAAGTAAGACTACTAACAAGACAGCCAGTTTCTTGTTTTCTAAGTTTACGCGAACACTGCACATTGAAATGAAACAACTTGAACTCTACTTGAACTTCTACTACACATTGAATTAAAACTAATGTATAAAATTAACGCGAGTAGATCCGTAAAAGTTGTGTCATTTCAATACTAAAATTGTTGTAGTGGCAACAAAACAATGTTGGTTACTAATAGTTGGTTACAGTCGAGGCGCAATATAGCCGACTACCTACACTTCACAAAATCTTAAACTCTGACTGGAATCTTTTGAGTTTTTTATCTTTTAAAATAGGCGGTAGTAAAAGAACACAAAAATTGTTTTCTTTACCAACATGTAGAACCAATGTTACATATAATGACCCTGTCTTACGAATGTGTAGGGAGCACAATAATATTAATAGCGACGAATTATCAATGACCGAATGTAAATTACATGCATTTTTGATAACAATTTATTGATTATTACCTCTATATAGAAAGTATACTTAAGAACTTATAAAAAATTTCTCAAAACAAAACAATAACAAATCATGCCAAAAAAAAATATTTACGAAGCCTAGCATAAATAACTTTGCGTAAAAATTGAATAAACGTAATTATATTTTTAATAAATTGCATCTTAATGTAGACAATGCCATGTCATAACATTCACGAGAAAAGTTTACAAATAAAAAAATACATAAAAACGAATGTACAAGGTTACTTTAAGTAAAATACAAAAACAAATAAATTAAAAAAATTAAAACAAAGGCAGGCAAGTAAGTGTACTGTAAGTAAAACGCTACGAAAACTCCCAAACTTCTCATGAAATATATCGTTGTGATTGAATGCACTACGAGTATTGAACTCATTTGCAGCTCAATTATAAAACTATTACGTCTATAATTGGCTCTACAGAAAGGTGAAAAAAAATTATTGTCTATTACGAGCATTTAGTCTTGAGCATTTAAACCCTATTTTACTTAGCAAGTAAGGAGAATCAACTAAGTAATTTATAATTTTATATAATAGCATTTTATCCCTATGCAGTCGCCGGGTTGACAAAGACTTGATTATATCTGTGTCGAAATCTTTAAACCTATATTTTAAACGCCTTTTAAATTTGATTTGGATTATGTCTAATAAGTTGACATATTTCGAATATAAAGGATTCCAGAAAAATATTCCAACTGATATCTAACGAACGAATTATATAATATTATTAGTGTGTTAACATTTTTAAAATCAATACTCTGACGAAAAATAACACTTAAAAGTGTATATGCCTTACCTGTTATCTTATTAATGTGTGAGTCAAAGTATAAACCGCTATCCAAAAGGACTCCCAGGTCCCTCACCTCGCTCACCCTATTCAAGGTTTTACTATCAATTTTGTAGTTAAAAGTATTTTTTTTTCTCGTGAATGTTATGACATGGCATTGTCTACATTAAGATGCAATTTATTAAAAATATAATATTCGGATAGACGGTTTAAGTCACTCTGCAGATTTTTACAGTCGTTACGGGACTAATTTCCGAATATATTTTAGTGTCATCAGCAAAAATAATAGTTTCGAATTTTAAAAACATTTGATGACATCATTTATAAAAATATTAAACAGCAATGGGCCAAGATGAGAGCCCTGCGGAACCCCGGAGGAAATAGGAATGAAGCTAGACGTGAAACCCTTACAAGTAACTGCCTGAGTCCTGTTTCTAAGGTAGGAAGTAAGCCACCGCAGTAAATCACACACGTAACACATAAGCACACCGATTGCTTCTAATTTAGAAATTAACAGTGAGTGGCAAATTTTGTCAAACGCTTTAGAATAATCAGTGTAAACAGCGTCCACCTCTATAGATTCAAGCACAGAGTCAAGAAATTCACAGAGGTTAGTTTCAGTGGATCGTTTAGCTATAAAACCATGTTGATGTATGGTAAGTAAAAGACTTATTACTGGACAAACAGAGTCGTATATAAATTTCTCGAATATTTTAGGTAGCTAGGAGATACTGCGGTAGATGCGCACATTATGTTTATCGCTGCTCTTGTCAATGGGAACAACGAAAGATCGCTTCCAGGTAAGTGGCATGATTCTGCAAGACATTGATAAATTAAAAAGGAAAGCAACAGGGAATGACAATTGCTTACTGCATTTCTTTAAAATATAGGATGGACACCATCCGGTTGAGTCCTACTAAAGGAGGGTAAGGATTTCTGTTGACGCTTTAACGTTCAAATGTTGACGCTTTATCGATATGATCGGTTTAAGCTGGCTTTCCATTACAACCATTTCATGAAATGATCGATTACATCATAAAGTGATCAATTTCAAGATCCGGCCACGTCATAATATACTATAAAATATATATTGTAAGACGGTGCAGTGAAAATTTCATTTGTTTGTAATATGACGGTTTAAATGTAGTATAATTATATACTGACAGCTAGTTATCGTTAGTTTATAAACTTACGAAAATGTAAGCATTACATTGTACATTTTAGTGTCCGTTCACAATCTATCGACAGTTTATGATTATAATTCACTCACTCGATGAATTATAAGCTAACGGTTCGTACAATTATCCGGTGACATACACCTCTTACTAATACTAGTATAGTCTTATCTACATCGCGCCATTAGTCCGTAAGTGTTTGTACTCAGAAGAAACTTAGAAAGGACTTTTCTATTCTTAAGTTTTTATATCACTTAGGCGGAAAACAGGCATCAATCCGTTTCTTGTACAGTGTCACATTATTCGCCCGCATAGAATAAAAGTTTTATGTCAAGCACAAAAAATATTTAAAAGTAATATGAACACTGTTACCGTACTGTTTAAAAACCATTAACCTCTCGTTATCCATAAAACCAGGCACAATAAAAATTCAATTGTTCTATGGCTCCATATGGAGTCACTGGGAGATAAAAGATTAAACTTCATTTATAGAGCCTTTTAGTTAATGAATTTATCATAGAAAGCCAAGCGTGGCATAAAACATTTACTTCTTAAGAAACGTTTACACATTGCTCTATTACTGGTAATCACTATACCAATATATTTACTACTGTAAATTTTTTACTTTTTATATTCAAGTGCTAATTGCTGCACTGAAGCTAAATTAAATATTTATAAAATTTTATAAAATACAGTGAAAAAATTAAACGCCCACTCGACCCAGCCAGGAATCGAACCTGGGTCTTGCAGCCGCCCGGATCGTGGAAGACCCAGGATCGATTCCTGGCTGGGTCGGGTGGGCGTTTAATTTTTTCACTGTATTTTATAAAATTTTATAAATATTTATATTACTACTGCCCAATTTGCACATCATCGTTTCGATTATGCATAATATCCAATCATACTTATTGTATTAATATTGTACTGTAACTTGATACGTACACAACGTACCACCCACACTAAGGATTCGCGTTCCCACCCTGTGCCATGTGAAAACTGTAAAAGGCTTTAACCGTAATGGCAAAGTATGTAGGTCGTAGCTTTGTGTGGCAGAATAATAGTATTAACCCGACGGACGCGCAGCGGAAGGCGACACAGTAGGCACCTACATAGCTCAGCACATTGCGCATACATTTGCTTATATTATGGACTAAGTAAGTAACGCCTATAATCCCCGTAGCTTATAAGTAAAGTTAATATGTAAATAAGTAAGATAAGACTTAAGATAAGACTTAGTTGGCAACCTGAGTTTGCTCGCCAATTACTCGTACGAGAAGATTTAGTTCACATCCTGATCGGACTGCCAAAACCTCTCTTAGCTCAACTAAGAGAGGTTGTCTTTAATAGTGATAGTGTAAATGATTGCTATCACAATGACAACTGGAACAGATCTATTAGGTACAATAAGGTCACCCATCCGAAGACAAGGCATCGAGAAAGCTGCTTAATTTGAATGTTCACAACCGTAGCGCGCTAGTCGAACTTCTTGCCAACCGCTTATAACAGAGCTTTTTTTAACTTAACTATTTTTTAACTAGCTTGTGTAGGGCACGTGGAGAGGAAACGGAGTCAATACAGCACCTACTGTGTGACTGCGACTCTCTGGCTATGAAAAGAACGGCACTCCTGGGGGTCAGCCTATCTGAAACCGGAGGACTTCAGGTTCTTCACTTTTAAAAACGTTGCCAAACTTATAGCATCTATCTTTACAGAGGAAGAAGAGTAAAAGGATGGGGTTGCACAATGATTCCTATGGGTCAAAGTGTTACTGCGAGAGGGAAACCTCAGCAGGCCCCACTAAGATAAGATAAGAACTAACCTATTTTGCTTCACTGTTGGGCAAAAATCTCCTCCAAATCGTTTAATATATTGATCTTTACAAAAACACAAATGTTGAAAAATTTCCACGAGCAGGATTTGAACCTGCACCCTTCTGACATACCGGGTCAGGTGCTCTTCCGATTGAGCTATCGTAGTTCTAACCAGCCCGCCGAAATTATTCAACACTATTTACTTTTTTACTTTGAAAGCCAATGGCGCCAATTCAATGTCAACAACTACCGTCATTAACATCTGATCATAATATGTTTACAAATACTAAAGATCAGTTAAGTAGTAGGCCAGCTATTTATAAAATGTTTTGTTTTATTTATATAATTTTAACGCAAATTTTGTTGCGAAACAAATTACAAAAACACAAATGTTGAAAAAATTTCCACAAGCAGGATTTGAACCTGCACCCTTCTGACATACCGGGTCAGGTGCTCTTCCAATTGAGCTATCGTGGTTCTAACCAGCCCGCTGAAATTATTCAACACTATTTACTTTTTTACTTTGAAAGCCAAAGGCGCCAATTCAATGTCAACAACCGTAAACTGAATAAATGACATTCACAAGAGCTACCTCTTGTAAATGTCACTATGCCATCGGTTCGTAAGTCTACTCTGGGCGGGAGATCTTGTACTGAGAAGAACCGGCAAGAAACTCAGCAAGTGTCCAGCTCTTTTCTCCCTTACAGCGTCAAAAATATTGGAAAATGCCCAATCATAGCAGACACTTTCCATCACAAATAAACACAAAAAAAAAAACCACATGTAAAAAAAATATTAAAATCTAAATTAACAAATTTACCTCAGGTAAAGGTTTCAGTTTCCACAATGTCATACAGTACCACTACAGTACTCTAAATACATTCTGCACGTTATTACTCTACTTATAAGTCGGGGGGTGCCGTTATTGCGACCCATGCAGGGATTAAGCAAAGTTCAGACGCCCAATAAAGTGACCAGAGCAAATAAACCATTCGCTAAACGTAGCTTCCGACCTTCCTCTGTAGACCTAATTACGACATGTTTTATAATCGTCCGCACAGCATCCGCTTTATGTCGTCTGCGACAGCTTCTGCTGAGATTAGTTGGACAACTAATAAGGTTGTACGGCCACATAAAAAAGTTTCACTATTTACGATAACGTTATGGCAGTGGTTGCTGGAAGTGGAGGAAAGTTGTGTGATTTCCTTGTCACGAATGAATTTTGTCATAGCTTGTGTCCATATTGATCAACGCCTCGGTGGCCAAGCGACAAAGCGCTCGGCCCGGTACTCGAAGGTCCCGGGTTCAATTCCCAGGTCGGGCAACGTTTTTTTTTTAATATAAATCTTTTATCGTTTTATTCTATAACGAGAACGCGCATGGCAAAGGCTCAACCTGAATCCTCAATTATTGAGGAGCTGGCTACCTATGATCGGAATCAACAATGCTACTTATGTAGACTTAGAAATGTTGATAGCTAGATAGACAGACATAAAACAAGCCCTACCATTAGCTAAAAGATCTGGGACCACTGGGTCTGACACCAGCAGGTGGTCTAACCATCAAAGAGGCGGTTAATTTGACATGACATTTCAACATGACACATAGCATCATCATGATTAATAGCTCGAAGATTAAGTTGTTGATGATTTGTGGTAGGTATGTGTCATCAGAATGATGAGATAAAGGCCAAACGCTACCCTGTTCCGCAAAACAAGCAATAAGAAGAAACAAAACATTCGGCGAAGAATGTTGGTTTTATTAATTGAATGCTAAATTAATTGACATTACAAAAGCAAAACTTATTACATTCTTTTTTGTAATGAAACTTAATAGTTTAGGACAAAGATTCAAAACACTCTGATTATCTTGTTTAAATATAATTTGTTATTTTTTTGTATAAATCGGTAATTTTGGTTGCTTGCTTCTAAACTCGCCACAACTTTAAATAAGGGTACAGTACGCAAACCGAACGCGCAAACCACAGCGCCATCGAGCGAATTTCACTTCTGAATTAATTAGCAAAGTTTTGAAATCAAAACATTTTATTACCTACTCGCGCTTTTAATATTCTTTTACTTATTATTCTTCACTTTACAATATTAACATATTATCCTCCAAATGTGGGAAATACGCACATTAAAAAATACCAGTGTTGCCATTTTATGACGGTCCTTCCCAGTGATAGTAAAGCTTAATAATGAAGCTACTAACGCAACAGCCTAACAACGGCCGGGTCACCGTCGCCCCTTCACAGTTTACATAGCACCTGTTTTCTGGCAGTTAGAATTTGATTACTGCTATCACCTAGCTACTATGACTACGAAGTTCACTGAAAATACAAAGACAAAGAACATACTCTCCTTTACTTCTGTTTAATAGTTCTCAAAACTTTATTAGCGTATCCTCGGTTTTTATATCAAATTGTTTAATTAGTCGTCCTTGGTGGAAGTTCTGTGGTTGTGTGGTGTGGTGTGGTAGATAGACCTCACATAAACAATAATAACACATAGAGAGACGGGGCCACAACCCAATGCAAGTTGGAGAATTTTGACATTTGTTTAATGTGTAATGTTAACGAAGCTAAAAACCTATTTTTATAAAGTTAAAAAAGTAAAGAATTAGGAAGAGTAAGGGAGTAAGGAACAAATGAACTTTTTAGTATTTAGCTTTTTCTCAGGTAACCTATATTGTATCACTGCTGAACAATGGTCTCTCTAGTTTCCTTGCATGTCTTCCGATTCTCAACTGCCTCCTGCCCGTCTGGGTGGATCGCCACACCAATGCCTCTGCGGTTTTTCTCAGCTCGTTTTAGGTCTCCAATAGATGGATTCTTATTCCACCTTTTATGGTGCCTCCGTCGGGTCTGATATGTAGGTTCGAAAGTCGTCGTAGCGACGCATGCTGTTGTGAAAACTTTTTCAAGTGGTACGCCCTCGAGAACCCGTTGTATCGCGAAGACGCTGTTACGAAAATCCTTTTATATGTGGTACGCTAAATCGATAGTCACAGTATCGAAATCTATTGCTGCGATTAGATTATCTATTTAAATATTTTGTATGGGAATCGAACTCACGATCCCAATGAGACACAGCAACTTACAATGGGATCGATTAGTATTTGGAAGGAAGAGAAGTAAAAAATATTATATTTAATAAATTTTTTGAAAATTTTTTGGCAACAGCGTCCGTCGCAACGATGACTTTTTATTCAATTCAAATTATTAAACTATCAAATTTAATAACTGCCTTATGACCACTTTCTCTGGATAGATAAATAAGTTTCTAGATATTGTCAAAAGTTTAATTTAATATTTACGTGCAGACTACAATACATTTTTAAAGTTTAAATCAGCTTAAACCAAAAGTAATCAAAGCTAACATTGACAACAGTTAATTCTACTTTCACATATAGCCTACGGCATGATTTTGGAGCTAGTTAGACTACGGATAGGGATGCCTAGGACGCTAGGGACACCGGTAATAGCAACTGCTTAAGAATCTGGAGCTGCTTTTATTGATACACTTGATTCTTAATAAACCCCGTTTTACGGTAGTTATAGGTATTGTAACAATTATGGAATATTATTACCTTTAATTATAAGATTGTAAGATTGAAGTAACAAAATAAAGATTTATTTAGTCAACCGTATAATGAAGTGAAAAAATTAAATAATAGTGGCGGTTGGAAATATGAGACTTAGATTATGAACAGCTCAAAACACTTGAAGGGATTGGCGTAACATGGAGCAGATGAGGAAATAATAACCAGTCTTTTACTACAAATTCTGCTGAGAGGTCTGCTATATAAGCCTAGCTAAGTGATCCCTACTAGCATAGAACTGTAGATACGACAGGTATTGTGAAAATGTTGCGTGGGCGCCTTACTTAATACTTGGACTCGATACACGCGCAACTCAAATTGACCTTATGACCTATGAAGGCTATTTGCACTTTAAGCCAGTTAAAATACAAAAAACAATACCTACATACATCTCCAACCAGTTTCGTCTGCGTTTTTGTATGTAAAGAACAGTCGTCGAAGGTCCCATTAGCTCGACTTACAATATTTCAAGTCCCATTATTAACTTTCCTTTTAAACTTCTGTGAATATTACCAATAAAAAGGCGAACTCGACGGTTTCATTATCTAATTTGAATACCATTACCCTGTCGATTCCTATGAGGCGCTCTTCGAAGACATGATAACATAGCAATACGTATTTAGGTTACTAGTATTAATGGTACGTAATTGTTCTCATTTTATTTCAATACAACATTATTTCCTAGACATTTTCACTGATTTAATTCAAGGAAGTCACTCTTTTTATAATTTGTTTAAGTCTTTAGTAACAATTTAATAACAATTTTTTACATTTTTTAAAGTATTTAGGATACCTATCAAATACATGTTTTTTAATTTCCCATTCATAGTAATCTTACAATTTCATCGAAGACTTCGACCTTACTTAATACATTATTCAAAAAGTATATTTTCGTTGCTTGCGTGAATTCTGTTTCGTGGTTCATTTACGTACGTGAATCAAGGTTAGTAGGTATTAAAAATTTTGTGGCTCAATCCCATTCGCCCTTAATTAATACTAATGAGAGTAATTAAGAGAAATAAACTTGAAACATTAAAGATACAACGGGCACTTCAAAGAAAATGATAACAATTTCTAAGAGGAAATGAAAAGAAGGGTGATATGCCCACCGGGTGCACTTGAGTTTGTGCTTCGTAAGAAATCTAAAACTATTCTCGACCTTAAGCAATTGCCTTAGAACACAGTATTGCAAGCAAAGTACTCCACGTTCCGCTGAATAGAGACCGTATATTAACCACTGTAGCACGACCGAACTTTTCTACTTTAATTGATTACGTACGGTAAATGTTTTACCAACACATTTGTACACACACTACATAACAATAATACAATCAAAACATTTTATTACAGATTTAAATTACCGTGAAAGCCTTTGGATAAATGACGTATATCGCGTCCAACGTCGGTACATGTATACAACCTTCTAGGCTATTGATAGTGGAACTATAAAATGGTAACGGAATGCATGAAGCGTACCTGTGAAGGGCGCCATCCTTGCTGTGTCGCTGCCGCTGAATAATGAATGCAGCGCCGCCGGCAAGGTTATCTTTTGTGAGCACGGCAAGAGCGGGTTGCAATGACAACTGCGTTCACGGTACGTGGTGTGAGGTGCGAGGTTAGGGCGTGGGCCGCGTGCGCGCGTGCCGTCGGTCGCAGCGGAGTGATCGCGTGGCGGTGGCGGACGGAGCTACCCACGCACCCCGCCGCCGCCGCCGCCCGCCGCGCCGGTGCAGGGCGGGCGGGCGACCGGCGTATATAGTAAACATGATTATCACAGATGCGACAACAAATAAAACATATAACTATTTAAACTATCATAGTCACTTGCATTAGATTAAAACGGGATTCTTACCATGTCTATTACATGCGCCATCGCCATGATCACTGAATCACTCACCCGTTATTATTACTCCCATAAAACATAATTGATTTACGTCCCTACCTATGTGAAAGTATGGGTATTCTAGAGTAGAATATTTTGTTGCGTCTATTACCATTTTATTTATGGCCATAAATTCTAAGCGAAAAACGATACGATGTGTTTAATTATTGTAAGACTATTTGTATTCATAACAGCTCGTTCCAATCGAACGATTGTTTTCAATGAACTGTAAGTAAATTCATTGTATTCTGTTTTAGGCAATAGATATCTTAAACCGAAAGGTTTAGCTAGTACTATGGTTTTTTTAAACGATACATTTTTCGTTTGCTTTTCTGCATTATAGATAAACGGATACTCTCAAGTAGTTAATTTATAATACTAACTTTTTACTCATAATTTAATTCAGTAACAAAGTTACATTCAAAAACTTTCTATTTACCTCTCAATCCGTTTAAAACCGTTTACAAAAACAAACCGCAATCGTGTTTTCAATCATAAAATGGCTTGGACAGACCGAATAATAAAATTTCATTGTACATTCGGTGCATTCACGGCCGAGGTCACCGCGCAGGCCTGGAACCGCGACCAACTGTTAGTTCGCAAGTCCTGTGCTACGTAGGCACTAGATGCAGTGTTACGTAACACCCGCTTGAATCACATTTCACTGCATTAAGTCGATTTAAAAGCGTTAATGAAAGTATGGTCATGAAGGTTTATGCCAGAAAAAATGCATTGTATCGAATATAAGCGTTAATGAAAGTATGACCATGAAGGTTTATGTGAGAAAAAATGCATTAAGTCGATTTAAAAGCGTTAATGAAAGTTTGGCCATGAAGGTTTATGTCAGCAAAATGCATTGTGTTGAATATAAGCGTTAATGAAAGTATGACTTAATTTATATAATTTTTATACTGATATGATAGCTTTTATCAGCAGTGTCCTACAGATAACAAACAGCGTTGCGTTAAATAGATCATTAAATTTTTATTTAGAGTATCTTGAGTGTGTCATGCTCTCTTTATTGTCTCTGCGGTGGTGGCGTGTGCGTCGGGTCGTTACGTTCCCTAAAATATGGTTGAGCGAAGCGATGGCTGATTCATATGTCATACTCGTGAACGGGTGCCGCCTGTGGAGGCTGGTCTGCTCTTTCATACTTATCTTATTTTTAATATTATTCATTGTAGTTTGACTTTGTTTTTCTTAAGTACTGTAGTGGTACTACATTGTGTGGTGGGACATTGTGGAAATTTAAACTTTTACCTGATGTAAATTTGTTAACTTAGTTTTTTTTATTTTGTGTTTTTTTTACATGTTGTGGTTGTCTTCTATAATTTTGTGTTTATTTGTAATGGAAAGTGTCCTGCTATGATAGGGCATTTTCCAATATTTTTGACGCTATAAGGGAGAAAAGAGATGGACACTTGCTGAGTTTCTTGCCGGTTCATCCCAGTACAAGATCTCCTGCCCAGAGTAGACTTACGAACCGATAATAGTGACATTTACAAGAGATACTTGTAGCCTAAACTGAATGAAATTTTGAATTTTGAATTTTGATTTTTTTTTTATGACCATGAAGGTATATGTGAAAAAAATGCATTAATTGGATTTAAAAGCATTAATGAAAGTTTGGCCATGAAGGTTTAAGCCAGGAAAAATGCATTGTGTCGATTAAGCCATAATGAGAGTATGACCATGAAGGTTTATATGAAAAAATGCATTAGGTCGATTTATAGGCGTTAATAAAAGTATGACCATGGAGGTTTATGTCGTAAAAAAGCTTATGGTCGATTTATAAGTAAGATCATAAAGATTTTCACATACATACATACTCCCTTTCTGGGAGAAGGATGCGAGAGTAAGTACTCTCACGTTCTTCTCCCAGAAAGGGTTAGTTAGAAAGAGCATCAAAATCAGTAATTTTGAGTGAATTCTGATGGACCTCGACGCCACATTAAGCATAATCGGAGGTAGTATAGATAACATCAGTGATAGGTTGCTAGTCTGTCGCCTGATGTGCTAGCATCTTGAAACCCTTGTCCCTCTCTGGATAGAATTTTGGAAAGTTTAAATAAAAAATAGATCGATTTATAAGCGTAAGTTTGGCCATGTAGGTTTATGCCAGAAAAATGTCAACAAAAATGGTGATGATGAGACGGTGCTTTTTACTTTAAAAACAGTGTAAATTGGTTTTCGTATATAGTTTATAAATGTTATAAGATGCCTCAAAAATGCTAAAGAGATTGCTGGAACTCTCGGAGATTATACATATATGTTTTTAAATCAATTAAGATAAGCTTTTGACCCCAATCTCACCCGACGTAAATTCAAGATACTAAGGAGCATCATCATCAGTCTACACTACTCCACTACTAGGCATAGACCTTTCCAAATGCACGCTACCGTGCACGATCCGCGGCTACTCTCATCCAACTCTTGCCAGCCACCTTGCTAAGATCGTCGCTCCACCTAGTCTGACGGCGTCATACACTACGTTTGCCAAAACGCGCGGTCTCCACTCAAGAACTCCTAGCGGGTATCGGTTCTGCGGCTAATATGGCCGACCCACTGTGGAACATGTTTCATCATCATCATCATCACCAGCTCATTTTATGTCCCCACTGCTGGGGCATGAGCCTTCTCTATGGATGGATAGGAAGCACGGGCCATAAACTACAACGCGAGCCTAGTGCTGATTGATGGTTATTAACAACTGCTAGTACCACCGGGACCAACGACTTTAAGTGCCTTTTGAAGCACTGAGGAGCTCGAGATGATAAATTTTTGGTCACCTATCCAATGACCGCCCCCTGCGAAAGTTGCTTAGCCTCAGTACTCGCAGACCGGGCGCGTAACCACTGAGCCATCGAACTCTGAACTCTAGATACGGAGTTCCATTCCATTATTTACAAATAAAATTAATAAAAATATGTTATCAATCTATTTTGAATATTTATCCCATTGTTAAAGTGCAACGTGGCTTTATGGTTATTGATGTCAAATATACTATAGCTTTTAAAAGGTTTAGTTAGGAAATGGCAATCAAATATTTTAAATATTATAGGATTTTTATTAAATACGTCATCGAAGTTATTTGAAACGGCGCGTTATATTATCTGTGATTGGTGTAAGGCAAGGTCTTAACTCTGATTTTAATTTAATTATTTCAATAATGGGATGAGCTGGACTTCCACACAAAGGCTTAACCCGAACTAGCTCAGGATAGACACAGGTGTGAAAAGTAATGAGTCACAGAGTAGAAAACAATCCATAAATTGGATTTTTTTAATTGCTTTAAATTTATGATAGATAGAGAGAATGCGCTAATGATAGACATGATAATTAACATTTTTCGCGTATGTTTACGTGTTCACTACAATAAATTTGTGCATTTTAATAATGATAATAAAATATTATGTAAAAGAAGAAAAACCCGGTAAAGAGAACCATTATAAAAGTGTACTACTTTTATGGAAGCTTCCTACACACAGTAGTCACAACGCCCTCTGATAAAGTTTTGTCTATGTCAAGGAACTACTTACTGCCTTTCATTTGCTACCAAAAGTTTTGTTTCACCGATTGTAGATGTCGCCACTGACAGCGCTTTTGAAAAGAGGTTTTCACTTTGCCGATACTTCTTTCAGTCTAATATAGATGGCGCCACTTCATGTATGCTGAGCATTGCTACGCGTTGCTACGAGAACATTTCGTAGGCCGTAGCGTGGCGCTACAGAGCTTTGCTAAACAGCCGTCGCTACTGCAGCTAGAAAAACCACAGAGAAAAACAAAGATTTTACTTTTTCTTAAAAATTTATAAGTAGTTAATGTCATGTCGAATTTACGTTAGACCTTTTTGTACAACGTTGTATAATAATTTTGCCTATTCGCATTTTGCCTCCTTTCTTTTCTCTTTCTTAGTTCAATAAATATGCAAAGTAAAAACGAGTAGGTTGGTAATTGAATTTCTATACGAACTGTGTTTGTTTGTAGGGAGCGCAATACATAGAATTAAACAATTTGCAATCATCTAAATCAATCTGGAAAAAAATGTCAACTAAAGTAAAATTCGCATGTAGCTATGCCAGATTTGGCTCTGTAGCTTTCAAAAGAAAATTTTCATTCCACACACGTAGTTACACAAACCCGCCGTACTCGAATTCGACGCTACAAAAATAATATTTATTTTTAGGTTACCTCAACATAAACTTTGTTTCCTTTGTTACCCGTATAGATAGATCTAATAAAGAATAGAAAATGTTGTTCGTTATATAAACAATTTGGATAAGAACAGATAAGCCGTGCATTTATTACCATAAATTATTTTACAAAACAAATAATACTCTACACTCTACTAACATAACTCTTTTCCATTTAAACTTTAAGCACTCGTATTAAATCACTTTTGATAATAGCCAAACTAAAAATTGTAAAAAAAAGCTGCAAGCTTCAATAAGAAAAATATATTGAAGAGCGTAATTCAAACAGCAAATTTGCGTGCAAATGCATTGTCATTTTAAAGGACTTCAGTAACTATAGCAGCATTAAGATATTAGTTTTTTTATTACTAACAGTAATATACATACATATGTGTATATATTTTTATTTTGTTTTAATAATTCATATTATTATATCGATATGTTTATTAACATATTTGTAGTGCTTGCGAAATTTAGATTCCCTATTGTCTAAATTGTATTAGTTACTAATTGCACCATCTTTTCTTACCCTAACCCTTTAAGAATCTACCAACAACTTACTAGAAGAAATACCAACTACTTCTGCAATGGAATTCTAAGTTAATGCATGCCAAACTCGCATGAAGCCGGTGTTTGAAATAATCCTAACTTAGTTATCTCTTCCACGAAATCTTTGCTCAGCTTAATGCTCTCTGCTCCTTCCCTTGAGAGAATTCCGTTTTCCTTTGAAATTAGATGAAGGTACCTACTTTTACTACATTTGGCGGTTCAACAAAATATTGTTCACAAACACGGTAATGTTTACGATAAATGACGCGCGCCCTCTCTGCCGGCGCCGCTCAAATTATGCAATGTGTTTCGGCTCACAACTTTATTTGACGTCATAACCTATCTCACCTTGTTTTTCGCATTTGTTAGCAGTGTTGTAAAATATGGATGAGCTTTTTGGCGGAGCGGGTTGCGATCGTGTAAGTTAAGCAACGTTTTCAAAGCCAGGTCCTCGGATGGGAGACCAAATAAAAAATACTTACATTGAGCTCCAATGTACTTCGTTAGGAATATTAAGCAGCTAGACCCGGTTTGTTTAAAAACCCGCACCTTATCTAAATATCTCGTTATAAAGCAACGTTTTCAAAGCCAGGTCCTCGGATGGGAGACCAAATAAAAAATACTTACATTGAGCTCCAATGTACTTCGTTAGGAATATTAAGCAGCTAGACCCGGTTTGTTTAAAAACCCGCACCTTATCTAAATATCTCGTTATAAAGCAACTTTTTCAAAGCCAGGTCCTCGGATGGGAGACCAAATATAAAATACATCGAGCTCCAATGTACTTCGTTCGGCATATTAAGCCGCTAGACCCGGTTGTTTTAAAACCCGCATCTTATCTAAATATGTCGCTATAACATCAATGTTTGTAAGCATTGTTGTGTTCCGGCAGTTAGAGATAAGATAGCGATAGTGCCTCAGTAGTTGAGGAATC
The DNA here is from genome assembly GCA_949315975.1 of Eudonia truncicolella. Lineage (NCBI taxonomy): Eukaryota > Metazoa > Arthropoda > Insecta > Lepidoptera > Crambidae > Eudonia > Eudonia truncicolella. The sequence goes on along the minus strand of OX438828.1, from coordinate 7,933,843 downwards.
TGGGTGAAGTGCGCTTCCACCTTTAGCCTTATCATCACTTAACATCAGGTGAGATGAAGGCCAAGTGCTTACCCGCAAGATTGGGGCAGCGAGGTAGTTTGTAGTCCGTGCATGAGCACGTAATATGAGGACGGGCTACGAGCTGTTAGACATTATACCTAATTTTAAGATCTTATACCAATATGGACCAATTAAGATTTATAGCTATAAATATGTAGGCCTGCGACCAGGAGTTGGATGTTTATAAGCAGATGATGACGATGAAGTTAACGGAACTAAGGTTCACATTCTGGTCCGCACGTAGTAGTACACTCGGCGGCAGATCAACCTACCCAAACCTGTCAAATTTCTCCAATGAATATTGATCCTTATAACTAAACGATAAATTTCAAAATTGATTGTAGGAATTTGACAGTTTTGGGTGGGTTGATCTGCCGCCGTGTGTACATACGACAATAGTCGGAGTGCCAACACTACAATCAAAAGCATGAGCTACTTCCCCAGCATTATCCTCGGCAAAGACGTGCGCTGCATCCGTGTAATTGTGTCTGTCTCATAAATTTTGCGCTTATCCCGGCTTATTAGTTCTACGACTTGAACCGCCCGGAAGCTGTTCGTGTTTATTCTCATATATATATCGCAAGAAACCGTAACTAGAATATCATTATTAAACCTATGGTTGATTGGTAAAGAATGCTATTTGGCATCTGTACCGCTTTTTCTAGTACTTTTTAATTGAGCAATTAATAAATTAATGATAACATTTTTGTATATGTAAAATTTTTAGTTATCTACCTTTTTTTATAATTAGATAGGCTTGCACTTGACTCTGATGGTAAGTGATGATGTAGCCTACGATGTTACATGCTTGCCTAGAAGGTAAATAAATAAAATATTTTTAATCTTTCTTTATATGAATCTTCTGTGCATGTGTTTGTAATTGAACTCCTAAACGGCTGGACCTGTTTTGATGAAATTTTTGGTGTGTGTTCAAGTGGATTCGAAAATGGTTTAGAATTACAATTGGATCCGGTAGGTGGCGCTGCAATAGGGGTACATCATGGGATACGGGTGTTTTCAAGCGGACGAAGTCGCGAGCGGGCCACTAGTAATATGTAAAATATTACATAAGCTGAGACTAATTATGAGAAAACCCATGCTATAAGTACTAGCATACTTTCTTTGGCACAGGCAACTATATCAAGTCAGTCCCGATGATATACGGCTACTATCTTATTTGCACCGTAAACCAGTATCCAGTCTGACATCAGTTTTCATCGCCAAAAAATAATATAGAATTTCGTTGAAATTTTACTGGGTGACAGCTAGAAAGCAGGTAGATAGATAGATAGATTGATAGATAGAAAGATAAACACTTTATTGCTTTGTAATGGTGTACATTATGTTGGTGATCAATTTAAATAAATAATATAAAAAATTACTGATTATGTTTCAACGAGTCAAATGCTTTTTAAATGACTAAAACACTAGCTAATTAAGAGCTCATGTTATAGTTAAACCTTAAATCAAGACCAAATGAGAACCTCCTTATTTTTTGAAGTCGATTTAAAATAATGCTAATACAATAGTGACAAAAGACTGGGCGTTGTGGAAGAAAATAAGAGAGTTACGTCAAATCTGTTTTTTAACTAGATCGCATCATGCTATGTATATTACGTATATTATATGTATATTAGCATATTCGTTCTCTATTATAATGAACATTTCGCTAACTAAGTTTATAACTAGTTTAGTTCCCGGCTCCAAGCCGTTAAGCTAATGCGGTGTAATCAGATTTTGCACTGTACACTTCCTCCGAACGCGGTATTCTCGTATAACTTCACCTTAATTAATGTACGTGTACATCGCTTAATAATTACTAACGCAATCAACACATCCATTCTAAATCCAATGCTTAACATCATCTATATTAAAAATTGGGTACGTATTTAAATGTCTAAAATTAAAAAACTTAACGTTAAAACACCTACAATCAAAATACGTAATGGTTGTTTCACCTAAATTCAAAATACCTTAAGTTTAAAATGTCAAATGGTTACATTACTGAAGTTTAAAAAGCTAAAACTTGAAATACCTATGAACAAAGTTCCTAAAATTAGTTTACCTAACAGTTATTTGACCAAAATGAAAAATACCGAACCGAACGTCGATGAAAGTATGTAAATAAAAAATCCAAATAAAACCATAATTATTACTTATTTTAAATTTTTAACCATAAATACATACAATAAGTGTGCGGCATAATTTGTTGCTAATTAAAAATAAAAGAAATAACTTTTAAACATTAGATATTTAGTCCAATATGTATATTGAACTTAGGCATTTCTTATGTAGGTGTTATTTGCTTAGGTATTTTAAAACATTAGGTATTTTGTTTTTAGGTATTTTGAACGGTGGTGTTTTAACATTAGGTTTTTTTAATTTTAAATACGTACCCTAAAAATTAATTTACCGTAATTTAGGACTTGTAAGCAGTTCAAGAGCCCTTTATGCATCCTGGTAGTTTATTACGTCTACGTTCGAAGTATTTTGGAGTACGCTAGTTCTATATGGTCACCTCACTATAAAATCCACACAAACCGTATTGAAAGTATTAAAAAAAATGTATCAAACACCTCAGCTTTAAATGTAATAAACCATTTTTAGACTATATTGAAAACTGTAGGACCTTTAACCTGCTCACTCTAGATGAGCGTCGTCAAATGCTTAACCTGTGTCTTCTATTTGATGTGCTGCGTGGTCGTTTTGATTGTCCCGAAATCATTAGTCCCTCTGCGTCCCGGCGCGCCGTACTAGACACACCGCTCTCTTTAACATACCTTTTCACTCCACTAACTGAATGTACGATACTTTGTTTTCTGACATAGATCCATTTATTGGATCTAAACAGTCCTTTAAAAAAGATATTCAGAGCTATTTAATGTCAGACAATAGTTAGAAAAGCAATCCGTCCCTGCTATTTAATTGACCGTAAAATAACCATATAACTAGTGCTTGCCTAGTGTTTACTTCTTTGAGAACTATAAACGATCCCAAGAGTAAGTCGCAGGGTACTTACCTCTTGGTATGCACTTACTTAACATGCGACTGCCACTCACGCTTAAACTTATACTTAATATAAACTTAATACTTAATATAACTTACACTTTATATTGTTACGGGGACCAAACCCGTATAATTTATGCTTTGCCACCAAAAGTAAGTATTTTTGGGTCTGGTTAATAAACCATAGTCGTGTAATTAGCATAAACCATAGTGATGTAATTATTAGTTTACTTTTCGTGTTGTTTAAAAAAATTTTTTTTAGCAATTTTATCCATATTGTTTTCTAAAGTTCACGCGAACACTACACATTGAAATGAAACAACTTTTACGGATCTACTCGCGTTTATTTTACACATTAGTTTTAATTAATGTTAACCCTGCAAAGGGTTCGAAACGTCAGGATAAACATTAATTAAAACTAATGTGTAAAATAAACGCGAGTAGATCCGTAAAAGTTGTTTTGGTAAATTTTATCCATTTTAACATTTGGTCATAATGTAATGCGTGTGAGGCATGCATGTATGTTGCAGTTGTAATCATAGGTGTTGACTAATGTTGATTTGTTACTACATGCTAGGTGTATGGGTGTCATTGATAGGTTGGTGCTAATTAAGACTTGTTACAACTAGAAAGGTATAGGTAAGATGAGTTAAATATATATAGTATTTTTAGAGATTTATAGATTTAAAGAACATATTTAAATATTGTAACAAATAATAAATTTTGTAGTAAATAACAAATATTGTATATATGAATATATGTGTATAATGTATTATATTAACATAGATGCTGTTACTGATTTTATTTTGCAACTAAGTTTTTTGTTTTTGAATTAGCTTAAAATTATAATAAGTTTAAGCTTGTGACCCTGATGTAAAATATAATTTTTTCTTTTTAAAAAGACACATTATCTGTTTTCACTAAAATTATGTGGATAACTGTTATTGACTTCGTTATGATTAGATATATTTGTAAAACATTTAGTATTTAAGCTGTTGTTATCCCGAATAAAATAAATTTAATTTAATTTAATTAATTGCCACATGTATGTCAGAGCATCACTTGAGAACGGCTCGACCGATTTGGCTAATTTATTTTTAGTTATGTTCGTAGTTTTCATGACAATGATTGTATACAACGTGTAACAAAAAGGTGTGATAAAAATGAAAAAATCCAAAGTGTATCCGATCTAGATATTGTATGCAGCATTACTAAGACATAATTATTGACTTGAATTTGTTATGCAATTTTTAATTAAATTTTTCTATTGTGACGTCACATCAAAAGAAACAAGTCACAGCCCTAGTGGTTCAGTAACCTCTGTGTACCTACATTTACGATCACTGCTGCTTACCTATGCGCGCAGGCGGGTTCTGTTGATTCAATTAAAAATACAAAAAATAAGTACCTATGTAAGCAACCTTATATTATCTTTATTGTAACGATCGTATTTGGGGTGCGTTTCAGGTCATCGCCGTTACTTCCTGTGTCATTGAACTCTGTATACTCGTTGCTCGATACTTATTTTATGGCCTCACGATCATTAGGAGCTATATGGAAGCCCCTCAACTTTTACGCAACAATAATGACAACACTTTGTTACTCACTTTTTCTTATAACTTGATTTATCTGCATATTTATATTTATAATAGATGGAGTTAGATTTTACAGCATGAAAACTTAAGTGTTATTGTAATATTTAAGGTTTCTAATAAGAATGATTTTCTAATCGTTATATAACGAACAAGTTTTGATTGCGACTGGTCAAGAAAAGAAAATACACATCTAAGTTTTGGGTAATTAAATAACTCTTTTTATATTTTTATAATTTTGAATTTTGCATTCACAATGCTATATATAGTTACAAGGCAAGGGGTCACAGCTCAGCGGTCAGAGCATTGCACCGGTTATGCGAAGGTCGTGGGTTCGATTCTCACTCGAGGTTGGAACTCTTTTTATGAGTAAAATATGTCTATCTTCATATACCTGTAAAGTAATTAAGTACCTGTATTCTGGAGGGGCTTATAGTCACATCGGCTGACACGGCCGAGCTCGCTCGTCTCACTGCCGTCTCCGAGAGAGTCAGACCACTGGCTCCAGGCATTACCATCAACCAATGTCGGTACCTTGTTGGACGGGCCGTCTCTCACTATAGCGGTCTGCCTCCGTTTAGGCGCCAGGTTAGTCCACCCTCACCGCTGTGTGTGGGGAGGCTGTTGGCGAACTTGGCCACCATGGCCTCCCATGCGCTCGTAGTGCTGGTCGTATGTTACGCCACACATCTTTAAACAGCATCATCCGCAGTGCTTTTGCCACCGTTAGTTTACCGGCTGTTTTAGAGCCAGCTGGTATCTCTCGCAGCGATGTCAAGAGACCTGACGGAATGACCATTGGGCCCTGGAAGCTTGGCAGGACGTTGGTGTGGGATGCGACCTGTGCTGACACCGTAGCTCCCTTGCATGTTCGCGCCACTTCTCTTCATGTGGGGGCTGCTGCGGTAAGCGCTGAAAATCGCAAACGGCACAAATACGCGAACCTGGATCGTAATTATTTATTTGTTCCGTTTGCGGTGGAAACAATGGGTCCATGGGGGCCGGAGGCAAGGCAGCTTGTTAAAGAGCTAAGTGCTCGCCTTATTGAGGCCTCCGGTGACAAGAAGGCTGGCAGCTACCTCTGCCAGCGTATTAACTTGGCAATTCAGAGGGGCAATGTTGCCAGCATTCTTGGGACCGTTCCCATGAGCCCACAGTTGGAAGACATCTTTTATTTATAGGTGTTTAGTTTTTATTTTCCTATTTTTTTTCTGTTTTTTTTTAAGTACACTTGAGTTATGTTTCTTTTTGTTGTGTATATATTTCATATAATAATAACTATTCCGTCAGTTTTGAAGTTAAATACATGAAAATTGGTACTTGGGTTTTTGAAAAGAATTAAAGAATGACGTGTCTCGTAAAGTAAGTAACTACTCAACGCGGTTTGATATTTATTTATTTAATTTATTGTTACACCAACAAAGTAAACACCATTACATTTAAAAAAAAACATTACATTAATCAGACGCTTGATAAGTGTCACCTCAATTATAGGTGTAAACTACATGCATACAAAATTGCTACGGCAAAAATCACAAAATTATGCTAAGATTAAGATAATAATAATTTATAACAATAAAAAATAAAATTGAATTTAACAAAAGTAATAATAATAATTTAATAATACAATCAACAATAAAAAAAAAAAAATTTAATAAAAGTATAATATATGATAAACAATATAGAAAAAGTACTAGTACTAGTCAGGATAAAGTATTATGCTTACCTAAGTAGTGTATGTAAATTCGTAGCTATTTGTTTATGTTTAAGTAGTTCAGTAAAAAAAAAATATTTGAATGTAAAGTGCCCACGAAAACTTCATAAAAGAAAATGCTATTATGTTTAACTTTATTGGACGAAATATTCACTTTGCTACAATACCTGTTCGCGTAAATAATATTCTCGCAAAATTTCTTTTAGTCTACTTTATTTGAAAGTGGATCGCAATTGGTAAAGACATTTGGCAAGGAGGGTGTTTGGTTACCATTCGAGCACGTATTACGTCTAAGCTTTGCTCAAATCCCGGATTACTTATGCCCAATAATTTGTTATTAATCTACAAATGTTTATATGCTTCTTGCTTGTTATTCAAGTAACAAATTTTAGTATTGAATAAATAATAGGTTATTTAAAAACGTACCTACAATTATTGTTCTACTCAAGACAAAATCTTTGTAAAATTTTTAGCAACGTTGTAATGATGATTATTGTTCATAAAATAAAAACTTTAATGTGTAATATTTTACTACACTAAAAAGTTCCACCAGGTACGTATACGTTACGAATATGCTACGCAATCGTGAAAGAAAGTCAGTACTGATTGTAAGTTTATAAGTTCAACCTGAATTGTTTAGTTAAATTCTAACGATAAATAGGTTATTGTCAAAAATACAAGGTGTCCAGTAAATAATGGATAACCTTTCACATGTGAATAGGTCTGATTGCTAGTGATGTACAAACCTCGAGGCGTCGAGTTCTACTTTTGAAGCCTCGAGGCGGATTGGCAGGGCTCAGTGAGCTCGGTAGGCTCGTAGACCTGAGCCTAGCCAAGACGCGAGCTCTCTAAGCCAACTTTTCGTTTTCGTAATCGAATGAATACGGATAGTAAACAAAAGTCACTCTAAGCACTCAGATGACAAGCACCGAGATATAGAAACGAACCACGCGAACCCTGAAAGTCGTTCGTAGCGCGCTGGTGAGTGAGAAAGTTCACACGAGTCGAGGTCACTAGGGGATTGCTCGCGGGAATCACCATTATTGATGCTGTTCCATTACCTACGTGCAAGAAATTGAATAAGAAGTGAAAATATAAGATATTGAGAATAGTACTTACGTCTGCCTAACCCTTCGTCGGTTGTCAAAAATATGACGTTAAAAAACACTTTATACAACTTCTGTTTCATTTTATATCAAAATTGAACCCTTAGGTATTTATAAGATAATCTAAAACATTATATATCAACCCGACAAAATGCAGGATTTCTTTTAATAACAACAACGCTATATTTTGTTATTTCCTTTTGCGTATCTCGCTTTGGCTTTATCTCTGTTAAGTACGTACTTTCTTGTTAATACGTGAAGACTTGCTATGTATACTTAGAAAACAATATAATGTAAATGCTGTTCGACTTTCATAAATTTAACAAAAGATATTTTTTAGAACAACACAGCACACCCCATTCTTCAGCATCCCATCTATTCACGTAGTAAAAGGAACATTCGATCCCTCCAAAAAAACCCATTCGGCTATCTGCAACATCAGCAAATGTCGGAAATGTTTCTCCTGAACTCAGGTACGAGTATTACGAAAACCGTCTCGAGCCAAAACATAAAGGAACAAGCCTAGAGCAATTTCTTAAATGTAATAATAAATGTAGGGTTTTCTCGTGTAGCCTGTAAGGAACCACATAGCTTCCTAAGTAGGCTATTAGTTTTGAATATTTAACAAAGTAAACTAAAGCCAATAAAGGTCAATTTACTGCTTACGGTAAATAAAAGGTTTATTTCGGTAACTACCTTAGTAAATTCTTAATTAAGTAGTATTACATTATATACATATATCTATAACATTAATTACAGGAACTGTAGCAATAAGTAATTATTGGAAAATAGGTACAAGTAAAGTATGGATTCCTAACTTATTCCTGAATCAAATAAGTAATTACCTATTGGAAAATAGTTACAAGCACCGTATGAATTCCTAACTTTTTCCTGAATCAAATGAGATGTTACTTTGGAATAATAAAACATTAAAGCTTATAAGTGTATCAATATATACATAGAGTTATGATTCGCACCACAATCCTAGACGGTAAGCTACCGTAAAGAAATGTTTATTTCAGAGAGCACGCGGCATCTGTGACACCCAACACCTGGCTGCTGAGCTTCAGCATGTCAAAAACGTACTGCAGGATGATACACTACAAATAACTCGCTTCGTACAGAGTGCGGCGGCGAGAAACTTAAGTAATGTGAAATGAAGGACCGTCAGAGGTTTTCTAGAGATGGCGTGTCCCCGTTCCTTACTAGATTCTCAGAGGGGTTCGGATTGGATCGGTTTACTATTCGAATTCTCTTGATCCCGTTAACGAAAACAAGAAATTGCATGGTGTTGAAGCAGCGCCTCCTAGTGACAAACAAGGAGAAAAAATAATTACGCCACTTTCCGTGATTGAATGGCAATTTAAACTCACACTAGGTACTCAGTACCGGGTTGGTACACACGCCTGCACATCAGACTACCACAAATTGTCAAATTTCCTAAATTTATGACTTTGAACTTTATGTTTATGGCATATGGTTGAACCTTTATTGAAGAAATTTGACAGTTTTGGATATGTCGATGTGCAGGCGTCTGTACTTACGCTACTGTACAGAAAACGCAAAAAATAAACCACAGCTGAGCGCCAGCAACCCTCTTTCGTACTTCGGTATATTAAAAGACTGAAAAGATTGGACATCTTAAAGCGAGCTTCAATGAACACTTACCTAAGCACGTTCTTAACTGAAATTTATTTTCTAAGCAACTGTGTATGTATACAAATTGCATTTCTATACTTAAACAATAAACTATTTGTATTTGTAATCTTGAGATTTATAAATATCGAATGACGTTAACGCAATAGTTAGTTAACAATATTTGCACGAGTCCGATACAATCCTGATAGCCTAAACCCACCTCTTATCTATTTTGACAGAAGTAATACGAGTTCGGGTTTGTTTCAATACTTTTTCTGTATATGTTTTTGTAAATATGAATTGAGTAACGAGAAAACAAAACTCAAATACTTTGCTCATAAAGGGTTTGTTACCGTTATTTGATCAATAAAATATCTAAGTTACGTTCTGTTAAGCTAATATATACGTTGTCTCCTATAGATTATTAAAGTCATGAGTTAGATTTAAATTAGTTTATTAGTATCATAACCTAAGCATATAGTAAGCACCTAATAATATTATTATAACTGGCCTATAAACTTCAACATGTATAAGTCTAAGAAACAAAGTATAAGTCTTTAGAATATCTGGCCATAATCACCACGCTGGGCATAAATGCGGGTTGGTGGGTTATAAATAGGTTGAGTTCATATACCAATAACAATAACACCTGTTTAGCACTATTTATTTATTTACTAGCAGCTTGCCCGCGACATCGTTCTCGTGAACACTCGTATCGTATCCCCTAAAGGTTTTACCAAATCGGAAAACTTCGCGGGCGTTCGCACAATTTACCAACGTTTCATCGCAATCGGATGCATGATAGGTATAATCGTAAGCAGCTAAGAAAGAAACGCATCTGGGACAAACAAAGAAATATTATTTTTTTATTTACGACTATATACAGCCACTCACATACTTGAGACATAGTTCGATGCTCATTTATGCACAATGGAGTCAAATAATGGTTGTAACTGGAAGCACGTACTGTGAGGCAATCACACAGAAGGCGTTTTCATAACTGAAATGGGCAGTTCGTGGCTGCGTGGGCTTGGAGCGGCAAGCCACGCGGCACACGCGGCATTGTGTCTCTCAGTGTGCTCTCGGGAACCAGAAGTTTCGAATTCACCGCTTTCGAGAGCACTCGCCGTTATAACTTGGGAACTGAACGCTTATCAAGATTGTTGATAACATCCTTTTACAGAGTTTCTTTAGTAGCAGTACGTTTTCTGCGAGTGAACTTATATCACAGGCGCATTGCTTATGACCTTTTTTAGTGACTCTGTTTTTATTCTTTGCATAGTTTGTTTTTTGTTTTCTTATTGATGTCTATGTCTATTTGGTATTAAAACAGATTTATAAAAAGAGCATACGGCAGTTTACTTACCCGTTTATAATGTTATCACAGTGCAGTGCTTTTTCTGTAATCTGTCTGCATACACAAAAAGGGATTAAGAGCAGTAGCAGGTGTGACCTGCGAAGGACACCGAGTGTAAAGTATGGTGGAACCGCCCGCAAGTAGGACGAATAACAATGCTTCCACGTACATAAATAGACTTGTATGTAGATGATATTAAAAGGAGAATCCTAGTATTCTTGAGTAAGTGTATCGCAAGCCACTTGAGTAGGTAGGTACAGTCACAAGCATTAACATATACTTGACTAGTTTTGACTCTTATTACATTGTATGAACATTGTTTACATGTGACCGTGACTGTACTTTGTAAACGCTCATTTATATTTTATACGTCATCATTATCATCACCGACGTAGTCAAAAAAGGTTGTAGGATAAGAGTTCAGGCGGGAGTGACTTTAGTATTATTAATGAAACTAAAACATGTTTGACACTTCAAAGAAAGGTAATATTTTTTATACATCATACAAAAAGATATTTATTAATGTTCAGTCTCGTGGCAAAACTTTTCGTGCATGAAAATCCATCTTGTTCCAAATAAAGATGACATAAGTTACCCTTATTATTGACAAAGCCTTCCTGAGAGACCGAAGTGTGTTCTAGGGTCGTAGGTAGGTACACGTTTATGCGTAGGTAGCAATTCCGTTCCTGTTACTCGTCTTGTTTTTTTGCTTCCCAAGAGAAATGTCGACCGACAAAGAATTTAGACTAGAATTTGACTGATTTTTACGATATTAGCATAATATACTCGCTAAATTAATTACAGTATCTAGATGTTAATATTTTAAATTAAATCAGCTTTATCGATTCGTAAATAAGTTACGTATGCTCGCTTTGAAATATATTTTATGTTTAAATGGTGCCCGAACCTCTATAAAAATTTATTCCTATATAAAAATGTCATAAAACCTCGAGCGAAAACAGAGGCCGAAGCATAATGACGGACAATAAAGGCCTAAGGAGCAACTACGGTGCTTACCTACCGATTCTACCCTATCTAATTAGAGATTCATGAAATTCACCGAAATCTTTGGAACGACGACGACGACGGTAAAACAGCCGTTATTCAATACCACCAGCATTAGGAACTCTTAACACAGTTTTAGAAAGTGTGGAAGTAAAAATTAAAATTATTAAAATGTATTTAAAAATAAAATAATATCCCAGGTTGCCTGGAAAAGATTGCCTGTTAATAATAAAACCGCCTATTTTATACAGACGCCTGCACATACACCTATCTTAAACTATATTAGTTAAGGCATAAAGTTTAAAGTCTATTGAAGAAATTTGACAGTTTGTGGTAGGTTGATGTGCGTGTGTACTTTGTCTCTTTGTCAATATGTCTTTTTCTGTCCATTTATGCGCAAATAAATTTTACATTATTATTATTATCCTTTATATTGTCCCACAGCTGAGCAAAGACCTGCATTGAAATCAAGTTATTGCTATAATTGATAGGTATTAGCTTAATCAACAAAACAATCCAAAACACATTTTGCCCAACGTGGCAGTTGAACCTAGGACCTCCGGATATCGAGCCGAACGCTATGCCACTAGACCACCGAAGCGGAAAATTAAGTAATATCACGAAATATATCCAAAATTTTAAGATATTTCTCCATTATGATACATTTAAATTCAGTGGAGCTTACAAAAGATGGCAGGCGACGGATGAATACTTAACTGTCTAAGACTGCGGTTGGCAGTCATAAAGATCTTAGACCGTATCATACCATGACCGTGCTGGGAAAGTCTCAGGCAAAAAAAATGTCTTGTATTGAGAATTATGAGACTATGCCCAATAGATCGTTTAGTCACCGACCAACACCGGCGCGTGCCATGCACGGAGCGTATCGTCACCGGCAAAATAATCTCTCCAACGATACGCTGTTGATACGTTGTCATGGCATATCAGTGTCACTTTCCGTGCCTTATAAGTTCCTAGCACGTTCATGGTATGGCAGATAATAATATAATATAATATGGTAATTGGCAGAGACCTTTAGGGGAAACTTACGTTTAACAGTAGACGGCAATAGGTTGATGCCCAGAACAATAACTGGCTTTAGTTATTATTCTGAGGGTTGAAGCGATGCTAACCTTCTTGTGTTTTGATAAATCATTGGTGTGTCTGCGTACTGCGTCATTGCCAATTCGATAGAACCTTTTTCATTCAACTTACGACGTGTCATTGACGGCGCGGCGACATGGTGTGCGTCATGCCCGCAATTTACATAGGCAGTAGCGAAATTTGGAAAGTTGCCCCAAGCGTCGATCGATGCCGGGTATCTGTCCATTCATCATTCGCCCGACCCTTTATAGACATTAATTTGCAACTTAAACGAGACACATGAGGCTTACACTTCACTTTTTCATATCGTTCGCAAGGAGGCTTTTAAAGCTTAGAAAAAATCTCTAAAATTGCAACCAGATGAAAATTCTAATATGCAAGTCAACGGTGTTCCAGATGCATTAGATAACATTACTAAGCAATTAGGCTTATCAAAGCTGTATCATAGTGTCTGTCTGTCTAAACGTAATGGTAACAATATTTTGACTGTAACGTTAACAATGAAATGTTTCATAATTTTATGACGACCAACATCTCCTCTGCCTGTGTACGAGTAAGAACACAGACAACAAAGAGTTCGTAACGTCACTCTGGAATTATAAATACAGGTCTCTTAATAATAACTAAAGCTAGTTTTTTTCCCTTTAGTTGATGGCTTCGAGCGATTAGCACATTTAGCCTGTGTCAAAGTAATTTTTCTTACAAGTAATATATTTATAAATAAACAATATTTCCTTTCTGTATGATGTTGATGTGTGATAATAGAAATGAGAAGTGAGAATGATATTAAAAAGTGCCATTTGCACTGTTTTGTTTCATTTGCCAACACTCTTGCACACTCACGAACACTTAACGGTTAATAATCCACCACTATTTCACATTAATATTCAACATAACACAAATTTTAGAAAATAAAACAAAACCGCAGACATGGCTCTTCACTTTCCCAAAAGTAACTAAAGCTAGTTATTGTTCTGAGATACAGGTAACAAAAACAAACAAAAGACGACAATTTTTTTGTTTTCTCTTTTTTTATTCGGACCTTCTTTATTAAATAATGAAGGTTGTAACGTGCTAATACTTTATTGTTTTCGAATGTGTTTTGCGTGACCAGCCTCGCGTTTGCAGCCTGGCCGACTTATTGCGTGTGCTACGCATATTTCATGTCCCATAATATTATGAGCTTATTTCCGTTAACGTCGATTTTATGGAAGCAATTCAGGTTTTGTAAACAATACAAAAATACGGATTACACCCTTATTTTCAAACTAGCTGTGCCCGCGACTATGTTTGTGCAGAATTTTCTCGAAATGCATTATTTAGTTTTACCTACATAATAAATTAGATGTACCCCCGAAATACAGTAGATAATTTACTTAAAATAACTAGGTCATATTTTTTATGCATAATGTGATCAAGAAGAAATGTAATTGTATCCAAATAGCTACTTCCTTATCTTTTTCATAGTGTTTATAGTCAAAATTCAGTTTTGCAACCAATCAATGAAATCATTGCTGAAGCAGTTTACAGAACATTGAAACGGATTGAAGTAAATGGTAGAACTCTTCATATTTTTGGACTGCTTGTCTGGCAGTTGGCAGTCTTCATAGGCTCTCTTGGCTTTCGCTACTTCAATTTATTAAACTTGGCACATTAAAAGGTGTATTATTCTTTACAGCACGAAAGCAACCCTATCTACTGACCCTGATACATAGGGTATACCAGGTGGAACTATGGGTCCGGCACTCCGGCTGTCTTTTCAAGGGTACCACGGGAGTTCGGATCCTAAGCCCCCTGCTGGTTATGCCTTCGCGGGCGTCGCTGACAGGGCCCGGACATGGGTTGGACTAGTGGTGGCTATGTGGTTAGCTGTAGAGGTCGGAATGTTCGTTTGTCTGGTTGAGGTCTGACGGCTTCCATCTCGTGCGCAGCGAGCGGGTCTGAGTAGCGGTCTCGGCCCGAAGCGAAAGGATTTGCGGGGCTCGTGAGTTGTCCATAGTTGGTTGTTCTGCTCGGTGGTTTTCATTGAGTAGGCTTCCAACATCTCCGGCATTAGTCTGGATAAAACTAGTAGAAACGCCCGCTAGGTGCAATGTCTCCAGCTAAGCCAGCCGCGTAGGATTGTGGAACTGGCGAGGTACCTGGATGGGTACTGAGAAGTGAGTGGGCTTACAACTCCGCCACCAAAGAGGACATTTGGTAGTCTACTTTAGAGTTGATGACCCGAGCAGTGAAAACTGCGATATTAGGACTGCGTATTGGACTTTACGTGTCCACTACCCAAGCAGAAACTTTCGCAATTCTCCTATGTGTAAAGCACAATATAGAGTTAGCTAAGAAAAAGTGCAATATTTTTATCCTGAGTGACAGCCAAGCCGCGCTCAAGTCACTCATATCGCCCCGAATCGACTCTGGCCTTGTTCTAGAAACCACAAAAGCTCTAAACAAGCTAGGTGGACATAACTAGGTGCGATTGATCTGGGTCCCAAGCCATATGGGAATCCACGGCAACGAGATGCCGGATGCTGCTGCCGGATGATTGCCAGGGAGGGCTCGGAGACCCAGGTTATTGGCCCTGAGCCGTTCGTGGCATTTGCACCAAGTACCATTAACAAGGCCTTAAAAGATTACATCGAAAACAGGCACGGCATCGAATGGAAAGAGCAGCCGGGTATGAAGCACTCCAAATCTTTCGTAGGCGAAAACGCCTTAGGACGGAGTAAGTTCATATGCGGAGGCAGTAGTAGGCAGGCACGATTAACAATCGGTGCCTTGACAGTACAGGCACTATGCCACAAAAGAAATGCTTCACAGAATGCACCTTTCAACACATCGTTTGTGTAGGGCAGGAGGAGAGGAAACGGAGTCAATGCAGCACCTACTGTGTGACTGCGACTCTCTGGCTAGGAGAAGAATGGAACTCCTGGGGTCGGCCTATCTAAAACCCGAGGACTTCAGGCTCTTCGCTCCTAAGGACGTTGCTAAACTTTCGGCATCCATTTTTACAGAGGAAGAAGAGTGAAAGGATGGGGTTGCACAAAAGATCCTGATGGGTCAAAGTGTTACTGGGAGAGGGAAACCTCAGTAGACCCCACTATGATAAGATAAGATAAGATAAGATACGTGTCCACGGGGCAACTCGCTCGAGACACTAGTCTTAAGAGTTCCGGATGAAGAATGCGCTTCGGCGCGCCCTGATCTGGCGTTATGACCTGACGCAGATGGTACCTTGTGCTTGCGCAAGGTTGTCTGACACCAGTATAAACTTTAAAGTCGTAAACAGTAGCTTATAACTTTTCCCCGCCTGATCCCCAAAATGCCACTACACATTCACATGATACATACCTTCTTATACAGGTCCAAGACACCGCACTCGTAGAACAAGAGTACGAAGATCCTGTTCACACGCGCTCTATACCAGGTACAGATATGTAGGTACCTGGGCGCTTCTTCCCATACATCCCAAGACCTCAACCCGAGAGCCGAGGTCCTAGCCTTAAGAGGCACTTTCGGGTTGTTCCACTTCTAATCCGATCCCCCCTAACGGTAACCCCTCGGAGACTCTAGTAGGAATGGGGTCAAGTTTGTGTGATGCCATTTCCTCTAGAAGACCTCTGACGGTGTTTCAGTGGCTTGGGGGATTCTTTCAGTTTTTCGCCGCACCCAAAAAGATCTGGTAATGCTGAAAATACCGTTTGAGGCCAAAACTAAACTCTCCAAAAAAAATATTATTACTTTTTCAGTGAGGCGGCCACGACCCATCTGAGAAAAAGCGATCAACCCATTCTATTGAATCTTGCCATATCTGATTTGCAACTATGCTTACAAATAAATTGTCTAACAACCAACAAGAACTGTATTCCTATTATAATCCAAACTTTAAACATAATTTGAAAAAAACATATATTATTAAGAGCGGCTCTCATAAGCAGATAAACCCTTTGGGGTTTTCGTGTATGAATTATTTGAACATGTTGTGTTAATATGCATGAGTTGTAAAAGTAAACAAAAATATTACGTGTACGAGTTTACCACCTACACGTATTGCCTTAGTTACTATGATACTTGATTTCATACCCTTCAAAGCGGGAAACAGCAATTGTACGATGTCCGCAGTTGAACACGAACGCCATAGAAGTCGAAAACTACAAAATAGTTGCAGTAGTAAAGAGTTTTCTCACTACAGGTTTTATAGTTATAGCAGCATAGTATAGATGAGATGTTTACTCGACAGTAGCTGAACTCTCAGATTAAAATTATAATAAAATAAAGTAAACTTAAATCGCTGTCGCGCGACCTCACGTGATCTCTAACAAAATGTACGGTGTAAGACCGTACATACCGTATAGAACTGAACACCACTCCTTGGCGGCAGAAACAGCTATGGGAGTAGACAGTGAGTAGACATCCAGATTAGTTTTGTGCAGAACAACTCGAACAACGAGCGCATAGATTGCATTTAGTTAGGTTTAATTAAATTACAGGCTGAAATTAATTCAAGATATCTGAACATTGTTTGATAAAACGAAGTTTCTGTTTCCCGGCTAAACAAAAACCCAAAAACCCTTCTCAAATCGTATAATTTATTGTCAGTAACAGGTAATTTGATACTTAGCAAATTCAGTAGAAGGTTTATTGGATTAAGGTTATTTAATCGCATTTCCGTATATTTTTTAATAAAAACTCATATAGTATTTCACCAATAAAACTAATTTTGGTTTATCCCTTTAGTGCTACATTTCTTACGCTATTATACAAAATTTATAGTTAGTATAATATTTAATAGACCGTAAACACAAACCGTGTAGGATAAAAGCATTTATCCTTGATATGAAATTATTATTTGCATTGCCAGTCATCGAAACTTTTAAAAACATAGCTTAGGAGATCCCTTCCCTGAATAAGGTGAAAACTTTAGGGAATTATTCTAATTTTATTTGATAAGTTGTTGAAACTGCTGAATATTATTTTAAATGTGTTTGCTGACTTGCTGAGTAACATAAGATATTTATAGGTAAATATCTACATAACAACTTCAGTAATAATTACATATTTTTTACGTTATAGTGTATTAAGAAATTAAAAGAAGAAGAAGAAGTTAAACATCGATATTACGACTAATACTACGATTTTTTATGTTAAACATCGATATTACGACTAATACTATGAATTTTTATGTTAAACATCGATATTACGACTAATACTATGAATTTTTATGTTAAACATCGATATTACGACTAATACTTTAAATTTTTATGTTAAATGTATGTATGGTAAATTTTGTCACGTCATCAACGGCATCATGCAAATATATCACTTAAATACTAGCCACTGTCACATGTAAAAAGCGGGGGTCGCAGACCATAACTCATCACGGCGGTAACAGCTGGTCTGAATTGTTAAAGCTTTCATTATATACATGTCTATAATGAAAGAGCTAAACAGAACCGCTCTAGAATAGAGCTAGAATCAATGTAAAGTCCAGTTTTAACCACCTTTGTGGTCAAAACTTCAGTCAAATATATATATATAAAATATATTATCACGTAAGATCCATGGGAAAGGGAAAGGGGGAAAGTACCGCCTGTATCACGTCCCTACACTTAATCTCATATAGCTTATTAAAATGCTAAGCTCCTAAACTGGATAACTTACTTAGACAAGATTGAAAGACGTAATTTGCATATTCCAAGGACAGTATCTACATTGACGGTTGAACAACTTGCGCAGAATGCAACAGCGACTTTTTGAAGTATAAAAAATAGTAACTTGTAGCTGGTGCAATTTCCTGAAGATAATGTATTTAGGTATTACGTCCGTATAATTATTTTTATTTTGCAATAAAAGAGATGGCTATTTATTTTGTTAAGTTTGATTTCTCTTTACTGATACATAATAATCAGAGTAGTTAATGTACCTACAAGTACAGTCACAATGAAGGATATCTATCAGAAGACTATCTTATGGATGAATCACAGAGACAGGTACCAGTATATTGCGGTACCAGTCTTCATGAATCACTTTACCAAAGCACCAATATAAATAATCATACTAAGCAATTTGACAGAATTTGACAGTTGTAATATTGGTGTGTTCCGGCAGCTAGATATAAGATAGCCAGTGCCTCAGTAGTTGACGATTCTGGGTGAAGTGCGCTTCCACCTTCGGCCTTATCATCACTTAACATCAGGTGAGATGAAAGCCAAGTGCTTACCCGTAAGATATAAATATAAATAACATCATATACAAGTATTTATATGTACAGGTATGTGTAATTTGTCTAGCTAAATTGCAACTCGCCTCGTTTGTCTCCACCAAGGTTACCATGAGCAGAATTATTGCAGTTGTGAAAAAGAGACGCATATAGCTCATGGTCATGCGTCAATGTCATACAAATACTTGTCAATTTTATTCAAGTTTTCTTTTTTTATCTGGCCAGTGATTAACACGGTGGCATTGAATTAAGGTTGTGTATTTTTAGTACGGTCGGTTACGCACGTTACGCATGAATAAAAATTAAAGCCCACGAAAAGTATAACTCATAGGTTTAGGTACCTGCCTACGTTGGTGTTTGACGACTACAAGTTGTAGAAGTACCTTTAGATTAGCTAGCTCACAGAAGAACAACTAGAAAAACTAGTTGTTACCCAAAGTGGCAAGTGCCAGATTAGTAATAGTTTGTAATCGTAACTGTATCCACATTTTTTGTAATTTTTTTTCTGAAATAAGTAATACTTTAACTTTACCGCAATGTAAAATAAATACAAAGTGTTTTAAAAAGTGTAATAATACTAACTTAGTGACGGTTTGGAAGGAGTAATAATGCTTTTACACAGAGCCCCGGGGTAGGGGTCGTGGTGTTCGTGCATAAGGCTTCAGGGCCCTCACTGAGGGGTGTTATGCGATTTATTTCACGTCCTAAGCGGCTCGGCGCGTCCCCTCTGCTTTCAAGTCATCACTCTTCAAGTATCTCCCCTTTTGATTGGGGAATGGTACAATACTGACTTTTTAAGTAATCCCTTCCACAGTTGAACTTTATTAACTATGATAATTGTTGAATTTTAAATAGGTAGCAAATTTTGCTGCATTTACGTCCACGCTAATTACGGTTGCCTTGGAGGAGAAAAAAGAAAAAGTTACTTTGTCTAAAGCAACGATTACTGAATCGATATATCTCTTTCTTCACTATTAACTTGGAAAGTTCATAAATAAATCAATGAACACAATAACAATAGAGTGAAAGAAAAAAGGTTTTCCACTACTACTCGTACAAATAAATAAACGTTGACATTTAATGTTTGAATATGGACTTAATTAAAATTAGCTATAGGTACATGAAGACTTACCGATAATAATTTGCGGTTATCGAAAATACGTAAACGATCGCGACGCACCGTAGCAGGCGTTACGAGTGCTACGACTACGCAAGCGAGCGCACCGCGTAGCCAATGCGTCCCTACTGACGCGGCGCGGCGCCCCCGACCGCTACGGATTTCCTATTTCCCGTACTACGAGTGAGATGGAGTACAAGAATTTAACAATAATCTATACTAAGGTATATGTGTATATAAAGAGGTAACGTTTGTGACTTTGTTTATTTGTATGTCGAGGCTAATCTCTGGAACTAGTGGTACAATTCCAAAAAATCTTTCACTGATAGAATGCTATATTCCTTGCGGGTAATTATGAATATGTACCAACTCGCATTGGGCCAGCTGGTGTGTTATGATTCGATCTATGCATCAAATAATAATAAAAAATCGAAAATACTTTATTTCTTTAATGATAACAGCACAAACTTACATCTAGTTGACGAAGGTTACTGATAGCAGTTGTTATTGTTTATGTGAAAGAGCCTAAGTCCAGCAGTGCGTGGAACGATTAAGGCTAAAGACAAATAATACGTTTACGTAAAAAAAAAACGTTCATTAACATCTGACTTTTTACAATAAACTCCATTCAATTTCGAAATTTAAGGCACAATACCATACCATCAAATATTAACCCCACCACCCTAACCCACTTGTTGTGGCGGCCGCCAACTATAATGTTGGAAGCCTTCCACCAACAAGACGGTTCACATCTAGGCGTCCTAAACACGTCCTAGATGACCCCGATGATCCCACAACTGTTGCGAACGCCCCCCCGCCCAATCCTCTAAATGCCATGCCCTACCACCCTAACCCACTTGTTGTGGCGGCCGCCAACTATAATGTTGGAAGCCTTCCACCAACAAGACGGTTCACATCTAGGCGTCCTAAACACGTCCTAGATGACCCCGATGATCCCATAACTGTTGCGAACGCCCCCCCGCCCAATCCTCTAAATGCCACTACACATTTACAGAATACACTAAACATGCACACTAGTTTAGGCCCAAGACACCCTACTCGTAGAACAAGGGTACGAAGAACTGGTTCACACGCGCTCTTCACCAGGTACAGACATGTACCTGGGCGCTTCTCTCCTCCACCACGGCCCGGTCAACCCGAGCCGAGGTCCGAGCCTTTAGAGGCGCCCTCGGGTTGTTCCGCTCCCCGATACAAACCGAACCCTTCGGAGAATCTAGTAGGGCACGGGGACGCGCACTAGTGCGTGATGCCGTTCCCTCTAGAAAACCTCCGAAGGTGATTCGCTTCACACGACTTGAGCCGGTGAAGCTGAAAATGCCTCAGAGCCAACCAGCAATCTCTCTCCAAAAAAAAATTATAAAATATTAAGTAGCTTCTACAATTCACAGTATGAAAGTTTCTATAATATTTTTGTAAAGAAACCTTTTTCTAATATATTTGTACGAGAAATTGGAAAGTAGTTGGGGTAACAATCGTCCTGTAACGAGGAGCTACGGAACAAGGCAGCGGCAGCGCTACCTACTTTATAGTGATTGCCATTGATAGCCGCTACTTTTATGTCAGTTGTAAAAGGATCATATCGTGTTTGCGGATTCGTATTCTTTATGAATAATATCTTAACACACAAAAGCTAGCTTGTAAGGAAAGTCACTAATACAATTCCTATTGTATTAGTGACTTTAGTGACGATTACTGACGTATACAGGGTGAAAGCATGAGACGGATCGCAACTATCTTAACCGTTATATCTACAGGAAAAAAGGTCTTATTAGACTATAAATACATTTCGTAGGCAACTCGATTTTAAAATAAAAGTTCGCTTTCTGTTAGCACTATTAAGAGTACGTTGTCTTTTGACGCCAGCTTGAAATGTCATTCACAAGTCTTGTTCGATATCTCCTGTCCTTTAAAAGCACTACTTATCTAATTAGGCACTAAATATGTGTGTGTAAATTTCGTTGCTATGATATAAGTAGCTTTCGAGAACGGTCATGGGTACGCTAGCTTGATCGTGATGCCAGCGTACAAAAAAAGGTCTTTATTTCTTAAACTAAAGAGGCACTAATTATTTTGTGTTTGCAGTAATTACGCACTAAACACGCACTTAAAGAGGGCATAACAATAAACGTGAAATCTACCATGTGTACGCCACCTTAACGGACACTACACTTTTCCATTGGTATGGTGGTTGCGTAAGGATAATGTTAAAGAAAGATGCTCTTAGTTCCGTCTTCTTTTCAACTCTTATGATATTATTATTATATTTTCAAATATTACTATACTATTTGCTTTGGTTGAATGACACTTAGTTTTTATCTAAAGGTACCTACGTTATTTTTTCATACGTCTAAATTAAAATATATTAGGTAGCGTAAAATCTGTAGGCTCTGTCTGTAGCATACAATTTTTCTGACAAATTTTGGGATAAATATTCCCTGACACCAATTCTATGATTTTTTTAATTTTTTGTCTGTCGAAGCGGGCGGGTGACGGCTAGTTACTTATATAAACAAATAAATTGTAGCCTGCTATGCCAATATCAATGAATTGAGTCGGCAAATTGCTGAAGATAATTGTTTGGAGTGTGATTTACGATATTACATTTATGTTTACAATAACATGTTGCTTTTCCTATCTAGGTACCAATATTCTGTATGAACGGACTGAACTTTTAGCATCCGATGGTACCACCACACAACCTCTGTAGTGCACCATAGGTATCGTAATGAAAAATACCGGTATTTACCGGTATTTTTGGTACCGGTATCAAGCCCTGGGTGTACCCAGGTGCACCCACCACCCGGACAAAGATTAATATGCCCCAGTTTTGATTCCCAGGTGTAGGTATATATTAATGAAGAGCTCGATAGCGCAGTGGTTAACGCGCCCGTTCTGCGAGTGCCAAGGTTAAGCAACTTTCGCAAAAGCCGGTCATCGGATGGGTGACTCACAATTTATCATCTCGAACTCTTCCGTGCTTCGGAAGGCACATAAAGCCGTAGGTCCCGGTTGCTTTAGCAGTCGTTCACAACAACCAATCCGCACTGGTGCCCGTGTGGTGGTTTATGGCCTGTTCGTCCTATCCATCCATAGAGAAGGCTCGTGCCCCAGCTGATACGCCAATATTAATGACTAGTCTGCAAATTACTGAACATTATTTTTGTTTTGTTGCTTGGAGTGTGCCTAATAAATAAGACCATAGTAACATTAGAAGATTTAGGAAGCTAATTTATTTATGCCATTTTAATTTTGTTTTAACATTAAAATGTTGCTTTTTATACCTAGGTACATCTGTTTGTGCTTAGGATGAACTTTTAGCATCATCCCACCGCCAGGACAAAGATATTATGACTATGCCCC
Source organism: Eudonia truncicolella (assembly GCA_949315975.1). Lineage (NCBI taxonomy): Eukaryota > Metazoa > Arthropoda > Insecta > Lepidoptera > Crambidae > Eudonia > Eudonia truncicolella. Next base: position 7,910,549 of record OX438828.1, on the reverse strand, counting down.
AGTTATGATTCCCAGCAGATGTACATATTAATGTGCTGAGTTTGGTTGAAAGTAGTAGCCCTACTTAAGTCTGCTTGGCTATCTACCACCATCTTATCTACGTCTGTCACCATAATAACAATATTGGTAGCATTATTGTTCCCAACCAAAAGACAAGCTGCTAGTTCTTTCAATGTGCAGTGCGCTAAAACCATCCATCACTTCACATTAATATCATCACTTACCAATAAGTGGGAGGAAAGCCGAGCGCTTTCTCATTTGAATAACATAAAGAATATATAAAAATAAAAATATTTTATAAAACTCACCTACTTATTGTTTCTGATCATCGATTTAAAAATACCTAAAAGCTTCATCGCTATTGTCAGCAACTTAACAAGTTTTAAAAATACCATATTATTGTGAAGTGTGGAGTGTTTTATTATTTTATAGACGGAGGGAGAATTTCATTTTCCATATAATAACATTTCTATATTATCAAAATTAATTATGTTACAAATACCACCATTAGTAAATGTGATATTTTATTAATTATCCATCATACATTAATCACTCACAAAAAGTTCACAACTCATCCCTAACCATTATCATTAATAATCTATAGAAATAATGATAACGTAAGTTAGACAAAGATGATGGTTTCTAAAAGAGATGATTCAAGTCAGGCTGACTGAAGTCAATTCATGTCATGACTAGACGGTTTGATAAATGTGATGTACGGATTGAAAGTGAAAAGGTTGAACACAAAGTTGATGGTATTTGAATTTATATTTAAATTACAAAAACACAAATGTTGAAAAAATTTCCACGAACCACGATAGCTCAATTGGAAGAGCGCCTGACCCGGTATGTCAGAAGGGTGCAGGTTCAAATCCTGCTCGTGGAAATTTTTTCAACATTTGCGTTTTTGTAATATGTTTCGCAACAAAATTTGCGTTAAAATTATATAAACAAAACAAAAACATTTTATATTTCAATTGTCTATTCAAGTATGACTGACTGAGGTCAATGCTTGATTGCATGGTCTGCATGTGATGCACGAAGCTGTAAAGCTATCTTGTAATCTCCAAATTCTATAAACATTACTGCATGATCGCGCTCTTAACTTTAAGATAAAGCCTTTAGTCCGGACAAATACCGCGCTAAGCTCATTCGAGTTTTCCGGCTCAACGGCCTTTATTGGTTAGGCTAGGCGCTCAGCGGACGGAGGTCGATAACGAAACGAAAAGGAAAAAAATATTTTCACCGGTTGTGTTGAAAATATTATTTTCCTTTCCACCAACCCCACCTCTGTTGACTAGTGATTAGACCCGTAGACTTAAAACTAAGATTAAACCTTAGATTTAGAATGCTTTTTGCTACGAAGAGTTACTGGATTGTTGACTAAATTAAAATATCTCGAACTCCTCAGCGATGCCTCGGAAGGCGCGGAAGATGGCAGTCGTTTTGTCGACCTGTTGTTGTCGAAACCGAAACCCAAATAACCCGTATTGGGGCAGCGTTGGGCCATATCTCTCCATGTGATATTGTAACAAAATGAAGTAAAGAACAAATTAAATTAAATTAATTATATTTCTTTGTGTCACGTTTATGAACGAGCTCGAAGGCGCAGTGGTCAACGCGCCCGGTCTGCAAGTGTTTATGGTAAGCAACTTTCACAAAGGCCGGTCATCGGATGGGTGACCAAAAATTTATCATCTCTATGTACTTCGGAAGGCACGTAAAGTGGTTGGTCCCGGCTGCATTAACCATCGTTAACAACAACTAAACCGCACTGGGCCTGCGTTGTGGTTTATGGCTCGTTCTCCCTACATCCATAGTTATGGATCGTGCCCCAGCAGTGGGGACATAAAAATAAATGTTGATGATGATTTGTTATAAATATACATTGTTTACATAAGAAATTTGTGTTTTGTTCATGTAGGAAGGACGACCAGCTGTAAGACGCTTATAGGCTGATGATGCTAAGATTGTAACACCTCCTTTGTTTTAAAATGTCCAAAGGTACATTGTAATGCATTTTTACCCTTATTTTTTAACTAATAGAGCCAGGAACCTTCACGATCACACTCTAGACCTCTCCCTCTCACCGTCATATCACGTGCGTATGCTTAATTAAAATCTCAGTGTGATTTTTTTTTACTCTTTTACTTGACAATCGTTACTCTGTGTCGATGATAGGGCTTGTTTTAAGCCCACCTAACTAGCTACCACCTTCTTATCAGAGCAAGTGGTGGTAGTAATATGTTCTGTTTTATTACGGGTAAGCCGCTTTGTTGCGATACAATAAAAAAAACATTTCATCAACATAAAACATTTATTTCTTATTCCAAACTAAAAATCGCACGACATAACACATAGTAGGCTGGTAGTAGCCAACGCTTCCTTCCGAATGGCGCGGAGATGTATTTCTCTCAGCTCCGCCTCACTAAAGTCATAATCCGCATATTGCTTCAGTATCTTGGACGCGTCGAAGGTCAACCTCTTCTGTCGTCTAAAGTCGCTCGTATGACTCGTATCATCACCCGTCGCTGAACTACTTCTATACTTGGAGTTAATCAAGGTGACGTGCAATTTAACGTTGTCGCGACCGTATTCTTTTTTCATGTAGCCTGTTGAAATTAGAACTGTGTAAAAGACGAAGGAAGCGGTGGAACCAAGATAGTGAAAGCGCCATAAAAAATAGAAGACGATATAAGATCCTGTCAGAGCAACATAGTGAATGGAGTTTCAAATACAATGAATGTAAGTGAGACACTGATTCTGTCAAATGAATTGAGAAAGTTCTACCAGGAAGTACGGACCATAAAAAAAGGATACCAACCCACGACCCAACTTTTGGAGGACGAAACCGGGAACTCTGCTGAATTGCCCACCTCCCCAAGAAAGTGTAACCCGAGCTCAAGAGTACAATAATGCCGCGGCACCACAACTCACTTTCAAGGAAGTTCAACAGGCTATCATCATGAAGCTAAAAACAACAAAGCATCAGGTATTGACGGCATTCCATCTGATCTTTGGAAATACAGCGGTGATACAGTCCATTTTAGGCTATACAATCTTATGCTGAACATATGGAAAACTGGAAAACAGCCAGTCGGCTAGCACCACTCAGTCGAGTGGTGTATCGGAGTAATCTGTCCTGTCGACAAAAAGGAGTCTAAAAAGAAGTGCACAAATTATCGAGGAATAGCTCTACTACCTATAGCATACAAAGTCCTGTCATACGTGCTTCTAAAACGGTTGGAGCCATATGCGGAACAAATCATCAGCGATTATCAATGTGGGTTCCGCCGAAACCGTAGTACCGTTGACCAAATTTTCCTCCTAAAGCAACTGGAGAAGAAGTGGAAGTATGCTCAGACTATACACGCACTGTTTATTAATTGAAAGCCTACGACAGCATAGACCGATGTGCCTTAGTACTAAGGTCTTGGAAGAGGAAGCCGAAAAGGTTGGACTCAGGATTAACCACGACAAGACGGAGAACCTCTACATGACGCGCTCTAAGAGCAGCCGCCTCCAGTGTCAAAATTTACACGTTGGGGGGGTACCCCCAACGTACACACATACACACACACACACATACACACACACACACACACATATACACACACACACACATGGTAATGTGGGATGTGCGTTTACGGCCAAAAAGTCACCATTTCTTCCCCTTTCAACTCTTCAGGGTACTTCTCTAAGCCTGCAGAACAATATCAACATGCTCGGTATGACGATTTGCTGCGATCTGAATCTAAAGGACTACATCGAAGCCGTGATCAAAACAGCGTTACGAAAACTTTTTGTGCTGAACAGAGTGCGGCGATTCTTTACGCCTGACCAGTTGTGTCTTTTGTACAAGACATAGGTACGGTCTTGCGTGGAGTATTGCTCGCACATCTGGGACGGTTCCACAAAGTACCTTCTCGATGCCTTAGACAGATTGCAGCGTCGCGCTGTACGCATTATCGGCAATGCAGAGGTCACGACTCCCTCGAACTCTCTCAGAGAAAGAATCAAGAGAGCATACTTGGGTTGACCGATCGGCCGGCGACCGATTGGTCGCCCCAGGTACCGCTGGAGCAATAGGGTGGAAGCTGACCTGCGCGAGGAAGCTACCTAGGAGCCGTCAACTGGCATGAGACTGCAATGAACAGGGGAAAGTGGCGAGTTTTCGTTTCGATGGCCAAGACTAACTTTGGGTCCCTGCGCCAATGGAGTAAGTAAATAAAACGAACTGTCGATCAGTGTATAGGGTTTCAATTCATGGATGGAAAATCTCAATAGTTAATAAAACAATTTACAAAAATAATATAATGTTATTTATGAAGGCACATTTCATTACTTACAAGTTATTGAGGCGTATTATAATGCGTGATCACTAAAGCAAACTCAGTTCAATCGCATGAAATCTACCAATCCTATACGTACTCTTTGGTAGTGCGTATTTTTTGGTGGCAAAACCCGGTATTTACACTATGATCTTAAATATTAAGTAGGAATTTGTAATCTGCTTTATAGATATTCTTGACGAAAGCTTCGGCCAGCGTCTGCAGCGGGCCGGCCCAATCCCATACGTACACTTTGGCAGTGCGTACTTTTTGGTGGCAAACCCCACAAGTATTGACATTATTAAATAAGTGGATGGTAACCTGCTTGGTAAAAGTGTTCAATGGCTGCGTCGGCCAGCCTCTGCAGCGTTCCAGCGGCCAATTTCATACGTACTCTATGATAATGCCCGTGATAGTGCGAACTTTTTGGTGGCAAAACCCACTGATTAAAAGAATTAAGAAAGTGGGTAGTAACCTGCTTTGTAGAAGTGTTCGAAAAGTGCGTCAGCAAGCCTCTGCAGCGTACTTGCACCGCGTCCCCCCACGCACGCGTACAGAACGTCAACGGCCGCCGGGTCGTCGTTCATATACGACAGGCCTTTCACGCTTATCGAAAGAGGGCCATCTTGCAACAAGTGCCTATGAAAAGGTAAAGCTCTATTAAAAAACCACTAACCAAATGGTTTAGAAAAGTACACATCAAAGTTATTCAAAAAATACTTAAAAAAATATTTATTAATTTTGCCAATATTTCAATATACTTAATTATAAGTCTGACTGTAATAATAATTTAATTTTTTTCTATTGTTTTTATATAGGTAGGCAGATAAAGGTAGAATCCTAAAGTTTTTTTTACTCAGAAGTGCTTATGTCTGATCCATAATATAGTAATTTAAAATATTTTCTTGTATGTCTCGATATGGGAATGGTCATGGTATGCATCGCTGTAATGGGCCTGGTTTATTAAATTATTTATCTACGTTAAAATGGGTCTGAAAAGGCAAAATTTTATACTTCATTTTAAAATTCACTTTTATATTTTTACTGAATGGTGTTTATCTTACCGCACAATTTTTTCTTTGGCCTCAGTAAATAGTTTAGATGCAAGCATTATTTCTTCATTGTCCATTAAACACATGACTCCTAATGTAAGATGTAATTTCCATGGCTTGATAAATATAGATTCATCTAATCCTCTGCTTGGGCATTCACGGAGTACATTTTCCTAAAATGAGTGTTGCGATGAGGTAAAGAGATAGATAGAGTTTACTTAACCATACATGAGTTAAGTTAACTTATTGAAATTAATTTAACAAAACATTACCTTGAAGATTTCAAAATTCGTCATTATTTTTGGGTCATTCAAAGGTATGGATATGAAGTGAGTAGCTCTTTGGTTCATTCTAGAGGACATGACAATACTGTTTATCCTTCTTCTGGCGGCTTTTACATTCTGAAAAGTATTTTACTGTTGACAATTTCACCACTACTGTAAATCACTACTGTAATGGTATGAATTTTATAGGTAATAAAAATTTGCTATCAAAACTTTTGTTTATGTATTAACCATTTTAAAAAGAAGTTACAAAACAATATCACAATATACACAGATTTTCAGTTGTACAGGCAGGGTAAAACATAAGTTTTTAAGTGCATTAAAATAACGAAATACAGCCATTAGAGCAGAATGGTTTAAAATAAAAATGTATTTAACATACTTAACGGACATATTGGATAAAAATGTATGTATGTCAGACATATAAAATGTAAGATTAATTTGATTGAATATGCTGATTGTATTGGGCTTCAACTGTGTCTAAAAGCTCAAAATGAGTGTGTGTGTGTATAAATAACAAAGTTTGCCAATATATTACAGATGCGCTGGTTCCAAAAATCATTATATCTCCTGGCTGGCCTTGTTTTGGTATTTTTATATCTGTTCTAGTGTCTCTTTCAATTCTCATTTTAGTAGCACCTTTTTTACCAATTACAGAACCAATATAATGCCTGAAAACGAAAATAAATTTTAATTATTACGCTCTTCTTATTTGCAAAGTAGTATTTTCTGTCATTTGGCAGCTTATTACATGGATCCAGAAAAAAATTTGGACGCAAAACAAATCTACATACATTTATAACTCTAATATTAAAATAATATCACTTTTTATGGCAAAACACATTTTTGTTTAGTAACAAGAAATAAATATAAAATAAAAAAATGTCCTTTTAAAAACATACAATACCAGATAAAATAAATGTATCTTAAAAACTATCATTACTTAAAAGTTAACAAAGTGACTTACTGAGATATATGTAGACTAGTGCTATATCTAGAGTCATCTATAGTCACTATTTCAATATCTTCATTTTCATCATCAACTCCATCTCCATAGTTCACTTCTGTAAAAACCGTTTATAATACATTTATTAGTTTGGACTCTCCACTTGTGTTGAAAATACTATAATTAGGAATACGTTATTTTCGTATTTCCGAAATAGGCGCGAGTAGATGCGAAATTTGCCGATAAATGCGATAAATGCGATTTTTTTATTAGTTAACCGCGAAATTTCGATTGTTAACATTATTATAGCGAAAAGTTGGAAAAGTCGGCGGTTTTGCAAAAGCGTGCCAAAATGAATCGAGATATGTTCGTAGAAGACACAAATAAATAATAGTAGTTTATGCAACTGTCATATAATGAAGGGTATTAAAACACGAGTGTGAGTTTATGAAACGAGCGCAGCGAGTTTCATAATAGTAACGAGTGTTTTAATACCCGTGTTATATGCAGTTGCATACACTACTTTATCTTCACTAATGCAATTAGTCAAACAACAAGAGTAAAAGCTGACAATAGTTTATTTATAATAATTGTTCAAATTTTGGATGGTACAATTTTGAAAGTTAATGTTAATTTTTCATATAATTTTCTAGATTTTTCTGGCAAAAGATTGTGAGTTACTTTTGTTGCCAATTCTAGAATATCCGGAGGCGTACAAATATCATCGTCGCTGTCCATTTTTAACTTTTAATTTGTATTTTAAAAACAAAACACATTGCGAAACATTAAATTCACGCGTACGTGTATTGTCACAGTGAACTTGCCGCCATTAAAATCTAACCAATGAGAGCGCAGCTGCGCGCGCAGGGCCAATCAGGAGCGAGCGCGCGCTGTTCTTTTTTTATTTAATTGGCACAAGATCTTACCAAAGAGTTTTGTGTGTAAGTTTAGTAGTTTCGACGAAGTTTTCACGTATAACCCAACTGTTTTCAAAAGCCAGCCTAACATCAAAATTTTATACAACTTGTATGAGGATTTTGACATAAGGCTCGCCAGGTTAATTGGTCGCGTTTTATTGATGTTATAATGAGATTTTACGATATCGATGTGGATATTATACCATCATGTGAAATTGCTTAAATTGAGTGTTTTGTTGTCTGCGCTATAACAGTAATAATTATAAGTCAAGTATTGGAAACATAAGTAGAATGTTACAACATAAGTGTAGATAAAGATATAAATAAACTAGATCATCCAGCCGTTCGCAGTTATTTGAAAAAATATGTACCCGGCTCAGGGAACATTACTTCTGGGGATACTTTAAGACTCTTCATTGTATCGTTTGATGGTACGATAAACGAATCTTTTGGTTAAATTATAATTTTTCAGTATGTCAATAATTTGAATTGGCGCGTAACCGCAACGATGCAACGCAATAACTGCAACACGGTCTTCTTTAAGCGTCCACTCCATATTTAAAAATGAGTAAAATTCTAAAAAGTATACATTTTTATTTTCATGAACAATTGAAAATTCGAATTCAATAAACTTTTTTGTGGCCAGCATTCTAAAAGAAAAGTTTTTACTATGTGACAATACTTATGACCTGACTGTGTATTTCATGTACTGGCTCACACTGTTACGGATCTAGATGTTACGGTACTTCCGTCCTATTTCTACGAAACTCCCACAAATTGTATATATAGAAGGCGAGCGGAAAGATGTTACACATCAAAAAAACGAACGAGCCTTACAGTAGTCACACTGTAACGGTCCATACGTCACCAGAACATTTTCTAAATGAATAAATAAAAATTATAAATATCTAAGATAGAATTAAGGCTAAATGTTATTTAATTTTATATATGTAATAAATAAGATAAAAGGAACTAATAGATTAATCAACAATATTTAAATAAAATTAAGCAATACTTGCTAGGACTTAAATGTCAAATAGAATCATTGTTAACAGCGTTATTTTTACCTTGATAATAGATTTTATTATTTAGAAACCGAATGTAATCGATAATGCATGCCGAGCCATCTAGCGTCAACTTCCACACTAGCTGTTTTTACCCTTTCTAGGTAGTTCCAGGAACTTCCACTTCTTATGGCGTTGTCAAAACAATATTATTTAAGAGAATATTTGTGATAAAAATTCATTTTAGTTAACGAATATAGTTAACTTTTATGCTCATCACTAACCTAGGTAGACTATAAGGAGGTTAGAATGCAATAGAAGTCTGTACTTTAATGTTACAGATTGCATTTCATAAATTATAAATAATTATTGCGGTTTCATGTAGTATTTACAGGTTTTTACATTGTACGAACATACGAACGTAGGTTTAATTTCTCACATAAACCCGGATAGGATATGACAATATTACAATTTGTTTATTTAAAATGTGTGTAAAGCACTGAGTCGTAAGCTAGTTTCATAATTGAGATGGAGCCACGATGGATCAATGAATGAATACATCTAGCGCCATCTAGCGGGAAGTAGCAGTAGTCTATATCCAATATAATACGATATTCTAGTTCTTTCTATTATCTATGTGTGAGTAAAAGCAGAGTGATGCATCAATGAATACAGCTAGCGCCTCTAGCGGGAAATAGCGGAAATATGAACGTTGGTCTGGGTACTAAAATCACCTTATAAGGTAAAGTAAATAAGGTAGTACATAACTCACGTTTTTCTTTTGATGAATTTAAAGCTATCTCTCATGTTATTGATATTGTTGGCAAGTGATAATTGAGCTTGAAAACTTTCAACACAAGTAGGTATTAATGAAACTTTGATTGAAATAGTGTTTATCGAGATAAACCCAATATTAGGAGTAGCCAATCACGTTAAAGGAAATAAATTACGCGGGAAAGTATAGGTACCGATGGGTATAAAAGGATTTTGGGGCCTGGAGGAGGGATAGTCGAGAACAGTTCGTCAAGATGGAGAGTCGGAACAATTATTCAAGAGGCGATAGTCAAGAGCATTTAGTCAAAAAGTCACGTGTGAGTGTGAGTGTATATGTGTGACGGAACGAGGGAGAGGACGGCTCTGGACATTAGTGGACATTGTAAGTAATGTGAGACTGTAAGTAATTTTACTACTTTAACTTGATTTAAACTGTGTAAATTATAAAGTTGATGTAATATTTCTTTATGTGATGTGATTATGTTATCCCATATACCTACCATCATCCACAAACCCTCTCACTGTGGCCAAGACACCTTTAGCTGTCAGATATCTGATCGGTCATGTGAGCCTGCATGATTGGCAGTGAGAAAATCCAAAACTTAAACCTTATTCCTTCCTTCTACCACCTATCACCTACCGCTTGTTACCTTCGGTCCATTGGTAAGAATATTCTTGTTTTTTTTTTAATGTGTATTTATTAATGTGTAATTTTGTAACCTTTATCTCACTAAACATTTTAATTCATTTTGTGAATTTCATATTATATATTGTGTGTGTTTGTTTACATTTTCTTATTAAGGTAATATCGTGAAATATGTAAGTACCCTAGAATAATAGGAATATGATAGGGTGTTAGATTTGCATAATAATGTATTGGAACGATTTACATTATTAAAAGGTGAATTAGGTTGGTAGGGTATAAGTACATTTTATTTTATAAACAACTACGTTTTTAAACGGTGAGCATAAAAGTGTAGTAGGTAGGTAAGAGAGTTTATTTTGTGAGCGGTATGTAGGTAGGTAAAATATGTTACTATATACATGCAAGGTGTAATGTGGGAATCAGAAATGCACATATAACTAAGTAGGTAGGTATGTAGGAACGGTAAATTCAACTGTTTAGTTAAAATGCAACTTTGTAGGTATAGGTATACTTCGCACTTATTTAAGTGTGATTATCAATTTACTTTACTAGGTAGGTATTTTGTATAGACTAGCTAGGCTAGACTAAGCGGAACGTTTTATCTGTTATTATAGTAAATAAGTTAGGCTGTCATAAAAAAATAGTCGGTGCGTTAATAATAATATTTATGTTGCATGATAGATAATAAGTACCTATTCAATAAGTTGGTGATGGTGTTTTAGAATAAATAGGGTCAAGTTATGTGTGTGATGGATGTGTGAAAACCGTGCTTAGTAGTTTATTAGGTTTATTTTATTCAGATGTCACTGAAATTAACTAGGTATTTACCTATTTTATTTACCTTGAGGAAATTAAGGTTTCCAGTTTTGTTATGCCGAAATGGCTGAGACATATAGTTGATGGTATCTTTGGTTGGACTAGAGGGCAAGCAAAGCAGTCCCTGTAGAGATCTTCAAGGAGATGTACTACCATCGGAAGTCTGCAACGATTGCTACCACAACCTACATTTAAATAGTAAAATCTATATTTTGGTGATGTCGGATAATTTAGACATTTATTTTTAAGACTATCTCATTTATTAACTGATTATTTGATTTATTTTATTCTGTTGTCATTGAAATGAACATAACTACCTACAGATGGTATTATTACAATACAGACTGTATTTGAGGAAATCAAGGTTTCCGATTCTATGAGCTGAAATGGCTTCGACATATTGTCGATATCTTTAGTTTGGCTAAGGGCAAGCAACGCAGTCCCTGTAGATCAACTTCAAGGAGATATGCTACCATCAAAGGCCATAAACGATTGATATCACAAACTACATTTAAATAGTAAAAATCTATATTTTGATGACTATGGAGTGAGGTGAACATATAATTGGTTATTTACATATAATTTCACGTGGATTTGTTGTGAACAAATTACAATTCGAATGGGTTCGATTCCCGTTCATAGAACTAGTGGGTTCGAATCCCGCTTGTGGATTTTATAAAATAAAATGAATATGTGATGTTGCGAAAATTTGTTGTGAACAGATTACAATTCGAATGGGTTCGATTCCTGTTCATGGAACTAGTGGGTTCGAGTCCCGCTTGTGGGATTTTATGAAATAAAGTGAATATGTGATGTTGTGACAATTTGTTGTGAACAAATTACAATTCGAATGGGTTCGATTCCCGCTCGTGGAACTCGTGGGTTCGAGTCCCGCTTGTGGATTTTAATGAAATAAAGTGAACATATGATTGTTTATATATAATTTTACGCAAATTTGTTGGAAAGAAATTACAATTTGCATAGGTTCGAATCCTGTCTTGGAACCAGTGGGTTCAAATCATGCTTGTAGAATTTCAGCTTTGTTTGTAAGACTAAGTAATAGGTATATTATCTACTTACTTAATAAACCCTTGTTCAGCGCCTGATATTATATTTGAGTGCCTTTTGTTTATGTTTAGTACAAATATACAATGTACAAGCATTAAAAAACCTATAAGCAACGGTTTAAATAAAAGGTTAAAATCACGAGTTAAATATCCACTCTTAGTATATGTCAGACATTGTTCAGTGATTAGTAATAAGAGATTGCTAGATTTAAGCATCAATACCGAAATTATATGGTTTTCTCGTTGCTTATGTTTGGTCAAATACTCGAGTATCTACATGCATTAAATATAAGCAATGGTTTAATAAAATATTAGAATACCGAGAGGGTGTGGGTGGTTTTGGGGAAGGCAGGAGACCACATAGCTTTATGATCATTTTGATCATTTACATAATACAAATAAGTTCGGTATTGTTTTGGTGAATGGTTCTAGTTAAGCAAAGGCTTGTGGTTGCTCGGAGTAAAGCTAGGACAACATGAACACTGATAGTAGGTATTACGGATTACAATTGCCTCAATATAGTAAGTAGGTAGCTACCTACCTATATACATATTAGTAGATTATGTTAAACAAGTGTTTAAGTATGATGTTTAAAAGCGACTCTCGTGAGTAACAAGAGTAGAGTTTAGTATTATCCTTATTTAATTCAAATAAGATTCTGGATTGATCATAGTCTGCAATGTTTAATAGGATAGTAGTCTTAATAATAAATATTAACTAAGGTCATTGAAGGTGGCAATGATGAGATAAACTACATGATAAGTTTAGGCCGTGAGAGCGCCTGAATAAAAACAAATAGCAATTTTATTTTGCGTAACATAAACTAATTGCCTTATAGAAGTTTGTAGGAACTAAAATAATTGTGTTTTACTTCACCTTTTGTATTATCACAACCATAACCTTTGCGTTAAATTTAAGATATTTTATCACAATTTACAAGGTTAAAAGAAGATTCCGAGTTTCATTTGAAGCTCTTTGTTATATTATTATCAAACAAGATAGACAAACGATTAAATTATTAAAAGTTAAGCTGTTATTACATAGTTTCATTTTGGGATGGGTGGCCATGATGTTGCTATGATTTTAGGTAGGTACTTATTTAATAAATTGTTAAATGTTCAGCTGTTATTAAATAGATTCGTACGGGATGGGTGACCGTTATGTTGTTATGATTTTAGGTACTTACATAATCTAGCTTGGAGCAGGTCTTTGCTTTCTTTGATTGTTTATAATGATAGTAATAGTATAAAGGTTAGTCGTGTCTTAATAAGGATCATGAATTCATTTACATTAAGAGACTGTACAGTTATGAATAGGTAGGATCTGTTAGGATTTGCCTTAAGTTCCTTAAAGTTCTTAGGTTATTGCGGACCTTCGTAGGTGCACTAGACGATCACTTGGCCAAAATGATCTTTTAGATGTGATTGAAACAAGTAGGTTATTCCCGGGTTTGTTATTTAATAATAATAATGGTTATATTAAATTAGGTATGTTAATTTATGGTAATCTAGGTAGCTAATTACGTTCATTATGTAAGTTACTTTTATATCGTATATTTGGTGCCGTTAGGTAGGAAGGTTAGGTACAAATAGGTTAAAACGTTTTATTTATTTATCATAATTAGTTAGTTCAGAGAAAAAAATAGGATTGAAGATCCTTTAGTTTAGGTTGGCTTTTAGATTTAATTTAGTTTACTTAAGGTTAGAATAGGATTCGTTACAGATTTTGGTGTCGTGACCAGGATCGGTTGTTACGTATTTAAGGTTGGTAGGGTTGATTACAATATTAGTGTGGCCGTGACCAGGATTGAATTACTAGGATTATGTGACTAATAGGTAATAGGGTATCTGTAACTTAGGAGTAGCATTGAATAGTTTTAAACACAGTTTCGAGACTGTGAATGATGTTGTGATGATGTTGTTGGGGTTCTGTTGGGATACTATAATGGTGTTTTGGTAGCATTGTGGCAGCATCATAATAATTAGGACAATCTTAGAATACTTTCAGAATATGGTTACAATGGTGATGTTACATTGTTATTAGAATGTATTATAAACTGTTTAGGATCTATTTTATATGATAGTATCATCTTTTAGATCAAGTCTAGATTAAATTTAAATTTATTTTGGTGGATAGGTTTTTATTTATTTGCTATATTAAATTCAATCACATTTAGAAGTGTGTTGCGATGCAAGTCGCACAATTTGTTGCCGTGTAAATAGGAAGGAATTAAGGCAAAGATAGACGTTAAGAATTTATATTATTGTAATAGGAAGGTAGAGTAGATCTGGGTGCCAGGTGAGAGTTTCATTCGCCATTCGATCGCGTTGGCGGGAGCGGGAATTTGTATGACACAATGTTAACTTTTGTCGTATGCCGCCAGGAGGCACTGCTTCAATGCCATGCTGGTTTTCGTTTAGTTAGTATGATCAAATAAATACTTTTAGTAAACTAAACTCGCACTACGCCCCTTGATGTATTCTGTAGCCGCGTGGCTTGCATGTCGCACTTTGGGCGGAGCTAACTCTGAGGTCCCGGGTTCGATCCCCGGTCGGGTCAATGTTGAAAATTAATTTTTGTTGTTGTCTAATATTTATTTAACCCAAGGTCCCGGGTTTAATAAACAAGTTAATTTTGGTAATTATGTTTTAATTTGAAATCTAGTATGTTAATAAATTAGTTTAGAAATGTAGGTTTAGATTGAAGGTAGGTAGGTAACGTTTTAAGTGAAGTTAAGGAATGCTACATGATTCAAGTAGGTACCTAAGAGGTTTAGAGTTTTACTAACGGGGGGTTGTAATGTAGTGACCATTATTAGGCATAATAAGATTAATTTATTAATTTATATATATTCTGATATATTCTTTTTAAGTATAATTTGAAACAATGAGGCTTATGCCCAGCAGTGAGTCAACAGGGGTGAGTTGTAGTCTAGTTAGTGGGGGGTTGATACGTTTTTTATAGTATTATTATTTTTAGTAAAGAACAGTTCAATTACATATGTTAAAAAAAAAAAAAAAATCCTTTTTTACTAGATTTACATTCTTAGGTTGATCTTAAATACTTATGTACATGAAAAAAAAAATAATAAAAATAAAAATTGGTTGCCTGTAAAGTCGATATACGGGCGAAAGTTTTACGTGACAACGACTTTGAGTGGTAAAATAATTTTAATGTGAATATTCATTCGTATAGTAGGAAGAAGGATGAAATAATAGTAACAAATTAAAACATTTATTTATACAAAGAATTATATTTAAAACATTAATTTATACAAAGAATCTCGCACTGAATTTCATATTAACAAAATTTTATTTTTACCTTTACACATACATACGTATTTACCTTTCACTTTTTATGTCTGTCTCTCTCGCTCTTAGGCGGGCTAACCATGCCCGAGTGGAAGGGACGCGTGCCTCTCACTCGCGCGGCAGACCGATCATAGTTGAGTGGGAGAGAGACGCAAGGCATTCGGCGGGCCTCTCTCTCGTTCGGTGACTCATCGTTACGTTACCGAGCGTTACACTTTTTCATAAGTGACTCCCAGCCGCAACCTAATTTAAGACGTTGTCACGTCAAAAAAAAAGGCAAACAAACAAGTCTAGCCTGAATTGAATTAGCTGGGAATTGAACTCTGTAACTTCGGGTGTCGGGCCGAGCGCCTTGCCGTTCGGCCACCGACGCGCTAATGTTTATGTTTATGGTTAGGAACATGTTTGCTACACGTGTTATTTTAATTTAGGATATTTAGTTAGTGTACGACTACTCATATTATTATACCATAGTAGTCTGAATTATTTAGTTCATTATAAAGCAATATTTATAGGTATACATATATTAGGTATTAGGTCTTTTTAGGGTTAGTACTAGATAATTAATCAATATAGGTGTTGTAGGTGTACCTATTCAGATACAATAGTCAAAGTCAATCTTCATGAACATTAATTACTTACAATGTTGAAATAGGTTATCATAATTATCTTTATACCTACTTATACTTAAAAGTTATGCGTTACTTAGGTTAAAAGTTTAGTTAACTGGGGGTTGTAGGTATAACCATAGATTTAATAATAGTTACTAAGGTATAACGTTAAACAATTACAGTCTAGAAGTAAATGTATTGTTAGCAAGTACTAACTAACATTAACATAACTAACTACTATTTAGTAACACTAACACATTAGACTGTTTTTACCATTTGAGCAGATGATAACGGCAAAGGATTATCATTAACCAGTAAATAGGTTTATAGTTACAGTTTATAGTTGGTATTAGTAACAATCTTAGGTTTTGAGTTCAACAAGTTAGAGCGATTTAGTGATCAACTTATGATAAAATAAAAAAAAATTAAAAAGAATAATTCTAGAGCCTCTGTAGCTCATCGGTCAGAGCATTGGATCGGTTTCCAAAAGTTGTGGGTTCGATTCCTACTTGTGCTTACTGAAGCTGGTTGAATTTCTAGTAAAATTTTATTTTATAACTATTTATAGCACTGTAGTTTTGAATCTGGATTTGGAATATAGTGCCAGGATTTGAGCGTTAGGTTAAGTTTTTCTTAGTAGGTACTCGGTTTGGTTGGCGATAGGGTTTGTTTTAAGTCCGCATGGCTTTCTACAACCAAATTAGTTTTAATAATTTATAACGACAATGTTGATGGTAGCATTGTTGTTCTGACAGTTCAGGAAGTAGATGTTAAATAGTCTGTTTAATAGTTAATTTTGTTATAACAATACTTGGTTGTTGTTAAATTTTAGAATAAGATAGGTACCTACTAGATTGAGATGAAGTATTAAGTCCGCCTGACTTTCTGTTACTAATGTAGTAGGTAGTTAATATTTCTTTACAACAATGATGGATGATGTTAGCATTGTTGTGTTCCGGCATTTGAAATAAGGTAACTTTTAGTTTCAGAAAAACTAGGGAGATATCCATATTGTTAATGATACATAGGTTTTTGCAAAGTACATTATTGAAGAATAAGGTCTAGTAAGATGGGGGTTGGAGATATAATTAGGTCCATTATTATAATTATATTAAGTAGGATAAACAAAATTAATTAGGTATTAAAAAAAAAAAAAAAAACATTTAATTTGATCATAGATAGTAGGTACAGTTAAGGTCAGGTAGGTACATTAGAAAAGGCAGGTAAGAAATCAGTAATCCTATGTATCAAATGTTAAGGCGTTCGTAAATATTTATTCCAACGGTAACTGAATTCATGATGTTATTGCGAATTATAAAGCGTTTATTAAAGAAATTATTTATTTTGAATAGAAACACTAATACAGTATTGATAATTATTAAATAATGAAATTGGATAATTTAGGTTTGTTGTTTTAATTCAGGTTACGACAATGAGGTTTCAGTGATTATAAGTAAATTAAACTTTATCAGTGTTCGGGTCAGGCGTTGTTCCGAGCAAGTATGAGAACAGGGTGTGGTTAAGTTTAAGCGAAATATATTATAATATAGGTACTTATAAGTTTCAGCACGGTTTTTACACAGGTAGTTTTATTACTTTGCTTTTGTTGTGTCTTTGCTTTGCGATTGAATGTGTGTATGAAAGTAGTATGGATTGTTATAGCTGGCTACTCGATGTATAATCTTATTATTGTTGGGGAGTTAGGAAATGGTGCAAACTTGTTCGCAGTTTCATGTCTAGTAATGGTGTTGACGAGTTGTTAGAGTGTGACAGTTAGTGCACATAGTAAAGTGGAATGACGATGGATGAAAAGGATTAAAAAAAAATATATGTATATTTATATATAAAAAAAGGTATGAATAAACAATTCGACTTTCACTTAGGGCATGGAACGGTTTGTCGGTATTCGAATTTTGACATGCTGACACTATACAAAATATTTTTTATAGCGAAGAAGTTTGGTGTTAGGTTAAGTCCGATTGGACAACTTCAGTCTTTTAAAAAAAAAAAAAAAAAAGAAGACCGCCATAGATAATATTTACTACACAAGAAGCTGAGACTAAAATGTACACTGCACATTCCCCTAATCGTGAACGGTCTTTGTTTGCGGCAGAGTTTTGGTGTGTGGCAATGGCAATATAAGGAGTTATTGCCTTAGCTGTGAACGTCAACTGCTTCTGAAGAGGTGCTATTGGTAAATCGCAGCAATCAGGATTGGATGATGAGATGCCTTTAGTAAATCACTAGGATTGGTTGGCCTCACAAACCAACATCTTCAGCAGATTCAGTTGTACCTTGCGAACAGTAATGACTTACTATTGTTAGTGCCTTTAACACATCGAAGGTTTGTCCAGCTTATGACTGTTTACCATTCGGTCTAAATACACAAAGGCGTTCCAAGGAATAGCTATACATTTAAATAGATACACGCACGCTCACTAGTGCTATGTTTTATTTTTCATTTCATATTTAGTTTTTAATGAGGTGAAAAATGAAACTAATGGATTTTATGAGACAAATTAAATATTACACTTGTTTTAAATAGGTCTTGTCTCTGTTCGAATATTGGCGGATTAGAATTTGCACTTGGGAGGGAAGAGCATACTAACAATTACATTTAGAAAATGTACGAGGGTTTAGAAAATTTCCTACGGTTAAGTTATTTCATACCTTCGTAAATTTTGGGGGTTGGCTGTAACGGTCCATACGTCACCAGAACATTTTCTAAATGAATAAATAAAAATTATAAATATCTAAGATAGAATTAAGGCTAAATGTTATTTAATTTTATATATGTAATAAATAAGATAAAAGGAACTAATAGATTAATCAACAATATTTAAATAAAATTAAGCAATACTTGCTAGGACTTAAATGTCAAATAGAATCATTGTTAACAGCGTTATTTTTACCTTTCAAATGATAATAGATTTTATTATTTAGAAACCGAATGTAATCGATAATGCATGCCGAGCCATCTAGCGTCAACTTCCACACTAGCTGTTTTTACCCTTTCTAGGTAGTTCCAGGAACTTCCACTTCTTATGGCGTTGTCAAAACAATATTATTTAAGAGAATATTTGTGATAAAAATTCATTTTAGTTAACGAATATAGTTAACTTTTATGCTCATCACTAACCTAGGTAGACTATAAGGAGGTTAGAATGCAATAGAAGTCTGTACTTTAATGTTACAGATTGCATTTCATAAATTATAAATAATTATTGCGGTTTCATGTAGTATTTACAGGTTTTTACATTGTACGAACATACGAACGTAGGTTTAATTTCTCACATAAACCCGGATAGGATATGACAATATTACAATTTGTTTATTTAAAATGTGTGTAAAGCACTGAGTCGTAAGCTAGTTTCATAATTGAGATGGAGCCACGATGGATCAATGAATGAATACATCTAGCGCCATCTAGCGGGAAGTAGCAGTAGTCTATATCCAATATAATACGATATTCTAGTTCTTTCTATTATCTATGTGTGAGTAAAAGCAGAGTGATGCATCAATGAATACAGCTAGCGCCTCTAGCGGGAAATAGCGGAAATATGAACGTTGGTCTGGGTACTAAAATCACCTTATAAGGTAAAGTAAATAAGGTAGTACATAACTCACGTTTTTCTTTTGATGAATTTAAAGCTATCTCTCATGTTATTGATATTGTTGGCAAGTGATAATTGAGCTTGAAAACTTTCAACACAAGTAGGTATTAATGAAACTTTGATTGAAATAGTGTTTATCGAGATAAACCCAATATTAGGAGTAGCCAATCACGTTAAAGGAAATAAATTACGCGGGAAAGTATAGGTACCGATGGGTATAAAAGGATTTTGGGGCCTGGAGGAGGGATAGTCGAGAACAGTTCGTCAAGATGGAGAGTCGGAACAATTATTCAAGAGGCGATAGTCAAGAGCATTTAGTCAAAAAGTCACGTGTGAGTGTGAGTGTATATGTGTGACGGAACGAGGGAGAGGACGGCTCTGGACATTAGTGGACATTGTAAGTAATGTGAGACTGTAAGTAATTTTACTACTTTAACTTGATTTAAACTGTGTAAATTATAAAGTTGATGTAATATTTCTTTATGTGATGTGATTATGTTATCCCATATACCTACCATCATCCACAAACCCTCTCACTGTGGCCAAGACACCTTTAGCTGTCAGATATCTGATCGGTCATGTGAGCCTGCATGATTGGCAGTGAGAAAATCCAAAACTTAAACCTTATTCCTTCCTTCTACCACCTATCACCTACCGCTTGTTACCTTCGGTCCATTGGTAAGAATATTCTTGTTTTTTTTTTAATGTGTATTTATTAATGTGTAATTTTGTAACCTTTATCTCACTAAACATTTTAATTCATTTTGTGAATTTCATATTATATATTGTGTGTGTTTGTTTACATTTTCTTATTAAGGTAATATCGTGAAATATGTAAGTACCCTAGAATAATAGGAATATGATAGGGTGTTAGATTTGCATAATAATGTATTGGAACGATTTACATTATTAAAAGGTGAATTAGGTTGGTAGGGTATAAGTACATTTTATTTTATAAACAACTACGTTTTTAAACGGTGAGCATAAAAGTGTAGTAGGTAGGTAAGAGAGTTTATTTTGTGAGCGGTATGTAGGTAGGTAAAATATGTTACTATATACATGCAAGGTGTAATGTGGGAATCAGAAATGCACATATAACTAAGTAGGTAGGTATGTAGGAACGGTAAATTCAACTGTTTAGTTAAAATGCAACTTTGTAGGTATAGGTATACTTCGCACTTATTTAAGTGTGATTATCAATTTACTTTACTAGGTAGGTATTTTGTATAGACTAGCTAGGCTAGACTAAGCGGAACGTTTTATCTGTTATTATAGTAAATAAGTTAGGCTGTCATAAAAAAATAGTCGGTGCGTTAATAATAATATTTATGTTGCATGATAGATAATAAGTACCTATTCAATAAGTTGGTGATGGTGTTTTAGAATAAATAGGGTCAAGTTATGTGTGTGATGGATGTGTGAAAACCGTGCTTAGTAGTTTATTAGGTTTATTTTATTCAGATGTCACTGAAATTAACTAGGTATTTACCTATTTTATTTACCTTGAGGAAATTAAGGTTTCCAGTTTTGTTATGCCGAAATGGCTGAGACATATAGTTGATGGTATCTTTGGTTGGACTAGAGGGCAAGCAAAGCAGTCCCTGTAGAGATCTTCAAGGAGATGTACTACCATCGGAAGTCTGCAACGATTGCTACCACAACCTACATTTAAATAGTAAAATCTATATTTTGGTGATGTCGGATAATTTAGACATTTATTTTTAAGACTATCTCATTTATTAACTGATTATTTGATTTATTTTATTCTGTTGTCATTGAAATGAACATAACTACCTACAGATGGTATTATTACAATACAGACTGTATTTGAGGAAATCAAGGTTTCCGATTCTATGAGCTGAAATGGCTTCGACATATTGTCGATATCTTTAGTTTGGCTAAGGGCAAGCAACGCAGTCCCTGTAGATCATCTTCAAGGAGATATGCTACCATCAAAGGCCATAAACGATTGATATCACAAACTACATTTAAATAGTAAAAATCTATATTTTGATGACTATGGAGTGAGGTGAACATATAATTGGTTATTTACATATAATTTCACGTGGATTTGTTGTGAACAAATTACAATTCGAATGGGTTCGATTCCCGTTCATAGAACTAGTGGGTTCGAATCCCGCTTGTGGATTTTATAAAATAAAATGAATATGTGATGTTGCGAAAATTTGTTGTGAACAGATTACAATTCGAATGGGTTCGATTCCTGTTCATGGAACTAGTGGGTTCGAGTCCCGCTTGTGGGATTTTATGAAATAAAGTGAATATGTGATGTTGTGACAATTTGTTGTGAACAAATTACAATTCGAATGGGTTCGATTCCCGCTCGTGGAACTCGTGGGTTCGAGTCCCGCTTGTGGATTTTAATGAAATAAAGTGAACATATGATTGTTTATATATAATTTTACGCAAATTTGTTGGAAAGAAATTACAATTTGCATAGGTTCGAATCCTGTCTTGGAACCAGTGGGTTCAAATCATGCTTGTAGAATTTCAGCTTTGTTTGTAAGACTAAGTAATAGGTATATTATCTACTTACTTAATAAACCCTTGTTCAGCGCCTGATATATTTGAGTGCCTTTTGTTTATGTTTAGTACAAATATACAATGTACAAGCATTAAAAAACCTATAAGCAACGGTTTAAATAAAAGGTTAAAATCACGAGTTAAATATCCACTCTTAGTATATGTCAGACATTGTTCAGTGATTAGTAATAAGAGATTGCTAGATTTAAGCATCAATACCGAAATTATATGGTTTTCTCGTTGCTTATGTTTGGTCAAATACTCGAGTATCTACATGCATTAAATATAAGCAATGGTTTAATAAAATATTAGAATACCGAGAGGGTGTGGGTGGTTTTGGGGAAGGCAGGAGACCACATAGCTTTATGATCATTTTGATCATTTACATAATACAAATAAGTTCGGTATTGTTTTGGTGAATGGTTCTAGTTAAGCAAAGGCTTGTGGTTGCTCGGAGTAAAGCTAGGACAACATGAACACTGATAGTAGGTATTACGGATTACAATTGCCTCAATATAGTAAGTAGGTAGCTACCTACCTATATACATATTAGTAGATTATGTTAAACAAGTGTTTAAGTATGATGTTTAAAAGCGACTCTCGTGAGTAACAAGAGTAGAGTTTAGTATTATCCTTATTTAATTCAAATAAGATTCTGGATTGATCATAGTCTGCAATGTTTAATAGGATAGTAGTCTTAATAATAAATATTAACTAAGGTCATTGAAGGTGGCAATGATGAGATAAACTACATGATAAGTTTAGGCCGTGAGAGCGCCTGAATAAAAACAAATAGCAATTTTATTTTGCGTAACATAAACTAATTGCCTTATAGAAGTTTGTAGGAACTAAAATAATTGTGTTTTACTTCACCTTTTGTATTATCACAACCATAACCTTTGCGTTAAATTTAAGATATTTTATCACAATTTACAAGGTTAAAAGAAGATTCCGAGTTTCATTTGAAGCTCTTTGTTATATTATTATCAAACAAGATAGACAAACGATTAAATTATTAAAAGTTAAGCTGTTATTACATAGTTTCATTTTGGGATGGGTGGCCATGATGTTGCTATGATTTTAGGTAGGTACTTATTTAATAAATTGTTAAATGTTCAGCTGTTATTAAATAGATTCGTACGGGATGGGTGACCGTTATGTTGTTATGATTTTAGGTACTTACATAATCTAGCTTGGAGCAGGTCTTTGCTTTCTTTGATTGTTTATAATGATAGTAATAGTATAAAGGTTAGTCGTGTCTTAATAAGGATCATGAATTCATTTACATTAAGAGACTGTACAGTTATGAATAGGTAGGATCTGTTAGGATTTGCCTTAAGTTCCTTAAAGTTCTTAGGTTATTGCGGACCTTCGTAGGTGCACTAGACGATCACTTGGCCAAAATGATCTTTTAGATGTGATTGAAACAAGTAGGTTATTCCCGGGTTTGTTATTTAATAATAATAATGGTTATATTAAATTAGGTATGTTAATTTATGGTAATCTAGGTAGCTAATTACGTTCATTATGTAAGTTACTTTTATATCGTATATTTGGTGCCGTTAGGTAGGAAGGTTAGGTACAAATAGGTTAAAACGTTTTATTTATTTATCATAATTAGTTAGTTCAGAGAAAAAAATAGGATTGAAGATCCTTTAGTTTAGGTTGGCTTTTAGATTTAATTTAGTTTACTTAAGGTTAGAATAGGATTCGTTACAGATTTTGGTGTCGTGACCAGGATCGGTTGTTACGTATTTAAGGTTGGTAGGGTTTATTACAACACATCTTATCATCTACACGATTTTAAATTTACAAAATGGCGCGCGCTTGCTTTTTCAAGTAATAAAGAGAATGCAGTAAATACTCATATGAAGACATTTGACATATCAAAATGATGACACAATATGTCACATTCATTAGTCACATATAATTTAAGTCTTGTTCATAATATCGATTTTAAATTTACAGAATGGCGCGCTTGTATAATTGCAAATTGTATAAACTATAGAAGGTGAGCGGAAAAATGTTACACATCAAAAACTTTACAAAAAAATATTTAAAAAAGTTTACCTCACCTATGTTTCGAGACATTATCCTATGTTTCACACACACACATTACTTTCAACTGTTTGCACCTAATAACACTTATCCCGTCACAAAACGTTGGCATATGATAAACTAAAGCGCGCAAATAATGTTTGTCAAATGATTCTTTACCAATAATCTTGGCGTTGACGCAGACCGTGCAATGAATAGAAAGGATAATTAGGAACAAGGAAATCCTTTTACTGTAACTGAGTCCCGCTCGCGTTTATTTTTTTAACACTTCCAGATATTAATGAAGTAGGTATTACTTTTTCTGATATTATTGTGTTTTGATATTAAAATATTTGTATAGGTAGTTTATTAATTAAAAAATATTTATTTATTTATTTATTATATTTTAATACACAACTATCTTTACAGACTAATTCAATGCGATAGTTGCTTTCCTTTAAGCTTACATTAATAACATATTATCATTAACATAATCTTCTAAATATATTACTAATTAAATTTTACACATTTATAAAATTATTCATGTATACGCACATTACAATTGCATTACCTAAATTAACATTATTAATCCATATAATAAATAGACTACGTATAAAAATAACTTTGCGAGTTCACTCAAATTACCCGAAAATATATCAATCCTATCATGAACTTTGTTCACTATGAGGATTGACCGTACAAAGGGCGGTTTCGCGAGGAGATTGGTCCTGGCCACCGGTACGGCCAGCAGCCGCGGCGGGCGGCGCCGCCTCCACACGTACCCGTCCGGCGCCCTCAGCCGCAGCCGGCCCAATACGCCCGGGTTGTGCTCCACTCCACGCAGCAGCTTCAACACATACGCGGCGGGCGCAAACTCCCGTTGCACTTGCAGCTCGTTGTATCCAACATGTAGGGTACAGTAGCGGGTACAATGGATACATGCCATACAGCTTGAAGTACAAGTGTCTCGTGAATTTGTTTTGGACGCGTTCTAACATTTAAGAGAGATTAGCTATTTATTACAATCAAGCAGCCATAGTCTCATAACTATCACATTTTATGTGGTCATATGTAACATTGTTTTTTTATTTTGATATTCATTTAATGAAACACTTCCTAGTTAATTTTCATATCACTTACCACAATGCCATCAGCTAAAATAAGGAAAAAACATTTTGTGGACTAAAACTAATTACGACAGACGCTAACAAAAAATACTTAATTGGTTGAGGACTGGAACCTGTTTAAATAAAACAACTTTTACGGATCTACTCGTGTTTATTATATTATTATATACTGATTTTTCAACATTTTGTAAGACCCGTAAAGTAGTGTTTGCGAAAACTTTAGAATACAATATGACTAGAACCTGAATTAGTTGCCTGACATAAAAATTAAATAATAAGTGACTGCCGTGTCTTACAGTTCATAGCTCTATGGTCTAAGTCCTGTTATCGACAGATAAGACAACGTAAACACAATCAGATTACCTTAAAGTGTGGGTGAACACTTCGATCGAGCGTCAGTTAGCCAGTTAGTTAGTCAGTTAGTTAGTTAAATATTGAATGGGTTTTTGAATTTCGTTTTAACTGTTTAGTTGCATATTCAGCTATGGATCACTGGATAAGGCGAGCGGATTTCTAGTTCATAGCGTTTTTTCTATCACCGTTGATTGTGACTGCCGTACTATAAACGCGCAATGTACACACGCCTGTATGATTGACTACCACCAACTGTCAAATACAAATACAAATACAATATTTTTTATTTACTTTTCTTTGTGATTTACTCCGACTTCGTAATTTTCCTACTTCATCATGCGATGCCTATTCTATACAATTTATGTCCATTTCATCATTCACCCCACATCATCATTTTCCCATTTTATCATGCGATGCCCATTCTATGGTGTAGGTACAATAGATCTTAAAACTAAACATCAGTTCACACAAGACCCCTGCAAAGGCACTGCAAATATTACATGCTTAATACTAGAATGATTATAATTTAAAACTACATTTTACATTTTATTTTTTTTTCTATGCATAAGAAAATGTATCTAAGTTGCAGGCAAATTGTATGATTTCGCCGTTTACATACGGCGTCGTCAGTTTAAAAACGCTCGCGGTTATGTAATATGCCGAAGGCAAATTGACGTAGACGAATAACAAGGTTTTTGAGGTTTCCGACACCTAAAGAATGCTAAGGTATCCATAGAATCTGGATCTCGGAGGATTTTTGTACCCAACTTTTTGTATTTATTTGAAAGTGCCATAATTATTCCTTAAACCTGTAGTTTTTTTTTGAGGTTATGTGTCTTAACAATTGAGGTTTTTGAGCACCACATACCACATTATTATGCCGCCGCTTCCCCCATCCGTGAAAAAAAAATTACTTAACCTAACCAACAGTAAGAATTTCTGTATTAAGGAATAATAATAAATAAATATAAATTAATAAAAATAAAACAACCTAACCGTAAATACTGTAACGCAAAATAACGTTCGTTAACGTCTTATTGAAATCTTTATTAGTACCTGATTGCTGAAATAAAGTCGGATTTGTCCACAATATGGTCACCCTAAAACTACAACCAAACAGCGAAATCAAAAGAACGTTCTCAATTAGCCTTCGGCATATTACATAACCGCGAGCGTTTCTTTTTTATACGTAGCTCGACAAATGACTCCACTCCACCTGATGTTAAGTGGAAATGGAGTCCAGATGCAAAGACAACCGGTGCAGCGTGAAAACAACGCAGCATCAGTCACCCTCACCCTGCCGGCCCACAAGGTGCCCCTTCACGCCTCGTTTGAAGGGCCCCATGTCATAGGAAGGAGGGAAAACGTGTACTGGAAGACTATTCCATCTTTTGGAAGTGCGACAAAGAAACGAGTCACCAAATTTCTTTGTGCGTGATGGAATGTTCGAGACGGTACAGGGGTGACTCCGGAGAGCAGCACGCGTACTCCTATGGAGGAAAGAAGAAGGTGGGATAAAGTCATAGAGTTCTTCAGAGCAATCGCCGTGGTATAAGCGGTAGAAGACGCTGAATGACGCTATATATATCTCTTCGCAATTGCAGGGGCTCGAGAGCATTAATGACCTCTGCATTGCCGATAATGCGTATAGCGCGCCGCTGCAATCTGTCCAAGGCATCGAGAAGGTACTTTGCGGAACCGTCCCAAAGGTGCGAGCAATACTCCACGCAAGATCGCACCTGTGTCTTGTACAAAATGCACAACCGATCCGGCGGCGGCGTGAAGAACGCACCCTGTTCAGGACACCGAGTTTACGTGACGCTGTTTTTATCACGGCTTCGATATAGTCCCTCTGGTTCAGATCGTAGCGAATCTCCATACCGAGCATGTTAATACTGCTTTTAAACTGACAACGCCATAGATAAACGGCGAAGTCATACAATTTGCCTGCGACATACATTATTAAGTTGAATTTTTAACCGACTTCAAAAAAGGAGGCAACCGCCTCCTTTTTTGATGTCGGTTCGACTGTATTTTTTTTATGTTTTTTATCTCATAACTTTCGACTGGATGAAACGATTTTGATGATTCTTTCTTTATTTGCAAGCTGGTGCTTCTCGTGTGGGCCCATTTTAATTTGGTCCAGTTCTGATGATGGAATCCTTAAGGAGTTGAGGGAAGTCCTCAAATATTATATTTACATACGCGCACAAGCAACACATAGACCCCTTGCACGGACACGGATCACGGATTCACGGATCACGGATCAGCTCGGAACAGTTCGAGCGCAGCTGTTGCGAGATTCCGTGTTCGTGAGAGGTTGTCTATGTGTGCGTTACCCGAGCGCGTTTGTGTGAAGCTTACCCTCTGCAGTCTCCTTGTGACGTGTCCGTTCTACAAGAATATTACTGATTAAGTACATACACATACATAACATTAATATCAGCTTTTTTAATAAATCGCGTTATGTACTCTGTTTGTAAATAATACGATGAATAGGTTGCTTAATAACTCTTTGTATGGCCGAATTATTGGATAATCTTTTGATAGGCATTATTACATAATTATGGCGTCACATTATAGTTATACATATCTGTAAGTAAAAGTTAAGCTATAAGTCTTTATAATTATGGTTATATTTGCAACAAAATTTTCTTCAAATATTTAGTGTATGTAACAATAGCAACAATAGTCATAAAAGTAAATTTTCAAACTCTAATTATTATTTGTTTCTTTTTCTTTTTATTTACTCTTTAGGTTTTTGTTTTATTTTAGTATTTATTGTTTATGTGTTCCCTATTGTAATTACAGGAATTAAATTAATTTTGTTTATTTATTTATTAAGGTAAGAACTTAAAGTTACAATACACAGTTAATCAATAAAAAATCTGTTTCTATTTCTACTTTTTGGTCGAGTCTATAGTGAATTCATAACTGTACTCTGTTATTAGCTTGGATGGCTATATTTTTAAGTACTTATTTATTTGTAGCTGATGAATATTTTTATTTAGAGAAACTCTATTCTCATACATTTTTCAAGTTAACATCGATGTTAAAAGACTTAAATGGATCGGGTTAACGACTGCTAATGCAGCCGGGACCGCTTCACGTGTCTTTCGATGCAAGGAGGTTCTCGAGATAATAAACATTTAGTCACTCATACGACTACTGGCCTTCACGAAAGTTGCTTAACGTCAGCAATCTCAAACCTTCGGATATGAATAGTACCTGTTATATAGGGTGTTCGACACTTTAAGGCCAGTGTTCGACAGAATTTCGTCGTCGCTAAAAAATAACATAGATTTTCATTGAAATATTACGGGATGGTAGCTAAGATGCTGGTGGTCGGTAATTAATTGTTGCTAGAGACTAAAATCAGTTGCTACCCTCTTAAGACAAAAACCAAATTATTTAAATAAAACAAAAAACCCGACTGCTAAAACAACTAAGTATATAAAAAACAATTATATACTCGTAAAACCGGACTAACATGAAAAATTACTGCAAAGAGAAAAAACTGAAAATAAAAAAACAAGCTCTACGATCCCAGAATTAAATAACGATTTCCACAAATTAACCTTCTTCCCTTTTTTACTCCTCTAAAGATTTTTCATTAAATTTCATAAAATTTCATAAAATTTTCATGTAGGTAATTACCTATTTTACTTCAAAACTGACGGACTTTCATACAAACTTTTACCCCCTATTTGACCCCCTTAGGGTATGATTTCCGTAAAATCCTTTCTTAGTGGCTAGTTACATCACTCAATTAACCTACCGGCCAAATTTCATCTAGTTAGCTCCAGCGTCAGTCAGGACAAGTCATTATATGTATACAGGTTGACTTGTTGATGGTTGATTTGTTGTTATAGCGGCAACAGAAATACATCATCTGTGAAAATTGCAACTTTCTAACTATCACGGTTCATGAGATACAGCCTGGTGTCGTCTGTCAGATGGACAGACAGACAAACGGACGGACAGCGGAGTCTTAGTAATAGGGTCCCGTTTTACCCTTTGGTTATGGAACCCTAAAAAAACATTTCATCAACATAAAAACATTTATTTCTTATTCCAAACTAAAAATCGCACGACATAACGCAAGTAGGCTGATAGTAGCCGTCGCTTCCTTCCGAATGGCGCTGAGACAGATGTATTTCTCTCAACTCCGTTTCACCAAAGTCATAATCCGCATATCGTTTCAGTATCTCGGACGCGTCGAAGGTCAGCCTCTTCTGTCGTCTAAAGTCGCTCGTATGACTCGTATCATCACCCGTCGCTGAACTACTTCTATACTTGGAGTTAATCAAGGTGACGTGCAATTTGACTTTGTCGCGACCGTGTTCTTTCTTCATGTAGCCTGTTGAAATTAGTTTGTTTAAAACGAACTGTCGACCATTGAATAGGGTTTCAATTCATGGAGGGAAAATCTCAATAGTTAACAAAACAAAATACAAAAAGAATATATTTTATAATTAAAAAGGTACATTTCCTTAATAGTTTTGTGGCGTGAATGCTCATCACTAAAGCTATCACAATTCATGAGTTCAATCGCATGAAAGTTTGCCGATCCTATACGTACTCTTTGGTAGTGCGTATTTTTTGGTGGCAAAACCCGGTAGTATTCACCCACATTATGACCATAACCTGTCGTCTACTGTGAATACAGACAAAAAGTTTTAATTGTTTAGGGCACTGATCAGTGCTCGCAGATTAGAGGTTAAATATAAAGTGGGTAAGTAGTAGAAATCTGCTTTGTAGAAATGTTCGACGAGAGCCAGCATCTGCAGCGGGCCGGCGGCCAATTCTAAAACGTACACTTTGGTAGTGCGTTCTTTTTGGTGGTAAAGCCCAAAAGTACTAACACTATTAAAAAAGTGGGTAGTTATCTGCTTTGTAAAAGTATTCGATGAGTGCGTCGGCTAATCTCTGCAGTGTTCCAGCGACCAATCTCATTCGTACTCTATGACAATGCCTGTGACAGTGACAACTTATTGGTGGCAAAACCCACATGCTAACACTATTAAAAATATGGGTACTAACCTACTTTGTAAAAATGTTCGACAAGTGCGTCGGCCAGCCTGCAGTGTTCCAGCGACCAATATCATTCGTACTCTATGATAATGCCTGTGACAGTGCGAACTTCTTGGTGGCAAAACCCACATGTTAACACTATTAAAGAAGTGGGTACTAACCAGCTTTGTAGAAGTGTTCGACAAGTGCGTCGGCAAGCCTCTGCAGCGTACTTGCACCGCGTCCCCCCACGCACGCGTACAAAACGTCAACGGCCGTCGGGTCGTCGTTCATATACGACAGGCCTTTCACGCTTATCGAAAGAGGGCCCTCTTGCAACAAGTGCCTATGAAAAGGTAAAGCTCTATTAAATAACCACTAACCAAATGGTTTAGAAAAGTTCACATCAAAGTTAATCAAAAATAAGTCAAAAACCACGGACCACGGACCCTGCAAAGGGTTAGAAACGTCAGGATAAACATTAATTAAAACTAATGTGTAAAATAAACGCAAGTAGATCCGTAAAAGTTGTTTCATTTCAATGTGTAGTGTTCGCGTAAACTTTAGAAAACAATATATTTATTAATTTTGCCAAAATTTTATTTTAATTATAAGTTTGACGGTAATAATAATTTTTTTTTTAATTGTTTTTATATAGGTATAATATGTGCGAAGCCTTTTTTCTTATACTTTGATACATTTTTCTGTGTAACAGAATGTTTCAGTGTTGGCCGGTGACAGAATGGTATCTGTGCTTATGTGATCCATAATATAGTCATTTGCAATATTTTCTTGTATGTCTAAATATGGGAATGGTCATGGTATGTAATGGGCATATAATACTAAGTCAAAAATTTACGCTTCACTTTAAAATTCACTTTTATATGTATTTTTACTGAATGGTGTTTATCTTACCGCACAATTTTTTCTTTGGCCTCAGTAAATAGTTTAGATGCAAGCATTCTTTCTTCATTGTCCATTAAACACATGACTCCTAATGTAAGATGTAATTTCCATGGCTTGATAAATATAGATTCATCTAATCCTCTGCTTGGGCATTCACGGAGTACATTTTCCTAAAATGAGTGTTGCGATGAGGTAAAGAGATAGATAGAGTTTACTTAACCATACATGAGTTAAGTTATCTTATTGAAATTAATTTAACAAAATATTACCTTGAAGATTTCAAAATTCTTCATTATTTTTGGGTCATTCAAAGGTATAGATATGAAGTGAGTAGCTCTTTGTTTCATTCTAGAGGACATGACAATAATGTTTATCCTTCTTCTGGCGGCTTTTACATTCTGAAAAGTATTTTACTGTTGACAATTTCATCACTACTGTAAATCACTACTGTAATGGTATGAATTTTATAGGTAATAAAAATTTGCTATCAATACCTTTGTTTATGTATTAACAATTTAAAAAAAAAAGTTCCAAAACAATATCACAATATACACAGATTTTCAGTTGTACAGGCAGGGTAAAAACATTAGTGTTTAAGTGCATTAAAATAACGAAATACAGCCATTAGAGCAGAATGGTTTAAAATAAAAATGTTCCTACATAACAGACTTAATAGACATATAGGATAAAAATGTATGTATGTCAGATATCTAAAATGTAAGGAGATTGATTTGATTGAATATGCTGATTGTGTTGGGCTTGAACTGTGTCTAAAAGCTCAAAATGAGTGTGTGTGTGTGTATAAATAACAGTTTGCCAATATATTACAGATGCGCTGGCTCCAAAAATCATTATATCTCCTGGCTGGCCTTGTTTAGGTATTTTTATATCTGTTCTAGTGTCTCTTTCAATTCTCATTTTAGTAGCACCTTTTTTACCAATTATAGAACCAATATAATGCCTGAAAACAAAAATGAATTAATATTATTACACTCTTCTTATTTACAAAGTAGTTTTTTCTGTCATTTGGCAGCTTATTACATGGATCCAGAAAAAAATGTTGGATGCAAAACAAATCTACATACTTATATGCCTAATAGCTCTAATATTACTTTTTTAAAGCATAACACATTTTTGTTTGCTGACAAGAAATAAATATAAAATACAAAATGTTCTTTTAGAAACATACAATTTCAGATAAAATCAATGTTTTTCAAAAACTATCATTACTGTACATCTAATTGAAAAGCATGATGATGTTATGAATTACTTATATAAAATTAAATATGATAAATTTCATTCAGTTCATAAACCACAAATCAAGAGTTAACAAAGTGACTTACTGAGATATATGTAGAATAGTGCTATATCTAGAGTCATCTATAGTCACTATTTCAATATCTTCATCTTCATCATCAACGCCATCTTCATAGTTCACTTCTGTAAAAACCGTTTATAATACCTATTATGAAATTGCATTTATTAGTTTGGGCTCTCCACACGTATTAAGGTAAATATACATTTTGTTTATAACAAAAAAACATAAGTTCTAATGAAAAAAAGCTTAGCTAGCGACTAAATATTATTATTCAGAATTGTGTTCAAAATCAAAAATTATTAACTCGGGCTACTAGGGCTAGTCATTTACCTAATTCAACAAGTTGGTACTATTAATTTATAACTACAGCATGATAGTTTAGACTTACAAATATGGGCGGTCTGTTAAGCCAGGTACTCATTAGCGAGCCGTAACCGTTGCATAATAATATGCTGTTAACAAAAAACATAGTATGTACGTGGTTCGCAAACCCGCTGCGAGCGGTACGCGTGCGGCTAGCAGCGAGCCGACGATTACAAGGTTAATAAATTAATTACTTACTCATTTCTGTAACCGCAACGCTGCACGTAACTCAAATTTAAAATCATTTATTCAGTTTAGGCTACAAATAGCTCTTGTGAATGTCACTATGCCATCGATTCGTAAATCTACTCTGGGCGGGAGATCTTGTACTGAGAAGAACCGGCAAGAAACTCAGCAAGTGTCCAGCTCTTTTTCCCTTACTGCGTCAAAAATATTGGAAAATGCCCTATCATAGCAGGACACTTTCCATCACAAATAAACACAAAAAAAATATAGAAGACAAGTAAAAAACAAAAAAAATCTAAGTAAACAAATTTATTTTGAACTATAACCGTTGCTGTTACCAAAAACATATTGTGTAACAAACAACAACAAACAAACAAACTAGAAAAGCTAAAAGAAGCTTTCGGCATATTGAAAAATAAGGCAAATAAACCAAAACAGGATATGAAACTAGTCTTTCTTCGGTTTAATACAAGAAAAAATCAAAAACTACACAAGGAACACAAGAAATGCAGTACAACACGAAATATTTCAGATAATTATGCACGCTGATCAAGGCTATTATAATTATATACAACATTATAGTAGTCTGTTATTATTCTACTACACAAAACCAACAAGCTCCACGCCATTTAACTACTTCCATCGCTAAAAATCAAGAAACTCCTTACTTAAACATAGCAGGCCCTTTAACTTCTTTTTCTGCACAAAACCCGCAATCTCTTATCCCACCGTACTCCCCACACAGTAACAGTAGCCAGTATTCGTCAGATATGAATTTCGATGACTATGTATAATTAATTTCATTCAATATAGGGGTTATTCCTGTTCGTCCCACCAGACTTTGTCCCACCAGTAGGACGAACAGGAATTCTATAAATTAATTAATTTTATTCCCGTTCGTCCCACCATCACGCCCTCCTATTTGTATCGCTTACAAACCCTCCAGAACCGTTTCATGCGTGGTGCCACGGGTTGCCCGTGGTACTATCGCAACGTAGATCTCCACCGCGATCGGCGAGTTGGCTGCACACGAAAGCGCAGTACAACATTTTAATTGTTTTTATATCAGAAAATACGGCCGACATCCGTATAACAAACCCTAAAGCCTTACTAGCTTTAGCTACAATATGATCGATATGAATGTCGAATAGAAGCTGAGTCAAATACTACCCCTAGATCTTTCATAAAGTCTACTCTAGAAATTATTTGATTGTCTAATGAGTAATCGTGGGTTACGAGTTGTGGCTTTCTAGGAAAAGTACAGACAAGTGCAGCAGTTTTAAGCAATCAGATTCCGTTTCAATAGGACAAAGTATTTTCATATCATCAGCATACAGTAGTATTTTGCAGAACAAGAAACAAGAGTCTATGTCATTTACAAATATTGTAAACAATAACGGGCCCAAGAGCGAGCCTTGTGGCACGCCAGAGGGTATAAATAAGGTTGATGACGTGTAACCGTTCAACACCACTGTTTGACAGCGATTACTGACGTACGAACTGAACCATCTAAAGAGGCTGTCATGTATACTGATCAGTTTAAGTTTATGCAGCAGTATGTTGTGGTCAATTCTATCGAAACATTCACTGTAATCGGTATACACGACATCCACTTGTGTCTGTAAAGCCATATGCTCAGTAATAAAATTATGACACAGAAGCAAGTTAGTCGTTTTGGATCTTCCATTGAGAAACCCATGCTGAGATTCAGTTAAAGTCTGTTTTATACTACTGAATACTTGCTGATACTCAATTTTTTCAGTATTTTTGCAAACTAACACAATTTAGAGATTGGTCTATAATTTTGAATAAGATTTTTAGGACCTTTCTTATGAACAGGTGTTACTAGAGTAGATTTCCAGATAGCCGGTACATATCCAGACTCCAGTGACAGTATAAAAAGGTATGCCAAAGGGGATACAAGGCTGCTTGCACAGTTAATTATAAATAAAGGAGGTATGCTGTCAGGGCCAGCGGTTTCTTGGTGTCAATTTGTTATAGTACCTTAAGTAGATTGTCTTCTTTTATTTCTATTGAGCTGAGATAGGATACGGAGTCACAATGTTTAGATCGCGAACCTGCCTGAGTGCATGGAGACTGAAACATGGAATGGAAATAATCAGCGAATAAGTTACAAATATTATGTCCAGAGCTAGAAGAGTGGTTGCCATGAACCATAGTCGACGGAAGTGAATTATGTGATCTCTTGCTATGTATATATGTCCAAAATGTCTTGGGGTTGATTTTAATGTCTTCTTCTACTTTGAGAATATAATTTTTATAACAGTCGGCTTCTAAACTTTTTACACGGTTTATGAATGTTATAAAAGACAGGTAGTCTGAATAATTCTTATATTTTATATATTTTTTGTGATATTTATGTTTTTCTTTAATAATTTTGAATAAAGGAATGTTATACCAAGTAGGATATTTAGATCCCGTTGTCAATTTTTTGACAGGAATATGTTCGTCACGAAGCGAGTACAATAGAGTGTCAAAGTTCGATGTACCATCTATAGTAAGCGTGGAGAAGAAATTATGCCAATCTATTTCATCAAGCCATAATAATAATAATAATAAGCCGAGAAGGACAAGCTCAGTAAGTACCTTGACTTAGCTCACGAGGTGACCGCCATGTGGGATGTTGATTCAACCATTATTGTCCCGATAGTCGTTTCAGCGAACGGTCTGATAGCGAAGAGCCTCGACCAACATCTTAAGAGGCTCTCGCTTGATGGTTGGATCAAGGGTCAGATTCAGAAGGCAGTACTCCTTGACACGGCACGTATTGTCAGGAGGTTCCTCACTCTGCAGCCCTGATCACCGGTAGCTTGGGCCCTGCCCCGCTGCTGGTGGTACTCTAGAATTAGTTTTTTATAATGTTTTATTGTTTTTTTATTAAAATATTGTAAAAATCTAGTTTTAAGAAAGAAAATAAATAAAGAGTATAATAATAACAATACATATAGACTCGTAATCACTTTTTTTATATACAGACATGTAGTTTTAGTAGCAGGTGCAAGAATAGGCTCATTATGGATTGGTGCCACAACACAAATTACCGGATGGTGAGGATCGGGCGAAACCAATGGGACAGCATTGTCGGAGATACTGAGAAGAACATTACTAAAGATTAAATCTAATAATCTGTCCGACGAGTTGTATGTGGTTATATTGTAAAAGATTACATATGTTTATATTGTCAAAGAAAACTGTCTGATCTGTCTGTGTACCCATAATATTGCAAGGTGTGCTATCGGTGCCTTGTGAGCAAATATTGCCTTGTTTACAATATACGTAAATCTTCCTCTACCGCAGCACATAAAATGCACATATGTTGCGCCTACATGTGTTTGTACGCAGGGTTTGGGAAACTCAATGTCGGCGCAGCTAGTTAATTTTTCTAACAATTGTGTAGATATTGCTTTGAATAATGCTGATGATGGGTTTATTATAATTGGTGACTTCAATATGCCTAATGTGACCTGGAAAATGGAATGGAATGGTGACCCAAAGGTCTTCAGCCGACGAACACCACCCATATTTTACATCCGCCGCTAATTCGCGCTTTATAGCCATCAACATCCTACCACCAACACAAAGACTGGCCGGTATTATTATAATTTCTATCGCGCCGCCAAACCAAATAACGGTCGTCAAAAAGTTCACTATCGAACACGCTATCTGTCAGCCAAGTTTCGATTAAAGCTATGATGTCGTATGAATTAACTAGAGAATGTACTCGCTTTCGTGCGCAAGCCCCTCACGTTTTGATACAATATACCTAGTTAAGGACGCCATCGGTTACCGGTAAAACATAGATATATTATAAAAGTGCGAAGAGTAATGCCAGCATGCAAAGTGAGCAATAATAAAAAGTTAGGGTTGTTAGGTAGGCGCACTATTTTTGAATACGATGCACACATACGAAGGAGACCAAAAAATAAATATGCAATCCGAACTCGCACATGACCGGGTTTTTTTACTTTAAGTATAGCAACAACGAACACGTAACAGTATAAATATATGAGTACCCCACGATCAGAGCAAATTAGAAATAACAAACTAATATCGGAACTACAAACAACCCACTCGCGACTTAATGAATTAAAAATAGATTTACTAAAATACACGCTGAACTTTAAGAGTGAATAAGCAAAATAGGATTGCAACGGTCTATCCATAGTGTCGACTAGCGTTATCGGGTGAGGGCGGACGGCGACTAAGCCGCAGCCGCGTGTCGCAGTACGTTTGTGCGTGTGTGTGAAATCGTTCACTCGAACAATAGCCCGGGCCAGCGTGCATGCGCCTCTCAAACTATTGTCGATCAGACATTTAGTAATTAGATCACCTGCGTATAGGAATGTTGACAAGGAAACAATGCGAAACTAAAACAAAGTAGAAGGTAAGTGGTGAGAGCTCGCAAAGTACAAAAAATAAATAGATTCCAAGAGCAAAACATATAGATTTAAAGTTTCATCACGTCCAATTCTGACCTTATAAGTTTTATAGGAGACGTGGTAGTTTTCTTTAAAAATTTCTTGCAACCCACACAAAGGAGTATCCATGGTCTTTAGCTTCTTTCTTGGTCTTGTTTAAAAGAATTTCGTTCTCCAAAGTAAGATCATTGACAAATATCTTGTTATTTGAGCTGTATCCCCGATCGGAAGCCGAGACGTTTTTACGTGCCTTAGCGCAGGCGATGAAATTTTCCTTCAAGTAACGATTGCCGAAGCCAACAATAATATTCTTGTTTTTAGGGTAATTTTGCGTTGGCACTAGAACTATATAATTTATATCGCTCTTAGCAATACTGCAGCCTATGTTAGCTCCAAGATTCACAACAACTTCAAGCAAATTCTCCGAATCTTTATCAGGGAATTCCCTTCAGTTCAGTGTTATTTAAGGGATCCCTTTGATCCCTTAGACTTGATTGAATTCCTCCAACTGCGAAATGCGCCGAAAGAGTGCGACAGTATCTTCATGGTTGTTTTCTATGGCTACAACTCTTCCCTCCAGGTCATTCAACTTATCGTTACACACCTTTGATGACTCATTAGCAAATTCCACAGAGTTCTTTAGCAACTGCAGATCGTCTTTAATAGTTTTTATGTCTTGTGTCAAACACGAAAGTGCTGCAATTTGCTTAGAAAGCTTTTTTAATTTGGACATAATTGTCTTACTTTCAAGGCTCTGTACTACTGGCGATGAAGAATCTAACGAAGATGGTTTTAGGGTACCGCCACACTTACAGCCCGGACACTTCCAAATGTTATTCCTTTGGCTAATTGGTAATCCCTGCGCAACTAAAATCAAAGCAGCACATGCAGAGAGTACACTGCTACTACTTCTCCCGCTTCGCTTAAGCAAGCTGCACACTTCATCGTAATAAGTGAATTACAAAGATTGAGAAGCACCAACCAGATCGCTCACAGTGGCAATGCGACAACACAGCGACCGACCTGCATGCATGTACCCTTTCTGTGTGTGTGCCGAGCAGTGCGTGGTAGGCGATAAGTTAATTTGGCGGCTCGCTTCCAGCGTCTTATCCGCTGATAAGGCCCCGGTGCCCACCTCAAAGGTAAGTGGATCGAATCTGGCGACTTGTGGTCACAAGCAACCAGTTAATTTTTCTCACGGCTGGGGACTTCGAAGACGGCAAGGCGAAGACTCGGTGGTAGGCAGGGCGAAGACTCGGTGGTAGGCAGGGCGAAGCCCGGGATCCGGTCACAGTTGTGTGTTGTAAACAGTTACAACTGTTTTAAACAGTTATCACACAAATTCGAAAACAACAAAACCACTTTCTACAGTAGTCTCCAAGCTTACATTAGATATTCGAAATCAGTTGCACTCATTCTCGTGACATTTTTGTAATGACCACTAATTTCTTGATTTTTTAAGATGCAAAGTAGATCACTTCTTTCCCGATACATTTTATGAATCCACCATCTTCCGTTTTTGATCCGAGTAATGCCTTTATGATCATCGAGTAAAGCATATTTATGTATGTATGCTGGACAAGCGAGACACTTCGTCCGACATCGTGGAGTTAAAAACCAAAACTGCGGACAGATCTGGCTCAGTGATGTGGCCTCAGTGATGTGGCCTTCTTGTACACACTAGAACGTTGTTACTGTATGTTTGGTTACAGTTACAGCTCGCAAAATGAGTACGCTCTGAAAGCGTTTCGGGCGACGTCACAAGCCTAAACTGTAACATGCGTACACACTAGAACCTCGTTCCTGTATCACGCAAGTTACGGTTACGGCTCACTAATGAGTACCCGCCTTTGGGTGTCTCATACTATAATTTAAGTGCCTTAGCAAACTACAAGTTATGTCGCAATGCAAAGTAGAATAAAAAATCATGCTTGCTGGCTATTTCTGCATTACCTATCTTCTTAATACTATTTAAATAATAAATAGGTAAAATTTTACTTCAGAAACAACAATAACAAACCGTTTTCGTATAAATCATGTTCCTGGAAACTAGTAATCTCAGTGTTCGAACCATTTATTCTATAACATCTACCTTCGATCCACATTAAATCTGGTTTAAGTATATCGTTCATTTTCCTAAAAAGTAAAAAACAAAACCAATAAATAAATTCTACCGATCGATAAAAACCACGAAGCTGACAGCTGTCTGCTGTCTTTTTTTTCTTTCTTTCTTTTAGTTGATGGCTTCGTGCGATTAGCATATTTAGCCAGTGTCAAAGTAATTTTTCTTACAAGTATACATAAATATACAATATTTCCTTCCAGTCAGTATTATGATGAATGATAATAAAAATGAGAAGTGAGAAATGATATACCCCCCAACCACTCGAGTGGTTTCGTAAGAGGAATTCGTAAAGCCCCACATCTTTACTGAGATAGTAAAGATGTGGGGCTTTACGAATTCCTCGGCGGACTTCTTGAGAGAATTTGAAAAGTAAAGTTGCACTGTTTTGTTTCGCAGGCATGACTCTTCACTTTCCCGCCAAGAACAAAACTTCCATTTTAAGAATAGCAAAGGGTTATCTAGCCTATACATACGGCCATATGTTCAGTATTTTTTGAGTAGCTACAATGAAACATAGGATGTTATTGTTATTCTAAAACTCTAAATAATTATAGTTTTAGAATAACACATAATATATAGGCTTATTCTAATGATTGAAATTCGTGTTAGTTTGTTTTTATGTTCTAACAACTACAGCTAACTCAAAATCGAGCAAAGTATCGACGACAGACGTGAGTTTTGTACAATGCCTAGTGCGAGTTTTATTTACGAAACTGAGAATCTGTTTTGTATGGCATTGGTGTAGCGGCTCCTGGCGACAAATGAGGGAGTTGCAATTTTGCCGAATAGCAAAAAATACGAGGTGCTTACAGAATAGTGAATAATACTCGCACTTGAAATAGTTTATGGATGGGTGGGACCGACCGGAAAGTTCCTGGCATGAATTCTTTTGTTATATTTTGAACAACACGCTGCATTTAAATATAGTGTAAGGTTGAAATCTTCCCCTTTATTTTAACTAGAGTTATTAATTTATTTACTTATTTAATCTTTATTGCTCTATACAATAAAATAAAGTACAAAAGGCAGACTTAATGCCAAGTGGTATTCTCTACCAGTCAACGTAAGGGCTAGGCAGAAAAATTAGTAAGCGGTGCGACAAAGAACGTAAATGAAATATATACTACATAAAAAGAACTGAAATATACATAAGTATTAAGTTTATTAAATTAAGTGATAATAATATTATTATATTATTATGCTCGTATATTTACATACCATAAAAAAACTTAAATAAAAATAGACTAGGTACATGAACATACTTAAACATAACAGAAGAAAAGATGATGGGAATCTCTTAAGTGAGTGTTGATTCCTGTAGAAACAGTTTATACACCATTGTTTTAAAGATCATTTTACTTGGAGCTTGTCTGATTTTTTCGGGGAGAGCGTTCCATAATTGAATGGCCTGAACCGTGAAAGAATTTGCAACGAATCCTGAATGATGCAAAGGAGTGGTGAGAAGGTGATTATTTGATGAGCGAAGTTGGCGGGCATGAGTTGAGCTAAGGAAACTGAAACTACATTTTAAGTGAGAAGGAGCAATTAAGATCGTTTAGAATAGAAAATAGAGTAGTTTGATTTCTGGACTTACGACGTTGTGGGATGGTCAGCCATTTAAGCTGAAGACGATAGGAAGATATATGGTCGTATTTGCGTAAACCAAAAATAAAGCGTATTGAGTTATTGAGAAGACGATCCAATTTATTAAGAAGGTCCTTATTGAAATCGGGATAGCAAACATCAGCATAATCAATAATTGGGAGAATAAGGGCTTGTATGAGCGAAACTTTGGTTTTCTGAGGAAGTTCTTAAGCCTGTAGAGAGAACGTAGCGCAGCGGTGACTTTCTGGCTTACTTGGTGACTTGAGAAGACCAACTGAGTGTGCTGTGAGTGATGAGAGTGATGTGATGAGTGAGTGACATTATAAGAGATATAGAGAGTTCCTATGCACATGCTATGGGATTGGGATTAATTATGAATTACTGCTTCAAAGACCTTTGAGAGGAAGGGTAAAATGGAGATAGGTCTAAAATTGTTTTAAGTACTGGGATTGGAGGTTTTTGGTAGAGATAAAACATAGGCTTTACGCCAGATGTTAGGAAATGTCCCAGTACTCAGGGAGAAATTAACAAGGTGTACAAGAGCAGGAATAATCTCATCAAGTATGCTAGTAATCATTGCTCGGTGGATATCATCGAAGCCAACAGCTCCAGCTTCAAAATAGTGTGTTGGGCTTTCCACAAACACCATGTCCAGGTTTTAGGGCAAAATGTCCGGCTTAATACAGCGCTGAGTCCGGCTTTTTTATTTTAGGACCTGGCAATCCTACTCGCGCCACGCTCTGTTAGATAAACTAGTTCAGCGTTTTGGAAGCGTTGGAGAACAGATTATTTGCACACGCTACAGTCTACAGTCACGGCAAAAATGGAACATTCCTACCAACCCAATTACTGTCGGTAAAGTCGTGTTTGTTTTCACTGAAAACTCTCCTCCGCTGTATTGGCCGCTTGGAATCGTACAGGTTTTCCCTGAATCTAATGTGGTCATTTGGATAGTACGTATAAAAACGCAACTGGATCGTATTTACGTCCAGTTGTTATTCGTCTTTTTGCCCTTTGCCTAATCAACATTAACTTTCCCATTATAGATAGATTTAGCATAGGTTGGTTAGGTTTAGTTAGATAGTTCGAGTAGAATATAGCTTAGTTTTTTTTAAGGTAACCATTCAAGCCGGGGGAAGTGGTTGCGTCAGTTGGTGACTTTAATGCCGCGCGATAGATTTAGCATAGGTTGGTTAGGTTTAGTTATATAGTTCGAGTAGAATATAGCTTTTATTTAAGGTAACCCTTCAAGCCGGGGGGAAATGGTTGCGCCAGTTGGTGACTTTAAATTTGCCGCGCAAAAACAGTTACATGCATTTTTTGCTATTGTAATATTTTCATATTTCATAAAAGGTAATTTGATTGGCGTTGCTGTACTAGCTTTTTTTACCCACCTCCCTCCATACATACCTTTCTCGTGCACAAGAGCGAGACCGCAATATAGAACGCTACATGCCAACGAGCTCGCTGCAACTGCAACCGCGAATGCACCGCAATGACAGAGTTTTGAAAAGATTGCCGTACGCGCTTAGAG
Organism: Eudonia truncicolella; assembly: GCA_949315975.1. Taxonomy (NCBI): domain Eukaryota; kingdom Metazoa; phylum Arthropoda; class Insecta; order Lepidoptera; family Crambidae; genus Eudonia; species Eudonia truncicolella. The sequence goes on along the minus strand of OX438828.1, from coordinate 7,867,625 downwards.
GGGATCTCCATTTTGGTCATCTGATAGCTATTAGCTATTACCGCGTTACGAGTGTTAAAACTGTGAGAGACCACGCGCTGGTGGTCTAGGTCCGTGTTCCAGCCAAGTTCATCCACCGGCCACCAACCTGGGTGCCGGTTCAGATTGCTTGCTCGCCTGCCGGACCCGTGGTGCCTACTGCCGTGCCGCTTGCTGACCAAGGTATTCCCTCCTTTTTTCCATCGAACTATTTACCTATTGTCCATGTCGCCATCCCTCGCAGTCCGAAACATCGCCTACCTAATATTTTAACGCCAATAAAAAAAGTACAGTCCACTATAAATCACCCATTTTGGGTAAAAACCTGGGTAGAATCCCATCTCCAACATCATCATAAAGAGCCCGTGATAGTCCACTGAAAGACATCTCCCAATATTTAGTGCCTAAGTCAATTTTTATAAATTAAACATACAAAAGTTATATAAAAATAGTTATTTCGTGGTATTGCCATACTAAGGTGGCCGACGGACGAACAAGTTTTTTATATACAACACAAATTGTTCAGACAGATACATAGTACGATAACCTTATCTTCTGTGTGCCCTGCAGCTAAGTGGGTCGCCTTTCGTGAACAATGTTATTATTTTAGTAGCGTAGCAATTAAAATAAATCTGTTTTCATAAATTTTTTATAGTTTTTGTACATACATAGTTAGTTATTTTGTAATAATGAGTAAAGTAATCCTCACAAGGTCTAGCAGTACATATTATAGTACAAACTATCAATACACATTTGTTCAAAACAAAGATAATGGTGAGTAACTTCCTACTTACATTAAGTTTATTACCTGTTAATTAATTAATATTATTTTATTGTACTTGGTTACATATATGGTTTAAGTGGCTAAAACCAGTTATTGACGAAGAATAAAGGCAACGGCGTTGAGTAATCAACTTCTTGTGCCTACTGTTAACTAAACAATTGTAGATACATTCCATTTATCCAAATATTTATCTTGATATTTGACAATCACTGCTATCTCTTTTAATGGTATCAAGGACTTGGGAAGTTGGCTAAATTGTTTACTTTTTGTGAACGTTTGTATGTACGGGGCTGGGTGACTAGTGCGAGTTTTACTCAACATTCGATCACGTATACAAAAACGAGAATTTGTTTGGCAGCGCCTTCTGGTAACAAATGAGGAGAGCTACAATTTTGCTAAAAAAATCTCGTTTTCGATAACGTGATCGAATCATCACTTTTCAAATTGTCTGTAGACATCCGCGTGTGATTTTAGTAAACTTCCACATTTTATTGAAACTCAAAGGAATTGGAAAGGAAATATGATCTTTTATTAATTATCCATCATATATCAATCAACATCATACATCATACATTAATCACTCATAAGTTCACAACTCATCCCTAACCATTAACATTTATATTATTATATAGAAATAATGCTAACGTAAGTTAGACAAAGATGATGGTTTTTAAAGGTGCTCCCTCACCGAGAGCATTCGCGTGTAATGAAACGTTCAGATTCGAGCATTACATCAGTGAGGGACGAAAACCGCGCAACTTGTAATGATACAAAACGAATGCTCGTCGGTCAGGGAGCTAGTATTGTAATGTAATGCTCAAAGTCGAATCTATGTTACATGTCAGGGAGGTAATATTGTTATGTAATGCTCAAAGTCGAATCTAACACAACAGGCGAATGCTCGTCAGTCAGGGAGGTAGTTGTATTGCTCAAAGTCGAATCTATAATGTTACATTACACGCGAATGATCGTCAGTCAGGGAGGTAGTGTTGTAATGTAATGCTCAAAGTCGAATCTAAATGTTTCATTACAGCCGAATGCTCGTCAGTCAGAGAGGTAGTATTGTAATGTAATGCTCAAAGTTGAATCTAAATGTTACAATACAGGCGAATGCTCGTCAGTTAGGGAGGTAGTATTGTAATGTAATGCTCAAAGTCGAATCTAAATGTTACATTACACGTGAATGCTCCCGGTGAGGGAGCAGCTTAAAAGAGTTGATTCAATTTAGGCTGATTGAAGTTAATTAATGACTATGTGGCGGCGTCACCTACCGCATACGCCGCACATATTCGGCACGAAGCAAACACCTTCTCAACCATGTCAATAGATGGCGCCACAAACGCATACCAACGACGTCGCCATACTACGACGATAAAATAGTATGGGAAGCCTGCATCGCGATAGCGAAGTTTCACCATTTTCCTTCGCTATATATAGCACCTCTAACTAACATTCATTGGACCTCGGTCCCCGAGCTATACCACCCAGCTCGGAGGAAGATCTTCCCTTTGTCCTTCCTCAATATGGCGCACCTCCTACTACAGGCCTCTACAACTACACGGTCTGAATGTAATGTACGGATTGGAAGTGAAAAGGTTTTGAACAAGTGAATTTGTGTACTTAGGATCTATGTTTACGAGAGATGGAAAGTGTGACAGTGACATTGAAAATAGGGTGAATGCACACAAGCCCAGGGGCGAATGCCGGGAACAGAGTAAATGGAGCCTTCATGGCTGGTTGTAGAGGAGTGTTGATCCCGACACTGGTGTATGGAACGAAGTGAAAGTTGGGTATGAAAAAAGAAATATGAAAGCAAAATAAATGCAGTAGAAATGCGAGCGCTAAGAAGCATGATTGGTGTGTGAAATTGAGTGACATGATAAGAAATGATGAAGGCGGACGTAGTGACAAAAAATTAGTAAGGGATGCTCCGATGGTTTGGACTTTGGTCATGTAAAAAGAATGAGTGGAAAGATATATCAAAAAGGTCTATGAAGCGAACGTGAATGGGTATAATGAGACGGGCGGGGGGACGACCAACAAAGCAATGTTTCTTGCTGAACCAAACGAGGACTTTTTAAAGCAAGGCCGTCAAGAGTACCTTTAACAGATGGACATGATAAAAGAAATTAATGAGATTAGATAAAGCGATAGAAGTGTGTAAGAATCTTTAAAAGTGGCAAGAAATGGTGTCTGCCTACCGATGCGGAAGATAGGCGTCAAAGTTTGTATGTATGTATTTATTTTGAAAAAACTAAGGACATGGCAGCATAAGTTGCATCTCTTTACCATTCCTATATTAAAGGAAAGAATAAATAAGAAACTAAAGAAAAAAAACAGTCAACAAAAACAAATCTTTGGATTTTGGGTTGGGTTCACTCATTGAGATTAGAGATAAATGTTGTGTTCCTAGCAGCAGCACCTAGGAGAAATAAAATAAATTTGGTTGGGTCTTTGATTGGATTGATAGATGGTATTGGAAAGCTATCGTTATGTACCTACCATACCTATGTACAAAACATTATCTATGAATAATAAATAAACTGTTAAAAAGATGACTACACGTGAAGTGATTCATCTTCCTTGATCAGCATTGATTTATTATTACAATAGGTACATAAGTAAAAAGATAGCTTCCCAAATTAGGAACGAGAAGCATGTAAGTAAGCAATCAACAAGCAAGCAACCTGTACTGTATTGTATAAAAGTAGTTAAGTTTAATTCAAGGCAACTAGAATCGGATCACATAATAAACATCATTACGTTAGTTTTTGATAGCTACTTGATACTTCCCGAATTACCCTTATTGTGTTACACTCGAAAATGTGCAATATAAAAACAATTATTTACCTAAAGAAAGATTTAGTTGACAAGAAAGAAAACTGCATTTTATCAGGTCATTATTAGCATTGATTTTTATTTCTAGGAGTACAACAAAGACATTAAATCTCTTAGGGTACATTAACCACTCTAAAACCTACTAATATGTATCTAAACGGTCTATTATCTTACTTATTAAATTAATCTTATTAAATCTATTACCCTACCCATTTCCTATGGTTTACTTAGAAACATTTTAACATAGAAACTTAACATACCTAAATTGCTATTACTTTTCATTCCAGATGGAGGGAAAATGCATGGATCTCGGAGAGTAATAACGTTTTGTCTGTTGACCACAGTCTTACCAACAATACTCATTGTTTTGCCTTTATATTTAAGAAACATTAAATACGCCGATGTGCTGTATAGAATATCAGATTCAGATGTAATACAAATTCATAAAGGGCAATCATCAATATTTTGTCAAAAGCATTTTTTGAAAATGAATTCCAGTTTTAATGCATTCCAAATGAAAGGACGACCAGAACTGTCTAATACAAGAAAACATATAAGGCTTAGAAAATCAATGACATTACCAGACGACACCCTAGAATATTGGGGTTTCTATTTATTTAAAGGTGCCACTGTAGAATTAAAGGCTTGTTCTCGATATGAGGGTTCTAAAATATTAGTGGTTATGGGTGACAAAATTCTTGACACGTGTGGAATACTCAATGGAAACAACTATAAGAAAACACCAACTTTAATCGAAAACCAGCATGTACTAGTAACATTGGAAAATCCACTGGAAAAGAAAAGCAATGAGTCTGTTACTAATGTTAGAGAACCAAATGACTATGACAAAAAGCTTAGCAGTTTTTATAATGATATATTTGAGAATGAAAATGTAAATAGCACGAAGGAGCAAGTAGATAAAACTCGAAATAAGGGCAGCAAAGATATTAAACAAAATCAAATATTGTATCAAAATAAAAATCGGAAGAAAAGGGATATTAAAAGAACTGCCATTCATAATCCTAATACTGTGTTGGATGCTGGAGTGAACCATGGAGGAAATGCATATAACAATACTGCAAATGTACCTCTGGATAGTGCAGTCTCTAGTTTTGAAAACAGTTTGCATGAATGCTATCAGGACAATATGCTAATGAGTAACTATTTTCCATACTCTATTCAATGTAATAGCACTCAATATTTAGAAAAAACCACTACCTTAAAAGTTACTCATGATGTCTTACAAGATGGATATTACTACTATATATTTTATAGTGATAATGACATTGTAATGAATGATATTCATGCAATATTTGACATTTATAAGCCAACATTCCAGTATGTAAATATGTCTGAATCTAAAATATGTCTCAATAAAACTGAATGTGAATTTTCAATAGGATTATTTAGTGATGAATTAGTTATTGTAGAAGTGCCTACAAAAGATGGTTTAAAAAATGATCATGAGTCTTCGCTATTAGTGTCTGTATGTCATCCTAGAATGTCTGTTTACATATTCTTCCCAATTTCAGTGATGTTATTGATACTACTTTTTGCATTTTTATGATATATAGTTAAAGTGACATTCCATTACTTTTTGATAAAGATGAACTTTACCAAAAGTGTGATATTATTTTAAAAACTGTAACTGGTAGCTCTATGTACATAATAGCTTAAATTATTATTATTGTATTAACTTTATGCAATTTAGTCTGCAATGTTGTGAACATGTTATGATAATATACTTTGTCATTGTTATTTGTTGATAGCAGTTTCTTTTTCATTTTCTGAATACTTGACCAATTATTTATTATCTTGAATTTAAGAAATGTAAAAGTAGATAATTATTATTTCATTTTATTTAAATGATATAATTATTTAATTAGAAATCTTACAATTTCTGATTGAGTAGTTATACTTAAAATAATTTGCAATTATGTTACATACATTTTAAGTAAGAAGACCGCCAAAAAAAGTCTGCCTCTCTACACGACTGTGGTGTTATCATGAACTAGGCAGGTATATATTATTATGCCCTAGTATTCGCTTACCGCCTCGCAAGACGCTCATGCTCGTGGCTGAGGCCTTAGTAATGTCTAACTGCCTCTATGGAACAGTAGTTAGAACGCCCATGTCAATTGACACAAGGTCGATTCTGCTGGCTGGTCTAAAATCTCTCTAACCGTCTGACTATCTAGGTACCACCCAATTAAAGTCAGCCGCCCCATAAATAGCTTTTTTTATGTTACCGCCAAAGCCGACAAACGAGCATACGCCGCGCCTGATGAAAAGCGGTCACCACAGCCCCTGGACGGTTGTAACACCATCTTGCCCTTGTTACAGACTTGGCTACTACGACCACTAGCGGATCGCAATTTCTCTGTACATTACGTAGGTACGTTGCGTTCTTTCTATCACCTCGTCTTCTTGAAAAAGCCAGGTGATTAGCGGCAGAAAGGCGGTGTTTATTTCTTGAATCTCCGATCTTTACACACGATCGACGCTGATTGCAGCCGCTGTCATTACATGAGGTGGCGGCATTGTAGTTGTGGAGTGCCGCATCCGGCACGCGGTTGTAGTTTCCTAAAAAGTGGTTATTTTGTGACTGGTTTATCGACAGCTACCGTCGTCAACATGTATAAGTGTGCCCTTACGACCTGGTCACAACTTCTGGCTTAGCAATTTGCGTTAGCAGCAAGCGAGTGATTGGCTTCTCGGTAAAAACCGCTTGCCGCTGCCTGCCGCCGCGTCGGCACATGACGTGACGTGCGTGCTTCATACATTTTTGTACATTTGTTTTTACCGCTCGCAGCGACAAGGTCGTAGCGCCGGGCACTTTAGTCATCAATTAGTCTGGGACAAAGCAGGGATAAATGACCAAGGTGAGTATTTTCGGAGGTTGCCCTACAGCTAAACTCAGTGGCGTAGCTATCGGAGGGCTAGGCGGTGGCGGTGCCTTGTGCCGGGGCTCACGGAGCAGCAAAGCATAAAAAGATTTGTAGTTTCGAAAAATGTTCTCACCTTCAAAATATAAATATAACATTTTACAACACGGCTTTGATTATGGCAGCTCAATTTGTTTGTAGGGAATTCCCCCAAATACTTTGGTATTTGTGCGGCGAGTAAGTATAGGCACTCGCTGCGATTGCCCGTCACACCACAGAAGAGATTGCCACATCAAGCGAATTCGCTCGTGGCCTTAGTACCTACTCGTGACAACTCGTATAAAATAAGGAGAGAGAAGTTAAGCTCATGGTATAGTACCTCGCTTCGTATCCCTACGCGCGCTCGTAGCGTTAGAGCTGTCAACTCAAACTTAGGTAAAAAAGTAATGTCTTTAGATTCTCAATAATTGATTGTCGTGAATAAATAAGAAAAGAAAATACAGTATCAAATTTCAAAACACAAAAAATTTTTTTCGGTTTTCTAAAATATTTGAATGATATAAATGTAGGTAAAAGACTATCTTAATAATAAAAATTAAATACCCAAGGTAACTATTATATTTATCCGATTATGGATTAATAATGAATTGGAGAAAATTCTGTAATAAATCAAAACGAATATTGTGAGTGTATACCTTAATTGATAGACACATAGACAGGTACTATCGCAAACTTTTCTGTTTACATGCCTTTTGAAGACCTCAATGTTCTATTACATTGTTTTACCCGGATCTCTTAAATAATTGCTGCGCCGCCAACACCTACTTAAATATTAGTCTGGTTAAGTAACTGTAATAAAATACTAGATGATCGATCCAAATTATATCATAGCTTTTCCTAAATTGACTCGACCGGGAACCAAACTTGGAAGCTGGGCACGCAGTACTTACATGACCGTTGCGCCGTGATACTCAAAATGTTAAAGCAAAGTTAAAAAGCAGACAACCATTTGTCTGTTATTTAACCTGTGTATTTAGGTAAATTGCATTGCATTGAAAAAAACAACATAAGAGTTACAACACAAATTAGAGAGACTGTTAAATTTCATGGTCTACCTTTTTTTTAAGGTTATTTAGAAAAAAATAATCCTTAACATTAATCCTTTCGACCGAAATCATAAAATACACGTGATTTTTTTCACATTTGGCGGGTTCAATTCTCGGTTCAGAGGCCATCACCATCAACAGCATATTTTATGTCCCCACTGCTGGGGCACGAGCCGATATGGATATATGCCGATATGGGCACAGTGCTGATTGGTGGTTGTTAATGATTGCTAATGCAGCCGGGACCAACGGCCGTGATGATACATTTTTGGTCACCCATCCGATGACCGGCCTTTGCGAAATTTTCTTTACCTTAGTAATCGTAACCCGGGCGCGTTAACCACTGCGCCATCAAGCTCATCATGTCGATTACTTAAAAATCGGTAAACGCAGTTCAAATTATTTTAAAAATCAAAATGAAGTCTTCTTTCAGTAAAATTTACTGTATGCAATATTTGAGGTACAGTCCTTCCGTGTGGCATAGCCGTGGGCGCCCTGTATAATAAATTAAAAAATACATGCCTTTGGTAATAGCAACTAGTTTTCTTTACATTTTTTTTCAGTTAACTGTTTCTTGAAATAAAAACTTCAAAGTTTAATGAAAAATGATATACGAATAGTTTGTTTATACATTGAACAATCAAAATACCTATACGACTTTTAGATTGAATTTTAATTTTGATAATAATAATTATGTGTTTTCGAGTTCCAGTATAAAATATTTCATTTCTGTTTGCAAAAATTTGTATCCCAATCAGTTCTGGAAGAGATGACCTTTCGTGTTATCAAGTCGAAGGGCGATCACTAAAGCTCATACTTGAAAACTCTACTCAAGCACGTAATAAGTAGCTTTGCATGATTTTTTATTTTGTTTAAATAAAAACAAAATAATTTTTTTGGCATCCATAATGATAAGATAAATTTAAATTTGTATATATTTCTATATAACCAGTTTAAATAGGGCCCATGACTATTTTGCACCAGAGCTTTTGGTTTTCTACCTACCTACTAAACTTAAAATTTTAGAAACTCATTCCTTCAAGCCATTTGGCAATAGTTGAATTTACTCGTGAAAAATAAATTAAACAAACCACGAAGTATTTGAACGCTCTGTATAACATAATTTCGTAGTTCTAGATTATATGGCGTCAAAATGCAGTATTATTACAAATTTCTGTCATAGCGCCTAATAGAAAACACTTAGCAAACACAACAAATGGAGTTAAAAATTGAATGCCGGTTGCTACCGAGAGAGGAAAAACAGCGACTGAGAAGTGAGAAAGAGCCGAGTTATGAAAGTGTTAACTTTGCAAAAGAGACCAACTAAGAAAGAGCAGAGTTAAAAATGAGACGAGATATAAAAGTGTCAACTTTGCAAAAGACCCCAACTAAGAAAGAGCTGAGTTAAAAATGAGACTAGTTATAGTGTCAACTTTACAAGACCCCAACTAAGAGCAGTTAAAAATGTGACAAGTTAGGAAAGTGTCAAGTTTAAGAAAATGACAAAGTCATCCTGAGGGCTAAGATGGACAGGCGTGACACATTTCACTTTGATCCTTTTATATTGTTTCTAATTAATTTCTGGTTATTGCCAATTGATATTGCATTTTGTCAAAATAATATAATAATAATAGAACTAGGAATGTATAGGTATTGCTGCTAGGGTGAACACTGGTATCTGCCAACCAGTGGTCACCCCAGCGGCACGTGAACGGGGAAGTAGTGGTTTTTAGTGGGTAGGCCCCTCCTTCAGAATCCCTGTCGAGGCCCTCGGGTCTGGGCAGAAAGGCGGGAGCTAGAGGGGAGAAACAACTCGCATAACCAATAACTCCAAGGACAACGGCTCGCGCCCGCCACGGTTTAGTATAAATTATTTAAAAATATTGTGCGTGTCACTGAACTCCTATAGGTTCTTTAGTTTTGTTAAAAGAGGATAATGTGTCTCCTTTGTGTTGGCCAGTAGGTCGAATTGTAGATGTTCAACCAGGTAAGGATGGCAAAGTCAGAGCCTTGCATGTCAAGACCGTAAAGGGTTTCGTTGTCAAGACAAGTATTGTGAAAGTTTGTCTCCTGCCTATTGATTATGATTAAAATTTGTATTTTTGTTACTTATATGTACTTGTTTGATTTAGGCCATTATGCGTCTATATATTTGTTATTTTTTTACGTTTAGTTAGGCCCCCAATATGTTCATAACAGAACAATATGTTCAAACCTTTTTATTATTACTGTATATGATTATAAAAAAAGTCATAAGACGATCAAATAAGATGTTGTAGTTAAAAAAAAAAGATGTAGCGAGTTGGTATTTGGTGTATTTTTAATAAATTTATGAAGTTTTTAGTGAGTTGTTTTAGTCCTGGGCACCCAGGAACCAGGGAAAGATTGTCCGGGACATAAAAATTGTAGCTGGACCGATATGGATGAAATTTTCTGTGTGTTCAAGTGGATTCGAGAATGGTTTAGGTTTACAATTGTAGGAGGCGCTGCTATAGGGGTCCATCATGGGATACGGGTGTTCTTACGCGGACGAATGATGTTTTTGTTGCAGTCATGGAAACTGTCAACATTTTGTTTGTTTTCTTGTCATGGAAATTGGCAAAGCGGTACGAAATCCGCCGGTCAGCTAGTACTTTATAATTTTCAATCGTACGACCTACTATAATCTGGGGAACGCACTTGTCACATGCTTTCTAGGTAGGTAGCTAAATAATCAATAATCTATCCGATAAAATTAATGTCAATGATTCGAAATTATAATACTTCGTAACTTAAAAATAAAATTGCCCAACATGTTTAAGAGAGTCAATGTTTATATTTTATTTTTATAATTGATAATTATGTATGGTTATTATTAAATATATTATGGTGGTTAAATAAGTTAACTACTTGAATTGCAAAATTAAATTAATACATGTACTGTAAAAACAGGAACCTTAATTATTGAACTTCTTTCAAAAGTCACTAGTATTTCGAACAAAATTTATTCCAAAAATATAAATAATTCGAAATGAACATAAAAACCATGTAGAAAACAATGTTCAAAATTAAAATGCAAAAGCAATATGGGAATACAGGATACAAAAAGGACCTGTCAAAAGAAAGTAATAACATTATGAGGAAATTTTGATTTATTATTTCCACATAGTTGTGTCCAAAGTGCGTTTCAACAGGCTCAGTAGGTAGTTCTTCTGTAAAACAAAATTTACATAATTCAATACAATATTCCACAGAAATTAAGGTTCCGATCGGGAATGGAGTGCTACATTTCATATATCAATAACAATACAATTAGGATATTTAATTATATTTATTTACCGTATTACAAAAACAGTTACCATATTATGTACAACTGGAAAAGAGTTACAATACATTGTTTCCGTCTAGTACTTTTGTGATTGAAATAGCCTCTCCAGTACCCGATGAGACCTCTCTGCAGGCGGCAGAGAGGCCTGCGCGGAACGGGGGCCATCCGGTCGGGCCGGTCTTATTCCTACCTATGTATATTAAACTTATATCGATACGTCTATTATAGTATAATGTAATCATTAATTAAACTAAAACAAATGTCGGTCCAAATTAAAAGAGTTCCAATAAAAAATTCGGCACAGCAGTAATTAGGAGATACCTCCTAATACTCACACCTTATAATATCGCAATAGAACGCAGGACACAAAGTATAAACGGGATAAAGCTGACCCCTCAGATGAGGTTAGCCACATCGCTGGGCATTTCTGTGATAGTGGTATGGTAGAACTCTTCAATATCCTTCAGTGCTCGCTTGTCAGCTTCTGTCACAAAGTTAATGGCGATTCCCTTACGGCCGAAACGACCACCTCTTCCAATTCTGAAATCGAAAACAGTATACTTGTAGGCATAAAAACATAACAAAAGGCATAACAAATATAATTGAGATTAATAAGCTGTTGGAATAAGAGTAACAGATTGATACCTATGAATGTAATTCTCGCGGTTGGTGGGCAGATCGTAGTTGATGACGCAAGACACTTGTTGCACGTCGATACCGCGCGCCAGCAGATCAGTGGTGATGAGCACACGCGACGACCCAGTACGGAACTGCCGCATGATGACCTCGCGCTCGCGCTGGTCCATGTCGCCGTGCATGGCCGATACGGTGAAGTCACGCGCGTGCATGGACTCAGTCAGCCAGTCGACCTGTAACATTGGTGTATTGTAATGCCGGCTTGATACAAGAAGAGCTTACTGTACACAATGATATTACATAAGTAAAAGAGGTAGATGTGTTACTGGCGAACAGGTGACGCTATGAACAAAAGAATGAAGCCATATCCTTTTTGCATTAGTCGCTCTTGGAGGAGACCAGCAACATTTAGTTGACAGTTCCAGTTAAAAATACCATAACAAGATGTTTAAGAAAAATGCCAAATAACAAACACAATAAAGTCTTTTACGAAATTCAAACTTAAATTCAAAATATCATATATTTTGGTTCTCATTGCTTTAAAAACACTATCCCTTTACATCATTTGACAATATAATGAAATAAATATTACATAGTTTAAATTTAAAATGTGTATATGTGCTGCCGCTGCGTTTGAAATTCGAACGAAAAATTACAAAGAATGCATTTACATATTGACATATATTTGAGTGTAAGGCTAGCATGACACTGTAGCTTTATAAATTCTGTTCTCACCCAGTAAATCGCTCAACACTAATAAGAAGTGGAATGGGTGGCAAGGCTTTACGTGTGCTGAGGCTACAATTTTGACAACAGTTTTGTTTCCATACTTTACTTGCTTAACGTTAAGGTTGAAGGCAACTGTCACTTTAGTAGGTTCTAATGTAATAAAGAAAATCACTTTGCAAAGTAACTTACCATACTAGAATTTCTTTGATTTTATTAAGGTTAATAACGTAAATGAAGTTTGTGACTCATCATGAGGAAAAACAAAGCTCTAGTTACAATTTCAGAAACTGCTGAGTCTAATCCATCATTAGAAGTACAAGTTGTGTATTCACAACTTGAAATAAGAAGCCTTGATCTTAGTGTTGGTGTCAGTTTAAAAATGTAAACTACCTTATGAAAATTAATTACAGAAAAAACTAACACAGCAACTGAAAACAAAAAGAATGTAATATTTTACCTTGCGGCGAGTGTTGCAGAAGATTACCGCTTGAGCAATAGAGAGGGTGTCATACAAGTCACAGAGAGTGTCCAGCTTCCACTCTTCCACTTCAATAGCAATGAAGAACTGTTTAATACCTTCCAGAGTTAGCTGGAATATAAATAAACATAAATTAACACAAATATTACAAATCTTGAAAATAAAATAGCTTATATTAGGCAGCACTCTTACCTCTTCCTTTTGCACAAGAATGCGCACAGGATCTCTCATAAAGCACCGTGATACCTCCAATACATCATCTGGCATAGTAGCAGACAGTAAAATGACCTGAACGTCAGCCGACAACATCTTGAAAACATCATGAATTTGATCTTTAAATCTGAAAAAAAAGTTAACTTATAATATACATGAAAATTCCAACATTATCAAAAGGAAAGGTTAAAAATATCACAGGGTAGCAAGCATAACCTGGAGCAAAATAGCTCTAACTACAGTAACTCACCCTCTTGACAACATTTCATCGGCCTCATCAAGCACAAACAGCTTGATGGTGTTAGAGCGAAGAGCTCGGCGATTAATCATGTCGAACACACGGCCAGGAGTGCCCACCACCACATGAACTCCACTCTCCAGCTGACGAATATCTTCGCGAACATTAGTGCCGCCAATGCAGGCATGGCATTTAGCATTCAAGTGATCCCCTAGAGCTATCACCACCTAAAATTAATTATGAATAATCAAACACTCAAGTCACCTTTGTTGTTATACATATATATGTATAAAGCTTAAAACATAAAATCCACGAACACAAATCAGTGTTAGTAAAGGACAGTAAAAAAACACCTTACCTTTTGAATTTGTTGAGCCAACTCTCTAGTTGGAGCCAAGATCAATGCTTGGCATTCTCGGACAGTAGTATCAATTTGTTGTAAAATTGATATTGAGAAAGTAGCAGTTTTTCCAGTTCCAGACTGGGCTTGAGCTATAACATCGCGTCCTTGGATGCACGGCATAATGGCGCGCTGCTGAATAGCCGATGGTTTCTCAAAACCATACGCATAGATTCCTCTTAACAGTTCTTCTTTTAAATTCATGTCATCAAAGCTTTCCACGACTTGATGCCAATTGGTGTCGAGGTTCCCTTCCATGCCTGGTGGCCCATCGAAGTTTCCTTGATCCATTGGTCCATTTTTGGAATCTTCCGGCCAATCCTCTGATCTGCGAATTCATTCATGTGAATTTAAAAAGAAATCAAATAATTTTCACATTCATAAAATCATTAAAATCGCGGAGTGGCACTCCTGTCAAAATGCCATTGTATGATGTTAGGGAGCAAACAAAAAGAATTGAAAATAATATAAAAACCCATGAAAACAAGGACCTACACGTAATGGCAATATCAATTTAGACTTTGTTAACTAGGTAAATCCAAAAAATAGCACGTGCGTTTTGCCGATTAGTAAAATTCTACCAGCGCCATGTTGGCAATCGGCGATCGAGGAGAATGAATTAACTCCGCCTTCAATACTAGAAATATCAATTTTTTACACACTTACTTCGATCCTTATCAAAATCGGAAACCTTTCATTGCATCTTTCTTTACAAAAAAGCCGTAAATAAACGCAAACTAGACTTACCTTCTTTCAGGTGATGAAAAAGACATGTTCCAATCGCGGTAGCTGAACGGAAAAGAACTGGCAAGGTCAAGTTGAGTTTAGCTAACGCTTATTTTAATGATTTATAGATCTGAAATAGACACGTATCAATTTATGGTTCAAAAATACTATTTATTTTTTTATGAATTTAAAATTAGCTTATAATTTTATGAGCTTTGTATATCACAAAGAGATGAGTAATACTAAATTATTGGGAAATCAAAAATCGGAAGTACCTCACGGTGAGTTCATTTATAGCATAAGGTTGGCACTTCTGCCACTGCGTTCAAAATCACTTCGTCATTAGTCTATGCTGCGATACCGCGCGCCCAATGACTCATTCAAGTATTCATTTGCTAGACTATTTATCTTCTTATTAAAAAGTTATTTACTCATATTTCTCTGCGATTCGCGGGAAAGTAAATTCAATAATTTTGTTTAGTTTGAAATGGGGTTAAATTCTGTCTTTTCATCACTACAGAAGTACAGAGACATTACAATACCATACAAAAATTAGTAAGGCATTGAAGTAGTGCCTCCAGGCGACATACGAGAAGAAGAATTAAAATTTTGCCATTCAAATTTTTGTTTTCGTAAACGTGATCGAATGGTGAATTGGTCAATGAAACTCAGTTCACCAAGTTCTTCCTTCCTACCAAACGTCCATTCGACCAAAAGTTCATTCAATCCAATTAATGATAGAAATGTCAATGGCTATATCTACAAAATGTATTTTGGTCAGTAGTTTGTTAGATTTATTTGAAATGAAATGAAATGAAAATCTTTTATTCAATCTAGTCATATAAATTGCACTTATGAACGTCAAGTAGTTACATATTATGTAGTCTAGTATTACTAATCTAACAAATCTGACGACAAACATTTAGCCTTTTCTATTGAAAGGTCGAATGTTTCGTCGATCTTATGTTTAACGGCGAAATTAAATTCAATATCCCGTGGTAAACACACGTTGTGTAGTAAATTAGTCGAGGTAAATGGTACTGGCCATTTAAAAGTTTGAGATAACTATGGGAGAAATTCGTACATATGTGATGATAATTTATTCCTTCAAATAGTCATCTGAAACACTAATCTTATTAAATAAATGATATAATTCGTTAATACGCTTGTTTCAGGTAATTAACCATACAGAAAATAATAAAGAAATCTGCGGTCCCGTCCCGACTATTATTTTTATTTATTAAAATTGCAATAGCAAAGAATAATGTTATTACAAGGTGGAATCGGAACCTTGTTGTAAGAACTTGTTTATGGATTTATTGATCAACCAATCTTAGCATTATCAAGTTGCGAAGCTAAATACATAGCTGCTGCAGAATGCTGTAGAGAACTTTGTACTCGAAAAGTATTTTACAAGAACTCCTAGTTATGAAGATGAAAGCTACTCTACACATAGATAATCAAAGTACAATTAAGTTACAGTGGAAAATGGTATCTTGAATCGTCGTTCGAAGCATATAGATGTTTGTTACAAGTTTAATCTTGTAAACTAAGTTAAAAAAGTAAATTTATTAACTTAGATTTTTCATTTTGTTTTTTTACATGTTGTGGTTGTCTTCTATATTTTTGTATTTATTTGTATAATACAAAATACAAAATAAAATAATACAAAATACTATGATAAGGCATTTTCTAATATTTTTGTTGCTGTAACTAAGGGAGAAAAGAGCTGGACACTTGGTGAGTTTCTTGCCGGTTCTTCTCAGTACAAGGTCGCCCAGAGTAGACTTACGAACCGATGGCATAGTGACATTCCCAAGAGCTACTTGTAGCCTAAACTGAATAATTGATTTTTGAATTTGAATTGAATTTTGAATTTGAATCATGAAAAAGGATTTAATGGAGAAATAAGCGTAACTTAAGCTCCTACAACTTTACAATATGCTGATATTTCTAAACCTTTAGAACGTTTGAAATTCAAAAACATGTTAAATTGTATAACTAAAACTTATATATGTTTATGTATTTTTTAAATGTTTTGTTTTGTTATAGTATATTAAAATTAAAAGTAAATGTTGCGTTAAATAAAAAGACATGTAATTTCACGCCTGTACGCCAACCTATCCAAAACTGTCAGATTACTTCAATACAATGTCAACCATATGCCTTAAGAATAAAGTTCAAAGTCTATTGTGGAAATTTGACAGTTTGTGGTAGGTTGATGTGCAGGCGTCTGTACATGTGTTCCTTTGTTATTTAATTCATCAAACTGGCTCTATTGGGCTTTACGCCGAAAACGATTTCTTTTTTCGCCAGTTACTTAAGCAACCGACGCCAATATGTGGACTGGAGCGGGCAACAATCTGAGCCATACTTCACTAGGTCTGGGGTCAGTCAAGGAAGCAATTTAGGGCCCTTAGAATTTAATTTAATGATAAATGATTTACCTGACGTCGTCTCGGAATCAACTTGCCTTCTTTTTGCGGATGACCTGAAATTGGTACTGGAAATTAGAAGCCAGTCGGACTGCGAAAGGCTGCAAGCGGATATTGATAGAGTGGTGAAATGGAGTCAAACTAATCGGCTTCACTTTAATGTTTCCAAATGTTCGATAATGTCGTTCACGTTGTCAAGAGAGCCTTCAGAATTTCAATATTGTCTCAGTGGCACTCCAATGCAACGAGTAAAGGACATAAAAGACCTTGGAGTTAATTTCGCTTCAGATCTCAATTTTCGAGGACACATAGTCAAAGTTTGCAAAAAGGCGTACCGGAATTTGGGATTTGTGATGCGCCAATCTCAAGGATTCACGAATTTAAGTGCCATAAGAGCTTTATATGAGGCGTTAGTGAAAAGCCACTTGGCATGCAATGCATGTATTTGGTCACCACACGAAGCTAAATACAAGTTGATGGTAGAGCAAATACAGAACAAATTTACTAGGTTTCTGTACCTCAAGCTGTATGGCGTCTACCCCTTTTATCCAATGATGTATCCATCACTATTTGTACTGGGTATGGTGGGATACAATAGATTAGAAGTTGTACGAGGACTCAGCCTAGCTACTTATGTGTTCAAGTTATTGAGAGGGCGAGTGTTCAACCAAGCCGTGTTGCAGGTGATAGGGCTGTGCGTGCCAGATCGGTTCGTGTGGCGGCGACGGCCGCCTTTATTCGCAATTCCGCGGGCGCGGATATTTATATATTATTTTAATGCAAATTAATTTGTAATCAATTTATAATGTTATTATTATTATTATTATCTTGTTATTTTATATAGTTATGAATGTGATTTTTAATTATTATTTTTAGATTCTTTATTTTTGTAAGTGTTTTTGTAATTTCTATTTGTAAACTAACTCTGCTATCGCATTAGGTACCCACCTGTAATGATAGTTGTAAGTGTTATGATCAATAAATAAAATAAATAAAATAAATTCAAGTAATAAAAATTTGAAGAATAAATTCTCTCGTAAAAATGGACGAATACAGTCATATTTTATTTTAATCTTATAAATATAAAAACCTCTGATTAAAATCTAATAATAGGTACTGAAACTGAATTACTTTTACATACAACCCATTTATTTATTAAAATCACAGCTTTTCCGATAAGATACGATATACTAAGAAACCTTTCTATAAAGTTTTAGTAAATTACTATTATTAATTAGGTAGATTTAAATTTAAACTTAATAAACCTCATCGTTATGCAGGTTATACAGATTATGCCCAGCATTTGGCAAATTTTAAATTTGTTGTTTATCGCTCTAAAGTTATTTGCTAAGAAAACACTAAAGCACTGTCTACACATTTTCGGGTCATGGCCATCCGAATTTTGAGTTTTCCGTGTCAGTGTTCCCGTCAGTAACGTGCCATTCGTCACCCGTGTCTACACCATGTCTACACATATCAGAGAAATCGGTGTCAGTGTAGTATGTTTCGGTAGCTGATAGAAGTCTATCAAGCGAGTCGTGTCCACGACCCCTTAGCTGATTTCTTAGACTAGCAACACTATTTTCTGTCAAACGGGATTGTCCAAGTTCCGTTCTAACCTCGTAGCGTGACGGTTTTGTTAGATATTTTGATTTTATAATAATTATAATTTCGAAACCCATAAAAAGAAGTGTCAGGAGCATGTTGTTTACAATGATTAATAAATATAATCATGTAAAGATTGAATCTGACAATGTAATAAAGGAAAAACGACGACTTTTCGATGAAATCGTATTTACATCATGTAGGTTGACTACAACATTTTGATACTTTTAGCTCAATTATCAATTTATTTGTTTCATTTAACTGCCACTGTGATCAAGTATGAACAAGCTAAGTTAATCAAGTATTTTAGCATTTTTAATAATATTTTACTCGTCGTATAATAATACTCGTCCGTATGTAGTATATTTATGTATTAGTATTATATATATATATAATATATATAATAGTATATATAATATAAATACTTTTGTGTATACTTAAATAATACATATTTTTATTATTTTGCTTTATATTAGTGCACAACTGTCTTTTATTTTCCTTTCAGTTGTCTTATACCTCAAAGGTTGTCTGAAAGAGATCGCTTTAAGCGATAAGACCGCCTTCTAGACCGCGATCTACCTCTGCCAGCGTATTAGCTTGGCAATCCAGAGGGGCAATTTTGCCAGCATTCTTGGGACCGTTCCCATGAGCCCACAGTTGGAAGACATCTTTTATTTATAGGTATTTAGTTTTTAATTTTCAATTTTTTTTCTGTTTTTTTTTAAATTCACTTGAGTAATGTTTCGTTTAGTTGTGTATATATTTCTTATATTAATGAATTATACAGATTAGGTGATTAAATAAACGAAACTTGGAATGACTTCCCATATGGCGAATGAGATTGCATCCTCCAGTTTTTGGATGTTAGAATTTTTTTCATATCGTACTTCCATTGTTTTAGGTTTTTAGTTTTAGTTTTAGTTTTTGGTTTTTCACCGTTTGGATGGAATCACGCTATGCTACCATGAATGCAATTCTGTTTTAGTATTATTAGATTTTAATCAGAGGTTTTTATAATTATAACAAAATACGACTGTATTTTTACCATTTTTATTATTATTATTATTTTTCATTACATGAACAAACTGCCAAAGGAACACATGTACATACGGCCAATATTAAAATTACATGTATTTTTATTTAACGCAACCGTATGCATAAATATCTTTGAAATTAAAATTAATTAATATTTATTATTTAATTTTTTTTAATTTATTTATTTATTTGATAGGTACAAAAACAGATAACAAACTGTAACATTCAATTGGTCATACATATAGATTTTGAGTTCTTTCCAAATTTGTTAACCTAAATATTGTACACGGCATTAAAAGTAAAAAATAAAGCACATGATCAACAGCATTAGATACAATTATTGTTCCATATAAATTTACTTAATTATGGCGTAACTGAATAAACTGTTTCTAGACGAGCTACATCTATAGTTTGATGGACCTAAGAAAGTTACCTGTCATTCCATAGACAACATGTCTGTTATGTTGGCGCAAATGCATATCCTGCCTAATCTGCCATCGTACGTGTCTATGCGATTGCGAGCGAACGCTGCCATTTTGAAACGGCAGTGCTTTTTGTTCGTGTGGAGCGCTTGCTCGTTGTGAAGAGTAGATTGTGATTTAGCCAAGTAGTTTTATTTTTAAATTGAACTTTATCAAAATGAGCTGGCAAGATTATGTCGATAAACAGTTAATGGCATCCAGATGTGTGGAAAAAGCTGCGATTGCCGGTCACGATGGAAATGTCTGGGCCAAGTCAGAAGGCTTCGAAGTAAGTTATACGCAGTCAGGTTCTTTGTGATCAGTGATCTCGAAAAAAATATTTTAGTGCTACGTGTGTTTTAAAGTGTCTGAAAAGAGTGATTTAAGTGCATTTTTAACGCAAATGGATGACGAATTTTATCCGGCAAGTTTGACAAGATGGCGACATGTGGCTGGAGGGTTGGCAGACAATTCATAGATAGAAACTTACATTACTCTATCTACGTATTATGTAGATTTGATCACAACAAAATTTCTGTTTAAATTGTAGTTAGACTTATAATTTTGGTCTTACTCTTGTTAATTCGGCTAGGTACTCCCCAAACAGTTAAAAAGCCGCGAATTCTGTACCGGCCGGTATCAAGATAAATTGTATTCTCAGGTTACCTAGGTACCTATTACCTGATATCCGTAATCCGTTCCCTACCTATTCTAGTGAAACGTGGCTTTTAAAATACTGAAGGCATGTTGTAATTTTCTAGTACTTATAAAATATAGGTACTTCATGCAATTTCCTATCTAGCCGATAACACGCTTTAAATAATTAAATATCCAATTACGGTTGTTATTTGTTGCTGTAACTGTTTATTTTGGATTGGTGCAAAAGGACTGGTTTGAACCATATCAGGGTTAATCTTTAAGAATGATGATGATGAACATCAGGTATGATGTTTATAAACTATTTGGCTCTGATGGAATGGTGCGCTAACAATATTGTTCTAAATTCTATTAGGATCAATTCAGATCAACAACTGCTATGTCAAGGAACACTCAGCCCAAGGTTATTTATATGGCTGCTTATTAAGCATGGAAGACCTATGAGAATAAGATTAAGATGATAAAAATAATCATCTGTCATTCCAAACTCTAATGAGATATTGTTACTATTAACAAAATTAACAATTTGAGTGATGGAATGAGTCAACCATTGCCTGAGATAATGTTCTGTTGTTACATTGCATAAGAATCAGTCATACATAATTAATGTTGTTTTAACTGATTTTTTTTTCTAAACTGCTTTTTTGTTAAAGTTAATCAATATTTTCATAACCTTTTATAGAACCTAGATTTTTTTAGAGGATTTATCTTAAGATACTGTCCAGGCATTTACCCTGCTGTGGGGCACTACAGGCTCAATAATAATATTAATAATAATAGTAACCGTCCAATGCCCATATACTAACATTTACAAGGAATCTGGAGAAAGTGATTGTAAATAATTTTATTTCAGGGGAATCTGGGTTAAGTAACCTTGTTCAATAGGTAATCTAAGTAGGTTCGCACTATCC
Organism: Eudonia truncicolella; assembly: GCA_949315975.1. Classification (NCBI taxonomy): domain Eukaryota; kingdom Metazoa; phylum Arthropoda; class Insecta; order Lepidoptera; family Crambidae; genus Eudonia; species Eudonia truncicolella. Next base: position 7,846,163 of record OX438828.1, on the reverse strand, counting down.
TGACCAACAATCCATTTAAAACAATATTTTTTAGGTCTTATAATCATACTCTTGCCTTCAATCATACCATTACGTAGTGTGCCCTTATTTACTCATTGCCCAAGTCCGACTATGTTGTAAATACATGATCTTACTTCTTACCCTTGTGCAATTCTTGATTCTTTTGGGATTGGGATCACCTGGGTGGTGGTGTGCACATTGGGTTGTTACGTTCCCTAAAATATGTGTCCTGCTTTGATAGGGCATTTTCCAATATTTTTGTCGCTGTATAGGAGAAAAGAGCTGGACACTTGCTGAGTTTTTTGCCGGTTCTTCTCAGTGAAGATCTCCTGCGCAGAGTTACAAACCTATGGCATAGTGACATTCACAAGAGCTCCTTGTAGCCTAAACTGAACAAATTAATTTGAAATTAAATATCCCGACCAAAAGACAGTAAGCAATAATCTTTTTTGCAACATGACAACCACTTCACAATATTGAAATATGTTCCATGTTGAGAATTTCCGGAAAAGTCTTGACTCATGTTTCAATTTTCTCTTTATCCATATAAATCACAATGCATTGATTTCTTTTATTTTATTTATTCAGCTGATTAAACATTACATTACAATATTAAATACATCTTAAAAACGTCTTATTATAAAACGGTACAACAGCTAATATACAAATAATAATCTCATAATTTTTCTCTACATACTGTCTATATAAACAGTTTGAAAATGTTTCAGACAAACTTTAATTTTAAACACTTTAAAACATACAAAACCAAATACCAGCCAGTAACAAACCAGATAAAATTCTACTAAATCAACATTCCAGACATCTATTATTTTTAACTCAACCAAATGCCAGCCACGAATAACACGGACATAAAATTCTCCCAAAGGCTATGGTCGGACTTTCACACATTTGCAACCTTTTATGATAGAGTATTGATTTTTTTGTAGTAAGCACCCCTAATGGTGTCGATTATTTTGCCCAAGTCTCAGCTTCTTATGTTTGATAGTTTCCATGATACATCATTTTTAAGATTTAAAAAAAAATAGTATCTCACTAACTATCCATACAATTTTTCTGAAATTCTTAGTCATGTTCTATAAATTAAGAATACCCCTACATAAATATTATAAAATACTTGTTTTTATAAAAAAACGAAAAAAAAAAAGGAATTGAAAAGTTCAAAAAAATATTTCAATGTGTTATTATGAGCTAGCAACACCTACAGTTTTTGTTCATAAAGTGGATGATATTTCTGTCTACTACTTGCAAAGTTTCAACTTTTTGCGATTGGTATTTCATACCTAAAAAGTACAATATCTATGTATATATAGGTATACTGTACATTCTAGCAAGACTTAATAACATACACAAACTTCTGACGTATACACTCGTCATTAAAATAATAATAATAATAAAATAATGACATAAATATGCATCTGGGTGACAGATGGCCAGTAGTAATTTTATCTATGTACAACCAAACGTGAAAGATTGATAAGAAAACTCATTTAGAAATAAGAAGTTTGTGTATGTCATTAAATGTCTTGTTAGAATGTACAGAGAAGCTATAAAAAACAGTTATAAGTTAAACACAATAATTTACAAACTATTTTTTTATGCCCATGCCCATTAAAATACATAGTCCTTTATAATTAAAAATTGTATACCATGTTGAAAAACGATTACTAAATCACTATAACTTACAGCATAGCCCAATGTTAATACCTACCTACATTTTGAAAGATCCAATATACTGCGTGAGAGCTGGGTTTAATGTCAGCTAAATAATTTTGTTATGTGTAGTGTTAACATTATTGTAAGTGGTTGACTTTTGAGCAGGTAATATTTATTATTTTATTTTCGCTGATCTATTGGTGCTCAACTACTTAAGTAAAACACTACTGAATACAGTCAGAAAACAGAAGACCAGAAATTACTAGCAATTACTATATTTTTCATTAATTGCTACCAAAACACTGACCAAAAGCTGTGCATAGTATCCAGTTTTTCTGCACTAATTCTTCCACCACACTAACACTTGTTGCTAATGTTTTAACTAGCTTGCATTTTGTGCAATTGTTGAACCTTACTTGTTTATATCTGGCCATCAGATTGTGTCAGTGTTTTTTTATAGATGATGTTTGTCTTTACTTCAAATATTATTATCAAATTGGAATCTTTGTTTCATTAGGTTATGGGGAAAATTACAAATATTCCTTTCGTAATTTAATTTTATTCAATTTGGGGATTGGTGTAGTGAGTTGGTCTTCTAAAACACAGGGGTGTGTTAGTTTTTCCACAACTGAGTCGTAATTTGTAGCGGCCAACCTTGCAGACCAGACAGTAATTTGGCTCAATCGTCTTTATAAGGAGGTTAGAGGAACTGAGATTATATCCACAGTTTATGTGGATTATCAAAGCGCAATCAGGCTCGATATGAAATCCTGTATTTCACTTCAAGACGAAGCATAAAAACACGCGCTACAAGTTTCTGCTAGAGCTCCATCAGGACAGAAAGGTCAACATCCTCTACATACCTTCGAGAGAACAGGTAGCAGACACCCCTACGAAAGCCCTGCCAAAGGAAAGCTTTCTCAGAGCACGTTCTTTACTTTGGATGCTGACCAAGAATTATCTGTTGTAGGGGGAGTGTTGAAACCTACTTGTTTCTATCTGGCTATCAGATTATGTCAGTGTATTTTATAGATGATGTATTGTCTTTACTTCGAATATTATTATCAAATTGTAATGTTTGTTTCATTAGCAATGGTTTAGGTTATATGTTTTTTAGGCTAGATGTATCACACAAGTGCATGGTTAAGTACAGTCGACCAAATTGAATCATGTCACCTTAAGGTCAATTTCCTACAATTCTACACAAGTAGGTTGAAATTAGCTTGAACATACATTTCCTAAGTAACGAACCTGTTATCATTTTATTAGACACTGACAGCTGACAAGGCTATGATCGCTATGATAAATAGATCGGGAGTAGGTATTTGCGTATTGCACGTAAAAGTTTGTATGAAAATCGACGAGACCTTCAAGTAAGGGTTGCATTGCAACACACATCCGGGATTCGCCACAGCCGGGCGGCGGCTAGTCTGTAACGGGCCCAGTTTCTTTATAAAATCGCCTTTGGATCATGTAGTGGTCACTATAAAATAAAATAGTAAAGTTGAAGAATTATAAACTTTATTTTGTTAATATATTCACTTGGTAAAAAAATTAAAATAGAAAATAACTTTATAAAAAAAATTGTGGGTTTGATGGTTCAAATGGTTTGGGTCGGTGGGATTACTAGTAAAACCTAAAATCGAGTGTAAGCACCATGGCTTTCAATGACTTCTAATAGTCGGTTACGCGTAGACCCGATTAGACGACTACAAATGTTACTCCCTCTCATGTAATCTCAAATTTCGTTACAATGCAGCTCGATTGCTTCTTTAGTCCTCTCGTTCCTGTTATCCCACATTTGAACCACCAAACCTCACAAATTTTCTATTGGGTTAAGATCTGGGGACCTAGACGGCCATGGAATGAGAGTAAAATAAATCTTCATGCTGGGTAAACCAATTGGAGACAGTTCTGGCAGTATGCACTCGACAGTTATCATGAACGTAGGAGAATACTGGCACTACTTCACGCTGGTAAACTGTTTGCAAAGTCGGTAACATTGATTCTTCCAATAAATCGACATAGTTCATAGCATTTTGACGAGGATAAATTTAAAGTTTGCCTACATTTCCAGTATCCATCCAGGCACACATGTTAGCTGAAATTGGTTGGGCACTACGTGATCCTCTGTGTATCGCGTGTTATCGTAACGCCACAAAGGCGACCATGGTGAGAAGAGCAAAACTATTTTTGTCTGTATAGATGGTGTTTGTCTAGTCGAAGTCTAAGTAATTACGTGCAATATTTAATCTCGCAGTTTTGTGTGCATCCCTTAGGTTTTCTTAGCATAATGTCTGTAATGCAACGCAGTTCGGTGCAAATTATTTCTTATTGTTTGTAGACATACGTCGTAACGTGCCGCAAAATACGACGAGTAAAAGGTGTTCTTCGTAATGGTGTTGCATTTCCGGTCTCTGTTAGTTTCGTGATCCGACGAACGCCATGATTATATCATCGTCTGTCTTCAAGGGTACCCTCTTCAGCGTGCCTATCCAGGTTCTGTCTGTGTTCAGACTTATATTTAACTCGTGATATTTCCCGAATGCTAGAGCCTTGTTCACTAAGCACTACAATCCGAGCTCTTTGTTCTGCCAAATTGGCTATTATACGATTTGTTTCAATTCAATTCAATTTTGTTTCAATTTTTTCAGACTGACTACAACTTGTCATCTGACATAACGTCACTTTATTTTTAAAATTATAATATCTTTTCTCCGTAGTGAAAAGAGTTTGGATTATGAATGACATCTTAATAGAAATTCAAATTAGACAGCATTAAGAATCCAGGTGAATGCATAAGCTACCCATATTCAATGGATAACATATGCAGTATAATCTGTAATCATGATATATTTAACCCTAACTGTCAAATTGGGTCAAGCAGACCCATATTAAAAATGTATGTAATTCGAATACGTAAAGGAATTTCGGCAAACTATAGCTACTAATTGATTAATTGACTATAATTTTAGGGATTTTTGGTAAACTTAAACAAATTAATCATCAAACAATTTTCATATTAAAAATAAAGTAAAATTAACAAAAATAAACAACTTACAACTTACAACTTACTTACAAATACTCCGACAAGTGTGATTGGTTTTCTTATCTTTTTTAGCTGTAATACACACGAAAGGTTTATTATCGCTATCGTCGTTAGATGCGTCTTGATTAGTGGCACTGTCATTACTGCGATAACTCACATGATCTTGTTCCTCTTCATTTTCAGACGAAATGTTTTTTGATTTCGGAGTCCCGACTCCTGTAAAAGGGCTAAAATCAGCTGCCTTTCGAATTCTTCCCGGTTAATTTCGTAAATATCCCAAAAAAAACAATGAATGAAGTTAAAATTAACACCTTAAACGACATTTGACCGACAAACAATTAAAATTTCTATTGTGTCTGGGTCCGCTGGCGGTCAACCTGTTCAAATGTTTTAAAAATATGGCACAAAACTTCGACATCGAGTGTATGGTTGTGTCATATTTACTTTTTTTGTCGTTGTGTCATATTTACCTTTTTTGTCGTTGTGTCAAAAGTCAAAGTCAAAAGTTTTTTTTATTCAAATAAACTTACGAAAAGTACTTTTGAATCGTCCATACATTTTTTACCTAGGTACTACCCATTCAGGACGTCTATTTTTTGCTGTGGAGAAGAATGGGCGCAAGAAACTCCACAGCTTTAATGTCGTTAGCAAATCATTCAATATTTACAATTAAAAACTTTCGAGACCCGCTTGTACAAATAATGCTTACCCCTATACATTTACTTAACATTACACTCTAAAAAAATATTACTTGGGCACTATATACTAATTCAAAACTATAGAATGACGCTTTATACCTATACAGTGTGCGAGAATTGAAGGAATGTCAGTTCCATGCATTCTAATCATAATATAATCATTTGCATTGTAATAACCCTTTTTTTAAATGTTTCCTTAACGTGTGTCTTAAACTCAAGGGCAAAGTTAAAACATAATTCGGGATTTTATTATAATAAGTGACACCTTGTGCCATGAATGATCCATAAACTTTCTGCAGTCGAAGTTTAGGTATTACAAGTTTATTTTTATTTCTATTATTAAGATTGTGTATAACGCAATGTTTTCTGTAAAAAGAAATGTTTTGGCGCACATATAGAAATAGTTATAAATTAACTGACGCAACCGTTAGAATATTAATATCTTTAAGAGAGACACACGTGCTCCTAGGTTATATATAGACCTTACTGCTCTTTTCTGTTAAATAAAAATGGTTTCTATGTCAGCAGCTTTACCCCACTGAAGGATTCCATAAGACATAACACTGAAAACAAACTAATCGAGCCGTTTTTTCATCCGTAAGCTGTCAAAATTTTCTTACAGCGTAACCAGTGGAACTGAGTCTCCCTGCTAGAGTACTAATATGAAGGTTCCACTGTATTTTTTGATCTAAGGAATATACCTAAGAATACCGTTGATTCTACAAGATCCAAAAGTTCATCGTTTAATTTTATTGTACTAACTACGCTTTTGGCACGTATATCCACCTATGCAAGGGCAACCCGACTGAATAACGGTAGATATAAGAAACTAGGGGTAGTTAGCTCCAGCTACTGAGAACTACGGCAACGTCACCGAATATTTCTGGGAAATATCCACGCTTAAAAATGTCGCGGATCATATAGACCCAACTGTACGCTCCCCGGGTTAAGCCTTTTTGTTTCTGAATTTGATTTTGATGTTGATGTTGAATGCTGCTTAATTTAATCAGATTATAAGTGAGAGCTGTGCACTATATAATTTGAAGGTATTAAACATTAACAACTCTTCAAACTGCATCAAGTATCACGCAGCTGGGAGTAGCAAGTAAAAAATAAATAGTTATTTTTTTACTTGCTACATATATACTTTATAAATATAAAGTAGGTAAAAAAAAATCGAAATTCAAAATCATTTATACAGTTTAGGCTACAAGTAGCCCTTGTGAATGTCACTATGCCATCGGTTCGTAAGTCTACTCTGGGCGGGAGATCTTGTACTGAGAAGAACCGGCAAGAAACTCGGCAAGTGTCCAGCTCTTTTCTCCCTTACAGCGTCAAAAATATTGGAAAATGTCCTATCATAGCAGGACACTTTCCATTACAAATAAACACAAAATTATAGAAGACAACCACAACATGTAAAAAAAACTAAGTTAATAAATTTACATCAGGGAAAAGTTTAAATTTCCACAATGTCATACAGTACCACTACAGTACTCTAAAAAGTTGTTTAAGAAAAACAAAGTCAAACTACAATGAATAATATTAATAAGATAAGTATGCAAGAGCAGACCAGCCTCCACAGGCGGCACCCGTTCACGAGTATGACAGAATCAGCCATCGCTTCGTTCAACCATATTTTAGGGAACGTACGACCCAGGGGCCTACCGCCTAACTATCGCCATCGCGATTTAAAGTTTATGGCTTCATCTTGTCATTTCGAAAGCGATATAAAAGCAATATCGTAAGCTATAGGCTATAGCTTTTTATATTGCTTTCATAGATAGAGTTAGGCGGTCGGGAGGCCGACGCACACGCCACCGCAGAGACAATAAAGAAAGCATGACACACTCAAGATACTCTTAATAAAAACTTAATGATCTATTTAACGCAACGCTGTTTGTTATCTGTAGGACATTGCTGATAAAAAGGCTATCATATCAGTATAAAAATTATATAAATTAATTTTATTATATTGATTCAAATAGAGTATGTGTTTTTTTATAACCAGGCTGTTTTATCATCTAAATATTCCTTGACTGTATAATAACCATTTATAAGTAAGACTTCACATGTTTTTTAAACTTATCTAAAGGTAAACCTAGTACAGTACTTGGTATTTTATTGTAATAGTGTATACCTTGCCCCATGAAAGAATCAAGAACCTTCAGTAACCTGAACAGTGGCATTACAAGTTTTGTCTTATTTCTAGTATTGAAATTGTGTACGTCACCATGTTTACTATAGGAATTGATATTGCAACGTACAAAAACTATACAATTATAAATATATTGAGATGCAACTGACAGGACACCAATCTCCTTAAAAAGATTTCTTAAGGAAGTTCGTGATCCGAGTCTATAGATTGTTCTTATTGCTCGTTTCTGTAATATGAATATAGTTACAATATCAGCAGCTGTCCCCTACAGTAGGACGCCATACGACATGACACTGTGAAAATAACTAAAATAGATGTTTCAACGTCTGTTAAAATGGCATAAGCAGCAGAGCTGATAGTACAGTTCCAATCTCAAAAAAGTTGCAAAATCATTTAGACCATAGACCAATATACTTTATCATAAATCCACATACAGCAGGACCTCTTTAATCCGAACTCCGAAAATTTACCCCCGTTCGGATAATCGTACAGATAATCTACAGGGTATTTTTTATAAAAACTAAAACAAATAATTTTGTGAAATTTTAAATGTATTTTCAACTCTAAACATAATATTTATTATACTTTTTTTTTTTAAGAAACCAATATTTTAGATTGTCGGGAGGTACTTAATGACAAATAAAAATCTTTTTCTCGCAATTTACGTAAAAGCATTTTTTCTGGCACAGGAATGTCCACTTGTTCAGCCCATTCAAGACAACGTTCAACGTGAAACATTTCTTCATTTTCGCCGTCACATTCTTGTTACTTGTTATTATTTCATCATCAGTAATAGGTTCAGATTCATTTAGATCATTATTGCTTAGTCATTAATTACAGTCTCGAAAACGCCTCTATTAACGAAAAAAGCCAAAGGGATGTTATCATCGGGTTTCAAATCATTGTCTGTATATGTATGTTCTTCGACGTTTATTTGAGGCCACAAGGGAGACCAAGATTTTTTTATAAGGTTCACATTCAACTGATGCCAACTTTTCGGTGGAGCGTTCTGATTACAGAGGGGTTCGGATTAAAGAGGTCCTACTGTACCTGTTTGCTATGAATGTAAGAGTATAAAAAAATTGTAAAATTAATTTTAATTTATGTATTAAGTTTATTCAACAATTAGAAAAACTTAATTATTTTTAAAGCCATGTAGGTACTTCCACTAATTATTTCTTACATTGGTTTCTTATTTTATTTTTTAGTTCATTATTGCCATGAGTGTTAAAAATAAATTTCCATATCCCAAACATACCTATAAAAAGAAAAAACTTAAATAAGAATTAAAGTTAAAAAAAAAAGAAAATAAAAAAAAATAAAATTTAAACACTGAAAAAAAGACTTGTAAAAATTTGTAAAAATATTGTAAAAATGTATTTGTAAAAATATAATTTGTAAAAATATTTCTTTCGGATCTCAGAGGTGAAAACTTCTAAGATTGATGAAGCAATGTTGACTAAAAAACATAAGCATCAAGCACTGAAAAATTTTCGACGGGTGAAAGCCAGACCTCGGTAGCCAAGTGGTTAAGGCAGCCGCCCGGAATGCGGAAGGTGCGTGGTTCGATTCCCGCCTGAGGTTGTCGTCTTTTTTTTTCAGTGTTTAAATTTTACTTAAGTATATTTAAGCGTTAATAAAACGCTAAAATATATAAAAAACACTTATCTATAACGCAGCTTCATCTTAACCGAATGTTCAAATATTTGTAAAAATATTTCTTTCGGATCTCAGAGGTGAAAACTTCTAAGATTGATGAAGCAATGTTGACTAAAAAACATAAGCATCAAGCACTGAAAAATTTTCGACGGGTGAAAGCCAGACCTCGGTAGCCAAGTGGTTAAGGCAGCCGCCCGGAATGCGGAAGGTGCGTGGTTCGATTCCCGCCTGAGGTTGTCGTCTTTTTTTTCAGTGTTTAAATTTTACTTAAGTATATTTAAGCGTTAATAAAACGCTAAAATATATAAAAAAACACTTATCTATAACGCAGCTTCATCTTAACCGAATGTTCAAATATTTGTAAAAATATTTCTTTCGGATCTCAGAGGTGAAAACTTCTAAGATTGATGAAGCAATGTTGACTAAAAAACATAAGCATCAAGCACTGAAAAATTTTCGACGGGTGAAAGCCAGACCTCGGTAGCCAAGTGGTTAAGGCAGCCGCCCGGAATGCGGAAGGTGCGTGGTTCGATTCCCGCCTGAGGTTGTCGTCTTTTTTTCAGTGTTTAAATTTTACTTAAGTATATTTAAGCGTTAATAAAACGCTAAAATATATAAAAAACACTTATCTATAACGCAGCTTCATCTTAACCGAATGTTCAAATATTTGTAAAAATATTTCTTTCGGATCTCAGAGGTGAAAACTTCTAAGATTGATGAAGCAATGTTGACTAAAAAACATAAGCATCAAGCACTGAAAAATTTTCGACGGGTGAAAGCCAGACCTCGGTAGCCAAGTGGTTAAGGCAGCCGCCCGGAATGCGGAAGGTGCGTGGTTCGATTCCCGCCTGAGGTTGTCGTCTTTTTTTCAGTGTTTAAATTTTACTTAAGTATATTTAAGCGTTAATAAAACGCTAAAATATATAAAAAACACTTATCTATAACGCAGCTTTATCTTAACCGAATGTTCAAATATTTGTAAAAATATTTCTTTCGGATCTCAGAGGTGAAAACTTCTAAGATTGATGAAGCAATGTTGACTAAAAAACATAAGCATCAAGCACTGAAAAATTTTCGACGGGTGAAAGCCAGACCTCGGTAGCCAAGTGGTTAAGGCAGCCGCCCGGAATGCGGAAGGTGCGTGGTTCGATTCCCGCCTGAGGTTGTCGTCTTTTTTTCAGTGTTTAAATTTTACTTAAGTATATTTAAGCGTTAATAAAACGCTAAAATATATAAAAAACACTTATCTATAACGCAGCTTCATCTTAACCGAATGTTCAAATATTTGTAAAAATATTTCTTTCGGATCTCAGAGGTGAAAACTTCTAAGATTGATGAAGCAATGTTGACTAAAAAACATAAGCATCAAGCACTGAAAAATTTTCGACGGGTGAAAGCCAGACCTCGGTAGCCAAGTGGTTAAGGCAGCCGCCCGGAATGCGGAAGGTGCGTGGTTCGATTCCCGCCTGAGGTTGTCGTCTTTTTTTCAGTGTTTAAATTTTACTTAAGTATATTTAAGCGTTAATAAAACGCTAAAATATATAAAAAACACTTATCTATAACGCAGCTTCATCTTAACCGAATGTTCAAATATTTGTAAAAATATTTCTTTCGGATCTCAGAGGTGAAAACTTCTAAGATTGATGAAGCAATGTTGACTAAAAAACATAAGCATCAAGCACTGAAAAATTTTCGACGGGTGAAAGCCAGACCTCGGTAGCCAAGTGGTTAAGGCAGCCGCCCGGAATGCGGAAGGTGCGTGGTTCGATTCCCGCCTGAGGTTGTCGTCTTTTTTTCAGTGTTTAAATTTTACTTAAGTATATTTAAGCGTTAATAAAACGCTAAAATATATAAAAAACACTTATCTATAACGCAGCTTCATCTTAACCGAATGTTCAAATATTTGTAAAAATATTTCTTTCGGATCTCAGAGGTGAAAACTTCTAAGATTGATGAAGCAATGTTGACTAAAAAACATAAGCATCAAGCACTGAAAAATTTTCGACGGGTGAAAGCCAGACCTCGGTAGCCAAGTGGTTAAGGCAGCCGCCCGGAATGCGGAAGGTGCGTGGTTCGATTCCCGCCTGAGGTTGTCGTCTTTTTTTCAGTGTTTAAATTTTACTTAAGTATATTTAAGCGTTAATAAAACGCTAAAATATATAAAAAACACTTATAAAAAAAAAATATTTTTATTTAATTATTATTACTTATTTATTAAAGTTTAAAGATTAAAACAAATGGGCTAAAGGAGATTGCGCATTTTTGTATGGCGCTAGGGGACGAGCTCAGGATTTTTGTACATCGACCAAATAAGCATAAAAATATTGCTAATTTAACGTGCTATAAGGGATTTTTTATTTCAATAAAATCCGTACTGTGCGAGCTGAGAAAACCCGCCTGAATAAGAGACAATATGATCTTTTTGCTCTTTTTACAAGAATTTATCTACTGGTTTTAGGTTGATTTAAATGCACTGGGCTCTTGGTATTTATGCAGTTAAACTATACGTTATTATGTGTATGTTATCTATACATATAAAATATTATATTTACCTACAGGCGTCATACATACGAGCAGCACTTTTCTGTCGAACTGGAAACTATACCGACGATATCGTCGAACTCGCAGTTTTATACATAACTAGCGGCCCGGCTTCGCACGGAGATACTTTTTTTGTTTAATATAGCCTATATTACTTAGCGCTAATGTAGCATTATAGTGGTGAAAGAATTTTTTAAAACGGTCTAGTAGTTTTTGAGTTTATTCGTTGCAAAGATATATACCTACATACATACAAATTCAAAGCTTTCCTCTATAATCTAATATATAAAATTCTCGTGTCACAGTTTTCGTTGCCATACTCCTCCGGAACGGCTTGACCGATTTTGATGAAATTTTTTGTGCTTATCCGGTATCTATGAGAATCGGCCAACATCTATTTTTCATCCCCCTAAATGTTAAGGGTGGTCCACCCCTAAATTTTTTTGATTTATGAAATTTTTCCAATACAAAATGATTTGTTTGTAGTGTTGTCATGGAAACTGTCAAAGCGGTACGAAGTCCGCCGGGGGCAGCTAGTATTAGTATAGATTACTACAAGGCCTCATACAGAACATAGCACAACTAAAAACATCACAAATCGAAAATGCAAAAACAACGTCTGCAATTCTGCATCGGCAACCAGTGCGAAAACAAACGTCTGGCTGATATTGACAGACAGTTCCAAATCGTATTAATGCTTTTACAAAAGCTTGTTTATTTAAATCTTTTTATTTTTATTTAATGTTTTTAGTTACATTACATACTTAGGTGTTTTATTATTATTTATAATTGAAACTATTTGAGAGTAAAATTTTAGAATAACTTACTGATAACATTAGTTCATAGTTAATTACATTAATTCACATTAATTGACCGATTGTATAATAATAAATAAAATAAAAACGATTTTGTGTAGTTCTTTGAAATCTTTAGCGAGAAGCACCAGAGACACATACCTATGAGTGAGATATATACACCTACACTGCGTCGTTCAAATACAGTAAACATTAGCAAGGGCTATTATTATCAGTTGATAATTATCCAACTGTTATTATCATGAAAATATCTTTGATAATTATCCTTTTAAACCCTGCTAAAAATAATTAATTATAAATGTGCCCCCTCAACGAGAGCATTCGCATGTAATGTAACGTTCAGATTCGAGCATTGCATCAGTGAGCGAGGAAAATCGCGCACCTTGTAATGATACAAAACGAATGCTCGTCGGTCTCCCGGTAGTATTGTAATGTAATGCTCAAAGTCGAAATGTTACATTACAGGGAATGCGCGTCAGTCAAGTAGATAGTATTGTAAATGTAATGTAATGCTCAAACTCGAATCTATAATGTTACATACTATAATCTATAACGAGACATTCTTAATAACATTTTAAGTTTACTTATGGGTCTGTTGATTATTTTTAAAATATCCAAACCGCCTGTATTTCGCCAGTTTTGAAATTAATCATGACACCAATATCTTGCATGTTTGGTTTATAACTGTGAATGTAAGTGAATTATAATTAAACTAGCGGCCCGTCCCGGCTTCGCACGGGTGGACATTTCTTTTTTATATAGCCTATGTTACTTAGCGCTAATGTAGCATTCTAATGGTGAATAAATTTTTTAAATCGGTCTAGTATTTTTTGAGTTTAATTCGTTGCAAACATACAAAAATTCAAAGCTTTCCTTTTTATAATATTAGTATATAAATATAATCCACGCCCCCAACCCCAGGGCAAAGGCGGATGCAGAGGATTTCCCAAAGTTAATAAAAAAAAAGGAATGCAGACAAACGTGTAACCGCACTCACACGCACTTGCTTGTCTCCGCGTTTCTCGCTAAATACTTGTAGGATCAAAAGTCAGTAAAACACAATTTAGCCAGAAACCATTTATTTTATATCATTTAAATGATTTCCCGTCTATACTTAAACAGCTTCCTTTAAAATTTTCTGTAATGACATCTCATCATCTAGCTCTCTATCTATTGCACACACATTCATGCGTCACACGCTACGTTCCTTTACAATTGCTCTTGCACCGTTCCATTCCCACATACCTATTCAAGAGATCCCTGCAGTTGTTACTGCATCGATTGTCAAATTAATAAAATACTTCCAAAACACAATATCTTATCTTAGTGGGGCCTGCTGAGTTTTCCCTCTCTCAGTAACACTTCGACCCATCTTTGTTGTGAAACTGTGTTTGTTTTTCCTTTTGTGTGAGAAAAATGCCAAAAGTGCAGTCATGGTTAAGTTGATATAATTGAAAATACTATCCTATTACTTAAACAAAACATATATTTAGTATCAAAGGGAACGTGTTTACAATTAGTCCGATCCATAAATTCATAACATACTATAGTTTTTTCTACAATATCATTTGTGTGGTGGCTTTTAGTTGATTTCTTATAGTTAATCTAAATTATTGTACCTCTGATTTTGTCTAAACAATCAATGGCTAAACTACAAATCGTACGTTTCACATTTTCGATTTATCAAGCGGTTATTTAAATTATTATTTTTCAAATTGACACGTTAAATTCCCCTTACAAAATTAGTATGGCCGCGGGGCATCAAATAAATATGGACGAAGACATTTCAAATAAAATATACATAGTTTTTATTCAAATAAATATAGTTTTTATACCTACACTTAGCGGACTCATGATTTTTGAAACCACACACTGTACAACGCGACTGGCCGCCTTCTGACACCCGGCGGGCGGGGTGTCCCCGGTGCTGGTCCCTCATTCGAAAGACCGGCTCCTCCTTGACGATGACGTCGCGTGCCTGCTGCGCGCACGCAGCTCGCTGCGCCACTTCCAGCGCTTGCGCAAAAGTCAGCTTCTTTGAATCTTTTGTTAAAAAAGTCGATCGCGCTCTGGTCCCATTTTGAAGCCTAGAACGAAACGATCTCGCAGTAGCGTGTCCAGCTGCAAACCAAAATCGCAGTACACAGCTAACCCTTTCAACCGTGCTGCCCACTCTTCGATGTTTTCACCGTCTGATTGCAATAAATGTCTTGTCCTTAAAACCGAATATACATTGAATGTTTATCTTATCTGTTATGTAAAAGATGCTAGTTTATCAAATTATATTACCGTCTCATGAAACGTTTACTTAGATAAATTTGATGGAAGTGTATTAATATCTTCAATTTTGACATTGTCTACAGATATCAAAAGATGAAGTAGCGAAGATAGTAGCCGGGTTCGAGAATGAATCCCTCCTTACAAGTGGTGGTGTAACGATAGCGGGTACGCGGTACATATACCTCAGTGGCACAGACCGCATCATACGTGCAAAACTCGGCAAAGTTGGCGTACACTGCATGAAGACGCAGCAAGGTAAGCATCGTATGAAAATATGGTGAACGTTGTTTGGCCGAAGTATTTTATATATCTGGTTGTTTATTGCACAAATTTTATTATTAATAGGCATGTTGCATGTTAATTATATTAACTGAGTCCTCGCCTGCAGTAGGTACGCGGGGCGGGAGGTACGTAGGGTCTCTGCCACGAGTACGAGCGTATTGCGACGCGGCGAACGGATTTCTAGTTAATTGCGCGTTATACTACCTACGGCAGTCATAGTCAACAGTGATAGAAAAAATGCAATGAACTAGAAATCCGTTTGCCGTCAGTAGTCGAGGTCGAGCGTAACCGCTGACGGTAGTACACACGATAATTTTAACAAGATTGTGTACTATTTATTAAACAAAATTTATCAAAATAATAAATCAATCACTTGTATTCATATCAATATCACTGGAACTTGATTCTTCACTTTCGAAGCAGCCATCATCAGAATCATCTCAATCGTCCTGTACGTTAATAATAAGATCAACAACATCATATATAAAGCTGTCATGTTTGCAGTATTTGTCCTCGACTTTAATAATATTATTAATACAACGCTCCCACTTCTCTACGGAATATCCAGCAAATAATTCCTCGCAACATATTTTTTTTGTCCAAATTAAGAGTCGATTTATTTGTGCTAACTGTATTTTAATATCACCCCAGGCCAGCTCAATTGGGTTCAGGTCAGGGTGGTATGGAGGCAAACGCAACACTTCATGTCCGTTTCTTTTTAAAAACTTGTCAATTTTGTAAATATCATCTGTAAAAAGGTTTTTAATTAGAACAATTCCTTTCTAAGTTTTTCATGAAAAGGCACTTCATGATGTCGTAGCCAAACTTGCATAGCTGGCTTGGTAGAAGCCATAGTCGGCTTTTTCTGTTCTTGAACCGAACTATGATCAAATTTGGTGGTATATTGGCAGGACTTTTTCATTTATCCATTTACTGAAATTCACGATATTTATAGAATCGTGATGATCACCTGTTTTACATTTGGATTTAAATATCACAAGTGCTCCGTCTACAAATCCAGTTTGGCCTCCACAATGTACACACGCCTGCACATCAACCTATCCAAAACTTCTCTAATCGATATTGATCTTTATACCCAAACACCAAGGTTCAAAATGTATTAAAGAAATTGTCATTTTGTGGTAGGTTGATCTGCTGCCGTCTGTACGATGATCAAACGGTCTCCTTTACCGATATGAAAGCACGCCGTGTTCATCCTTTGAATGCCAACATTTTGAACATTAACATAAGTTTTGTCAAGATATAAAATATGACTTCCTTCTCTACGATACGATACGATATTTTTTAGTAGTATTTAGGTATTTCCACCTCCATATTTTTAAAAATACGAAAAGTCATAACAAAAAAGAAAAAAGATTGTTTTCTCGCGATCTGCGTTCTGACTGATAATCGAATCGATCGAATAGATGGGCGCGAGTAATGAGATGTATGTAATAAAATCTGTTGTAATATTGCATGATTTGGGAATGGCATAGGTAGTTTTTTTATTATAAATGTCGTAACTTATATAAAAGCTGTGCAGTTTCTTGCGCCCATTCTCCCCGCCCGATCCTCTAAATGACAGCACACATTTACAGAATACACTAAACATGCACACCAGTTTAGGCCCAAGACACCGTACTCGTAGAACAAGGGTACGAAGAACCGGTTCACACTCGCTCTACACCAGGTACAGACATGTACCTGGTCGGTTCTCTCCTCCTCCACGGCCCGGTCAACCCGAGCCGAGGTCCGTGCCTTTAGAGGCGCCCTCGGGTTGCTCCGCTCCCCGATCCGATCCGAACCCTTCGGAGAATCTAGTAGGGCACGGGGACGCGCACTTGTGCGCGATGCCGTTCCCTCTAGATAACCTCTGAAGGTGATTCGTTTCACACGGCTTGAGGGACCCTTTATGTTCCTCGCCGCCCCCAAAAAAGCCCGGTGAAGCTGAAAATGCCGCAGCGGCAATCAGCAATCTCTCTCCAAAAAAAAAAAAAAAAGCGCCCATTCTTCTCCACAGCTAAAATATAGACGCTCTGAATGGGTAGGAGATGGTATGGGATGGATCTTGTTAAAATTATCACGTGTGTGTAACCACCTTACCGACCGGCCAAGACGACGTCTTGCGATGAGTCGAGCGATTTCTAGTTCATTGCGTTATTTGTATAACCGTCTATAACCGTTGTATAGCGCGCAATAAACTAGAAATCCGTTCGCAGCGTCGCAAGTAGCTCGTGTTCGTGGCAGAGGCCCTACGTACCTACCGCCCCGCGTACTTACCGCAGGCGAGGACTGAGTTAAGCGGTCCACCTATAATAATAATAATAATATTGATAATAAATTTAATTATTTCAGGCTACATAGTTACAAAATATATAACAATATAAATAATTAACTAATGGATCAGTTGCCAGCAGAGCAGGGGGCATATTTAAAAGTTAACTTATAAAATTTCGGCATGAAGATGCATTTAAATTTGGGGAATTTAGTCTTTGGTCGTTTTTATTCTGCGGAGAAATTAAAAGTTGCGAAAGTTTTTGGCCTTTTAAAAAATTGCGAAATATATTCGCTATTTCAATAGAAAACCGTCAAAATAAAAATAGTTATTTTATCATTTACGCATTATTATTAAAATGCTTTTACATCAGTACATTTTGAAGTATCTACAAAATTTTAATTTGTAAGCGATTCTAATTAGTTATGATATCCATCCGCAGCGATTCTGTTTTTAAATTACTTTAACTCAATTCGTCAAGTTTCAAGGTTTTCGTTCGTTACTAATTATTGTGACCTCATCAATTTCAACTTTGATTGTCACTGAAAGGCTGTCATTTAAAACACCAGCCATGCCATGCATATTCCACGTTCGGTTTATCGCAAACAACAAAACAATATCGTTAAATAATTGATTTATTTGACGACATTGATAAGAATCGAAAAAACCGGGTAATATATTTTTAAGAACCGGTTCTTCGAGGATTAAAATAACCGGGTAAAACCGGGTCTTTTTGGGAACCGAGTAAAACCGGGTGCACGCCCTAGTGGTAATTCCATTGAATACCTGCAATACAATAATTATCATATCAATAAAATGGGACCTTCATTGTCCCTACGCTATTAAACTATCGATACTATTTCTGTCCCAGACGGGTAAGCCAACGGTTTCGTCGATATTTGGTTATTTTTTGATAGTATCATTTAAGACTTAGTAGTAGATAGCCTATAGCTGTCCCACTGCTGGGCAAAGGCCTCTATCATTGAAATCATGTCCACTAAAATTAATGGGTACTGACTTAATTACCACGCTTGCCAAAAGCGGGTTGGTGATCACAAACCCGAGCTATGCACTGAAAAATCCGAAACACACTGCCCGACCTGACCCCGACCGCCTAACTCTATCGCCATCTCTCTCGCTATCGCGCTCTATACTTTATGGCGTCATCTTGTCATTTCAAAAGCGATATGCTTATAGCTTTCGATATTGCTTTTATATCGCTTTCTAAATAACAAGATGACGCCATAAACTATAGAGCGCGATAGCGATAGAGTTAGGCGGTAGGCCCCCTGGAAATTGAACCTAGAACGTTCGGGTATCGGGCCGAGTACTTTGCCACTCGGCCACCAAGGCGTTTATTTAAGACTTATTGCCAATATAATAAAATTATTTGACAAGTGTTCCATCTCGATCGTTGCCTTTAACTTGATGTCTTACGACAAATTGTTACTCTAGGTAATTTTGTGAATTTCTGTAACTTATCAACCGCTGACCATTATACCAACGATTTGTAAATATTATACGCACTATCAATAGCATACCCGTCATGGACGGAGTTAGAATTATGATTGTATTCAATGAAAATATAATCAATATTTTGAATAGCGTAGCGATGATAAAGGTTCAATACTATCGATACTATTGCAGATCATGGACAATCTCCTATCGAGCGGCATCACTTGTAGTAGACGGTTCTCTCATTCGGGTCCTGGCCAATTCATTGTTATTTGTCGTATTGGGGGATTAATATTTTAAACTTAATATTTATGTTTTGCTGAACTCCAGTTTTTCTTTCGATTGTAGATATTTTCAATAAAATAAAGCTAAACTTCTCTATTCCAATTTGATCAGCTATAAAACGCTATTAATATCTCGCCGTGAAATTCGGTCTGACACGTATTTTAAAGCGTGAATTACATAGCATTTAACCAGGACAAAAAGCGTCACTTTTGGGCCCTTCCAACACCTAGTTGTAGTAGGTACCTACCTATCTCCATCATTCAAGAATAATTTTAAAATTAAAAATTATTTATTAAGTTTAGGCTACAAATACCTAGCTCTTATGAACGTCATTATGTTATTATGTAACAAATAAAGTAATTATTTGTTTTATACTGGTTTAAATATAAGATAACTTTACCAGGTACTAGGCAGTTGTGTTCTTTCTTACACAAGCACAGCAAAATATTACTTTAGTGACAATTATTTTTATTTTTGGCTGATAAATTAAATTATACATATTGTTATGTATTTGTTATATGAATACATGACCGCCCCAGCCCGTTTCCGATATTATAAGAAAAACTTTAAAAAAAATTCTAATCTAAACGGTAGCCGAGGATTTTGAACCACAATTCGTCTAGGACTGTTTTTCTTTATTACCGCTTACGATGGTTTAAATATTGGTTATACAGATATTTTTTTGTTGCAGCCGTCGTTATTTCTCTGTATGAAGAACCCATCCAACCCCAGCAAGCCGCATCCGTAGTGGAGAAGTTAGGAGAGTATTTAGTTACCTGTGGTTATTAGAGGTGAGCATTTTTCCTTTTTCTTTTTTCCTTCAAGAACATATCAATTGATAATAACAAAAAAATGCACTTGCTAATGTTAACAGTATTCGAACGACGAAAGTGTAAAACCTCACTCATGAACGTTTCTCTGCGCTTTTCTCTAAAGATTTAGAGATCCCTGTTGTTACTGCATCGCTTATCAAAGTTATGAAATACTTTCGGAATAAAATTACAAAATACTGTTTTTATTTTGTTACAATCACCCGTATTATTACGCATTTCTTAATTTTTTTACACAAAATATAACAAATAATATGACTAACACAGTTGATGATTAATAAATAATTAATTATCAATTAATTAAATATAATTATATTAATTAATTATCTTGATAAATTTTGAACCCTGTTCAGGAATAATAAAGTTAGGCAAATACTATTGTAATGTAAACCTAGGAACATATCGATATTTTTTTCTTTGGTTACAGATCGAAGCGCGCCGTGATCTAAGAATACTATAAGATAATATTTTTTCCACAGGGAAATAAGTAACTGCATTTTGTATATTCTATAAAGTGATAAGGACCGTTCATTTGTTTTGATATTTGATAAATTATGGCGTCATCAGTGTCTGGTGCGTTTAGTAACTGCAGACACAATTACTTTGCGGATTCTGGACCCATTTTTTATACCGCTCACCGCTTCCACAGAGTGATTGTTGCTGTAAACTGGTTTAAAATTGTATTTTAAAATTTGCTTTCCTTGACCCGTAAAGTAAAGCATAATTCAGCTTTGCAAGCAGGTCTCAAAGCATGATGTATAGAGATTTTTTAGGTTTTCTCATCAAGCATCCTGATACATGTTGTATAAATCATACTTGAATATTTTTATGAATTCCTTTAATAAAATATCACCTTATCATCTCGACATACGGATGCTTGATTAGAAGTATAATAAACCACGTAATGAAATTACTGTAACAATATTATACGATATATATTATATAAAATTACAAAATAAGCATTTGTGTAAGGGCTTGTTACAAATGAAAGACACTGTAACCCAAGTATTACAATTTTAATGAAAAGTCTCTAGTCCCACTGGAACCATCGTGTAACGTCTGACACCTCAGTGCGCGGCGACGGCGGGCGCGGTGTGCGCTCGTTCATTCAGATTTTTGCTATGCTTTCCTTTATTTGCGTCGCATTTATAATATTGTGTAGTAAATAATAAACATTTGCATTCAGTTTTTATAATGTCTTAGCTGCAGAAACTAGAAGCGCTCAATTACCCTGTATCCTGAAACAAGGCTTGCAGTAAACGAAGGGTGCATATTGTTTATATTTGATATTACTACTATAGCTTTGTACATTGTTTCTGATAAGCGATGGGAACTGTGTCTATCTAATAATAAAATGATTTGTATTATACGACTTCGTTTTTTTCTAATATTCCTTTTGTGTCGACTTTATTAAAAAGTAAATAAACAGGTATGAAATCAAACGAGTTCTTTATTGCTAATGAACATAGTTTATTTTCTTTTGACAAATCTACAATATTATGAGTTAAGTACACTCGAATACAAGGATTGGTATAAAATGTTAAACTTGTAGCAATAGCCTATCAAGTGGTTCTTTAGAATTACATACAACACACGAGAACCAATAATACTATAAGTACTTAATTGTAAAAAAAAATGTGGATATTCCAATTCATTGTGTGTAAACTCCTATCATGCAGTATTGCTTTATAATTTGAAAGTATTGCTTTATAATAACTATAAATCTTTCAGAATTCTAACATGACTTAAGTTTTTCAAAGAAAAACGTCATTTGTTCATGTACTTACTAAGTGAATATCTACATTTCTACACTTCTATGTTACGAAAGTTTTAATGCAATACATATCGGAGACCTTATGTAAATAAATTATGCATGGTATAATAAGAAAATAAATATACCACTGTCTATACAATGATTAAACGCAAATGTAATACGCCAACACATCCAACAAGCCAACACAGCTAAAACTAGAGTACATTTTCTGAATCTTTAACATGCAAGCATACATGAACATTGCCAAGCAGGCGTAATCCTCATATAAAATAAATATAATTGTATTCCCTTACTATTTAAGGTACCCATGTACACATGCTTCATTTGACACATGGGACTATTCACAGTAGTAACAGTATCGTTTCTTAAGAATACAATGCACAAGTTAAATAATAATTATAAAGTACAAAATTACAAGTAAATTAGTTTTACAAAGATAGCAAAGGTTCTTTTCACTTCTAGTAGGTATAATTAAAAAAATAAATACAAGGTAGGATTTTAAGTATTGTTAATTGTGTTATGATGCCTTTGATGGTAGACTGCACACCAAAGACTGAATAAAGTAGCCCATTGTACACCTTCACATCAAGGGTGTTCTAAAGAATAGTGACGAGACTTTTTCCATAGGCTCCTGAAGAATCCTTTGCGTTGCTTTTGACCGGGATGTTCATCTCCTGTTAACAAAATATATAGTTAATAATAGTTGTTTTCTAACTTCAGCGGGAGATAAAAACTTCCGCTCGTATTCGTTGCACTGCGTGTTAACATGAACACTAGCGATAGGATTTTCCTGTTTGATATTCAATTTGAGTTGACCCTTAAAGGCAATTCAACTTTCATTTATGTTTAATAATGGCAAATATCCACCGAATCTCAAAAGTTATTTACGTCTGAGGGAGTCATGCAGTAGGATTAGTGAGAGTTTCATAGATTTCGTTGTCGAAAACAAGATTTCTTGTCACCAGAAAATGCAGCTGCAAATGCTATACTAATCCTAGTTTTCGTTAACGTATAATTAAATGGAAAATTTAATATCTTAATATTTAGACAACAACAGATTGTTCAACATTGTTCTGATCCCAAGGAAAGTAGCTAAAGCACTCGTTTCATGGAAATCAGAAACAACGACGGTACCACAACCACTTAGACCCAACACAATATAGAAAAGTTCGTTTTCGGCATTGACCCGTTCGGGAATCGAACCCGGGACCTCAGAGTTAGCGCCGCCCAAAGTCCGGCGTGCAAGTTACTACTGAGGTCGTCAAAATAAAACTTATTGGCACCATGCTGAGCAAAAGCGTTCCTTTACAATTTGACAGATCTACATAAAACGTAGTTGTTGGAAAAATATCAATGTATCTTTTTGATCTGTGAAATTAAACAATGTTCATTTAAGTCTTTCTATCGCCATGCTAGACTGGGGGAATGGGGAGTCTGCGAATGTCAAGTGTACGCATATCTGTCGCATCGGGCATGCCGCGGGCGCGGGTGGCAGGGCAGCCGGTCGATAATTAGGACGATCGCGTACTACGCGGAACAAGCGCTCAACGCCGGCGGCTGGCACAGGATAGTTCAGGGTGCCTAGTGTGAGTTTTGTTTACTGTCCTTATTGATGCGATTACGTTTACGAAAACGAAAATTAGTATGGCAAGCAGCGCCTTCTGGCGACATACGAGAAGAGTTAAAAATTTGCTATAAAAATTTTCGTTTTCGTTAACGTGATCGAATAATGAAACTCGCACCAGACACCCTGATCCGCTTCAAATAGAAGCACAGAATATAGAGGTCGAGGATCTCCTCGAATATCTATTCCCATCCTCTTTCGTGCGATAAATGTTAGTGTGAGTGAAGTAATCGATCGCATTTCCAGTGCAGTCCAAGTTAGATAGTGTTAATATTAATACGTCTGCAGATGTAATTTTTGATTGTTCTGAATAAAATTGTATGTCAGTCAAACTTCAATTTTCCATCCGTATAACAGCTTACTTACTCCCAAGTTCCAAAGTAAAAATGACGAAATTGTGATAAGTACCTACCTAGCTTAGCTAGGTAATATTGAATATTACAACACAAAAGCAAGCGATTAAAGAAGAATGGATAAGGGGACGATATCGCAATAAAGGGTATGTTTAATTTTGCAGTTAATCTATATTATATCTTATAAATATCTTATATCTTCGAAAATATTCATTAAAATTACATGCTGTAAAGGGCCATATTGATCTATATTAAATGCACAATGTATTTAAGGTACCTACTTAATTGGATAAGGATTAATGCTGTATTGCTTAAAATCGCTTCGTAAATAAGCCATTTTTCTCGTAAAAAGTAAAAGATAAAAAATATTATTGTGGATTATCCCTAAAAGATAAGCATAATTATATACATCGCGGACTTTTTTGTAGACCTTTTTAAGGTGTACAATACTGTAGTACATTATTTTGATCTATCTCGTAGGATTCAGACAGCGTTTGCAATGTAAGCGCAAAAAAATGTGAAACCTCTAAAATTATCAGCGTTTCTACTATATTATGCATGTATTTATACATATAAACCTTCCCCTTGAATCACTATCTATTAAAAAAACCGCATCAAAATCCGTTGCGTAACTTAAAGATCTAAGCATACATACATACCTACATACATACGGACAACGGGAAGCGACTTTGTTTTATACTATGTAATGATGATTCCCAAGTTGTTAGGTTTCTATTAAAATGCGATTATTAGTGTAGAGATTGTTGAGCTCATGCTATCTGTACGAATGAAAGCTTGTTATAATGTGAATCCGAGATTTACTAACGAAGTTCTGTTAACTGGTTGTACCGTTACATAGACTCAATGCTAGAGACGAAAAACGTTATGTCCGTTCTGTTGCATAGTGGGTGCGCGGCTCAGCCAAACCTAATTAGCTGCACCTTTTTTACTAAGCCGCTACGTAGAGACATGAATTAATATAAAGCTCACGAGACCGTGAATGATTTCTTTAGAGATTCAATAACACGTCTCTCATGCATTAAGTCTAAAGCCTAAACTGTCTTAATTAATATTAAAAAATTGTATTATAAATAAATAATTTGCTTCATCTTGATATACTAACGAGTGAAGTTTTAGATTTCATGGATGCAGTAACAACATTTTAGTAGGGCACCCGAGAATAGATCAGTAAGTAGGTAGGTATTTTCCAGCCGCGTCCCAAATGCCATGCGCGCAACCTAAAATAGCGGTGACGCTGCCCCCTGTCTTGTTATCTGACTCCAACAAACAAAAATATCTACCTTCTCGGAATTATTTTACGTTGACGCTTGATAAATCACCGGGGTGTTCATTACATTATTTCCTAATAATCCTTTATGATAGGTAAGTACCTAGGAAATTACAAAAAAATAAAATCAATAAAATAAATACATCATTCCGTTTAAAATATTATTTTTTTAATTTAGATTTTATTTTCACATAACACTAGCTAGCGTTTTATCGCACTGCTCAGCTCTACGTAGGTAGGCAATTTACGACATGCGCAGTGGAGGTCGAATCAAGTTCATTGGCTAGGCTAGTTCATGAAGATTGTGCAATCCACGTGCGCTGTCTAATAATGGTTCCGGTATTTTGATGATTATAGCAATGATAGATTTAGAAATGACTTTACATTTGATACATATTGATGTTTATGTAGAATTTTGCATTACTTTTTAAGAAAACTGTAGTAGTAGGTTATCTAGACCACTAGGTTTTTTAGACCTAGTCCTAATTTTAGACCACTTAGAAGTTTTATTGTTTTAACCCTTTAACCGCCGAGGTCGGATTAATCCAACAATTTTTTTCGGGCCCATTTCGCCAAGGTCTTATATTTACAACCAAACACCACTACTCGTTTAATCTGCTTTTTTTATATAATAACGCTGTGTTATATGAAAATAATGTTTATATTTGGTAAATAGTTAATCAAGTAATCATTTACAATTGATTAGACTTTAGTCTCTTAATTAGAAGACCTAAAATAATGTCTGAAGTTAGATAAATTACCGATATTATTCTTAGAAAATTGTATTGATGTACAACGCCCTGTCGGAAATATCTGAAAATAGAGACGCGACATAAGCAAAGATTTACTGATACAAAAATCCACATAAATTAAGGTTAAGGTTATTTTTTTTAATAGACAACAGAAATCTAGCTCCATACAAAAAAAAAACAATAAATAATAAATAAACACCAAAAAATCTTAATCTCTTTTCGTTAGCTATGTTATGAAAAAGTGTTATGTTAAAGTTATGAGTACGAATTATGTTATGGCATTTCGTGAAAAAAAATTGTGTTATTATTGGGGCCCCCTTTTCTACACCCGGACCGAAAATTGTGTATATCAAAGTCAAAGTCAAACTCGAAGTGTTTATTGTTTATCGATCTACCATTGAACATCCCTATTTGTTGTAGGTATTTATTTTTATATCCACGTACCTGCCCCCCGACCGCCTAACTCTATTGCCATCACTCTCGCTATCGGGCTCTATAGTTTATGGCGTAATTTTGTCATTTCGAAAGCGATATGAAAGCAATATCGAAAGCTAGAGCCTATAGCTTTCGATATTGCTTTTATATCGCTTTCGAAATGACAAGATGACGCCATAAACTATAGAGCGCGATAGCGAGATCGATAGCGATAGAGTTAGGCGGTAGGCCCCCTGGCGTTGAGGGCAACAACTGATATGAAGTCTGGTGGTTAAAGGGTTAGTTCCTCGGGCGGACTTCTTGAGAGAATTTGAAAAGTGAAGATGCACTGTATTGTTTCATTTGCCAACACTCATGCGCACTTACAAACACTTAACGGTTAATAATCCACCATTATTTCTCATTAATATTCGACATAACACAAAGGAGAAGATTTTTTTACTATGGGAGCTGGGCTTAAAATAAAAACTCAATTAACATAAGCAAATGATACACCCAATTAAAGAAAACAATATTAGGATTACGATCAAAGTATTTATATTAATAAATAGACGCGCATTTTAATTTAATTCATATACAAAAAATACATTTTCCTAGCAACAATAGAAGTAATGTTGCAATAATAAAAAAAATATTATTGACATAGAGGTGACAGTGGTCAGTGCGTTTTTCATTAAATTAAAAAAAATACAAGTCTACATATCTACATCTCATGTTTACAATCATCATACTTATACTATACTTTTCCTAACATATAAATAAAGTAAAACTACATGTAAGATGTATATATCTGTTGTGCAAATGCGCAAGATTGATCGCTTATGGAGTACGCAAGCACTTTTAAGGCACTTAAAGCTCAGAATTCCAACTAACATTCACATATTTTAGAAAACTGCCCCTATGTATCCCTATGTATCATAGAGTTGCTGATTGTTAATGTAGATACCATAATATGCACGTCAGTGAAGCGATGAAATCAAAATAGAATTACTGAATTGGAAAACAACAAAAACGTTGTAATAAACATTAAAAAAATTCCAAAATGCTCCAATAGTCTCGTCATGACATTAGTAGCTGGCTCAGCTGTCAGTTTATGTCAATCAACTGTCATAAAAGAACTCTGACATAGTTCCTTTCGACGCATTTTTTTAAATTAATACATTTTTTTACAAAATAAAATGGGCATCTTTTAAAATCTGCAAATAGTGTAGAATGAAAGTATTAAATGTTTATAGTATTAATCAACAGAAATGATCTCTGTTAAGTTTTCATTTATTTTAAACCCAAAAAAAATGTTGTCCTTTTAGAAAATAAAACAAAACCGCAGACATGACTCTTCACTTTCCCGCCAAGAACCCCTAGATTTCGGTTACATGCAAGTAGGTAATCTTTAATTTTTTTTAATAGCATGAGATGACAGGTTCCTGGTTGTCCTCGAATACATTCCATTAGGAGTCGTCATGATAAACCGTAGGTAGGTAGGTAATAACTGCACACCTACTTCCTATGTCTGTTTACCGTTTTGTTAGACGCCGGAAACGACAACCTATTTTATTGGCTAGATACCGACAAACGTACTTTGGATGGCTTATAAGTAGGTACGACAGCGTGTAGGTTTCGTAAAATATTTTAATAGAATTCTGAATCAACAATGCCTTCCGAGTACAATTATTATTGTGAGTCATAAATGATTCACTTAAACGACTTTTCGGTAGGGAGAATCTCTGCAGCGACGATGGTGACAATGAACATTTTAAATAATCGGGTCACGAAGATGGTTGGGGAACCATGTAGGGCTGATGCGAGTGGAGGGGCAGCGAGGAGGGTGGGGGGCGCGGAGTCCAGGGGTCGTCGACACTGCGGTGAAGGGCAGCGAGGTCGGTGCGTTCGCTTTCGTCGGCGCGCAACGCGGCGGCGGCGGCAGGCCGGGCATATTGATCGCAGCCTCCGTACGCTCTCCCGCAGGCGGCCACGGGCCTGACTCGAGTCTGCCGAGCTCCTAAAATCTTACCGACGAGTGCGCCACATGAATTGCTCGATTCCCAAACTAATCGACGCTGTCGTTCTTATTAATGCAATGGATTTCCCAAAATACTATGTAGGTACGTACTGCAAAAGTAACGGGAAAAAGGTAGATCCACCATCACTAAAGTGGGTAACTATAGGTGACTGTTTTTATTATTTTCATTATAAGTTTAATTATTATATTTATTTTTATACGATAAAACATGACATGTACTTACCTACCGATGCATGATAAGAGGTTGCTAAGTGCGACCTGTATCTCCTGTACATTGCCCTGCAGTACCTAGGTATATTGCAGATTGCGTTTGAGTCTACAAGTCTAGACGTGATTGGTGCATAACAAACCAATAACTTAGTAAACTAATAATGAGAAGACTGTTACTTGCAAATTGGACTTCATAGACTGCGTACCGATTCAAACTGACTAGGTACCTATATGGGTACACTCTCGGCGCCATTCTATGGTTTCAGTAAGGTACCTAAATGTGTTCCCCGCACTTCACTACGCTTCTACAGCATTTTCAGTCAAACTTATGCTAAACTTTAATTTCCGTTCGATAAGTAGATAGACGCGATGGAGTGCTCTGGCTTACGTTACTAATCCACATCGATATGAATGGAGACGATTAGAGAGGTGAATTGGTGGAATTAGTGTTTGAAAGCCCTTCAATATTTGTAATGAAGATTAGGTAGGTACTTCTGATCTGATACGTCAGATATTGGCCAGTTTCACCACCGTTTGTGATTTAAACTACCAACCAAAGACTACGATCGTTACTTTTTAGAAGAAAGCACCTTGCCGTTGCTACAACATAAAATAATAAAATACCTAGATATATAAAGGTAAAAAGTACCTAACCACTCCAAGACATAAAAGTCACTACCTAATAGAATTATCTAGATGTAAGGACTTTTAATTAAAATTTAATGTCTTAGGTCACGCAACGTCTTAAAGTCGGTATTACAAAAAAAACACATCATATTACCTAAACCTAATTAGGTATCACTGAAGCAGTTTCGCTTAAAATTATTATCTCAGTGCACTAATTAGTGGTGGTAGGCTGAAAAACAGTAATAACCGAGCATTTTCTTAGCTACCGTACCGATGCAAATAGTTAATTAGCTAATTGGACAGTTAAAGAAGCATATGGTTAAGCGTGTTCATGCATAATGTAACTTATCCATTTGCAGGCTAAAGTGATCTGTGTCGGTTGTGACGTTTAGTTGCTCGCTATTGGAATACAAGTTCAAGAGTACTTTCTAGGAATAACGGGCTTACTAGTCCTGCGGGATCCGCCTGAGACCATAACTTGACATGTACGATTGAATTGACAAATGTCCTAACTTGTGTCACATTAATGGGGTCGAACAAAGCCCATCAGCTAGACCAAAAGTTAGTTATTGTTTTTTTTAAAGGAACTGTTTTTGACTCTACAGCCTAACACTTTTTATTTCAACTTAGTATTAAAACTGTTGCCAGTTAGCTAAGATCAGCTTAATATCAACGTTAATACGACTCATCTTTAAATAAGAAACAACTAAAATTATCTCTAATTAATATTGGAGTGCCAGAAGATTTGATCGTGAAGAAGCAACTTTTTTTGTTTAGCATATGCCTTCCACATTTGGCGTGATAAAAAACAATTTTGTAGGTAGGTATGGTCGGCAACAAAAGCCTTACCATAAGCTCAAATCTAAATCAGTTGTAGTTGTAGCAGTTAAAACGAGACGCGTTTAGCGGTGTTTAAACACGCGTCTCGTTTTCACAACTGCAATAGCATTTGCAGTAATACTGCTTTAAGAGCTCATAGCAAGGCCCCACGTCGCTGAGCACTTCAGAACAGAACCTAGGCACGAGTGAAGATCTTGACGGCGTGTCGTCGCAAGCGAATTTCGGGGTGCCTATTGTGAGTTATATTTACTATCCGTATTGAAAATTAGTAGGTATGGTTGAAGCAGCGCCGCCTGGCGACATACGAGAAGAGTTAAAATTTTGCCATGCAAATTCTCGTTTTCGTTAACGTGATCGAACGGCGAATGAAACTCGCACTAGGCACAACTGGTTCACTGCGGCTTCAACTAAAAAGTCTTAGTAAACGATAACATGAAAAACGCAATGGATAGAGTAATCGTATCCCGCGTCCGTCCGCGGCCCGCAAACGGCCTGCGGCCGGAATGAAAATTAAGAATTTATCGAGCGGGTATTGTTGACGTTTCGTAAAATCATTATAGCTTTTGTTGCTGACCGTACGACCTCCACTTTAGTAAATAGAGACGTAGAGTTCTTTCAAGTTATTTTCTAATTTTGCATCAAGTGACAAGTGATAGAAAAATAAAAAAAATACTCGCCAAATGTGTCCGCGGTCAGCAGCCATTACAACATGAATTATTAATTGTATACCAACGGTAGGTACAGTTCAACGAACCCGGCACCACCGGCCATCGCCTAACCGAGCGACTGCCTATTAAATTATCTCTTGATACTTTTTAAACGCAACGTTTTGGCATTTTCAAATTGGTGGCTTACTTGTTGCTCATTAGATTTATTATCAAATCCATTTTGTGAGAAGCGTAATGGCGATGGCGCGATGGCGTAGTTAGCTGCTTGCTCGTTCGGTAAACAATTATGATAGCTAATAACCTTCACTTCGACCTTTTTCCGGATCAGTGACCAACATTAATTCTATTGAGCTCTTTCATCCTTCGAAATCAGAAAGCACACCAACTTACAGCTTTATTTTGGGTAGGTATGGTTAGGACTGAGGCTTAGGGCATTATTTTGATGTTAATGATAGGTATATAGTGATATTAGGTTGAAGTAGCCTTTATTTCATAGTAGATAACTAAGTAGTATTAAAGACAATTCAGTGATTACTAATTACAGTATAACAGTTGGAAGAGAAGAGCCAAGGATCGGATTCAGTGGCATGTACCTATTAGTAGAAACCTTTGACTGGCATCAGCCAGTAGTAATCATAATCATCATCTCCATCAGGAGATGATGATTATGATTACTAATTACAAATAAGAATGAAGTTAAAGATAAAGAATATGTTAGATGCGCGGTTTGGTGGTATGTTGTAAACGCGGTATTCGGTTACACGGCACCACAAGGTAGGTAGGTAGGTATACAGCACTGGAACAGTTCCAAATGTTGCATATGACGTGAATGCTTACCAGCAGCTGTGGCTAGGAATAAATGCGAATCGCGTGGGCGCGCCGAAGGGTGATAATGAGAACAGCTCCACTTATAGGTACCTTGGCTTTTATTTACAATGTCAATGTATTTTTTTCTTTAAAAAGAAGTATATTTTGAAAAATGATAGTGTTGAAAAAATTCCACGAGCGGTATCCGGGGGCCTACCGCCTAACTCTATCGCTATCGATCTCCCTATCGCGCTCTATAGTTTATGGCGTCATCTTGTCATTTCGAAAGCGATATAAAAGCAAAATCGAAAGCTATAGGCTCTAGCTTTCGATATTGCTTTCATATCGCTTTCGAAGTTAGGCGGTCGGGGGGCTGAACCCTCACCCGATGACGATATTATGATGATGATATTTGCGTAAAATTATATGTAAATAATCGTGTATATTTTGGTTAAGCGACTTCAAAATAGAGGTGGTTTTTAATTCATGTCATTTTTATCAAAACTGAAGATAGGACATGAAAAGACGAAAACTTTTGCAATCCGTGTCATTTAAAGTGTTTATAAGTACCTAGTTATAGTAACTACATAAAAACACTTTAAATGACACGGATTGTATAACTAAACAAATAAAAACTGCATTATAATATAAGTCAAAAACATTGAATATCAATCATTGAAAAAGGTAGGTATGTAGTAGGTAACTACATACGTAGGTTGTTTGTAAGGACTAGGTAAACATGATAAGAACTAACTAATTACTTAATTTAAATTCGTAGAACGAAATTGTCGAGGATCGTTTAATTCATTACCCATATCTTTTTGTGTTGGACCAGGAAAACCAATACATACCTAGGTACCTACCTATCTACACATATGCTAAACAGGTAAACGAAATAGCTAATTTTGTTCACCTACTTGTATTATAATGTATTAGCTATATTTTTTTAATGATTTTTTAATAATTTAATAATATGTAGATATTATGCGGAGATTTCAAAACATTGAACAGGATAATTTGTCAGTTTAAGATCTTTTGCTGATGAAACTTGTACGATAATAAATAAAGAAACAAAACAAAGAAAGAAATCCAGCAATTATTGGTATTGACCAAATGACTCCGCAAATAGACGGTTGCTTAATCACATCTACATGCAAGTAATTCAAACGCAGTTATCTTAGATTTGTGTGCGCAAACTGAGACTCGTGTGTCCGACGACCGAGATTCTAACCCATCACTTCGCAACTAGAGAGATGTCTATTACGAGAATCGAAGATCGAACTTCGATGCAGCTATCGATCTGGGTGTATTTATGGCATATGTCTTGTTTTATAAAGGGTAAACAAACAATGATACGTAATTATATTAATTAACTACTTGGTAAATACCACTACTTTCTTGGTAAATACCACTAAATTGATTAAGAAATCATTATTACTCTCGAACCACTGCAATTGCGTAGAGATATAGCGTCACTTCATTCAACTTCTACTGCTGATACCACGGCGAGTGATTCGAAGAACCCTTTGACCTCATCCCACCTTCTCCCTTCCTCCGAAGGAGTACCTACGCGTCCGGCTCTCCAGAGTCACCGCTGTTCTGTCTCGAACATTCCATCGTGCAAAAATAAATTTGGTGACTCGTTTCTTTGCCGCACTTCCAAAAGCTGGGATTGGAAAGCTACTATGGCTTTCGATATTGCTTCTATAGGCGGTACGAAATGACAAGATGACGTCATAAACTATACACGTAGCCAAAGCAATCAGTTAGGCGGTCGGGGGGCAAGTAGACAATCCCAGCTTTTGGAAGTGCGGCAAAGAAACGAGTCACCAAATTTTGGTTTTCACAGCTAAGTAGGCTCTACAAGTTTACGAGTAACAATCGACCAACTTATAAAATGTACTTGGCGCAGTACAAATTCCTCATTGGGAACTACTTAAAAACGTAGTCAGGTGTGTGAAACCGGTAATATCTACATTTAACAATACGAGCCATCGTTAAATAAACGTTCATAAAAGCCCTCTTCTCAGAGTCCGCATTATTGAGATGGGCTACGGAATCCTACACTGCGCGTGGCCTGACACGCACTTGGCCGGTTTTTTTATAAATAAGTCTAATGCAATTCACAACGAAGTTCAACCCTTCGGTTTTCGTAATAGAAACTGAGATAGCAGTAATGTAAGATGTTTCTAGACGTATAGATCACATGCATGTGTGCAGCTGCGCACTTGCAAAACAATGCTAAGTAGGTATCAAAACAGGTATTATAGAGAGTTAGGTGTATGTAAAGCTGGTCGCTGGGAAAACCTGGATGCAAACTGCGATCAGCTTAAAATAGAAAGACATAGCGTAACATGAAGGAGGCCTCTGCCTGTGCAAAGGCCTGAAGGCGGATGAAAGTAGTTTAACAAATTATTAAATAAAATTTATTAAATTACTTTTTAATTTTTATTTAACTGGTAAAGCGAAAATGTCGTGCACTGGTGCATTGATGCAACGTAAAATTTAATGAAGTCTTAATCCGAAATAAATGGGATTTGATGTTTCGTGTCGTACATATTTACTACTTCCTTAAACTATGCTTGAATAACGAAAAAATCTTACATGCAAAATTAATGGCACAGATTCCTAACAGGGGCAACACGGAGCGAGGATTGGTGTCTTTGTCGCTATTTGTTACTTTTATGACACTGATCGACATAGCCCACCGGATTAGCAAGCTGAAGTGGCAGTGGGCTGGCCATATTAGCCACAGAACTGATAACCAAAGAGTTATACGCAGTGCAGGACGCCATCAGACTAGGTGGAGCGATGATCTTCGCAAAGTGGCTTGCAAGAGCTGGATGAGAGAGCCGCGGATCGTGCTTAGTGGCGTGAGCTTGGAGAGTCCTATGTCCAGCAGTGGACTAGGGTAGGCTGATTGATGATGACACTTCTGAATGACTTTGCCTCTGCTACAATAAATGCATGTCCCCATACCAATTAACAAATACCCCGACACATGGCTCACTCAAACATTTTAATGGATTTTAAGACTAACCCATTAACTAGCCGTACAGTCTGTCTCGAGAAGGTGGTGGGTGACGTCATCAAGCATGCACTATCGCAAAAAAAATTGTTACTGTAGTGATAACAAAACGCCGCGCCGGCTGATTACTTTACACGCACAGTTCTGGTGTCTAGCTAGGCCAAGTCGAGAAATAGACAATTAAAATGGGTTCTGAAATTGGGCTGCATAGATGCACGTATTCTTTACGTTTTCATTGAAAGTCCTGAGATGGGTTATACCCGGGTGTTTCACAAAAAAACATTTATTGGCACACTGTAAAATAACTACGCTACTTCACTTCGTTCTTTTCGAATAATTTAGAAAGTTTAATTCTGCCTGTTTTGAAAATAGTTTTTGGGTCGGCGCGCGACAAACACATCCTACGCGAGGGAGATTGAAGACGGATGTCCTGTTATCTGCTGGGCGTTTGTCGCATTGATATGTCACGTCTAATGACATGCTGGCATTGTGTTTTAACATACCACACATTTATCAGTGCGGGTGCTTTGGCTTTTAAAGTAACTATGTGTAAACCATAATGTTAAATGCACTCGACTCTACATGAATAATGTTCCTTAGTGGAAACGATAGCGTCGCGTATTCTGAATGTAAACTGTCGTGTTATGCTCGTTCATTGTTTTGCTTCGTATCGTCTGTGTATATTATAACGCTATAATGATTGACGGACAGCCATTAATCAAACATGAAGCTGCAGTATAATAATAATAAAAAATTGCGTAAACATAATTTATAAATAGCCAATGTCGTTGAACCTTTTAATTTAATGTAAAAGGCGATTGCGGATTATAAACTTCCATAGATACCAGATTATTGCAACGATTCAATTTATATTTTTTTCGTTAGGTGGAGAAATGTCTAGGGAGGATTCCAATTTCCGCAAAAATGCGTCAGGATAGGGTGTTCTTCTGAATCCTGAGTCGTCGCCCCTGCAGAGAGGGGAGCGTGGCACGTGCGGGAGGGGCGGTCGGCGCGGGGGGAGTGGGGAGGGTTGAATCGGCTTGGGGTAGCGAGTGCGGCTGCGCGGTGGCCGTTGCGGGCCCCCGGGACGCGGCATGTGCGCTGCCTCCCCTACCGCCCTTCCCGCACTCCGCTACGATGCGAACCACGATTATTAAGCACTCATTCAAGCCCTACACGCGATTATCGTCATAGCAACCATGCTCCTGTTCACTGTTGAATGGGCTTTGATTTGTACTAAACAGACTTTTATTTTTTTACCACACAGCGTGGTTTTCGTAATAATATTCACGAAGGGAATTCACAAAGTGTAACTCACTCTTACCAAATAGGTACCTACCTATATGGTAACAATACCGTCCCCTTCTAACATTTTAAAAAGGATATCTCCGACCAATCAATGTGACACATACCTAGGTACCTATTCTAAGTCTAGATCAATAAAGATATTGGTATTGGTAGGTAGTTATACTGCTAGTAAAGTTACTAATTAGGTAACTTGGTTGTTTAAATGATGAAGATCTCAATGTCGAGGAAGTAACATTATTTATAAACCTTAGCAGTTTCTAAGTGCTAGTTAGCATAACTTGTGTGAATTGGTATGAAAAATGTTGAATGAAAAATAAAGAAAACAGGTAATTATGTAGCCAAATTGAAAGTTAGGTACTAACCGTTGGCGGAGCGAGCTGCGGGCGACGTGGCCTCCTTGTTTCGAGCATTTTCTTTCTCCTTCCCGTTGTTTCCTACGACAAAAGATAATATTTTGTAATAAAATATTTTTATTTTTGGTACAACATAAATATAAAAGTCAATGCAATTACTATTCTCATAAGTAAGTGGCATACAATGGTTACTATTGCTCAGTAAGTATTATGTCTTCGTAAAAATTAAATAATGTATTCGTCATGGATTTTCTGCATACTTAACTATTGTTATAAATAAATGTTATGAACAACCAAATTTTTTATCTCATTTAATGTCACAATTAAGAATACCATACACCATTTGATGGAGTTTTCATTGCCTATCCTATGCCCGGAAGAGCTTATTTTTTTATTTTTTTATTTACTTTTCAGTTTGAACTTCTGGTAAGGCTAGGCATGTGTAACATAACATTTGCTTACCTACCTATACCTACACGATAGAGAGGACAAAAAAATGCGTATTAAAAATTTATATTTATGATGGTCATTTCTAATCAATATTTATTGATCGCCAACTGTACTAAATAAAACAAGCCTAGTCAGACCACATTTTATTAAGTTTATTAAAAACGATTTACTGGTAGCAAACGTTATTCTGTCCTAAAAATAAATTTTACTGCATTATGTCAATAATAAACGCTTCTATTGTTCATTCGATAACGTTACATTACTGTGTAATTTATTTAGTTACAAAAAACCCCAAAGTCGATTGCATAAAGAACATTAATCTATAGGTACCTATTCATCAGAATTTAAAATAAAACACATGTTGCGTGCGGCCATGATGTTTAATTATAAAAGGTACAGTATTGCCATGCTTAAAAATAAAAAATAAAAATAAGAATGGGTTCAGATCAAAACCGTTTTCTTTTGCAAATAATCCTGAACATGGCATTAAGTCTTTCTACAGTTACGTACCTAACTACTTAAAAAAACTCTTATAATTTATTTATTCATTTGTTTATTGATACACAAAACAGAATACAGTAATATTAAACCAAATAAATTGAGGTTACAGTAGCGTTCTAGGCTGTATCCCTTAGCATGTGTGTATTAGAATGAGTCCTTGTAACATTCATTATCCACGTTACGAACACATTTGATAATTCATTATTATCAAATGTGGCATTACAATGAAAGCAGGTACACAAGTAACGAAATTACCATTAAATATAAATAAATCTGTTTGTCGCGTAAGATAACGCATGATACGCCTCACACGATCCCCATCCCCGGAGGATCTTCGCAAGTCGCCAGCAGCGATACCAAGTTAAGACCGGTTCACAGCGAACGTTCACCCCCGTCGCTCGACCACTCGCCTTTCCACACACAATGTAACAAACCGCAAGCGAAAATTTGCCATTTCATAATCACATCACATGGTAATCTAGCTACGATAGACACTTTTAGTCGCGTTTGGACAACTTTTCATATTCCATAGATTTTTTTCCATAGCGTTTGGACAACCTGTAAATCGAGAAGTACAGTCGTGGATAAAAAAGAAATCTGTATTGGCATCAGGTCGATTTTACTACAAGATGTTGTTTCGTCAAGTCAAAAAATCAAATTAAATGGAAGTGAAATTAATTACTAAATAATATGGGGATTTCTCGTCGGAGAAGTTAAGGCAAATTATTTAACAGGGTTTTATGAAAATAAAAAACTTGATTTTTGATATAAATTAGGTGGAGGTACAATTCGAACAAGGATGATACCAAGAATGGGCATTCTCCTTTATAAATGAAGAAGTTTTTTGTAACTTATGGAGCTGAGTGTACTATACATAATTGTTATTAAAAGAATGGTTGTCCAAACGCGACTAAATGTATGAAATATAAAAAGTTTACGAAACGCTACTTTTGTTATGGTATTTTATTAGGGTTATGAAACGGGAAGTTGTCCAAACGGGAAGTACTTGTTAAAACATCAACATAGGTAGCACGTTTGTTTAGAGACTCGTCACACCAAAATATTTCCAAGTGATCGATTCTGTGGTGACTGTTGAGACATTGAGCACAAATAAAGGAGACCCCAGAAGGTATAAGCTTAGTACACACCGCGTTCGAGCAATGCGCACAGACTCTCTCACGGACACGGAATCTCGGACCATCTCAAGCCAGTCCGAGCGCGGCTGTTGCGAGATTCCGTGCCCGCGAGACGGTCTGTGGTGTGCCGAGGTCCGAGCCTTTAGAGGCGCCCTCGGGTTGTTCCGCTCCCCGATCCGATCCGAACCCTTCGGAGATTCTAGTACGGCACGGGGACGGGCACTAGTGCGCGATGCCATTCCCTCTAGAAAACCTACGAAGATGATTCGTTTCACACGGCTTGAGGGACCCTTTACGTTCCTCGCCGCCCCCAAACAAGCCCGTTGAAGCTGAAAATGACTCAGAGGCAATCAGCAATCTCTCTCAAAAAATCGTTTACATGAACCTTCCCTTCTGCAGTCGCCATGTTTTGAGAGTGTGCTGATTGAAGAGCGATTGTTTGACGTGGCAAGGCGGACGAGGCGACCTTGGCCGAGGCGTTGACTCCCGCGGCCTCAAATCGCAACCAACCGACGCGACGCGCCATAGATTTAACACATGAGTCGTATAGCATCTGTGCATGGTACATAAGAACATAACATACTACATGCGGATATTTATGGAGCTTACGCTAAATGAGCGTGGAACTATTTGCTCCTCGACGCAGATAGCTCCGAAATCGAAATAAGCGCATCATCCAAAATTATCCGGTTTAGCTACTTTCTATTTAAATGAGTTGGTATGGTAAGCGTAAAGATATATGAGCATTAAGCATGGAGGTCAATAATGCTATAATATAGAATTTCAAAAGGAAGGCATTAATAATTTTATGCATTAAAGTGAAACGCATGGTTAAGTTTTCTACCGAAGTCAAATGAAGGCAAAAGTGCTTTTTTATTGTTGCTCAGTTGTTAATTTTGAATAAAATAACAATAAATAAATTGTTTTATTAAAAAATGTTTCTCAATGCCAACATTTTAAACCGTGTCTCTATAGCAAATAAATATAGTAATATAGTAAATTTTTTTATACTTTGCGAGTTTGTCGTAAGTAAATTGTGCCGGGTAAATTTTCTATAGTGGGTGAGACATAATAATTGACTATGGTTAATTGGTGGTAGGGCTTGTTTTAAGTCTCCTGCCAACTACCAGCTTAACTAGGTATGTGGCCATAACAACAATGTTAGTACCATTGCCTCGTTCCGACAGCAAGAGATAAGATAGCCAGTCGCTCGGTAGTATGGAATTCGGGTGAAGTGCGCTCCCTCCCACCTTGCCTTATCGTCACCATACCAACAAACAAGTGAAGGTTCCATTGTGAAATTTAAACATCATATTAATATTGAAGGTGTGGAAAAAGTGTGGGGAGGCCTTTTGCCCAGCAGTGGGACAGCTATGGCTGATATAATATAATATAATTAATATTACATTCTGTAAAAAATATTATAAAATATGTAACATGCCACCCATAAACTTACATGAAAAAAAGTCTCGAATGAGAATAAAATCTAGAAGCTGGCTAGTTGTTATTTTATTACAAAATAAATTCTAATAGAAAACTATTTATGAGAAAATTTGTAACATTCCAAATTCAAATTTCCGAGAATAGTTTTTTACTACCCTAAAACTATTGTCAGCTTTAAATGTGGTGCAGTTGCAATAACAAACGCGAGTAGCATAGTAAAGTACCTACTCGTATTCTTATAATACAAGTACTTAGTCTCACATATCATATGGTTTCTAGTGTTCTTAAATAGAACTGCGGGGCTGAAGAGACAGGAAAGAGTCACAATTATTGAAACCAAACAGGAAAACCAGTATGTTCGTTCGTTAGAGGTCTAAGCGACTGAAGCTATCAACGAGCTCACTCGATAACTACTGCTGGAGGAAACTATAGCTTCAAAAAATCTATAATTAGAACTGACGTGTAGGTATGTACGTCAATACCTGTTTCGAGAATGGACGTTTATAAATAAGGTAAGTAGGTATGGTCGTAGGCTCTACATCAACTGTGTTTAGGGAATGGCATTAGAGAGTGAGTAATAAATAAGTATTGTAGGTACTATTTTTTTAATTAAGATTGTTGTTTTACAGAATTTGTGTGAAATATGCTACTCGTAATATTTTTGCAGTTCAGCGATGAACTTTTTACTATTATAAAAAAAAATATTACAGAGACAGAGATGTAGTCGGATAACAAGTCTACATAAAGTAAAAAAAATTGGGCACGTAATTCTGTCTGTATTGAATTTGGAGGAACTAATAGTCCTTAGTCGCCCTTGTACTGCATTCACCCGTAGAGTTTATTTTGTTACCATTTTATATGTGTATGTACCATTTTATATACCTCTGCCAGCGTATTAGCTTGGCAATTCAGAGGGGCAATGTTGCCAGCATTCTTGGGACCGTTCCCATGAGCCCACAGTTGGAAGACATCTTTTATTTATAGGTATTTAGTTTTTAATTTTCTTTTTTTTTTCTGTTTTTTTTTTTAAGTTCACTTTAGTTATGTTTCTTTTTGTTGTGTATATATTTCTTATATTAAATAAATAGTATTTATATTTTAACTTGTAAATAAATTGTGAAACTGTCAAATAGTCGCTAATCTTGGTTAGGTAAAAGAAGGAATGATCTAAGTCAAAAAGTTATATTTCACAATATTTTATTCAGCTTAGGCTCTAAAAATTGAGCTCTTAACTTGTAGTTTGGCAAATATCAAAGTCTAGTGGTATGTAGGTATCACAAAATACCATCTTCTCTATACAGTCGAACAGAACACAATCTGCGAAAACAACTGTAAAATAGGTAGCGAGCGACCGTGCACATTAGCTGAGTGCATTGTGTGCACAGGTGGCCCACGGTATGTGGGTGACGGCCGCTGCGGCGACTGGCTGGAAATAAAAACGAAGCGCGGGGCAAATACCCTCGCCGGGGTTCGGGTGTCTAGACGCCCGCCGTTTGATTACGGGGGGTCGACGCATAGGAGTG
This sequence comes from Eudonia truncicolella, assembly GCA_949315975.1. NCBI lineage: Eukaryota > Metazoa > Arthropoda > Insecta > Lepidoptera > Crambidae > Eudonia > Eudonia truncicolella. Next base: position 7,805,022 of record OX438828.1, on the reverse strand, counting down.
TTTACGAAGCATGATTCGAAAATCGAATCAATGCGGCAGCGTTGTCACTGCTTGCAATTATGCCGTGAAGGTCATATTCTACCTACCTACGTGAGTATAGAATATAGTATTACTGATAACATTAGTATTAATATAGGAGAACCCACGTATATTCGATGTCATTTTTATGCCAATCAATGGGTATTTATAGATTTGCAATTAATTAAATTTGAGTTAAAATTTTTCAATACGACATGTTAATAACAACAGACGTGAACAAAGAATTCAATATTACAGAATGACTCATCGCTAAACTGGCTTGATAATTATTGTGAATACAAGTAAACGCAGTTTGCGCCGTCTCCGTCACATAGCAGTTATCCTGCTGTAAGTCGAGCGTGGCGCCTCGCCATATTGGATTACCACTAGGTCGCAGCCGCGCGTGATACTAAAGGATACCCACTGAGGTTAACCTTAGTAATCTCACGCACAATAGCTCTAAGAGAATTACTCTGAAATATGCTCTACTTTTTACTGCGTCTTCGGTATTCGCCAACTGTATAGAAAGTGCAATATTTGCTCGAGCGAAAACGTGCAAATTGACCAAATTCGAGTTGCCAACACAGCGTGACTCATCGTTTTCGTGAAGACGCGTTGCAGTTAAACAATTTTAACGTTTTATTTTTTCAAACGCTTATATAGGCGTCTGTACGGAACCATATGGCATTTGTTGACGGGGTATCCAACAAAGTCGTATCCATAAAAGGTTTATGGAACTTTTAGGTTGGCATGTTATACACAACAATTTGATCCGTACATGGTCGCGCTCGTTAGGGGACACGTCTCTTTGAAATAGGTAGGTTAGGTATATTGCCTTCGTATGTAATAAGTTAAATTGTAAGGGAGATAGTGTCGGCTGTACAAAAACATAGCAAAATTATAAATGTCAGTGTTCTGCTTTTATCTAGTTATCTGGGAAATTGATAAAACAATTTACATAGGTGATAAATACAATTTCTGATAGTATTTACGTACACGATTTAGTTTATTGGCCGTTCGAAACTAAACGGGGAAGACTACGAATTTTAAAGATTGCTAGTTTTTATATATTTATTTAATTTATATTATGTTTATTCTTAATAGAAGCCAAACTTATTAAAGGTAAATAGGGTATAAGTAATAAGAGTTAGACAACTAAACATGTCACGTCATTTCAACATTAAGATTTGCGAACCTGCGTTAGTAAAAAGTGTCTAACACAAAATAACGTAAAAAAGATCACTCTGTATAAGTAATTTTGCTGCTTGCTAAACCAATATTTATCGGAACACTATCAAGTTTGGAATAATCAATCTGTCAATATTACTAAACTATGGACCTATTACTTTGTAGGTGGGTATTTTATAATACTCTGCCAGCGGATGAACAACCGACTCGAGAATTTTATGTAAGTATATAAAGTAGATAACAATTTCCAAACGATTCACATCATGCTTTTAGTGTCTGTGATGAATGTACCACCTACTTAACATTGGTTGGAGCACGTGGGACTCCCAAGGTCGGCACGCTGGAGAGGCGAGGAGGGAATGCGTTCAGCAATTGATATTCAACAGATAGGTACCTCACAGCGCGATCCAAACTACGTAGGCAGTAAAGGTCTCATTACTTCCTGCAAGTAGAAGCTGATGCAGCGCGTCGAAATGTTTCACGATTACTCATAAACCATCTCATCACACAAGTTCAATCGCGGAACTATGACTCTACACCTTCCTCAGTTTACAAATAAGTGTAATAATAGGTACTAATAGTTGGTTTTGTCATAAAGCCTCTTAACTGGTTATACAAGAAACGTATAGTACAGACGCCAGCACATCAACCTATCCAAAACTGTCAAATTTCTTCAATACATTTTCAACCATATCATTAAGGCATAAAGTGCAGGCGTGTGTACCAACACAATACGCATATTGTGGTACCAACCATGTCTGAAGATTTAAGTATCTTAATCGACTACTAAAGACTTTTTCCTTTTAAGTTGTTACAAGTAGGTAATAATAAGAGAAACTATAAAATGAAACGTTGAAGGACGGGCCCTTGCAAAGTTGATAGCAGCGAACGACCTCCTTCGTTTATTGTAACTGTAGAGTTTGAATGACTAAAATGTCTATAAACGATGATATGATGTATTCAAATTAACTTTTGTTACCGTGTCAATTGGTTTTATAACTACGGCTACGTTATTAAGTTTTAATAATCAGAATCTTAGTACCTACGAGGACCCAGCAAGCAATCTCTACGGAATTACACTGCGATGTTTTATCGTATAAAGACGTTCGGTGACATCATGAAAGGTTTTAATGGCCGGGTAATATGAAAGGCATACCAAAATTTTCTATGAACTATCTTAGATTAGAAATGACATGAGCGGACATGAGATTGAGTGGAAGCCGGATGTAGGAACATTTGCATGCGCACCGCGTCGGCCGCGGCAGTGCGCACAAGGGAACGCGTACAGTTGGTGCCGCAGATCGATACACTCCTTTATTCCTACCCAGGATTCTGGACCTTAAATTTGCAGATATAAGGACAAGATGTCTCCCTGTAGTGGGTTGGGAATCTTTTGCTTGCTAACGCATAAAAACTTTTTCATTTGCGATTGTTAATAAATACTTATTTTGCTTTTTTGTTGAAGTAGAATGAGTAGATAGGTAGTGTTTATTCGTTTCGTGACAAACAGCATATTTTACCTTCATTTACCATTTTCTGTTGTTAATGCGTAGCCAGGGTGTGGCAAATACAAAACTCCCAGCGGATCCACATATAATAGTAGAGAACGTTTTAATGTCAAATGGTATTTTACTATAGTAGAGCTTAAAGCGTCTAGTTTTAGAGTGAATTTTCGAATAATTGCAGGTATATTATTAAGTTCACGTTTCGCGTCATCGACAAAATGTATTGACAACGCCCATTTCTTGCGTTATCGTTAGCTCTTCTACTTTATTCAATAGAATCTTGATATCGTTACTTCTTATCTATTAGAGAAGTTGAAGAACTTGAAAAGTTTCATGTTGCTTTTATTATCCGTTTGTTGCAAATGACAATATCATTAATAGGTCATAATACAAAACAGCATATAAAAAAAAATGTGTTGCAAATAAAGGTATTTAAAATACAATGAATAATTAGGTATGTAGTTGTTCGACCACTGTCGAAAAGCGTTTATGTTACGATGTACCTATGGATAAAGACGATCCATAAGATACGGAGCTTGATTAGAACGGCTATCGTCACTATGCTGATTCATTATCAGATTGTATTATCAGCCGTCGGATATTAAACACCACAATGAAAGTTGAAATCCTGGCGAGTTCGTTATTTTGTCACATAGTAGGTAGATAAAGTTAAATACACTTTTATATCAACAAGGATTTCCATCAACATTGTTTTTAAATAGCTATTATAAGACTTTTTAAAATATGAATGAATGCTGGCGAACAGCCAGATTATTTAGATATCAATACAAATAGAACGTTACATTTTTCGACGAATTAATATAGGTACATAAGTAAGTATGAACATTTCGAAAATCATTATTGTCAGTCATTCATTACAGTCATTATTGTCATCAGTCATCATCACGTAATGCAAAAACTGATTTACCTACTGCGTAAAACCTACCTGCTTAAGAGAATATTCGAATTCTGACATCGGTGAGCTATAAGATTTTTAAAATAAGAAAACATTAGCAAGTTAAGAGAGATGTCGGTTACGTTGTAAGTAGGGCGTCGGCGCCGGTCAGCGTGGTGTTTCTGGCTACGGTCTTGGCCTCAAAGCCGGTTGCCATCTTTGGACATGACCGGTTTTACAAGACCGGCCGCTGCCTGCGCCTGACAGTTCACTCCGCTCTAGGTCTAATACTTTTACATTACTCTCACAAAACGTAAGGATTTATCGTTCTTCATTATTCTATCTTCTTTGACATTTAAATGATATTGCTGGTCGTTATTATTGTAGAGCTTTTGCGCATCAATTATTTATGACGATCAATAAATAACGGAGGAGTCAGGAGACATTATTATCTACTTTCACGACTCTATTAATCACAGAATATGGGTGTATTGGTCTTGAGCTGGGTGAGTCACGCGGCGACAGTCATGCAGGGTGAGCGGGCGTCTCTGAATCACTGCACCGAACCATGCCTCGCTATTATGCACATTCTGATGTCGCAGGTAACTGAATCGCCATTGTATGCTATTCTCTATTGTGAAGCCGAACTTTTTAGGCCCCATGAGCGATTGTTAGCGCCTTATTGTTACTCGCTACGAATGGACGGTTTATTTAGATTGGAATAATAACAGGATTTTGGGTTCATAGTCCATCTGTTAGGCGTAGTCTGTCTGTTAAATTTTTAAACTTACTCGGTTATGATTTTGATACTTTAATTGATGAGTGTATAGGTGACGATTTATCGATAAATCTATTACCTGCTTTCCTAACACTACTTGCGCTTTAAGTATGTAAATAAAAATAGTAAACAACTATCCTTATGCTATTATAAATATATTTTCGTGAAATAGGTGTTAACTAACATATGAGTCATACACAATTAACAATAGAAAACTTAAACATAACAATAGGAAAAACATACTGGAAATAGTGTAAATGCTCCGACACCTTACGATACGTAGGTACAACTAACGCCATCTATTTGCGCTTCTTTGAAACATAAGTGACAACGTAAAATAAGGGTGCCGCCTACATTTTAATTAATCATTAAACGCGTACCTTTGTGCTACACCTACCTATTCTTTAGTTTTATAACGTAGCTTTGTTTTATCAGTTTCAACGTGATCCTTTAAATATAATTATAAATGAAAAATATTATTTCGATATTTTCTATGGTTATTATTAACCTACTTTATTTTCTCTTGGCATTCTTGGCACAATTACCTACTTACCTACTGAACGTTAAAATAATTTTTTATTTTCATTATTTTTGAAGACGTGTGTAACGGGTTTTACCAAACTAGAAGGTTACCTGAGCTTGGAGGAGCTTAATAATGCTAGGTGTATGACCTTTTGACATTCTTCCCCGTGACATTTTGAAAAATGTGTTTTGGGTGTAGGTAGGTGTGTGTACGGCCTTTTATTATGGCATTTATTTTAACCTTTACTGTATACCCATATTACCCATACAGTAAAGGTTAAAAAAATCTGATATCCACTCGGATATATCCACATTAATTAATGATAAGAGTGACGGTTTAATGATACTGCTACATAGATGACTGGCATAGGTAGGTATCTTCTTAATCAGTTCAGTAAGTATACGGTAAGAAATTACCTAGTTAGACAGCATGGCCCTAAAGATGTTTGTATTTAGGTATATAGTCTTTATTGACTAAATTTTTGTACCTACCTAGGTTTTCTTATTATTTTGTCACCGTTAAAATCCGGAATATGTAATAATAACATATACAATAGTATGTGTGTGTGTGTGTGTAGTATAATAACCTGCATACCTGAATTATGATACTGACAAACTCTTAAAATTATCGTCATTATTATTTTGTACCCGAGAATATGCCCAGAATAGCTATCTTACTGGTAATATAAACACTGGGGCGCTATAACGAATGGCAATAGTAATAATTATTTTATTATATTGTTTATAGAGAATACATTTAATTGTTTCTGTATTTCTCTTGAGTTCCTTGAGAGTTTTTTGACAATGGCACTGAGCCGAGGTCCAACTCTTTCAGAGGCGGCATGGGAATCTCTGTTCTCATTGCCAACCGATTCCAAGGCCTCGGAGAATCTAGTAGGGTAAAGCTTACATGCTTGCGTAGTCATTAAAAAACCACCGGATAACCGCTCGACTATCAAGACGGCTGACCTTCCTCGCCGCGTACCTATAAGCCCGATGTTACGCTGAGAAAGTCAAAGACAGCCAAAAGAAAGTTTGGTAGCCCCCAGAAAAACTCCTTGTTTATTTATTCACCCCCGCAGGTAAGATGGTCAACCAAGATTTTGCGCACCACTTGGTACTGTAAGGGATGAAAGCAGGCTAACATGAAGTACTGTCCTAAAACAAAGTGGCGATGGGACGATTTCGCTGGGCAACAAACAGAAGGATTATATGAAAGCAGCGTGTTTTGATCCCAATTAATATCACAGAATAACTAATAGTTCTACCTACTAATATGCAGGAAGTTTTTTGTTCGTTTTTTCTTTGTTCATGTCAAAACGTTGGAACTGAACAACGTGATTTTTCGCAAAGAAAAAGTTGAAGAGCTCCAGAGGCTACTTTTTATTCTGTTTAATGTATTAAAAAAAATCAGTAGCTCAAAACTACATTCAAGGGATTTCATGGCGGGAAAGTGGAGCGTCATGTCTGCAGTTTTGTTTTAATTTCAAAAATTTGTGTTACGTCGAATATTAATGTGAAATAATGGTGGATTATTAACCGTTAAGTGTTCGTAAGTGCGCATGAGTGTTGGCAAATGAAACAAAACAGTGCAACTTCTTATCAAATTCTCTCAAGAAGTCCGCCCGAGTAATTAGTAAAGCCCCACATCTTTACTGAGATAGGTACTCGAGGGGTTGGGGGGTATATCATTTCTCACTTCTCATTTCAATTATCATTCATCATCGTCATACTGGAAGGAAATATTGTATATTTATGTATTACTTGTAAGAAAAATTACTTTGACACTAGCTAAATGTGCTAATCGCACAAAGCCATCAACTAAAGTAAAAAAAAAATAACTACATTCAAACAAGTAAAGCATTCATAATTTAAGATACATGGTATATGATACTGAAAATGCAAATTCTCAGCATGTATCATTATAGTATAGCACTTTAGTAATGCTACGACGCTGGTCTTCCGAAGATGCCCAGACTAGAACTAAACTTAACTAAAAGTAAGAATAAAAATAAAACATAAAACACTGCTACTCACACCACCCAAATGATAGTTCATACATTTTTGTGTTCACAATTGTGTAGTTAGTTATTTATTGTTACATGGCAAACTATTTCTTACATACTATTATGTCCTATAAATTAAACAAATACAAATAGTACTTAACAATGGTTATTGATTTGATAAGATTTGTTTTTTTTTTTTAGTTTTATACTTTATAAGTTATAACATTACTATAAATTGGCTCCAATAAAATTTTAATGGTAGGTATCAATTAAAGAGAAATTATATTAGATTTTTTTTTTTTTCATTATTTACACTGACTACAGTAAGTGCTTTGATCGGATTGATCATTCGCTGCTACTCCGTAAACTGAAATCATTGGGTATTCATGGGAATTTGTACAGATGGTTCACTTCATATGTCCGTAATAGGTGTCAGACAGTTGCACTCAACGGGTACTCATCCCGAACTATGTACATCCCTTCCGGGGTCCCTCAGGGGTGCTTATTAGGACCCCTGTTGTTCAACCTATTTATTAATGATATCTCAGCCTGCTTTGAATACTCCAAAATTATTTTATATGCTGACGATATGAAGATCCTCTGCGCTGTAAACTCCGAATCTTCCGCGCAGCTCTTGCAAAACGATCTTCATAGGTTTGAGAGCTATTGTGATATAAATAAACTGGAACTGAATGTGTCCAAGTGTTACGTATGTTCCTTCATACGCAAACCCAATCCGTTTCTGTTTAGTTATAAGCTTCGCGGTTCCAATGTTACTAGAGTAATCTGCATTCGCGACCTTGGAGTTACTTTTGACTTTTGATACAAAACTGCTCTTTGACACTCATATCAATGATATTGTCAGCAAAGCATCTAAAGTTCTCGGTTTTGTTTTACGTATCTCATCTGACTTTCACTCAATTAAGACGCTAAAAATTTTATACTGTGCATTCGTCCGTAGTCATCTGGAGTATGCGTCACAGGTTTGGAACCCATCTTACAATGTCTATGTCGCTCGCATAGAAGGAATTCAAAGGCGTTTCTTGCGTTATCTCCAATTTAGGACTAAAACCTATTTAACTGATTATTATAAGCGTTGCCAAAAATTTCATATACTCCCGTTAAGTGAGAGAAGATACATTGCTGATATTGCTTATCTGCAAAATATTGCGAGTGGTTCAGTCGACTGCCCAGAATTATTGGTGCGTATTGGTCTTCGGGTTCCGAGCGCTGGAGCCAGAAGATCTTGTTCGCTATACATCCCCGCGGCAAAGACTAATATTAACTTTATATTTTTGTTCTACTTATACTACAAGCGTTAAGTTACAGTTCTTTTTTACAAAAATGTCCGTCCTTTAATAATTAATTAATTTCTGTGGAAACTTGTAAATGGCCCTCAGTAATATAGTTACATGTTATACTTTTATTTAGCTGTAAGTTTTCCTTAAAATTTATAAAATAAAATAAAATAAAATAAAGACTGTTTTTATGATGCATACCATCTACCTATATAATTAGTCGTTTCGACATGGCCCAAGGCTTGCGCCTAGACTTCGTGGCAACTAACCGCAACATCTCGTTAGGAATTTTAACTGCTATAATGAGAATATTATTAATATTTTACCTAACACAAGTACTTGTGCAAGTGCCAGACATTGACACACAAATAATAACAGTGTTCCTTTGCACTATGCCAATTCTCCCTGTTTTCTAATTTTGAGCCCAGCGTAACGGGAAAATACTATATGGCCCTTTAAATTATTTTTAGTTATATTATATTAGTTAATCCGTTTTTGTTCTTGTCATGTAAACATCATTTCCACATTAGAGTAAAAGAGACAAAACATGGAATAGCTATTCGGACCAGTAAAGTTTCCTCCAACGATCTTCATGGAAAGTGTAAGATCGGGTTGTGTAATTTTGTTGTTGTTTTACGAGCCCCTAATGTGTTGCAAGAGAAGAAACAATGTTAAGTGTTTCTGTTCGCAATAAATTTGTGCACAGGCGTGACAGATCACAAGGCAGATCACGATTCTGTTGCGTTTTGGGTTATCGGTTCCAATTCGAAAACGAGAATTTATATGGTTTTAAGCAGCGCTTCCTGGTGATAATCAAAATGGGTGGGTCTTGGTATACAATTCACGTCTTCATTTTATTGTCAACAAAACTAGCACGAAGCATCCAGATCCCGAACGACACTGTAAACCATCTCTTAAGGCCTTCGGAGGCGCCCTCTGGTTCTGTGCTCTCAAAACCTTATAATAGCATTATCATTTAGGTTAGGTATAGTAGTTTTCTAATAGTGTAGAATATTTGGGTACGCGATTCGGCCTGTAAACGGTCACATATTCAGTCAGTTGTTTTATTGCTTGTTATATGTTAGTTTTACGACTGTTTATTTTATTGCCACATGGTCTGTCGGAAGACTGGACTGACAGTGATTAAAGCTGGTTAGAAAGTTTACAACACGGTACATTTTGGCTCACAGTCAAAAATTTTTTATCTGGAGAATATCTGCTTCTTTTGCAATAAAGTTAGCGCTGACCGGTGTCCACCTTTCGCATTATATGTGTGTCACTTATGTAGACAGAAAACAGTTTTTTAACTGACTGTAATAAGTTTTCAATTGGAGAGTGAACAATGGTGCTACAGATTTTGCTATAGACTATCAGTAATGGTGTACTGACACGTGTAGGTCTCACTTCCTGAAATGCCTTATAAACTACATTACTAACGGTACACTTGCATACAAGTATCATTTCTAGAAATGAGCTGTTTGCTTTGATGTCTTGTGTTTTCTCGGATTCTTCTTTGCTGCAAGATTTTACAGTAACTCACCCCCGATCCGATCCGAACCCTTCGGAGAATCTAGTAGGGCACGGGGATTCACACGGCTTGAGGGACCCTTTACGTTCTTCGCCGCCCCCAAACAAGCTTCACGGTGAAGCTGAAAATGCCGTCTAAGGCAATCAGCAATCTCTCTCAAAAAAACAAAAAAAAAAAGTAACTCACCACGCTGATACACTGATGTTGCTGGTTGTTAAAAAAGCAGGCTTAACTCTTCCAAAAGTGTAAATAATCACGTCAAGAATCTTATTACTTAAGGTACAACAGTGAACGAAAGGTTAATTCAGTTTAATCTACCGTGCTATCAAATGGTGCGTACAAAGTCAATGGTCAAAAGCTCACCTTTTCGTATTAGTAAGCTTGTTACTCTGCGCAGAGCTTCTCTCGGTGACTTGTGGAAGAACTTGGGAGTCAAATTGGGGGGCAGCGTCAGCGGCTTGCGGGCCCCCGGGGCCTCCCACGCCGGAGGGTTCTCTACGGCCGACTTGGAGGTGGTCAGCCTATCCAGGTGCTCGATGGAAGCTGGCCTGTGAGTAAGTATGCAAGCGGTTAATAGCAGTGTAGTAGTGTAGTTATTGGGAAGTTGTTTTGGGTAGTTTTCTAGTAAGAAACAACATGCTTACCATATACTATGAACACTCGAGAGCAATGAATCCGGGTCACTTAAAGAAACCTATAAATCTCGGAAACTAAGAATGCTGGCTTAAATAAATAAATTGTGTTTAATAGACAATTAAACACTCCTTAAAATTTTATGAGTCACTACATTTTATTAACAAAAAATTACATAAAGAAAAAAAACTGCTGATAATGTCTTTGGGCATATCTTAGTCTTGAAATACGATGCCCACGCTCCAGTTTAGGGCCGTTTGCAGGTCTAAGTAGTTCCAAGTTAGCTTCAGCAAGTCTACAACTTACTGTCCATGCGCTTGGGTTACTTCCTCCGAGGTGTCGAAACTGCCCCCCGACGGAAGCTATAGCCTATAGCTATCGATATTGCTTTTATATTGCTTTCGAAATGACTAGATGACGCCTCCTCGCCACCCCTTCAAAGCGATCGAAAGCGATCGAGTTAGGCGGTCGGCCTCCTGGTTTGTAAGTTCAGTTCCTGTGAGAAAGCGATTACGAAGCATGGTGTTCACCAAGTATAAATCTTTTCGTGCTGTGGTACACCTGGTTCTGCCTATTCCTGGTCTGCGTAGGTTAGAGAGAGTCCTCGTAACGTCGGAGACTCTTTGTTCTGTTGACAGCGACACACCGACAGACCTGGCTGTATCGCGCTGAGTCCGGTTCCCAGCATTGTGAGAACTCTGGTGCATTCTTCAGGTGTAAGCGACATGATTACAGCTTAAATAATAAATATTGAACACTATCAACATGGTTTATATACTCACTTAAATGATAGATTAGAAACAAAAGCAAAAACAAATGCAGTAATTTCTTAGTTCCATCTTCGAAAAGTCTCCCTTTTCCAAATTTGATTTTTTTATGACATAACTTTACAATGACTAAGAAGTTTTATTACTTTAATTTAAAGAGTATTTAATTGTCTATTAAACACAATTTATTTCATTAAGCTAGCATTCTTAGTTTCCGAGATTTATAGGTTTCTTTATGTGCCCCGGGGGCCGACCGCCAAACTCGATCGCTTTCGATCGCTTTGAAGGCGAGGCGAGGAGGTGGCGTTATCTTGTCATTACGAAAGCAATATGAAAGCAATACCGGAAGCTATAGCCTATAGCTATAGTTAGGCGGTCGGAGGGCCGGATTCATTGCTCTCGAGTGTATAATATGGTAACTCTATATTTGACCTATTACCTATGATGCCGTACCAATTCATGTTCACGAATTTCTATCGAAATTGTACCTAATATTTTCGTTTAGAGCTACTTTTATTTGACATTCGATCATACTAACTAATAAGCATATGTATATAGCATTGAATTTATTAAATATTATTGAATAGCGCCTCCTTTGTCTAGCGCGAGTTTTATTTGCAATTCAAGTGAAAATTTATTTGGTTGCTGCTCTATGTCATAACTCTCGTTTTTTTTTAATGATGAATGATTGAATGATGAATCAAACTAGCGTTCTGTGGGTGTGGGTAGCTGGAATTATTTCATGACATACGGAGCCGAATCGTGGACACTTGCACTTGGAGAGGCCTATGTCCAGCAGTGGACGTGTGTAGGCTGATGATGATGATGATATTATCCTCTAATCATTATTACATAGCAGGTATCTAATCGCAGTCGTATCTAAGTCATATCATAATTGAGCAAGAAACACTATCAATTAATCACAAATGGACTGCCGTTGGCCATAAACATTAATGTAGAACAAAGAGTACTTATCTGATAGTTAGCTAAAATCTGGCAAATGTGATTGAATGCAATCGCCCGGATAGCGAATTGTCGTGACTTCAATTTCATGTCTGTTGTGTTGTGTGTAATGATTGACAGATAACGATTAAGTATTTGGAATTTGTTAAGGGACTTTCTTTTAGACCTTTGATATCTGTGTACCTTCTTTTCTACTACCACTTTTACTAATACCGTTTATAATAATGAATATTAGGTACCTAAATTCTCTTGACTAACGTATAATTTGGCCTGCACATGCACTGACTACTACGCATTTATCTTATTTAAATGTGAATAATGATTAAACGAGTTGACTAAGCAGCAAGCTGCTATTAAGTATCTCTGTGTTGCAAACTTTTCCATGAACTGATAATAAATATTCGTTACAAATTGCCTATTACGACATGAATAAGCATTGATTACGTATAATTTCTAGTATTTAGCGAAAATGTATTGAGTAAACATGTTTTTTTAAGAATTGTTCATAAAGGAAAAGTAAATAATTTATTTTTGTATGTACCTACCTACGCACAACAATTACATATTTATATAGGATGATTGGTAATATGTGTATAATCCCGAAACATAGTCGTACAACTAAATATAAATAACACCGTGGTAACATACAAAATCATATTTATTAAAATTTATTTTTACATATAAAAACTCAAATTTATTTTATTACATTGTTTTTGTTCAATCCTTATATATTCGGCGGAATTGGTGTTTTTGGGGGACTTCAATGCTCACCACGAGTTGTGGTTAAGTTCCTCCAAAACTGACCATGCTGGTAGAACTGCCCACGCATTCGCTCTCACGCATGACCTGACTCAACTGGTGAACCAGCCCACCAGGATCCCAGATATAGTTGGTCACGCACCCTCTTTGCTGGACCTTCTGCTGACGAGTCGCCCAGCTGGTTACCGAGTGGAAGTTCGAGCTCCTTTAGGATCCTCGGATCACTGCTTGGTATCCTGCAAAGTGCCTCTGGCCCCGCTACCGCCTTCAGCGGTAACGAAACGCCAGATCTGGCACTACTCGTCAGCAGATTGGGATGGTATGCGGGACTATTACGCATCCGTTCCTTGGGGGCAGCGCTGCTTCAGTGGGAAGGACCCAACAGCTAGTGCGACTGCAGTTGCTGATGAGATAGTTTTAGGGATGGAATACTATATTCCGCACTCCTATCTCATCAGCAAAGGCAGGCGCAACCGATAGTTCAACCACGAGTGTGCCAACTTTGTTGATAACAGCAGGCGGCATACCGCGCTTGGATCAGGGGTAGAGCTCTTGGGGTGCGAGTCAGATACCTCCACGTGGTGCATCCTGGGCAACGAGTGGTTCCAACGGCCTCCGTTGGAGAAAGTTGGACCCAGTCGGCTAACATCTGGCAAGGCAGGAGCCCCCTTTGGGGGCCCTGCCTCTCCTATGTGCGTGCCTACTCTGGGCCGCTCAACTCGCTGCACCTTCTGAGCAGCTTTGAGAGGAGTCTCGGCGGCGCTCCTTCTGAGCGCCGTCTTTGTGGGTTTTTGTTGTAGGACACGACTTCGGGTATCGAACGTCGAGCGTCGAGTGTCGAGCATCGAGTGCCGAGTGTCGAGGGTTGGGAAGTGTATGTGAGGGTCGGAGTCCGAGTCGGGTCAGATTCGTGGTCGGAGTCGGAAGCTGAGTCGGGGTCCGGATCACCAAAGAAGGGCAGGCGGGCTTCGCGATTTGTTGTGTCTTTTCGTCTACCAGCGAAAGCAGCGACAGAGAGCGGAGAAGGGGGCCGGCGGCGGTCGCCTGGCCCCCAAGGGAGGCGCTCTGCTCTTGAGGGAGCACGAGAGGAGGCGTTCCGCCTATAGTTTGGGGGTCTGGGCAAGGGGTCTCGGCTGCGCGAATGCGTGGTCTGGAGGCCTTGCGTCCCGTCCTCCGGGCATGGGCGGAGCGGCGCCATGGGTCGCTCGCGTACCATCTGATGCGGATACTGTCTGGACATGGTTTGTTCGGACGCTGTTTGCACCGGATCGGGAGAGGGCTGACCCCGCGGTGCCACCGTTGCGGGGCGGCGGGGGACGCGGCACAGCGCGCCCTAGTGGTGTGCTCTGCGTTCGATGTCCTGCGCTCCGCATTGGTCGCTGTGATTGGCGCGGACCTCTCTCTGCCGACCGTGGTTCTGTCCATGCTCGGTGGCGAGGGGTCCTGGGGAGGTGGTCAGCGGAGGGCGCGGAGCGGGCCGGGGGGCATGGCCCTCTGGCAGATCCGTGCCGCCGCAGACGCCTCCTGTGGGGAACCAGCGCGGTCCGAGCTCTAGGGGGGGCTTTGACCGTGCATTGCACGGGTCCCCACTGAGGGCCGACGCTCCGTATGTCCCGGCGCGTCGGCGACCCGTCTGTAATGACGGGTCAGGTGTGTCCGCCCATCGTTTTCGAGGGTGGTCACCCGCCCCCCACCAGGGGCGGGAGAGGGGCTCGCCCATTTGGGCGAGCAAACCGACGGGGTTGTGGAAGTGTCCGAAAGGGTTCCCATGACCTCGTCAGGCTCCGGCATTCCGGCGTTCGATGCGTCTTCCTCAGATGAGGACGACGCGATGATCGCTGGTTTGCTGGTTCCAAGGTGACGAGAGGACATCGGAGTGGTTTTACCGAGTCGGCCTATACTCGCTTTCTCTAGGGCTTCGGCCCTGGAACAGAGTCTTAGCAAGAGCCTCGTACAGCCAGCGGGACAGCGGGACCCCTTTTGCCCGCTGATGCGTCTGTTAGCAGATTTCCACTCCGTCAAAAAAAAAAAAAAAAAAAGGGGTAGAGCTCTTGGGGATGCCGAATCCCTGATGGCTTCCCAGCAATAGTCCTAAAAATGTGTGCAGCGGAGTTGTCCCCCGTGTTAACGCGCCTTTACCGTCTCTCGCTCTCTTCAGGTTGTGTGCCGGAATCTTGGAGAGAGGCCAATGTGCAGCCGGTCCCAAAAAAAGAAGATCGGTCAGATCCTTTGAATTACCGCCCCATAGCCGTAACTTCAGTTTTGTGCAAAGTCATGGAGTGCATTTTAAATAAACAACTTGTCCACTACCTAGAAGAACACCCCATAATTCACGATCGCTAATACGGATTTTGGCCGAAGCGGTCAACGGGTGATCTTCTAGCGTACGTTGCACATCTCTGAGGTGAGGCTATTGACAAGCGTGGTGAGTCGGTGGCTGTTAGCCTCGACATAGCCAAGGCGTTTGATCGGGTCTGGCACAAAACTCTTCTTCCAAGCTCCCGGCATACGGTCTGCCTGCTCAGTTCTGCAACTGGGTCGCTGGCTTCCTGCATGAGCGTAGAATCCGTGTCCTGTCTGATGTATGCACTTCGCGGCTCATGTCAGTGAACGCTGGTGTCCCTCAAGGTTCCGTTCTGTCCCCCACGCTGTTTCCTCTGCATATTAATGATATGCTTCCACTTGGAAATATTCATTGCTATGCAGATGATAGTACAGTGCATGGTGGGTATAACGGTCACCCTGCGGCTGGGCGAGTCGAGACTGAAAAGAAACTGGTGAATCTTATCATTAAGCTCAATCGGGTATTGGACCTCGTATCTTATTGGGGCTCCAATAATCTTGTTGAGTTCAAAGCCAAGAAAACAGAGTAATGTGCGTTTACGGCCAAAAAGTCACCATTCCTTCCCCTTCCAGCTTCAGGGCACATCTCTAAGCCTGCAGAGCAATATCAACATGCTCGCTATGACGATACGCTGCGATCTGAATCAAAAGGACTATATTGAAGCCGTGATTACACATTATCGGCAATGCAGAGTACACTAATACTCTCGAACCCCTGCAATTGCGTAGAGATATAGCGTCACTCAGCGTCTTCTATCGCTTTTACTACGGCGAGTGCTCTGAAGAACTCTTTGACCTTACCCCACCTTCTCCCTTCCTCCATAGGAGTACACGTGCTGCTCTCCGGAGTCATCGCTTCACTGCCACACAATATCCCATCGCGCATAAAGAAATTTGGTGACTCGTTTCTTTGTCGCACCTCCAAAAGACGGAATAGTCTACCAGCACACGTTTTCCCTACTTCCTATGATATGGGGTCCTTCAAACGAGGCGTGAAGAAGCACCTTGTGGCCGGCAGAGTGAAGTTGACTGATGCTGCGTTGTTTTAACGCTGTACCAGTTGTCTTCGCGTTTGGACTCCATTTCCACTTAACATCAGGTGGTATGGAGTAATTTGCCGTGCTAAGTATAAAAAAAAGTGTATTGTGTCATTTGTTTGTATCAAAGGTCATTTTGATATGTCAAATGTCTTCTAATGAGTATTTACTGCATGTATTTTATAATTATAAAATGTTGTAATACCTGACCCATTTTTTTCAGAATATAATGTTAAAATTGCTTATTACTAAGGTGAGATGTCAAATGTTACAAATCATATGCGACTACTGTAAGGCTCGCTCGTCTTTTTATTCACTTTTTTATCGGCTCTTATTATTTGTTTATTTATTTTTGTCCCCCTATTAGTGACAGGTGGACAGATGTTGCATTTTATTCCCATCTGGTCACCCTAGGGAGTCAGGAGTCAGGTGACAGATGGGAATAATTGTTGTTTTTTAATTACGATTCGGTAATACACTTGTTAAGTTGATCTACCTATACTAAAGATGATAATATTAAGTAAAATTTAAACACTGAAAAAAGACGACAACCTCAGGCGGGAATCGAACCACGCACCTTCCGCATTCCGGGCGGCTGCCTTAACCACTTGGCTACCGAGGTCTGGCTTTCACCCGTCGAAATTTTTCAGTGCTTGATGCTTATGTTTTTTAGTCAACATTGCTTCATCAATCTTAGAAGTTTTCACCTCTGAGATCCGAAAGAAATATTTTTACAAATATTTGAACATTCGGTTAAGATGAAGCTGCGTTATAGATAAGTGTTTTTTATATATTTTAGCGTTTTATTAACGCTTAAATATACTTAAGTAAAATTTAAACACTGAAAAAAGACGACAACCTCAGGCGGGAATCGAACCACGCACCTTCACAACAACAAGGCACACACAAGGCAGCCGCCCGGAATGCGGAAGGTGCGTGGTTCGATTCCCGCCTGAGGTTGTCGTCTTTTTTCAGTGTTTAAATTTTACTTAAGTATATTTAAGCGTTAATAAAACGCTAAAATATATAAAAAACACTTATGATAATATTAGACAAATTAATATTAGATTATTACTTGTTATTTGGTAGTTAACTTTCTAGATAAAGATAAACTCGAAAATCAATTGATAAAGTACATAGTATAGTTACTTATTTACTTTGTGATTATTACAGCATGACGGCTGCTAACGGGTATGGGGAAATCCAATACTATAAAATATTAGCGACTTTAGGTAATACTGTTTTTTTATTTATAACTAACTGACCGGCGGACTTCGTACCACTTTGACAGTTTCCATAACAACAAAAATAACAAAACGTTGACAGTTTCCATGACAACAAAATAAACAAATCATTCGTCAAGAACACCCGTATCCCACGATGGACCCCTTTAGCAGCGCTACCTACCGAGTCCATTTGTAAATCTAAACCATTCTCGAATCCAATTGAATACACACAGAAAATTTCATCCAAATCGGTTCAGCCGTTTAGAGGGAGTTCAGTGACATACACACGCACAGAAGATTTATAAATATATACAAAGATTAACAAGTGTTTTTTCGCCTTGTTGGCCGAGTGGCATAAGCGTCGGTCCCGGTTAATTGTGGTTCGGATTTCATAGCTCGGGTTTGAGAACACTTATTTGGCAAGCATTTGCACGAGCGGGATTCGAATGCGTACCTCATGATGGCAAAGTTGTAGTGCACATGGCATGTCATGGAGCATAGCGAGCGCGGAGCGTATCCCCACTTTTCAAAAAGAAAAAATTAAGTAGGTAGTAAGAGAATCGACTAATTCTTACTAATTTCTGTAGTTTATGACCCGTTCTCCCCGTGGTGTTTCCATTTCCGTTTCCATTAAGAAGGGTTATACCCGGTGGAGCACCTTATGTCCTCACTGCTGAGTGAGGACATAAAATGAGCCGGTGATAGTGAGTATGTATGTAGTATGTACTATCAACGAAATCGACGGGGGGGGCTATTTACATATGCATTTGTCAAAGCTAGTCCGGGCTTGCCTGCATTTGTCAACATCTTTTTTAAACTTCCGCGTTCCATTATGCAATATCCCTCAAATAATAAAAATAATAATAATTAAATAATCATATAATTGGTAAGACAATGAAAAGAAAGAGAATAAGAAAAAAAAGAGGCGGTTTGTCTGAAAAGCTTCGTCACCATTGGTCAATATTAAACAATGGGCGGGACGAAGTATGGTCACCTCATGCAAGCGATATTTTTTGAAAACGGTCTAGTTTCGATGTATTGCGAGTACCAATGCCGCCGCCTCAGGTACTTTTATGTGAGTATGTGTATGTATGTGAGTACCTGTGCCGCTGCCTCGGGTACCAGCCACGCGGGGGCCCGCCGAGCCGCAGCAGGTCGGCGCCGGTGCACACGCCCGTCGCGCCCATCAGTGAGCCCCGACCGTACCCGCCCAGCGTTACGCTGCTCCCTGTACCCATGAACATAGTGACAGTTACAAAATAGTTTTACTCAGTGTCGGAACTCTTTTGTTCAACGTTAACTTATAGTAAGGACTTGCTGGGTGCCTGTGTGCATTTTGTTTACTATCCGTATACGAAAACGAAAATTAGTACCTATGGCATTGAATGAGCGACTCCTGACATACGAGAAGATTAAAATGTTGCCATCCTACAAATTCTCGTTTTCGTTAACGTGATCAAATATATAGCATTATGTATAATAGCAGTTGCCATGCTAAAATAAAGGCGAACTGAAAACATAGTCTAAATCTACCTACCTACAACAACATCGATATTTTTGCTGACTGTTTGTTTAAAAAACAATTTGGATAATCGGGAATATACCTACCCTTAATTACATAAAATTTTATGCAAATTTTGTTGCGAACAAATTACAAATTGAAAATAGACAAAGCGTTGAAAAAATTCCACGAGCGGGATTCGAACCCGCACCCCATTTTTTATATTAACAGGTAAGCACAGTGTCTTGATCTCACCTGATTTTCCTGATTTTACCTGATAGCGTACTTCACCCGGGATCCTCAACTAGTGAGGCACTGGCTATCTTATCTCTAGCTGCCGGAACACAACAATGCTACAAACATTGATGTTATGGCGACATATTTAGATAAGATGGTGGTAGCTAGCCAGGCGGACTAACAAGCCCTACCACCAACCAAACCGAGTAAACAAAGATGCACCCCCGCTGGAAATCGAACCCGGGACCTCTGGGCCTAAACCGATGGTCTTAGCCACTAGACCACAGAGGCGGTTAAAATGCATAGACGAATCATCTTCGGAGGTTTTCTATTAGAGGGAAAGGCATCACGCAATAGTGCGTGTCCCCGTGCCTTACTAGATTCTCCGAAGGGTTCGGATCGGATCGGGGCATTTGTCACCGTTACAAAACTATAAAAGAAATCGAACAGCCAGTGTTTACCGAAATCAAAAAAGCACTCGAACTAACCGATCGACTGTACAGAGTTCATTGTGTTGTTCCTCGGCGGCCCTGTGGAGTTCCTGGGTGGGGTCCGGGGGACGTCGCAGCCGCGCGCGAAGACCGGCGTCTCCGGGAGACTAGCGGACGTCTGCAGGGGGCCCCGCCCCGCGGCTATAGCGTCGCGGTTCTGTCTCTGCAGGGTCCGTCTTCTAGCACCGCTAGCACCTATATCTGGAAAGAGGAAACAGGTTTTATTCTAATTAATATAATCACTTTGTTTATACTCGTAGTCCTATTTTGAAGAGCTTTATAGATGACACAAACTACATTCATCGTCATTCATTCATAATTATCAGTGTACAAGTAAAAAGGTTAATTATTATGTAATTGTCATCAAAGAACATCGAATACATTTATTCAGTTTACCGATACCGTTACCTTTAAAAATCTTTACTAACTGATATTTGTTTAGGCGCATTCTAAAACCAAGACGCGATCCGTACCAAAACTACCTTTGTCATTTGTTTCTTTTTATTCAAGCCAGTTCAAAATTCAAATAAAATTTTTGGTAGGTAAGTTAGCTACCTCTGTTTTATCCTTTAATTTGTTTAAGTGCTCTTTCTTCATCTTTCTTTTTGAAATAAAACAATTGTGATTGAGTTTCTACGGATAAGGTGTAGGTATAGCTCATACAGTAAAGTGAAAATAGTGTAGCTATTCAATTATTGGCGCACTAACTCTTTTGGCTAGTATTAAAATTTTACTTTTAATATTTGGTAATTAATAGTTATCTTATTAATTAAAAAATGTAAAGTAAAAGAATCTACCTAGTATTATTTCAACCAACCTCTAAAGAACAGTTTTTATTTTCTTTAATTGATGGCTTCGTGCGGTTTGCCAATTTAACCAGTGTCAAAGTAAAGTTTATTAAAAGTTATACATATAAATAATGAATGATAATAGTAATGAGTAGTGATAAATGATATTTCCCCAACCCCTTTACTTAGATCTCACGCGGACTTATATATATTTTGGCGGATATTTTTAAAAAAGACGTTGCACTGTTTTGTTTCATTTGCCAATTCAATTCTATTACGATTCATTATCATCTATTAACAAAGAAAATATTGTTTTTCTATGAATAACATGTATGGAAAAAACCGTACGAAGTTTATGGCTTGACAACGGATAGCTGTCTTGTTGTTACGTTTCTCTCAATTGACAACTCAGTATAGATACCTGTCGGTAAGGTCCTCCTATCGGTGGATCCACTCTTGAAATTACTACTCCTTCTGTTCTTGTTGTAGCTGGTTTCCATCGACCTCGTCTTCAAGCTGTTGGTCGTGTCTCGGTGCGGCGGCACTGCCGGCGGCTCCGTAGGCCTGAAGAATAAATAGCAATATACCTTTAATCTAACAATGCTAATAAACAAAATATATTATTACTATTATTGATTAATTTTTTTATGTTACTTTTGATATATACGCTTTCCTCTTCTTCTTTCTCTTTAATTTCGTGCATTTTTATTTTGTTTATTTTATTATTTTTCGCCCAAGGTTGCCTGGAAGAGATTGCTTGTTAGCAATAAGGCCGCCTATTTTGTACTCTTTATTTATTTTTATTTTTTAAATTGACTGTATTGTTTTTCTTTTGTGTGCAATAAAGTTTATTATTATTATTATTATTTATTTACCATTTTTATGCACACAGTTTATATTTATTTATTTATTAATTATTCCAAAAATAGCTGTTTTTTTGCTAAAAAGGTGGACTTGAAGCCCTGATGCATTCTCCACCAGTACACATTATGGTGTTGCAACAAAAAAGTTGAGTATATTTTATCGCGACTTTGAATCCAGTTTTTAAAATGCTATGCAGTTTATAAATCGCTATACACTATGTGCTTAGTTATCATTCTACTTTAACTGTTTTGAAATGCTTGTTAAAGTCGTTGTTGTAATTGGGATTCTAGGGCTTTATCCTAGCTTACCAAATTAAAACACATTGAGCACCTCCGTTCGAAGCATGACCTTTTTTCCGTTTTGTTTAAGCAGGCACGTTAAGTCAAACTAACAATAAAAAAGTGATAGCACCTTACCTTTTTCTGACTTCCAATGTAGGCGTCGGTAATGTGTCTGCTTTCTTTCCATGTCGCTTTTCTAATGGTTGCATAATTTCTGTATATTCATCCTCTACCTCTTGAACCGGCGAAGGTGGAAGAGGAGGGAATTTCGGCGACTCAGGCGTCTGCGGCAGGGGCCCCATGTCGTGACCCAAGTTCGGCGATGGAGGAAGCGGATGATGTCTGTATGAATGCTCGACTATTTGAACATTCAGGGGGAAATCTCCGCCACTGGACACGGCAGAGTCAGACGAAGAAGGCTGCCTCATCAAGCTGACTGGCACATCTTTGGCACTCGTCGACTTATGCATACTGTTCGACCTTCGCCCCGAAGACGAACGCTCGCGACGTTCTATCGATCGCTGATTCTGTATTTCGTTATGACTCGATGATTTCTGTATATCATGTCTCTTTTGTCTCTCCCTAGAACTATAACGGAAATTGTTATCTAAAATATCCTTAGACACTTCATCACAGTATTCATCCCTATGGATATTCCAGTCTTTAGGTATATATGGGGTAAAAAGTTTTTGGTCCCGTCCTTGACTTAGAATAGCGCTAATATTGTTTTCAATTTTTCGAAGTGGAGAGGTTTCTCCGCCTGATTCTGGCTCACCGCTTTCCTGGTCCTCTTCTTCTTCCACTGTGGTGATCAGCGCTTGACGGCTTGCGCTGTTACTCTCTCCATCAGCGCCTAAGCTCGGCAGGGAAACCACTCTCACCATGTTAGGAGGCACCATGGTTAGTTCATTGACAGTCTCATTGCACTCTTGTTGCGGTGTCTCTTCTACTTTACCCTCTTTTATTAATGATTGTATATTATCAAATGTAGAAGAATATTTTTTGAAATCTGTAAATCTATTTTGCGGAGACAGCTTGTTCTGTACAACATTGTTCTTCGAAGTAAGAGCGTTCTTATCACTAATAACTTTTCTACTTTTAGGACTATGGCCAAAATATTCTTGCGTTATGTATCTATCTTGTCCATTATTAAGATCTAAGCTAAGTCTCGATTTGGGCGATGTGATTTCTTTGCTCAGTCTAGAATTTGGGGTGCAGAGATCTATACTATATCTGGAATTGGGCGTGTTTAGTTCTCGACTTAATCTCGAGTTTAAATCTATACTATAACGTGATTGAGGCAAGCTCAGATCTGAACTGGGTCTCGAATTATACGAACCTACAGAGCCTGATCCACTTATCGATATACTAGAGCCGTCTATGGATTTATCAGTATCTATACTTCTGTTTAGACTGTGACTATGACTAAGATGGTTGACGTTGGATGGTTTATTGGATGAATTTTTATTAAAACTGGGCAACTGTTTACGGCTTTTGCCTTTTCGAATGACGTATGTTCCGCAAGCCAAATCTTGTGCACGGCGCGCTTCTGAATCTGCATCAGACAAGGGGGATGCGAGCGGTTCGCACTGTGTGATAGGTGGAGGGGGAGGCCAGTAGTCGTCGCCCCAGTCGTCTTCTACCCTTTGCGGTATAGAGCTGGTACTGGAAGTGGACTGGTCTCCCGACTTTCTTCTTCTTCTACCAATGACCTGAAAATATTAATGAAACTTTTAAAAAGTAAATTAGGTGTGTAATGTGTAAATTCATCTTAATATTCAGTGCATGACTAGGGACAAAAATTAAGGTTTTAATAAAGAATAAAAATAAAAGATATAACATTCCACCTTTGTGCTTCCGGGTGTAAGTAGAGGATCATCACCATCGAGTGACACTTCCCAGGCAATCGAATTGCGCTTCGAAGGCGTGGTAGCAGTCGGTGGCGGCGGCGGGAAGGATTCCTCCAGCGAGTCGTCCGAAAAGTGCTCTTCGTCGTCGCCTCTCCGTTTACCCTCCATCAAATCCTCCGAAGATCCTCTACACACTTCTCTATGTCTCTCCATAGAACCGGCGAGAGTACGCGGAGGTAATTTAAATTTAGGCGAAAGCATCTCCCCGTCAGACCGACTATCGCGTTTCACGTTACCCTTTTTCGTATTAGAGGGTGATATTTTTGGGATATTGTAGGTCGGTGAGTGCGATTGTTTGCTGAATTGAACATTTGGTCCGGGGTATATTGTAACTGGGTGTTCATTGTACGGCTTGTCGGCAAATTCTGCCGAGAAGCCCATGAAAGGGAAGACGGGAGGTTTTTCCATGCTCGGTGATATTTTCTGGTTGTTCGGATGTCGAGGTGGTAGCCATGAAGGTGCTTCAGTCTGCGGCGGCCGTGCGCCGTGCTGGAGAGAAGCGAACCGGTATGCCGACGCTTGCGGTGGTTGCAATCGGAACCCATTCGTGTCGTCATCTTTCTCCCATCCGTACGGTCTTTGATGCCTCGTCTTTGGCTGGAAAATAACATGAGGAAAATAAAGAATATTTTATCGTTAAAAAATAAAACACTGTACTGATCTCGGAATTATTGTGAATTGTAATTAACTTACAAATGTGGTTTGTGTGGCTGTCGTGATCCCATTAACACTTATTATAGAATCTAACTTTTCTTCTGCTGTTCTTTGTTCAAAGGACGTTGTTCGTTTTGCAGAATTAGATGGTGATACTCTGGAAAGAGAAAACAACAGAATAAAATAATTAGTCTGAAATAAAAAAAATATCATCAACCATATGGCCACTAGTCACCTGCACCACTAAAATAATCATTGGTTGAAATGAATACCGTTTTACGTAGCAAAGGTTTTCTAAAATCCCTTGAGATTGCCCACACCTCGTTAGCTCAGTGCAGGTGATTATTATCTATCTGTATAGATCTATCTATCTGTATAGATCTGTAGCTCATTGAGGCATATAAACGATGTGATCTACAGATTTATCTCTTTTCCGTTTTGTTTAATTGTTTAACATATTTGAGGATGTTGGTTTAAAACATAAGATGAAATACTTAATGTAAGTAGTACCCTACTGCTGGTGTATAATGTACCCAACAGCTGGTATATTATGTACTCTGTAGCTGGTATGTTATGTGCCGTACAGAATATTATGTACAATGTACAGCAAATACCGTAGGAGTTTCTTTAATAAAAATATATGTTTACTAATAATAACAGTAGTTTGGTTTGTTTACGGTTGAATTTCGTCTGCTGGGCGACCAATCGTATTGGATGGTCGTTGATGCAGGGTATAAGTATTGTGTATGTGTAAGTTTTTGTGTATACGTGTATGTAATATGTATAAGTGTGTATTGTTTTTGCTTTGTGGTTGTGCTCCCTGCCACACTTAGGTGTTCGCGGAAGACCAGCGTCAGGTTCTCCTATAAACTAGGAGGCCTGACATCATGCTGAGCGGGCACCTGTTAGTGCCACTATAAATGTTAACTAATTTATTGTGACACTATATATGCCACAATAAATGTTTTCTATTTCTATTTCTATTTCAAATTATGTACTCTATAGCTGGTATATTATGTACTTTAAAAGTAGTTTATTATAAACACTTAAGCTAGTATATTATGTAACCCATAGCTGGTGTATTACGTACAATTTATCTGGAATATTAAGTACTCTACAGCTGGTATATTATGTACCCAACAGTTGGTATATTATGTACACTTTAGCACTTTTAATTAAGTACTCTATAACAAGTATATTATTACACTATAGCTAGTATACTATGTACCCTAAAGCTGGTATATTATTTACCTTAAGCTAGTATATTATACACCCTACAGCTGGTATATTATGAATTGGGAAGGGTCGATGGTGATGATAATAAAAGTGTCTTTACAACGTGCTTACTTTAAGTCTTCTGTTAAGAGCATATTTGTCTTTAAGCCCTTCTAGCTTTAGCTTATTTAAAAGTTTAGTGGCTAAATCAATTAGACCTTACGAGTCTCTGAGTGAAACGATGTCTTTTCAGCTTGTTGCTCTTTTTTTTTATAATTTTTGTCCACTACTCTAAGTTTATCTTTTTAACCTTGTTATATTTATTAGTAGTCACCCAGTGGTCGAAATGCGACCGTAATGCACAAGATACACAATGTCCATGTCACACATATTATACAATTTGTAAAAAAACACTGTCCGATCGCATAAAATAAAAAAATATATAATTCATAAAAATAAAACAGTTATCGTAATTTAAAATGCAAGTTTTTGTAGCCACATTGCTCAAATTACCCCAAATCAAGCAAATTTTTAAAATGTGACAACACTTTCCATCAATAGCGGTGGCGGCGGCGGCGCGGCCAAAGGTCCTACGAAAGCGCCGACAAAGGTGTGTCGGTACTTCGGCAGCGCCTTTTGACGATGCCGCTGCCGCCGCCGGCACGTGCAAATCCCGACCTTGTGTCATAGGTCACTTTCTTTACTAGGTCAGTTTCGCGCAAGCATTTCTTCCTAATAACACGCACGTTTACGGATCGGACAGGGTTTTTTTACATATTGTATATAAATTTTATCTTTCTGTGCTCTTTCTCCATATAAACTTTAACTATGCCAAATTTCACAATCCGTTTCATCTTCCGTGATTGCAATGTGCTTAAAAAGGTGTACAAAGTTTTCGCTTCACGAAAGAATATGGATCAATGAATGCTAATTAAAATAATTATTAGGTTTACCATCATCATGTATAGCTTATCATTTGCACAATCTCATGTTCTTAGTACAAACAAATTTTCATCAAGATCGGTCAAGCCGTTCTTGAGTTATAAGAGGACATACAGACAGACAGACAGACAGACAAAAATTTAAAAAAATCGTAGTGAGTCATAAAACTAATATTTCCTAAAAATTGTCAGAAAAATTGCATGTACAGACAGAGCTTACAGATTTATATAGTAGTATAGATATATACATATAGTGCCTTCAAATAAACAAAGAATAAGCTCCGAATAGTTATTCACATGTAAACGTCATTTCAAATTAGAGTTAAAAAGACAAAACACGGAATAACTATTTGGAGCTTATTATTTGTTTATTTGTAAGACCCATACAAAGCATATTATATGGTCGACGTACTTAGGCAAGAGTGTGGAAATGATGCGCTGCGCCTCCTCCGGCGGCGGCGGCGGCGAGCGCGGCGACGGTGGGTCCGGTGGCGAAGGCTCCTCACGCTCCTCCGTAGGACGGAAGCCCAGCGCAAACTTCGCCCTGGAATCACCACAATACAACATTACCACTTGAGTTCTAAATGTTCATTTGACGTCTGTCCGTTCTGGCCGGTGATGCTTTCAGTGTATTTTAGAATAATATACAGAATATATATATAGGTTTGTTGTGTTTCGAAAACTACAGGTATTGAGGCAGTATAACTAGAAATCCGTGCGCCCAGCCGGCAGCAGGGGGGGCACTATAGGGGCACTACAACTAACGACTGAGAGATGGTGAGAGACTTTGTAGTCCATGCCCCTCAACTCGTGTGGCATAAATTTTGTTCGTGGTGTCTCCTTTATACGTAGTACCTAATAATACCTCAGTGACTAAACAGGCAAGATATGCAGCCAACTCAGTCGTTTACGATTTCGGGTGAAATTGCAGTTAACTTTAGTGGCACTTGGAGCAGTTAAAGAAGAACTAGATGACAAGTATCTAGTTATGATGCCTTGTGAACGGTGAGTTATAGTCGGTATTGGCGGTGGATAGACGCTAGGGGCAGCGTGTGTAAGCTGATCCAGGATTGCCATCAAATTCTGTTATTTGACATGAAATCGTCTTTTGTTACGGACCGGTTCTTTACAGTTAGACATGTATTGATTAACCTATGAGAATCACCTTCTGCTATAGATGATTATATAATAATTATCGTGTTCCAACGTATGCCCGGCGCGAAGTTAATCATCAATGATAGCAGTAGTTTGTGCTGGATAAGAAGCAGGTGTAATTATGGATAAATCTTTGCTGAAAATTACTTCCCGCAGTTCAACCTCATGTAGGTATATGTATATCATCTTCCGACATGCCCAGCGAGTGGCTCGTTAACGACGGCGGTGGCTGGAGTTTGCGCTCAAAAAGAAGCAAGTGGACATGTATGAAAAAATCTTTACTGACAGTGTCCTTCTGTCGTTCATGCTCATGTTTCCATCGTCTTACGACATATGCCCGGCGATTCATCGACGGAGATGGCAGCTATGAAGCAGGTCCAAACCAGTCGTTCCCTCAATGCTGAGGATCGTGACCATCACTACATCATATGTATAGATTTGAGGTAACAGTTACCTTCTGCCGTTCATGCTCATGTATCCATCGTCTTCTGAGGTGTGCCCTGCGAGCGGCGAGTCGTCGTCGGTGGCCGGGGTGGCTGGCGTGGCCGGGGTGGCGGCAGTGGCCAGCGGCGGCGCGCGTGCCTCCAGGGACGGCGGCTCTCCGCCCTCGTCGTACTCGCTCAACACCTGGTCCAGGAGTTCCAGTGAGCGTTGCACGTCGTCGCACCCTCTGTAATTTAAAACGTTCCAACATAAGTAAACCACAAAACTACACTCGTTACACCACACATTAGTTACTATACCTACTCTGACCAGCCACGTGACCATGGCCGTTGTAACTCACTTCAAATTTCAATCAGTGCGCATAAGTATACATTGTTACAAAAAAAATGTTATGGTCTGGTTCTGTGAGACGACAAGCCATAACATAATATTATACTTTATTCTTAGCCAAGTTAGTTTTCTAGCTGAGTTGCCATACTAAATAAGTCGGTAACAAGTAGCGGCGAGCGGGCCGAGGTCACGGCACTCAATTCCCCGAGATAATGGTAAATTGAACTCATTTCCTCCATGGGGCCGCTCAGCTTAGAACTCTTCCCTTGGCTGCGCTATTACAAGCGAATTAGGATAAAACTATATTGTTTTATCAAATATGAATCATGTATGCCGGTTTGTTTTTATATTGAGATGTTTTTGTGGGTAACTAATATTACACATTGGTCGGAAGAACTGATGATCTAAATACTCTACTAGTCTAGCCATCGTTTTCTGACGTGAGTGACAAATTTATTAAAATATTTCAGATTTTGGACTTGGTGCATATCAAAAACCTATTTATTTAGAACCACTACTTTTAGAACCACCAACAAGGTGGAAACAACACATTACAAAATAAATAACAATCAGAAAATATTATCTACTTAAAGGAAACTACAACTGTCTCAAACGTATGCAAAGACCTAAAATAAAAATTACTGTTGTAGAACAATAAAAAAACTTAAAAGATCAACATACAGGAAGCAGATAAAATACTTAATTCAATTTAACATTATGTTATGTATGTACCTACGTATAACCAAAGAGGTTTGCACCATACATTTGTTCGCTCGTCATAAAGGGATAAAAAGGTTTCCTAATGGTTTAACAGATATTTTTGCAATAGGGAAGATAAGTAATTGTGTTCGCATTGGCGTACAATACATTCTTTGATTTCCATTTTTTACTTAAGTCTCGTGAAAAGAGGACATTTTATTGGGTTAATAATTTTATTAAATAGTTACTTTATAATAAATAATAAAGTTTATTATAAAGTAATACTGTTTAGAAGAAGTGAGATAGATACTTAATTATGTTTTAAAAAATAAGAGGGAACTAATTGTAGTAGATTAATCTAAAAAACAAGGTGTTGAAAAAATTTCCACGAGCGAGATTCGAATACGCATCCCATGACATGCCAGCATGACCAACCCACCAAAATTAATCAACTCTATCTGGCAGCGATCACCGGTTGGTAAGAGGCACATTGAATATCAACGTTAAGCTGGAACGACGTCGATTGATAAGGTCTACGCTCCGTCTTGCACCCCAAATCCAAAACCCCGAAAGCTTTCAGCTCGAATTGCAGAATCGCTTCGAGTGTCTAAATGATTGCGAAAATGTGGACGCATACAGCAACAGGTTTGTGGAAACTGTCCAAGCGGTTGGGTCCAACTTCTTAAAAACTCACCGTGCAGAAGGAACCAAAAAGTTATCTGACCTTACCCTAAAACTAATGGAAGAGCGCCGCGAAATGGTTCTGCTTTCCTTATGTGATGCGTCTCAGTTTCGGCGGCTAAATAGGCAGATCTCGAAGTCTATAACTCGCGACACGCGCCGATTTAATACTGACCGTATTTAAGCAGCCATTGAGCAGAACAAAACTCAAAAGTGTTCGCAAGAGATCTGGGTATTGGACAGTTCCAACTGACGACGCTGAAAACCGATGACGGCAGAACTGTCACGACCAGGTCCGGTGTTAAAGGAGAGGTCGAGAAGTTCTATGGACAGCTTTACACATCCACAAGGCCACCTGTACAAAGTTTAGCTAAAGACCCTAGAGCTAAGTTAACCCGGCACTATACCGAAGACATCCCGGACATCAGCCTGTACGAGATTAGTATGGCTCTCAAGCAGCTCAAGAACGGCAGGGCCCCAGGTGCTGATGGAATTACGGTCGAGCTTCTAAAAGCAGGCGGAAGACTGGTACTCGTAGCTCTTCAGAAGCTGTTTAATTCCGTCATACTAGGGGGCAGAACGCCAGAGACGTGGCACGAAGGTATGGTGGTACTGTTCTTCAAAAAGGGCGACAAAACCCTGCTGAAGAACTACAGGTGGCTTAGCCAAAGTAACATTAAGAAAACGATAGCGAAGTTCGAAACGAACAAAATGTATGGGATTGACATAAGCCGCGCTAAATCACGTGGTCAATCTTATGTCTATCCCATACATTTTATTCTTTGAATCGTCTCGCACGCAGGTTTGATGACTTCCAGCTTATCGAACAAACCGGTTTCCGAAAAGGCACATTCATACATACGCAGCGGCAGGTTATACAGAAGACCGAACTGTCCAACCTCTTTGCTTAGCGTTTGTGGACTATGAAAAAGCCTTCGATTCGATTGAAACATGGGCCGTGCTACAGTCTCTCCAGCGGTGCCAAATTGACTACCGGTACATCGAAGTGGTGAAGTGTTTGTATGAAAGCGCCACTATGTTAGTCCGTCTTCAGGACCAGAGCTCAAAACCATTCCAGTTGCAGCGAGGAGTGAGACAGGGAGATGCGATATCTCTGAAACTGTTCATTGCTGCACTGGAAGATGTTTTCAAGCTTCTGAACTGGAAAGGACTCAACGGCAACGGCGTATCTAACTAACTAACGGCATCACTCACCTTCAATTTGTTAACGATATAGTGGTCATGGCTGAGACCTTGTAAGACCTCGGCACAAAGCTCGGTGACCTCAACAGAGTCTTTCAACAAGTGGGTCTTAAAATGAATATGGAGAAGACAAAAGTTATGTCGAACTCACGTGTTGGACCCACTCCTCTGCAGGTTTGAGACTCTGCTCTTAAAGTTGTGGATGATTATGTTTACCTGGAACAACCGGTCCAGCTAGGTAGGTCCAACTTCAGCAAAGAGGTCAATCGTCGAATCCAACTAGGCTGGGCAGCGTTCGGTAAGCTACGAAATATCTTTTCGTCCGATATACCGCAGTGTTTCAAGACGAAAGCCTATGACCAGTGTATGACCAGTTGCCAGTGATGACATACGGGACTGAGACGTGGTTGCTGAACTATGGGCCTCATAAAAAGGCTCAAGGTCACCCAAAGAGCAAATGGAGAGGGCTATGCTCGGGGTTTCTCTGCGTGATCGAATCAGAAATGAGGAGATCCGCAGAAGAACAAAGGTAAACGACATAGCCTGAAGAGTTGCTAAGCTCAAGTGGCAGTGGGCAGGGCACATTGCTCGCAGGACTGATGGCCGCTGGGGCGGAATAGTCCTTGAGTGGCGACCGCATACCGCAAAGCGCAGTGTGGGCAGGCTTCCAACAAGGTGGACTGACGATCTGGTGAAGGTCGCGGGAAGCCGTTGGATGCGAGCAGCACAAAACCGGTCGTTCTGGATATCCTTGGGGGAGGTCTTTGTCCAGCAGGGGACGTCTTTTGGCTGAGATGATTGTAAGCCAGAGGATTTTTTTTGTAGTTCGTTACTGTACAGATGCCTGCACATCAACCTACCATAAACTGTCAAATTTCCTCAATAGACTTTGAACTTTATGTTTATGGCATATGGTTGACAATGTATTGAATAAATTTGACAGTTTTGGGTAGGTTGATGTGCAGGCGTATATACCTAATAAAAAATGTTTAGATATGTGAGACAAACAAATGTTTGACAAACTGTCAAATTTCCTCAATAGACTTTGAACTTTATGTTTATGGCATATGGTTGACAATGTATTCAAGAAATTTGACAGTTTTGGGTAGGTTGATGTGCAGGCGTGTGTACCTAATAACAAAAATGTTTAGATATGTGAGAATAAAACCGTTCTTTCGCCCGGCCTGAATTTCTGAAGTTTTACGTAACAAATTGTTGTTTTTATATTTTAGCACCCACAATTCATATTTATTTTATTTTATAGATTATTCAAATGTTTTACAGCTTTTAAAAATATCTTATTAAACATATAAATATGCAAATAACAGATTTTACATATTATGTTGATATATTTTTATTGCAAAATTGTGACACTTTATATAACACTTGCAAAAAG
This sequence comes from Eudonia truncicolella, assembly GCA_949315975.1. NCBI lineage: Eukaryota > Metazoa > Arthropoda > Insecta > Lepidoptera > Crambidae > Eudonia > Eudonia truncicolella. The sequence continues at coordinate 7,772,766 of OX438828.1, read as the reverse complement.
TCACCACCACCGTAAAACCTGTTTCTAATTTTTCCGACTATAAATTCTTTCGACTCTTAAAGTAATATACTACTTATAGATAACTTCCCGATGGAACGTGCTGCAGAAGAGAATTCGTTATGTTTAAAGGCAGCTCGTCCTCACCGTCTAGTGGTTCTAGTGGCTGTCACAAAGCAGCCCTTTTCAAACGAGAGGTGCTCGCGACTATCGATAAGCCTTCCCTCAAATGGAGGAGGCGCGCCATATTTGTTCAATGAACTATTCCGCCATCGCCATTAAAGTATTTCGAAATGAACAGTAGTGCTTCGGATTCAGAGTTGTACTTATCTTTTTGGTATTGATTAATATTTGTTTTGGGAAAACGTCACGATCGACTTTGTCCGTTAACAAAAATAATAGTAAAATGTTTTTGTTTTGTTTATATAATTTTAACGCAAATTTTGTTGCGAAACAACAGATGTAGATGTAGGTATGTCAGAAGGGTGCAGGTTCAAATCCTGCTCGTGGAAATTTTTCAACATATATTTTTGTAATAATAATAGTAAATTTTATTGATACGAAGAGATCAACAACGCTCGCGTGATACTCTTGGTGTGGTGTAACAAACATTGGCTGCGATGCCTGCTTTCTATCAGGCGTAGGCACGCCGAGTAATCGTTAGCCAGTTCGGTATAATAAAAAAAACATAATTATGGCTTAACAATGTATGCAGACGTCCCGAACAATGCTTAAATAACTTGAAAAATAATGATCTACACTCATAATCAAATTATTCAAAAATATTTAAATTAATAATTACATCGTATCTGTCTTTATCCCTAATGCAGAGATTTCCCATCATTGTCTGTTACTGTCTTTGAAAGAGAAATGTTTTGTGAAGTGGATGGGTCTCTAGCCGCATGTGTCCTCAAGCTCGAAAGGCCAATGCTGAAGGGCCTTCTCGAAACGGCCGGCTTGTCCTCGATCTCGCATCGAGAGTTCATTAGTGATCCCACTAATGATCCTGCGATCTACAGATTGGGCTGGATTTCCTTTTCCGTTTCCTCAGGAAATATAGGAAAGAAAAATTGGATGCTGGAGAATAATAGGACCAATTTGAGCAGCGTGAACGTACAAAACCAACAAAGGTAATCCGTTTTAAAAATCACAAATTGGAACCTCAATAATTTTTAAGGTTGAGTATTGTTCGTAGCAATTACAGTTCTACTGCAGCTTTTTTGTAGTAGTAAAGTAAGTGAAGTAAATAGCCTATGACTGGCCCGCTACTGGGGAAAGGCCTCCATCATTGATATCAAGTAATCACTACAATTGATGGGTAATGGCTTAATCACCACGCTTGTCAAATGCGTGTTGGTGATCACAAACCTATGCATCGAAAAACCTGAAACCTGGGAATTGAACCCGGGCCTTCGGGTATCGGGCCGAGCGCACCGAGGCGGCTTTTTTTTGTACCTATACCTATAACTATTATTAGTTTCTTTTACGATTTCGGACCCCATGATGTTACATAGGTGCCATACTCGTAGGTGGTAGTAAATACTTATACGCATATATTTGTTATATATAGCCCCATATATCACCATATTTTAAAGGGTTATGGGCGGTTGGTAATAGTGTAGTTAAGTCCTGAACGAAAAAGGTATTATTAAAAAATATATAACTAGGTAGGTAGATAGATAGATAAAACTCTTGATTGCACACACACATAAAAGTAAAAACAAACAAAATGAAATTTTTATATCGGGGTGGGCAAAGGCGGTCTTATCGCTTAAAGCGATCTCTTCCAGATAGCCTTTGACGTACCTATAGGTAAGTATCGTTTTAATCATAGAAAGCTAATGTTAAATATAGGTATGAAAGTAATAGGTTATTTTAGTAATGTTATGGTTATAACTTTAGATAAAACGTAAATGGATAGTTTCCTGAAAATTCGGTTTCGAAATTGTGTATCAATACGTTAAAAAAATCACTAACGCTACGCTGGCTGTTTAACTTAAACCTTTTAGGACTCTCATGTATGGTTGTGAAATGTAAACCGAACTTGTGTTAATATTTCTTGTAGCGCTGGTAACAATATCGCTTCCGCGCACCATATGAGTTGTTCCATCATGGAGGGAGCCTATTACGTAGCCATGTCGTTGAAGTTACCAACGGAAGATACACAGCGGAACACATACGCTGGTATACGCGGATGATCTAGTGGACTACTTAGTTGGTTCTTCTTTAGACTGATCAAGTTGAATCTAAGCTCATGAGCTCACCAAGTAAACGCATATAAAATCAAGCAGCGGGCGGTGCGCTTTTTAACGTTATCGGTGAATAAAAATTACAAAAAACGTGATATGCATAGTAGTAATTTTTTGTATTAATAGCGATTTATTGATTAAAATATCATTTGAAAAAAAAAAAAATTTTTTTTCAAATAACCACTTCTATCTAATATGTGTGGCAGAAAAGGGCTGAAAGCACTCGTATTTGATACCATATTGTGAGAAGAAGAACAATTTCACTTAATTAAATTTCACCTAAAAACAAGTTAACATGTCGCATTTACTTAGTTACGACAACTGTCATAATCGAATTTTGAATCATCGGCATGTTAATTGCCTATGAATTGCCTACCTACATTCGCTGGAACGTCAAACGGTTATCGTTGTTTCGCGTTCCGCAGTAGGCCCGCAGGAGTTGCGTTCGACTCGGGAGTTGTTTGCGCCTGTGTGCGTCGCATTGTATTGCAGGCCGCTCAAAGCAGAGTACTCAGCACGAGTGCCTGGCGGCGCGAGGCGCGTGCCTGCCTTTGTTTTATTTCACTCACACTCCTTCGCTTTGGAAACTTTTAAAGGGAACTTCAAATTGCGTTTGGGCTTAGCATGAGCCGCGTGATGATTAGGTGTAAGGTTTTGCCAAGTTTTACTAATCTTTTAAGAAAAAACTTTGGATTTTTTTTCAATAGCTTTTATTTTAATTTTAATACTGATTACAAGCATTTTTAGATAGGACCAGTCAGTACCTACCTGAAGACTAAGGTCCTCTTCCTCTTATTTCTTTTGAGTCTGTTTCCGGACGATTTTTGGTTGAAATGACAATGGTGATGACGTAGCTTTTCTCACTACGTTATCAGTTCAATTTAGGTATAAATAATTTATCACATTATTGTTGCCGATGATGTACATGTTTAATTATTGTTGGCGCCAATTAGCATACAGGTTCCAATGCTCTAAATATATTTGAACATTACTTTCTAAAAGCTTACTCAGTGCACAGCTGCGGTCAACTACTTAAGTAATTACTTACTTAGTTTAAATGTCAATAGATATCCTAATCTGAAATAATCTTCAAGGAACTTTCTCCATTTGTTGTTGTAGGCTTATATCTTGACGGGGCGGGGAAGGTACTATTTATGCGGAAATGAGTGTTGCGAGGCGGAAGTGCAAAGCGCCTCCCTGCCACCCCGGCCGACGACCCCGCCGAGCCTACGCTATGCCTTGGCATGCTTTGCTAGCCCCTTATCGGCATGCATCCCGGAAAAATCACTCGAAGATCAATCACGGCTCAACGCTTGCATATGTATGACGCACCCTGATATGTGAACGATATTTGATGCTTGCGTGCATTGTAAGGTAGGTACAGTCACGAGCAAAAACATGTAAACAATTGTAACTCTTATTACGATGGAGTAAGAGACAAAGTGTTTACATATCGGTGCTCGTGACTGTACGTCTAAGCATCATAAAATCATAACCCACTGTGTGAATCTCATTTTGTTGTGCTAAGCTTTCTTTTGTTTCGTGATATGATTTATTGGCAATTTCGAAATTTAAAGCACGGCTTTAAGCACTATATTTTGCCAGGGCGGAGCGCGGAGTGTCCGCTTAGGTCGTAATTCAACTAGTTTTCTGAAGTTAAAAACTTGGCCAATTAGTTGATATGCCGAAACTTTCCGTGTTGTTAGTTTGTGTACCAGCTTAGAAATTTAACAAGCGCTAAATGATTTATTTGTTTTATTTTTGCGTTAAGAAAACATCTGGTGTGCCTTAGGACGTGTATGTATATAATTTAAGGGTGTGGTGTAAAGAGTGCATTCTGATGACTACATAAATATTTCGCATCTCTTGGCATGATAGAGCAATGCTAAGATAAACTTAGCGGTTGTACTTATTGTGTTCTATTTGGTTAGTGATAAGGCTCGTTTTTAATCCGTCTGGCAAGCCTGCTACTACCATCTTATCTAAGATACCCTTTGATAGATCCTTAGTAGCTGATCATACCACGTGAAGTGCATTTTAACCTTCATTTTTGTACAGTTCAGCACATAGTTGCCTGGAAGAAATTACCTTTGCGATAAGACCGCCGTTTTTACTATTTCTTGAATTGTCCTCAAAATGTTTTACTGTGGTGTACAATAAAGAATATTTCATTCATTCATTCATTCATTTATCAGGTGAGATGAAAAAGTGAGATGAAATATGACTAAATAAAAAAAAAGATTTTTATTTAGTCATATTTTTGAAGTTTCTTCTATATTCCTTTGTAGCACAGGCACGTTAAAATACATGACGGCGTTTGGTAAATAGTGAATCTGTAATAATAATATAAGGCCCGCAAAATGACGTGATACGTGACTGAAATTTAGGCAGCGGTTTAGGGGCGAGCAACCGGAAATCGACTCATACAGGGTGCCTAGTGCAATATTCATTCGCCATTCGATCACGTTAACGAAAACGAGAATTTGTATGGCATAATTTTAACTCTTCTCGTATGTCGCCAGGAGGCGCTGCTTCAATGCCATACTAATTTTTTCTTTAACGTAATCGAATCTGTACGAGTACTTGCACTGGGCCACGTGTGCGAGGATACGAAAAAACAAAGCTGAAATTGTTTTTATTCGACCAATTTTATATATTACCAATTAGCCAATATTAATTAACTTTCTATGCTTAAGGAAAATACAGAGATCTAAATAGTGAGTAGAAAACTTTACATAGTGGACTTTAAGTAAGTAACTATTAAGCTCACTCTCCGAAGCATTTTCAAATGATGGAAATCTACCACTAAAGAGACCGGCGACAAACTCGACAGTTGATTCTTACAAAATTAATGTAGGGGTCAGCAAGTGCAATATCAGTTAGCTTAGATTATCTACCTTTGAACTACTTTTTTTAGATTTGTTTTTCAAATTAGAATTTCTCTAACAAGTGCAATAATGTTTTTGTTTTGTTTATATAATTATAACGCAAATTTTGTTGCGAAACAAATACAAAACACAAATGTTGAAAAAAATTCCACGAGCAGGATTAGAACCTGCACCCTTCTGACATACCGGGTCAGGTGCTCTCCCAATTGAGCTATGGTGGTGCTAACCAGCCCGCCGAAATTATTCAACACTATTTACTTTTTTTGCTTTGAAAGCCGAAGGCGCTCAATGTCAACAACTACCGCAATAATGCATGAAATTGTAAAAAAAAATCTTATCCTTCCTAACACGACCGACAGTTTTGTAGATCACTGTGGCGGTATTCTTAGACCGTTACGACTTAGGGACCATCAAGAAACGAGCGCGCTCTTTCCTCAATGGCCGGTAACGCCTCATCGGGTGTCGCGTGTGTCCATGGGTGCCGGTAACTGCTTCCCATCAGGAAATTTATCATCAAAAAGAAAGTCAGTTAGCTTGTGATCAGCTGATGCAACGCGGCCAGCACGTCGATCGGGTACCTGTACCTGGGATACTTACGAGTATACTAAATAGTTTGCGTTAAACTAGTGTAAACTTTTTTTTGTAATATTTGTGTTGTCTTGTCTTGTCTTTTGAGTCCTTTGTCCAGCAGTGGACGGCTATTGGCTGAGATTAATGAATGAAATGCGATATATAGTTAGAATATCATTGATTTCCACATGACCCCATCTTACGGTTTTAATAGGTACCTAGGTAGTACAAGTAACAAATAAACAAAGAATAAACTCCGAATAGTTATTCCGTGTTTTGTCTCTTTTACTCTAATTTGAAATAACGTTCACATGACAGGAACAAAACACGGAATAACTATTCGGACCTTATTCTTTGTTTATTTGTAAGGGGGTACGTGTTTAGTAAATAACTTGCATCAAAACAAATTATGAGGCGCAAACGTTTTCGTAGTTTTTTTTAAAATTAATATATTGAAAATGTTGCTTTATAATTATTATAAAGTTAGGTTTACATAAAAACCTGTGTTAACCTATTTACAAATATAAATTGTAAATACTTGCGCGGTGGTATCATATGTTCAGAACCAAAGTCTTTGTCATCACCTAATTGCACCTACTACCATGTTATCTCTGCACCACCCTATGGTTGACTGGTAGAGAATGCCTCAGGCATTAAGCCCGCCATGTTATTTATACATAAGTTTACATAAGTTTTGATTAAATAAATAAATAAAAATGTCCGTAACTGGTTTTGGCATTGTTGTGGCATTACTTACAACGTCTCCGGCGAAGGTGTATGGCCTATTTTCGCCTGCGAAGCGTATCGCCCGGCCCATCGTGGCCATTAATTTCCCACGCACAAACAGGTAGCGTAGAATAGCCGAAAATAGAACAACTTTATTAATAATACTTTCACCCGTTTCCCGACAGCTTTGCGATATCAGCGGCAGTCGATCTAACAACTTCATCTTGGACTGCCGGCCGTAACGACTGTGATATGTATGAAATGTTAACATATAGTATACCTACTTAATACATTGTTATTTAGCTATGTACCTACATACAACGTGTAACAGAAAGGTGTGGTAAAAATGAAAAGAGTGTATCCGATTTAGATCTTGTTTGGAGAGTTCATCATCATCATCATCATCATCAGCTCATATGTCCCCACTGCTGGGGCACGAGCCTTTCCTATGGATGGATAGAGAGAACGGGCCATAAACCGTCACGCGGGCCCAGTGCGGATTGATGGTGGTGCGACTGCTGATGCAGCCGGGACCAACGGCTTTACGTGTCTTCCGAAGCACGGAGGAGCTCGTGATGTTACATTTTTGGTCACCCATCCGGTAACTGGCCTTAGCGAAAGTTTTAACCTTAGCACTCGCAGACCGGGCGCGTTAATCCCTGCGCCATCGAGAGAGCATGCATGGAGAGTTACTTAGATATAATTATCAACTTTAATTTGTCATGCAGTTTTTAATTATATATTTCTATTTAAAATATATGAGACAACATCACATACATTGTTCTGATCCCAACTAAGTACTAAACTAAACTACTTACATAACTTAACTAAACCAAAGCACTCGTATTATGGAAATCAGAATCAACAACGGTACCGCAACTACTCAGCCCCAACACAATATCGAAAAGTTAGTTTTTCAACATTGACCCGACCGGGAACCCGGGACTTCAGAGTTAGCGTCGCCCAAAGTCCGGCATGCAATCCACTCGGCTCACCATACCTTCGTGCCACGTCTCTGGCGTTCAGCCCCCTAGTATGACGGAATTAAACAGCTTCTGAAGAGTTACGAGTACCGGTTCTCCGCCTGCTTTCAGAAGCTTAGCCGTAATCCCATCATCACCTGGGGCCCTGCCGTTCTTGAGCTGTTTGAGAGCCATACTAATCTCGTACAGACTGATGTCCGGGATGTCTTCGGTATAGTGCCGGGTTAACTTAGCTCTAGGGTCTTTAGCTAAGCTTTGTACAGGTGGCCGAGTGGATGTGTAAAGCTGTCCATAGAACTTCTCGACCTCTCCCTTAACATCGGACCTGCGGCCCAACCGCCTAACCGATTGCTTTGGCTACGTGTATAGATTATGACGTCATCTTGTCATTTCGTACCGCCTATGAAAGCAATATCGAAAGCTATAGGCTATAGCTTTCCTATATACCTATTAGCTAGATGACAAGATGACGTCATAAACTATACACGTAGCCAAAGCAATCGGTTAGGCGGTCGGGGGGCTGGTCGTGACAGTTCGGCCGACATCGGTTTTCAGCGCCGTCAGTTGGCACTGCCCAATAACCCAGATCTCTTGCGAACACTTTTGAGCCTTTGTTCCGCCGAATGGCCTCTTTATTACGGTTAGTATTAAATCGGTGCGTGTCGCGAGTTAAAGACTTCGAGATCTGCCTATTTAGCCGCCGAAACTGAGACGCATCACCTGAAAAAAGCAGAACCATTGCGCGCCACTCTTCCATTAGTTTTAGGGTATGCTCTGAGAACTTAGTTCCTTTTGTACGGTGGGTTTTAAAGAACTTTAACCCAACCGTTTGGGCAGTTTCCACAACCCTGTTGCTGTATTCGTCCACATTTTCGCAATTATTTAGGCACTCGAAGCGATTCTGCGATTCGAACTGAAAGCTTTCGGGGTTTTGGATTGGATGGGTGCAGGACGGAGCGTAGACATTATCAATCGACGTCTTTCCAGTTTCCACAACCCTGTTGCTGTATTCGTCCACATTTTCGCAATCATTTAGGCACTCGAAGCGATTCTGCGATTCGAACTGAAAGCTTTCGGGGTTTTGGATTGGATGGGTGCAGGACGGAGCGTAGACATTATCAATCGACGTCTTTCCAGCTTAACGTTTATATTCAATGTGCCTCTTACCAACTGGTGATCGTTGCTAATTTTAAACGTATTGATCACGGTGACATCATTCAATTTTTGCTTCCTTGTTGACATAACAAAGTCTAATACGAGTAAAGAGATAATAAAGTATTTCGCATTGTTATGGAGATACTAAGTTTTGGTAGGCAAGACACTTGTTACTCAACAGCAATAGACTTTTTGTAATGCTTCTCAAAGCTTGCTCTCTACTATAATATAACTTTTTAGACAAAAGTTATGCTTAAATTTATTAAAATAAAAATAAATTGAATGATTTTATTGCAGAATGCATGATTTATTTAAACGAGGAAATAAATAAGCACCATCGAGTACATACATAAGGTACTGTATGTTTCAACAAAAATGTGTGACCAATTTCATTGTAACCAACAAATTCAAAGATAATAAAAATTTTAATTACCTACGTTTTTCTATTTATGAAAAATACTAATATTGCGTACGTCCACTTGAAGTATTTAAAGTTTAATTTGATTTGTTACAGTAACATTTAAAAATGTAACCACTTCCAGCGCAAACAATTATTACACAGTAACAAACAGCAAGTCGTAAGAGCCAACAACTCGAACTTCCAAAATAAACACTCGCTTGACATTTACCGGAAAATCCTAACCATTCTTGTGTCGGAAGGAAGCTCTAAGGAGCTGCCAATAAGCGAGGCGACGCGCCGCAGCACCTTCCCCAAACACGGAAGCAATTCCACTCCTCAGCACATGCTGTAAGGTTGACATTCCAAATAAGCTTTCGCTATTCGGCTGCACCGGCTTAAAGCAATTTTGTAAGTCAACATTGAACTTTCAGCGTCTAGCAATTGATGTCTTCAAATAATGGGTGCACTATACTGCGTATACGTGAAAGGTATGTTACTTTCTTATAAACAACTATCACTTTACTCGCGACTTAGTCCGAGTAGATTTGAGATTTTAATAATAAACACTTCTTAAATGAAATCTAGCCTAACATAGGCTAAATATAGGCATAGGCATAATCCGCAAGGGATTTAGCATTCTATCAGTGAAAGAATTTTTGGAATTGGACCAGTCGTACCAGAGATTAATTACCCTCCTCAAACAAACAGTCACAAGCTTTGCGTCATTATTAATAGTATTATTATTAGTAGTAATAGTTGCCACAACTTTGAGCGACTAACATTCTTATTTTTGCAGTGCCTCTCCATTACTGGAGGTTGGTCGTCAGCTTAGCGAACTTCTCTCTATCCTGCGCCAAGCGAAATAGGTCTTCAACCCCAGGGTTGAACAAGCATTGCCAACAATGCGTGTCCATTCTCGGAACTAACATTAAAATAATAAAAATGCCAATTAACTAATATAAAATCTCTGTCATTTCACGTAAGTGTCCTAAAAATAGATCGGAAAAAGCTGCTATTTTCAAACCCACTACGTGCCATTACGTCCATTAAGAAAGATTAGGTAGGATAATGATTTAAACACATTATATTTTGTATCAAGTACTACCTTACTTACGGCCGAAACAAGTAAATAAAAGAACGTCAATTGACACGCCATGTTACTATTTGCAACAAATAACGATTTTGAGTTACTTCTTAAAACATTACATTTAGTGCAGTGTAAATACTTTAATAGCAGTAGTGTCAATGAATCACTAGAAATTTCTACCGCAAGGCGTCTGCTCTGTTTGAAGACGTTAATTAAGTTATTAGCTTTGGTCTCGTCAGCAGCGCAAAATATCCAGAATCCAGAAGGTAAGCTTAACACATACCGCGCTTGGGCAACTCACACATACCCCTTGCTCGGACACAGACCAGGGATATATTTCATGAAAAGTTTGGGAGTTTTCGTAGCTTTTTTTTTATTCGTACACATATTATAATATTAAGAGTATGTTATTTAAAAAAGCTGTCGTTTCCGGAATAAAGAAAATAATAAAATAAAATATACCTATGTACACTTAAAGGTACATTAATTACACATATTATTAACTTTTTACGCGATAATGTGTATGGTGCCAAGTGATGAGTTTTGTTTACTATTTGTATTCATTCGATTACATTTACGAAAACGAAAATTAGTGTGGCATTGAAGCAGCGTAGCGCCTCCTAGCGACATACGCGAAGAGTTAAAGTTTGCCATACAAATTCTCGTTTTCGTTAACGAGATCGAATGGCGAATGAAACTCGCACTAGACACGCTCGAAACAGCTTGGCGGGCGTTGCTCGAGCACGTTTGTATGAAGCTTACTTTCTGCAGTCTTCTTATTTTGTGTTAAGCGGCAGAGGCGGCGGCGCGACCCATCACCGCCTTATTAGGCTAGGTAATCAACTGGCGCTGCCTAAATAGACATAATTAAGACGACCTCCGTAGCCGGACTTTGGGCGGCACTAACTCTGAGGTACCGAGTTCGATTCCCGGTCGAGTCAATGTCGAAAACGAACTTTTCGATATTGTGTCGGGTCTGGGTGGTTGTGTGTGGTACCGTCGTAATTTCTGATTTCTATGAAACTAGTGCTTTAGCTACTTACCTTGGGATCAGAACAATGTATGTGCTGTTGTCTAAATATGTTTTTTAGAAAATTTAAAAAAAAATGTAATGGGCGACTCTCCGTTCTCTAAGAAATATGCACTAATTATCGTTTGATAAAAAGTTAAGGCGTTTATTAATTACAAATGCTTTACCCGCGACTTCGACCGCGTGGATAAGAAATTTTAAAAGAACTCTTTTTTTATAAAAATAAAATATATATTTTTAATAAAATAAAATATGCTACATTCCTTGCGGGTAACATATACCCGCAAGGAATGTAGCATTCTATCTTTGAAGAAATTTTTGGAAGTGGACCAGTAGTTCCAGAGATTACCCTCCGCAAACAAACAAACAAACTCACACACTTTATCGCTTTATTATTAGTATAGACTTATAGAGACTTAAAGTGTTGTAAAAAATATTTGTTTCAATTAAAAGCATTATAATTTGTAAGATGGATAAACACTTGGCTAAACGAAGGAAGTGATCGATGACTGCATCTATGATAGCCAAGACGAGTGTAGGCCGATAGATTTTCATCGTTTTCTATTATCAAATCCGAAATGTCTTTATTCAATTTTGGCAACATACATAGCTCATATGCACTACGCAATCGGCTCCGAAGTTACTTTTAAAAACTTAGAATTAAAAATACATTACAATTTTGTCATTGCATTTGTTCTTTCTCTTTTAGTATGAAACATGTCTACTCTATCATAAAAAGACAGTTCCAATTACAAAATATTCCTTATAAAATGATTACTCATTAGGTTTTCCTCCTTCGCATGACACGTCACTTTTCCAGCCCAGTAAAAATCATCTTAAGTTAAACGCGCCAAACTAAATCGCACCTTTTTTAAATTATTCTACGTTTACCATTTAATAATATAAGTTGTGGGAAATAAGTATACCGTTGTTGACATTCAGAACAATGGCGTTACAAGCGACCGGCGACGGTTCATAATTCACAACAATTTTAAAGCTTCAAGACTTTAACAATGGTTTAAAGTTGAAAAAGTTCGTAGGAAAAGCTTGTAGAAGTCGCGACAGATGTGTGCTACTTAGATTGGGAGCGTACGTTGCATCGGTCGGTCGCGCGGCCAAACTAAAGGATTTAAAGATAAAATGTCGATAAGGCGCTGAAACGCGCTTCTTTATGCATGTTTTCTATAAAAAGTATACAACCCAAGTAAAATATATGTTTTTATAGACTATATTTGAAATAATGATATGGTTTCCAAAATGCAGAATCATGATAGTTCCACGATAGAAAAATAACCCAAAGTCACCTCTAAACAGTATCCATTTATTTGAGTATCTTTTTCATTTACTAAATTTACTAAAATACGTTGATGTTATTAAGCATACTTATTCGTAATAACTATTTTTTTTTAGAACAAGTAGATTTTAAGTAAAAGGCCGTTTTCGTTATCGATTTGAATCCACTGGGGATTACGCACTATTTGCATCCAGTTTGCTTATCGATATATATTGATCGACAGAAAGCGTAGTTTCATGGTTGTCAGCGCCTTAATGTATTTTTTGCCGCTAAATAATCACAGCATACGTTTGCTGATCTGTTAATGGATATAAACAACGACTCGCGCTGTTATTTTCCACACTTGACTGAATATATGAAAAAGCACTTAAGCTTTAAAAGGTTTTCGAATTGTCTTTGACGAATCCCAAATAATATTAAGATAAGAGAATATGAAAGCTCCTGGTGTAACCAGTCGCGAAAGGATTTGAAATCGGCTCGTCTCGAAAGATTACTAAGAATGAAGAAAATGAAATCGTTTTTCTCATGTGTGTATTTACGTAACCGTCGCACAAATAAATATTTAAGGAGTTTTTATTGAGCGTAGTAAAAATAGGAATGGCAATGAAGAAATAAACATTGAATGCGATAATAATTTTCTTCGTAATGATAATAAAGATAAATGAGACATCAGAAGAATGAACCAGCTGTAGAGTGGCACGGCAACCTATATTTGCAATTGCATCCAATAAGCAAAATCCTACATTGCTGTTCCAATTTGAGTATGTCTAGTAAAATAACTGGCACTGGGACCTTAGATCAATTATGTACTAGATAAAGAATCCGAAACAAAAATAATCTCGAAAGTGGTCCTGTAGGTAAACATGTAACATTACATTATGTAGGTATTAACATTAAAATGTTGAATAACAAAATCTGAAAAAAACATTGGATAGCATCAACAACTTCAGTTTACTGAACCTTCAATCTTAAAAATAAAGATTAAATTAAGGTTGCAAAATATTTGTACTTAATATTTATCTACTGTCATCGCCACAAAGAAAAAAAAAAAGTAACCGACATAGCCCGAAGAGTTGCTAAGCTCAAGTGGCAGTGGGCAGGGCACATTGCTCGCAAGACTGATGGCCGCTGGGGCGGAATAGTCCTTGAGTGGCGACCGCGTACCGGAAAGCGCAGTGTGGGCAGGCCTCCAACAAGGTGCACCGAGGATCTGGCGAAGGTCGCGGGAAACCGCTGGATGCACGCAGCACAAAACCGGTCGTTGTGGAGATCCTTGGGGGAGGCCTTTGTCCAGCAGTGGACGTCTTTTGGCCGAGATGATGATGATGATGATTGCCACAAACGTCATTGTGGCTCCGTGGCCCCAAAGTCGCGTACCGTTTTTCAAGCGCTCATCGGGAATCTATTACATAAATGATCGAAGGCATAGAGGCTTAATACTATTTAAGTCCTCAGCAATCCAAAAATCATATCGGCGCGTGGATAGAAGCCTAAAACCCTAGGGAACCCTAAAAAGACAAAGTGTTGAAAAAATTCCACGAGCGGGATTTGAATCCGCACCCCATGACATGCCGGGTCAAGTGCACTACTAACTATGCTATCGTGGCTCAATCTACTCTTACTCTGTAAGCTGCCACATAGAAATTAGCGTCGGGGGAGTTTCAGTCCCTAAATCATGTAATTACACTCATCGAAATCGCGTATGCAAGATGCGTATCATTAAAACAGGCCGCCCCGCAAATTGTGTGGTTCGTTCTAATTTTGGAGCGTGTTGGCAGGTAACTCATTTTTACTCTTACGCGGCCGTGTTTAGATGTTGTTGGCATGACAGATTTATGATGCTTTTAGCCCAAATTTGCTTAACTTGAGCCACCTTTTTTGCATTTTGCATTTTTTTAGCGTGTCTTTTGACAGAGGTTTTTTTAGATAAATAGGTATAGAACAATTTAACATCGTATTCTACAATCATCAGTAATCATATTAATTTATTTCTACGACTTAAATATTTATAAAATTTATAAAATACAGTGAAAAAATTAAACGCCCACGCGACCCAGCCAGGAATCAAAACTGAGTCTTCCGCAATCCGGGCGGCTGCACTGACCGCTATGCTACCGGGAAAGCTGACGTAAGCGCTGAATTTTGTCACTGCTTTTTAATTTTTGAGTGCTAATAGCGGCACAGTGCGCCATATATCCAACGGTTATTGCAATCGATAGCTATGCAGATTCATCTTTGCAGATGAAATACCACAAATTTGATAACACAACGCTATAGTAAACTTTTACTTTTTATTTTTTAAGTGCTTGCTGCACTGAAGCTAAATTAAATATTAATATACAGTGAAAAAAAAAAGGTCAGGTGGGCGTTTAATTTTTTCACTGTATTTTATATATTTTATTAATATTTAATTTAGCTTCAGTGCAGCAATTAGCACTTGAAATTAAAAAGTAAATTTTTCTACAAGATATATAATATAAATAAGGTAAATAATATTTATATTGCTCAACTTTTGTGCAAGATTACATTTTTTTAAGAAGGGTTTCTTGGTTCTTCTTGGGTTGCCAATCCACTTTTGCACATAAGCCTCTTAAAGACCAATAACTTTTCTAAATTAATAATTACAATAAATATGATGAATAATGACTATCAGAGTTGTTCCATCAACAAACATAAAATACCAGCCCCTTTGCCAAACAATTTAAAAGCCGCATAATAAAGATCTAGATAGAGAAGACGCCAGACGCGCCGTCTGATCGTAAGAAGATTATGTCAAATGCTAATGTTGTGTTTCAATTCAATAACATCAATTTTGTATATAAAAAATAAACAATTCGTGAAAAAGTTTTTGTCTTTTTCATTTTGACGAGAAAAGGTGGCAAAAGGTTAAAACTCACAATCAAAAGAGTTTTCATTTGAGATTAGGATATCAATCTTGTAACGCCGCCAGGAGTTAATATCACCAGAGCAGTTCGTCTGACTGCAGTCGTATCGATCTCGCACCGCGTAGCCAGACGTCCGGGGCGCCAACGAAAAACTATGCTTTTTGTGACACCAACTTTCCCGACATTGAACCCGCATGCTGGAAATACCGCAGGGAATCCCGACTATCCACCTCTTGATTAGCAGTTGCCGAGTGAATTTCAATGCCCAATTACTGCTTCTGAATCTAAGGTAGCGAATAGAGTAAGGTAAAAGAGAAAATGTTCATGGAAGAGTCCAGAGATAGCGTCGATGTAAAAATATTAATTATAACAGCTGACAGTGCAATGAGGAGTTCTATGGCGCAGTGGCTAGAGCTTTTAGGTTCGAGAGTACCTATACAGCTCAAAGACCGCACACCCGCAGCCATTACCTACAATACTGTAAACGGCAAACTGAAATGCACACATTGTGCACGAGAGTTTGCCGCGAAGATTGGCTATGTAAGTCATCTTCGTGCGCATCAGCGCAGACCCGACTAGGAGTCGAAGAGGTCGCCATGGCCGAAACCGGTCGGAATCCAATAATAATATAATACAGATTTTGCTCAACCTAGTTAAAGAATAAATAAATGGAGCTTTTTCTACTGTCTAGTCTAATGTGCATATTTATACAAAGAAAAATATAATACAGCATTTTGTCTAAATTTGCACATCCCAGAAATAATCACGATAGCCTAATTGATTTTTAAGTTTAAAATCCGCTTGGAGCCCATCACAGTAACACTCTGCATACGTAAAAATTTATTCGCAATTTACGATAATTCATTTTTGACAAACAAAAAACATACACCACTCGCCGATAGATAATACGATTGCGAATCTATTGTTATTTAGTTTATCAAATAAGATGTCTGCAGAAAATCTTATCAAACACATTTTTATCTGAAAAAGCACAAAGACAATGATGCTTTGTGTCCATACATAAGGTTACAATGTAAATACATATAAAACAAATTACAAACATGGGGCGCACAATATTGGGTAAGAGAATAATCGTTAGTAACGTTGTTGGGGTTGCCAGCGTCTAATACAGACCCCTCCGGGCGCACGAGACATGCGCAATCTTGTAATTCGAATTCTTTATAGCATCGCATCGGTATTAGATGCAATACGCCCCAGGTGAATTCAAGCACAGAAAGAGGAAATAAAATTTTTGGTCGTTCAATAATCTACAAATAGGTAGAATTTTTCTAACTTGAAGCTATTTGAAACAAAGGTTTCAGCGGGATTTAACGCAAACTACTTAGTGTGGGTATCCCAGCCATACCTTTTATACTATTCAGCAGTAGCAGTAGCAGTCAGTTTGTTTTTAATTAATTCAATCAAACATAGTGAGTCTGTCATACCTGGTGGTAGTTATTATGGAATAAAATTAAAAAAGACAATACAACTTTTTATAATTATATTATATCAGCGTGTAGGTCAAAATAATACAAACTCTCGTTGTTCGTATTAATTTGACCTACTCGCTGCTTTGACTGTACGAATGTATAACATTAAAAGTTTAATTATGCTCCATCGGATTACATTACACATAAAGTTATCAAGTAATCGTTGCCTCAACGGTTTGCGCTCAACTTCTCACCATCAAGAGATAAAACTCGTGAAATTAATAAATAACATTGGCACCCTCCTTCCTGTCGTTACCATGGCAGGGCGGCCCTGCGAGGGAACGACGCCAGTCTGCTTTGTGCAACGAGGTTTTACTATAGTAGACAATGTTGAGAGGCTTCGACACGTAGCGAGAACGCAGAACGGCAACTTTTTTTTCTTTATGGCTCTGCGTCGGTAAATGACTCATATGAGTCGTTTGCATACGCATACTTCTTGGTGGGAAAATGATTAGTTGTGTATACAGTTTAGGTCTATAAAAATAAAAAAAAATCTCCGTGCTTCAAAAGACACGTTAAGTCATTGGTCCGTGTCCCAGCAGTTGGGACATAAAATGAGCTGGTGTGTAGAAAAAAGGAAACGAAGGATACTGATGGAAAGCGGCCACCATTGTCTTTCGACGCTTGCGACAACAAGAGTATAACGAGGGTGCAACCATGAAACTTCAATTGTTAGCTTTTATGGCCAGTCATTTCACTGGATCTAGTCAAAGTTATAGTCAATTTTTTTTTATTTAAATAAACTTACGAAAAGTGTTTTTGAATCGTCCATACATTTTTTACCTACTACCCATTCAGGATGTCTATTTTTTAGCTGTGGTGAAGAATGGGCGCAAGAAACTCCACTATCTCCACTCTACAGCTTTAATAGAAGTAACGACATTTACAAAAAAAAAGTACAGTTCAAATCGGAATTTAGTCATGTGAAATAACGCTTATCGGTAGCAGAAAAAGTTGAGCTCTGGAAAGTATCCTACCACCGGATTTTTGTCACTCGAAAGTCAAACCATTGTCAAGATATCGAAAAGAGAGACAATTACTGATTTAATAGGTACAGTCACGAGCAAAAACATGTAAACAATTGTAACTCTTATTACGATGGAGTAAGAGACAAAGTGTTTACATATCGGTGCTCGTGACTGTACATAGCAGTCTCCTGAATGAGTTATCGAATGTCGAATGTCTATAGACTCTATAGACTCGCGCCGACTATCTTGACTGTTCTGACGCTGCCACCAATAATGGTATCAAACAACAAAACTTCATCTCGTGCTAATCGTTCGCAGATACCTTAGTAATTGACAAACAACAAAAGAGATTAATAAAAACGATTACAGTAAATGTTTGGATTAATCGATCAAAGTTACCTTGTACAATATAAGACATCAAAACAAAGCTTGTTTTCTTAAACAACATCTGTTCACGGTCTCCCCGCACACATAAATGTTGGCGAAAGCTCACGTACCTATCATTTAATGGAATTTAAAGGACCTCGCGGTAACACAATAAGCAGTAAGGTCGCAACCGTACACTTTCCCGTTACTGAGCAATAAGTGTTGCCAGGTTCCGCCATGTAGCCAGGCCCCGCGAGGCCATGTTGCCCGCCCGGAGACGGCCCGGATACGGCAACATTAATCGCCTGATTTATACGTCTGGCGGGGACTGTTGCGTTAATCCCGCAAACAATGCACAGAGGGCGCTAAACTATAAATAAAAACTCTTTCCCTATTAACGTTCGCTACGAACCTTCATAGACAAATCTTATTCGTGAGTCAGTTTAAAAAAATTATCTCATGAAAATTTACCGAACTGATTCTTTTAATTCAATACGAACTACTCGTACTCGTATAAATAAAATATCTTTCGCTATTAACGTTCGCTACGAACCTTCATAGACAAATCAAAACTTTGTACATCAAATAGCGAAAATGGCAGATGGTAATGCAAATAAAAAGTAAAGGCTAGCAAACCATCATAATAATTATGGTTGACTTATGCTTGATCATTGACCATTGACCCCTAAGTTTTAGGTGACCCCTAAGCCATGTTTAGGTGACAGTTGTTGGAGCAAATCCGTCACCTAAAATGGTTTAGGGTCACGTAAAACTTAGGGGTCAATGGTGAAAATGGGCATTAGTATCTGTAAGGATTACCTAAATTGAAAAAAGATTTTTTTTAAAAGAAATATCAAATAATATCCTAACTATATAGTGCCAGACCAAGCAGAGTCTATTCTATGGCTACAATATCTATGATTCGAGTACAAATTATTATTTTCATCGGTCCACAACACAAGTCACCTTGAGGTATTAGAACCCGCGACAGTGGTTTGTCGGCATGAATGCTAACAGCTTAACAAACCCGCTCATTACAATTAGTAAACACGTTGATTGGTTACTTCTAAAGGTTATATAAATTAAGCAAAATGTGAAGAGAGAGCAAATACAGCAAAAGAGTCGGCAATGTAAATAAGTAATTAAAACAGCACACACCTTAATAACCGCAAACACAGCGGCCGTCGGCCGAGAGCTTAAAGGAGGGTCGCTGACAGAGATGTCTTTTTAAAAATCAATATAATCACGGTCGTTTACCTAGCCACCCCAGCAAATTGTCCCAACCCTATCACCGAGGTGCACTCGAGACTCGCCTCTCTTAAAAAGCTGTGGGTAAAATTTGATTCCGTACCCCAAGCCGAACCCTATGGGTACCTATCTGCAGTTAATTATCTGCGTGTAGAGGGGAAGATTGGGGAAGGCGACGCACGCCGTATCCTTCCCGCCGCTGCTACGGCTAGGCAATCGAAACGGTAACCCCCTCGTAATTAGTTTTAATTAAAACCGATAGAAAATAAACGTGTCGCTCTGTAATAACTCCACGATTCGAAATTGCATTTGGCGGACATTTTCGGTGAAATTTTCTCAGGATGTCATCTGAACTGATGAAAAAATGTTGATGCCATTGTTCCATTATATGAAGGATGGAATGAAATCAGCGTTCGGAAGTGCTTAACATTAATGTGCTGTAAGCCATTAAGGTGAGTGACGGGACGCGGGCTGACGGACGGGGCCAGCCCCGCTTCTCGTTAAGCGGCTGCTCGAAAGAATACCCTCTCCCTACATTTGTTCAAGAGCGTAATTACCGGCATCAAACGGATAAATTAGATTAATCACACTCGCTTTGACGGCCAGGTGCTAATGGAAACTCGTGTTACGACCTCTAAAGCGCGAAGTGTGGACGTGTTCAGCTAGTTGGTCGTAAAATTGAACGAGCTCGTCACAGTGGTCGTCCTCCTCCTTTTGTATTTACACTTAGTACGGAATGGAGTGTCCAGACAAAACAACAAAAGTAAGTTAAGTAAGGTAAGTTAAGTAAGGTAAGTTAAGTTTTACAACTGCTTTGAAAAAAGGAAACTTTTAACGAAACTTTGGTCTTGCAGCGTTTTCTGTTATTTGAAAATGTGCGGTGACGATATGTAATTCTCCATTCTGTTTTTCCTGTCACCTGGTTCAAAACCACAGTAATGACGTAGTTTTATTGTATCGTGTTTTGTATTATCGTGCTCCATTAAACTTAGACCTGAAGCTTTTCATTGAGTTATTGATCACTGCCAGAACGGACACACCCACACATTTCTAATTCTGATAACATGTGTGGTGGAATTATATGACCTTTCCATTGAGTAAGTTTTCCGTCCTTTGAGGAAAAATTCACCGCTGGCCGTACCACTTCGCAATCACCCTAAATCTTGGTGACTATATAAACTTTAACTTTAAACGATGCTGGTTTAGCTTATTGTTGCATAATTTAAGTGTTCAATGTTTTAATGGCCTTTTAAGAGGGCGACTGCTTTAATTTCTTCAAAGAACATTTTTATTTGCTGGAAAAAGTTTTGAGTTATAATTATTTCTGTTTCTCTGCTTCTTAATGAATTGGTTTTGGGAAGACAATTATAAAAATATAGCTTTTCGTTAACCAAATTGGGTGATAATAACAAACGAGGTAATGCTGCTAGCTTACTGGGTACTCCGCCTGATGGGGATGATCAGCGGCCATTTTTTTGTTTATAGTTCTTTATATTGTCTGTTTAGTTTTTAGTAGACTAATTTACTATTATGCTTATTGTACTCGTTATATAGAATAAATTCAATAATACCTTAAGTAATATTCAAAAATTAGGTGACGTTAGGCGTTTGTTTGTAAGTTGTGCTCAGTCAGCTGGTTTAGTGGCTTTAGTAATTACCCGTGACTGCCTGGAGCCAGGAGTGGGCCGACCCCACGCCGTTTGCTCACATCACTACCTCCACGCCCTTCCTCCTGTACGCTTATAGTTATACGAGTAGCGTACGGCACAACACCGTCTAGGATTGTATTGAATAAATTATCACTTTCGATTCGAACTTTCTATGGTGCTGTTGGTTCTAACCAGGCTACCGGATTTTTAAACCAAGTGCTTAGGGTTGGATTTTTTAATCTTCATCGAATGAAAATGTAATTTGAGTACAAGATTTTCTCATCATTTGATCACGTAACTGACTTGCCTCGTTTGTCAACTGAAGGTGCTACTTCTATCCCACACAATTTCCATCGAATGGAGTATAAAACTTGATAATTACAAGACAAGAAAAAGACAACGAATTATAACCCAATCTGAAATGGCTCCATACCTTACACGACATTAGACTGATAAGTTTTATCTGAGGCTGGTAAAATCAGCCCTAAATCTCTTATACATATAATACTGACTACGTCTTATAATTTTAACAAGACTCATGCAACTTGCAAGATATCTTACGGTTTATGCTAATTTTAGGAGTTAATTTTACAGAGACCGGGAACGTTCACGGTATATCCGCGCCCATCCCTCGTGTATGAATTTTAAACAAGGCTCTGCCTATTTTATGAAAGTGCACGTGAAGTAGCTAAGCCATTATGCGAATCTCGTCGAGGGTGAAGTAACTGCAGATGTAGCGTATAGCTCAGTTTAGCACCGCACGCATAATAAACAATACGAGCACAAATCGCACAATATCGTGCGGGTGCACGAGAGCGGCTTGAGTGGCTGCTCGTTAGTGAGAGAGCTGGAATTACGCCGGGGCTCCGTGCGTAACTTACTTAAAATGTAGCCGGCGCCGCAGCTATGAAAAAAAACATATTTTTATACGCGAAAATTTTATCTGGACGATGTTTTTCGTTTCATCAAAAAAGATTTTAACTAAACATTCCAGTAGTAAATAACAGTAGATAGAAAATATGTCCAGTTCCGCCAAAACCATTACATTCGGCATAAAAATATACAGACGAAGCAGAGGAGAGAGTCGCTACAAAATCTACGCTGCAAACTAAATCTACGAGCAGTAAATTTTATGATGGTAATGATATTCGGGCCTCGAAAAGCTTTGAAGGAGAATATAAGATTACAATATTTTGTCACATTTTAAAAGGATCGTCGGCGGGATGTGGGGTAAAAGATGTTAATGCAAAAATACAGGGATACTTTGGTCCCGCCGTAATAATATCAATATTATGTGAGGATTCCCTCTCGCGGACTTTCTCTGACGTCTGCGGTTCCTCGCAGCCGGGAGGGTGGGGGCGGCGGAGGGTGGACGTTCACTTTCTCCCGTCGGGTTGCAGCCGACTTTCCACGCTGCACAACTTTCCCAATCGATCCGGCCAGAAGCGGTAAATAAAGGAAAATGAACGGAAAACATATAAACACACGCGGTAATAAAAACTCGGCGCACTGTAACTATGACTATAACGAAGTTTCCTTTTCGTGGTATTCGATTCAGATTTTGTTTTATTCCATTAGTTTCAGGGCAACAATAGGTACAGCAAGTTATTTTTTTTTATTTCATTTGTCGTACAGTTCACTATTGCAAATTAATTTCATTTTTATTTTTCGCATGATAAATGTACCGTCAGCAAGTTTTGATACCTTATATATATTATTATACTTGTATTATTTTTAAATTACAATTATCTGCTTCAGCTTAAATACCCAATCAAATTTACTGCACGCTTTCTAGGACATTTATAGATGATTTGTAAGTAATTTAAAACCTACGCGGACTAGGATTACAAAATTGCATTAAACATGGCAGACTATACAGACATTGTCTAATTCCTACAAATTCAATTATTATCTACGAATAGAGAATTTTATATGAAAATTTGGGACGTTGACACTACTCTATCGGGAATATCACCCGCTAGGTATATTACGGCGTGCATTTTACTTTCCAATTATGTTTCAAATTATAATCTGAACGCAAATTAAATTTCAACTATAACATAATCATAATATGTTTTTACCGAAAAATACCTGGAATTCTGTGCACAAAATCTACTTAAATGAATTATCCAATAAGCCTAACGTTGGCTAATGTACCAAATGAGTTTACAAAATGAATAATCCAGTTGAATAACAATATAAAT
Organism: Eudonia truncicolella; assembly: GCA_949315975.1. Classification (NCBI taxonomy): domain Eukaryota; kingdom Metazoa; phylum Arthropoda; class Insecta; order Lepidoptera; family Crambidae; genus Eudonia; species Eudonia truncicolella. The sequence continues at coordinate 7,749,577 of OX438828.1, read as the reverse complement.
TTTGTAATAAATCCTACTCGCACCGCACCAAGATGTAACAAAACATCCTGGTCACGGCACCAAATTGTAATAGACCCTACCTAACTTAAATATGTATAACAACAAAATCTAGGTCACGTCACCAAAATAGTAACCGATTCCTAACCCTAACCTTAAGTAAACTAAATTAAATCTATAAGCCAACCTAAACTAAAGGATCTTCAATCCTATTTTTTTTCTCTGAACTAACTAATTATGATAAATAAATAAAACGTTTTAACCTATTTGTACCTATCCTTCCTACCTAACGGCACCAAATATAACGATATGAAAGTAACTTACATAATGAACGTAATTAGTTACCTAGATCACCATAAATTAACCTACCTAATTTATTATAACCATTATTATTATTAAATAACAAATCCGAGAAAAACCTACTTATTTCAATCACATCTAAAAGATCATTTTGGCCAAGTGATCGTCTAGTGCACCTACGAAGGTCCGCAATAACCTAAGAACTTTAAGGAACTTAAGGCAAATCCTAACAGATCCTACCTATTCATAACTGTACAGTCTCTTAATGTAAATGAATTCATGATCCTTATTAAAACACGACTAACCTTTATACTATTAATATCATTTTAAACAATCAAAGAAAGCAAAGACCTGTTCCAAGCTAGATTATGTAAGTACCTAAAATCATAACAACATAACGGTCACCCATCCCGTACGAATCTATTTAATAACAGCTGAACATTTAATAATTTATTAAATAAGTACCTACCTAAAATCATAGCAACATCATGGCCACCCATCCCAAAATGAAACTATGTAATAACAGCTTAACTTTTAATAATTTAATCGTTTGTCTATCTTGTTTGATAATAATATAACAAAGAGCTTCAAATGAAACTCGGAATCTTCTTTTAACCTTGTAAATCGTGATAAAATATCTTAAATTTAACGCAAAGGTTATGGTTGTGATAATACAAAAGGTGAAGTAAAACACAATTACTTTAGTTCCTACAAACTTCTATAAGGCAATTAGTTTATGTTACGCAAAATAAAATTGCTATGTTTTTTATTCAGGCGCTCTCACGGCCTAAACTTATCATGTAGTTTATCTCATCATTGCCACCTTCAATGACCTTAGTTAATATTTATTATTACGACTACTATCCTATTAAACATTGCAGACTATGATCAATCCAGAATCTTATTTGAATTAAATAAGGATAATACTAAACTCTACTCTTGTTACTCACGAGAGTCGCTTTTAAACATCATACTTAAACACTTGTTTAACACAATCTACTAATATGTATATAGGTAGGTAGCTACCTACTTACTATATTGAGGCAATTGTAATCCGTAATACCTACTATCAGTGTTCATGTTGTCCTAGCTTTACTCCGAGCAACCACAAGCCTTTGCTTAAATAGAACCATTCACCAGAACAATACCGAACTTATTTGTATTATATAAATGATCAAAATGATCATAAAGCTAAGTGGTCTCCTGCCTTCCCCAAAACCACCCACACCCTCTCGGTATTCTAATATTTTATTAAACCATTGCTTATATTTAATGCATGTAGATACTCGAGTATTTGACCAAACATAAGCAACGAGAGAACCATATAATAATTTCGGTATTGATGCTTAAATCTAGCAATCTCTTATTACTAATCACTGAACAATGTCTGACATATACTAAGAGTGGATATTTAACTCGTGATTTTAACCTTTTATTTAAACCGTTGCTTATAGATTTTTAATGCTTGTACATTGTATATTTGTACTAAACATAAACAAAAGGCACTCAAATATATCAGGCGCTGAACAAGGGTTTATTAAGTAAGTAGATAATATACCTATTACTTAGTCTTACAAACAAAGCTGAAATTCCACAAGCAGGATTTGAACCCACTGGTTCCAAGACAGGATTCGAACCTATGCAAATTGCAATTTCTTTGCAACAAATTTGCGTAAAATTATATACATATAAACAATCATATGTTCACTTTATTTCATTTAAAATCCACAAGCGGGATTCGAACCTACTAGTTCCACGAGCGGGAATCGAACCCATTCGAATTGTAATTTGCTCACAACAAATTTTCGCAACATCACATATTCACTTTACTTCATAAAATCCACAAGCGGGATTCGAACCCACTAGTTCCACGAACGGGAATCGAACCCATTCGAATTGTAATTTGTTCACAACAAATTTTCGCAACATCACATATTCATTTTATTTTATAAAGTACACAAGCGGGATTCGAACCCACTAGTTCCACGAACGGGAATCGAACCCATTCGAATTGTAATTTGTTCACAACAAGTCCACGTGAAATTATATGTAAATAACCAATTATATGTTCACCTCACTCCATAGTCATCAAAATATAGATTTTACTATTTAAATGTAGTTTGTGATATCAATTGTTTATGGCCTTTGATGGTAGCATATCTCCTTGAAGATGATCTACAGGGACTGCGTTGCTTGCCCTTAGCCAAACTAAAGATATCGACAATGTGTCGAAGCCATTTCAGCTCATAGAATCGGAAACCTTGATTTCCTCAAATACAGTCTGTATTGTAATAATACCATCTGTAGGTAGTTATGTTCATTTCAATGACAACAGAATAAAATAAATCAAATAATTAGTTAATAAATGAGATAGTCTTAAAAATAAATGTCTAAATTATCCGACATCACCAAAATATAGATTTTACTATTTAAATGTAGGTTGTGGTAGCAATCGTTGCAGACTTCCGATGGTAGTACATCTCCTTGAAGATCTCTACAGGGACTGCTTTGCTTGCCCTCTAGTCCAACCAAAGATACCATCAACTACACTCGGCGTCAAAAAAATCGCACCTTTTAAAAATCATCTTTAAAAATTCTTAAACCTTATGTAGAGGATAGTGTTGGGTATCATTAGAAAGGTAACAAAAAGGAGTATCAAAAAACAATTAAATTTAACTTTCTGTTTAATTATAATTATACAAACAACATTAAAATTAATAAAATAATAAAAATCCTTAATTAAGTCCTAATTAACAACAGATAATTTACAAAGAAAAATGTACAAAAAGTGTCTTAAAATTAACTTAAAATCTAGTGTTACCCCCCCTTGCCCTGATCACGGCTTCCATACGGTCCCTCATGGACCTCACCAACTTCAGGAGCTCTTCTTGAGGGATAAGCCCCCATTCTTCAATCACCGCGCCTTGGAGCTCCTGTAGAGTCGAAGGAGCTGGATCCCGAGATCGAACCTTACGTTTAAGATGGTCCCAGAGGTGCTCTATAGGATTCAGATCCGGACTTCGCGCTGGCCACTGCATCACAGAGATTTGGGACCTCTGCAAGAAGTCGCTCACGATGCCTGCAGTGTGAGCGCGAGCGTTGTCGTGCATTAATGTGAACCCCTCGCCAAAAGATTCGGCAAAGGGGACCACATGCACTTCCAGGACCTCAGTGACATAGCGGCGAGCAGTCAGCGACCCTTGTCCGCGAGCACCTCCAGTCCGGGAGACGCAGACAAGGTCGGTTTTGCCGGCAGCAGACATACCGCCCCAGAACATGCAGGATCCGCCACCATATTCCACCGTCTCCTGGATGCAGGCTTGGGCGAAACGTTCACCCTGCCTCCGGTATACTCTTCTCCGTCGGTCGTTGCAGAAAAGACACACTCGCGTCTCGTCTGAGAAGAGAACAGCTCTCCACTGCTCAAGGGTCCAATCGACGTGGTCACGAGCAAACTGCAAGCGGGCTCGCCGATGCGCTGCAGTCAATTTTGGACCCGTAGCAGCTCTGTGGGCCGCTATCTTCTTCTCCTTCAATCTTCTTCTAACCGTAGATACGCTTACGGTGCGTCTGCGAACTGCCTGGAGCTGCTGTTGCAACTCAACAGCGTTGGAGAAACGATTTCTCAAAGAGTTCGACACAACGAACCGGTCGTCTCTTTCCGAAGTGCAGCGACATCTACCCGAACCGTGTCTGCGGATATAGCCACCGGTCTCTATGAAGCGCTGGTACACTCTTCGAACGGAATAACGGCTCAGGTTCAGTTGCCGGGCGACATCACACTGCCGCACCCCTGATTGCAGTAGTGCAACCACTTGAGCGGCTTTATCAGCTGTGGTATCCATCAAAATCTGTGCGTGTGTCCTCTTCAACGGTTGAATAGCGAATGACCCACATTGAACCCGTGTTGACCGTTTTATACCCACAAAGGAAGCGCAACTAGCAACTCTCACGGGTAGCAAAATTTGCATCGAATTTTTGTGACACTTTATTTGTTGCATTAGGTTTTATTTGATAATGAAAAGTAATGTTTTTTATTAAGTTAATTAAGTAACCTTGTAAATAAAATCATAATTAATGCGACTGCATGTGCATATCAAGAGTAAATGACATTTGAAAGTGATTTTCTAAGAGGTGCGATTTTTTTGACGCCGAGTGTATATGTCTCAGCCATTTCGGCATGACAAAACTGGAAACCTTAATTTCCTCAAGGTAAATTAAATAGGTAAATACCTAGTTAATTTCAGTGACATCTGAATAAAATAAACCTAATAAACTACTAAGCACGGTTTTCACACATCCATCACACACATAACTTGACCCTATTTATTCTAAAACACCATCACCAACTTATTGAATAGGTACTTATTGTCTATCATGCAACATAAATATTATTATTAACGCACCGACTATTTTTTATGACAGCCTTATTTATTATAATAACAGATAAAACGTTTCGCTTAGTCTAGCCTAGCTAGTCTATACAAAATACCTACCTAGTAAAGTAAATTGATAATCACACTTAAATAAGTGCGAAGTATACCTATACCTACAAAGTTGCATTTTAACTAAACAGTTGAATTTACCGTCCCTACATACCTACCTACTTAGCTATATGTGCATTTCTGATTCCCACATTACACCTTGCATGTATATAGCAACATATTTTACCTACCTACATACCGCTCACAAAATAAACTCTCTTACCTACCTACTACACTTTTATGCTCACCGTTTAAAAACGTAGTTGTTTATAAAATAAAATGTACTTATTACCCTACCAACCTAATTCACTTTTTAATAATGTAAATCGTTCCAAAACATTATGCAAATCTAACACCCTATCATATTCCTATTATTCTAGGGTACTTACATATTTCACGATATTACCTTAATAAGAAAATGTAAACAAACACACACAATATATAATATGAAATTCACAAAATGAATTAAAATGTTTAAGTGAAATAAAGGTTAGAAAATACACATTAATAAATACACATTAAAAAAAAAACAAGAATATTCTTACCAATGGACCGAAGGTAACAAGTGGTAGGTGATAGGTGGTAGAAGGAAGGAATAAGGTTTAAGTTTTGGATTTTCTCACTGCCAATCATGCAGGCTCACATGACCGATCAGATATCTGACAGCTAAAGGTGTCTTGGCCACAGTGAGAGGGTTTGTGGATGATGGTAGGTATATGGGATAACATAATCACATCACATAAAGAAATATTACACCAACTTTATAATTTACACAGTTTAAATCAAGTTAAAGTAATAAAATTACTTACAGTCTCACATTACTTACAATGTCCACTAATGTCCAGAGCCGTCCTCTCCCTCGTTTCGCCACACATATACACTCACACTCACACGTGACTTTTTGACTAAATGCTCTTGACTATCGCCTCTTGAATAATTGTTCCGACTCTCCATCTTGACGAACTGTTCTCGACTATCCCTCCTCCAGGCCCCAAAATCCTTTTATACTCATCGGTACCTATACTTTCCTGCGTAATTTATTTCCTTTAACGTGATTGGCTCGAACTTGATTGACTCCTAATATCGGGTTAATCTCGATAAACACTATTTCAATGACAGTTTCATTAATACCTACTTGTGTTGAAAGTTTTCAAGCTCAATTATCACTTGCCAACAATATCAATAACATGAGAGATAGCTTTAAATTCATCAAAAGAAAAACGTGAGTTATGTACTACCTTATTTACTTCACCTTATAAGGTGATTTTAGTACCCAGACCAACGTTCATATTTCCGCTATTTCCCGCTAGAGGCGCTAGCTGTATTCATTGATGCATCACTCTGCTTTTACTCACACATAGATAATAGAAAGAACTAGAATATCGTATTATATTGGATATAGACTACTGCTACTTCCCGCTAGATGGCGCTAGATGTATTCATTCATTGATCGATCGTGGCTCCATCTCAATTATGAAACTAGCTTACGACTCAGTGCTTTACACACATTTTAAATAAACAAATTGTAATGTTGTCATATCCTATCCGGGTTTATGTGAGAAATTAAACCTACGTTCGTATGTTCGTACAATGTAAAAACCTGTAAATACTACATGAAAACGCAATAATTATTTATAATTTATGAAATGCAATCTGTAACATTAAAGTACAGACTTCTATTGCATTCTAACCTCCTTATAGTCTACCTAGGTTAGTGGTGAGCATAAAAGTTAACTATATTCGTTAACTAAAATGAATTTTTATCACAAATATTCTCTTAAATAATATTGTTTTGACAACGCCATAAGAAGTGAAAGTTCCTGGAACTACCTAGAAAGGGTAAAAACAGCTAGTGTGGAAGTTGACGCTAGATGGCTCGGCATGCATTATCGATTACATTCGGTTTCTAAATAATAAAATCTATTATCATTTGAAAGGTAAAAATAACGCTGTTAACAATGATTCTATTTGACATTTAAAGTCCTAGCAAGTATTGCTTAATTTTATTTAAATATTGTTGATTAATCTATTAGTTCCTTTTATCTTATTTATTACATATATAAAATTAAATAACATTTAGCCTTAATTCTATCTTAGATATTTATAATTTTTATTTATTCATTTAGAAAATGTTCTGGTGACGTATGGACCGTTACAATTTGATAACAATAGATTCCGCTATTGTTACCGGTGGTTTACCGGTGTGGTGTGGCTTGTCGAGGCTTATGTAGGTGGATAATAACAGCTGGTCAGCAGAGCCCGTCTCGCCATTATGGAAATTGACAAGTGAGAGGGTGGAGCACACTATGACGCGCATATTTACCGCGGTATTATAAATTTTCATCGTACTTTTGACGTATTGAGATTGATGAAGTAAGTGTATTAGTGCATAGATTGTGGAAGCAGAAACTGTTTCAGAATGAGAACTTAAGTCTAAATTTAGAATAAGCTCTACTGGACCGAAAAGAACAAGGGTCGGTTAGAAAATCTTCAATATCTTCAAAAGCACCTGACCTAGCTTTATGAAATAAAGACTAAATTAAAAAATATTGAATGCCACATATAATAATATATAAAAAAATATTTATTTTTTATAATTGTTAAAAAAACTGAAAATTTAAAATAATGGTCTTTTTTTAATTTAGTTCTTCTTTAATTGTTTAGCATTTGTTTCAGTTTTGTCATAATTCTATAAATATGGTGTCTCTGCCTTGTAGTTTTTTTTATTCTGAAGTCATCATGTCGTAAACCCCTGAAAAATGTACCAGGATCCTGACAATGCTTGAAGATGGGCGCAGTCAGCGAAACACAGCGAGAACTGTTGGTGTGAGTATTTCTACAGTTCAGCGAGTACTCCAGCGTTTCCATGAAACTGGATCCAATCTTCGAAGACCAGGAACAGGCCGAACAAGGTGCACGACGGCCGGGAGGAATGCTATATGGTGTCAACAATTTTGAGAAATCGCTTTCTTATGGCTGTTGAAGTAAAGAATCATGATTTACGAGCTGGAAGAAACAATCTGAGTACGGATACAGAATGGCGGCGTCTGACTGAAGCACATTTAAAGCCATTGCTGCAAATGGCCTAAAACTAGAAAAACACCACAAAAACTCAAGGTTGAGTTATGGCAGAGAATACGAGAATTGGACTTCGGATGAGTGGTACAAAGTTATGTTTTCAGACGAGTCTAGATTCTGTTTATGCAAGCACGACGGGAGGAAAAGAGTGTAAAGAAGGCCGGGAGAGCGCTATAACCAAGCCTGTATAGAAGAAAAAGTACCATACAACGGAGGCTCTGTTTACTTGTGGGTTGGGATTTCTTCCGAAAGCCGCACTGAGCTAGTGGTGATAGAAAATGGCACTTTAACTGCAGTAAGATATGTCATTAAAATTCTGAATGACTACGTTGGTCCATTTTTAGTGGACATGGGCGAGTTTATACAAAACAATGCCGTTTTTATACAAGACAATGCCCGCCCGCATACAGCTCAGATAGTGTTTGACTATTTTCAAGAAGTCGGTATCACACACATGGATTGGCCAGCACACAGCCCCGAATTAAACCCCATTACGAGCATGCATGGGACGAAATCACTCTTAAATAGTACATACGATATTTTTCACAAAGCTCAAGCGTATGCAAATAAAAATCTGAGATGCTTGTGTGCATTACATTAAAGACATATATAGAGAATAAAAGAGACACGACATCACACTGAAGAACGGCAACATCTCAGACCCTAAGCAAATTGACCAACCCCTCGCTGCCAGCGAATATTTAGATTGTTATTGCCCTTTTCCTCTCGGCGTAAACAGAAATTTCCTTATTTTCTACTTTTGCAACCTTACGAAAGTGCCTATCAATGGTGAACGCGAGTACACAATATAAACATGCTACATTGCAGCAACTTGAGACTTTATCTGATTTCTGTACATAAAAAACGAATGACAATAAAAATGTCGTGCTCTTTAAGAGCAGCCACCAGGATTGCGAGAAGTTGTGGGATTGAGTTCCATTTAAAATTTACAAAATTAATAAAAATAAATATATTTAGAAGAATAGTTAGATTACTATTTTCGCATAGAATTGTTACCATTGTCACCATGCCTAAACACCTCTATCTTCATATCCATGCATGAGGTAGAATAACAATATATAAAAAAATTAATGCTCGCGCGATTTATACTCACACATACATAATACAAGCAATCGCGGTGCTCGCTAACATACAAAACGATACCTACGATATATATATAATTAGCTGAGTGATGACGTCACTTGTTTGCCAGCTACATCATTCCCCCGCCTGCCGGACGCCTATATAAAGCGAACATGGACAGACCGCTGTTTTTTCGCTCGCTGGCGTTCGGACTGTGCACATCGTGTCGACGCGTTTCTAGTTTGTAAAAGATTTTCTTTAAGTTTTTAGTTTGTTGTGTTGAAACTCTGGGTGAGTTATTTTTGGTTCTGTTTTTAGTGAAAATGGTGTTTTGTTAAAGGTTATTTTTGGGAGATTTTGTATTAGGTTATTGGTGGATAGATTAAATTACTAGTAGTTTGTGAATTAGTTCTTTAGAGATTATTTAATAAATGTAACAAGATCTTTGTACTTTATAACTTTGTTTTTATTTTGTGAATTCCTACTTCAGAAGCTAAATTCAGAAGTGGGATAGCTCAAGCACCTATGCCCATTGCTTTGCGCTTAGCCGTTTTGTTTTGATGAAACCTGCATGACACCATTTTTCTAGAAACCGTTTTTCTTTAACTTTTGTGTTATACCTTTTAAATTGCTTGCAAATAATATGTCCGATCAACGGCGGACCATTTCAACCAAGACGCGTCGACGCGACTGCACGAGTAGGTCTCGTTCTCGTAGTCGTTCTCGAAGAGGCAACGATACGCGTAGATCTCGTAGTCGTTCTCATAGACAGGACAGGACGCGTAGGTCTCATAGGCGTTCTCGTGAAATAGAAAATACGCACAGGTCACGTGATCGGTCGCATTCGCGCACACCGTTAACACTGCGGGGTTCACAGGACGGTGGTTCGATTTTACAACAAACTCTTAACACAATTTTGTCGCGATTAGAAACTCTAGAGAACAATAATAGTCCAAATGACTTGGTTAATATGAATCAAAATGAAAACAGTTTGTTAGTGCTCCGGCAGGGTACCGACAGTCGGCGCCACCCAGAGAACCCTTCTAATGCATTTTTAGGACCTGATTCGAACGATATTTTGAACTCCGATTCAATAAGCAAGTCTCCGATTGTTGATACTTCGTCAGTGACTCAGACACCTCAAACTAGTCGTAATGACTTATCGTCACACCACGACCGGGAGGTTGAGGTGCCTGAGTCAACTCGCTTGTTAGCCGAGGCTATTAAATCGATGAGTTCGTCACGATTACAGAACTATTACGTGTCAAACTTCGACCCCGCCATACATGACATTGAGGTGTGGTGCGAAGAAGTTAATAGAGCTAGGTTAACCAATAACTGGCAAGATTCAGAGTGTCTGTCACGAGTGTCAAACTGTCTCAGGGGCGACGCGCGTATTTGGCTAAACGAATGGGTGACTAACGACCGCACATGGTCGAATTTTGTGCGTGAATTTAAGCCGTTATGTCCTCGTAAATTGGATTATGCAAACATCCTTTTTGAAGCAATGAATACCAACTCAGACAAATACACCACATACGCCGAATACGCGCGGCGCACACTGTTACGTCTACGAATAGTTAAGGGCATCAGCGCAGAGTTAATGGTTCTTATAGTTATTAGAGGCATTACGGATCCTCAAGTCCGAGCAGCAGCAGCAAATGCTAATTTAACCACAGATGATGTAGTATCGTTTTTATCAATTTATGCAAAGCCTGTCCGCACTAAGCAGGACATACGATTAAATTTGAATTTGAATAAACGACGCCCATTATTAAGCAAAAGCACATGTTTTAGTTGCGGGCAGACTGGGCATAAACTAATACAATGTCCCAAGAGGACTAGATTCGGTTCAAATCAATCGAAGCCCTGGGTTTCTAAGCCGGAAACTAGTACTGGTAGTCCTAGTGGTAATTTGACTTGTAACTTTTGCAAAAAACCAGGACACAGCGAAGATTCCTGTTTTGCCAAAGAGCGATCTCAGTCCCGGAACAAGCGTAACGTCAACCTTTGTTCAGAACCTTTATGACTACCACTCCCAAAGAATAACGACGTCGTTACGGCAGTGGTCCAAGGCATTCCCATCGACGTCCTAATAGATAGTGGCGCTTTGAATGTGTCTCTTGTTTCCTCTAGTGTATTAAAACATTTTTCATATAATAAGAAACCTGCTCATTGTACCTTGAAGGGAATAAGCGACTCATTCGTCAGGGCTGATACGTTAGTAACTTTAACCATCGAGTTTGACGAAATCTCAATAGAAGCAGACTTTGTGGTAATGCCTGGATCGTCCATGTGTTTCCCGATTATAATAGGTACAGACGTCCTCAACCGTGATGGTATTACGTATGTAAGGACTAAGGACAAACAATATCTGACACATACTCTTAAAAAGTCAGCTTTGGTAAATGCCGTCACGATTGAGGAGCCAGTCGCAATTAACACACCACTTCGGGGTCAGGAACGTACGTCTCTTTTGAAAGTTATTCACGAGTTTGCTGAGTTTCTGATTTCTGGAACTGCATCCTCTACGGTTAAAACTGGTAAAATGCATATTAATCTCATAGATAATACTCCGGTGGCCTATCGACCATACAAACTTTCGCACCAAGAAAAACTCAAGGTTAGAGAAATAGTTAGTGATCTCAAAGACAAGGGTATAGTCCGTGAGTCTGGTTCCGAATATGCGAGCCCTATCATTCTTGTTAAAAAGAAGGATGGTAGTGACCGCATGTGTGTGGATTATCGTGCCTTGAACCGACTCACCGTTAGAGATCGGTACCCTTTGCCATTGATCGATGATCATGTTGACAGATTGGGCAATTATAGGTATTTCTCTAGCCTTGACATGGCTACCGGTTTTCATCAGATCCCTCTTGATGAACAGTCCATACACAAGACAGCCTTCGTCACACCGGAAGGTCATTTCGAATATCTTCGAATGCCGTACGGTTTGACGAACAGTCCGATTGTTTATCAGCGGATCATAAACAACACCCTCAGAAAGCACATTGATAAGGGTAACGTCCTTGTGTACGTTGATGACGTACTCCTGATGAGCGATTCGGTGCCGGAAGGCATAAATTTATTGCGTGAAGTGTTACATACACTTACGGAGGCGGGCTTTTCTATTAATCTGCGAAAGTGTACCTTCCTTGCAACCGAAGTTGAGTACCTAGGCCGCCTTGTCAGTCAGGGTCAGGTGAGGCCGAGCCCACGAAAAGTTGAGGCACTAGTTAATGCGCCGGTCCCAAGCAACGTCAAACAAGTTAGGCAGTTTTTAGGACTAGCTGGCTATTTCAGGCGCTACATTCAAAATTATGCAACAGAAACCGCGTGCATATCACGATTAACGAAAAAAGATGTTAAGTTTTGCTGGGGGCCGGAGCAAGAACAAGTTCGTAAAAACATAATTTCCCGACTAACCAAAGAGCCCTTCCTATCGATTTTTGACCCCAAACTTGCCACGGAGCTGCACACTGATGCCAGCAGTAAAGGCTATGGCGCCGTCCTTATGCAGGCCCAAACCGACGGGCAGAAGCGTGTGGTAGCTTACTTTAGCAAGACTGCACAAGGCGCTGAAAGCAGGTATCACTCTTACGAGTTAGAGACTCTGGCGGTCGTGAGAGCATTACAACATTTCCGACACTACCTAATTGGTTTAAAGTTCAAAATCATTACCGATTGCAATGCTCTCAAGTCCACCGAGAAAAAAAAGGACCTGCTTCCACGCGTCGCTAGATGGTGGGTCTATCTCCAGGATTTTACCTTCGACATAGTTTATCGAAAGGGTATCATGATGGCACATGCCGATTTTCTAAGTAGGAATCCACCCCTCCAAGTCTGCCAGATATCACGACCTCGCAACTGGGCACAAATAGCTCAGTCAGCTGACAATGAAACTCAAAATCTTTTGCAACAGCTGCGCGATGGAGGGTTGGACTCTAACAGATATGTTCAGGTAAATGACGTTTTGTATTACCGTTACGAGCGAGTCGGTGAGGAACCAAGGCAGCTATGTTATGTCCCGAGAGGACATAGATTGAGTCTGCTCAGGATCTTCCACGACGAGCACGAACACATTGGTGCTGACAAAACGTTAGATTTGATCCTGAAACATTTCTGGTTTCCCGGACTTCGCCAGTTCGTGGCAAAATATATAAGTCATTGTTTGGTGTGTATATCAAAAAAGCGTGTACCGAGAGCACCACTTCAGCCGATTGCATCTTGGGAAAAACCCACTCTCCCCTTTCACACTTTACACTTAGATGTGTTGGGTCCATTACCCGAGTCGGAAGGATACAAGTTTGTATTATTGATGGTGGACGCCTACACGAAATATACTCTTTTATACGCAATCTACAAGCAGGACGTGAACGAACTAAAACGTACGTTTATGAACGCCATTTCTCTTTTTGGTGTGCCAAAGCTCATAGTAACTGACCGTGGGCGGATGTTCGAAGCAACAGAATTCACTAGATTTTTATCCGACGTTAGTTGTGACATACATTATATAACACCTGAAATGCACAACGCTAACGGTCAGGTGGAAAGGTACGTCAGAACCGTGTTGAATATGATTCGAATAGAAGCCAATCACAAGGGTGCTTCCTGGTCCCAGCAGATGTGGAGACTTCAGCTCGTTTTAAACATTACGAAGCAGAAAACCACTCAAGCTTCGCCGCTGAACCTTCTGGTAGGCATAGATGCCAACACTCCCATCATCCAATCGCTGGTCCGCGATGTAGCCATAGATAGTGTTCAAAATCGAGAGGCATGGCGTGAACTATGCAGAGCACGAGCCACGGATCTGTTAAACAAAAATCAGTCTGCTCAAGATCGCCGTGTCAACCTGCAACGACGCACTCCCAGGAAATTTGCTCAAAATGATTTTGTGTTTGTAATAAAATTTTCCCAGTCGACAGGCAAACTGGACCCTGGTGTGCGGGGGCCCTATAAAGTGGTGCGGTGTCTACCAAGTGATCGCTACGAGTTAAGACTACTGAGCGGATCCTACGGCAAGACCACTCAAGCAGCAGCCCAGTACATGGTACCCTGGCGTGGAGAGTGGTGTCCTGAGACTTGCGCTGCTTTCTTCGAATGTAAGTTAAGCAGGCAGTTACAGTACGGAGTTGTGATTTAGCTTGTCATGGATCATAGTTACTAAAAAAAAAAAAAAAAAAAAAAAATGTAGACAGGGAAATAAAACTAAAACATCTACAAAAATATAATTAGACAAAGTAGACATAGGGAAATAAAACTAAAACATATAGAAAAATATAATTGGACAAAGTACACATAGGGAAATAAAACTAAAACATATAGAAAAACATAATTAGACAAAGTAAACATAGAGAAATAAAACAAAAAAAAAAAAAATCAATAAATAAAACATCTTTAGCATAGTTATTAGACCCCTAATTAATTAAACGTTAATATAATTAAACAACTGCCGTGACAGGTTAAATCATTAAGACTTAGTTGCAGACGCCTGTCGTGTAGTGTTGTCACAGAATAGATAGGCAGACTCGATGCCTCTGTCTATGCTGCTCATGGAAGCCTGAAGCCTTCACGAGACGTGCGATTCAGTGATGCCTCCGTCTCGATGAAGTTGAGAGACGTGCGATTCAGTGATGCCTCCGTCTCGATGAAGTTGAGAGACGTGCGATTCAGTGATGCCTCCGTCTCGATGAAGTTGAGAGACGTGCGATTCAGTGATGCCTCCGTCTCATTGGTTTGAGAGACGTGCGATTCAGTGATGCCTCCGTCTCATTGGTTTGAGAGACGTGCGATTCAGTGATGCCTCCGTCTCATTGGTTTGAGTGACGCGATTCAGTCATTCAAACTCGATTGTTGTGTGTCCCTGTAAATTCGAGAGGGGACGCCCTCCGTGTCTGAATGTTCACAGAGGCAGTTGCAGGACACGCATCGTGGTCAGAGTCAACAAAAATTGGTAAACTGAGAGCTCTCAGACATGGGTTTTGTCTTTTCTTGATAAAATTACAATGAGTATGTGAGAGATGTATGAAAGAGTTTTGCACAAGTTTGACAATGACTTCGGCAATTTTACCTCTTGTTGTTATTCCAGATAATGAGAGTTCTGACCCTGAGGCAGGTCAGTCTGCAGCGCAACACGAAGCGGACGGAGCTATTGCCGGACCGTCTTCAGCACCACACGACGCCGGTCTGGTGGCACTGCAAGATGCAGAGGGCTCTTCGTAGTCGCCCCAGGACCTCGTCGAGGACGACTCCACGTCAGGAGAGGCCGAATTAGCTGAGTGATGACGTCACTTGTTTGCCAGCTACATCATTCCCCCGCCTGCCGGACGCCTATATAAAGCGAACATGGACAGACCGCTGTTTTTCCGATCCGATCCGAACCCTTCGGAGAATCTAGTAGGGCACGGGGACGCGCACTTGTGCGCGATGCCGTTCCCTCTAGATAACCTCTGAAGGTGATTCGTTTCACACGGCTTGAGGGACCCTTTACGTTCCTCGCCGCCCCCAAAAAGCCCGGTGAAGCTGAAAATGCCGCAGCGGCAATCAGCAATCTCTCTCCAAAAAAAAAAAAAAAAAAAAAACCGCTGTTTTTTCGCTCGCTGGCGTTCGGACTGTGCACATCGTGTCGACGCGTTTCTAGTTTGTAAAAGATTTTCTTTAAGTTTTTAGTTTGTTGTGTTGAAACTCTGGGTGAGTTATTTTTGGTTCTGTTTTTAGTGAAAATGGTGTTTTGTTAAAGGTTATTTTTGGGAGATTTTGTATTAGGTTATTGGTGGATAGATTAAATTACTAGTAGTTTGTGAATTAGTTCTTTAGAGATTATTTAATAAATGTAACAAGATCTTTGTACTTTATAACTTTGTTTTTATTTTGTGAATTCCTACTTCAGAAGCTAAATATATATATATCGCTTAGACAGTCTAGACCACGTTCGTGGTACCGACTCGACTCATTTAAATAATAACATAGTAAATTATGTAAGTAGGCAATTTTAAAATTTTATCATAAATAGAGACCGTTTTAACTGTTTATCATGTCGTCATATAACTTTGTAGGCTATATTTTACGATATGTAAATACTAGAAATTATATATGCTTCACAGTGATTATTAACATTTCGTTTATTATTGTTTGTCAACGAACTTTTGTTGTTTCATTTCATAAATGTTTGAAATGGCATATTTAAAAAGCTTCACGTAAACATGTTAGAAGTGACAAGACAACTAAATTTACGATGTTAAAAAGTAGCACAGTAAAGCGAATATTTTACAGCCGTTTAAAATGCATTAACAACATAAGTACCAACATATAAAATCTCTCCTTGATCGATTACCAGTAATGAGGCATATATAATATGGGTAGGGTATCTAGTCAGATTCTTGAGGCGAAGTGTACGCGGAGGTTCGTACCCTTCCGTCAGTAACTTTGAAGTACATTGGAACTACTGACAAATTAGGTAGATCATTTCTATATATTTTTAATAACAAGATTGTTTCCTACTTTTACGTTTATGTTGAATTTGTCGTACAACGACTAAAGCCTTTAAATAAAGAGAAAAAAGGAAAAATAAAAACTAAAAATTAAAATGTTGAATTTAGTTAGTTACAGAAATGAATACAACTGAGAGACATAATATATCCGTGGGTCTCTCCCCTTTGTCCAGCAGTGGAGGTTTTTGGGCTAAGATGACGATGATGATGATGAAGACATAACGGGTTAGGTATTCATATTTATAAAATTCGGTGCTAAGTCAAGCCCGTAGATATGTGCCAAATTTGTAATAGAACTCATCAAACACGAATAAAATAATGATTTTTATCAATATTGACATGAAAAGATCATTTTTCTCTCTTCCAAAATCAACCGGGACAATAAAAAACCCGTTCACGATTTACTACCGAGTTTCATTGACGAAGCTGCATAACAAACGTGAATAATGAATATCATTATTATCAGCTTAAATATATACGTCCCACTGATAGGCTTAATTTGTTCCCACATATATCTACATCAACAACATCTAGAGGTGGGATTTAAGATTGTGGTTTAAGAATGGAAGTAAATAGATGAAAGATAAAATACATAATCGAGATATTATTAACTTCAAACAAATACAAATTGAAAGTTATCCATGCATAAAGGTTCAGTTTACTGTAACTACCCGTCGTGCTGTAGAAATACTGGTAAATTGATTGCGAGAATTGCCATCAGACATCGGAAATCACACGGGCCATCGCTGGGATTGGAACCGTTCGGATGCGATGATTTCATCAGATTACAGATTTCTCGCTCGTTTTTGAATTATGTATGTGTGATCACATCGTTATGAACACCCTACGGTGGATGGATAGCGATGGTAATGTACCTACTACCTGTAGAAATATTTTTTCTTTATTGATTTTCTGACGTAGTATTTGACGTAGTGTTTGACGTAGTATTTTCTGATTCAGTGACGACTCTCATTATCGTCACATTATCGTCATGTTTAAACTAAAGTTATCTAAAATTGATATGGATTTACATCACAGTTATTGGTGGATTACTACGCATGTGAATAAGTAATTCGAAGTCATGGAAGCTCAGTTAGCAGGGCTATTAGCCGGATTTCATGGTCATGCATGGTTCAAAGGTTCAAATCCCACCAGAGGAAAGTCTTAATTTTTCAAGTGCCTTTTTTCAGTGTTGGACACTGTTATCGTTAGTTTTTGACAATTCATTCTCATATTACTTTATTTTATTTTGTTATTATAATAACATTTGCAAGTATAAATAAAGCAGCACCACGAAAATACATATATCTATTTTGGTACGAGTACATAAAGACGATTCTACACTCCGACGAACAGCTCGGCCTAATATCATTAGTATATTCATATAGCCACCTTACCCAGTTCTTGGTTGATCTATTTCTCGCAGATTTATGAAGCAGCGAGGCTATCAGGTCTCCGGAGGCGTCCCCTGGACGTCGTAATTGCTTTGCGGGTGACTCGACGGAATTTGCATTTCCTAGCCCTTTCGTTATGTGTGTTATAAATTGTACTCGCGTTCATATGACACAATTTGATATTTGGTTTCTAATATTTTCTTCATTAATTGTTTTGATTTATAGTTGGTTATTTTTATTTTATTTTATATTTAAATACATTGCTCTGAGTCCGAAGAAAGTTGCTTAAGCACACAAGTGCTGGGTTTCCCATAGGACAAGCTATGGGAATCAGAAACAACGACGACGGTACCACAATCACACAGACTCGAGAAATATAAAAAAAAGTTCGTTTTTCTATATTGAACCGACCGGGAATCGAAACCGGGACCTCGGAGATCAACATCAGAAACCGGCGTGCGAGCCACTCAACTACAGAGGCCGTCTATACATATGTGAACTAAAACCTCGTATTTATACAACTACCTTCAAATAGGTAATATATACTTATAATATTTTCTAAAAGCTTCGGCGGCCGATCAGCGATATGCGCGGGTTGAATGCGATGCAAATCGTGGCTCAATCCCCAAAGGCACGTTTGACTGCTGACGTGAAATCCGAAGCGTATTAGTATTATGGCACAATAACTTTATTATTTATTATTAGCCCTTAGTGTCATCTCTTTTCTTCCATTACTTCTAATATTGCTGTCTTAGGCAAATCTTTGAGAAAGAGTATTTAACTCGTATGTCTTAGCCTGCCGCGCTACCTCATCAAAAAAAACTTTATATGATTCCAAACGTTCAGGTTATTATACCCAGTACTAGCATACAATTAGGTAAAATAAATGTGAGTAGATCCGTATAAAGTGTACTATTTCATATATTTTCCTCCTTTTGATTCACCTAAATGACTGAATATGAATACTGGACATTAAAATTTGACAGATATTGGAGTGTATTTTGAGCGCACAGCGAAATATTTTCAACGAATTTGAGCATCATAATGACTGGAACCATTATGTTTAAGAGTGAATAATTACGACCACTTATTATGGCTTTTTTCAAGGCGAAGTAAATTAATTATTGTTTAAACGATTGTGCCTTGTTTCTGAAAATGTTTTTCAACGAAGACTTTAATTTATCATTGAGTCGACGATTAGAACATTGTTATTAAACAGTCGTATTTACGCAGTGTACTCATATCACTTGGGAAAATCTAAACACAAAACGTGTTTTTACTGTTTAAATAAAATCTAAAAATATACTTCTGTGTCATTTTTTATCTCGACAAAATTAATTTAATACCTGAACTATTTTAAGATACGTATGACAGCAGAATACTATATGACGGCGATCGTATCTACCTATCCATATGCGTCTATAGGTACTATGACTCGAAGTGTTTGTAAATTACAATAATGGTAAAACAAAACACATTCAAATGTAATAGTCCAAATTATAGCCTGTAGTAATAACAACGTGTAGTGGAGCACGGCCGGCTGAGTGAAAAGATGAAACAAACACATGATTTCCAAGAGTGCTCGTGGGTCCAGCTTTTATGCGACCCGGGCTCGGACCACGCGATATCTTTCACGGGACACTGACTCACATCTGTGAAAGTAATCTATAATGAGACCTCTACCAAATTATGCATAGTTTCGGAAACTTATCACCAAAATAGAACGAAGTTTCACACTGTGCGTCGGCTAGCAAATAAAAACGCGCAAGTAAATTTTGTTCTATTTTGCAGGACATACAAAAAAGGAAATTATTTCAGGATTTAAAAAGAGATTAGACTCAATATTGTTTATGTAGATAACTTATTAAAGTACTTTAAATCTTCTTGATTCATCAAAGTTTTATGATTATTTTGCTTCTCCTTCGTATTTCGCAACGAAAACAAACAAATACCAATCAGACTTTTTTCGGTTTTGTTCGTAGTCAATGATATACTCCTATGGGTCAACCTAATTTTAGTATGGATAATCTAATTATCGTAATTAGGTGAACGGGTTATTTTAATTATACCCGGCTCTACGGTGCGTGGTGTACGCAAAATTAGCGAAATGGAACAGGATATTTGTTTACATGATGGTTGAATGTAGTCTGAATACAATATAACAACTTATTTATTCAGATGTCTATACGCCTTTTGTGGGTTTCTAATCGGACCCAATTCTAAAGCCTTATTGTCATAAGCTTACAAAATTCATCGAAGGAAATTGGAAATTGGCGTTCCGTTACGATGATGATCCGATCCAGCGGCTGCGTATAACTGCCATTTAAATGTTCCGCAGTAAGTCCTGTTTGATATGCCTCGGTTTATTGAGAAAAATAAATATTATGTTTCGATTCGTCTAACGGAATACCGAAGTCTTATCTATCGTGTATCTTAATGACGATGAAAGATATTCCGCTTCTGCTTTAAAAAATATTAAAAACATTTTCGGGTCCTTATTTTACTCCTAAAATACTCCTGGCAAATTACAAAATAGTCGTAAATAAAATATCAAAAACAGTGATTGGTACTTATGGATATAGATCTATTTTTAGACGTTAGACACTGCAACGCACGATCAGTTTTTTTTTTATTGGAAGAGGTATATATTGTTCTCTTTGTGTAAGTAATAAGAATGCAAACAATAACAGCCATATGCGTTGTACGAATGCATTGCAAGAGCGCTCTATATTGACCTACAATCGAACAGTTAGCGAAGGTACGACCTTGTGGCCCGAAGAGGCTAATCAAAGTTATGAGCTATTTCCTTACCGTATAAAAGCAAGATACTGATTTACGACGGACGCCCTCGACCGTAAATAATACTGGCCGACAATATACTGCAGCGGATTGATGGCTTGCTGAATATCGTACTAAAAGGTCCTACCAAAACTTGTGAATATATATTTTCTTTGGAAGTATTCGTGTTCCAGTGACGTATTATCGCGAGGCACGTGAAGAAGGAGGGTTTGCGCGTGACGGATCACCGGCGGAGATGAAATCAAATATCGTGTTCCCCGAAGACTGTTCACGCGCGTCGCCCGCCTTAGTAACACACTGTCGTATAACGCTGCCTCCACTACCTTCGTTTTATATTAAAATGACAACAGTCCCTTGATAATTTACTTTTGATTATGACTCAACGATTCGAGCCGATAACTCTGTTAGTTTACATTGGACGAATAACTACGAATGTTTATTTTGTTCAGGAGCGGGGCAACGTCCAGGCGCGATCGGAATCTTAATGAAATATTTAAATTGTATTCCAGAAAACTGTCATCAGAAGTTGGAATCGGTATGCAATAAACAAATAAAGTTTACTCGAGTGGAAAGAGAAGTTGCAGCTAACAATTTAAAGTTAGTCTAGGCGGTTGAGTGCGAGGCGAGGTGAGAAATGCGGCGTAGTGGGGCCGGGGGTCAAGGGGTCGAGGGGGCCCGGACACCATCGGCACGGGCTTCCAACAATGGTAAAGTTGCACTCAAACTGGATGTAAGTAACTTAACCGGGAACGGTCCAACTCAGCAAATTCTAATATTCGGACAGTCACTGGAGCGCAATAAAGCAGTAATGGGCACAGACTTGCTTATCGAATTTTGGCAGTGTAGTATTTCCAATTATTTCAGTAGCAGGAGTTTTTTTGCAGTACAATATAGAGATGATGAGATAATGTTTGGAAATTCTACTTTCATATTCAACATTTTAGTTGGCGCATAACAAAAGACGGCTGTCTGAGTGTCCCAAATTGGCAACACTAAAATCCCTAATGAATGGTAGCCGCAGCAAAGGCTGGCGCCCGCCGGCGGCGGCGGGCGGCGGCGGGCGGCGGCGGGCGGCGGCGGGCGGCGGCGGGCGGCGGCCGGGTCTCGAACTCGCCCGAACAAGATAGATGGCGTCGCACTGCTCCGCTCCACACGTTGCAACTAACCAACTTCGTCTTCCACTAGTGGAACCTTTTGTAATATACACCTTCGTATGTTAAAACGACCGCTTATTTGTTTTTGAATAGAAAACATATTAGTTTAATTTAGATACGGTGCAACTGCGCAAGCAACGGTAGGGTTTTGCTCAAAATTAAGATATATCATAGAAGATGTCTTCATTGAATATTATACCTACTTTTAATGTTTAAAATATATTAGGGTAATGACAATATAGTTCATACAAGTACGATGAGTATTAGATCTTAAATGCCACTTTTTTTTTAACACAAACGCGTCTTTGTCGGTTTGGATAACAGTAGAGTTACTTTGGACTGACTAAGATTAGCTCTACCACTAAAGCACTGCGTAGAAACAGACCCTAAACTTACCTGTAAGCTTATCGTAATAATAACCACATAAAATAACTATGACGACATTAAAAAATGTCTGAGACAACTTTTACGCTGGTAAACATTTACCGTAATCGTTACTCAATTGTTGGACTTATGATATCTTTAATTTTCTAAGAAAACGAGTTTCACGTTTCATCGCTTTATCTGAAGAATGGGTTTCGTGACATTATTGTAATTGCTAAATAATAACAGCCATTTTATCACAAGACGTTGGAAAAAGAGACGGAGATACGTCAGGGACGGATGTAAAAATATTAAAATAAGTAATTGCTCCGTCAGGATTGCACCTGCGCCCGGTCTGGCAAACAGTCGCAGTTATGTCTTAATAATTTATTGCTGTTTAAAAATGATACTTAACGCAAAGGAACACGGTGTCTTTTTTGTAAGAATGGTGGTTAATAGTTGTAAGTCGCCGCTTTAAGTACGTTAAGGCCGTAGCAATGATGAAAGCACCTCTGCTCCGACACTAAAAATAATCGTTCTATTTACGTAGACTAGATAATAAACGGGGCGTCGACGGCTCGTGTCATCCAAGGATTATATTGTGATAACATAAACAAGTGTGTAAAGTTTTACTACCCTGTCGATGTGAGCTATGTAGTTTGACAGGGCTAACAGGGGAAACGACGAAACGTCCTCATAAGACAAACCTGAGAATGTGTTATCGTCTATTAGGCTAAGTGCTAAATCATGTATGGCATGAGAGCCGGACGGATGAAGGTCGACAATTTCATGGAATATGCCATTTCTTGTCTCTGTTATTCGTTGCTATGTTACATCAATTTATAAGTGTGTTTTTTCTATGGAAACATCGTTTTCACGACTTCTGTGTGGCTACAACTTAGCGAATGTTGCTGTATGAGTAATTATTTTTTTATTATTAGTATTATTTATTATTATTTATATTATGATTAATTATTATTAGATTTACATCATTTAATGGCCTGCTTCAGCGTCGACCTCTAACCCTTTTTTAAAATTTTATTCGGACTTTATGGATTTTTCTACAAATACATACATTATGTATTCGTATATTTAAAATATTTAAAAGGTCAAATACATATTTAAAATAATGTTTTACGGGTTAAAAAAACGAGTTAGCTAAGTAAGAGGTAACTCAGGCATCTATTAGTAAAAACACATTTAAAAAAAAAACGAAAACGTACTTGTCGCTTTTTTGATTAACTTAAAACTGTATGCTTTTTCGAGTACAAATTGTATAAGAAAATACTACTTTTATTTAAAACCCATTGGTATTTACACATAATATTTTGATGTAAACCTAGGCTGAGGGTGTCGGTGTCAGACCGTTACCGTTATCTTTAGGTTAGGTAAATATTTGGGATGGTGATGATAATGCTAATGCGCATTCACCAACAACATGCTAAGTAACAAGACGCATCTTTATTAAGTAATTTTACATTTCCCTAAAATGTTACTCTTAAAACAAAGTTATTTTCTATTAAGTAAGTTAAGTAAACATTACACATTTTTTCACGACCAAAGAAACAATTAGCAACAAAGTCTGTTGTTATTTAATAACAACAGACTTTGTTGCTAATTGTTTCTTACATTAGTGTACATTAGTATTGCTATCAACATTAACGTGTCTAACTTTACAAAGTATACATGGATATTTACTTAAATCCGTTACAAAAAAGTTACTCATTTCACTTCCACACGCGGCATTTCAAAGTCCGCGGTATAAAAATTATCGTTTCCATACGAGTATAAATTTGTCAACATACACACTAATTGGCCAGAATGATATATTAGTATGTAGTCTCTACACGCGTTGAAATTAAACGATTACACCTTCGATAAATAACAGTACCAGATTTCCGACTACTTACTAGATAAGCGCTTCAAATAAAAACAGTCCGACCAATTAAACCATAATACGCTTTTGTGGTCTTATTTCAAATTAGGTCGATTACAGTATAAAGTATAGATATTTGACTACCTTTATGTTCGTGGTTTAAGGTTTAATAAGCAGTTGACCTTTTTGATATTAGGAAATAAGACATCATCAAGACCTCACGGAAGCAGCTACACGAGAGTTCATCCACATCGCGGGTGACAGGGCCAGATATGGAGAGCGCTTGTCTCCACCACCAGACGTGATGGTCACGATCCTCAGCATTGAGGGAACGACTGATTGGATTGGATTGGAATAAGACATTTAAATGCATAAGTGAGCAAACGCCATAGATCGCCACGCCAATCTTCGTATGGCATTTTTGTTCCGGATCCTTAATCTAGTACTATTGATAGTACGCTATTATAGTGTGAGTACTCACTCAGCTCCATTTTTTCCCCTGTGCAGCATACCCGCGCGTGCCATCTCACGCCGACGGCCTGCAAAAAACAAACCATCCATTAACGTCGAGACGTCCAGACCTTATCCGCGTCCTTACACCCACTAAATACGGGTTAGTACCCTTATTTATTAGACAGACGATCCACTATATTATATCTGTCGACTTTGACACACCGCAACATACTAGTTACTAATGATAAAGGCATTATCAACTTATAAATATTACATCAACGTATTTTATAGTCGAACGTAAAAGGTTATAGATTGACTCCACGATTTCTTGCGATAGATTCTGTCATCACGTCATCGTCACGCCGTACCATCACGCAGTTACGAGTATAATACAATATCGACATAACTTTCGAGGGGCCTGTACCTAAGAAGCGTTTAAGACTGTCGTTAGTCCTTGGAATATTGTATCAGATCACTGTTGCTTACTCATTGTGCGGTAATAAATAAGCGTGACATATTTTCACGCTTTCTGGATAGGCAGCATTTAACAATTTAATCAACGAGCTATTTACGAAGCGGTTGATGGATGGCCACGGGAGAATATTTCACGTCGAAGAGCGCTGCAGCGTCTAAATTGCGACATCCAATGATGCGATAGGTAGACAATGGAGAGGGATTTATTGGAGCCTCCGATCCGATCTAAGCGAAGTAAGTGACTTATCCAGTTGCATAATAACATTGTTAGTTAGTGTCAGCTCGATCCCAATTAAATCTTTTGAAAATATTATTATAATTGTATATCTGGCATTATACAATTCCTATGTTGGGAGGATTTTCATTCTCCTGTATAAATAATTACCTACCTTATGTTGCCAACTAATTGTTAGGATTTAGGCAATACTTATCATTGTTCTTTTTAATTAGACTAAGATAGAGTTTGAAAAAGACAAAGTGTTGAAACGAAAAAAAAGGGTTTTTTTTTTCAACACTATGTCTATTTCAAATTGTAATTTTTTCGCAAAAATATTTGCGTAAAATTATATGTAAATAATCATAAATATAGCTTGCCTTATTCTTAACTGATCTTTCAATATTTGTAAAAATTGGCGACGTAGTTGTCGACATTGAATAGGGCTCCTTATGACACAGAGATTCATACACTTCCGACACATTACAACCAGCCCCCCGACCGCCTAACCGATAGCTTTGGCTACGTGTATAGTTTATGACGTCATCATCATCATCATCATCATCTTATCATTTCGTACCGCCTATGAAAGCAATATCGAAAGCTATAGGCTATAGCTATAGATATATGCCTATACCTATTAGCTAGATGACAAGATGACGTCATAAACTATACACGTAGCCAAAGCAATCGGTTAGGCGGTCGGGCCCCTGAACATGACTGCTCATTTAAAGCTAATTTGCTAAAAAACTGTAACGATTGTTTAAACATAAAAAAAGATTTTGTTTCAGAGTAATTGCATACCTCCACCCTCGTTAGAATTTTTTCTTTTATTTCTTATGAACTGTTGTATCTCTTTTGTAACTTTCAATTAACTGTTAAATAAAGTAGGTTCACAGGTTCACAATTTGAATTTCTATAATAAAACCTTTTTGATGAACTAATGGCATCACCTGGCGGATTTTCAGCTGTTACTGCAGATTACCAACTGGTCCCCAACACTGACGGTTTATCGTCTGTTTGTCAAAGTCATCAAGTAGTACTTAATAATTATAATAGTAAAATATATGTTAAAATTAAAAAATATGTTAAAATTAATAGATTTATAAGAAAAACAGAAAAGCTCATAAAAAGAACCAATTGTTTTTATAAAAATATAGCACTTAGGAAAGAACGCATTAGTTAAATGGACTCTCTAGACATTTACGATACAAAGCTCAAAGAAAATAGACAGGGATAGACAGGGATGTATGACAGGGATAGGAAACAAATACAATTTGACATACAGAGATTACACCAGTCTCTTGATACTATTAACAATAAGTATTTGTCCTCACAAAGGTAAGGAGCACATTAAGTGCCACAGAGGTAGTAGATCTGTACAACTACAATTCAGATCGATATAACTCTTTGTTAAATAATAATCAAGTTTGCCAAGTCGATATTCCGTCATTATCAGTGCACCATGTGCCAAGATTAACATCATGATGGAACCCCGTGGTACATCTGTCTACAAGTCTAAATTCAAATTCAAATTCAAAATTCAAATTCAAATTTCAAAGTCAAAAATCATTCGTGAGATTTACCTTTCTTTGCAGAAAATTTCTGTAAAATAGTTTTGTTTGCGAACGATACATCTTTTATTGTTTAAATTGATCGAAATAAAAAATAGTTTGATGACGTAAACAACGCTCTGAGCAATGTGCTTAAATGGTTTAATACAAACAATCTTTGATTAAACGCGAAGAAAACTCAATGTATAAATTTTACTCTTCCAAATATTAAAAGCGTTGTTAGTAGGTACATTAAAATTAAACGATTAACTTTTGGATCTTGTAGAATCAACGGTGTTCTTAGGTTCTTACCTTAGCTTCAAAAATACAGTGGAACCCTCATATTAGTACTCTTGCGGGGAGACTCAGTTCCGTAAAAATTAGACAGCTTACGGATGAAAAAACGGCTCGATTAATTTATTTTAGTTACTTCCACAGTGTCTTCCACAGTCTTATGGAATCCTTCTGTGGGGTAAAGCTGCTGACATAGAAACCATTTTTATTTTACAGTAAGGTCTATTAATAACCTAGGAGCACGTGTGTCTCTTAAAGAGTTGTTAAAATTAAAAAATTAATTTAATATTCTAACGGTTGTGTAACAGTTTATTTATAACTGTATTCTATACGTGCGCCAAAACATTTCTTTTTACAGAAAACATTGCGATATACACAATCTTAATACTAGAAATAAAAATAAACTTGCAATACTTAAACTTCGACTGCAGAAAGTTTATGGATCATTCATGGGACAAGGTGTCACTTATTATAATAAAATCACTTTGAGAAATTTAAGACACACGTTAAGGAAACACTTTAAAAAAAGGGCTATTACAATGTAAATGATTATGTTCATGATAAGAATGCATGGAACTGACATTCCTCCAGTTCCCGCACACTGTATAGGTATTTATAAAGCGCCATTCTATAGTTTTTAATTAGTACATGTATATACTATAGTACCCAAGTACGTTTGTATTTAGAATAAAGTGTAATGCTAAGTAAATGTATAGGGGTAAGTATTATTTATGTACGCGGGCTCTTGAAAGTTTTTAATTGTAAATATTGAATGACATACTTTTTTTTTTGTGAATGTCGTTACTTCTATTAAAGCTGTGGAGTGGAGATAGTGGAGTTTCTTGCGTCCATTCTTCTCCACAGCTAAAAAATAGACATCCTGAATGGGTAGTAGGTAAAAAATGTATGGACGATTCAAAAGCACTTTTCGTAAGTTTATTTGAATAAAAAAAATGACTTTGACTTTGACTTTGACTTTTATGCTTATAAAGTAAAAGTAGATAAATAGCGTTGATTAATTACGGCGAGTTAGATTGAGCCACGATAGCATAGTTGGCAGTGCACCTGACCCGGCATATCATGGGGTGCGGGTTCGAAACCGGAAGAAAAATGCATCTCAAAAGTGGTTCTATTTGCTCAAACCTATACATTTAAATTTTGAAGAACTAAATCTGAAAAAATATTGGATAGCATTAACACTCTATTCAGCTTACTGTGAACCTTAAGCCTCAAATTTAAAGATTAAATTAAGGTTGCAAAATATGTGTACTTAATATTTACTGTCATCGCCACAAACGTCATTGCGGCTCCGTGGCACCTAAGTCGCCTATCTAAGTCGCGAATCTAGTACATAAATGATCGAAGCCCGCCACCTACAGTGATGATGAAAGTACTTCTATACGTGTCAGCCACTATCTGCTGAATGACTGCTGTTACTAGCACGCATATTATTTGAATTTGATTATACCATTTATTTCAATTGCCATAAACCTTGTTGTTGCCGCTCTGTGTAACGGCGTTATTTACTAAGCCAGTAATTAAACAGGCGCTGTGTATTTTTCACAACTCGTATTTGTGACTAACATGGTACCTACCTAAAATATTTGTTGCCCAACCGAAACAACAACATTAAACAGATTTGCGACAGGAAAATTAATTTCGTTCGTATAGCTCGCTCGCGTGTGGAAGTTACTGGGCATATAGGTACATGTAGGGTGATATGGAGTTTTAAGTGGATTACAAGCGGCGTTAGTCGCGGGCTTTCATTTCGGTATGTAATATCGCGTAAAGACCTAGTGATAATTCGGTGGCGCACGCGATACTAAAATTATGTCTACTACTATATGTCCAGTCGAACGGAATTTACAACGGAAGGAAATAAAAGTGAGTTCTTCTTTCTTTAATTATATAAGAATTAACTGTAATATATATTTTTTTATATTAGAAGGAGGCAAACGAGCAGGCAGGTCACCTGATGGGAAGTAATCACCGCCGCCCATGGACATCCGCAAAACCAGAGGAAAGAGGCGTTGCCGGCCTTTAAGGAAGGAATAGATAGATATTATAGTTATAATAATAGATATTATAGTTCAATATCCAGTTGTTTTCAAATTGAAAATAAAAATACAAAAACTCACTGACAGGCTCATCAACGCCCAACCCAACCCTTGGCTTGGACACAGAAAGCTCAAATTTTGCAGGCAGGTAAGTTTCTTCTAAAACTTAGGCAAAAGAGGACGGGATTTCCAAAATCCTTTTGGATCACGAAATACGAATATGTACGCGGATGAACGTGGTGGCCGGTACCACTACTGGCCACCACTAGCGTCTGCACCCACGTACATACCCGTAATCCCTTTAAGTCTTAGAAGAGAACTGCCTGCAAAACCTGGGCTATCTATCTATATATGTATATATAGAGCTATATGATGAAACTAATATTTCACAGTAAGTGACCTTGATGACGTTTTTATTTTTACATAGAATCGTTCAATTTATGTTAACATGTAGTAGGGGTTGGGTTGTAGTTGTAGTTTCCGACATGATGTATTAGGCACAACGTTGATTTCACCAAGCGCTAATATAGAGATATTGTTGTTTGTGTAAATTTGCAGAAAATTCGTTACTTTTAAAATCATACTTGGGCATACATTTAACCGTCGAAAACATTTATGCTGGAAATTTTAATTACAGAGTTCAAAATTCTGGTCTACAATTTTAAATAACTGCCATTTTCAGCGTTTGTAGTATCTAAGTTTGTATCTAAATTGTAATAACACGATTGTTGGAATACTGAAGCGTAAAATTTGAAACTTCGTAATACTATATATAACGCTTGTTATACATAGATCTATTACATAAATAATTATTTCATATTTTTTTTAAGATCAACGATAAGATTTTTTGTTGCAAATCAAAGCCGGTGTAGGTAGCAGTTTCACAATTTTCTTTTTCTTTTTTGACTATGTAGACAGTAATTGGAGAAAGTATATTCAGTAGAAATGGATTGGAACAAGCATACTATATAAATGCCAACAGCAAATATTCAGCCTACCAATTCTTGATAAGTGCCAATTAATCTATATTCATCATTTCTCTTTGTTATACGATTTATGTGTAAACAAAACCATTTTAAAGAGGCATATAAAGACGTTGGTTCCAAGTGTTGATGTTAGGCGGCAGTCGTTAAAACCCGGCACAGTGTGATCTACAAATAACATATAAAATAAATAAGTGAATAATAGTCAACATGTGCCCGAATGTGCGTAGTAAACAGAACAGAGTGAGCCGTAAAATGCTGATGCCATTCTATATGTGACATAAAATTGCAGAAATCTTATGCAAATGTCTCTCTATACCTACTGGGGTGCGGCCCGCTTGATATTACCTTTCTAGGGAAGCCTTTTATAGCTACGATCTTCCTTCAATCGTTTACCTGACACCAGTAGGGCTAGGTTTGCTTGCATCAGTTTTATCATGCGAAACCATTGGTAAAAAATTATGTTTTCTCTAAGTTTTATATATATAAAAAAAAAACTCTTTATAAACAAGCTTTTATTACTTGTTAATAAAAAAAGGAACTAAAAAGTAAAAAATAATTTAAACCTTTAATTAAATTTGATAATAAGAAAAAAATTCTTTATAAATAAAAGCGTGTTACATTTTGATGGAATATTAAAGAACATTTACCTTCCAGTTCCATCATCGGATCGGGTCCATGTCATAATAATTTTGCATTGTCATCCGATTTACACATGCATGCAAAATTTCAGCTTACCGGGAAGTGGATCAAATTTAACTTGCAAGATTTGATCACAGACAAACATCGGGACAGGTGAAACTAAATAAAAGCTTGTAATAAGAGCTTGTAATAATATATACTAATAAAATAGTATGGAAGGCAATAATACATTAGGTAGGTACTTATAAATATAGGC
Organism: Eudonia truncicolella; assembly: GCA_949315975.1. Lineage (NCBI taxonomy): Eukaryota > Metazoa > Arthropoda > Insecta > Lepidoptera > Crambidae > Eudonia > Eudonia truncicolella. The sequence goes on along the minus strand of OX438828.1, from coordinate 7,718,633 downwards.
CTCCTTATCTAGATAACATCCGGTATCACTAGTGACACCGGATGTTACTTCTAGCTATTGGTAGCAAGTTTGTTTGTTTTTTATGGTGTTCCAAAAAGGACAAAAAGATTTTTTTTTATCTAGTATGTAGTTACACTTAAAGGATTTTTTTACATTTTCCTATCAAAAACTCAACATTTATAGGACTAGGATTTAGTGAAACCGAGAGATTACGATTGCTATCTCAATTTATTATCGTATATTCGCTACAAAATAAACTATAGGTATACATATAGAAGTACAAAAATCGGTTTGGACCTTTCACGTGCAGTCCTATTTTCTTAATGTCTCTTGGTAATCATCGCATTTCCGAATACAATCGAATATTAATTTCCATATCCATTAATTTATAGATTTATCATGTATAATAACTTGAATTCAGAACAACATTTTACTTTATTGTTTTTTATTTTTAAATGCTAATTGTTGCACTGAAGCTGAGTTAAATATTTTTAAAATACAGTGAAAAAATAAATGCCTACCTACTCAATCAGAACAACATACTTTATAGTAAATCAATTACGTATAACACAATATATTTCCTCTCATTCTAAAATAAAAAAAGAACGGAGGCGGATCGAACTCAGTGGCGTGCACTTGGAGAGGTATATGTCCAGCAGTGGAATAGTACAAGCTGATGATGAGTGATGATAACGGTGATGATGAAAAGGAGTAAAAGCATCTATATGTATACGAGTATACGGGACTGATAGAAATCCGATAACAGCCCAAACAAGGAGTTTACCGAGAGACATTAAGAAAATAGATGCACTGTGCATATACACATATATTAAAATGGAAGTACACTTAAAAATAATAATAATCTTTGTTAATATTAAAAAAGTTAGCAGCGCACCTGGACATTCGATCGGGGGGTCGGTGCTGTTTAACTGCTTGAATCATTCCAAAACTCTGAAACAAAGGAAAGTTTAAATTAGATCTTCTATTTATTGGTCACATTAGACGGTCGCACTAATGAAAACCTTCTCTCACCCATAAAGTTAAAAGTTCTGTTGCAAGGTACGACCACCTGTCAGAGCTGAGAGCTCCCCGGGTTCGATGACCAGTGGCGGTGTATAATGAATACCTATATTAAACTCAAACTTAAACCACCTTTTTATTATTTTTGAATTTCTCATTCAGAATGCTATATATAGTTTCAAGATAAAATTTTACTAGAAAATTCAACCTGCCTCATGAAGATGTGAGGGTAGTAAGTAAATTCACAGTGCAAACTACTAGAAAAATTCAACAAGTCATCTAGGGCCTCGGTAGCTCAGCGGTCAGAGCATTGGACCGGTTAGGTCGTGGGTTCGATTCCCACTAGAGCCTCCTAAAGCTGGTTGATTTTTTTCTAGTATAATTTTATTTTTAAACCACTTGTGCCACTTTGTTGTTTCGGCTTGTTTGGACTGTATTGATAAGAAAGCGATCTTCTAAGAAAGGGGAAGCATTTTTCAAGATTTAACGCTGTAAAAGAAAGGGAGAAAAGAAATTACCTTGCTGACTTTCTTGTTGGTTCTTCCGCCCTGTAGACTTATGAGTTGATGGCGTAGCGAAATTCCTAAGAGCTTAATAATTATAGCCTGAACTGAAAGTTTAATTGCGCCTGGCTAGCTGTGAATCTTTCTTAATTTGGTGGGTAGATATTGTTAGAAACCTGAGAAACAATTTTATGGCATCTCAAACTACGTGGGTCTATTGGCTAGGTATTTATCTAATACGTAGCTATGTACTACCATTTGTTGTTGTATTTATTTTTCGAGAGAATTACATTTATGTACACACGCCTGTACATCAACCTACCACAAACTGTCAAATTTCCTCCATAGACTCTGAACTTTATGCCTTAACAATATGGTTGCAAATGTATTGAAGAAATTTGACAGTTTTAGATAGCTTGATGTGCAGGCGTCGGAACAATTATTTATGATTAACAAGTCATTCTTTATTTCTTTTCAAAACGCCAAATACCAATTTTCATTTTCTCGTATATTACATCAAAACTGACTGACTTTCATACAAACTTTCAACCCCTTTTTGACCCCCTCAGGGTATGATTTCCGTAAAATCCTTTGTTAGTGGCTGGTTACGATACTCAATTAACCTACAGTCCAAATTTCATCTAGTTAGCTTCAGCGGTTTCGGTTCGGCGATGATGAATCAGTCAGTTAGGACAAGTTATTATTAGTAGAAACTACGAAATTTACCAAAGGTCGCTGTCGAGAAACGAAATACAAGCATCGCGAGAGCTGTTCATGAACTTTTTTATTTGCCCACAAACAAAATCCCGAACACGCAAAGAGCTCTACGTCAAAAAATCCGGATTCCATTACATTTTTTCAAGCATTTCTCCGTTAAAATAATCAACGCTGTGTGATTTAGCCATTTTTGTTTTTATTTTCAGAATAACCTACTAAAGCTTTTGGGTATGCAATCGTAACAAGAAATGTAATTTATTATTATATTTACATTACAGCGTCTAATATTGGAAAATGTCCTGCCTATCACAGAAGGATACTTTCTTATACACTTTTAAACATTCGCGTTACATAGTTATCCTAGAATTAAAAAGGGATTAACGCAAGCTAATTAGTAAAAGGTACCATACTTTATTTATACCCGACGTTTCGACCGAGTTACACCGGCCGTGGTCAAAAGATTTGATTAAAACCTCCTCATAGTCGCGTAACAAGAGTGTTCACGCGGACCAGCGGTCGCGGTCGGTAACTAGTGATATCTAATTCAAGTTTTGACATACAAAACCGTGCTCCAATTCCCAACAGTTGGGTTCACTGAGCAAAAGTGGTACTCCGCCGACTATTGATATTCTGGAGCACGTATCCCAATGACCCATATAGAGACGACCCATTGGCGAGGGGCTACTACATCAACTAACTTTTATATGTAACCTGTTTTATAACGTGAATGTTGGTACCGAACCCAGTTAAGAATTAGTTGTTGAATTTAAATTTACGTTAATACAAAAAGGTACCTATTTATTTGCAACAGGTAATTATTATTAACGGGACTATTTTGTATTCATCCAATACATTCGTGATCATGGCGCATGAAACTGTGCTGTACAGCTGATTTTGAGCTTAATGTTTTTTTATATCGTAGAGTTGGCAAATGATTTCGCTCTATAAACCTGATGTTAAACAGAAGCAGAGTCCAAATGCGAGGACAGCTAGTGAAGCAGGATTGTGCCTCCACAAGCCGTCCCCACCTTGCAAATCTGCAAGTTGCTTTTTCACAATTCGTTTAAACGACCCTATGTTATAGGAAGGAGAGAATATGTGTGCTGGGAAAGAAAAAACAAATTATACAATTCCGACGGAAATTACTTAGAAATACAAAGTCTTTACGATTATCTGTGACGGGTTGCTAACTACTTCAATAAGCATGGTTGCATGATCGTGATATTTATAATTATAATAGTATAGTAGGTACATTTTGTTTTAGTTGGGCATCGTATTTCAAGACTAAGATATGCCCAGAACCATTTAAATTGGACTATTGAAAATTGGTCAAAAGTTATGTTCTCAGACTAATCAAAATTTATGCTCTACAAGCACGATGGAAGACACACAGTGTATAGAAGACCAGGGGAATGATTCAAGCAAGCATGCATCGAAGACAAAGTAGCCTACGGTAGTGGGTCTGTACTTGTGTGGGCCGGAATTTCTTCTGAGAGTTGCACAGAACTGGTGTTCATAGAAAACGGCTCTTTAACTAGCGTAAGATATGTGGAAGATATCCTTAATGAACACGTTGTTCCATTTATGGTCGAATTGGGAGAGGATGCTATTTTTATGCATGACAATGCCCGACCTCATACAGGTTGTGAATGACTATCTTCAAGAGATGAACATTACTCGTATGGAGTGGCCAGCACGCAGCCCGGATATCAACCCGATCGATCATGCTTGGGACGAGCTAGGGAGATGCGTAAAACAACGAAACGCTCCCCCAATCACGCTTCGTGAGCTCAAAACTGCTCTCACAGAGGAATGGGAGAATATTCCCTTGAATCGTATAAGGAACTTGGTGTACAGCATGCCAAACCGCGTAAACGCAGTAATGGAAGCACGAGGAGGCAATATGAAGTATTAAAATTCAAGAAAATCGTAATGTTTTTCAAAAATTTCATGTTTCCTATTTTTGTTTTAAGGCGAGATCAGTGTTTGTAATTAAAATGTAGTGACTAATAATTTTTTTTACTTTCATTTAAGGAGTATTTAATTGTCTATTAATCACAATTTATTTCATTAAGCTAGCATTCTTAGTTTCCGAGATTTATATGTTTCTTTAGCTGACCTGGGTTCATTGCTCTCGAGTGTACTAAACTTTTAAATTCTGAATACGGAAAGCTTGTTAAACAGTTGGTCCCAGCTGTTGTCGTAAGATCGCAGCCATTAGAACCCACCACCAACCCGCAATAGCCCAGCATTGACGGTTATGGCGCGAACACTCCATGCTATGTTTGCACCTAGCAGCTCTATGTTTATAAGTTTTAACTTCAAGTGAAGTTATAACGACATGGTACTAAAGTAGCCTACTGTTTAATGTTTTCCAGAACACGCCAGCTCAAAGCAACTATCAACGTTAAATGTACGAAAATAAAAATAAAAGCTAGTTTTTCAACTTAACCGAATACGTTCTGTTAAGGTATCACAACAGTGGATTTGTGCTTTTTTCCGCCGCTTTGCTGGTTATTCAGAGCTCAGACACAAAATATGGAAACTGCAGAAGGTAAACTTCATACAGACGCGCTAATTATATTTTTTAAATGAAGAAAGCTCTTTTTAAAAAGAATATTTAATTTTACAATTATAAGTACATACATGTATTTATTTAAACAAACAATAAAAATGCGACCAAGCTTTGTGAGTGCCTGTTCCTATCTGTCTTGAACTCATGATCTTTGCATTCGGGTGACGCCGTACAGCTCTATGATAGTGCGGTGTCAGCTTTTCTTCTTTTGACGTCATAGCTTTCCTATACATAATAACACGCTCGAGCAACGCACATAAAGACCGAGCCAAATCAACCTATCCAAAACTGTCAAATTTATTCAATACATTTTCAACCATATGCTTTAGGCATAAAATTCAAAAAGTGCTGAAAAAATTTGACAGTTTGTGGTAGGTTGATGTGCAAGCGTGTGTACGCTACGCTTACTTTCTGGGTGCCTAGTGTGAGTTTTATGTACTATCCGTATTCATTCGGTTAGGTACGTTAACGATAAAAAAAATACTATAGCATTGAAGCAGCGAAGAAGCATACAAGAAGAGTTAAAATTTAGCCATACAAATTCTCGTTTTCGTTAACCTGATCGAATGGCGAATGAAACTCGCACTAGGCACCCAGATGTCTCCTAAGTCCTAACTGTGTGGCTCAGACATGCAACGAGCGGCGGGGCAGCCGAGCCGCGGGGACCCGCCGCGTAAACGCCGTTTACGATCGACCAGAACTGCGGCTCCCACGTCACACCTGTGGCGGCAATAAAACACTTTATAGCCAACAAAATGGCCGGCCCAAATGAACTGGCCTCCGTGGTGATAAATCGTTTATAAGATCCTGTCGAGATTTATTCGTAGCTCAGTCTTCTGTAAGTCATCACTCTTTTTAGGAGGGTAAGACGTACGAGTTTTGTGGGAAGGCACTTTTTGTATATGTAGAAAGAGGGTTGGAGACATTAGTCTGCATATATAAATATGTGACATTGATTGGCTACGTAGAATAATTTTGTACTGTAAAATATATGTACAAACAAAAGTAAATTGATTATAAAGTGGTTACCGTGAAATGGGGTTAATTTAGATTAATCGGTAACATTGACAGCAGATCCAGATAATGAAGTAGCTGCTATTAACGGTCCGTCCTAGGTGGTATTAGTGTGGCTAGCTCCGAGATGAAGTGGCCTTATCATCAATTAACATCAGGTGAGACGAAGGCCAAGCGCCAAGCCAAGCGCCTTCATCACCCGATGATGACATGTGAAAGTTCAGTTAAAAAAACAAAAGCTCTTGTTAATATTACTCTTGATTCTAAATTAATCCCAGTTTATTTATTTATTTATTTATTTATTTATTAAAGATAGTCAAACTTGTACTAAGTAAAAAAACTATGTAACACACAATAATATCTTAAATGCTAAGTACAGTCTTCTATTTTTGACCGCCACGGCATGCAAATGTGGAGAGTTTGTGTTAATTTTAAAGAAGGAAAAACTACATCAATTTTCTAGGTAATTAGTAATAACAACTTTAACTAAATTACTAAAAAAAACTACAACTTTAAATATAAATAAGAGCAGAAAATATACAACTAACTTTAAATGCTAGTAAGAATTACGTAGGGTTTACGTAGCATTCGGACATCAGTTTTCTCAATTTGTGGACACTTAGATGAAATATGTCAATGTCAGCGTTGGATCGTGACAAAACATTATAATGTCGCTGTAGCCTATTAAGTGTTGAATGGTGACACATGTTGCTCTTAGAGCTGCTCTGAAAATACATTACATCTACTAGTTTGGGCTTCTTTGAATGAATTTCTACCTTATGTTGTTACTGTAAAGTATTTAAAACAAATTGAAAGAGCACTACCTCTCTAACTTAGTAATCAGTAACATCATAATAGTTATAAAGTCAGATGATAATATGTATATATTATACATAGAAATTTGGTGACTCGTTTCTTTGTCGCACCTCCAAAAGATGGAATAGTCTACCACCACACGTTTTCCCTCTTTCCTATGATATGGGGTCCTTCAAACGAGGCGTGAAGAGTGAAGTTGACTGATGTTGCGTTGTTTTCACGCTGCACCAGTTGTCTTCGCGTCTGGACTCCATTTCCACTTAACATCAGGTGGTGTGGAGTCATTTGCCGTGCTAAGTATAAAATATATATAAATATAATATAAATATATATATATATATATATATATATATATATATATATATATATATATGTATTATAATTATTACCTATTTATTTATTTATGTTATGGTCAATAATTGGTCCCGCATACTTTCTTTTCCAACTACAGCTTGGGTTGGCTGGAAGAGATCTCTTTTAGAGATAAGCTCACCCTTGTATATGTTTTTTATAATGTAATTTATTCTGTAATTTCTATGTACAATAAAGGATTTTAGTAAAATATTAAAATAGCCGACACCGGACAGATCATACGTATCATGACATTCAAAACTTGCTTCGACTATTCGAAACATTTTGAAATTTTGTACGGTTATGCTCGATCGAACAAAAGTATTTAATTTGTTCCAATCCCTGAAATTTGATAGACGACCGAGACAGATCAATGAACAATGCCGCATGCAGTCCAGACAGACACAAATAAAACAATAAATTCACCATTTTATCTTTACCTACACGACGTGCAACAATGGAAAATGTTTTTTCATTTCTATTCCGGCTCATGGCTCGTTTCGATACAGAGTTATGAAGCAGTACAGAAGCCTAGATAATTTAAGGCAACAAACGGAACAAAGGCATCTCCGTCATGCGACCCACATCCTGTAGTCCTGGTGCGCATTACTACTACTGTAAAGTAGCACTTACTACACGGGGATACGACTGATATTAACTTTGTTGCCGTCCGCTTTCAGCTACCACAAAACTTGCGAGAAATTGAGTCGATTGTAAGCTTATCTAATTAGTTTCTGTGGTTCTGTATATAAAGGAATCCAGTGGCAGAATATAGTTTTGAAATTATATGACAATGTTTTATTGTTGAGTAGAGTAGAATAGTAATTAAAAGAATAGAAATGTATAACTCTTCTTAAACATATTGCAGATATTTTTATTTATGATTATTTACATAAAAATTTTACGCAAATATTGTTGAAAACAAATTTCAATTTGAAAAAAGACAAAGTGTTGAAAAAATTCTAAAAGCGGGATTATGCCGGGTCAGGTGCACTACCAACTAGGCAACGATAGCATATTTGGTAGTGCACCTGACCCAGCATGTCATGGGATGCGAGTTCGAATCCCGCTTGTGGAATTTTTTCAACACTTTGTCTATTTTTCAAATATTTTTATTTGTTTGCAATAAATAATATTTTGTGTACCTTGTGTGTGTTTGTGCAAAGTTTAGGCGAACACTAGACACATTGAAATAAAATATTTTTTACGAATCTACGTGTTTATTTCGTGTTTCTAATTCAAATTTTCAAGTACAAGATATTTTCAATGATTAAAACTCTATATTTTGGCAACACAGCGAGCGATCCGTAAAAAAAAGTTATCAGTATTTTTAGTGCATAATTAATTAATTTCGTTACCAATTAATTATTGTTTATGGTATTTCAATGCAATATATTAAACACGTCTGTTAATTATTTTAATTGATAAACATAATTATTTCACTTTAATAAATAGATATTAATTAATTAATTTATAGGTTTGTAATTTTAACTGCCTATTTTGTTGAGTTCACCGTCTGAACGTATATGATTGTGAGCAAAACCATTATTAAAATATTATTAGGGATAACAACATTATTTTACAGTAGTATTTGTTAAAGATAATGTTACAATTTTGATTCTTGATTTAATCCTTGGATTACAACACGATTAATTTTGTAAAGCAAACTAGAATGGTACGTGAGCACTACCCCTAATCCTTATTGTAATCTCTTCGTCTGTGACATTATTGCATATTTACCTATATAGATATGTGAATGTATATAAATTATATGTGTTATTATTATGTATAAAATTTATTGTAATGTATTATTTGTTACTATAGAATTTATGTATCTGTATATTTTAAATTACATGTCTATAAATTTTACTGAAAAACTTTTCAGTAGAGTCTTTTTAGCTTTATTTGTTTCTTTTCATACTCTTACTGGTCGACTGGTAGGGAATGCCCAAGGGCATTAAGTCCGCCTTTTACTGTAGTTTTCCAACAAAGAATAAATAAATGAAGCAGCAACGCGCCACAAGTTTTAATTTTACAATTTACATATTTTTTACTGTTTACTCAATCAGCCAAATAGGTTAACGATCAGTTTATTTTGCCCAGTGCGTCGACGACACTCAAAACTTACTTAAAAGTGGCACTTAATAAGTTCTAAGTACCATTTTAAGTAAGTTTTGCTAAGATGTAGGTTGAGCTTAAGGTAGGTATTTGCAACCTTCATTTATGATGCTAGTGCATCAAGGTTCCTATTGATCAAATATTGAAGTCCAAGCCAAACAGCTTCTAAACTACATCATCATCATCATTAGCCTATACTAGATCACTGCTGGACATAGGCCTCTCCAAGTTCACGCTGCCGAGCACGATCCGCGGCTACGTCATTTGGAGGGTTTGCCCTAATTGCCACGCTAGGCATGCGGGTTGGCAATCGAAGTGCGTAGCTAATCGCACCAGTGTCGCTGCTGCCCGACACCGGTCTGTGGGCTATGTTCGGGCTGTGCTGAGTATCCCGCCATCGGTCGGTCGCCAGAGCCTCGTCTGTTGGTCAGCAGGGTGCACCACGCGCAGGAGAGGTTGGCTTGGACCCCAAATGGTGTAGGTTGGGACCCCTTACACCCTTCCACCTCTAAACTATTTACGTTTAAACCAAAAAAAATGTTGATTGGTTTTTATTGTTCATATAAAAACACACATTGAAATACTCAAGACATATACATAGTTCAGCTTTTCTCTAAAAGATATCTCTTCCAGCCAACCCTAGCTGTGGTGTGGAAAGGAAGTCTGCGGGACTAATTTTACAATACCTTTATAATACTTACTTATATATATATATATATATATATATATATATATATATATATATATATATATATATACATACTTAAACTAATTATAATGTATACATATACATACACACACTTTAATTAATTAATTATATACAAAGTTACTGAATGTTTGAAAGATGCAACCGATGGACTCTCTCTTTACTATCTATATTCTAATGCTGGGTGCGCTCTCGAGCGAGATAGGACGAGCTCATTCGAGGGAGCTTATATATCTCAGTTATAAACTTATACATTATTTTTTGAAATTGACAATGAACAGAGATCTCTCGCCCGAGACTGTGGCCATCATGATAGGTATATTACCTAGAGCTGATTTCCCAGTCCTAGTCCAAGTCCTAGTCCAAAAAACGGCGTAACCCATATCCCGTACTACGTAGCCGTTATATTGTTTGTTCTTATTACGAATATTAAAAAAAACTATTTTACTGTCTCCTTTGCAAAATAGCTTATACTACGAGTAAGTACCTTTGCCTAAGGTAGTCGAGTTCACTTACGCCCCCGCCTTCAGGCGGGTGTATCTTCCTACTACTGTCTGCATCCTTATTCTCATCGGTAAACGACGCTATTCTGGTTTCGACCCAAATTACGTGCTCGGCGTTGATACTTTTTTATCATAAACTGGAATATACTGGAATATACTGGAATAAAAATTAACTTTTAATTAAACGCGAAAATATACGTAAAAACTGTTTTATTTCAATATGCCGTGATCGCGTAAACTTTAGTAATCAATTAAGTATGGCGTTTACAATCGGCTGTCTCATGCATGAAGGATCCGAACGCCTCCTAGAGTGTAATGGACGGAGACATGCTTCCGTGATGCCACTAGATCCCTATGACGATTACACAGCTTGAGGAACCCTTTAAGTTTCTCGCCGCCCCCAAAAACAGTCCGGTAAAGTGACGCTAAGGTCGCCTCAGGCAAAACAAAAGCCAGGAAACTCTCACTCGAAAAAAAGCAATCTTTATGCAAAAAACAAGCAATAACGCAGTGCTTTTCTAAACAACCCACTATGCATTTATAGTGTATTTTGTTAAGCGGTGTGGATTCGAGTTACAAAACAATACGCGGTCGGATGATAGGTGTTCGACCCGGGCGCCCGGGCTATCCCGTGCTCCAGATCCACACAATAGACTGACCTATCTGAGTCGACCATGTGTGTGGGCCGGCACTATTCCTGTTGCTTTTTTTAACCAGTTGGAAATTGCAACTCGATCGAGGTTATATCGAGACAGGTACTTACAGGTTACAGGCTATCGTAGTTAGGTGTTTGAGTCTTGTTTTTCCCCAACAGGGATGTCAACAGGGATGTGTTTGGCCCTCATCTCACCTGATGATAATAGGTAAAGGCCCCCATTCACGGGCACTCCATTCGAGTCACTCCATCACGCCAAATTAGAGATGGATTTTGGACGCACTTCACTAGAATCCTACTGAGGAACTGGCTATCTCTAACTTTTAGTAACCTACACAACAACGTTACTAACATTGTTGTTTTGGCGACTAAACCAAGCCCTACCATCGACAAAACCGAGCACAATAAGTACCAAAAACTTAAAAAAACCACTGTGTAAAAAAACTTGATTGATTATAGTAATAGCCTCCTCACTTTAGTTAGGGTGCTGAGTACGAGTTTTATGAACCAATCGATCACGTTAACGAACACAATATAAGGCAAAGTTGCAATGCAACACCTCCTTTATACCATCAGGAGGCGTATCTTGCTTCAATGCCATACAAATTCTCGTATTCATTACCGTCTGTGTGGTCTAGTGGTTAAGACCACCAGTCTCAGACCCAGAGGTCCAAGTTTACACCGAATATTATACTGAAACAGAATCTGACCTAAACAGAATCCTAAACCGAACAACTCGCTAATTCCATCTTATTTAAATATTTCGCCATACAATCAACGTTAGTAGCTTTGTTGCTTTCCGGCTAGAGATAAGATGAGTGCGCTTCCACCATTGGCCTTATCATTCCGTAAGATATAAGATAAGTAAGACGTTAGATACATACGGGTATTTAAATAAAACGTTATCGAATGGCGAATGGAACACTAGGCACCCTGCTGGTACCGACCCGAAACTGAATCTGGCACCCATTCATTTGTTTGTGTTGGTCTGATAATAAAATGCCACTCTAGATGCTGTATCGAGACAGGTCATGTGCGGGCTTTTACAGACACGTGTTTGAACATTCAAACACATAACATTATCTACTCCTATGTAGTTCACGGTCATGCATTTCTGCCTGAGACCGGTCAAATTAATAGGTATAATATCTATTTGAATGATTGAACACCATTAAAATTCCTTGTCTGCGTATGAATTAATATTTGAACAAAGCAATACAACTAATGAACACTATGTTTGTTGGACAGATTTTGCGAGTAATTTGTAACGTAAACATGCATATTGTCTATATTTTGTAGGAACCTTATTTTAAGAAGATAAATCCTTGCACTTTTTTTACGTCTCAAAAGATGATAAGAAAGGAATGACTGCTGGTCAGGGAGAATGGAAGAGGTAGACATATTGGAAACAAGGCAGGAGAATCATGATTCATCATTAGTATCATAATCAGCCTATAACTTGTAACAAAGATAAAAAATATATGGAAGTACTAAAGAAATACCTCCTATAGCGATGATAAATAATGTGGACTTATCTATAGATCCGAATCAATCTTAGGGCGTTTCTCGGGAACTGGGTTAAGGTCAAATGAGTCTCGCAGCGTGTTTGTTTCTGAAGGTCGAAGCATATAGGGTGTATATTAATTCATCCATATTATTAGTATGTATTTTTAGATGTATATAAGATTTTCATAAAAATGTTCAATATGTAATAGATGCCTAAGATACAAGTAAACTAGTGAGGTACTTAGTTTAGGTACCACTTTGTTTTTTGCAATACTCGCCTTAATTTTAAAACTACAATATAAGCAGTACACTTAAAATGCATTATATTGTTATGTAAACTGTGTTACTTTATACATAACATGTATTTAAAACGCTACGTTGCGCTAGAAGAATCAGTACATTTTTTTACCATTTAGTATCTTTTAATATTTTACTTTTAAATTTTTCAAGTGCTAATTGCTGCACTGAAGCTAAATTAAATATTTATAAAATTTATAAATATACAGTGAAAAAAAAAATTAAACGCCTACCCGACCCAGCCAGGAATCAAAACTGGGTCTTCCGCAATCCGGGCGGCTGCACTGACCGCTATGCTACCGGGAAAGCTGACGTAAGCGCTGAATTTTGTCACTGCTTTTTAATTTTTGAGTGCTAATAGCGGCACAGTGCGCCATCCATCCAACGGTCATTGCAACCGATGGCCATGCGGAAGACCCAGGTTCGATTCCTGGATGGGTCGGGTGGGCGTTTAATTTTTTTCACTGTATTTTATAAATTTTATAAATATCTTTTAATATAATTCAGGAATCAACATCTTTTATCTAATGGCAAAAATGCAATGCGCTGCCGTGCCAGGGCTAACTGAAATTTATTTGGTGTGACAATTCAACGTTGGAATACCAAGCAGCCATATAATTCTATGGTTTTATTAACAAAAAATCAGACTCAAACCATATTTATTTATTTATTTTGCCATACATTACATGCATATTTTACAGTTCTCAAATTAAAAGTAATGTTTTAATGTAATTTTACCCTAAGGTACAGCAGCAATAGGCACCTACATTATTAAAATTAATTTAAAAAATAAAATTAAAAAACAAAGATGCTTAATTAAAAAATAATACATACTGTTAGTATCACACAGTTATCGGTAGGTATCTTGTAGGTAAGTATATTAAATAATAATGCTTTTAAAGTAAATTTAAGTAAGGCTAAAATGAAAAGTTTTAATTCAAGTATATAAGCTCAGTCACTATCGGAAGCATTTTTAAATAGTCCTATGTCAGTGAATACCGGTCATCTATCGAGAAGAGTCCAAGTTAAAATGAATGATCGTGTTGTAAAATAAAAAAATGAAAAATTTCCTTGCGCAAAAACTTTGTAACTCCAATCTAGGTATATGCGAAATAATGGTTGTTTGTCTTTCTTTCACGTCATGTCACGTCAGAACAGAGCAACGGATTGACTTGGAATTTTGTACAATCTGCCCGAGAGTGCCATAAATACTTTTTCTCGTCGTAAAATAAAAATGGTCCCGCGAGCACACAGTTTGAAGCGGTTGGTTTAAAACATTAACCTTTTTTATTTATTTTAAATAGGTACTCTGATTATGTCTTCATTTTGTTAACTTATCCTACTAAAAGCGAAAGTTTGTAAGTATGGATGGATATTTGTTACTCTTTCACGTAAAAACTACTGAATGGATTTTAATGAAACTTTCCTCATATACAGACCATGACCCAGACCAGCATATCTCCAAAACCGTTTCATGCGTGGTGCCACAGGTTGCCCATAGTACTATCGCAATGTAGATCTCCACCGTGATCTTGATCTCCCCACTATCAAAGACTTTATCAAGGACGTTTCTAGACAACTATAATGTTGGAAGCCTTCCACCAATAAGACGGTTCACATGTAGGCGTCCTTAGCACGTCCTAGACGACCCCGACGATCCCATAACAGTTGCGAACGCCCCCCCGCCCGATCCTCTAAATGACACTACACATTTACAGAATACACTAAATATGCACACTAGTTTAGGCCCAAGACACCGTACTCGTAGAACAAGGTTACGAAGAACCGGTTCACACGCGCTCTATACCAGGTACAGACATGTACCTGGGTGCTTCTCTCCTCATCCACGGCCCGGTAAACCCGAGCCGAGGTCCGAGCCTTTAGAGGCGCCCTCTAATTCGTTCCTCGCCGCCCCCAAAAAAGCCCCGTGAAGCTGAAAATGCCGTTTGAGGCAATCAGCAATCTCTCTCAAAAAAAAAAGACCAGCATATAGAATACTTTTTTTTTTTACTGTACGGTTTTTTTTACTGTATTCTTTGCGAAAGAAGTTGCGGGCAACAACTAGTATCGTATAAATGTGATTGTTATGACAATATATCAAAATATGACATCAAATGAGGCACACTGCTCTTTTTTGCTACATTGTATTAAAAGGATCCGTTTCTAGAAATATCTAGTTATAACATTACTTTGCCTGCACTGATTTATAGAGCGTAGATACCTTTCCATTTATTCAGACAACTGCATAACCTTTGAAGAAAGACTCTGGCAGTAAATAAGTATATTTCCAATATGTATAAATATTGTTCAATTTATGTACACACGCCTGCACGTCAACCTACCAGAAACTGTAAAATTTCCTCGATAGACTTTGAACTTTATAACTAAGTCGTATGGTTGACAGTTTTGGATAGGTTGATGTGCAGGCGTCTGTACCTTCTTTCTGTAGA
The DNA here is from genome assembly GCA_949315975.1 of Eudonia truncicolella. Taxonomy (NCBI): domain Eukaryota; kingdom Metazoa; phylum Arthropoda; class Insecta; order Lepidoptera; family Crambidae; genus Eudonia; species Eudonia truncicolella. The sequence continues at coordinate 7,703,402 of OX438828.1, read as the reverse complement.
CGACCTCCGAAGCCGAGTGGCTTGCACGCCGGACTTTGGGCGGCGCTAACTCTGAGGTCCCGGGTTCGAATCCCGGTCAGGCCAATGTTGAACATGAACCATTCGATATTGTGTCGGGTCTGGGTAGTTGTGGTACCGTCGTTGTTTCTGACTTCCACAAAACGTGTGCTTCAGCTACTTATTGGTGTCAGAACAATGTACCTGTGTGATGTAGTCTATTATTTATTTATTTATCTTTCTTTAATCGGTGATTGAATAATTGCCTTAAACATAAAAATAGACATAAACTGTTTTTATTTTTAATTAGCCCTAAGTCAATCGTAAAGTGAGGTGTTATATTGAAATAGCACGTATTCGATGGTTTAACTTTTTATGTCCATACTTTGGAGGGCCCGGGAGTGCCAGAGGCTACTTTTTATCCCGGTTAGATACAAGGTTCTCGAGGGCACGTGATAATGACTTTTTTTAACAGACCGAGTTCCAAACAGGCGCAGACGGAAGTTAGTGTTCATGGTTAAGTCAAAGCCCACACATAGCCACCTATAATTATTTATTAAATTAACAAAAAAAAATCCGAATATTTTATTTAAAAAAAGTTGATAACAAAATCAGCGAAATCACAAATAAATGTAATTATTGTAACACAAAATATATAAAAACAATTATAGCTATAATAAATTTCCAAATATAATACAAGTTAATCCTTGCAAAATTTTATCAAATTTCCTGTTAATTAAGTTTATCTCCGTAGTTATGGATTTCCAGATATAATGTATAAATAACTCTAAGGGAAGCTCTCACGAATTCACGAATTATACATTAATTAATTTTAATATTTATAATTGTATTAAGTATGCATTACAATTGTATCATTACTATATATTTATACGAGTAGAATACCCGAGACAATCTAAATAAAACAAATACAAACTACAGACGGTTTTAAGCACGTTTTAAGCACTCATATAATAACACACGTTAACTTATCATATTTTTACAAACAATTAGATAAGGAAGCAATGCTGCCATTAGTTAGTAACCAGCGTCTGTAACCAAACTCCAAGAGTTGAAAGTGCTCATTAAAAGTCTATTTTGTTCCGGAAAACAAATTTGTTTGGTGTACAGAGATAAACAGTGATGGCATTGTACCGTGCAGACATCAAAGGTGTATCAAAGACAAGCGCTAGGGAGCGCCCCACACGCGCCGCCGTCAGCGGGGGCACTCAATAAAGATGCTGCAGAAGGTAGGCTTCATACAAACGCAATAGAGCAACACACACATAGACAACCTCTCACATCACACACATCACATCATCAGCCTATACTTGTCCACTGCTGGACATAGGCCTCTCCAAGTGCACGCCATCACGGAGCACGATCCGCGGCTACTCTCCTCCAGCGCTTGCCAGCCACCTTGCGAAGATCGTCGCACCACCTAGACAACCTCTCACGGACACGGAATCCCGGAAAAGCTGGGAACAGACCGCGAGAATTGTCGAATCGCGAGAACAACAGAGTGCCTAGTGTGAGTTTCATTTGACATTCGATCACGTTAACGAAAACGAAAATTAGTATGGCATTGAAGCAGCGCCTCGTAACGAGTCGAGTCAAGAAGAGTTAAATTTTATCCATACATTTTTTCGTTTTCATAAACGTAATCGAATGAGTGCGGATAGTAAACAAAACTTACGCTAGGCACCCAGACAGCGAGAATCCGTGAGAGCTTGCCCTCTGCAGTCTCCTTATTTTTTGTGGCGGGGACGAATGCTGTTCAAAATTTACAAGCACCAAGCCAAATATGGGGAAATTCTACAGTTATGATTAGGCGGTTGGCGCGCACCGAAATAACAAACTTCACCCTACGCGGGCACATAGTTATGCGCTCTCGGAACAAAAACATGTTTGTTGTTGCAAAACAAACTTCTTTGAGCTCATCAGAGCCTAGTGTAATACATTTTGTACAGCATCAACAAACTTTCATAGCATTTGTTCCCCATTATGTTTCAAATAAAAAAATTCGCACTGAAATTTTTCATATGCCGTTCAAAGTTCTCGTCAAAACATGATTTTTCCAACTACCCCGAAAGCTCTCAACTATCGTAAGTTCAAGAATACAAGTTGTGATGCGGAATGTCTCTTTGAAGTTTTGCGAAACTCCTACGATCGGGACCTTTTAAGAGAATTAGCGCTAAAAGGAATCTTGTTGGAATTAATGAAAGTGAGATACGGGGAACTCACCACATAAATCCGCAGGAGTGAATTCCTAAGTGATAGATCACGTACGAAGGACATTAAGGGTGCCGTAGAGCATGGTAATGTACTGTGAGGATTAATAGCAAAACCCATTGCAGAAACATAACAAAATTGCCTTTTCTTACGTACTAACTCCTTCCTTACTACATACAAAGAACGGAATCGGCTTTGTTGAGTAGCACAGCAATTTGATTGGATTACCCTGAAGTGGAAAAACGAAAACAAGACCTTTCATTCTTAGAATCACGTAAATATATGTTCCTCTCTTTTTCAAAAAAGGTCAATTAAAGGTTCCTACCAGTTGAAAGTATAAAAAGAAAGATACTTAAAAGCTTTTTAATTTATTAGAGCTTTAATTAAATGTTTAGAAATTCTTTACTGCATTTTCCTCGCCGTTATTAACAGTAAATGTGCAGGAATTATTGGATGGCTTTAAATAAGGACTCTTGCTGAATAAATAAAAGGGCATGAGAAGCCCGCTGGGGCAAAAAAAGGTGGATCTCGAGTAATTCACAGTTAATAATAAATGAAGAAATTTCACGAGCCTCAAGTTCGGGAAGTGCCCCCGACGCGACGCGCTATTCTTGAAACCATGAAATGTATCAATTACACGTTACTTGAATGACAGTCTATAGGTTTGGGAATTTGCGTCATATTCATTTGGGCACGTCTCTTTCTCGATGGTTACATTTAGAAATACACCCATATACCTATGTTACCAGTATAAATGTGTCTCTTGTGGACACAAACCGATAAATAAGAGCTAGGTACGTGTGCTGCTTTCGTTACATAAACATAGTAAAGGTGATACTAAAGAGAATATAAAAATGTGCATACAGAATCCCTTCATCTTTTATTCCGCGATAGATTTATTGAAATAGGGAGTGGTCACGGCTATTCAAGGCTTATGAAAAGCTATTCTATAAAAATAAAGGATCGGACCGCTTTAGTCAACTACATATTAATCTAAAATATATCTTTTAAGATGTTGTCATGAGTAGTGTTATTTACCTTCCTCATACTCATGTAAGAATTAGATAAGAATTTTGGCAATGGAGCTTATTTCATGGAAATGAAACACTTTGAATTCGCTTTTATTTCATACATTAATATTCCGGCCGGCCGTTTCAAAGTCTTTGCAGGGACAACGGTCCCCGGTGACCACAACTCAATAAACATTAAATCCTAAACGAAAGTCAAGAACATAAGTAAGACTATCTAGAACTCTGAGAATCACTTCGATAAAATAACAAAAGAGCGCACATCAGACTTCGTCCACCGTCAAGTTAACAGAGGCGTTTAGCGTATTCTTTACGCACAAAACAAAGCTCCGATTCAGATCGCGCCGTTCAAATGGCCAAGAAACTTTCGTTTCGCAGTGAAAGCGGCTGCAAATAAATCTGACGCGAAACAATGAAAGCATTGTTCACACTAAATTGGACGAAGTAATTCACCTATGTATGACTCACTGAATGTTACCACTGTTCGTTTATTTATGTGCTGGTAAAAGTGTAACGTATCATTGAAACAAAAGATACACAAATCTTGGGTAAACACTTTTCTACGACATACATGTATTGTGTTTGTTTGCCTTTAGAAAGAAAAGCTACTGTTACTATCGAAGTACAGTATACTTACTATAATAAAACGACTAAGTATTTAAAGAAACGCCTTCATAAACTTAACATTTAAGCTTAAACTTATTGAAAATTATAAATAATTATCAGCTTATACTTATACGTCGACGACGTTTCGTAAGCCGAAAATGAGAATAACTTTGTTCGAAATCTAAACTTACGTTATAGGAAATTTGCATAATTAGAAGACTAATCTTTGAGTTTCCGAAAAGAGGCCTACATCGAGTCGTAGTTAATAGCTACATTTTTCCTTAACAACCTCTTAATTGGTGCGAACAGTCGAGCTTTTTCAATATTTTAGTACATGGACCTTATAGCACTGTCTCAATATCGATTTTTCTATAAAAATAAAAGCTTGTGATATCTATACAGACGTGGAATTGCTATGCAAACGCGATCGTTTTGAACGCGACGGCTTTCGTGTAAATCCAGATGTAAAATGTATAAATCAAGTTAACTGCTTACATTTTAAAGTGGTACTGAGTGCACATTGAAAGCATGGGGTAGTCACGTTCTCACACTTGTATTGCCTTAGCAGCTACTCAAATAAATCTCAAGTTCATGTTGGTTGGTAGTGTTTGTTTACCTTATAATAACAATAAGAATGCAAGACTCAAGAATATGATGAATAACTGACCCAGAGGTTCTGGCTTCGATGCGACGTTTTTGTATTTTAAAAATTTGATGTTGTATGTCTACTTACAAAAATGTAACCCATAAATATGTGATTTTTCAACTTTTTCATTTTGATATTTCAACTTTCGTAGTAAATAAATGTAAAATTCACTAAAAATAATCATGGACTGTTTTACTCCCCAAGAACGTGGAATAATCGTGTCAATGTTTTTACGGAATAATTCATCTGTGATAAAAACACAACGTGAATTTCGTCGACGATTTCCCCACCGTCCGGCACCGATTGATCGCACAATTCGACGCTTTGCCACACGCCTCGAAGCAACATTGGACAGACCTAGGTCTGGCAGACCAAGAACAGGCCGTTCAGCCGAAAATATCGATGGTGTGCGCCAAGATGTAGAAGAGTGTCCAGAAACTTCAACAAGGCGACGTGGCTCGCAATTGAGAATTTCCAGGCGGACTCTGCAGCGTATTTTGGTCAAACACTTGAAGATGTTTCCGTATAAAACTCTTTCCGTATAAATCAGCTGTTGCCTACTGACCACCGAGGTCGTCTAGAGTACAGCCAGCGCGTCATGAACCTCAACCTTGAAGAGGATCATTTTTCTTTAAAATTGATTAAAAGTGACGATGCGCATTTTCATCTCTCAGGGCATGTCAATAAGCAAAATACTCGCTTCTGGGGCTCTGAAAATCCGCGCATTATTCAAGAAACACCATTACACCCTCTAAAAGTTACAGTATGGTGTGGCGTCTGTGCTGATAGAGTGATCGGACCCTATTTTTTCGAAAACGCTGCAGGCAATGCGATAACTGTCACGGGAGCGCTACAGAACCATGTTACGTGAGTTCTTGATACCCAGTTTGGATGAATTGGGGCTGGAGCATATCTGCTTCCAATAAGACGGCGCCACAGCACACACAGCACGCGACTCTATGGACTTAGTGAGGGACGCTTTTCCAGGCCGTGTTATCTCTCTTTTTGGCGATTTACCCTGGCCTGCAAGATCACCCGATCTCCCCTGTCCCGATTTCTTTCTTTGGGGTTATTTGAAATCTGTGGTTTATTTAAATAAGCCACAGATGAATATATGTATATATATATGGAAAACTAATTCTAGTTTTCTAATTTAGAAAAGATGTTGTAGCTGAACCAAATAGGGTCATTAATAAATTAATAAATTTTAAATTAACACCTAAACTTTTTTGGACATATGTAAAATCTAAAAGAAAGAACCAATCAAACTATCCTAATTTAATGCAATATAATAATAACTCGTTATCTAACCAGCATGATATCTGTAACGCCTTCAATGATTTCTTCTGTAGAAATTTTAGCCAACCGTCACATCGTTATACTGAATTTTCCGAGGATTGCGCTCCATGCTATGACGTCATTAGTGAAATAAATATCTCGGTAGCAGACATGAGTAAACTGCTTAAAAATCTAGATTGTTCAAAAGGAGCTGGTTGCGATGAGATTCCTCCTTATTTCTTTTTTAAATGTTCGGATTCACTAGCGATCCCTATCACTACATTATTTAATAGGTGTTTTACTGAAGGATATTTTCCTAAAATCTGGAAAACGGCTAACATTGTACCAGTTCATAAAAAGGGAACAAAAATTGCTATCGAGAACTATAGGCCAATATCAATCCTTAATGTGCTTAGTAAGTTAATGGAAAGATTAGTTCACCTTCGCATATACCCGTTTATCATTCGACACATTCCTCCGCAGCAACATGGATTTGTACGTGGCCGCTCAACCAACACAAATCTGTCAATTTTTGTTAATAATGTGCTTTACGGGATGGATTGTGGCTTTCAAATAGATGTCATATACACAGATTTCGAAAAGGCGTTTGACCGCGTGGATCACATTATCCTCCTACGTAAACTTCAAGAGTTGGGAATTCGCGGAAGTCTTCTTCGTTGGGTAGAATCGTACCTACGGAATCGTTCACAGGCTGTAGTTGTGGCTGGACATCGCTCTGACTTCGTACAAGTCCCATCTGGAGTCCCTCAGGGCTCAATCCTGGGGCCTTTGTTATACGCATCGTATTTGTATGATGTGGGAAACTGCTTTCGATTTGCCAAATTCCTGATGTATGCGGATGATACTAAGATTTATGCATATATAAAAACTGTTGAAGATGCTATGAAGCTTCAAGGTGACCTGAATCAGTTGTGCAAATATTATCATGATAATCGTATTGGAGTCAACGTTGCTAAATGTTTTCAGATCAGCTTTACCCGTAAAAGAAACATGCTTACTCATCAGTACAGTCTTGATAACGTGCCTTTAGAACGCACTAACATCACTAAAGATCTAGGGGTCATTTTTGACTCTAAAATGTTGATGACTGATCACATAAATACTATGGTCACCAAAGCGTACAAGAACTTGGGGTTCGTCTTGCGTGTCAGTCGTCCCTTTTCGGATGCTGAGTGCATTAAGGTTTTATACATTTCATACGTCCGCAGTACTTTAGAATACTGCAGTAACGTGTGGAACCCTAATTATATGACATATATCGAATCAATCGAGCGTTTACAATCTAGGTTTATCAGAGCTTTAAATTATCGGACTCGGCACAAGGAATTCAATTATGAGGAATCGTGTACATTTCATAAATTAATGCAGCTAAAAGATCGTCGCACTCTTGTTGATATGTTGTACTTACATGATGTCTGTAGTAATAGAATTGATTGTTCTGAGTTGTTATCTCTATTTCTACAAATAAGAACACCGACAAGGCGCACTAGACACACCCCTCTTTTTCATGTACCACTTAGGCACTCTAATTACGCTCAAAATTCAATTGTTTGCCGTTCGCTTAATAGTTATAACAAAACCTTCTCATCCATCGATGTCTTTCATCTTAGTAAAGCGTCTTTCAAAAAACAAATTACATCTATACTCCTAAATTTATAGACTCACAGTAAACACTTTTCACAAATAGACTCCTAAATTATCCCCGCTGTCACACCGGTGACCAAGAACACCCACTACTCACTACTACACTACACTACTCTCCTGGAACACACACACATACATACACGCACACACACACACCCCCACACACATACAAAAAATGCTGCCAATAGCGTACCACTACTTACTATTTTCTGTTTTTATTACTTTTGAATTAACGTCCATATTGTTGTAATTATTGTGTTTTTCAAATTGTATTTTGACACTTTTAAATTATATTCTATTTTGTAATGTAATCCGTTTAAGCGACTTTATATTGAAAAATTGTTTTAAAAAGTAGGGATCTGTAATTGGTATTAGGATAAGCATACAACGTAATAACTAAATTTATAAAGTGCTGTTGATTCCATGATAATAAAAAAATAAAAAATAAAAAATAAAAAAAAAAATTACTTTTGCGCCACCCAGTATAAACGATCTATCTTTCTTTGTAGAAAGTTTCTGTAAAATTGTTTTGTTTGCTGACGATACATCTCTTATTTTTAAGATGGATCGTAATAAAAATAGTTTTGATAATAAACAATCAATAGTTTTAACATAAACAATCTTCAATTAAACGCGAAGAAAACTAAATGTATAAATATTACTCTTCCAAATGTTAAGAGAGTTGTTAAGACGTTAAATTAAACGATGAACTTTTGGATCTTGTAGAATCACCGGTGTTCTTAAGGTATTACCTTAGATTCAAAAATACAGTGGAACCCTAACCTAGGAGCACGCATGTCTCTTAAGGAGTTGTTTAAAGAAATTAATATTGTAACGGTTGCGTCACAGTTTATTTATAACTGTAGTTATTCTATATGTTCAAATTCAAATTCAATTCAAGTTTTTTTTATAATTTTGCCCTTTGTGAAATTTTAAGACACACGTTAAGGAAACACTTTTAAAAAAGGGCTATTACAATGTAAATGATTATGTTCATGATAAGAATGCATGGAACTGACATTTCTCCAATTCTCGCACACTGTATAGGTATAAAGCGTCATTCCATAGTTTATTAGTACAGACGCCTGCACATCAGCCTATCCAAAACTGTCAAATTTCTTCAATACATTTTCAACCGTATACCTTAGTTATAAATTCCAAACAAATTTGACAGTTTATGGTAGGTTGATGTGCAGGCGTGTGTATATACATAGTGCCCAAGTACGTTTTTTAGAATAAAGTGTAATGTTCAAAGGCCACTAAAAAAAAAAAGAAGTGTAATGTTAAGTAAATGTATAGGGGGGAAAGTAAAGAGTCAAGTCTGCGGTTTTGTTTTATTTTCTAAAATTTGTGTTATGTCGAACATTAATGTGAAATAATGGTGGATTATTAACCGTTAAGTGTTCGTGAGTGTGCATGAGTGTTGGCAAATGAAACAAAACAGTGCAACGTCACTTTTCAAATTCTCTCAAGAAGTCTGCGTGAGGACTTAGTAAAGCCCCACATCTTTACTGAGATACTCGAGGGGTTGGGGGGTATATCATTTCTCACTTCTCATTTCTATTATAATTCATCATCATCAAACTGGAAGGAAATATTGTATATTTATGTGTTACTTGAAAGAAAAATTACTTTGACACTGGCTAAATGTGCAAATCACACGAAGCCATCAACTAAAAAAAAATGTATAGGGGTAAGCATTATTTGTATAAGCGGGCTCTTGAAAGTTTTAAATTGTAAAAATTGTATGATTTGGTAATGACATACTTTTTTTTTTTAGAAATGTCGTTACTTCTATTAAAGCTGTGGAGTTTTTTGCGCCCATTCTTCTCCACAGGTAAAAAATAGACGTCCTGAATGGGTAGTAGGTAAAAAATGTATGGACGATTCAAAAGCACTTTTCGTGAGTTTATTTGAATAAAAAATTTTGGCTTTTACTTTGACTTTGACTTTTAATACCTTAACACAAACGAACTAATACATGGACAAATGCTACATAAATAATCTAGATACAAAAACATTATCTATTTATATCGTAAACATAATATTTAGTTTTTTTTCTTTTCAAAACAATTGATAATACCAAATAGACCGGTGACAAATTCTCACAATATGATATCAATTACAAGAGCTCTTTTTTCTCCTAATCAAAGTCACTGGTACCTTATTCTTAAAAATAAAATTGTAAATAATGCAAAAGTTATTTTATTTCATACTTAAATTTCATGATGTATTTCATGTCGCTTTCAATTTCGAGATCACCGATTAGATTTAAACATTGAACCCCCAGGTGTTCCAAAGAGGTTTGACTGCTGTCATTCTCCTTCTAGGTCAAATTGCGATATGATATGTTCGCGACCGCAAACTACATACTGTTCTGCATAGTTATTGATTCAACAATGGAGGCTGCAGCATGACCCAGATACAACACCAGTGACCTGTCATATGCCTGCTAATGCTGTTAGACAAATCCAGCCAGCTTAGACGCTCCGGTGGCACGGCAACAAAACCTGAGCCGCATTAGGCATTTTAGGTTATCATCAGTATTGCTGCCCACAAAGGCAAGGATAAGGTACATATTACCAAAAGAGCTAGATATTGTTATTATGTTTTGTGTCTTCAGTGGCTTCCGCTACTCAATGCGGAGATAGATAAGACGCGAGTAATGAGAGCTTTGTCTCGGTGGATTGTCAGCTGATTTATTAAAGGTGCCTATAAATGTTAAAGCTACTGCGAATACGAAGCTTCATAAGAGGAGTTCAATGGCACAGTGGCTTGGGTGTTTAGGTTGCGATGTTGCAAGATAAGCACTTTTCTTAATGTTGAGTTATCATCAATGAGGATCAAAATACCTCGAGTTTTCAGAAGTCATTAGTCCCGGTAAGATCGTAAGATGGCATTCGTGAAAGCCCTCTTACTTGCATTGGGCTATAATGGTGGGGTGGGTCCATCATACTTGACGAGGACCTGAATCAAAAAGTGGAACGTTTACTGTTATTATAATATGTTTTTGTTTTGTTTATATAATTTTAGCGCAAATTTTGTTGCGAAACAAATTACAAAAACACAAATGTTGAAAAAATTTCCACGAGCAGTATGGGAGGTTAATGACGGTAGTTGTTGACGTTGAATTGGCGCCTTTGGCTTTCAAAGTAAAAAAGTAAATAGTGTTGAATAATTTCGGCGGGCTGGTTAGAACCACGATAGCTCAATTGGAAGAGCACCTGACCCGGTATGTCAGAGGGTGCAGGTTCAAATCCTGCTCGTGGAAATTTTTTGAACATTTGTGTTTTTGTAATGTTATTATAATGATGGATGATACTGGTAGTAGTATAATTTCATTTTACAATATATGCATTAGTGTCTCATTTCACGTAAAGTGTGATGTGAGTAGTCTGGGTACTACGGTGCTACTCAGTGCTACTTAACTGCTTAAGTCATGCATGATATTGTGTCAGACAGACCTGTCAATCGCCGTCCGCGTAACGAAGCCGTTAGTGTAATAAGAGAATGCGTTAGACTGTTAGGTATTTATAGAAAAATAAATGAAATTAATCTTTATTCAAGTAAACTTATTGGATAAACGCTTTTAGTTATTCTTAAAATATTTTGGCTACCACTACCATTCAGGGAGTCTTTAAGCCGTGCAGAACAACGGGCGCAAGAATGACATTTACAAAATTATAATTATGTCGTTATCAAATCATGCTATATAAAATTTACAGCAATATCTCCCCACAAAGTTACTGTTTTATTTTGTTTGTCTTTGTTGCTGATTTACTCGCATTAGATATACTTATATTATAAACATGGTGTTTAAATTCAAATTATAAAAAAAAAAATATTTTTTTATTGCATATCAAATTACATATTATGTATAAGGTGTTAAATATAAACAAGGTATTCATATGACGCCTTGCTAAGGCAGAGCAAATAAAAGGGCCAACTATTTTACAATTCTAGATAACCTATACATATAAAATGCTTTGTCCTGAATGACTGACTTGACGGATGATGCATTTGTATAAAACTGAAGCAGCTCTTTCTAGTAGCAATCGAGGTGAGGTGCAATGCCTGTCATACCAATTCCAATTTTCTTTAAAACGATCGAAGGGTGAATAAAACTCGCTAGAATAACTTGACTAAATTTACTTACAAGCTGACAGGTTCGACCCACGGGTATATCCAAAAATCGTAGTTTACAATTTCCCATTAGTAAAAGCAAAAAATAAACAAACTTGTTGCGGTAGTATGTTGTTAGTAACCCGTGGTACTGTTACTTTTTGCTCAATTGAAGTTTCTTTTACCCGGATTGTGAAAGGTTGGTTGATTTAAGCCCCACCTGAGTAGTTGAGTTTTGTTTTCCATATTGATTCGATTATGTTTACGAAACGGAAATATTCTTTGGAAAAATTTTAATTCTTCTCCTTATAATGTCGCTAGGAGGCGCTGCTTCAATGCCATATTAACTTTCATTCTCGTTAACGTGGTTGAAAGTCAAATGAAAATCACACTAGGCAAATTCTTTCAAGTGCTATCGTTTAAAATAATGTATCACCCAATTTATATGTACAAGACGCCTCCTGCACATCAACCTATCCAAAAGTGTCAAATTTCTTAAATAAATGTTCTACCATATGCCATATACATAAAGTTCAAAGTCTATTGGGGAAATGTGACAGTTTGTGGTAGTCTGATGTGCTGGCGTGTGTACATTTTTCCTCGTCATCTTCTATTTATGTGAGCCGCACACGACGACATTTTTTATTGCCTGTCATTTTTAATTATAAGCATATGTAATTATGTGTCCATGATGTCATGATGCACAACCACAGGTTGAAAGGAAAAGGTGCTGTTGATTTACTATTTATATAATATACTTGCATATAAATTGCAACGGTAAAGAGTAATAAAGCTGTTAGAAATAGATATTATGGTTTCATAGCACAAGAGATTGATGCTGGGGAAAGCCTGCAGGCTCTAAATGTAGCCACGATTAGGTAAGTGCGCTGAGCCTGACCAACAAAATAAGAGATACAAAAAACAAGATTCAAAATTTTATCACACTATCAAAGACTGGTAAATCTATCAGTTTTGTCAGAACTTCCTGCAAATGAGAACAATGATCGCTAAAGTGGAAATAAAGACATTCATTTTATTTTTGCAAGCAAAATAAAACGATTTTTTTTATGACGTGCAAATTACTGCAAATGATTGTCATTTGTAAGGCGACAGCCGATCTATTAGACCCAAGACTATTAAAAAATACACTTTTTTAATTCTTACCTGGAATTAGGCGTAGTGGTTTATTTTTATTTTTCTAGTTAGCCATAATCTGAAACAAAGAAAAAACAAGTAATGATTAACAGTTCAAACGTTTTTTTTGTATAAAACTACTAGCTGCCCCCGGCGGACTTCGTACCGCTTTGACAGTTTCCATGACAACACTACAAACAAATCATTTTGTATTGGAAAAATTTCAAAAATCAAAAAAAATTTACGGGTGGACCACCCTTAACATTTAGGGGGATGAAAAATAGATGTTGGCCGATTCTCATAGATACCGGATAAGCACAAAAAATTTCATCAAAATCGGTCAAGCCGTTTCGGAGGAGTATGGCAACGAAAACTGTGACACGAGAATTTTATATATTAGATTTTCAAATAACAGTCGATCAACCTCAAGATTATGTAAGTCGATTGATATTTTTGATGACATGTTTTCTAAAAACAAGATTGTTGAGTGATGCATATAACATTCAGGTTTTTTTTCACCCTAAATGCGATCAGCTCAACAGAGAAGGGAATGACGTTACATGGAAGAGGCCTATGCCCAGCAGTGGGTAGATACGGGTTGAAAAGGATGATGATGGTATCAGATTGTGTATCATAATTAATATATCTGATTCAGTTCTTATGCCGCTGTGTCCAGTAATTTCATTGGATGTAGAATCCTTCAAACCGGAACACAGCAATTGTCGGCAGAAATTATTCGAAAAGGGGCAAAATCGTACAACAAAAACGTGGATCGATATATAATGCCATAGTTTAGAGACCTAGGTTTTCGTAAAAATACTATACCAACAAAATTAAATACTCCTGATCCCCAAATTTATTATCCACATAAAAGCAAGCTAAAAGTAATAAACTGAAACGTAGTGGCAAGAGGACGCTTAATCTCTCCGTATAATTTGACGAGGGTCCCGCTTAGTTTCAATTTTATACGTATTTGTTAAGTTTGGAGCGGTAAGCGGTAACAGTTCTTAAATGACCTAACGCACCTTTTTTCTCTTTCACAAAAGTAATAAAGATATCTTATTATTATTGTTAATTACTCTTATTATAACTAGTTTAACATTATCTATTCATTTGAATAGCATGCACAGCATTCTCAGAGTGTTGATATTAATCACGAGTGCTGTTTCCTAAGTGCTAGTATTTGAAGTGACTATTTTAACACTGGAAATACTGGAATTGAAAGAAACCGGGGATTATTTTGATACTGTAAATTCTTAAACAGTAACTATGTACATTAGTAATAAAAAATAGATATTGCAAAAGATATTATATATCATAGTGTAGTTCTTGATATTTTGCATATCAAGACAATCGCCGCTCGGTTAGATTCAAAACTAGCACACCAGTCGGTATATAAATCTAGGTGATCCTTCCTTCCTCAATCAACAGTAATTGGGATGCGGCGACGACGCGACGGTAACGTAATTTAAAGGTTTTATAAACACCTCAAACTACACAAAGATATCAGTTTTGGATTTGCTAAACCTGCCACTTAGCCAAAATTTCAGCTGTTCTACGTAAAATTACTAACGGTACACTATTGTTGGATATTGTTAGTCACTTTGCTATTCTGCGTACGAAGACCCCGAAATATCGATTTGCGTATATGTATTCATGTACGCAAACATTCAGCTTCAACTTTCCGCTGACGGGGAAAAAGGCCAAAGGTGTACTGACAGGCTTATATTGAGTGTACAGAGCCGAATTAGCATTTCACAGCCGTGTGAGAAAATGCCTTCGCCCTGGCTTAATGAAGGCAGAACATCCTCATTACTCCTTTACGTCGATGGGAACGTACCTCGTAGGGGAGGTCCTTGCTTAAATTTAGCAATTAAGGCGTGCACTTTAGGTGGCGATATTGATTAAGCTGCCGTGCACCGAGCCGAAGAGTTTAATCCGTAATACGTTCAAGCAAGATAAACAGAAACTGTAATTTGGAGATTAGCTAATCGGAGTGGGTAAGCTCTTTTGCAAGGACTCCCTTAGGCGAACGGGATACTGTTATGGTTACAGATTTTGTCATTAACTCAGAGCGGCACAGCACACATTGGAGTGTTGTATGTGTTCGAATCGTTTCTACAAAAAAATAATAATTACGTAAATTTAAAAAACAAGCCTTTGCGCAGCAGTGGGACAGTCAAAGGCTATTTACTTTTTTTTTACTTATTAAAAAAGAGTCCGCCAGGGATATCAACGACTCCGTATTTCTTTATAAAGATGGAATAATAAATTAGTATTCTAATAAATAGTCCTCCCAACCCATCCAGAAAGCTAATATGCATGTATTAGGAATAGGTTTAGTTCGTCAGTAGTCTAACGGAGCTACTGCTATTGTTACATCGGATACTGGCGACGGCGACGACGCTTCAAGTGCTATTTTCATTTTTGACGTAAACAAAACATTGTAAATGCAAAATACCATATTAAAATAAGCCACATCTCATAAATATTCATCTGTAGATCAAAGTAGTCGCGTCCACTCCGCACTATTAGTGTTAATGTTTAAGTATCTAATTCCGCTTAACATTGTGATAGGTCAGTTAACAGTCAGCGACTATAAAATTCTATTTTCTTCTCGTAATTCGAATTCTAAACAAGTGCAAACACCTCGTTGTGTTTAATTTTATATCGGCCGTAATCTTGGTCCAGGTGAGCGAGTTGCAATTTTTACTTTTAACCGACTAGAAAACTTCGTAGTAGGTAGTTCATAAAAAGTAATGACTGCCGCGGAGGCATCGCGGAATCACCAGCACTTTCACCCTAATTGTGTTTTTCTGCATCGGAGGTCTTCTTTTTTGTTTTTTTTGTAAGTAGGTACCGGATTAACTTCTTTCTTCTAGGGAAAGTTTTTTTTTTACAATTCAGATTTTAGCGTGTTGTTTTATTAAGTACATTGTTAGATCACTTTAGATTTTTATTTTTTAACTTGTTTAATATACATTACACAAAATTCTTTTGCCTGAAATGGTACATATTTATAACATATATTATTTTCAGTAAGTTTGTATTTTGAATATCGTTTTTAAAATAAGCTGACTCTTTGTATGAAATTGTTTTTTTTAACAATGCGACTGTACTTTTTTGTTGTGCAACAAAGAACATTTATTCAAATGGGAATAAAGATTATAAAATAATAGTCATTACTGCCAATAACTAAAAGTAAAAGTTATGTAAGGGACATTGATTTAAAATTAATATTTTGCTAATTAATTAATAGAAAATTAGTAAATAAAATTAATGTTAAATATAATAATAATTAGTTTTTTAATGTCTTAATATTTTAACAAACCATTTTATTTGTTCCTACATTGTAGTAAAAGTAAATAATACTTAAATCGAAGAAGTTCAGTTCTTGTATTGGAATGTTTGAGAACCAGAAAAGTGTAGTTTGGACATTTCTGAATATTCATTAGTCATCGCTTCATTCTCGTGTTTGTATTAAGTTAACGAGGTTGCCCAATTTAATTTTAACTAAATTTGCCAAATACGCATTTCGTCCTTGACATATTAGTTTTATTGAAATCCTAATTTTAATAGAGAAGATGGTTGGAATCTACCATCAGCCTGGGATCCCATCATACAAAATATTAAATCCCAGCCCCAACACCATACTGCCAGACCAAAAGATACTGTAAGCTCTTTCTGCGTAAAACGGAACGCCCCTGATTAAATTTAAATGAGGGTATACAAGCTACTAACTAATTATGAGACGACCTCAGTCTCCCTGTGACCACGGACCCTGCAAAGGGTTCGAAACGTCAGGATAAACATTAATTAATACTAATGTGTAAAATAAACGCGAGTAGATCCGTAAAGTTGTTTTATTTCAATGTGTAGTGTTCGCGTAAACTTTAGAAAACAATATATTAGTTTTATCTATTAATTATAATTAAAAAATCTTTATGTAAACAAAATTTATCTATTTAAAACTAGACACTTCATTAAAGCAGGCGCAGTCAAAAGTTAACATTCTTGTTAATTAGAATATTAATAGTTGTTTATTGTTGTTGTTGAGTTTTCGGTATTATGCTAGTTGTGCCACAGGCTTGCGCTATACTCTGGGATTTAATGTGCCTGTGCGAGTTTTATCATCATTCGATCGCGTTAACGAAAACAAAAATTGGAGCAGCGGCCAGCGCCTTCTGGCAAAAACATGGCGATTTGTTATTTTGCCATGCAAACACATTCTCATTTTCGTTAGGAAATATCAAATGGTGAACTAAACTTGCAATAAATAGCCTAGTGTGGTAATCCCGCAAATAATAATGAATAAAATGTTTTTGTTTTGTGTCCGTCCACATACATACATACATACATACATACATATAATCACACCTCTTTCCCCCCGCCCGATCCTCTAAATGACAGCACACATTTACAGAATACACTAAACATGCACACCAGTTTAGGCCCAAGACACCGTACTCGTAGAACAAGGGTACGAAGAACCGGTTCACACACGCTCTACACCAGGTACAGACATGTACCTGGTCGGTTCTCTCCTCCTCCACGGCCCGGTCAACCCGAGCCGAGGTCCGTGCCTTTAGAGGCGCCCTCGGGTTGCTCCGCTCCCCGATCCGATCCGAACCCTTCTGAGAATCTAGTAGGGCACGGGGACGCGCACTTGTGCGCGATGCCGTTCCCTCTAGATAACCTCTGAAGGTGATTCGTTTCACACGGCTTGAGGGACCCTTTACGTTCCTCGCCGCCCCCAAAAAGCCCGGTGAAGCTGAAAATGCCGCAGCGGCAATCAGCAATCTCTCTCAAAAAAAAAAAAAAAAAAAAAAGCCTCTTTCCCGTAGGGGTAGGCAGAGACCACTTCTTTCCACTTGCTACGATCCTTACATACTTGTTTCGCTTCGTCCACTTTCATTATTCCCTTCATACATGCTCTTCGGTTTAGGGTACTCTTGACCTGGCCTTTTTTCAAGACGTCCCTGATTTGATCTCGAAACGTCCGCCTAGGTCTACCCCTACCAACACTTTCATTCACACTCGCCTTATACACTTTTTTCGTCAATCGTTCTTCATCCATTCTGTCCACGAGCGTGGAAATTTTTTCAACATTGTGTTTTTGTAATTTGTATCGCAACAAAATTTGCGTTAAAATTATATAAACAAAACAAAAACCTTTTACAAATAGCTTGCCTACTTCTTAACTGATCTTTAGTATTTGTAAAAATATTATGATCGGGTGTTAATGACGGTAGTTGTTGACATTGAATGGGTGCCTTTGGCTTTCAAAGTTAAAAGTAAATAGTTTTGAATAATTTCGGCGGGCTGGTTATAACCACGATAGCTCAATTGGAAGAGCACCTGACCCGGTATGTCAGAAGGGTGCAGGTTCAAATCCTGCTCGTGGAAATTTTTTCAACATTGTGTTTTTGTAATAATGAATATTAAGAAAATCTCATTATTGCTAAAAACCTCACTATAGTTAGTTGTACGGAGTAAATCCTCTTTTATATAAGTACTAGTTGATGCCCGCGACTTCGTTCGCAAAAAAAAAAGTAAAAAAAAAGTATCCTATATGCTGGTCTGTGTCATGGTCTGTATATGAGGAAAGTTTCATTAAAATCCATTCAGTAGTTTTTACGTGAAACAGTAACAAACATCCATCCATACTTACAAAGTAATTCGTTATAATTAACTAATTTATATAATTTGTTATAATTAACGGTAAGTAACCTATCTATATAGTAATTGAATTATCAATGAAGTAATTCGTTATAATTAACCTATTTATATAATTTGTTATAATTAACTGTAAGTAACCTATCTATATAGTAATTGAATTATCAATGAAGTAATTCGTAAAAATGAAGTATCTTTTTGTACGTGTAACTCCTAACCAAAAAGAAACCTGGCAATAACTAACCTTAGGCCTATATTACTTAAAGTAGGCGACCATACGTTTTTATCAAATCGCTAGTGCCTTGAAAATTCGCAAAACGGACACAACCGTCAACGACGTCTGCCCTCACGCGTCTGCCCGCGTTCGGGTCGCGCACTCAGCGATGAGCCACTTCTTCCCCACCGCACCTACCCCGCTCCCCCCACGCCCCGTTCGCCTGGCACCGCTGCCGGTATTTATCACCGAAACGGTATTTATCGCCGAAATTGCTATGACTCTGCATTTTAAATCTGTGATATCTTCAAAAATATTTATTTAATTTACATGCTGTAAAAAGCCATATTGATCTTTATTAAATGCACAATGTATTTAAGATACTTAATTAGATAAGGATTAATACTGTATTGCTTAAAATCGCTTCGTAAATAAGCCATTATTTCTCGTACAAAGTAAAGGATAAATAATGGTTATTGTGGGTTATTCCTAAGAGATAAACATATACCATCACGGACTTTTTTGTAGACCTTTTTAAGTTTTACAATACTGTAGTAAATTGTTTTGATCTATCTTGTAGGATTCAGTCAGCATTTGCAATGTAAGCGCAAAAAATGTGTTTTTTTTACGACCTCACATTAGAAACCTCAAAAATTGTAGCCTATGTGTTATTCTGATGTATAAGCTATATTGTGGTAAAGTTTCATTCAAATCCATTCAGTAGTTTTTACGTGAAAGAGTAACAAACATCCATACATCCATACTTACAAACTTTCGCCTTTATAATAGTAGTAGGATATTTTTTATTAACAGTCTGCAAACGAACAGGCGGGTCGCCTGATGGTGAGCGGTCACCGCCGCTCGTGGATATCAGCAACATCAGAGATGTTGCTTTTGTGTTGCTGACCTGAGAAGTATTTCGTTTTATATTTTTCTAGTTGTCAACCTTCGTTTGTTTTATTTCTCTCTTATTTTGCCTTCATTACAATCTACCTTTTCCCATTCGCCTCCTTCCACTGAAGTATGAGATAAAAAGTTATACCTACCACGTGACGAGCACATAGTTTAAATGTATAACAAAACACAAGTTATCTTGTCTCTACACGGTCTGCGAAAGATAGATACGCATATATAGATCACGTGTATAGAGTGAGATTAAAATACTATCGAAAATGATATAAATATCGGAAACTGTGCCGCGTGACGGGTCATCGAGGCAGTGTTCGTGAAAATATAAGGCAGCATATATACCTACTTATTCGAAATTCGGTCATTCTCCAAAGCCCGGTGAAGCTGAAAATGCCGTAGAGGCAATCAGCAATCTCTCTCAAAAAAAAAAAAAATCGGTCATTCTCACTCGGCGAACGGGCACCATTTAACAGGAGCACCATGACACAAATATATAACGAAGCATCACCGAAGGCCATTTTCACTATGAACGATCATTGTAGTTCGATCGTTAAGATCGCTTTATTAAATAGTTTCCAGACTATTAATTTAAATAAGAAAGTTGGTTCCTGTTTTCATGGACCTAGAATCTCTTATTATTATTATTATACTCTTTATTCATTTTCTTTCTTAGCCTAGGTTTGTTATAATATTAATATAAAAGTAAAATACAAAAGTACATACAAAACATAAAAATATTATAAAAAACCTAGCCTAGGGTGCCGCCGGCAACGGGGCAGGGCTCAAGTTGCCGGTGGTTAGGGCTGCAGAGACAGGAACCTTCGGACTATCCGCGCCGTGTCCAAGAGTACCGCCTTCTGTATCTGGCCCTTGATCCAACCATTAAGCGAGAGTCTCTTAAGGTGTTGGTCGAGACTCTTCGCTACCAGACCGTTTGCAGACACAACTATCGGCACAATGATTGTCGAGTCAACATCCCACATGGCGGTTACCTCGTGAGCCAAGTCAAGGTACTTGCTAGCCTTGTCCTTCTCGGCCTTTACGAGGTTCTCGTCATGCGGGATGGTGACGTCAACAAGCACTGCCCGGCGTTGCGATCGATCTATCAGCACGATATCAGGCCTATTAGCTATAATAGTCCTGTCCGTGATGACAGCTCGATCCCAATAGAGCGTGGCACGGCCGTTTTCGAGAACCGGCGCAGGTGTGTACTTGTAGTACGGCACTTCGAAGTCCACAAGACCATATAGAAGAGCAAGTTGCTGGTGAATAATCCTAGCTACCAGGTTATGTCTGTGCAAATACTCGCCATTAGCAAGATGAGAACAACCGGAGATAATGTGCCTGAGTGATTCCCCGGGACGGCGGCATGCTCGACAAATGTCGACCGTACCGTCCTTCAGGATATATCTCCGGTAGTTATTCGTCATGATAACTTCGTCCGCAATTGCACAGACAAAACCTTCGGTTTCTCCGAAGAGGTCTCCGAATCGTTATTATTATTATTATTATTGATAGTAACAGCTATTCTGTTATACTATCAATAATACCTACAGTACAAATTCTTAATAAACAAAATATGCAACTTAAATTGCATTGTGTGACTTGTCTAATCAGGTCATGATGCGTAATTCCAACAGGGTCGTGAAACCTCATCAAAAATTTTTTAGGTTCCTACAATGAGATTATACATATAGGTATCGTGATTAACAGCCATTCTGTCGTAGTTAATGTGATAAACACAAATTGCCTTATCCTAAAATTTACTCGTACAAAACATTAACACAACGAATCTATCAGGGCAGGCTAATGGAAGCAATGTACACAATACACTGTGATAAAGCGGGGGTATCAAAATGTCCTGACTGCGAGCCGGGATTTGCTTCCGGCTGGCAGCCCGCCAACCTCCACCGCGACTCGCATTCTGGTATACGATCAAGTAAAAATTTCCATGAAAATTTATTAGCTCAATCGGAACACCGACGAAATAATAAGTATCTCACCATGTTTATTAGCGCGGCGCTGCGAGTGGCTATTGTAAATTACATTCGTGTAGATCTACTTTAGAGTCATCGCTTCAGTGGCACGAGCTTTCCCTACGGATGGAAACATCACAGGGAGAACGAGCCATAAACCAGCACGCGGGCCTAGTGCCGATTGGTGGTTGTTAACGACGACGCGACGACGTGGCAAAACGCAGAAAATGCCGCTTGATTCAATGAGCAAACTCTCTCTCAAAAAAAGAGGTTGATAACGACTGCTAATGCAGAGTACAGAGCAGCTCGTGATGATACATTTTTGGTCACCCATCCGATGACCGGCCTTTACGAAAGTTGCTTAACATCAGCAATCGTAAACCGAGCGCATTAACCACTACGCCATTGAGCTCCTCTCTAGTCTCCTCCTACTTTAGAGTAGCCAAGCTTAAATGAACGACGTCAGCCATACATTATACCTCTGTGGTCTTCAGTACTGCTACCGGACAGGTATAAGGCGTTGTGCCCATTATGCTTTCATGTTTGTGAAATAAGAACTCGATGTATTTACGTAGACTATAAAGTAAACAAATTTTTTCGGATCTGCTCGCGCCTTTCTCACCCTTAATATTCGTTAAAGAACAGAAGTTAATTTCTATGTATATAATACGCGAGATAATTTGACTTATAAAATAAACGTGTTCAAAAAATATCGTCTTTATAATTGTTGGACTTTATGACCTTCCTGGATGGTAACATCACACAAATAAATATGTCTCTACAATAAAACATAAAAAAGACATCATTATAATTCGAGGGTAGTGTCAAAATAGCAACAGAATGTTAAAAAGTCGCGTAGATCCCTAAAGAATGTTTAGTTTTCAATGCACGGTTTGTGCAACTTTAGAAAACAGAACGTAAGAAAGTTGAAGCACAAATAAGACTAAGCTATTTTAAAAGGAATCGAGTTAGTAGCATACAGCTCAAGCATAAGTCGTATCGACTTCTTGACATCACAAACAGTAACAAAGTTTGGAGTTGGCGTATCGTAAACTGGGCTTTTCTAGAGTGCTCTCGGCGAGTGTCTAAGCAATCTATGGAGGGGAAGGAAGTAGGCCTGTATATATTGATATTTCCAGAGTCCTCGAGAGGGTGTTGCGATCTCCAGCCACTCGCGTCGAGTCTCCTCGAGCCACTACAGGCGGCTGATTGTAATCCCGCTTTGTCAGAATCCACTGCGGAGACAGGAAGTGGTTGTACCGCCATTCAGTTTCAATGTTACGTTGTGTTTAATGCTACCTAGTTGTGGCATATATGTTCATCAATTATTGAAGGATCATTAGTGAGCAATAATTGGTTTAGTAACAGCTTTGATACAATTATGGCTGAATTATGGTTTTGTGATGCTAAAAATCGTAATTCATTAAAATACGTATTTATATACGCAATTCATATTTTGTTTTGTTTTAATCTATTAAACAGTAATTTAAGGTAGAAATACATAATGCGATGTGGGAGCCAAAATGCCTTTATGCTGAAGTTTGAATGTAAAATCGATTAATCGATTCTAGTAATGATTTACGACAATTCTGAACCCCGTTAGTTTGTTAACTAATTGTTTAAATATTTATAAAAATACATTGGAAATAAATTAAATGCCAGGAATCGAACCGATTCCTTATTTATTCATTGTTTATTTATTCTTAATATAATTAATTTTCAGTGATCGGAATATGTATTTATTACGCATGTTTCACGACGGGACACAACATTGTGTATGAATTTGGTAATTATATGCCAAAATTTCTAAAAGGTTTAATTCTAAGATTAAAAGTGTTTTAATAGTTTAATTAGACTTTGAGATTATCTAATTAAACATTATGAAATGATTACCGGTACTTCAAATAAGGGATCAAATTCGGTGGTACTGCTGCATGTTATTTCGCTTATGTACCTAAATATTCCAAATCTTGCACTTCGAAACTTCTGATGAGCATTCGATAAACTTAGTCTCATTGTCTAGTCGCTGACAAAAACTATCTAATGATTTGTAGTCATTACCATCATCAGCCTATAGTCTATATAGTTGCTACTGGGCTCACTCAGGTCTGTCGTCATGAACTATTAGGCGCTCAGCAGACAAGTTGCTGGTTTCCCCAACTTGCCAACACTGACTTGTTGACTAACTGGATTTGAAAAGTTTATATATAATTGCGACAACCCTAAACTGTAACTAGCAACCTTTAATGAGACATTTATAAATTTGATAGTTTCTTCAACCAATATCAACTCAGTTGAAGAAACCATATTTTTTTAGAACTAACTGCCATCTTACTACCATTGCAACCGCTACGTGTCTTCAAATTCACGGAAATGCTCTACTTACATAGGTGCTTATATTACTCGCCCATTCGATGACCAGCCATTGAAACAGTTGCTTATCTCTTTAGATCGAATTCCGAATAGTACTTACTGTTTATGTTTATATAATAAATAACTAATTCCCACAGCATTCCAAACAAAGACATATTGATGACCGACTTGAATCAGATAACAAATGATTATTGTTATTGATTCATCATTGTGTCTCTAGGACGAGTTTGACTTGAAGGCAGATAATGACTATGCGTATTTCAACTGTTCCTCCAATTGAATTCGTAATAGGATCTCTAATTATATTTCGACTTTGTTAATTAAGCCTCTCTAGAGTAACGTAAATAACATTACTCGTATAATAACTTTGCCAAACATGACATGACGTTCGAATTAAGACAATGCTCTGTTAGCATTAATTGTATGTTGTTGATGTTTTTCTATTTAGAAATTGGGAATACATATAGGTTGCAACTGGGTCGTAACGTCGCAAACGAAAGTATGCCCAGGGTACTTATATCATATTCTAATTTTAAAACGCATTAGCACTTGCTTTGCTTCCGATACATTTGATGAAAGTGATAATAAGACCGAATTAAGGTAGCGCACTTTACCCGGCATCTTCCACTACAAGGAACTGGCAATTTAATATCATCTGTCGGAACTACATATTAATCCTTTATTGTACATAGACAATACACTTTAAGTTACACGTTGTAAAAGACATATACAAGGGTGAATTTATCTCCAAAAGATATCTCTTCCAGCCAATCTTAGCTGTGGTGTGAAAAGGAAGTCTGCGGAACCAATTAAAATGGAACGTGATAGTTTGAAAGTGTTAATGTATTAAGAAACTACACAGCAGTCGAATAATATTCAATAATATATTAAAACTAATAGCTAAGATGCAATGAAACGATGTCCGCGTATTTGTAATGCGTCGACCGTCGTTCACAAAGCTGCAGGAACAAGTTTATTAGTTCTATTTTCATTTATAATCACCTAGTTCGTTCAAAATGTAGGCCGATGACGTCGTTAACAGGAGCCATGTTGTGGCCGTGTGCAATGAAGTCTGCTATTACTATTTATTATTACGGAAAATTTTTATAATGTTTTCTAAATGTGGCAATCGGGGTGACTTGTGCAAGTTTTAATTACCATTTCATCACGGTACCGATTGTCCTCAGGAGCTCATAAAGCAGTATGTAGCCACAAATTAAGTATAGCCCAGAAGGTGAGCTTAATACATACCGCGATTCAGCAACGCACGCATAGACCCCTTGCACGGACACGGATCTCGGAACAGCGCGTATGTTGAAGCTACGTTCTGCAGTCTGCTTATTTTCTGATGTAGCAGTGTTGCGGCTGTGTACACGAGACACGTGCAGCAGTGTATACACGCGTCTCCTTTTCACTATAGCTGCAGGCTATAACATTTTTCTTATGAGCGAGTTTGCTGATTGTATCAAGCGCCATTTTCAGCTTCACCGGATTCTTTTGGGGGCGGCGAGAAACTTAAAGGGGTGCCCAAGTCGTGTGGAAGGAAGCACCGTCATAGGTTTTCTAGAGGGAACGGCATCTAGCACCCTACCTGATTCTCCGAGGGGTTCGGATTGGATTGGGCTGATATACGAGCTCATGGTAAGGCCCTATGCATGGCATGAGGCGCTGCTTCAAAGCCCGTTAACAGAAACGAAAATATAATTTTCGTTTTGGTTAACGTGATTATGATTGAATTGAATGTCACACTGGGCACCCAGGTATACCGCCCACCCTATTTTGTAGGTTGATGCTTGGATGGAACGCAAGAACTCGTGGTTCATTAGATATTAAGCGATACTCCGATCTAATCAAATTGCAACCAAGCGGTAAGTAATTGGAGTAATCCTTGGAGAGCAACTCAATGTTTTTCACAATTAATTTTCGGGAAACAATTAAAATTGAAAAAATTATTTCACCCATAGCAATTACGAGTAACTTCTAGCGGTGTGGTGTAATTTTGTTCTACTGGTGGTTTATATCACGAAATATATAAAAATGTTCAGTGCTCGCAAACAATCAGAAATATCACGCTCATTATAGCGTACTCCTTTCCAACCCGTCAACTCATCATCATCATCATCATCAGCTCATTTTATGTCCCCACTGCTGGGGCCCGAGCCTTTCCAATGGATGGATAGGGAGAACGGGCCATTAACCACCACGCGGGCCCAGTGCGGATTGATGGTTATTAACGACTGCTAATGCAGCCGGGACCAACGGTTTTACTTGCCCAGCACGGAGGAGCTCGAGATCATTAATTTTTTGATCACCCATCCGATAACCGGCCTTTGCGAAATTTGCTTAACCTCAGCACTCGCAGACTGGGCGCGGTAACCACTGCGCCATCGAGCTCCTCTACGACGTCGTCAACTCATCTTGTTGATAACCACAATAACCGGGACTAAGCTATCAAGATCATGACCACCAAGACTTAGTCTTTACTTATCGTAGAAAAGAGTTTTATGTGCCCATTATGTATAAATTAAAAGAAATATATTTTAAGCTCCCTTTTTGCTTAGACGTATGTTAACTTCAATCTAATGAGTACTGTTCTGTAATGTGTCTTGTCTATAATGTAATAACGCTTTTATACCATTATAGACCTATACAAAGACGCCTCACTGCCGGCAGCAAGTCTATAAACCAAATCCAAACACTGTCTATCTGTATTTAGCAGCAACGTTGCTTCTTCGCCGAGCTATTCTATTCCGGTAGACATCGCTCCAGTTTCTACAGATTTAAAACAAACAGTTTAAACTGTCGAGTCATGTTGTAAGCCGAAAGTTTGTTTTGCAGTTGTTAATGCACGAAATGGCAACCAGTTGTATGGACATTAATGTGGTTGGTGTGAATTAAACTTTATTACTGAAGCTTGACTTGACTTTGCAACGCAATAGCAATTCGCGCGATTGGTATACTATAACCTAACATCATAATAAAGAAATACAAGAAATTGTATTCATTAGGTCGTATAATATATTAAGAAAAACTGTACAGTGATTTCAATAAGCTTTAAAGATGTCTTTGTTAAGTGTGCGATGTCTGCGTGTGACGTCACACAACACGTACGTAGCACGCTGCTTTCCGGTTCACGAGAACTTTATGCAAGCAAAGCCCGCTGTGCCCCAGCATGGGTGACACTTTAAAACGCATTATACTCTTTATTGTCATAATTTCGATTGCCATACATCATATGGTATAAAAATCAAAAGCATAATATTTTTTGGCATAATATTTTATTATGCATAAACATAATAAATAACGCAGAATTGTTGAAAGGCATAATGTAAAAAATCATAATCGTTAAAATCTATATTTTTGTTTGACATAATTTTATTAAGCATACTTTAAAACGCATAATGTTACTATGCATAACTGTTAACATTCATAATTTTGTTTTGACATAATCTTAAGTTGTTTTAATGTTGTAATGTTGTGCTACAAAAGTCAGTGACAGAAACGAATCGCTGCAAATCCAACTCTACGTAGTCTTGTCTGTCTTAGTGCCTGCCAAGGTTTCCCTCATGCAGTAACACTTCGACCCATCGGGATCTTTTGTGCAAGACTTGTCTGTCTTACCCCTAGAGTGTAATTTAGAAGCGTGAGGCGCGGAGGGGCGAGGCGGCCCGCGAGCTTAGGAGCAGGTGGTTTTAACTTGCTTGCATGCTGCTAGCTTGCTTGCCTGCTGCTTGCTTGCTTGCATGCTTCATGCTTGCTTGCATGCTGCAAGCTTGGTTGCCTGCTGCTTGCTTGCTTGCAAATTATGGTAAACAAGTTAAAACGGAGAAAATAGACAATGGAAAAGATGAATCCTATAATAATGAAAAATGCACTTATAAAGCGGAATGTGGGTTTAATATCAACATTTACAACATAAATTCTACCACCTCAAAAGACAAGCAAAACAATAAAATATAAAAAACATCGAAGTCTATTGTGACAAATTAAAAAGAATAATATTTAAAACTATACAAAATATCAAAAAAAGGGCGGCTGAAAATGAGTCTGCAACACAAGTATTATTCCTTAAGAACATATGGATTTTGTCAAATGTATGCCTTTTGAATATTATGCCTTTTAAATGTTATGGCAAATTTAAATTATGCCATTTCATAATTATGATTATTGCTATTATGCCTCTCCATGATTATGCCTTTCAGATTTCGGCCATATGATGATATGCGTTATGAAGTTATGCTATAAAGACTTATGGCAAGTGACGATTATGGCCATGAAAATTATGCATTTTCAGTTTATGCCTAAAAACGTTATGCGTTTCAATAGGTAACCCCCAGCATGAGCAAAGCGGTGAGTTGTGTGACGTCACGCAAATTTGAAATAAACGGAAAAGGTCTATGCAAAATTACCTAATTACCTAATGCGTGAAGAATAACTGTGTACGCCTTTATAAGCATATTGCACGCACGGAGGAGTGATGCGATGTTCAAAGTTAATTTATGCAGAAGGAGTAAGGAAAGAAAAAAAATATGTATAATATGTGCTAGCTACGTTACATAATTATACAAACATTGTGAATTAAAGTCAAATTGTGATCACTAGGCGACCACTTATATAAAAAATCATGTTGTGGCAGGCATTTGAAAAAAGACTGTTGAAAAAAATTCGATTTTCACGAGCGAGTTTCGAACCCGCACCCCATGACATACCGTGTCAGGTGCACTGCCAACTATGCTATCGTGGCTCAATCCAACTCGCCGAAATTAATCAACACTATCTGGTTTTACTTTATAAGCCAAAGGAGCCATATTCAATGTCGACAACTACGTCATCAACATACGATCTTAATATTTTTACAAATATTGAAAGATCAGTTAAGAATTAGGCAAGCTATATTTTACAAATTACAATTTGAAAAAGACAAATCTTGGAATCCCGCTCGTGGAATTTTTTCAACGCTTTGTCTTTATCCAATTTGTAATTTGTTCGCAACAATATTTGCGTAAAATTATATGTAAATAATCATAAATATAGCTTGCCTAATTCTTAACTGATCTTTTATATATAATTATTTTATTTAGATATGTTTCATAAATGTTCTCGAAATGTATTTCAACTTTTCCGTTAAGTTCGGCAGTTGATTGTATGTAACAGTTGGACAATCTCCAATATTAAGACGAACTGAACGGGGAGACGGTCGGGTTGCATTTGTAAAATGGTGGTACAATCTCCATGTTATCCCGTTTAGGCCACTGACGTGAAACCACTCCTAGTACAAGCGTATAAGCATTCTGAAAGAGTTAACAGAATAAAAAAAGAAATAGAAACATTAAAATGTGTTAACTGTACAAATAAAAACTCTTCCTATTTGTGTCCGGGTGCAACGACTGCTCAACAGTAAAATTATAACAATAAAAACTCAATTACGCACACACAACACAACACAGACGTATTTCACTGACGAAAGAACGGGTTTACTCTTACTGTGTAGATAGAATATATTTTTATACATTTTCCTTTGTTGTTATTGACGAAACACTAATTTGATTTAAGCATTTATTAGGATGTAACTATGATTGTGCAGTTCTACATTTTGATTTGTTGCTATTTGAAGGTTTGACTTAAAAAGTAACATGATAAGTATCACGCTTCTTAACCGTTTACCAAGTAAAGCACTTATCAGAGAAAGTAACCTAGAAAACCGTTTTGTTTTCACTTCGGAAAGGCAACGCTGAGTACATGACATCGGTGACGTCACATCCCGTTCCCGGACGCAGCTGTCGGCGTGCCTGGGAACAGCGGCCCACTCAGCACTGACATTGGACGTCAATTATTATGAACTTGACTTACTTTTTATTGTTTTTTGCTCAACAATAAAACGCCAACCGCAGGGAACAGACTGCGAGGCGCTTTCGCACATCGCCGGCAACATAAGGTGGCTAGAATGCCGTTTCAATGTCGGTTACGTAAACACATGGCTTACAAACAAGCCGGTTTTGCACTAAGGTTCTAATAAGACACTATACAGAAACACAACCTTACAATCGTACAACCTTTTACAGACGGACGAACCATTTCAGACCTTGAAAATCAATTAAAATACAATTTATATAAAACGATATCTGACCCAAATTCTTCGAAAAAAGAAGTAATAACTTCGAAAGTAAATTGAATCCTTCCAAATCGTGGCGTTTCTGAGCGATAAATCTTGAATATTAAATGGCAAATGGCACATTTCCGCGATTCTATCGACGTTCCAATGTTCGACAGACGATGTGGGGGATCGATACAGATAAAGTATCGATTGTTCCGAGTCTGGTTTCACTATCAGTAGAAGTAGTTTTTTATTTAAAGCACCTTACAATAAATACGCTAAACGCATAAGTTTTTGAAAGTATTTAAACGAAACAATATACCTATCCGTGGTCATGTTCAATGTAGTTTTCGTAAAATCATAGCGCTATGAATTTTCTTTAAAGCATAGTTTTAACAGTTCTAAACAACATGGTGCTTGCTGAACTTACAAAAGTTTTCAAAAGGCATCTACGTTAGGTTCAAACAACAAAGATTGTCTGCCTAGGCTCGGTCTTGTAGATACCGTTGTGAAACAAAGACGCATCGCATGGCTGGAGTGCACAGTCTATTGTGATGTGATCTATAACGCTCAAAGTGAAGAGCGACAGACAATATCTTGGAGCGGTATTCAGTCGTAAACAATATTTCGAAAGGCGAAAAGGAAGGGTCACGTGTCTGCAAAGCCAAAACTCGAATAATGTTATTAGGTACATAATATCCTTGTATATATCATTTGCTTGAATTCTCGACTTAAGCTGCTGTGAGCCTCCGAGAGACAACGAGTGCCTTGTGGATTTCAATTCGCTTTGTCAAAAGCGGGCTGAGACGCTGGAATGCGTTTAGAGACAAGAGCACTTGCGGCAGCCGATATCTCCGACTGCGCTCCAAGAAACCGCCTTAAGCCTTTTTTAACGCAAGTTGTCTCAACCACAATGCGGACTAACTTTGGAATATTCTTATCTAAGGCAAACTGAGCGTGAAATGTTAATAAAAGACGCTAACCTTTTTATACATAATTGTGTTTTACGAAGTAAAAGCTTTGTGTCACTTTTTCAATGGGAGTCGCCTTTAAATTGGAAGCCAATATTGACCGCTCTAGATCCCATTGGTGTAGGTACTTTATTCCTAGCTACAAAGTGAGCGCATGTGAAATGCGTCATTGTTTTTGTGGTAAGTGGTCTGAACTGAAATTGCACAAATTGATACTTGTGTTTTTGAAGTGAGAGGAATTGTTCTGGTAACGGCTTTACTTGTTTTGTTCTGTAACAATGATGCTGCCGGGCGAATGTATTCAGCAATAGTTCGGTACTGATTTGATGT
Organism: Eudonia truncicolella; assembly: GCA_949315975.1. Classification (NCBI taxonomy): domain Eukaryota; kingdom Metazoa; phylum Arthropoda; class Insecta; order Lepidoptera; family Crambidae; genus Eudonia; species Eudonia truncicolella. The sequence continues at coordinate 7,672,154 of OX438828.1, read as the reverse complement.
ACGCTTGGAGTGGTCTGGCTCGGCTCGACCATGTTTAGTAAAATAAAACTCGACAATCTATGAACGAATGTATCATTGGATTCAGAATTTCATACTTGACTACTTTCCGCCTATCTACGACATTTGGCTTGGCCTTGCAGGCAGACTGTGATTGGGTGAAGTGAATGAAATTACTACTTAGCAATGCTTGCGATGAAACAACTAAGATAAATTATAATAAGTGTACCGGTAGTCTTCATACCTACTTGATCCTGACGGGGCCGTAGCAGTACAAAAGGGGTAAACTACAGCGGTGTCATGGTGTTCCCTGCATATGCGAGTGTAGGCTGCACTTTAAAGTTTAACGCGTTGAGAGTCCTCCCTTCTCAGTGGAAAATGCATTTACCCGAGTTACTACAAACAAAAAGGACACATAATGCTGCCGCTGAAACCTTCCTCTGTCGCGAATAAATCTCCGGGGATATATCATGCGCCGCCTACTCGCGATCGCATTTGTGCATGCCCGATAGGATATCAATCTACTTTACACCTGAAGAGCTCTTACGATTGCGGCCGTAGCGTCTTCAGCCCATAGCTCGAGGCGTGAGCGGCGGCGTCTAAAATCACACCTTAGCTGCATTACTGGCTACGGTATTCCCGCGGACTAGTCGCCAGACTGGTCCGTTAAGGTGGCACAGTGCGTCGGGTGTTTAACGGAGTGGTTGTAAAACGGGTCTAGCTCGTCTGTTGTGTCTAGACGGCGCGTCGGATCCCTATCGGCTGCCGTAAAATTATGTGACGTGGGCGGTTCTTGCACCGCTTTAGGATATCCGGATGAAACTTATCTTTATCCACTTATTTAATTTATTGCTATATAGTGCATCTTACTGGCGTGTATTGATGACAAAAAATCTTCGTGAAAAGGTTCGGTACAAAGTTTGCTATCTAAAGCAAGCTATGCTATCGTAAACCCATAAATCTCCAATGAAGACAATTATTATTTTTAAATAATTTATTGGTTCAATAATGATGTACACAAAGTACTTAACATTGTAAAAAATTGCTACTTCTCCAAATTAACCTCGAATTATACCTGCAGACTTACTTTCCGAACCAGAGCTAGGGTTGGCTGGAAGAGATCTCTTCTAGAGATAAGCTTACCTTACCTTAGCATATGTCTTGTGTAACGTGTTTGAATTTGTGTTTAATATGTACAATAAAGGATTTATACATTATTTTAATGCAATAACAGTACCTACTAAGGGTAAAAAAACTCTAACGTTATTAGAATGTTACTAATTTTCAGTTTCTTCTATAGCTTTTCTGTTCTACTACATAAAGTTTTCCCGTCTCTATTGACCTTGACACCACGACACATATATCCCGTATAAAGTAGCACTGAGCTAACACTGCTCTCCAGTTACCCTCTAGGCATAAAATTACGCCGTACACCCATCTGAGTTGGAAACCGTCTTGTTTGTGTCGATCGAAAGCTTTTATATGTCGTTCTATGTTAGTGACATTATTGATATTGATAAGCGTGTACAGACGCCAGCACATCAACCTATCCAAAACTGTCAAATTTCATCAATTCATTTTCAACCATATAGTTATGTCATAAGTTCAAAGTCTATTGAGGAAATTTGACAGTTTGTGGTAGGTTGATGTGCAGGCGTGTGTACCTACAACTTTAAATCAAGTAACCTATTTTCGTTATGAACAAATTAATAGTAATTTTAGGACATCATTAGAGGCCTATCACATGGTCAGCAGTGGACTAGTATAGGCTGGTGATGATGATGACGATGATGATTATCATAACTAGCTAGGTACACACGGCGGCAGATCAACCTATCTAAAACTGTCAAATTTCTACAATAAATTTTGAACTTTATTATTTGGCTAAAAGGATAAATATTCATTGGAGAAATTTGACAGGTTTGGGTAGGTTGATCTGCCACCGTGTGTACTTGGAACTAGAAAATCTTAAGAACATCATTTTAATTTATTTATTTACCTATTTATAGTGAACCGTACACTTAGAGACTAAATTCTCTGCATACAAACATATTCAATTCCACATGATAAAACAATACAATAATGCATGTTTACATGCAGATAAAATAACATACGGAGCATTAACAATGTATTTTTTAACAGTCTCAAAAAATATTAACAAGTCAGAGTTAATATTTTTTTGAGATGTCATTAAATATGTCTAATAAAACTCTTTTGTATTGAGCGAATGTATTGCTAAAGGTAATTAATGATACCTTAACATGATTTAAAAAGTTAACAGTGTGAAATAAAGGTAAATTTATTATTTTTAGCGACCTTTAGCCATATAGTTATATTTTATATTACAAATAAAACTTATCCCATTACGCGTAAGGATAACTTATAAGTGTTTCCAAAACATAACTATAGGCGCAACAATCGTAATACGCTATACAAAAGCTAGCATAACTTTCAAGGCGTGTAATTGCAATTAAAACTTTAAGGGATACGTATCATTCTCGGAATGGTTAGATTCACATTCGGACGTTTTGTACTAGAAACAGCATATTATACACAATACGTACAATCGGTCTACCTATATGAAATAATAATACAATGTAACGTATCAGTAACCATTTTTTCAGTTATCTATCACTTACCATTACAAATACAATATTTAAAGGGGTGTAACGGAAACTCGTTTGCAGAGGGTACCTAAAATAAACTTTAAAAATTATACCTTAGGTAAATTTTTTAAAGTTATCTTATTTATATGTATAAAATAAGGTTAAATGAGAGATCGGCCGTCTCACTTTTTATTTTTATACAATAGCCCGCATTCTATTTTATTCTTTACTTTCATACTCGCAAGTTTCATTGGAATTTTTCACACGCTCCAGCGATAGCGGAGATGGAGTAATAATGCCCTTAACCTGCCACTTTTCTCTTTTTTCATTACAGTAATTGAATCCGATCAGACTCAAAAGATAAATTCCTCAAAGAATCTCATAATTGGCCGGAGATATGTCGCTCGAAGCCAAACAAAGCAACAAAACATTCTCCTTTTCACTTACACATTTAATTAAAACAGAGACACTCGCTCGGACGGCACGTGGATTCTTTATCACGTACCTTTATCAATCTGCACTCCATGCTCCAGATACCAGCTATCGTCGAAAAAATTAACGTTGGTGCAACAAAGGAATCTAGATCATGCGGACAATGCGCTCTTTATGAAACTCGTTAGCAATTTGAGGTGTTAGCATCTTTTCTCTGAGGTGAGAGTCACGCTAAATGGCGAAACTGTAGCACAATGGGACGCAGCCACCTACGGCGACGACGCCCGCGGACGCAGCACCCAATAGATACAGATAGAAGGCTTACTGCTAAGCTTACTGCATACGAAGGATTGACGCGTGGGTATGGTGAACTCTGAAGAGCAGAGTAGGACATACCTACAGTCAACAACAGTCGATGTCCAAAATCGAAATAAAAAACTAATAAAACTAAAGATTTAATAACTGGGTGTGTTCATAATTAATTACTATACTTTGCGTTGCTAATAAAATCTCCGCTGGTATATAAGTAATTATAATATGTTATTCTTTTTGTTTAAAGGTTTACATTAGGTGGCGCTTCTTCCATCCCATAAATTTGTTTGTTATAACTATAACTTGATCGTATACTGGAGAAAAGTCGTACCTAGCACTCAGTACAATTCGGTCAAATGCAAGTCGCGGTTGCTGGCACTTTGGCCGTAGCACTGAATCAGGCGCCTGTTATCGCGCTTTGTATAGACCGAGCCTACTGTACGCCATTTTTTTGTGACCGTGGGTCATCGCTCCTCAACCTTTCACCGGCACCTATACAAATCATTTTGTAATTCAATCTTTTATTATGATTTTATATCGCGTACGTGAAAGTTACACCCAATCAACATAGTTCACAACAAATTGAAGCAATAGTCTTCTATGACTTCGATTTAGTATGTTAACAAGGTAATATAATTATAAATTTTAAATTTCTCAAAATATTTTTATACTGTAGGTAGTAATTAAACACCAAACCAAAAACAACAGACAAATCTGATGAAAATGTAAAATTCTGAATTTTATGTAACAATCAATGGCAATTCATTAATAATTTAAAATTTTTGTTTGCGCTTATGTTTAATTTCCTATGTTTTGTCGAATTTTAAGGTAAAATAGAGATACGTTCGTGACGTGAACGTGCATGGGCGTTGGCAAATGAATTAAAACAGTGCAACGTCATTTACGTAATTTTTCAAATTCTCCCAAAAAAGTCCACATGTAATCTAAAGTCCCACATCTATACTGATACTCGATTAGTTGGGAGAATATCATTTATCATTCAACTTTTACTATACTATGCTACACATCATGTATTAAATAAATACTTTGATATATCAATAGTACAACACTTTGACACTGGCTAAATGTGCACACCGCAACAAGCCATTAATTAAGCAAATAAATGTTATGGTTATGATTATGATAAGACAAAGAAAACTGTCTGAAGACGAGGCTGAACGGGCTATTTCCGTTGCCTAACGTGAACGGGAGAAGGAAACGGAAAAAAAAAACAGATACGTGACTAGACGACAATTGTTTACTTCCATTACAACGGAGTATTTGCTTCATAAAATAAATGGAATGAATCGCCTCCGTAATTTAATTAATCTTGCAACATTGGCGTAAACGGCTCGCTTTAGCATTGCTCGGTAACAAAGGCCATTTTGGTCTACGCCTATCGCTTAATTATCAAGGTGAGTAAAAGTACACCGCAAATGGAAGGCGTTACGGCCAGATCAGGATGCTTATAGCGAAAAAGCGTAACCCAACAGATAAATTGGCATTTGCCGCCTTTTTAGCTAAGTAATCGCTGGATAAACGGGCACATACTGTTTTTGCAGCCATAATCCCAAATGGTCAGCCTTCTGTTACAGGGTTAAAGTTGTAGGTAAAATAATGTAGGTACAAAAGCTGATTTCATTTGGTAGTTATTTTAAAGCGGAAATAAAAATACCGTCTGTCGTATATTGGGTGGTCACCATTTGTTTTTAAGTCTACTTTGGAAGAAAATAATTAATGAAACAATAAAAATAAACATCTGCTTACACCGTCGATACTTCACACTTTAGGGATCGAGGCGGCTCACTTGACCTTTAAAACCGCCTACACAGAACCGCTGGTAAGTGCGGTAGGTACGTAATTCGCTAATGTATTTAGAAGTACACTTATCCACTTATAACTTAGGCCTAAGCTTAAAAACTAATACGGAACAATGTTCCTTACTTAAAAGGTTATAAATGAACTTCTACCATGGGCTCGCCAATGGGACTTCTTGGCGGGTAAGTGAAGAGTGAGGAATGCAGTTATCTTTTACTTTCATAAATACAATTTTATTCGTTAAGCGTTTAGAGCATTACATGCGTGTTCGCAAATTAAACAAAACACCACAACGTCACTTTTCAAAGTCTCTCATAGTAAAGTCCTGCCCATTCTGATACTCTAGGGAAATAGCATTTAGCAGTTCTGTCATCCATCTCACACATATAATTTAGCTACTATTAACAATGACAATATTACTATATCACCAGCTCATTTTTACATCCCCACTGCTGGGGCACGAGCCTTCCCTATGGATGGATATGGTGAGCGCCATAATCCACCATGGGGCCCCGTGCGGATTGGTGATTGTTAACGTCTACTATTACAGCCAGGACCAACAGATATACATGCCTTCCGATGCACGAGGGACTCGAGATGATCAATATTTGGTCACCCATCCGATAACCGGCCTTTGCAAAAGTTGCTTGGTTCAGCAATCGTAGACCGAGCATTTTAACCATTGCGCCATACATTAATTATGCTGCTTTCGACCAGAGCTATGTGAGCGGTGCGTGAGGGAAAAAAAAACAAAACATTACATTAAATTGTTCTCAAATGTAAGCATAAGCAAAGTAAGACGTAAGCAATATCTCGAAAGCGAAATGGTTCAGTGTACTCGTATTGAACTGCAATAAGAGATCGTGAAACCCTTAGCTAGGATACAAAAGCTATTGTTCTACACAATATTATTATATTGATTTTGCTTAGGGATTGGAATTTAAGAGCGAATTGTGAACAACGGGTGAACTAGCCAGGTGAACTGAGGATAACTTCACACCGAGATCATGAGGCTGTGGTTCGGAAACCAGATATATTGTAAGAATTTCGTATTCCTACATTCCTTTTCATTTGTTATGCTAAAAACAAACATTATTCATATTGTTTGGGTAAGACAAAGTTCTTTGTCAAATCTTTATAGACTCCACACTGCTACTTTTGACGACCTCCTTGGTCGAGTGGTTTGTACACCGGTTTTCATGGTGTCGCCATCTCTGAGGTCCCGGGTTCGATCCCCGGTCGGGTCACTTTAGGAATTATTGTTTTTCTAAATTGTCTCGGGTCTGGGTGTTTTCTATGTATAATAAGTATGTATTTAAGTATTTTAAGTATGTTTATCCGTTGTCTAGTAACCATTTAACGAGTTTCATAACGAAGCTTCTCTTGGGCTAGATAATTGTTGTGAGTGTAGGAAATTTTATTTTTTTATTTTACTTTTGAGACATGCGCTTTAAATTAAGTTTCGTATTTATAAATTGGCTAAACCAAGAAAGGAAACGACGAAAATACTATTTGTGACCCTCGTCACAAGATTTCGTGGAATGTGGATCCGTTCCTTGCGAGTTCTTAACAAATAAGGATCACTCGAGAGGTGCTTAATAAAAACCATTCAGCTGTACAATAAGCAATCTTTCAGCCATATTGAGCCCAAAGTTGATAAATTACACGGCCACTGCCTTTTGATTAACGATTGCAATTATATTATCCCACAGATTGCGGTTTCAGCGGCGAATTGACACAACACTAGTTAATAGAAAACATGTGATATAGAGAAAGAAATGACAGGAAATATAGCCATTTTGTTATTATTGTTTATAACTATTACAAATGCTGTAAGTATTATGTAATTAGTGCTTTAATTTTTACTTTTTTATTTTTAAGTGCTAATTGCTGAATTAAATATTTATAAAATACAGGGAAAAAATTAAATACCCAGCCAGGAATCGAACCTGGGTCATCCGCAATCTGGGCGGCTGCACTGACCATTATTCTACCGGGAAGGCTGACGTAAGCACTGAATTTTGTTTTGGGTAGTCTGAATGACTGACTTTTTCACTGTATTTCATAAATATTTAGTGCTTGAATGTTATATTTATATGATCTATGCATTATGTATAATGGCGATATACGCCGTTACGGACAGCATTCGTATGACTCATTATCATTATCGTGTTTCACATCTTAAAGATGCGTCTACTTACTAATTCTGGGTCACATTTTAGCTTTAAACTTCGTCGATGCTAATTTATCGAACGCTCGTCTAATGCAATTTCATGAAATATGATTATAATTCGGTCTTCCTTTATATCAACCGTCGGTAGCCATTGTTTATTAAAATAACAAATTCTGACTGTCCTAAGATCTCTAATCTCGCCAGCAACACTTATAAAGCAAAAAAATATTTACATAACTAGGGACTTATGTAAAGTAGAGAAGGGTGCCCATATAATTACTAACTCCTTTCGATGGAGAAATATAATGATAATATTCTACATTGATGATAACTCAGGTACACGCGATTCGACATCCAGAGAAATGGCGTAAGTTATTTTGCAATTTCAAATAATGGGTATGGTATGATCTGTTAAAATAAAAATGATATAATGAGTGGACACAGTTCAAACAACATATAAAATTACATAAGTATTTGTGATGAACACAGTAGATGGTGTTGATCACAAATTGAAAAGAAGTTTCTAAGAGGATATATAATCCAATTTTAACGTTTGAAGAGTAACTATACCGTGTTTTTAACTCAATGCCAGACAAAACTTTATTTAAAATATACAACTTGTTGATTTACATTCACGCCATATTCATAGCAGCAGTCATATTGCTTATACAAATAAATTATTTAAAAAATATTAAAAAATAATAATCATATTTTTAAAATCTGTAAATAAGAATCGCGCACGTCTGGCGTAGCACTAAAAAATGATCGCTCACTCGCGTACGCCGCCTCGTGTAGGTAGCAACAAGCGAGCCTCGCTGCGCGCCCGGAAACGGATAGCGGAAAATTATTCCAACGTAGAACTTGTGGAGATGGTGCGATTATACGCAATTAGCGGGAAAAGTTTACGTCGAGCCGTGGTCATGTTCGTGGAAATGTTTCCAAACAGACCAACTCCATCGCGCGAGGTAATGCTTGCTGCCACGCAACGACTGAGGGATCATGGCCAGTTCAACGTTCCTCGACATGCGCAGGGTCGCGGCAGTGTGGGCCTCTGCGTCGATTTGCAAGAGCAAATCCTCGAATACTTCGAGAGGGAACCACGTGCGAGTACTCGAGATGCTGGCCGTCACTTCAATGTCCACCACACAACAGTCTGGCGGCTTCTTAAGTCGGAGCCGTTCCACTTCAGAAGAGTACAAGAATTTAACGAGCAAGACCATGCCGCCCGGGTCACTTTTTGTGACTGGATACTAGAACACCGAGAAGCCAGCATTTTATGGACGGACGAATGTATGTTTACGCGGATCAGCGTTTACAACGTCCACAATGAACATTGGTGGGCTCACCGCGAACACAAGCTGCATAGACCAAAAAAGATTCGTTCCAGGTTTAGCATCAATGTGTGGGCTGGCATTGTTGGTGGACATTTACTCGGGTACTATTTCATCAAGGGTTATCTCAACAGCAACTCGTATTTGCAACTTTTGCAGCACGTAGTTGACGTAATGCTTAACGACGTGCCAGTAGCTTTTCACCGGAATCTCTATTACCACCTATTACCACCGGGGCTCCTCCCCATTATGGACGCCAAGTCCGCGATTATTTGAACGAAGTGTTCGGGAACCCAGTGGATTGGTCGAGGTGAGCCAGTACCCTGGCCTCCGAGGTCTCCAGACTTGATTTCGAGTGACTTTTATTTGTGGAGAGACATAAAAAGAATGGTTAATAAAGACGAAATCACGAGTGTTGTGCAGTTAAAACATAATATTTTAATGACTTTTGAGAGTGTAAGGTAAAATCGTAGTGTAGTGTAGCTAGAAACTTAAGGCGCCGTGCTCATTTGTGCATAGAACGTGAAGGTGCCCACTTTGAGCAGTACCTGCGAGTATCTTAAACTTGATCGGTAAGTACCTATTATTTTTTTATTGTGTTAATAAGTAATTGAACAATCTACATGTCAAAATAATATTGCAACAAAAGTATACGTATGCGTAAGCCTAAAGGTAAGCGTAAGCCACTTTATGTAAGTTCATCGACTTAACGTCCGCCCGCTGCGCTCTAGTCTACCTACTACGGTCCGTACCCCTATTCTAGTCAATCGACAGTCGCTATTCTAATTTACACTAAAATTGTTTTAATAATCCTTAGAACTTGCTCCGTGTTAAAAGTATTTTTTAGTCATTAGGTATACCAATTGCGATCAGCTCTAAATTTATGGCGGGATTGCAAATCTGCAATCTGTATATATATCTTTTGTTTTTGATCTATAATAATAACACGATATATCACGAAACGATATATTTTTTACCAGTAGCACAGCAAAATATGGGAAAAGGGAAGAAGTCTTTGAGAAGCGAGGAGTCCTCCGAAGAGACAACACCAGCACCAGTTACCGTTTCACCAACTTTTTCACCTGACTATGAGACTATACCTAGCGACAACGAGACTATTCCCAACGACAATGAGACTATACCCGACGACAATGAGACTTTACCAAACGACGATGAGACTAATGCCCCAAAAGAAAACGCAGATTCAGATGATATAGAAGATGACATTAAAACAGGTTAGTCAATGTTTTAACACCACCACTTTAACAACAATTTGAACGGACAGGACGAGATGTTACGGAAATAATAATTGTCATAATATTATGATATCAATTACGAGAACTCTTATTCCACTTATATACGAAATTACAGACGACTATTTTGACACAAAAAGTTCTCGTACCAATTTATTACAAATAATATATTTTCACTAATCACAAAAATACACTATAAAAAGTGTGTTGTCATTTTTAATTTTAAGTTTATTGGTGAAATTTACCCTAACAACTATTTCGCAGTTAGCCGAGAGACGATTTTCATATACACACATCAAAAATGTCTAGGGGTTAGGTACATTTTTAGCTATAAATTTTTTTCTAATAATATTTACCTAATCTGGTTTTCCAGACTGGCTTCTTGCTCTCTTTTATCTCTTTTATCTCTATTATGTTGAAAAAACTAAGAAAAAATGCAATTTTAACAAACTAGCTTACATTAAGGTCGTCATCTAATTGGCAAAAAGAAGCAAAACCAAGGTTGATTTTTTATAATTTTATTGTAAAAATAAAAAAATTAGTAGTCTGTATTTTTACCATTCACACGAATCACATAAGCATAGCTATTTGGAATGCATAAAATCAGTTCATCCAAATCACTTTGATGAAAAGCCCACATTATTTCTAACAAGTTAAAAATTGTTGTGGGGTGTGCACGGCATCCATACTCGGCAGAGCTCTTCTTTGGAGCATGTCCCATGCATGCTCAATTGGGTTGAGGTCTGGTGATTGTGCAGGCCACGACAGGACGTTGATATGAGAATCGGCAAGAGTGCGTATTACGACTCTAGCAGTGTGTGGACGTGCATTGTCATGCATTAGTCGAAACGAATTACCCAATCGGCCTTGCAAGGGGATAATCACATCTGAAACAATCCTCTCTGCGTAGATTTGAGCATTGAGGTTGCCCCTGATCCAAATGAGTTCGGTTCTTCCACCGATCCAAATACTGGCTAAACATGATTGTTCCCCCTCAATATGGATGAACTTCCTGACAAAATCTCAAGCGTTCTTGACGTCCAGAGGTCCTCCAAACTCGAGTGCGTCTTGTATCCGGCATCATACCGAAACGTGATTCATTAGAGAAAACGTGATTCAAACACAGCGCCTGTCTTCTTCCTCCCAATTTCGGTGTTCGCGAGCCCATTGTGAACGGGCCTTACGATTGTGGGGTGCTATGGGTGGAACCCTCAGCGGCCTTCGGGAACGCAGACGCACTTCGCGTGAACAATTCCGGATGGTTTGGTCGCTTATCAGCAAGCCTGAATCGCTGTGGAGCCTTGTGGCAAACATCATAGCGGTCATGGTACGATTCCATCGAGCAGTAATTTGGATGTACCGGTCTTGTCTTCGAGTACGAGATCTTCCTCCATGTCGCTCGGCCACGCTGCCCGTGATACGGTAGCGTGTCCAGCCAGAGGCGGCCTATGACACTCTGTGTAGTGCCAATGGCGGCAGCCAAAGTACGTTGCCTGGAACCAGCTTCCAACATTCCAACGGCTCTCAACATCTCTTCTCTTGTCAAATGACGCCGTCGGCGTCGCTCCATATCGTTGCAAATTTTTTCACTTCCAGTGCAGAAATTGTATTGCTCTTGTAACATTGCCATTACGCTCTTTTATAGGAATTCAGATTGACAGTTAATTTTCCATATTTAAACAATGCAAAAAAAATATGTTTCATTCGTATCGTGAAATTCACTAAAAAGAATCAATAACGATCCAAAAAAGTTAAAATATGAATTCTATAACGCAACGATACTTTAAAATGTACTTGATCCCTAGACATTTTTGATGTGTGTAAAATGTACTTCATGACTGTCAAAGTGTTTACCGCTTGTAATTTTCCAGATGACAAAGAAAGACCTATTGCAGCCGGTAAGTAGTACATTAAAGAAGGACTGATGTCTTAATAAAATATAATTTTGAAACAAGAAGCACAATTTTATTTTCAGATCACGAAAAAATTAATAACGATAATCACTTAATTTCCAGGAGATATTTTCACTCCTGTAGAGTTGCTGCCAATCGCTGAAAAACTGATTGCAAAAGGTAGTCCATTAATTGATTAATTCCTTTCGAGCATAATATAATTTGCATGATTTTAAAGAACTTTTTAATATATGCATTTATGTTTTTTTCCATTCTCAGTCGAGCAACCGGGGCGTAAGTAATTTGTTAATATTTATAAAAGCTAAAAAGTGCAAAATCCATTGATGTAACATCAAAGAATTTATAATACATATAACATATAAACATTTGTGATTTCAGAGGGGAAAGGGATCGTAAGTTCAGCACGGAGTCCCCAAATGTTAGCTGACAAGTTGTTCCAGTCCTTCTGTAAGTAGCATTGTATTATATTGTCAAATCTTGATATTCTTTTAGCCATAGTAAGTTGTGGAAATAAACATTTCTAAAATACAAGATAATAAGCACAAACCATATATTTTTTTGTATTATTTAAATAATGTAAGGGAGCTATTATATTTATAAGAAAGAGATATAATTTAATCTTATTTTCTTCATCGTGCTTCGTATTTATATCTCGTTCTATGTTTACAGTTATAACTCAGAAGCGTATTGTAACACTGACTGGTAATTCATCTTTATATTTTATTATTAATTTGTAATTATCTTACGTTAAACTTGCTCATTTGTAACTTGATTTTTATATAATTATCATAAAGCTGTATCATCAATATATAGACGTTCGACTACTGAGTGCTTAGGGCGAGTTTATTTGTCATTCGTTTACGAAAAAGTCGCATCAACCTGTCGATCCTCACCCCCTAAGTGCGGTTCGAACGGGTGGAGCACCCCCTGTAACAGCTTCCTCCGGCCACTAGGTAGCCCGGGCTAGGTAATAGCTTCACCACATAAAAAACGAGGATATCGGGAGATGGCCCACCGTGCCAGACTATTACAGGTTGGTGGTTTGACGATTACTATTTTACGTCAACAACTGGGACCAACGGCTTCAAGATTATTTTAATTTGATCACCCATCCGATGATCCGTCATTTCGAAAGTAGCTTAACTTGTAAGATCGCAACCCGAAAGCAAGCATTCCAGCAGCTGCGTTATCGAGCATTTATTATTAAAATTTGGTTGTGTAAACATTTTATTGTGAATTACAAACGTATTACCCTGATTAGAAGTTGAAAACATTATTCTGGTTCAAAACGCTGATTATATTATATACACTTTAACAAGGTTTTTATACCCGGCGTTATGAATGAGTTGCATCGGCAGTGGTCACGGGCTGACTGTCAGCATAAAAATGTCTATCTCAGAATAATAACTAATATTATTCTAAGCTTTAGTTAGTCATTATTCTGCATAGTTACCTCAGGGTAACTATGCAAAGGATACCTTTACCACAGTATAAATAAGTGTAGTAACAAATAAGTATCTGTGCCATTACTAAGTAGTTTACATTAAACCCAGTTAAAAACTTAGGTGAAACACAATATCGCCTTTAAATTATTTTAATGTTATATTAATTGATATATTGATTGCATTTTAAAATTCAGATTATGACATATCCGGCCTGGATGCTTTGCAAGCCCTATCGCTCAGCGGAGAAGGTATTATCAATACCATTTTCATAAATTTTTGAGTGCTCTGTATATTCACATAATTTTTTGGAGAATTTAATTTTTGATTAACGCAATCATTATGGTATTTCCAATTTCAGTGGCTAATCTTAGATCCCATATGAGTCTGTTCGACTCAACAGTCGATCAAGTGACAGTAATAAATTATAACGGTAAGTTGTTTAGAGATTCTAATTTTAAAAACTAACTAATATCAAAATAATGCAAAATATAGCAAAAATAACTTTTTTGTATTTGTTAGGTCAGAATATTGATTTAAAGACCGAACCGAAGAAAAGTAAATATTTAGGTAAGTGTTTGCACCTTGATAATAACATACAAATAAGAGCAAAATGTTTTGTAATACTCTGTAAAATTGATAATTCACAGTGCTATTAAAGAACGAAAAAAGCAAAATAAAGAAGAAAATAGTTCTGAGGAGTCGCTATAAAGGTGACTTTTTTAATATAACTATTTCTATAAATTTAATTTTTTTATGGGACATTGTGTCCACTTCCACGTTGCCATTTTATGTCTAGTTGTCCAGTAAAAAGAGTAAAGCCTACAATACTATCCCACTGTTGGGCATAGGCCTCCATTATTGAAATCAAATCATCGCTATAATTTATGGGAATTGGCTTTACTATTGCTCTATTGGCTTTATTATTGGCTTACTCTGCTTGCCAAATACGGGTTGGTGTTTTTTTTATTTTTTTTCATTAATGGTCCACCAAACTGGTCTGTAGGTACACTAAAAAAGCTTAGCGAAGTAACATATTACATGATATTAACAAAAAAAGTGCACGACCTTCTCGAAGCGAATACTGCATGCCATTAAAACATTGCATAGAACAGTAAAAATAATATTTTAAAGACAAATTCATCAACTACATTGATAAAAGCAAAGTAAATTTATAAAATAAATTCCTAAAATAAATTTCTAAACACATTAAGTTTTGAAGCATTATATGATAAATAATGAAAATGATGTTATATAGAATTGTTTTAAACCAAAATAATATAATAAATATATAATAGCTAGCAGCTACTTGGGCCAGCGTATGAGCATTGCTATCTAACGTGGCCAAGCTGCTAGCTTACTGGGCACTCTGCCTGATGGGGATGATTTGGGGCAATTTTTTTATTTATAGTTAGTAGTAGTTATAGTTAATTATTTTTTTTTATAAGATTAATTTTAATCTTGCAATTGTCTTTGTTTGTAAATAAATTAACCAAAATTGGAATAATTGAAATAACTTTTTTTGGCCTCGTTGTCGTTGCCATTAGGTAAGAGAAAGGCCAAATACTAATAAATCGGATAACACCACGTCAACCTTGGTGTAGGTAAGTGTTAACTACGTCCGACTTCCCTATTTAATATTAACTTTAAAATTCTGTTTATTTTACATAATTATGTAGCAAGGGATTTAGGTAAAAATAATCGACTAGCGAAAAAGTATCTTAAAGATTTACTAAAACAAATCAGAAATGTCAACAAAGAACGCAAAGGTGAAAGCAATCGTGGAAGAAATCTTAAAAACAAAGCGACTAGACAACACAGCAATAAGACAGTGGTAAAAGGTATTTATACTTGTTTCTTTTAAACAGAGAAAAAACCTGTGTATCTACAGAATGTTAAAAATGTAAGAGTTTTGGCTTAGAATCGATCTAAGTTTTTTCTGTTCGGTCACGATGGTTCAAACTCTATTCTTAATCACCCCCAAAACTTTGGCTTGTTCTTTTTTAACACCCTGTATTGTAAGTACTGCTCCAGGCTTATACTTTCCAGGATTGTACTTTATTTGATATCATTATTTTAATTTTGTTTCTTTTTACTTGCACCCATTTTTATATTATTTTTTTAATATTTTTTCCCAGCCAAGGTTGCCTGGAAGAGATTGCTTGTTAGCAATAAGGCCGCCTATTTTGTACTATATCTCTTCGTCAATTTGTCTGTATCTGTATTTTTGTGTGCAAATAGAGTTTATTATTATTATTATTATACGTAGGTACCATGCCATCATTTCATTTCGGCAACAAACACCTTTGTCGAGAAATAAAAAAAAACTTATTAAGACGTGACGTCTTATTGTGATTACTAACTTTTATACAATATGCATTCATGACATAAAATAGAGACATTGAAGGTCTTTGAATTAAGCAAGGTTGAGCCTTACTAAAAATTAGGATTATTTTATAAATCTATCCTACAACGTGTAGCTCACCCGGAATAAGTAATGCTATCAAAACAAAATAAAATATTTCAGACCAAAATGGTAAAGCCAAGAAGAAACGACTACGAGTCAGAGATCGAAGAATTGAGAAGAAAAATACCAGGACCACTTTATCAGGTGTAGCAGAAGGTACTGCTATATAAATCATAAAGTTGAACTATCATGAATCAGTAATTACTATTTACTTTATTTATCAGATCAGTTAAGTTTATTTATTTCAATTAATGCATTTCGTTTACTTCTATTATCTTTAATTTTGTAATTATAGTTTATTTTTATATTTTTCCGTTGTTAACATTTTGTATCTTATTTTATTTTTTTATTTATAACTTTAATTTATTTCGCCACAATTATGTTCATACAATTTATTTTATATTTATTTCTTAACAGTTATTTTGTTATAAGGTTGACATGTAATATGAATTATTACCAATAAAAATATGAATATTAATAATATAACTTAAATCTAGGAAAATTTCTTACTTGTTAATACAATAGGTAACTCGTAAACCTGTGTCTTCAACATAAATTACGATGTATATTTGTCACTTAAAAAAAGCAACAACGTACTTTGCAAAGTACAAGGAAAAGTGGACCCCCTAAATTGTCGAAACTATACGCCTCGTGACTCGAGTTTAGAAGAACATCAATTAATGTACCAGGGCTTACTCTAATTCTACATTTATCATTTGGAATAGCAACAATATAGCAACGCTTTCAGAATTGTCCAAATAGTTGTCTAAAAACTTCGGACAGCTAACAGCAAATACCCCCATAACACTTTAGTGAAAAAAATAAAATTTCAGAGCCAAAAAATCCGATCTGCACTTGGAAATATGTGTGTACAAATCCAGGTGATTTAGACTCTTGTAGCCTCCAAACACAGTGCAGTAGCCGCTTTAGGAAACACGGAAAAAGAACTGCAATAGACGGTAAGTAAAACTTAAAAAAATCTGCAAAATTCAGACTCAGCAGTCATGGTTTTGATTCTTAGTTGGGTTTTATAAGCTGGAGGTGCTCGGTTGTGGTCGGTGGTAGGGGTTTTTAAGTGCTTCCCATCCTAACTGTCCTAGCCGTAGCGGGGGTGAGAGCCACTATCTTCCTCACACTCCCCGCGAGAGTCTCCAGGTGTGCCGAGGCTACCCTACCTCATCCGGAGGGTAGTGCTAAGTTAAGGATTCTTTAGGTCGTGTCCTAACGGACCACCGCGGCGGGCCGTGAACGTGACAATCCCACCACAGATTTCCCCCGCTGCAATATATACTGGCCATAAAAAAAGGCCTGTATAGCCAGAGTCAGTCAACCACGGAATGTCAGTTTGTAACTCGCAACCAAAATTATCGTAAAGAATATACGAGGAGGTTACACTCCGAAAATATAAGGATACTTTAAAAATCTCGGTATGAGAATCCCTAATTTGATCAAATGCTTTACAATTTTCAGCTCTGGGAATCCCCCATAGACCGGATGAACACTCTCTTGAAATTCAACAATTCCGGAAAATGAGTAAGCTATTTGTAATTTGTAAACAATAATGTAATAATTAACAAAAAAAGCCGCTTTTTCCGGGATGCCGCTGGATGTGAGCAGCATAAACCCGGTCGTTGTGGAGATCCTTGGGGGAGGCCTTTCTTCAGCAGTGGACGTCTTTTGACGTCTTTAGACGTCTCTCTAAGGTTCTTGAAGCAGTAATTCATAAACTATTATTCCAGAACGCTCGAATCTACAGCTTCATGACTGATGACGATGATTTATTTCATGTTTTTTTGCTTGTCGTCTGTCACCGTCTCAATTCCCACATTGGTGGTATTAAGCTGAGACAGGGTTCTTGTTGGCCTCACACACTTCTTTTTTTTTGTTGTTTATTTTTAATTTTTTTCAGTTATTTTTTTATTTTTCTTTTTGTATTAACTTGTTTTGTGCTGTGTTTTTTTTTATTTATATTTATTTTGTTATGTATGTGTGAGTGTCAATAAATGTTTTTCTTCTTCTTCTTAATCTAGCTCTTTTTTTATAAAATTCCGGTAAAACACCTTTCAATATTTTAACAATATTTTTTTTGATTAACTTCTCTGATAGAGATATGACATGGTTTTACAGATGGCATCTCTTTTCTCTTTAAAAAAGATTTTCACAAAATAATTGTGTAGCTATTAATTCTCATGACGACTGCGACGTAGAATTTTATAATGGCATTTATTTATATTTAAAGACATATGTTTTGAATGCCACATTTTGTAAATCAGACTGCTTATTAATTTCAGTGGGTATAACCCTGGTCGATGAAGAAGTTGAAAAAATACGTAAGTCATGTAAAATATAATTAAGTAACACTACATACTAATTAAGTTACACTCGACGTCAAAAAAATCGCACCTCTACGAAAATAACTTTGAAGCCTTATCAACACTTAACACACGTATGTAACGTCACCGATATTGGTTTCATTTCAAAGCCTAATAAAAAAAACTTAAAAAAAACACATATCAGTTTATTACAAACAAAAACTTAACACCACAAATGCGACCGACTTAAAAAAAAGGCAATTTTGCTTTTCAAAACCGTTAAGAAGAC
Organism: Eudonia truncicolella; assembly: GCA_949315975.1. NCBI lineage: Eukaryota > Metazoa > Arthropoda > Insecta > Lepidoptera > Crambidae > Eudonia > Eudonia truncicolella. The sequence continues at coordinate 7,653,809 of OX438828.1, read as the reverse complement.
ATTCGAAAAGATCTTTCCAAAGAAAAACGACCTTGAAGATGGATACCACTGCTGATGAAGCCGCCCAAGTGATTGCACTGCAATCAGGGATGCGGCAGTGTTATGTCGCTCGGCAACTAAACTTAAGCCATTTTTCAGTTCGAAAAGTTTACCAGCGGTTCCTAGAGACCGGTGGCTACGTCCGGAGGCATCACTTTGGTAGACGTCGCTGCACCTTGGAGAGAGACGACCGATTCATTGTGTCGACGTCTTTGAGAAATCGGTTCTCGAATGCTGTTGAGTTGCAACACCAGCTCCAGGCAGCTCGCAGAACAACCGTGAGCGTGTCTACGGTTAGACGAAGACTAAGGGAGAAGAAGATAGCGGCTCATAGAGCTGCTACGGGTCCAAAATTGACCGCAGCGCTTCGGCGAGTCCGCTTGCAGTTTGCTCGAAATCACGTCAATTGTTCACGTCAATTGGTAACAATAGGTTTTACCCTCAACGTTCATTTCAAATAAGTTTTAAAAACGCTAGAAGAAAGTTTTTTAAAAGGTGCGATTTTTTTGACGCCGAGTGTAGTAATAAACCACATTACGTGTAATAATGCGGAAGAAACATGAGCTACTCGTAACTTGCAAACGTCTTATTTTCAGTGGAGAGTCGAATTAAGACTATTAAACCATTACCTGGGGGAAGTAAGTAACTTGAAAATAACTAGCTTTAACTAACTAAAAAAAAATATATATTACTAGATGCCCCGGTGAACTTCGTATCACCTACCTACATGCATTTGTAAAAAATATGGTCAAAACTTAAAACAACAACAATTTTTATATACATTTGAAAGCAATTTTATTGTTATATTTTTGGATGTTGGCCAAGAAATATTTAGAGTAATTTCCCACCCTAGAAACTAATGAGCGTGATGGATTTGGTGGTGGGACCAATTGTGGCAATTTACTTTGCCACCAGCAAAATATAATCCAGTAGATTCACCGCTGAATTTTAACGCTTTACAATATTGACAAATGATTGTCATTTCCCCAATTGTTACGGCACAGTAAACTATTTCCGGGTCGTAGTGGAATGCCACTCGTTCCAAGTTTACAGGAACACTGCGTCTGCGGAATCGCTCTATTTCATTGTGTCGTGCTCGCTGTTGTTGTGTATGGTGTGCCCGAACTCGTTCCATTCTAAGCCTATCTCATCATCATCATCTCAGCCAAACCGACGTCTACTGCTGGACAAAGGCCTCAATCAAGGATAAAATAATTTTGAGGGGAATTTGCCATAATCGCCACGCTTGGCATGCGGGTTGGCGATTGCAGTATGCAGTATAATCACAGAGAGACGCTGTTGCCCATCCTCTGGAATAGTCCCATAGTAAGAGATGGGGTGCAATTCTTCATCCCCGGCACCACACGAGGAGCTAAGCCTTTCTACTTCATTATTATTCTTTGTGGAACGCAATTCTGCCATACCTATACGAATGTTATCATTATCTGTCTCTCGCAGGTCCTCAGTGCGATTTGCACGTGAGGTAGCTAGCTCGTCGCACATTTCATTGACATCGACGACCTAAGTAAGGTCCTTTTTCTTCACCTTGGCATTTTAAAACAATAACAGTAAATAAGGTTCTCGCGCACTGACAAACTGATGATATATTTTAATAATCGTCTTGAAATTTATTTATTTATTTTCTTTTTACGACAACCAACTGTCACTTTTACACTTTTTTTATTTCTGAAACAGAACTGTTTTGTATTCCAACAACACAAACCAAAGAGATCGGACTTCATACTACAGCTATGAAACATACAAATTTCTGAACGCACCTATAAATATTTGACAACCAAGTGACAAAAGACATCAAATTGGAAAAAAAAATTAAAAAAATTACTTTGACACTGGCTAAATGTGCTAACCGCACAGAGCCATCAACTAAAAAACAGACATCAAATGTTTCACAGGAACTTCTTGGCGGGAAAGTGAAGCGTCATGTCTGCGGTTTTGTTTTATTTTCTAAAATTTGTGTTATGTCGAATATTAATGTGAAATAATGGTGGATTATTAACTGTTAAGTGTTTGTGAGTGTGCTTGAGTGGCTAGCCGGTTCCTTAAGGAACAAACTAACCTAAAAAAAAATTGAAAAAAAATACTATAATAAAAATAATATATTGTTTATATATGTATTACAACAAAAATTACTTTGACACTGGCTAAATGTGCTAAACGCACGAAGCCATCAACTAAAGGATAAAAAAAAATGTTTCACAGTTAGGAATATTTTGTTGTGTACGCACACGCTTTGATAGTTTCCATGACAACAAGGAAAACAAATAATTTTATATTGGAAAATTAAATTGTGATTTTTAGTATTTTCCGTTACTTATTATTTATGTTTCTCACCGCTTAAACCTTCCCTGAACTTCCACAAATATTTCAAAATCAAAATTAGCCAAATCGGTCCAGCCATTCTCGAGTTTTAGCGAGACAAACGGACAGCAATTGATTTTTATATATATAGATAATTTAGAATTTTTAAGATACTTTTCATACTTTCAATGTATTTTCTAGGAGAGTTGGAGAGACTGGAATCCTTGGCTGAATATTTTAATAACATTGTAGTAGCCGAACATTTAAGTAAGTATATGCGTACCATATAATATTATAGCAGAGAGATTTCCGTGTTCGTTCCGGGACATGCAATGTGGAGTCCGGAAGAGGCTCAAGTGAAGCGTCTGCTGCGTATTATAAGCATTTGTAATAAAAATTATATAATGGTTCTTTAACACTACAGACATATTTTTTTTAGAAACTACAAATATATATTCGAGTACGGGCCGATCAACCAGGGAACATTTAAAAAGAAAAGATCGCAAAAACAATCGCTTAAAAGAAAGCTTAGATCGGATGAACGAGGGCTTAGATCACATAAAAGAACGCAGAGAGAAAAATAAACCAAATACAGAAATTCCGCTGGATACGTCCATTGTAAGTGAGATTAATGTTTTAATAAAATAAGAGTAGGATGGGTGACCTTTGACTCGTCAAAAATTATTGGTCTTAATTTTGTTTGGCCAAACCTCAAACAGGGGTAACGGCAATACGGCGACAAAAACTTAGAAGAGGGCTTTTAAAAATTACGCGATCTAATATGTATCTGAGTAATATCTCGGATACCGATTCAGATTCGAACCCGCACCCAATGACATCTTGGATCAGATGTACTACCAACTATGCTATCGTGGCTCAACCCAACTCCCCGAAATAAATCAACGCTATCTACATTTACTCTGTAAGTCAAAGGAGCCCTATTCAATGTCGACAATGTGGGTTTGAATCCCGCTCGTGAAATTTTCTCAACACTTTGTCTTTTTTCAAAATGTATATTGTTTACTAAAGTGTACGCGAAGCAGAACCAGAGTGCATTAAAATAAAAATAATCTACTAGTGTTTAATTTCTACATTTCAGTGACCACTGAGCGTGAAAGGGTTCGAAACGTCATAATATAATTAATTTTAGTAGTTTTATTATAGTTATTTCATAATGTTTCTAACACATTTTAGGTTCAGGAAAACGAAGATGTTGAGGCGGATTCGGATATCTCTAAACCCAAAAAAAGTCGCATAAAAGAGAGCTTAGATCGCATAAATGAGGGTCTAGATCGCATCAGAGATCGCACAAAAGATCGCAAAGAGAGAAAAAAAAAACCAAAGATAGAAATTCCACTGGATACCTCCAATGTAAGTATGATTAATCTTTAATCTTTTAAATATTTATAAAATTTATAAAATACAGTGAAAAATTAAACGCCCACCCGACCCAGCCAGGAATCGAACCTGGGTCTTCCGCAATCCGGGCGGCTGCACTGACCGCTATGCTGCCGGGAAGGCTGACGTAAGCGCTGAATTTTGTCACTGCTTTAAAATTTTTTTTGATCTCTCATTTATTTCAATTTAGTTTAGTTCAGTTTCTACATTTGATTTCAGTCTCCACGCTCCACTCCATCGACTCTGTAAAGGGTTCTATTACGGCATGAAAAAATCAAATTTAGTAGACTCGCAATAGTTGTTTCATTCAAATTTTTAATGTTTCTAACACCTTTTATGTTCAGGAAAACGAAGCTGTTGGGGCGGATTTTCGAAGAAACTTGGTAATACCGACAATACCCACGGTTACGCAGACAACGCAGAAACTACCTCATTAGAGGGGACTCGCAAATTGTGTGGAAAATTAAACATTAACTTGGGTACAATTATTTGAACATCCTTGTCCATTTAGTTTTAAGCACCATAATAGGATTATCTAGTTTATCGTATACGTTCTGCGTTGCATGTACGAATGTTTACTATGACTCTGTAATGTGTGAGATTAAGCTGCTAACAATAAATTAATTAACCTTTACTGGAGACCGGTAGAAAATGTCTTAGGTCAGGACATGTAGTCGGCTTTTTTTGCAATAGAAAATTGACCGAGTAACTAAATAGCTTGCAGTTTTATTTTTCAATTCCTTCTTTTTTATGTTTAAAATAAGTATCTACTAAAACTATGAATGCCAGTTTAATTTACGGACTTAGTTAAATATATAAATCATGAATTTGACTTTATGCTCATTAATCGTCTAAAGTACTACTATTGTAAGATAAACTTTTTTAATTTTATAAATTGAATTGAATATTGTAATTAACATAAATTATTATTGTTTTTAGAACTAAGCTTGAGTATTTTAGGAAGGTCTACATCGCATTCTTAAAAACCCACAAGAATAAAATATAAAGAAATATAGGTATTTTGTGTTTGTAATTTAAGGGTACATATGTGCGTTCAGTGATAATTGATAATTAAAAAGTCGAGTCGCCCAGCTGGTTACCTAGTGGAGGTTCGAGCTCCTTTAGGATCTTCGGATCACTGCTTGGTATCCAGTAAAGTGCCTCTGGCCCCGCCTTCAGCGGTATCGAAACGCCAGATTTGGCACTACTCGTCGGCAGATTGGGATGGTATGCGGGACTATTTCGCATCCGTTCCTTGGGGGCAGCGCTGCTTCAGTGGGAAGGACCCGGCAGCTAGTGCGACTGGTTTCCTGCATAAGCGCAGAATCCGTGTTCTATCTGATGGAAGCGCTTCGCGGCTCATGTCAGTGAACGCTGAGGTCCCTTAAGGTTCCGTTCTGTCCCCCACGTTGTTCCTTCTGCATATCAATGATATGCTTGGAAACATTCATTGCTTCATTGGAAACATGCAGATGATAGCACGGTGCATGAGGGATATAACGGTCACCCTGCGGCAGGGCGGGTCAAAACCGAAGTGAATCGAGTGAATCTTGTCATTGATCTCAATCCTCGTTATTGGACCTCATATCTAATTGGGGCTCCAATAATCTGGTTGAGTTCAATGCCAAGAAAACACAGGTATGTGCGTACACGGCAAAAAGTCACCATTTCTTCCCCTTCCAACTCTTCGGGGTATATTTCTAAGCCTTGGGAATAAGCCCTACAGAGCAGTATCAACATGCACGGTATGACAAAACCGTGATCAAAACAGCCTCACGAAAACTCGGTATTCTGAACAGAGAGCGGCGATTCTTTACGCCGGACCAGCCCCCCGACCGCCTAACCGATTGCTTTGGCTACCTGTATAGTTTATGACGTCATCTTGTCATTTCGTACCGTATATGAAAGCAATATCGAAAGCTATAGGTTATAGCTTTATACCTACCTACATATACCTATTAGCTAGATGGCAACATGACGTCATAAACTATACACGTAGCCAAAGCAATCGGTTAGGCGGTCGGGCCCCTGGTGCCCGCCTAACCGATCGCTTTGGCTACGTGTATAGTTTATGACGTCATCTTGTCATTTAGTACCGCCTGTGGAAGCATTATCTATAGCTATAGGTTATAGCTTTCGATATTGCTTTCATAGGCGGTACGAAATGACAAGATAACGTCATCAACTATACACGTAGCCAAAGCGATCGGTTAGGCGGTCGGGGGGCAGTTGTGCCTATTGTACAAGACACAGATACGGTCTTGCATGGAGTACTTGTGCTCGCACAGCTGGGACGGTTCCGCAAAGTACCTTCTCGATGCCTTGGACAGATTGCAGCGTCGCGCTGAACGCATTATCGACAATGCAGAAGTGGCAAATACTCTTGAATCTCTGCAGTTGCGTAGAAATGTAGCGTCACTCAGCGTGTTTTACCGCTTATACCATGGCGAGTGCTCTGAAGAGCTCTTTGACCTCATCCCACCTTCTCCCTTCCTTCATAGGAGTACACGTGCTGCTCTTCGGAGTCACCGCTTCACTGTCTCAAATATCCCATCGCGACAAAAAAATTTGGTGACTTGTTTCTTTGTCGCACCTCCAAAAGATGGAATAGTCTACCAGCATACGTTTTCCCTCCTTCCTATGATATGGGGTCCTTCAGAAGAGGTGTGAAGAAGCACCTTGTGGGCCGGCAGAGTGAGGTTAACTGATGCTACGTTTGTTTTCACGCTGCACCAGTTATCTTCCCGTCTGGACTCCATTTCCACTTAACATCAGGTGGAATAGAGTCATTTGCCGAGCTATCCATATAAAAACAGGAGCCGTAATAAAACTCCTAAACAAACTACGACTATAACACATCTGAGATCACTCACTTCCAAAGACCTTCTCTTTGACAAACAAAGCTCAGATTACCAAATTGGCAATCGACATTGAGGCAATGTAAAGTTTTGCCAATCCAACTCTAGTGTAACGAGTACATTTCTCGGAGGCTACTGTTGGTCGGGTTAAATCGGGGTGCCAAGTGCCAGTTTCATTCGCCTTTCGATCACGTTAACGAAAATTTAACTCTTCTCGTATGTCGCCAGGAGGTGCTGCTTCAATGCCATACTAATTTTCGTTTTCGTAATAGTAATCGAATGAATATGGATAGTAAACAAAACTCAAACTAGGCACCCTGAACTGTTACCGTAATAATCATCGTTCGGAAACCAACCGGTACGTTTTAGTCGAGCGACCAAATTCGAGCGGTGTGCATACTATCTGCTATGTCATTCGTATTACAACACGGGAACGTTGTTTGATGATGAAATAGATGAGCGGTAGACAGATAAAGTTTATTTTCGTTGAAAATGGTGTGTAAAGTGTTACTCATAAAAGTTTCGGTCCTATAACCTATAACTAGCCGGTATTTTTTGGAACGCCCTAACCGCTCTACAGGTACATAGTTGATTTACTATGTTTGTGTTAAAGCAGAGAGGAGCTGGTTGTTACAGCAACTTTCAGGTTGTAATCCGACATACCGAGTTGCCGCACGGGTGGCCAAATTTCACTAGTTCAAGCTCCTCTGTACTTTGAAAGCATGATAGGCCGTAGGACCTCAGTATCAGTAGTTGACATATAGGTTCGCTTACCCACAACCCAAATTAGGCAAGCATGGTTATAGTCCGCTTAACGTATGAACACCATAGACTATACATAATGAAAAGGCCTAAGCCCAGCAGTGGTTCGCGTATATAATGACGATAAAAAAACTATCTTTACCATATTTATAAGCAATAATTTAAAACACTGACTGCAACAATGACAGCTTTCACTAAACATACCAAGATCACGAAATCTCGCTCCGCCTCAGCTGATCTTAAGTATGTTATTTCGCAACAGCGACTTTCAAACGCACCAGTTATAATTCTGACCGTTAAGGTAGGAAGGTGAAAGGTTACACGCGCCGCCTGTATTGTTCCCGCCTCGTTCTCGCCAAGTCCTAAGTGGGACGAGGGCCGAGGCGCGAGGCCAGCTCACAACAAACCATAAAAGGCATCCCGGAACGAAATGACACCATTCAGGTGTTCGCCACCCCATCCTATTGGCTTTGCACAACTGTCTTACTTTTATTGTTATATAAACTGTTGTTATAAAGAAGAGAACTCTAGAATAATGTTCTACAATACAGGTCGGATTGCTGATACTCATGGGCCGATATAGGCCTGCTTGACCGAGGCTCCAGTTGTAGCATATTCGTAGCCTGATAGCTCATAAAAAACAATAATAGGGTCAATAATCAAAATGTTAATGCGACATTACTGAGATAAAACAGTAAAAATGAATACGATGAAATAACAATAGACAGCGAGAGATAATATGAAACTAATATTGGGAACTTCATCATAACGAATGAGAAAGCGATGGAGACCTCTTCTGAATTTCAAATGAATAGACGTAATCCATATTTCAGTGAAGGTGGCCGCAAGCCGCGCTCAACCGGGGATTACGAGTTGGCCTCAAATCCATCGGTTGATGAAAAACTGAGGAGCGCAGATTGTCTTATGCAATGGATCCAAGATGTCCCTAAGTTGCATTTAATTACACTGGAGCAGCACTTTAGCGTCGCTGTTATAACTAGATTTCCAGATCGCTTGTATAAGTGCGGAATGTGCCAGTTCAGATTTTCAGCAAATTAGGAAGCTCCGCGGGCGAACTATTTGCATATTTGACTCGGCATCGTTAGGTATTATAAGTATACTCGTATATTTCTGGGACAAGAAATTGTTGGTACTGGATATTGAAACTACACTTACCGACATGGAAAACTTGGCCACCATAAATTTTTCATGTATTTCACATTCATTTTTTTTGTCACAAAAAATTAATATTATCAGGTTCAGTGTTTTTTTATATATATATATTTACGGGCAAGCACAGTGCCTTGATCTCACCTGATGTTAACTGTTGATAAAGCCAATTGTTGGAAGCGCACTTCACCCGGGATCCTCAACCAGTGAGGCACTGGCTATCTTACCTCTAGCTGCCGGAACACAACAATGCTACAAACATTGATGTTATGGCGACATATTTAGGTAAGATGGTGGTAACTAGCCAGGCGGACAAAAAACCAAACCGAGTACACAAACATGTACCCCCCGCTGGGAATCGAACTCGGGGCATCTGGGTCTAAACCGGTGGTCATAACCACTAGACCACAGAGGTGGTTAAATTTTAATTGTTTTTAAGGTTTTCTTATTGTCTCAAATAAAGATTTTGCTAAGAAAATATTGTTTATTCTAAATTTCATCATTCATTTCATTTATAAATTTCATTCATCTGATACACGCAAAGCGATTCTGCACTCGTCAGTGAATCTTGATCGCCCAATGTTGGGGAGTCCAGTTGGCGTGTTCACGTGCGAAACTAAGTCGAGCTACTCGGTGCTGTCTGAGCAGTTCTAGACCGCGTGCTGGCCTGCGTGCCTTTAAATTTACCTCCTTCATGCGTCTTCTGGTCGTACGCTCGCTTAATTTGACACCTCTAGTGATTTGAAGCCGCTGGCGGATTTCTACGGCAGTGAGTGAGTAAAATTTCTAAAATAATGAACCGATCATCCCGAGCTGACGTGCATCTTACACCTCCACTACCTGGCCTGCGGCAGTAGCTGCCTGTCTATTGGTATCGTTTCAAAGCATATTGCATAGATGAGCGCGGAACATTAATTGCAATTGCCGGCCTCTCGCTGTGTCCTTCCTTGGTTAATCAAAGCTACGGCTTGTGCAACTTGGGCTGGTGTTAAAGGCATCTTTTTAACTTTAAATCACTGATGAAACTTAACTTAACTAAACCCACAATATCACAAAAGTTAACTAACACAAAGCTACACTTTTCACAATACCGAATTAAAAACTTAAACTGATTTGCTCAAGTCCCGATTCGACTGAAACTAACCCCGTATCACTCTCAAACATAATGAATTACTCTCTTGAAATAAAGATAAACATTTTTTTTACCGAACCTCCAAAATAAACATTTACAAACACTGAAAATTATTGCCAGTGAATGATAAGAGCCTGGCCAAGATTCCGTGCCGCTGAGTGTATTATGTTATAAATATTGGTCCAAAGAATTTATTTTAGTTCGTTATATCTAATGCAAAAACTGACTAACTAACTAATCATAAAATATCTGGTACTAAACTATCTAGAAAGTTTATAGAGCATTGTTTAGATATTTGTTAAAAATAGACTATGACTGTCCCACAGCTGGGCAAAGGCCTCCATCATTGAAATCAAGTCAGTACTACAATTGATAGGTAATGACCAATTGCGGGTTGTTGATCACAAACCCGGGCTATGCAACGAAAATCCAAAACACACTTTGGCTTGCCTGCGAACTGAACCCCGGACCATCGGACATCGGGCTGAGCACTTTGACAATCGGCTGCCGAGGTGTTCGTATTCGGTAAAAAAAAAAAAAAAAAAAACTTGCATCACGAGGTTCTGATAGTAGTATGATATGATCTATGATTTTAGTGCGGGATAAGAAATAGCATTATACATATCACGTGCAACATCTAACTAAGTATTTCTCATAAATTCATTGTTATCTCGTAAGTATAAGTGTCGTGCTCTTCAAATTACACGTTCGAAACAATTAAATTTGTATCGGTATTAGGTTGTACTGGAAACAAGCTGTTTTGTACTGTATGAGTGACATTCCAATTTGACTTTGTAACGCTCGCGCGAGTTGGGAGTCTGGGAAACGCGAATTTTGATCGTTTGCTACGCCCGACAAATATCTGTATATGTGTGTAGGTATCTGTGATGACGCGGTTACCTCTCCGAGAACCCATCACAGGCATCCTTGAATTGAATTAGGAACGTGCCGCCATCGTGCCGCTTGATAAACCTGAATAAACAAGAGAAAACCCTAAAGTTCTTAAGAAAATGCACCTAATGTTTCAATGTTGTTTTCAATTTTAACATCATTTTAGTTCACAGCTTTGTGCTTAAGTAATCGTTGGGCAATTACTGCGCATTGATTAGTACGTAAGTAACACAGTTTCCTCATTAGTTCATTGATATAATGCGTACCCACTAGATCGGAAGTTACGACTCACAGCGATCAAACTGTGGGAAACTCGCAATATCAAAAACACTGTTGTATATTCAATTACGTCACGCATCGCATATTTCCTAGGACACGCAAACCCGAACCACAGGCGATTAAATAGTGTATTAACGTGTTTAAAATCTTCGAATTCTTAACATTTTTGTGTCACACATTACTAAAATATAGTAAAAGTACACAAAAGGTACGAAGTTTTGGACTGAAAGGACCCAAAGTAGAGTAAAGATTAAGGTAAGGACACACAGTGGCACATTAAATTAAACAGATTATTATTTTTAACGTATAATATTTTATCTTATTTTACAGGTACACACGCCTGCACATCGACCTACCCAAAACTATCAAATTTCTTCAATACATTGTTAACCTTATGCCTTATACATAAAGTTCAAAGTCTATTGAGGAAATTTGACAGTTTGTGGTAGGTTGATGTGCAGGCGTCTGTACAATGAACCTTTTATAAATCTGCAATAAAAATGATTTCTGTCCACCATTTACCAAAAGGCCTTTTTTATGCTGACAGCAACGACTTTATGATAGGTGCATTTATCGCTTCCCATTCTTTTATGTACGCCAAGTTAACCTCTGAACGCAGTGAGTCGCGATACAACGTTAAAAGGTGTTAATTTTGTATTGCCAGCTTTCGTTGTAACATTTAATATGAAAATTTTATTTTTACACGCAACACTGACCTCTCCTCTTGCCTTTCAATTTTCTACTCAGCCGGCCGCGAGCGCGATTCTACGTAATTCATAATTTAAATTCCCTGCAAAACTCAGTATGATGTTTTATCTATAATATTATATTTTTCGTTACTGACAGGTTTAACTTTCATAGTCATAGTCATAGTCATAATTATTTATTTAATTTTGTCTTACTTATTCTCGCCTTGCATAACCACCACGCGGGAACGACTGGATAGTTTTGGAAAAACCTATAATTTGTCTTTTTTGTATTGTTATTGAGATACTTTACTTCCCGGAAGTTAAGTAGCTCGATGAAGTAGCGGCGCGGCGTTTGAGCTGCGGTCGTTGTAAATAATATTCTTGTTATAGCAACAGATAGATAAGATGTAGGTTTCAAACCAAGCTCATACCAACATTCAAAGCGAGCACAACTATGTACCTCCTAGGGAAATAAACCTGTACCTGGCTTAACCATTAGACCACAAAGCCTTTAAAAAGTATTTAAAGTTAATCGCAGTTATTGGTTAAAGTATAAACTCTTTTTATAGCTCTACACTAATAATCACAATTATACCGATAAAACCAGCTCCTTAAGTATTGACATACTGATAAGTAATTATATTTGAGCTCGCTCCGTAAACCAGTAATTAAATAAATAGCTTGGCAGTTAACTTTTCGCTGTTCATCGAAATTATTTCACGTCAAACGCATGCAATTTACTATTTATGGACCACTGTAAAAAAAAATGTTTCTGTAATAAGTTTGGTATACGATGTAATTAGTTTTTGTGCTGTAATAAAATCTAATATGGTACTAATAGTCACAGTTGGTATTACGGTATGGTACAAGTACAATTTAAACATATCATTGTCGCGTTGCATGAACATTTTAAATCTTGAAACTAAATGTTAGATACAGGATCACTATAATGATGAGTAAATAAATGCTTAGTTTTTAAATTTAAAAAATTGCTTTTATATATTTTTTTTTTATACTTAGCACGGCAAATGACTCAATTTCAAGCTTATACTCAGTTTACTTGTCTGAAGGCTTTGTGAGATACCTAAGGTTTGTTCTAAAGAATGTCATCAGTTTTAAAGTTTAGTGAAGCAAACACTTTCAAAAGTTATGTTGTATAACTACGAGTAAATACTCTTTCGTTTCATGAGAAGACAGTAAATAGGCATATATTCTTTCTTTGGACTTGTTTTTCATTCACAATCCCATATTTAATGTGTAAATGACAAAGAGAAGAAAACATTTGAAAAGACAGTCATGTTTTTTTATGAGGTTGCCTCTAGTGTCAATTAAACCTCCGAGAATTCGAAGCGAATGCTCTCCACATAAAAGTCGCTACTATACTTACGCCTCGATCTTAGCAAATGTACTGCCCTGCCCTATAGTATTCATCAACATTAAGCTATCTTGTCGATTTCCATTGATCCAGACAAAGATACTTAAACATAGCGAGTATTGAATCCATTATCTGCTATCTTCGTCGTAATTTACGACTCTCCGGTGCAAATAAGAAAGCTGAGAATAAGTACTGCTGTAATAAATTTATTGATACTCACCTCTCTCCGTTTAAGTATATATCACTAGATTGGTTGACGGCGAGAACAACTAATTCAATATACATACACTCTTACATTTTTAATCAGTTTTTATAACGGGGACACTATGTATAGGTATCATAGACATACCTTTATACCCGACGTTTCGAGCGAGTTGTACCGCAGGCTCATGATCGCAGGATCATTGAGCAATTTGTGTCCGTAATACACTTTTATCAACCGCAACTAGAACAATCGCGTTGCAATTGTACAGACGCCTGCACATCAACCTATCCAAAACTGTCAAATTCATTGACAAATCAAATTCATCTTCAATGCATTTTCAACCATAAAACTTAGCTATAAAGTTCAAAGTCTATTAATGAAATTTGACAGTTTGTGGTAGATTGTTGTGCAGGCGTGTGTACAATGAACAACAGGTTGCTTTTTTCGGTAATAAGTCTGCGGGTCGTGGTCGCGGGCTGACCCGGTGCAACTCGGTCTAAACGTCATGTATAAAGATATGTAATTAGTCATTGTAATGTTGTAGCAAACACTAATATAATTGATATTAAAGTATAGTAAAGGAGTGGTAAAGTTTATTTTAATAGGGTTGTGGTGCGACAGGTGATCATGCCCAATTAAGTTTCGATCAGGCGAGCGGCGGGCGGCACGGCGCCGGCGGCGGCGGCGGCGCGACGACGCGTGCGATTCGTAACCAGATTATAGGTAGAGGCGGGCACTCACTAGCGGGCTGTCCCTGTAAACTTCATAAGCTAAACTAGGCCTAACTAGAGGTTCTGGGTTCACCAAACTAGGCCTATCTAGAGGTCCTGGGTTCAATTCCCAGGTCAGGCAAAGTGTGTTTCAGTTTTTTCGATTCAAACCGGAGCTTGTGATCAACAACCCACATTTGGCGAGCAAGGTGATAAACCCAATACCCATAAATTGTAGCGATGACTTACTTGATTTCAATGATGGACGCCTTTGCACAGTAGTGGGTCAGTATATAGGCTATACTAGGTATTATATTAGGTATTATACTACGAGATATTATACTACGAGGATATGCTTGATAACAACATAAAGGATTGTTAGCAATACTAATACTACCTTTACTACCTTTATAGGTGAAAGGCAATCCCTTTTTGCACTGCCGGATTGCAACAGGTGTGACATGCAATGGAAAACAGTAATAATTGACGTTATTTATTCTATTTCTCGCGACCATTTAGTATTCCAAACTTTACATCCCAAAAATACAAATACTATTTACAATTAAATAAAAACACTTAAACTTACGCAACTTACTTAACTTACTTAACTTATGCAACTAATAAGTTCAGCATATGGTAAGGTTCGAAACGGTCCGTTCTCACTGAATAGCTTTGCAGTGTAAGAAATCAGCCTCTGGGGTCACCTGAAGAGACGGTTAACCGTTTTGCTAAATCTTTGAATAAATAAAAAGCACTAGGGTCGTTTTGGTGTTGAAAACTTACAAATGATTATAACATTTACATAATATTTATTTTTTTTGTCTTTAATAAATATAGTCCGCCTATACCATACCATAGCATATTGCCATTGTAAGCTATAGCAAATTTTTTATTTATCTATTGATTAATGACCACCGGTTTACATAACCTTCCCAAGCAAGGAGGAGCTTCAGAGGATACATTTTTGGTCACCCATCCGAAGACTGGCCAATGCGAAAGTTTCTTAACTTTAGCAATCGCAGACCGACCGCGTTTACTCTGTGTGTAACTAGCTTAGTCTATGCATCGTGCGTGCGCCACCGCCACGATTTTCGCAGCTGACATGCTGTGGCGTGATGAGATCGAATCGAGTTATAATTCGATTCCGGACCGACAGCATCTCAACCTACTATGACCGCACGATCAAAATATACTCGTTATTCTGTTGCATATTTATGTTAATAGGCATTTAACGATATACCGTTACAACTTAAATATGACTTAACAACTTGATTACCCGTAATATATATTGACCATAATCGCTGTTTGATAGATAACTAACGAATATTAACTGCTGAGCTCGGCTATTTTAAAAATTTTAATTTTAATTTTATCAAAAAAAGTTGGCTAATGTATCGTATGTAATATGCCAAGCCGTAATACGATTTGTAGGCAGCGTTCTCGTAGACACTTGAACAAAGGAGTCCGACGAAGAGGATGATACGACACGTACATACCCAAAATATAGAGAAAAATACAGATCAAGTTTATTAAACATTTGTGCTATCGCGATCATCGTGAATGTTCTGAGTACAGGGATTCCTGTAGTTACTACCGCCTCTTAACGCTTGAGACTAAACGTTGCCTTATCGACATGTTATTTCTGTATAAAATATGCAACGGCGATATAGACGGACAGGGCCGACCTTGGCATTGAATTTACGTGCTCCATCTACTCGAACTAGATAAATAAAACTTTTTAGCTGCAAGATTGCAAGGAGTAATTACGTCCAAAATTTAGTTATAAATCGTCATCACAAAACATAATAATGAAAAATGTTCTTCAACAGACTTCTTGTGTTCCTCATGAGCTCTTTTAAAAATGACATTGCATGGCAATTTACTTTCCACACCTCTATGTAAAATAATGATTAGTCAATATGTGTTAGGTATATTATATTGAGTATTTAATCTGTATATATAAATAACACATATAACACATACATTTATATTTATATATGTGTATATCCATATTTATGTATTGTATACTAGTGAACTTAATAACCCATCAGGGTAAAAAATGTGCCCCCTTGTATTTACAAATTTTATAAGTATATAGAACTGTGAATTTTGAAATATATTAAATAAAATGTTTTTGTTTTGTTTATATAATTTTAACGCAAATTTTGTTGCGAAACAAATTACAAAAACACAAATGTTGAAAAAGTTTCCACGGTCAGATGTTAATGATGGTAGTTGTTGACATTGAATAGGCGCCTTTGGCTTTCAAAGTAAAAAAAGTAAATAGTGTTGAATAATTTCGACGGGCTGGTTAAAACCATGATAGCTCAATTGGCAGAGCACCTGACCCGGTATGTCAGAAGGGTACAGGTTCAAATCCTGATCGTGGAATTTTTTATTCAACATTTGTGTTTTTGTAATATTAAATAAAATAAAAAATAAGAGCTCGATGGTGCAGTGGTTAACGCGTCCGGTCTGCGATTGCTCAAGGTTCTAACGGTATTAAGCTGTGATGGTTATTTTTTTAATAACAGACTGACGATGATGGAAAGTGTGATCTGTGTAAAGCTGTTGGCAACTTCATTCCCATCATAAATTGATTTTGAAATCATACTCATACCTATATTGTTTAATTCGGCTTTACAATAGCGAAGACAGGGTAATATTTTCTAAGTAGTAAAAAAGTAGCTCGAAAATAAATTGATACAATAAAATCCTAGTGCAAGAAAAGAGAGCTTCCATGCTATCCAGCTATTTTCTCTTTATAGAGCCTGCATTTTTCGCTATCCCGGTCTCCGAGAAAGCCGGAATATTTAGCCTCCTTTGCTTATTTTACTTTAAATTAAATTCCACATGATTTCTAACAGTACCAGATTATCTGTTACTTTCATATTTGAAGAATTAGCTAATTGTAACGTGCTGTGGTTGGAATCATCAGACAAATATATTTTTTCCAATTAAGTTTTATTTTGTTTACTATTATGACTACATTTACGAGGACTTTAGCTCCTTCAGTATCTCGATTGTTAATCAATCTTACAGTAAATATACTTCTGCGTAGGCAGATGACATAAACTAGAAATATCACATACTAGAACTGCAAAAAACGGTGTTGTAACTTGAAAAACGTTGTTTCAAACCCCGTTTATTTCCAGGAGAAAAACACGATCCAGTGACGCGGAAATTGATAGGAGGTATGCGATCGGCGAAGTGCGCCTCCGTTGTGGCGTGTTTGTTCAAATATTGTGACATAAAAAAAATGGAAACGATTTTATTCTGAACTAGTTTCAGGCCACCGCCACTATCTGCCGTATATAGTACGGTATAGTATTATTCCAATTAAAATACCAATAGTTTTGTTTCATAATGTTCCTAAAATTCCTTTTAATACTACGCTGCGCAATAGATTATTAGAGTTTTGGTTTCTTTGACAGAATACAGTAGCCATTATGGCGGTAAGTATTTGCGAAAAATATAAGAGCACCTAAGTCTATAATTATATTTTGACAAGCGCATTCAGTTTATAGCACTAAATGTCAAGTTAATAAAAACACTGACCGACAGTTATTACTAATTGAAATGAAACAACTTTTACGGATCTACTCGCGTTTATTTTACACATTAGTTTTAATTAATGTTTATCCTGACGTTTCGAACCCTTTGCAGGGTCCGTGGTCACAGGGAGACTGAGGTGTTGGTCGTCTCATAATTAGTTAGTAGCTTGTATACCCTTATCTAAATTTAATCAGGTGCGTTCCGTTTTACGCAGAAAGAGCTTACAGTATCTTTTGGTCTGGCAGTATGGTGTTGGGGATGGGATTTAATATTCTGTATGATTGGATCCCAGGCTGGTGGTAGATTCCAACCATCTTCTCTATTGAAATTAGTATGTTTTTTTAATTTCAATAGCCTCGCTTATCATTCTAGGGATGAATCGTTGTTCTCTAGCGAGTATTTGTGGTTTATCAAATCTGATGTAATGGTTGGGACAAGGGAATGTTCCCCTCAAGGGAATGTTCGCATACCGCAGACTTATTTTCGCGCCTATGCTTGACGTCGGCTTTATATTCTTTAACACGGGTTCCTACACTTCTCTTTGTTTGCCCGATGTAAGAGAGCTCACAGTCGCAGTCCAGTTTGTACACGCCTGCATCTTGAAGGGGTATGTTGCACTTGACAGGTCGTAAAAATTGGTTGATCTTCTTCGGCGGCTTGAAGTAAGTATCGATTGAAGTTCGCTTTAAGATATGTCCAATCTTGTCAGTGACACCTTTCATGTATGGAAGTACTGCAGGTTGGCGCTCGACTGTGGTTGGTTTATTGCGGTTTCTGTGACGAAGCCGTTTCAGATTATTATCCTGTAGTACGTGCTTGACATGCTGAAGCTAGCAGCCAGGTGTTGGGTGTCACAGATACCGCGTGCTCACTGAAACAACGATTTCCCTACAGTAGCCAACTGTCTAGGATGGTGGTGATAATCACCATTGAGGTACCTATCTGTATGGGTTACTTTACGATACACAGTGTGACTCAAACTATGGTCCGGATTCCTGATGATTAAGGTATCCAAGAAAGCTAGCTTACTGTCTGCCTCTAACTCCATTGTGAATTGTATTTTTGGATGTATGGAGTTAAGATGATCTAGAAAAGCAGATAC
The DNA here is from genome assembly GCA_949315975.1 of Eudonia truncicolella. NCBI lineage: Eukaryota > Metazoa > Arthropoda > Insecta > Lepidoptera > Crambidae > Eudonia > Eudonia truncicolella. The sequence continues at coordinate 7,635,325 of OX438828.1, read as the reverse complement.
TTTATTACTAAAATAAATAATCTTGGAAAACTGGGTTCAAGCTGTTTAGTACATTTCGAAAATATTGGGTCGTCATAATAATTGTTTCACTTCAAAGGGTTCCATGTCCTTAATAATACTGACGAAACCACTACCCAATTACTTTTGTCTTCATTGATTGTGAGATCGGCTTTAGTATCGTCACCTATATTGTTAAACATATGCCTATATGAATACATAAAAAATAATTTACATTTTTTTAAATATTGTTTAGTTTCTTACTTACCTATTCAGACACGTATCTAAGCACACACGAGCTTCAGCCTTAACTCTTCAAAGTAAAAAAATTAAATCCTACTTCTCTGTTTAGTTTTTCTGTAACCAGACTGTGTCTGAAAGTTTTAATTAAATTGTGTAAAATCTAATTAGATGCATCAGTGCTGTGATTTGTATGTACTTTGAATTGGTTTTCATTTCATCGTCGATTAAAGGTTTATTCATTTGTTGGAATAATACCTACCTGATATGTCAAAAATCAGCGGTCCAGCTTTCGTTCTTTTGGAAATAATCTTATATTTACTATTCTGATCACGTATCGCACTCGATACGTAATAGCAACTGAAATTAATATAACCAGCAAACAAATCAACTAATACCAAAGATTACGGACGCATAAAGGTTTAGGGCGAATCGTCCACTGCTTGATGGAGTGCGAATACAATACCCGGCTCGGTTGATTGGTCTGATTGATTACGCGCAGGCCGGGCCGCCGCCAGTCGCAGTCATTTTGTGCAAAAAAATACAAATTCCGCAACGAATATCCATGACATGACACTCATGCACGCGTATTGAAATCCAAACCGAAATATTAAAAAGATAAACTGCCTACCTATCCCAGATCCCTATCAAGCGGAGAACACACCGTGTTAATTAAAATTTGAACGGATTGTAGAGAGCGAGAGCTATTCAACTGAACGTGGAAATTTCATTCGTTTATTATGAACAGCGATCGAGCTATTTACTTAACCTGTTTCCGAGACAAACCCTTATCCGATATGGCCACTGCAGCGTCCGCAGACAAAGCGAACAAACGGTCGTCGTGAAAAAGAACTGACCTAACTGTTGCATTCTTTTTTTTAAGCAAAACGTTTGCGATTCAACGTCAGGGCTTCCGTTTGCACTTCATTTAAAAAGCTTGTTTCAATTTACGTCCCCTGGAAGAATGTGAGGCAATCGCTCGGAAGGCACATAAAGGGACGCACCTCAGCGAAGTTGCGTTACTTCTGAAATATTCAAATCTCGGGGGCGTCTTTCCCCGCGCTCCTGTAAAATGCTAAACAAGGAAAGTTTCCCCCTAAATCAGTAGAGTCAGCGGCGCGGTGCCCGAGCCGCGCGCCTGCAAACACGCCCGGACAACAAACAAACTTTAATTTAGCCCGCCATGGTCGCTTCTTTCGGATTTCTTCACGGAGGAGAGCTCAAAAAGCGGTTACTTGGGAATGCTTTCATAATTTATTTACCCTGAAGGAAGGACCGAAATTGATCATAAATTAAAATTGTCATTGAAGTCAAAACGCTTCTCAGGGTACCGGGTGTTTTATTTTACAACAAGATAAGTTGAATTTCGCCCGGTTCAGGTGTAATAAGTACCTACATTTATTATAAATGTATGTACAAGTAAACAACAACTTTTCTGTTTCAAAACGCACACTGTTTGACCACGGAGCAGACGCAAAGTGCTCCATGTAAATAAATGTATTTGCTTCAGCAATTTCCCGACTTACGTCTCTCAGTTTTATGCTAATATTTTATAAGGAATGTCTCAACGGTAAACTGTGTAGGTGTTTTGCATAGTTTAAGAGACGAGCCTTACTTTGGTACTAAATCATTTTACAACTGTTATACTGTATACATTCCGCGCCTTGGTGTGGTGGCCGAGTGGCAAAGCACCTGTCCTAGATCGGCCAAAGTTCATTTCGTTTCGGGTTTGTAAGACTAACACCCGTTTGCACTAAACTTATGAATCGCCTAACTCTTGGCTTAACTACTACCCGGTCAAGTTAACTCGGCACCTGGCTCGAAAACGTCGCCTACACTCAGGTGCCGAGTTAACTTGACCGGTTAGTAGTTAGGCAAAGACTTAAGTGATTTATAAGTTCAGTGCAAACGGGTGTAAGACTTAGCCGAGACTCATCAAGTAGCAGGAAAGTCCCAGCAGTGAGACCGTCTTAGGCTTATTTATAATACACTTTACAAATGACGCTCCAACACATTGCTCACATATTAAGATCGAGAAGTTTTTTAATAAAACATTATTGGGAACGAGTCTGCCGGAAAATGCGAACAATACGGTGCAAAAATACCGGGATGGGCAGCCATTACGTCGCCATAACCTAGTTCTGCTCACGAGAGAGCACTAGCGAAACGAGCCGACATCGCTGGCGAGTCGTAAATTCATAAACGATTCGTACTCCATGAAAAAATGTGCAATACAGATGAGCCGCGCAGGAACAGCGATAGTTTCAACTGCAGATTGACCCGTGGAAGTTCTCCCAGGCCCGTTGTTGCAGCATTGAGCATTTTTGGAGCGCTACCGAGAAACTAAGCCAATTAAATTGGACACTCCATACCTTGCACTGGAGATTCGATTCGCCGGATAATCTGCAACAAGAATTGATTGAGTTAGTTAGTGAAATGCTTTTTAACGCTTTATTAATGTTTTTGGACAACCGGCCATTAAAGATAGGCAATAACATAACTGCACCTTCCTAATTGCAATTTTCAAAAGATTTGAACACTAAGTTTAAATGGCACGTAGAAACAAAAACTCACATTCGACTTAAATATTACCTACCATACATAATATGCAAAATAAACAGGCAAGTTAATTATACTGTCAGGAATATTGTATTTTAACTCGCAGACCAATTAGAGAAAACAATCGTGGTAGGTATACCTACATATATGCTATCGTACACCAATTAGCATATAATAGAAACACGTTTATGGCGCAGTACGTTCTTACTGTTATTATTATGAGGTCCTCTGGGTAAGCTAATTAATAAACAAATCGAAAATGAGAAGCGTTCAGCAACTTCCGCGTTGTTCCTGAGGGACGTCGATACGCTCTCTTGCTCGTAATCGCCACTCCAACCGGATTCACTTTCTTCTCAGACAAGTGCCTCGTATATTCGAAAGTTGTATACCTACAATCTTGTCCAGCAATCTCGAGAGCACCCTCCTACTAATTTCAGTTTTTAAGGGGATCCTAAGCGGCTTGAGTGTTATTCCGTTTCCATTTAAGCAATTTATTTTGTTACTATATAACAAATCCACGACTTAAAATCTCGTTGACAGTAAATCCTTTTTTAAATGAAACATATTAAAGAGCTTCGCATTAATTACATTCCAAGTTTCCCCCTCTGCAAACAAACAGGAAAGTTTATTTAGGCGGTCAGTCTGCCGATTAACACGATCACGCGGAAGATGGCAGATAGGAAGGCAGACTGTAGCGAACTTATAGATTTCGGTAGGAACTTAGTTATGGTACGCCCATTAATTTCTATCATATTATCGTCGATTCCTCTTTATGAAGCTGTCAAATAAATAACACTCCCTGCCCATTAGCCGCGGCTGTGGTTGGAGCCACGACAAATATCATACATAAGGGAGCCTTCGGCGACACTGGACCCCATCAATATCTGTCATCAGTCACCAAATAAAATTATTATGAATGGCCACCCAACAGGGGTTGATCTAGTTACGCATAATGACCTAATTTCACCGAACTTTATCGTTATAAGCTTAAAACACGGGGCCAGGAAATTTGTGCAAGTCTTGTATTTTTATTTGGCTTCTATAATCTGTAAGTAGACTTCGTTGTTTCCTGGCACGCATACTTTGGAGTCGGTCTACCAGTCCGCGTAACGTGCACGTAACTCAATAGTTTTTAGCGTACCTAATTACCCAGTCATCAATGTGTAGTTTAACGAGGTTATATAAGCGGCACCGTAGACAAGACTCCTAAGTTTTTCCTGTGTATAGCCAGGATACAACCGAAATAATCCTCATTAGGGTGCCGCTCTTTACAAGATGATACTTTTTTGTTTGTTTGCTGTCGTCCGGGATACAGGTATAATCCTGGCAGGCGCGAACTCGCCGCCGCAAGTGTGTCAAGGATGATAAGCGGAAAATTCTCCTTTGAATGTGTAGGATACGCCGCGGTTCGCACCCGCGCCGGCCGCCGGCGGCGGCGCTACAAAATAAATATTTAGCAAGAGAATTATGTAAGTACTCATGAACAGAAGTTTTGCACCTCTATATAGACCAGACTCATTTCAGATTATTGCAGATCTGAAAAGGTCACTTAGGAAAAGTCATTATACCTATAAGGGTTTTTATTATTGTTGTGGGAAACTATCAATACGAAATTTGAACTAACTTTTAAGTATAACGAGTTTGATTCAATTATACTATAATATGCAACATGGTTTACATAAAGATTTTAAGAATTAGAAGAAATGATAAACTCTTTGATAAATTTAAAAAAAAATTGCTCATCGTGACTTTTTTGAAAAGGTATTATAATGATATGTACGGATACAATGTCTCTTTTAACCTGATATTTAGGAAGAGCATCGAATCTAGATTTATGGTTTTGTTGCATATATTACATAATATAGGTATTTTTGATATTACATAAATCTAAAATAAACATAACGTAACGAGATAAGATAAATAAAAGCTTCAAGCTTATCATTATACATTGCATTCATGCCTATATACAAGCTATCGTTGTCATAATTCAGGGACATATTAAAAACTAACATATAAAGATTATTTCTGGCTAGTGGCAAATGGCCAACAAGATTGCTCAGCCGGGCATGCACATGGCTAGTTATTAGGCGGTTTGCCATTATGTTAGTGCGGTAGCCTAATATCAGGACGTTAACAGCCTAAACTAGGTATTCGCAACTTTGTACAAATTGTAAGCCAGAAATGGTCAGTTACTTGAGCAAATTCAGCGTTAACCCTATCACAGGGTGAACACCTACCCCCTAACAAATAAACAGAGAATAAGCTCCGAATAGTTATTCCGTGTTTTGTTCCCGACATGTAAACTTCATTTCAGATTAGAGTAAAAGTGACAAAACACGGAATAACTAATCCATGGTTATTCTTTGTTTATTTGTAAGGCCCTTAGACATCTAATACTCGTCGCATCTACTTATCGGGAATCAAACCATGTACCTTTGGTGTAGCAGGCAGATTCGCTACCGGACTTAGATATTTATAGAAAATAAAGATAAGGTTTGGTTATTGGCCTTTTAGCTTAAGAATACATAAGTTAATCCATTAATAAAATACAGCCGTTTAAAAAATAATGTTGGAATAAAAATTGCGTGCGTAATATTACTAATCAACTCTTTGCCCAACAATTTGTATTGTATAAATAAAATTTGTGTCAACAGCAACAAGGCAAAGTTCAAGGAGAGAAAGAAAAAGTAACGCCGAGTACCGGTTCGAGATACATAAATACTTATTACTTAGACAGTTTAGTATAAACGCCCCATTCGTTAAAACTTTTTGCATTATTTAACGAGTGGGGGGAATTGTTTCCCATCACGAGACAGCCCCGGTAAGGAGATAGGCCAGTGTAATAATATCTATGAAACTTTCGCGCGAGTTTCACACAATTCTTACAATTGTTGCAATAAAGCGTTATGGGCAATAGCGGCCACAGCTTCAACTCTCGTGTCGGACAAACGTTTGTGAATTAAACATTTCCATTTTGCTTTATATCAGGTTGTTTGCAATGAATGGCATACATAGGTACTTTGTGAATTGTCATATTATAAGTTTTAAGTATAAATTGGTATTTTATAAATTAATTAGATAGTAAATTGTTACGACTACTTTTTTAGCCCTTAGAACACTTAGTTTAGTATGCATAAAACATTTTCTCCTGTATTAAAAAAGGCTTACTTTTACAAAAATATTCAAAACGCATCATATCCGTTACTCCAAACTAAATTAATAGATAACCTAGATACTGATACATGCCTATACTAATTACTTTCTGTTAGGCCCTGTTGAAAAAATTATCATACTGGAACGCGAAAGTTTTAAATGTCAAGAATACGTTAGTATTTTCATTTTGCATTCGCACAATGCTACATTCATTTATATTTATTTATTGTATAACTGAAAATATTTTCTTATTTAAACGAGTGCGTTCCTTCTGACGCTACTGATGGTGTTTTTTCCAACAACTGTTTTCTTCTAATCAAAACTCAATTTACACAGCCGTTTACAATTGAAATTTTCTTTCAGTATAATAATTCTATCAACGAAACACCTCAGAGCTATAAAAAGGCTTCTACCAGCGAACCATCAACGTCGCACTAATTACACGCGCAGGTAATATACTATTAACTTTGTTGACAGTACTAATGGACTTAGCCACGAGTAGCGAAGTAGTAATTCATATCATAGTGCACGCTCGCGTTCACGGGCAAGGCTGGTATGACAAAAATTGGTGGATTGGGGGCGTTATATGATGTTTAATAATATTACGAGTAGCACGTGCCACGTGCGGCGAGGGTCGGTCATTGACCTGACATAGGTACCGTTAATTACTTTCGCACAGCCACGGGACGGACGGACCGACGACGCACGCGAGCGACGGGTTGACCCGCCGAAGCCATGCTCATGAAGTTCCATAGCAACATGTAAAATGAACTGTTGGCGATGGTCAACAATTCAAACAACAAATTCTCTTTGACAAGTTTTATTTCTTATAAATCAATAAAAGACTGCTTCCGTACACTTTACATTTTATCGATTTATACATACTCGTAGTATCAGAAAACAGGTCTGGTGTAATGTTATTAAAATGCCTTACAATAACAACTATGTACAAATATTCGGCTGTGCTGTCCATAATTATTCAACACTATAGCGACCACCTGCGACTTTGACACGAGTCAATGTTGAAAAATCCGGGCCCCATTCCTTGTTTCATGATAACCTTTTTTTCATGAACCTTTGTTCAAAACTTCAGCTTTCTAGGTCCAAGAGTTTGGGCTGGGTTCATTAACGCCACTTTTACTTACTTACTTACTGATTGACTCATTAGTCAATCAGTAAGTATGTCAGATATTTTCTTTTTATAGAGATTTTGATAGATACCATAATTATTTTACTACACATCCATAACGGAAATGACAATGTAAAGGTATCGAGAAGCTCGTTGGCGCAGCTTGGCTCGGCTTGCGGGACTTTGGCAATGTCGGATAACCGGATAGGTGACCAAATTAAAATATCTCGAGCAACTCCGTGCTTTAGAGGGCACTTTAAGTCATTGGTCCCGATTGTTGTCGTAGGTATTATACAATCGTTAAAACCCACCGTCCTGCATTGGGTATCACCGCATCTCTCCATGTGATGGATAGATTGACTATGGGAAAGCTTGAGCCCAGCTGTGGGACTGACTATTATAAGTAGAATATGATGAGGAAGACGTATTGTCGCCAATAGAGTTAATATAACTATTAATTTTAGAATTTGCCTAGGTTTTTGTTAGTTTATACTGTATGTTTCTAGTCGACGAATATGGTGGTTAAGAAATACATTCTTAAGCTCGTTTAGTTTAATTGTTTCATGTTACATATATCTATGCTATATCATGCCCGTAAATGCTCTTTCTGAGTTTCTTGCCGAACCGATTTTCTTATGTATATGTGAATGTCATTATGTGCTATCGGCACATAATGACATTCATAGGAGCTAATATGTGGCCCAATTTGAAAAAAAAATTAAATTTGCATTGAATTTCATGTCTTAAATGGTAATTAACACCTCGCCTTGCGATGTCGCCAAAGGTCTACCTTTTTTATTAAATTCAGGTCGGCGTCTCTAGCCGAGCAACTAATGGAGGAGCCATAGACTTTCTACCGAAGAACGGTTTGCAACAACCAGCCTACAAAAAAAAAGTGTTACGCAATAAAACATTTAAAAACTCAATCAATACAAAGAGGTCCATTCAGCGGAACGCCTCCAGTAATTCCATTACGTTAGATAGAATATTAACCTCGTTATGGGCAGACAACAAACATGTTCCACAAAATGAGGAGACCCACAGAGCGTAAGCTTATACATACAGCTGTTGCGAGATTCTGTGTTCGTGAGAGGTTGTACATGTGAGTTAGCATTAGTTGGTCTAAAACGCAACTGGTCTAAGTAGTAACTGGTCTAAAACGCAACTGGTCAAAGTAGCAACTGGTCTAAAACGCAACTGGTCTAAAACGCAACTGGTCTGAAACGCAACTGGTCTAAAACGCAACTGGTCTAAGTAGTAACTGGTCTAAAACGCAACTGGTCTGAAACGCAACTGGTCTGAAACGCAACTGGTCTGAAACGCAACTGGTCTAAGTAGCAACTGGTCTGAAACGCAACTGGTCTAAAATAACTTCCAAAAGCAAATATAGCAATACTCGAGCGAACTTGTATAAAACTTACCTTCTGTGGGTGCATGTACAGTCAACGAGCCGCCACAGAAGGCGCGCGGGTCGGAAGCGGCATCCCCGGCCCTGATTGTCTTCATCATGGAAACGCATCACGTAGCCTCACCTCGCAGCCCCGCGCCCCTAAACTCCTTTGCACCTGGGAGGCACCGCGTCTGGGCGGTGTACCAATTTAGACGACGTAATGGTGAAAGTAGGGTTACCGCTGCTTCAGTCTCCCCTTTCTGTGCTTTAGAAGTAAGGACAATTTAAAAAAAACTGAATGACTTTAAATAGTAAGTTACTTACTGTTAACGTGTTTTAAGTGTTGTTTTATAAATAAAAATAAATTTATCAAATGTAGCGCTCAAATTATGACGAATAATAATTTGTGTCAGACACCCTTTGGTCGCTAAAAACGCTAGCCGATTAATTTCCGTATGAAGCTCAATTGATCGATAAATATGATTTTAAATATTCGTCTTGGAAGTTGGAACATGGAGTTAATAAAAAAATCTATAGAAAAGTAGGTACCTATCTATAAAATAGCACAGTTGAAATATAGTTAGTTAGTAAATGCCTTATTTTAACTGTGCTACTAAATACATTGCTACATATATTGAAGCTTAGAAGTATCCTATTTAAGTTAAAATATAGGACATACTTTTTTATTTATTTTGCATTCAAATAAATATAAGGTATTGCCAAAACAGAATATAGCCCAAAAACGAAGAAACAAAATAGGGAAATGTTGAAGAGCTATCGTCCGGATTGCGAAAGGTTCACCTGAGGCAATAGTGCTAGTTACAGTTTAGACATATAGGTACTACGTTATGTACTTATGACATGAGCAACGATTTCAATGTCTAGTTTAGAAAATTAACAAATAAATTTCTCAAAGACGGAAGACGACGATAAATACCTATATAACTTTTCTCCTCTACATGCAAATAAATAAAACGAATGTAAATCAAGTGTTACTAGAAGATAAAATAGTAACGGCAGGTGGAAGCGACAACGTGTTCCGCCCTTACCGGGCTCCGGGACGGATGACGCCCCCGCGACAATATATGACCGGCAAGTTTGCCGGCCTGGACAGATCTCACACAATTTATCGTTTTGCCTCTCCTCGAAATTACTTTTTCCACCTTATTGTTCCAACGTAATTTCCCACACTCATATCATTGCCTCCAAATGTATCACAATTAGTTACACACATGACCCGTTCTCAAAATTGACTATAGAACCTAGCATGAAAAAAAGTTGTTATAAGTATCCAATTAGCTTTGCAATTTAGTTTCCATGGTTTCGTAATAAGTAACAGGGTAATGACCTTTTATTTAATAACTGGCAGTTAACACTAAAGCGTCGACGTAATGTTATTCGTGCAGAATAACCATACGGCATAATTTCAGCAAAAAGAATAGCACGTTAAGCGGGGCGAGCGCGGCGCGGAGGCAACTCGCGTGCAATAAATCGTGTAAGCGCGCCGTGAGCCGCACTGCTGCAATTGCATTTAGCAGCGCGTGCTGCCGACCTGCTTTATTTTACTGAAAGAGCGACAGCTATATCAAAGTGTACATATTATACACTCCTATACGTACAACAACATTCACTTTTGCTTCGCCAATTGAGAACTGCGATCGAACCGAGTCAATTTGAGGACACGCCCACGAGACAGCATTAGGAAGATTGTCGAAGTCAAATCTCCGGAGGTCGAATAAAGCAGAATTCACGTCCCATCATAAAAATATTTGAAAGAAACCTTTTCCTTCCTTCCACGGCGCACGGCTATCCGCAAATAAAAAAACTTGTCACGAACATCTCATCTTTATCTCGGCGCACATAACTATTACCCCCTAATAACTAAGTTGAAAGTGGACTTTTAAATTTGGGCTTCCGAGCCAACATTTAATGGCTTGCGCCGCCATTTTGAAGGGCTGTTTTAAGGAAAACTCCCCATTCGCTCTCTCAGGGGAAGTAATGCATTTTCCTTTATCACACTGCGGACAGTTTGCACACTCAACGACAAGGAGACCGGCTTTTACGATTATTGTGTTCAAGACGTTACATGCGATCTGCAATGAAAAACACTGGAACCGATCTCTCGCACCATAAACCGGGCGCACAACGCCATAATCAATCCCATCGGAAATTACGTTTCCATTTCTGCTTTTTATTTAGAAAAAAAGCCATTGCATTCTACAAGCTCTTCAATATTTTATATCTATGAATTTCATTAACTACGCATCAATCGTTAGTTGTGAAATAAGAAAAAATATTCTCAAACGCTGAGAAACGTACACCTACGGAAACGTTCTTCAAAAACCAATATTAAAATAAATATATTTTCATGGTGCTGCGCTTTGATGTTTCACCACGTCCCAATTGCTATTCTATAAAAGGGCCAGGTTGAGTTACAATATCAACAACATTGCGACACGCGTCATAGCGCGGCGCGCCGCCGCCTCGCACCGTGATGCAAGCGCGGCCGGGCTAAAAATGTCAAAATCGTGTTTTGTTTCGTTTTGAGAGGCAAAGGGGCGCCACGGATGGAGTCTGCAGTGCACCGGGAACCTTCTCGACACGCCAAGCGTGAAATAATGCACCACGTGTTGAATAACGTCGGCAATTAATCGCATCGGGCGAAAGCGCAAGTGTTCCCATGCGACTTGGAAAAACTCCGCTCAATAGATAAATAATAATGCGTCGCTTGCTTATATTTATGAGTTAAATTAATATTCCAGCCTGGATATAATTACACGGTAGTGGCTGGGGAGAGATATGGCCCCCGCCTCTGCCTGCATGACTGCATGTCCGCAGCACATGGTGCGCGTTCGCGCTGATGCTCGCGAGTGAACATAACTTAATGAGCAATACGTCGCGACTTATGATTATAAAGTTTGTTAGAACATCCCGTGCTCGTGGCGTGCACTCTGCGTAGAAAGGAGAATCATGTTTATGTTGTGATGCGAAGTTATAATGTAACAATGTGGACGTGCTATCTTAGTGGATTGCCTAACTTTCTCACAAAATTAACATAATATCTTGCTTAAGTTTAGTAATATGAATATATTTATTTACCATTAAAGCCTAAAGTTCATTGACATTCGAATCTATGTCCTTATCTAGAAGATAAAAATGTCAAACTAATCCAACGACAAGCAGTGACTTAGTTCTCATTTGTCCATGTTTAGAAAGCACGTCGCTGGCCGACACGATAAATTTGAGTGTCAACATTTCCTGGGAATATTTTTATAACGTCACACTTGAAATTCGAACTCCGGCGACACTTAACATTTCAGATGAAGTTCCTTTTCTATTTTGAGGCATACATTTCTAACTTAGGTACATCCTTTCGCTCTTCAGTATCTACCTATGAACAGAATTTGAAGCACGATGGCGCTGCCGCTTGCGCGTTCGTTTGAGATTGTTTTGGGGTTTACGATCTTTCAAATCAAGCTATTTCGCAAAGCCGGATCTTCGGATGGGTGAACAAATAAAAATATCTCGAATCTCTAGTTTCTCCGTATTATGAAAGGCGTGATAAGTCATTGCTCCTAGTTGTTGTCGTAAAGTGGCACAGGCAATAAAATCCACCAATCCGAATGGTGGGCTAAGGTCCGATAGTGTTAACGTAGGAAGGCCTGTGACCAGATATTTGAGAACAAAAAAAAATATTTGGAAACAATTATAACACCATAACAGTACAAACCAAGCTAATGACTAAATACAAAAGACAAATGAGAGATCAACAATTATAAGTGACTGAACATAAACTGTTCCGTCTCTATTGACACGAGGAATACACAAAGCTGTCGACCTACAAGATTGAAGAGGCACAAGAAACAGAAAAACATAGGCCGCCATGCGACCGAGGGCCGTTGTCAGTTATGATTATGACATCAAAGGTTCCAACCAAAGGTTCAATGTCTGATGAAAGTTCAATTTGTCGCAGCACCGAGCGAAATGGAGCGATCGTGCGGGAGAAAGTACGCTCGTGACATGGACGGGACGAGCGGCCTCGACACCCCAGCGGGATCGATTTGGCATTAACAATGGCCACTGCCGCAGACGTCGTAGATCATCTCTGTTAATCCATTGAAATCCGAAATTGTAATAGCTTAAAAGGTGGAGGCCAATGTTGTACTGTTACAACTCTGTCAGACTGTTGGTGTGAACCCATTCCTGACATAATCACATTAGGTAGTTGCTTAAAAGGAATATTATTAATGTGTGTAGTACCTTGGGATAGATGAGAGGAAAATGCTACATCGACAAGAGCACTCAGGTTAAAGAAAAAGAATAGCACATTAATATTATCTTCATAAAATTATAAAAATATATGTAATACCATTAAGTTTTTCGCCAATAAACAAAATAAATACAATGTTGTTAGCAAGTGCAGCCAAATAGAAAGAAAACAAGTATGCATACTGTAGGCTTTACTAAACATCGCCAGCTACAGCCAAAATAACGCCAATCCCATTGATAGAACGATTACATAATGAGATATCTATTGTGATATCTATTGAAATTTCCTAACATTCATAAAAAAAATATAAAATCCTCTTGTCGAGGTTGTTATTTATTAGAGGATCTAGTTCGTAGACCGACACTTCTTGCTGAAAGCGCAAACGCTTAGAATATGATTCGCCGGCTCTTATTACACGGTGCTTAGCGGGACATCGATGCGAGGTCACGGTCGGACGCGGAGCCCCGAGGATTTCACTAGAAAGCCCCGATGACACAAGACACCAGACGGCCATATTTCAACCTGCAAATCTCTGCGGAGTGAAAAGCAAACGATTTTCCCAAGTTATGTGCGCACTTACGAATAATTAGCACTAAACAATTTTATTGACATGACGAAACCACTGAAATATGTTTGACGATTGCGCAGACATCCATAAAACGTTCAATTGAATTGAGAATCAGTGTGTGGCTCACATTAATTGAATTGCTTAGATAGGTCAATAGCCAATATAGGTTAAGCAAGTGCTGACAAATTAAATTAACAACACTTCAGATAATGATGCTTCCAATAAAGTGGGATGTAGCAATCGCGTAAGACAACAAAATACTACGGACAAGCATAATTTAAACTTTACTTAAAAAATAGGTTTAGATACTACCGTCATCGTCCTAAATGTCATATAAAAAGTTAGACATACAAAAATAAAAGATTATCGTATCCCATTTCATTATTTATTGTGGTTGTTTTTATTTATTTTTGTATTATTATTATTAAGTACGTAATATTTTACTTATTGATTATAAAATAAATTATTTCATAGAACATCTTCACAAAATATTTTATATTCTCATTAAATTCGAAGACCACAGACAGACTCTTCCTTTCTATTTGTTTCTACCAATTAATTACATTGGCTAAAGCTGAAGCACAGTTAGACCGCACCTGTTTCTTCATCTTGAACCGAGAACAAAAAAAAAACAAGCAACAGAATAGAAACATCCGGCGGCGAAGACAACAAACATCGGGCGCAAACCTCTCGATGCAACGAGATAATTACAGACAGCTTTTTTTGCCTCGAACGTACTCGGACGAAGATGGAGTACCGACAGGCTAATAAAAAACCTCCTCATGGGAATGAAAGAGTTGCCCGTACCTGACTCAGCTCTTCCATTATGCACCAAACGGTCTGCTTAGAGGTTGGGTAACGTTGTAAGGAAGTCGGCAATGTTCGTTTATTAAGGTACTACGCAAAGAAGTTTTTGGTGTATGCAACCTTTTTGCAAGACCCAAATTCACACCACAAGCCAAAGACATAAAAAGCAAGTAAGCAGGCAGAATTAAATTGATTACATAGCCCATTTGTTTTATTGATAAGCAACGCAGTAACTACACACGAATAATTCGGCGAGATACTAACGGGGCGGATTTCCTAATTAGAATTTTGCACTTTGATTTATTTGTCATGCCTCTGACATCGTCTGCTAGCGTCGCTTTCCCCTTCAATATTCATGACATTGCATTGTTTGTGCCGGTAATTGATGATTTAATTCCCATTTGATGTGTGCTTTCGTTTCGAGCGTTGTTTTTGTTGTCTAATTTATGCTATGTTTTTGTACTAGCTGTAATGCGGACGGGCATCGAACTTGCGTTAACCGCGAACGTGACCTCCGCTTCACATGCAATAGCACAACGAGGACCTTTATATAATTTTGCTCAACTCTCGCGTTCATGCTAATCTGTTAGCAATTTTACAGCGCTTCTCAACGAATTAACCGGTCTATAGTGGGATCTCACAGACTCGCCTGCAATTTCACGTTTGACTAGCGTGTAACAAAATGGACTTATATCATCACGTCATCAACAATGGCTGTCGGGCGGGATGATTGGCTTCGGCTTGCGGCAGTCGAACGCATAACAGCCGGTTATCCTCTCATAACACCGGGCAATAATAGTTCACGAGCCGTCCGTGCTAAACCGGCTAAGTATGATATGGACGTTAGTTTATTATTCTATTACTTTTTTTTCTTTGCATTCTTTAACAGTATATCTATCTATCTGCTTTTCGTTTTTAAAGTGATGAATTCGGTCCCGTGAATATTGATGTATTCCATTGTTCCATGATTTAGTTTATAATTAATGGAATGCAAGTAGACTTTGTTTTTTTTTATACTTTACTGGTAAGCACAGTGCCTTGATCTCACCTGATATTAAGTGATGATAAGGCCAATGATGGCACTTCACCCGGGATCATCAACTAGTTAGGCACTGGCTATCTTATCTCTAGCTGCCGGAACTCAACAATGCTCAAACATTGATGTTATGGCGACATATTTAGATAAGATGGTGGCAGCTAGCCAGGCGGACAAACAAGCCCTACCACCAAACAAACAGAGTACACAAACATGTGCCCTCACGCTGGGAATCGAATCCGGGATCTCTGGGTCTAAACCAGTGGTTTTGGCCACTAGACCATAGAGGCGGTTGAAATGTTTATTCACGATTTAAGCCCTATTTTGTTTAACACTTATAATCGTAGTACCGTAGAACTAGCTTCCGCTGGCGACTTCGCCTGCGTAAGTAAGTTTTTATTTCCATACATTTGTTGTATAATGTTAATTTAAATAAATAAACAAATTTTACTATGACACTTTGAAAGTGCGAAATTCTTTTCATATATATTTTGGTCGAGTACGTAGTTAATTATTTTGCATGCAGTTTTTGTGATTCAGTTATGGATTCTACAAAACCTATAAAACATGTTAGTTACTGTGGTGGGAGGGTTTTATCTGTTTTGAGGAATTCCATAAAAACATGTAGTTACAGGATTGCACGTTATACACATACCTACTTCAATATGAATTCATCGTGTAAACTTAATGACCATTCCCACGTTCCGATTCGTAAATATGCAACGGAGCGGAAATTACGAACAGCTATTGTTTTGCTTTGACCAAAGATTATTCATAATGGGGCAAGCGTTATTCTTGTTTCTGAAATGGTGTAATTGTTTTCGATGCATTTAAAATATTTTAGAGTTCTTTATACAATTTTATTTATATGTTTCGATATTTTTAGATCAGTCACCCACAGTGGCATGCATTAGAACAGACGTATGCTCAACAGTGAACTGATTCTATAACGAACACGATTTACATAGGTACTTTGTGCTAGGTGATTATAGTAATGAGGAAGTAACTTATAAGTGACTTGCATACCTATATACACGTTTCGGTTCTTTGATTCGTTTAACACAAAAGTAAATACCTTAAATAAATTAATTGAAAATGTTAATGTTACTAAAAGTTTTTCTGCCCCTTTAAGTAGGTTCTATCTTAATTTTTTTTTGTTATATAGTTATTTATTTAAATACTATAACACTAAAGTTCTTATTTAATAGAGGCTTTTTTTAAGGTTTCCCGCAGATCGTGATGTGATGTGATGTGACGTGAACATCTTTTTCCAAGAAACAAGGGTTCATCCATACAATAACCCTTATTATATCAACATTGTATGAAATACGAGAATTCAATATCTTTTTGTAACAAGACCTAAGTTTTTAGTGGGAATTTGTTTAGCAACACAGTCCAGATCTGAATACAACCTACAAATTAAAATAACAAAATAAAAAAATAAAAAGGATCTTTTATACTACTAATGACCGTAATATAAAATGGTTCATTTTAATTTAGACTTGAAAAAGTGTCATAAGGAGTGAGTAGGGGCCGGATCGGAGGGTTAATGGTTGTCGGCGGGCCGCGTGACGCGTCGCGCCGGCCGGAGATCAGCGGCAATTTGTCAATCACCGAGCGAGCGCCTCTCACGGTTTCAATAAACGCATGAGCCCCGGCATAATGGCTAGTAAAGCCCGCCGATGCATACAAAAGCACTGGAATTTACTGAACCAATAACTAGCACTTAGAGCATGGGACGATTCTGGAATATTCTATTTGCTTGGTTCTTAATGTTTTGGTTTTAACTAAAATTACGGCAGACGTTACGTGGCATTCCTTTAAATACCTTTCTTTCTTTAAATATAATAATTTAAAGACACGGGCACATTTTATTCGCAATCCTTTCTAATATGAAGGACGTAATGTCTACACGAAAGTGTTAACCATTTCACATTATTTATAAATTAGCGATTGACATTACAGCGTTCATGATTTAGTTATGTGTTAGGAAAGGGTGGCATTGGGATTGGCCAACGTGAAAGGCTGCTTTAGCTAGAGTAACACGACATACCTACGTAGGATTTAGAGCAAGACTTTAATGTTGCACTCACTCTTAATGTCTATAGACTAATAAATAACTTGCAACGTCACTCAAAAGCGGTGTTTCGTAATGGTTGTGGCTTTTGCGTGATTTTGGAGGACTATTGAAAAAAACTATGAATGTAATTTTTCAAACACTCGCCTTACATTAATTCAGGTTTACTACGGTTACTGCTAACATGTGCCTCTATACAATGAATAGTAGTCGAAATGCGACGATAATCGCCGGCCCTTGCCCCTTCTATCAGACCCCTAGATACGGAGCTGAACGCGGCGGGTTAAGGCGACACTTGAAAAAAATACATCAACTTTCATCGAAAGTTGTAGGAGTATGAGAAGACCAACGAATCTGAAATTTTGATATAGATAACTTCATGCCTTTGTCTTTAAAAACCCTTGCTCAAAAACACAATTGTGCAATTTTGGCACGATCGATGAAAATATTTTTTAGATTCTGCGGTCTTTGCGGTCTCAATTGTCGCAGGCGCTACATATAACAGAATCTAAAAAAATATTTTTATAAAATTACTGGTTTTAGTTATTAAGATATGTAGCAACAAAATTACCCATATTGATGTTATCAATATATTTGAGTGATTCCAAAACATATAGATTAAGTAATTTCATTGTAATTTTAGCATTAATGATTTTCTTAGTGGTGTTTTCGTAAAAAATTACGATCGGGCTAAAATTGCACAATCGTGTTTTTGAGCAAGGGTTTTAAAGACAAAGACATGAAGTTATCTATATCAAAATTTCAGATTCGTTGGTCTTGTCATACTCCTACAACTTTAGATGAAAGTTGATGTATTTTTTTAAGTGTCGCCTTAAGCATTGTTGGCGGGCGGCGGCGGCGCTTTCTTTGCTTTGGCTAGGGATCAGAGGCCATTTGCCAACCACCGATCCGGAAATTGTATTCTATTTGAAAAGGGTTTTTGAGTAACAAATTACTCGGTGGCTAAATGGCAAAGCGCTCGGCCCGATATCCGGAAGTCCTGAGTTCAAAACCCAGGTCGGACAAAGTGTGTGTTCCAGGATTTCTTTGCCCAGCAGTGAGTCAGCATATAATTTTTATCTTACTTAGATAATGTGCTGACGCTTTAAATACTTAACGCTTGGACGTTCTTATACTAATCTGGTTAACATATGATATAACATTAGGAAAACGTGATATACATTTTTAAGCCCTAGAAGTAACGTTTGTATTTAACATAGAAGTTCTACATGGAACCAACAATGGCTGGTGCGGCTTGTGAAGCGGCTGAAAAAGCTAAAGCATGTAAATACAGGGGTCTAGGCTCCGAATATGATTTTGTCCCATTCGGTGTCAAGACCCTTGGTCCGTTTGGTCCTAGCGCTATAAGGCTTTTTAAGGAACTAGCAAAAAGGTTAGTCGACATCACAGGAGACCGAAGAGCTGGCACTGGCAGCTACCTCGGACAAAGAATTAGTCTGGCTATTCAAAGGGGGGACGCTGCCAGTATCTTCGGAACCTTGCCTAAAGGGACTCCTTTTAATAATATATTTTAGTTATTATATTATATTGTTTTTAAAGTTTTTAGTATTAATGTTTTCATATCAATTATTATTTTTTTTTGTTTCTTGTCAGGATCATTACATAGAAGTTCTATAAAACAATGATTTTGTTCTCGCATACCGAACAGTACAGAACAGTTTAAGTAACCTAGGTATGTGCATTGTTTACAAAAACAATCAACTTCGAACGGCTTTGACAAATTCACACATAGTCAGTCATCCAGGTACACATACTACTTGTCACACTTACTACTTACTATATTAACAAATCCTTTAGAAGCGATTTCAAATTAACCATATGGGTGCGGTCTGTACCGCGTAGGTAAACACTGGCTTTTGCGGTAATCAAATATGTGTTACACCGTGGTTTCACCGCAATATTTTATTTATTACGACATTTATAGGTTGCCACACTGCGATATTGTTCGATAATTTACTGCGAGCGGAACGCTTTAAATATATGGTTACGCACGTTTGTTGACCATTGCCGAAGAGATTGGTATGGTTTTGATAATGGTGATGTAAAATATAAAAGAGAAAACCACTTGTAAACCATTATGAAAAAAATTTCTAGCTACTTGTATAGGCATAACAACCAGTAAACGTCTGTTATTGACTTAGAAACAAAGTTATGTCAAAGCTATGACTATGGACTCATAAATGTATGTGATACGACTAAAGTATGTGCGTAATGCTTTATAATGTTATTGCTGTTAATGTTATACGTACATACCTACACGAACTAATGAGTAGTAATGACTCAAAGAAATATCCTGTTAGGGCACAAAAAATGCATTAGTATTATAAAATTTGAATTTGAATTTGAACAACAATAATATATAATAAGTAGGTAGGTATATTCTAACTTTTTTTAGCCTTCCCAGTATCATAGTGGTTAGTGCAGCCGCCCGGATTGTGTTTTATAAATGTTATAAATATTTAATAGGTATATTTTTATTTTATGAAAATTTTCTTGCCACTTATAATATTTTGCTATACTTATTACGCATTTGGTTATACATTTAAACACAGAATTTGGAAGGAAGGACTAAGAATGAATTAACTTTTGTTTTTTATATACATATATACAGTGGTGGACTTATAATTAGAAACACTTCATATGAATTATGAAACTTTGAAGTCCACATACAATATTCGTGAAAAATTTATAGATTCAATATTTAATAATCATGCAACAATATAGCCACTCAATTAGAAAACTCATAAAATACATTTTAAAAAGACAAAAATATCTAAACTTCAATCATAGAAAGAGTTTAAAGCATACATAGCTTATTTTCTGTAACTGGCCGCTTGGACGCCTAATTAGAAACACTTTAGAAAAGCGTGCATGGCGCATTCCATTTTTGAAATTGAAAAAATACAATTTTTTTCTTAGCTATTTCTATCGTTTTGGAGGCAATTGAATTTTGTTCAAAATGAGCAAAAATAAAAGTTGTGACGCGTCAACTAGGCTACTAATAATAGTTAATTTGCACATCAACCAAAATGGACGTACAGGAGAATAGCTGATCATTTAAAATTTTCCGTAAAGAAAGTTTTTAATGCGTTTGACCATTATAAAAGACACGGAACTTGGTGTCGCCATCACTAAGGTCCAGGGTTCGATCCCCGGTCGGGTCAATTTAGAAATTATTGTTTTTCAAAATTGTCTCAGGTCTGGGTGTTTTCTATGTATAATAAGTATCTATTTAAGTATTTTAAGTATGTTTATCCGTAGTCTAGTAACCATTTAACGAGTTTCATAACGAAGCTTCTCTTGGGCTAGATAATTGGTGTGAGTGTAGGAAATTTTATTTTATTTATTTAATGCCTTAATGAAGTCAAACGCGAGCATAAACATAAAGTATTTAATGCAGTTTCCTTATCAGTATGTAATTGTAGTGTTATCAAAACTATTCATTCACAAATATACATTTTGATTGCATTTAGGTTCTGTTTAATGAGAGTGATTGCATTGATATTGATAAAATCACTCTCGTTATAATAGTATTATAACGGCAATTCGTACAGAAATATGATCTCGAGTAGGTATCGGGTAGAGGCGCGCGTCATCTACGTACGATCAGGGCTTGCAACCGGTACCGAAAATACAGGTATCATATCGGTAAATACCTGTTTTTTTTTCCATTTCGGTTAATGGATACCGATTCTTCAATGAATACCGGTATTGTACCTTAAAAATACCGGTACCTACCGACATTGCCAGTCTGTGTTAATTATCACGTGATATGCAGAGCACTGCGGGGCCGCGCGAAATGAAAAACAACAACAAAACAACAGGCAAACTAACGTACGAGAGCGCAATGCGTGCAGTTAGTCAATCCAAGCGGTTTACCTGGTATACTGGTTACCTGGTACCTGTATTAGTACCTGTATTATGGTGTATATCCCGGTACAATACTACTTACCGGTACTCATCGGTTAACCTGTAGATATTATTAATACCGGTATCAAATCGTTACCGGTACTGTATTAAAGTCAAAGATACCTAGTCAAAGATAGTTATTGAAAATACCGGTATTCCAAGCCCTGCTTACGATACACGCTTGATTAGGTTACGGCGGCATAGGCATGATATCATTTGCGGGGACCTTGCCGCACCTTATACGTTTGGTTCCTGCTACAAAATCTTACCTTCAACGCGGTGTAAATATTTTCTCGATAGAACCCGCAAAAAATAATACAGAAGCTAAATGTTTTGCTACGTTCTTACTATAATGACATCATCATTGACTATTCAAACGTACTGAGTACACTACCGACTGCTTGGATAAGAGGTTAGATACATAATATTACGTACTCAGGTATGTCTGTACATAATAGAACGTTATTAACGCAATTATAAAAAAAACAAAATTAAATATTTGTGATATATGTAGGTACTATTATAACTAATTCTTTAATGCACAATAAATTACAGTTAAACACACTTTACCCAGAATAGGTATATATGTAAATTAATAGAGAATATTTAATCTAATTGGTAGTTACATTTTAAATCTTCTTCATAGCTTCTGTTAAATTATCATAAGCTATGTAATATAGACATTTGGATAACCATGAGTGATTAAACTTATTTGAGTGAATTAAACGTTCCCATATCCATTACAAACGCCGCAATTGGGTCGAATCTAATCCGTTCGAAGAAGATATCGTGTGTCACCGAACGATCGATTTTAATTAAAAGCGTTCAAACAATGATGCTATTATTCGCAGCCGCAAGGGCGCACAACGCGCGATTGTCTGGCCCTCTGCCTACCGACGACGCCGCTGGTGGATCAGCACCGCATTCAGCCCAAGACATTCTAATTTAATTTATGATCTGCGTTCCATCATAACAAATGATCAACGGAATTTTCATTCAAATTGTGGTATTATAATTTTTTTGCCTAAACGAGTAGGGGAATAAAACTGTCATCTAATAAGGTGGCACAAGGCGCGATTGTCTGCTCTCTACCGTCGCTTCTAGTGCATCAGGCCCGCAATCCGCATTCAGCCCAAGACCAAGACGTTCGAATTTACTTTATAATCAGCGTTCCATCAAAGCAAATTGTTAACGCATTTTTATTGTATTGTGGTACTTCTACACTACTACTACACGGTCTTTTGAACGTCGCTGGATTGGGGGGGGGACGGTTACCTGCACATAATATAGTGCTAAAAATGGTGTCTTCGTTCTTAGTATTTTTAATATAATTTATAGCTGTTAGGGAAAAAAACATGTTACACAATTCAAAAGTGAAGTACATAGCCGTACTTTGAATCCATTCTACTGTGATGTTACGTATATTATTTGCTATGATTCTTATCAGTGTTTAACCCATCCAATGGGAACTGCACAGTGGTCCCTTTTGTCTGCTCGTGAAGGGGGAAAACTGGACTAGCAAAGACATATTCATTTCAATAGTCATTGTTAGAAATTATGTCTGAATAGAAATCTGTCTTCAACTTTCTATTACACTGGTAATGAATCGCAGGTAATTGTGCAAACTCTTCATGATTTTTAGTATTATGTTTACAGTCTCGCCAATGAATAAGACACGGTTCCAGACGTGATAGATATTACAAGAGTTAACTTTTTTACACAAGTGATGTTGCGGAGTAAGAACTTTTTTGGTAAATCTATACTTTTTAATTTCACCTTTAAACTGTCAACGTTATTTTGTTTTTCTCTTCGCTTGATATCGTCGTTGAGCTGTTAAATTTCTATGTATATTTTCGTCATCATATTTCTTCTTTTAATAATTTTATGTTTTTCTTTGCTTTCCTCTTTTCTTTAAACAGCCCAATATTATTCTTTTACGCCTCCGTTACAGATATATTAATGCTTTGTGATGATTGGAGAGATGATAATATGATGACAACAGACAACGATCTGTTAATAGGGGCTTTCATTTATCGTTAATATCTCTCGCTAACTCGATTCTAGCGTGCTAATAATATGAGTGTCGTAATTTCAACACTCACGACAAACGAATCGTACTTGGCCGCGAGTGCAATCGTTAATCCCGTTAGGTCAACGACCCACATTCAATAATTACGAGGAGGCACGTGAAACTTTTCATATTATGATGATACTGATTAAAAGGAATCAATCATTAGCAACACGTAACCGGCGCAGGCGCAAGCAGCGTTCTGTTGACTGTTTCTTGCGTGACCGTAATAGCGGAAAGTTAATTCGCTTACCCGTGATGTGTTCTCACGGTCCTCACGAGTCCATCCCAATATTACGCTAGACCATATATTACGGTGATCGTAAGTGCACATATTATTTTATTGTGAAGACTCGTTTTCACAGTCTTTTTTCTTTCTTTCTTTCAGTTGGTTAGAAACAATAAATAAAAGTGTGAGTTTGTAAGAACAACAAGCAATTAGTCCAATCGAAAAAGGGTCTTAAGTTTAATTCCTTTTGTTTTCTTAGGTTTGACTTTAGGCAGTCGTTTTATTTGTATTCCAATATTGTAGGTATACATATATGCACTGTGAGTGTCATTGCCACGGTACAAAACCGGTCTTTTTAACAGAATTGGGGCATGTGAGTGGCTTGTAACATACATGCACATGCACAGATTTCTAGTTCGTATTGAATGCACCCCACATCGTCGGTATCACATTCGTCAATGTGCGACTGCCGGACTGGCCTGCTTAATCACCTGGCCTTAATCCCCTATGAACACGCATAACGTCGTACTATGCTGTAGGTAGGTACATAAGACTTTTCTTGGTACTCAGGTATGTCTGTCATGTTTTAATCAACAGTCTAAAAACGTATATTGCACCGACTTGGGCGCTTTGATCACTATACAGCGATATTTTGTTATTATTACAATATTTCTGTGTTGGGTATGTAGGTTAACCCTTTTGAAATTTTCATTGGGGTTCGACCTTATGTCATGGTAGTAAAGTTAAAATTATGGTGTCCAATATATCGACAGTGCCCTAATAATAGTTAATATCTCTTCTTTACAATTTCTTGAAGTCTGTCTTTGATTTTTATATCTGGAGGAGCTCCATAGCGCAGCGACTTTCGTGTTTCGGTTGCGTTCTTGCATAATAAGCAACTATCGTAAAGCCGGTATAGGACGGGTGACCAAATTAAAATATCTCTAGCTTCTACGTTCTTCGCAATAGGTCGCGGTAGTTACTGTAAGGTCTAAGATTAAGTCTTTAAAACCCACTAATCTGCATAGCACCAGCATGGACAAAAATTATGTCTACTGTTTATTGTTGAAAAGCTAAAACCTAGAGACATTACGTTTATAAGCTCATAGTGTTAATTTAAAAAAAAATCCTATTGCTGCGAACTTCTATCAATAAACACGAAGCGAATAAACAAATTGCATAATGAAATTATACTTGTAAAAAAATATGTCCTGACTCAAAACGCTAGCTCCAAATTTTAATCAGTGTAGGTGTTATAGTAATCAATTATGCGAGCGAGTGTGATCATTAAGAATACGGGCTTGCGGAATGGAATAACGATCGCAAAGGCTACACCTACGAGGTGAGTCAGCTTACACATCTGGTGCTCAGACGCAGACATTGCGCAATAGGCAGGCTTAGAGCAACAAGTTTCATAGCTCACTAATCGTTAACGAAAACGATAGTTTGTGTGGCTTTGAAGCAGCGCTTTTTGTTGACAAATGAGGTGAGTTTTCGTCGCTCAGTTTATCATTATCGTTAAAATTAAGCAAACGTTGGTAAAGTGATTGAAAACGAGTTTTATTAGTGTATGGAAAAAGTGTTGAAATTTTCCACGTATTTTCTGATGTACCGAGTCAGGAGCACTATCAAACTACCAGGCTATCGCAAAAAAACTGCTAAGATTTGACAAACTCTATTTATAAATATTTATAGTTCTAATTGCTTGCATAATTCAATAATTTGTGGAAAAACGCTCTTCCAGCTCCTCCGTAGGAGGTATTTAATTCACTTCACCGATCATTTATGGTTCTGGGTGAAATGAGCTTCTAACTGCAGCTTAAGTGTCACTTACGATCAGGTGAGATGAAAGGTCAAGCGTTTCCACGCGCTTAGACAATTTGAAGTTTAAAACTATAGAGTAGAAATAGAAAAAGTTTATTCACTATCGCTATAGAAGAAAATTCACTATCTTGTTTAACTCTTCTCCTATTTATTAAGTTGTGGTGCAACCTAACAGAAAACTTGATATTTATATGCCTTGATATTTTAAACGTACAATTACATAGAGGTACGTAAACAGTATTCTGTATCGCTCTAAAGAAGAATTTTCTCACTTTTACCTTCAAGTGAACACAATGTATTGTTTCAGATTCTTTGTTCCCCAACAAATGCATCGTCATTCATACAACAATACCCAGCTGAATGAAATGGAGCACCGTAAACTCCATGCATTATGACAAAACATTTAAACGTTGTTTACAATCGATATGCCTTTAGTATTTTTATTCAATTCTATGAGTACAAACTAACTATTTCATATAAATTTAAAAAAAAATACAGATAACATAATAATGTTGTGACATTTATTTAAATAGACAGATGTTTAATATTGTAATATTTGAAAAAGCCAATTGCAGCAGGAATTTCCCCACAGACAATGCGTTACAATGAGCACCTGACATATCGGCAGGTGTTGGTGAAAGGTCAAGTACATGAAAATCCGAGACTCAAATGCCATTGTCAGAAATGCTAGGGAAATAAATAAGTAGAGTAAGTTGCGTTTCCGCTTGGGACAGAATGTGTCGACGGCGCTTTGTACGGCGCGACGACGCTTTGTACGGCTGGCAACTGCAGACCGGGTAAGTGGCCAAAGCAAGTGTGCCTACAGCGATTTGCTGCCTCTGTGAAATGTGGGGCAGCTAACTCGTTCCGCAGATCAATACTTGATACGCACACCGCGCTCTGAATGTCGCCGTGACCGGCTTCAATTATTTGTTCATGAGAAAACACTTTTGTTACACAAAATAAACAGCACAACTCAACAGCCCCAGAAAGAAAAGCAAGCGGTCGATCAAGAAACCGCTCTGCTATAAATGGCGATGAGCAAGTATTTATTGAATCGATTTATGAAGCCAGATGAGTCGGTGCTAACATTGCTGTCCATGAGTCAGCTAGATAATGCCCGTGTTGATGCAGCTGTAGCTTTTTCCATATATTAATTGATATATTATATTAATTGGTTTAACTTTTCGTTTGTGACGGGTCTGGGTGGTTGTGGTACCGTCGTTGTTTCTGATTTCCATGAAACGAGTGCTTTAGCTACAGAACAATGTTTGTGATGTTGTCTAATATATTAATTATTTATATACTTATTACAATTTACAAGACAAAAATATATATTTACTTGGTGAGTCAAAACACATTGCCCGTTCGGTGGTACAGTTCCTGCAAAGAACCGGATTACTGCCACTTTATAATGGCCCTGCGCTGCTGTGTTCCTTATTGAAGAGTATGAGGTCCTGTCCAGTTACTGAGTATAGAAGTGTATTACGTAAGAGCTGAGGGTCAATAATACAAGTTATCAATATGGTGTTCCAAGTCTATTGACCGCTATATATATATACTATAGGCTACTGCAGCCTATATAGACGGACCGTATCTCTTTTTGCCATTCAAATAAATATAGAAATAAAACTAGTAAGTAAACTAGTAAAGATCATGATAAAAGAAACAACAATAAATCTTAATAAAAATAAGCGTAAATGTAAAAGATTTTTGTTTACAAAATGTTTTTGTTTTGTTTATATAATTTTAACGCAAATTTTGTTGCGAAACAAAAAAATTTCCACGAACAGGATTTGAACCTGCACCCTTCTGACATACAATTTTTTCAACATTTGTGTTTTTGTAATTTCTTTACGTCCACAACAAAATTAAGCAACTCTCCCAAGTGTTATTTTATTTATTACAGAGTAATAGAAGATTATTACCTAAATCAAATCAGTTAAAAAGTAGGTTCCAAATTAAATTTGTAAGTTTACAATTAGCTCGAAAACGTTTTGCGTTCTGTTCAACGTCTAATTTCGAGGTCAGCACTTTATCAGTGTTCAAAGCTGAGTCGGCGCCGGCTGCGTCGAGTCTCGAGACTCGAGTGACGTGATCTGGGACGGTGGCCACTCCACCACTCGAACCATTGACTTCAGCGGCACTAAAGAGCCTTCCCGATACCTACTCACAGACACTTTCACTGTTCATGACCAGAACATTCAGTTCTCTTAGACAATTCCCGCATAATGCAATTATCTAGGAAATAGACACAATGTCGCAATCGCATGTCTCTCTGACATTTTCTCTTTGAAAAAAAAAACAAGAATAACCAACAAAATAGAAAGAGTATCTTCGTCTCTCGTCGCGTAACACTCGTGATTTGAAACAATTTCGCTCTCGCTTAAACTCTAGAGGAGAAATCTAGATGCAATTGACACAGTCACGCGACTTGTTACAGAAATTATAGAAAAGTTTAATTTATTACTGCATCGCTAAGATTATTTTTAATAAAAACCTTTAATGCTTTCAATACCTAGATTGCTGTTATATAAACAATATACGAATAGTACATTGTTTTCAGCATTTAAAAACACTACTTATATGTCGATGTTAGAATGTGTTCCGTACACTTGCAGCTTGTAGCAACACAGTGAGTAGCCTAAAGTATGTTCAAACACATTTAGGCTTCACTGCTTGCAGATTTCTTTAAACAGCTTACAAATAGAGTTTGCCGACGCTATTATTAGCATTTATCTTAACAATATGTTTTAAGCCTAATAACATCTCACGGTGATCTGAGGCCGTTCGATGTGGGTAGATGGGCCATGACAGGCTACTATTTACCATAATAATAGCTGCACCGCGCCGCCTTTCTTGTCCGTTACCCGTTACGCTCCGTTCTGAGATCTCGACCACACCGTAATAAATCAGCTTTTATTTTTGCATGAATAAAATGTTTTTATTAGCGGCTCGGCAACGGCTAGTGATTTCGTCTTCGCCACGTGAAAATTGATTTTTTACTTACGTTGAAATGACAAATTTTAGTGTACACACTTGCAGTAAAAACGTAACTTTTTTTACTATACAAAGCCTTCAAAACGTATAATTAACGCAAGTAGATACATAACTTTAATATGTAACTTAAGAAGAAGGGTTGCCATTGTAATTATTTGTTTGTTGATAAAAAAAACATTGTAAACCTACATTTTAATTTACCTATTTCAATTGCACTAGTGACTCTAAGCGCCAGTGTTTAAATATTTCTAATTGAGCAATCTACTTAGTACGCACAAGTTAGCACATATTTGCACTGTCGCAATTACAATATTAAGC
Source organism: Eudonia truncicolella (assembly GCA_949315975.1). NCBI lineage: Eukaryota > Metazoa > Arthropoda > Insecta > Lepidoptera > Crambidae > Eudonia > Eudonia truncicolella. The sequence goes on along the minus strand of OX438828.1, from coordinate 7,606,730 downwards.
ATACGAGTACATTGCGGTGGTGAATTGTTTAGGTGTGGGCCGACCTTGAGCGGGTCGGTCCACTGCACGCGCCGGTTCCGGTCTGTCTCGGTCCAAATACATTACTGCAGATGTGTTAATTATTATTACACAAACAATTATGCTTAATGCAATTGCGCGATTGCATATGTAAATGTTATGCGGCATATTACAGCGGCGTAATTAGTCATACTTATACGGAGGGTACAGACCCTCTGTAAGAAATGCGCTTGATAGTCTAATCGAGACTCTGGATCAAGGCTGCCCAACCAATTTAGGAGGTGGGCCATAATATCAATTCCATGTCAGCCGGCGGGCCCCCTAGTGGTTTATAGATGCCTACAGTTAGGATAGATATCTAAATTAAACAAAGCGTTAAATTTAATAAATTAGTTAATAGTTTAATTATGATCGAAAAATATGAATCATTTATTTGCATGAATACAGTTTGTTACAAAGATGTATAATTTCAAGCAATATTCTTAAATATTCAGCTAATACAGCATACAAATATTGGAATGTGCAATTAATAATTACATTACACTTACAAAAATACACACAAAACATCAATGACACCTATGAATAGGTTTTTGAGCTAAGTACGGTTTTTTAAATATAACTTTCCACGTATCTACGACCAATCGCGTTGCGGCTGTACGGGTTCCGCTAATTGAACTATTTTCAACACTTTTTGAAACAATTTGTATAAAGAAGCAATTAAATTTTTATTGCTGCCTGTATTATATGAAGTAAGACCTGTCATAGTAAATGGGGAACAAGTTCTACTCTTTGCAATTACACGAATAATTGTTCGATTTCTTGACCGAATTAGACCGATATATACGCAGATAATTTTAAATATAATAACTTTCTTTCTATCTTTCTTATTTGTATTTTCTTATTTAACTACAACGTTTTGATGTTTATAATGAATAATAAAATCAATTTGATTTACACAGAAAGCCTTATTGCACTTTATTTTTTATATAACAGTCTCCCTTGTCCCTTATAAAATGATGTGTAGTAATTTCAGCAAGAATTACATTTCATATACACCACCTTGTTCTTGTTTGACATCTTTCGAATATCCAATATCAACAAAACGAGTCTCTTAAAAGTTCAAATTGGCGTGTCACAAAAGGACCAAAGCTTTTTTCACATTGACCAATAAACCCTGCCCAGCGAACAAGGTGGACCCCACATGGATTATGGTTCCCAGTGCCAACCGGTTTATCCACTTGACTCTGAGTGAACGGCTTTTCGTTCTATAGATGCTCCTATCTCTGGGGGCCTGGCACCCCTCTTAAACCTTAAGGGTCTCTCAAAATTCCCAACTTAATGTAAAGTATTAAGTCCATACGATGTTTCTTAAGGTAACGTATCTTTGTAGACGATTTTTGTATACCAAGTTAGGGTTTGATACAATTCGTTATAATAATTATTCAGAAACCTTTACGACTGTATTAGTTATTTGTTGGTTTTATAAAATTATCATTAGATAAGTACTTAATTTACATACATATAATACAATAATTGTTTTTAGTTTAAGAGCCATATAGCTTATAGCGTGAACCCATATGCATAGTTAGGTATAACTATCGGTTGTTATATTGATGAATACGTCTTTATTATTTTGTGTGTTTTATATGAGTTATTATATTAGTCATTAGACTAAAACATAATTATCATTTCACAAATGCCATAACTAATTTTTATATCATTAAATGTCACAGAACAGTTAAATAAAACTATTCCGTGTTCAATGTCTTAACAGGTTCGCTGTCCAAAACTTATAACAATGGTTAAATCAATTGTTACTGTGGTCTGCGGGACCTGTTAACTTCATGCCAGTAGGTAGGTACGTATATGGCAAAATATGCATGCAAATCATATTCCGTGATTGATTATACATGTTTCGAGCTAATAAATACAAAATGCTGAATTGAAACAATTCACAAAAACCACATCATTTATTTGTGTAATAAAACTAAATGTTTCGTTTATTATTCAGTTAACGGATCGCAAGCAATTTCCACAAATTTATGGTATCCTTATCGTATTTTTTCTTAAAACCGTTGACATTACGCTTTCTGTAGTAAAAGAGTTAACAGAAACTTATGGTTCGTTTCTCTCGGTTTACTTTTTCTTATTTTACAACGAGAAAAGGGTTGTTTTTTATCTCACCTGACGCGGCGCTAAGGCCGAATATGGAAGCGCATTTTACTTGGAATCTTCAATCATGTAGGAACAAAACTATCTTTAACTGTGAAAACGCAATAATGCTTTTTACATTGTGTATGCGGCTAGAACTTAACCTAACCTAAAATAGAAGCCCTATATATTAACGCGCAATGCTATAAGAGTTCTGCGCTGCGCTGGGAATCAAACCAAGGATCTATGGTTCCTGGATCAGTGGAGTACATACATAGGCGATTCATTGTTAATAATACCTCATTCTCCAGACCAAGTAATGTAATTCAATTGCTCAATTATCTTATTAATTCGACCTTGCGCCGACCATACGGCTAAGATTACATACATGAAATCGCGTCAAAACCAGTTGAACTTTATGACCTGTTCAATTGAACATCTTGATATCTACTCCTCTGGTAAAACGTACTTTACATAATAGAATGTTTGTTTTTCAGATCAAATTGTAAGCACTACTTTTAGTTTGTTTCAGACGCAGGACCCGAGCCGAGGTGAGAGGGAGAACTGCAGACAATAAAGGAAAAGACTTTGGACCATAAATAATGAGATTGGGACGCCGCCGCGACGGAGGGGGTCATCCTTTTTATCTACCAACTTATGGTGAAAAATATACTTACCGCTAGCGTCTATTTGAACGCACAACGTCAAAGAGATAAGGATTGCATATCTGATAATTAACACGCTACAATTATTTTATCTTTATAAAAAAAAACAAACAAACATCTGATTAAAAATTTCTTCAAAAAATATTCGTGAGTTCCAATTAGTCTGAGCCGTAGTGCATATCTAAATACATGCAGAATTAGCATCCGAGTCGAAGCTTTTAATTAACGGGATCAATCGAACGATTCACATTTCCAACGGCACGTCTAAAAAGACCGCATTGTTTCTAAGAGAAATGCTATTAGAAAAATAGCATTATTTTTATTAGAGCCAGCAATCGAGTATGCGGCCCACCTGACCGCAGCCTATGGATGCATGTGGCACCTATCAGGATCGCATTGCAGACCATAAAGCTTTAGTTCTTATACTTCTATGCCCTGTAATTAATTTCCCCAGTTATTTACTTTGAATCTATCAATAAGCAAATGACTTCGCTCTTCCTAATTTAAGCAGAAGCGGAGTCGAGATGCGAAGACAGCTATTGGAATATGATTGTGCCCTGCTAGCCTAGATTAGCCCACAAGACCACGACCAAGAGCCACTACTCTCACCTCATCACAATGCTGCTTGGTGGCACATATCGGAGTGGTTGCCATTATTACAATCAGAATCGTACCAGGCGAATCAGTATTCAAATTGAATAGATTACAAATACTGACCACCGTGTCCGCTCGTTTATAGGGCAAGGCGTACAAGGCATATAATTCATGTCATCAAACTCCGTCGTGACATCAATGCTGCCGAGGGCTATTCATGCTTCGAATACATAGCGCGTGTAGACCAAGGGTGTCCTACCCCGAGGGAAGACAATGTGGGACATTAGTAGTCTTTGCATTCGGCGCACATTAGCGTGGACACGGTACAAACGTGACGGGGTTGTTACGAATTAATGTACCCACGTTAAACGCACTAAATTAGATGCCGCGTGTGATCTTTTGATTGAGGGAAGGTCAAATGTGCCGTGGCCAGTAGACAAACTGCGCAGTTAAAATTAGTAATACCGTATTTTGTATATGTAGCCGACGAACGGATGGCATCATTCTGACTCATGGCTCATCTTTTGTCGTGTGACGCTCATTTGTTTACTAACAGAAAAGATTTCTTTGTTTTGTCGATTTTATTTCAAAATTATATTAATCGCCTCTTTATTACCTATAGTTTGTTCAACAACCTACTTCAGACCCAGAGGTCATTATCACAGGGTTTAATCCAGCGAATAAATACCATATGTGTACGCGGTTGTATTGAACAACCGCGTACATTTTAGCTTTAGCTTTTCAATATTTGCAATTGCAATTCCATAACATATTGTTAACAACGTAAGAGTGAACTTTCATCTGAAATATGGAAAGCTATCAAATAATTTGAAACAACGTGCCTACCTATATGTTATTTATAATAATATACATTAATGAAGCACTTGGTGTTACGCATCGTATATCTAATCTACTTAAGATAATGTACGGCGTTTCCTTACGCGCTTCCTATTCTGGAAGTGACTGTTAGGGACTAAACAGATGATTCAGTTAATTTCCCGACGGGCCAATGTTAACCTTGCCTCCTGGTTTTAGGCACGAGCAATGGTCGATAAAGAACGATTCTGATTTAAACTTGTGTAAGCTTTTAATACAAGTTTAAATCATTCATAAATCAGAATCTTTTTGTTTTGTAATGTTTATAGGAAGTTTTTACTATAATTTACTTATAAAAAATTCAGAAAAGGGAATGACCAAAACCAGGCTTTTTTTTCATACATTGCGTTTAAAGCATTTATGCATCAAAAATGTCTCCTAAATTATGGATTTAATATTTGAAAATTCAGTTTAAAGAATGCGGGGTATCAAAACTATTATAAATAAATGCTTAACTGATTATTAAAGTGGAATTTGGCATTGGGAAATTGGCCCAAAAACCAATAAGTAGGCCCAATGCGGGTTAGGTTTTCTTGACTGCGATCTTAAGACAACCACTGAACCCAACAATAGTGGCACGTGCTTGCCGTCCTAAAACTTTTATTTTTAACACTTAAAAAAATTAAGAATTAAGTAAAAGTTTTGATGAAATGTTCATATTTTATTGAATTACTTACTTTTAATTTTTAATACTTTACTTTTGAAAGTAGCATTTGACCTGACCTGAGGCAAATTGCTTCAAGTGTGATTGAAACCCACGACCTTTCGCAGTCCGGGTGACAACTCCTCGAACTAATTCGTGGTTTTGAAGTACGTGGTTGACAAGTAAGTCAACTTTTCAAAGTGCTATTTCCAATTTCAACATTTAACTAATCTAAAATACGGTTTTATTACAAAACAAACCCAAGAAATTAAAATCAATTACACCTATTACGGTTGAGTATACTGTAATAACAATAAAGAGCGCACATTACATTAATGATAGTACGTACTTTACTCAGTAAGGCGCACGATACAGTGGACATGTGCTTTATAAAGGTCCGCCAACTAGCCAGAGCGGGGCCTGCCAGACGACCTCATCCCGGCTCCATTGTGGGCTCGCATCGCGCTCATGAAATATGAACGATCCGTTTGAAAGAACCAGCAGCCATACAGGATCCTTCCTGGTTCACTGCCTCGCGTATTTTTTTCTTAACTGCGTCCATCCACGTTACCAATTTTCGTCTTCTGTTTCGAACGATAACGATTACGAAGTGAAAAACGTGCATTATTGTGGAACTATAGTTTTTAATTGATACGGAGTAAATACTTTTTCATGTTAATCAAACTCTTTATATTTTTTTTCTGTCTAAACAAACTGTCAACGTTGTTTATTTGTCTTTCTCCTTCGCTCGTTGTCGTCGTTAAGCTGTAATTGTCTGTTTTCAGATTTTATTTCTGCTTTATTAGTTTTACGTTTAACTAGGCTTTCCTAAAAATTCCTTAATTTGTTGTCCCATGTTGTAAATACCTACTACGTAGGTACTTATATTATTTTGTAAATGCGGACCAGCTACTCCCAGAAGAAGATACTCCCAGATAAAACTTAAGAGAGAAATTTGGATCAATTTGGATAAATTATATTGAACAAAATCTTTAAATCGAACGTTTTTAGCTTCTCCGGAACAAATCTGATGCTTCTAATTTCTAATGTCCTGCCTGACGTTGCGCGTCCCACGCGACAAATGTAACCATGTAACGTGGGCTGCTGGGGAAATTGTTCTTGATTTTAGCGAAATTGTGGTAATTGAGTTACCTACTTTCGCTTTCTGCAGATGTCGCTGATTAGTTAAACATGGGGCCCTTCTGAGAAATGAAATACTTAAGTAAGTACAGGACTTGTTAGTATTTTTTTATTGAAATGGTGTTGTAGGGTCAAAAGCTATTCTAACGATTAACTACGAAAATTTTTGGTAGTGGTAGGTAAAATATAAATTAAAATAAAAAAAATATTGAATTGTAAATAAAAAATAACGATCATAATAACATGGCTAAACTAACAAAACAAGCACTAACAAATAGTGGAGAATCGTCTTCTATCTAATGTAAACAAATAACACATAGGAAATATTACGGCATTTTGCTAAAAAGGAGTAAATACAAAGGAAATAATAAGAAACTGGGTGGTTAAAGTTTTTTGCTTACCTTAGACAATTTGATCCTTCATGCCAATGGAATAAGAGCGTGGCGTCACAGAAGTCACAGCGAGCTAGCAGCACAGTGCATATTCCCAAGGTAAACAAAGATTACGTAAACGCAATCCCACGCACGCACGTCATCCGATCGATTTTCAAACTTTCGAATACGCCCACTTATATTTTATAAGATCAACTAGACCAGACCCGTTCGGATCGCCCTGCAACACCGCATCCAAAACACCAACTATCGTACGAGTCCCCTGTGCCCTTGAAGTGGTACAGGTTATGTTATCGATAAAGCACAACACGCGCACTGACAGTTCGGACAAACAATCACAGGTCAAGTTCAGAGCCGGTATTGGTAAAGTACAATGAACGCGGTGGTGATCCGTCCACAGTTTGTAAATATATCAGATGCCTGATCGCGTCCGTGAGGAATCGCGGAAGATGCGATGTGTGTGCAAGGTTAGCGAATCGTCCGTGGTGAGCGCGGCGCAGCGCGACACTCGCCCTCCGTGGTCAGGCGCGGACTGAGCGCGCCGCGAGGGCTGCCTGCCTGCCGTGCCGGCGAGGACGAAGCCCCGCGCCTCTCCGCACCGCGCGGCCTGCGCGCGCCTCTTTCGCCAAACCACATCCAAAATTTCTACATTCACAAAAATGTTTCGATAAAGAGGAATCACAAACAATACATAGAAGAGACACCATCCGGAGGCTTTTATTGTTTCTCGATCTATGTAGGTATAACTGTTTACGAAAACAGTCTAAATTTGTTTCAATTAATTTTTAGGGCAACGAACAGTGACATCAAAACAGTCACAATCACGATTTCATTACTCTTTGTGGATCTGGCAAAGTAATGAGTAAGTTATCTCTGAAATGGATCATCATTATAGACCATGATTCCACTTTAGGGCTGGACAAAATAAATCCTCCAATAAAAGTTATCTGTTTCTGTATCTGAATAGACAGATTTACTTTGGCTCAAATTTTATTGGATGTTTTATAGGTCTCAGTTTTCGGCATCATCTACTTTATTGAGTCCTTATCTGTCAAGAGCAGTCCTTGCATAATAATGGATGATAAATATTATTTGTTGGGCACTTCTTCGGCACATCAGAGGCTGAAGGCGCTTTTAACTGTCAGGGGCAGGTGATTGAGTCTTTATCGTCGCCTCACCATAACCCGAGGGTGCAACCTGCGCCTGTGTCAATGTCACTTCCCTGTCAATTTATCATGGGAAGTGTCGCAAGCTACTAAAGAAAAATCATTCAACGAAAATAATCAGGATTCGGAGGATTCACTATCTCACATTGTGCGCTTGCTTTGAAAGGGAACATGTTGTATATGACATGAAAAATTCTGACTTTGAAACAAATGAATAAAATTTAGGTTGTTTTTAAATAACCAAGAACATAAGTTTCATTAACGTGGCAGGTACGGCTAACCCAGGTACTGGAGTGCAAAAGCAAAGTACGGTTAAGATACTAGTTCCGAGAAAACGGTCGAGTCTGCGGCTCGCCGCTCGCCGTTTACAAAAAAAATCTACCTTTTGTACAATTTATTATATTTGGAGGAAATGCAACCTTATACTTGCATTGTACTTTGAATTTTTGTAAGCTTAACTAATTTATGTACAAAATTAGGAAATGATGAGCTTATTAAAAATATTGCAGTACTTAGTACCTGAAAAAGTTGTCAACTTTGTTAGCACTAAATACACCTTTAATATCTTTACACTTAGTTTGCAATAAATAACGACTGACGAGACAAAGTTATTTTATTGATTTTCAAAATATAATAATTAAAAGTTAAAAAAAATTTAACATTTTATCGAAATAAATATAATTTCAATTATATATCTCAACTACTCAAGTACTGTATTATTTTGATTATATCATTACACTTCTGATATTGTTATAGTTGTATGTGTATTCTTAATTATAATTATACGGCGCTCTCTTAGAAATTAACGGTATGCCGCTTCGGGGTGCTACATGTCAAGTTACCAAATGAATAAATGACGTATTAATATCGCAATAAGATACCAATTTAATCTTTATAATAACTTTTTCCAAATCAAATAATCCTATTTATACAGTAGAAAAGGGAGCAGCATTGTATTTTTTGACAGCATACCCAAAATAATAGAAAAATGAGGAGGGGTCCTAAGCATACCTCAATCACTCCAAACTTTTTGAAAAAGGTTTTCAAATAAATTAAACTCAAGGTAGGTACCGCGATCGCACGGAAAACTTTTGAACGTTCCAAATAAATAAAATAAAACTTTCCTTTTTCCAAAAACTATCTTTTCAAATGATTAAGTCCATGTTTTATCTCCCAGACAATAAAGTTAACTTCGCAAAAATACATATTTATCAAGCCATACTGTTATCTTTTATCTTCATAAATATAATTATAGAAGTTTTACATATACAACCTTTATAATAACCACTAGTATGAGTGTGTTTGTAAAGAATTGAAAAGTTTTTGAGAAATTTGTTTTTTAACTTATAAAAATATTTTAGCGATAAAATGTTTTTGTTTTTTTTATATAATTTTAATTGCTTACTTCTTAACTGATCTTTAGTATTTGTAAAAATATTATGATCGGGTGTTAATGACGGTAGTTGTTGACATTGAATGGGTGCCTTTAGCGTTCAAAGCAAAAAGTAAATAGTGTTGAATAATTTCGGCGGGCTGGTTAGAACCACTATAGTTCAATTGGAAGAGCACCTGACCCGGTATGTCAGAAGGGTGCAGGTTCAAATCCGGCTCGTGGTAATGTTTTCAACATATGTGTTTTTGTAATTTTTGCGATAAGTGAATAGGAGCGATCTTTGGGAAGATATTAGGAATATTGTGACAGAACTGCCTATAACGTAAAAAGTGCTTAACTTAAAATGCTATATTACTCAAGAGCACGACAATTACGAAAATACACTTTACATAATAAAAATACACAGGAAAATTTATTGGGATGAGATATTACAGAAAAACAATATAGATTTAAATGACTGGGATGAGACATCCGAATTTAACTCGGGATGCGAAAGCTAGCGCACAACCCATCCGCGATCTATTTCCTGTGTAGACACGGCATCAATGGTCCGCTGCTTCACGTGTGTACATATCTCGAAGCTTCATCTTGTTTCAATTTGCACCTGTTCTGTGTTGCAATTACACTAACAATCGCAAAAACATTTACGAACATTTGCGAAAGATGTAAGTGAATAATATTTGAGAAAATTCAAAACGCTTACCTTAGCTAAGAAAACTGGGGAGCTTTTGTAATCTAACGAGATTCATAAATGAAAAGATCTTTTCAACGGAAAATATTGTTGTCATAATACATCATTAAGATCACATGATGTTTGCTTTATTTTTAAAATACTAATGCATCTTTACATGTTATATGTTTGTTTATATATTAATCATAATACGAAAAAACAAACAGCAATAACCTAACAATAGTACAATTTTAATACCTAATAATTTGCATGTTCTCACATATTACGTATTTTAATGTGCTTATTCGGCAAGCAAGTTATGTAAGTGGTAATTTTGAATTGAATTTTTTTGAACAAAAAACATGGTATTAATCCCGTTAATAATAATCTTTTATGGTAGTAGAGGGTCTCATTTTAGATCCGCCTGGTTATCTAACACCATCTATATCTAAGTACATTGCTCTAACACAATGTAAGTGATATTGTTGTGTACCATGCTTAGAGAAAAAACCCGGTTCTTCAGAAGTTGGATGATTTCAGGAAAAGTGCGCACTTTTTTTTGACTTATCATCAGGTGTGATAAAGTTAGAGCGCACTCCCGTTCTGAATAAAAGTTACGCTTAAACGTTTCAGACTTGGAATTAATTCAATTAAGCTCCGGAAAGTCTATTAACTTGTTAGTCCATTTGCCGTTTGTATAAAAAAAATATTTTGTCTGTGATTTCTATAACGAGGGACGGCTGAATAAGGTGGATTTATTTGGCACTCGTAAGTAGACTTTGAAGAGTTTGCTCATTAGTAAATCCAATTAAACCAATGTTTAATCAAATCATTAATAGTTAATGAGTAGAAATTTTTATAATTTTAGAAAAATATGCTGTAAAACGGAACGCACCTGATTAAATTTAAATGAGGGTATACAAGCTACTAACTAATTATGAGACGACCAACACCTCAGTCTCCCTGTGACCACGGACCCTGCAAAGGGTTCGAAACGTCAGGATAAACATTAATTAAAACTAATGTGTAAAATAAACGCGAGTAGATCCGTAAAAGTTGTTTCATTTCAATGTGTAGTGTTCGCGTAAACTTTAGAAAACAATATAAATCTTATATTTAAAGAAAATAATATACATAAAATACTAACATATACATTAAAATAAATCTATCTAATATCTAAAATATGAACGGTTTCTTCAAATCTTTTTGGACCCTTTATGATGCGAAGTTTTTAAATTCCTTTCTTAGTACAGAAAAACCGCAGACATTACTCTTCACTTTCCCGCCAAGAAGCCCATTATAATATATGTATAGTGTTGTCACAGTTTTCAAATTCATAACATTGATTCGTTTTTTTCAAATACCCACAAAATTGTTGGGACAGTTTATCTGTGGGTAAGGTCGTCTCTTGTAAAATCTTTTGTATTGCAAAAATCTAAGAAAATTTCACAGTGTCCAATGTATTTTCCAAATTTGCTAGCAATACTTACTCAAGGTTACTACGCACCAATGAACATTATGGAGCCTTGGCTAACCTTAAAGTTAGTAACTAGTTAGCTTAAGCTACCAAATTGTAAACTTGATCTGAATTCAATTGCTTTAGTGGCTAGGTTTTAGTTATGTGATCAATATGATTTTAATACGTTAACTTGCTATCATATATCTTACAAATCCGTAATCCATTCTACTTCTACAGTATTATCAGTTATAACTTTGACCTTATTGAGACTATTTTGTAGGCGTTTAACGTTATCTATAATTAATGTAATTGATTTGTATCGTCTCATTGGTTGGTACATGGGAAGGTTGACAGGAGGTGACATCGACTTGTACATAAAACCCTGCTTCAAGACAGTAATTGTCATATTCTTAGTTACCTTTTAACCTAGGTACTGTTAAAGATGAGAGCTGTATGGAATCTGGTATATTGAAAAGTAGTAATTTTTTTAATGTGGTATATATTAATATTTTTAATAAAATATATAAAAAATATAAATTACTTACACAATATATTTTTTAATTTTAAATATAAATTTTACGTAAAGACAAAACAAGTACTTTAGCCATTAAATTGTCTCTGTTACTTATTTATTTACGTGTGTTTAAGTAAAAACAAAAAAAAAGATTAGTTCAATAAACTGCCGTTTCTTCAACCACACATTATCTAACTAAAGTAATATAAGTAATTATAAAATCTGAGAATGTTACAATGACTTGCGAAAGGGAATTGTTCAGTTTACTATGGTGATTTGGCTTAAAGTGAACATTAACTAATATTATCAAAAATTGCTATTTTTAATTCTTTGTATCTATAAGAAAGTAATTAAAGCAATATATATATAATAATAAAGAAAACGTAAAATATGTTTATAAATAAGCAAGTATAATGTTGCTGTTAAATGCTGCAATGATTACTGAAACAATGTAATTATGATAACAAAATAAATGACTAACCATTGTTATAATAATTTTTATATTTATAAGAACATAAATTAAATTAAATATAAAATAAGTAGCGCCTGGGTCAACGTAAGAAGGAGGTTCGGTGTCCAAGGGTAAAGCTGGGTTTTCGTTTCGAGCGGTATCGGAGTCCATTACAAAATCAATTCGGGTTCACAGAAAAAGCAATCGAAAAAGTAACATTCACAGTACACGAAGGCAAAGCGAATACTTTTTTTACAAACGTCATCATCACATCAATGTTTACAAGCTGATGTCATATAAAAAATAGAAAATAAAATCGATACAGAAATAATCGTTTTTTCTAATTGCCATGTAAATCAATTTTCAGTAAAACATAGTGTTTTGCGAGTTTTAGTTGATTAAAAGGTAAATAATTAAATTAATTTGCGAAAGATTACTTGATCGTATAATTCTAAGGAGAATAATTATTTTTATAATCGGTAATTACGTATCGATTACTTATTAGCAATTAACGATTTTTATTCCATATTTGTTGTTATAGCAACAAAGGAATTAATGGTGTGACTTTCTTTCAAAAAATACTTTTAAAACTAATTAATTTAGATATTTACTTTCCGGCAACGAAATCAAAGATATTTTTATTATATTTATTTAAATTTCACTGTAAAAATACATTTTAAGAAATAACTTGTTCAAGAAAAGCGGAAACTGAACAATTCCCTTATTGCGTTAAAATTAAAAGAGCACTTATCATAATATAAGTCGCGACTGATGCCTGTTTACAAAGCAGCACAGATAAAGCGCAGACTGTTTACATTTGCTCCACGGGAATAAGTTGTTTCTAACTGTTGTTGCATTGTAAGCGTGCGCGGCTCTCATTCATCTTAAACCTTTTCAGGGGTATATTACTCGCGCAGACGAATGCAGTCTCTCCGGGAGACATAAAAACGTTCATTTGCATTGGTGCCCGCACCCGGTATTTATCCAGCATTACTGTGCCGCATAATAAGGGAACACCAGGCTTTGGTGGCTGACGCGAAACCCCTTTAGGTCATGATCCTTTCGGAATAAAAAACACGCGAGCACTCCAGGGACGTACGCTAATTAGCCGTTTATGCTCACGCTATTATGGCCGCGTAGGTATGCCAATGTAAATGTTGGCACAGACTGATCTCCATGTGGGGCGGGCAGCTCAAATGCGATCCGGGAAATGCCAATTAAATAACGAACTCCAACTGGGACATGCTCATTTGTGCGTGGATAGATGCTCCGACGCAAATTCTGCAATCCGTGTACCGACGCGTATTCATTAAATAATTCGTTGCGGTTTTCTTTACAATGTTATACATTCCTGTTTAAAATAAGAACATAAAAATGCTTGTTAGGCGAGCTATAAATAATCTGAACTATAAACAGATTACTACTTAAGTACTAGAAGATTACCTGAACTTGTGGGCGGTGGGTGTTTATGCAGGTTAAGCATAAATCGTGTACGCTAACCAAGTTTGCAAGTTAATCCATATGCTCTAATAAATTACACTAAAATTGTTAGAAGCTGTATTGCATTAGATAGGACTAATGATATTGCCAATGCTAGTAGCAGTCAGCGTCCCCTCTATCGCCGGCCCTCCCATGGCCATAAGGAAGGTAACATAACGAAAGGTAATAACAACTTATCTTCATCGCCCGTTTCATTTCCGTGTCCGAGTTATCGTTGCTTTTCAGACCGAACAACCCTCTTTTGATGTACTCATACTGCTGTTGTGGTAACGCAGACACGACATACAACATTATCCTTTTTGCTCTTTTAATCTAATATAAACTCTGTTGGGCCGCTATAGAGACGTTTATGGCGTAATAAATTAAGAAATAAAGCTAGAAATATGTGAACAAAGCGTACATGTGCCACAATGCGAACATAAATTTTACGCACTTAAGTGAAGACGATCAAATTTAGTATTAGCGTAATTGGGTAGCACGTCGACTTCATTACAACCGCATTATTTCCACTAATTGAGTTTTCATCTGCGTGCGAGTGTATGACGTGTTTGCATATAGACTTTGTAACAAATTAAAGGCTAAACTTATCATTAAAAATATGCTGAATTTTATATTCATTTTATTAATTGAGATAAGACTTGAATTGTGATTGGAAAATGGAAAAGAAACAGTTCAGATTAGTTCAATTACTGATCACCACGATGTTGTACAAAACGGGTCAGCAATTGTAATAAATATAAAATAGTATGCTATGTTTGAGAGTAGTATTATTCGTACTGCATATTAATATTTATATAACTATTATCAATTGCAAAAAACGACAAAATGAAAAACTTACAGATGTCCCAGCTCGATTCTAAGTGTCAGGTTGTGTTCGCTTTGTTTTGTGACTTTAAACTGGTCTTAAGGTCCGAAATACGTGAAACCCGCGGTAAACTTTTTAACTTTGCAAATGAATTCCTCACACAGTTTTTAAGAACCATTTATAGGCCTAATTTTCGGCAGTAGTTGCCTAGACTACGCTGATTATTTTGATGACGATAAATATGTATATCGAAAAATCTTCGTTTACGAAAGATACAAGTTATTCTACAGAAACAACATAACTAAGTGAACAGGTAGGTAGCAAACTGCAAGATAAGTAATTGAGTGTAAAGGACTTACTGGTGGCACGTGATGTAGTTGCAAGAGGGGGACGCTATTTGGGCCCCTATTTCCTCACAACGTTCTATCGAACTTCGATGGCTGTCCTCCTTGTACATTCGTATTCGCCTCTCCATGCAGTCAGCAAAATCGAGTTAGTAGAACTAGTCGAGTTATTGGAATTACATAATAGGCCACCCTGTTTATATGGTTGTAGTCTGTCCGAAATCACCTCCTCGAGTCTGGGCTGTGATTTAGGAAGCATTTTTCATGTTGTACGCCATTGAGATGACAAAACTGGAGACGCCAACTAAATAAAAAAACGTAAGTACTAAAGTAAATTTTTTTTTTTTGTGTTTTATTGTCATTGGTGTTAACTCTTATAATCAGTGATGAATAAATAGTTCTACTTTCTTATTCTTCTTCATTCTCCTTATCCATCCATAGGGAAGGCTCTTGCCCCAGCAGTGGGAAAATAAAATGAGCTGATGATGATGATGATGATGATGATGATGATGATGATGATGATGATGATGATGATGATGATGATGATGATGATGATTCTTCTTCTTGTTCTCTTATTGACTTGAATGCACTCGTAATTTTTTTATTGTGTACCATTTTAGCAATCTTTGTTAGTACCTGAGAACTAGGGTCTTACCACAAATTGATAAAAATATAAGTACCTCTTCAAGATATTTTTACTTTTTCTCTAGATGTAGGATGGTGTGCAACTAAGAACAGGTGACGATAACGGTAAGTCTCACACTATGATATCAATTTATATATATCCCTCCCATTTGTGTTCGAAAACACCCGTGACTATTTGGACCACAGAAGACTAAAAATTGTCGAACAGCATATTCCTTAAAAAACAAATTTTAAACAATAAATTTTAGACTGTTCTTTTAACTGTTATATTTAAAAAAGCACCATATCAATCAGAACTGATAATCTTCTATAATATTAATACGTGAAGCAAAATCTTTGGATCCCTTTTTAAGCAAATTGCGCGCATGGAGGAGTGTGAGATTTGGTATAATTGAAGTTTACATGGAGAAGATCTCACAAACGATAAAATATATGTATAATAATATGTCTTACAAACACATTAAATTAAATAACCATTAAATCATACATTTTTTAAAAAATGGATAGGGAGCGGCCGGAATCTGTCAATGCCAATCCAAACTCATTTTCTATCTTTTTTAATTTTTCATTGCTTAGGATACAATCCCTGCAGACTAAATAAAATATTCTTTCAAAAATGGAATCGGAGAAAACGAAGTAATAGGGGTTATTGACAAACACTAATATAATGTTTTTTTTTTAATTTTCATGTTGAAATCGGAGGTGCTGTATAAGAAAAATTATGACATCTATATTTGGTGATCCAAGAAGGGGGGGACCTTAATTTTTTTAACTAATTCTCTCAGAACAATAAAGCTTTAGTTAATATTCTGAGGATCTATTCGTCTTTGAAAACCTTTAAAAATTCAATATGGGTATCGCTTTTTATGCAGGAGTCGATTATGAATATGACATTTCTACCTATGTAGGAACGGGTCAGAATACAATTCCCTACTGCCGCCGGATAGCATGACGTAAGAGCCGTCTAACCATGCAGTTTTCAAGAGGTGATAGGCTTTTGCCGCCGGCTCAATCACCACCACCCTCCAGACAAAGCCATGGTGCCATGTCCGGACACACACACACACCCCGTTACACACGACTAAAGTTTATACTGACACCCCTTGCCAACCTAGCGGTTATGATGTCCGGACAAGCTGTACCAGGGGGAAAGGTCGGGTTTTTGTTGCACTTACTTGACGTCCGGTCAAGGACGCTCTCATCGGCGCTGCTTCCGATGACCAAACTCGGAAAGCAGCGGCATCCAATGCACGGTTCTCCGCTGGCCGACCGCAGACAGTTGGGGGCCCAAGTAGTGATTTAGCCACTCATAAAAGGCTACCCCGCCATCCAGCGAAAAACACCAGGAGCGCGTAATCGTGCTGTTTGGCAAATGGACGGGAGGACCTGATAGACACTTTTAGGGGGGCTCGGGCGTCCCTGCGGTCTCCAGTTTGGTCCCCCACTCTAAGTAGAGCTATGTTTTGCGTCTTTAGGACGAATAGTGCCGCCGCAACCATTTACCTAAGTCCTTTCTAACTGCACACATGAGGTCTAAAAATAGAAAAACGGTTATACAGCGGATGCGCGTCCTCCTGCTCCAAGTGCACCTCTCAAATATCCGAGGACTGCACTCAAATATCATCTCAGTCCACTGACTCAGGAGACTGCTAAGCCGCACCTTCTATTCCTCACCGAGACGCAGATCAGATATCCGGCTGATGTTACCTATCTTGCGTACCCATGCAGGCTACGTCCTAGAGCACCACTTCAGGGCTCGAGCAGGCGTGTGCTTGTTTGCTCGTGATGATATCTGCTATCGGCGTCTCCGTCACCTTGAATACCGTAATTTCTTGACGTTGTAGGTTCTTGTGGATATCGGCATGGACAAAATCCTATATGCAATAATAGTCTACCGATCGCACAGCGGAGATGAAGAGACGACCCGGCTCATGAACCACCTCAGTGAGAAAGCCGATGTGGCTCAACAAAAGTATCCCACAGCCCAGCTCGTAACTCTGGGCTATTCTAATGCTCACCACCAAGAGTGGCTTTACCTATACCAGAGCACTGACCACGCTAAAAGAGAAACGCGTAAGCTTGCCTTGACCCTCAACCTCACCTAATTGGTCCAAGACGCAACAAGGATACCCGACGTTGATAGTCACACACGAAATTGCTTGGACATCGTTTGAGCTGAGCTGATGGGTTCTTGTTATGCATTCTACCCTTGGCGGCAGGCCTGTTTTTCTTCTAGCAATCCCTCGACTTTTGAAGTAGCTGTGGCAGAAGTTTTGCGTCAAGGAATGGAATACTATATTCCTTTTTTATTTTAAGTGCTAATTGCTGCACTGAAGCTAAATTAAATATTCATAAAATGTTATAAAATACAGTGAAAAAATTAAACGCCCACCCGACCCAGCCAGGAATCGAACCTGGGTCTTCCGCAATCCGGGCGGCTGCACTGACCGCTATGCTACCGGGAAGGCTGACGTAAGCGCTGAATTTTGTCACTGCTATTTTAATATTTTTGAGTGCTTTTAAGCGGCACTAGCGCCATCTATCCAAACGGTTGTTGCAACCGATGGCCATGCAGATTCATCTTTGCAGATGAAATACCACAAATTTGATAACACAACGCTATAGTAAATTTTACTTTTTTATTTTAAGTGCTAATTGCTGCACTGAAGCTAAATTAAATATTCATAAAATGTTATAAAATAAAAGTAAAATTTACTATAGCGTTGTGTTATCAAATTTGTGGTATTTCATCTGCAAAGATGAATCTGCATGGCCATCGGTTGCAACAACCGTTTGGATAGATGGCGCTAGTGCCGCTTAAAAGCACTCAAAAATATTAAAATAGCAGTGACAAAATTCAGCGCTTACGTCAGCCTTCCCGGTAGCATAGCGGTCAGTGCAGCCGCCCGGATTGCGGAAGACCCAGGTTCGATTCCTGGCTGGGTCGGGTGGGCGTTTAATTTTTTCACTGTATTTTATAACATTTTATGAATATACTATATTTCGTTTTCTGATGTTTCTCTGTACAGTAAAGCTCGGCCATGGTTTGGAACCGAATGTAGAAGTGCGGAAGCGCTGAAGCACGAAGCATATCTAGCCTGGGCTGACGCTCGAATTCGCAAGACCGTGGACGTTCGTGAAAAGAAGAAATCCTTTAACCGAGCCGCCAAATCAAGCAAAAAGGCGCAAAGAAGGCACATTTCGATCATATTAGCCGAATTGGGAACAGACTGGCTGCATATCCCTCGGGTAGCAAAGCGTTCTGGTCACAGGCGAAGTCGGTGGAAGCGAACTTCTGTCGGCCCTTACTTCCTCAACTGCTGATACCAGATGGGCTGCTGGCTCACACCGCCACTGAGAAGGCCAATTTATTTGCCATTCTTTTCGCGGAATTTTCGCGTCTTGGTGCTGGTGGTGCCGTGCCCCCAAGTGCAACGGTTTGCAAAACGACAATGTCGGAAATTCGCATACACCATATAGAGGTACGTAAAACACTACGCTATCTTGACGTGAACAAAGCTAGCGGTCCGGATGGGATTCCTGCTTTAGTCCTGACAACATGTGCGCCGGAGTTGGCACTAATTCTGACACGCCTCTTTCGCCTTTCTCCACATGCCTGTGGTCAAACAGTCGCCTAGAGAACAGATTGTTTTAAATTTATTTATTTAAGTAGGTAATCTGTGTATTAATACGTAAAGAAAAAGCTTTGTCCCCCTTTTTAAACACATTGCGCGCACTGTAAGACTTGGCATAGTTAAAGTTCATAAGGAGACTGAGTGCAAAAGAATAAAATGCATGTATTGTATGTGTTAAAAAAAAAACTTCAAAGTATATTAAATAATGCGAATGATCTGTCAATGTCAAACACATATTTTTTTAAATTGTCATGGCCAATGGTACCTACAAACCCTTCAGCCGAAATAGTAAACATCTTTTAATAAAAATTACGGTCGAATTTCGACCACTGGGCGACCACTAGTATAACCTTTAAAAGTCAACGACTTTTTTTCCTATTAGTAAGTAAAACCTTATTTTATGCACGGTGGGCCCGTTCTTACCAGACCTTTGAAAGTCAAATTTTTTTTGCTTTTATTTCCTCTCACTAAGTAAAACCTTGTTTTTTTAGCACTTCTAGAAGGATCTACTCTGCGGTAATGCACGGTGGGCCCGTCCTTACCGACCCAAGCCCGCCGCACCCGCACCGCCATCAATTGAATACTTTTTATTGCCCTCTCCGCAAAAATACCTTAGAGATTTAGATTGAACAGAAAATGTCCATAGACTATAGAAGATTATATAATAAATAACGCACTGCAGTTTTTTGCTGCTTAATTAAAGGAATGATTGTAATTTGCACTACACCAATTAATAATATAGAATAATAAAGGTGAAATGAAAAAACTTTTACGGATCTACTCGCGTTTGTTTTACACATTAGTTTTAATTAATGTTTATCCTGACGTTTCGAACCCTAGGGTCCGTGGTCACAGGGAGACCGTGGTCACAGGGGAGGGGGTGAGTCTCCCTGTGACCATGGAGGGTTCGAAACGTAAAATAAACGCGAGTGGATCGTAAAAGTTGTTTCATTTCAATGTGTAGTGTTCGCGTAAACTTTAGAAAACAATATAATAAAGGTGCACCAAAAAGTTACTAAAGTAATTCTTCTATCAACAACGTTCACTGTTCAAATTGCACACTAAAGGTTTAATCGCCAATGAAACACTTTCAGCATTTTCAAATTGTTTTGTAGTTTGATGTTTCGGCTGATCTAGTGGTAAGTTACTTTAAATGGATTAAAATCCTGCTAGATGTGATGTGCGGTGTGTGATCTATTAATTCTTACATAAGCATTTTGCAAAAGGTTCATAATATTACATAAATGTTTCTGTTGTTTCATCGTCATCATCGTGTATGTGTGATTGTACCGAATAAAGATTTTTTTCTATTTCTATTTCTTTATCTATATCATCATCATCATATTATAACCAGCCCGTATTAGTCTACTGCATGCCACTGAGACTGACTTTCGGATTTTCTCATCCAAATACTACTAGCTTCTTTGCGTTGTTATTGTTGTTTCCGTAAAAGCTAAGTTCCAAATCCTGTTAGGTTTTCTATATTGAAAAGAAAAACAATCAGTAAAGAATATGAGCGTTCTTTTTACTGTTGTTTTTTTAATACGGATTGCCCCAAATTTCCTTATAAAAAAGAAAATTCCCAAGCCTCCAAAGAAAATTATGTTAAGGAAAAATTATAAGATCCCCATTCACATCAAAGGATTGACGAGACCGCGCGCTGGTATTAAAAATACTACTCAAGGCGCACATAAAAGGATAGGACAGCCAGTGTATTTACAGAATAATGTGTATTACTTCTATCATTCATTGCCCAGGATTCTGAAAAGGGATACGGCTTGAATAATGAAACACTGAAAGGGCACCACGAAAAATGCACAGGCGAATTTCGTTAGGGATTAAAAAACGGCGTTTGTTTCTGGAACGGGCTCGGCTGGCCCGGCGGGCCCGGGTCGAATGGATCCGCTAATGGCGGCCCCAAACGCCAATTATATCAATTAAATACTTTACGTCTACGCCCCGCTCTGCCACTCTTTTATTTCGAGCTCCTTTATTTATTTACTTAAGTTACGCACTTTTTGAATTTACAGGGGAGCACTTATATACATTTAATTGTCATTGTTCGCGTCGAAAATAATTGAGCTCTTCATTTAAGAGTGGTTACTATTTTTTGTTACACGAGAAAGGAGATTGACCATTTATGAAATCGCTTTGTATCAAATTCAAATTAATATAGAAAATTAGAATATATTTGTCGTACACTTGATCCTTTTTAGAATTAAGTCTTAAAATGTTTTTGTTTTGTTTATATAATTTTAACGTAAATTCGCAACAAAAATCAAGTCTTAACTTCGACAGAAAAAAAAAATTAATAATGATAGTTATGTAAGTGGTTTTATCACTTCCTTCAATCAACTATCAACCATCTTTGACACTATCTTTCAATGTTGCCAGTATTTAAGTGAAACGTGAGGCTTGTGTTATACTATTATATTGATGTACATTCAATGAATGTTTTTTTTATTTATTATATTGGATTTACCTTCAAGTAATAACATTGTCTTTCTTAACCTCTCGTCTCTCTTAGCCACAGCGTCGTACGACGTTGCCTCGTTTAACTATTTTATTTTAATTTGCTTTCCACGAAACTGGAATTGCAAAAGAAGATAAGTAAAACGAAAATTTCTTTTTGATGTGTAAAATACCTATAATTTGATGAACTTCATAAGTCTATTTCTCGTGATTTTGGCGAACTAGAGAATTGAGGTTTTTTTTAACTTAATGTTAAGATCAAACTCTACAAGATGAGGGTAGGTTTCATACGGGTACATAATCGTATAATGTGAAACGAAAGTATATACTTCATTGGTCAACCTCCTGTTAAAAACAGCATATTGTTAAGTTAGTTACATATTTATTAAACTTTTTAATATAGTAGTTACCTATCTTTATACGTTATCATATGTATCCATATTATTATTGAAGTATTCTTCATCGTAACCCAAACCAGTTATTTCTAAACATCTATATCACAATTTGGAAAAAGACAAATAGGTATATAACCATAATAATCTACATCACATTACCAGTGTATATATAAACGTCCCACTGGTACTGGTAGGTTTAACATTCTTACATGATGAACATATGTAGGTGTTTGGTAATACATGTATAATCGCGAATAGGTATGGCAGATAGGGTACAGTTCATGGAAGCCTGGAAATATATGAACATAACTGAAAAGCACCACACATCCGTGATATTGAATAAGAATAAGAAAAAAAATAAGAAAACTGTCATATCGCATATGGGAACCATAGACACTCGGTTGAAATATTTTATTCGTAGATTAGGTACCGGCCGTGGCTTAATCCGATAATTTTCCGAAATTCTATCCTTACTATTTCAAATTTCTAACTCTACGTCCCGGCCGTGTCTTAAATGTGCATTGAACCAATTTAAGCTTAGAAACTTTCAAATGAGGATACCAACTTATAGTATGGTCACATGAGTAAATACCATTTACTCTGTGGTACGGTGACTTTCGAGACATTCTAATTTTAAAGAGTATTTGCGTTTTTAATTGAGTTCATCGAGTTCAACCTTTTTTCATTAAAATCGGATTGAGTTTTCAAACATATGTCAAAATAAAATGTTATTTAAATCAAAAGCAATATGTAAGGAGTATTGATATCAACTTCGAAGCAAATCACCGCAAAAATAACTTTCTACCCCTTTTTAACCCCGTTAAGGGACGAATTTCAATGAAATACGAAACACGTCTTCCATCAATTCTGTTAAAAAAGGTTTATGCAAAATTTGAAGTAGATTGGACCAAGGAATCACGTTGTTCCATACAAATTTTGCCCCCCTTTTTCACCCCCTTAGGGGTAGAATTTCGAAAAATCCTTTCTTATCGGATGCCTACGTCAAACAAAGAACATACCCTCCAAGTTTCACGTCTTTACGATCAGCGGTTTAGGCTGTGCGTTGATCCGTCAGTCATTCAGGACAAATTCAAGACAAAAGCATTTTATATGTATAGATTACAGTATTATCAAATTAAATATAATTATCTCCGGACATATTTTATTAACAAAAAAAACTAAAAATTATTTTATTGTAAGACCACAACTTTTGTAAAAAATAAAATGTCATGCTGAGTATATATAATTTGTATACAGGACGTTGAACCCGCTAATCCCAAATCCACTCGCTAGACTGGAGAGAGACGGCCTATTTCGGCTCACTAACGACCTCATTACCTGGCAGAGGGGGATGTACCCTAATTACCCTGCATACGTGCCTTAAGCTGTGCAGTCCTTTTTAAAAACTATGTAGAACTCATTCAGCCGTGTGTGGTCTAAAATAATTAGCAATTATCTTGTACTTATATTTTTGTGTTAAAAAGTTTAAAAAATATATCTTTTAAACCTTCGTCGTCGGTACGATAATTATATGTTTGAAAAAGTTAATTGCACTTAATATTTTAGCGAGTCAGATAGAGAGTATCCTATAAATACAAACGAACGCCAAACTGTAATACTCTACACGAAACAAATGAATGTGGATTTAATTTGCTTACATCGATCGTTACCAAATGAATCTAATATGCTTGCTAGTATTAATATTAGTACACTGACCCTCTGTAATAGGTACCGATCTGTATCTGTAGATAATATATGGATATTTTTTGCTAACCATATTATGTTTCGTATTAGTGCTCGCGTGCCCATTCATCCAATCAAAATATATTGAGTTCTTTATTCCATAAATCTATTGCCGACGGATACCACAAAATGGCGCCTATTCGTTATAAGGCGGATCAAACTGAACCAGTTCTTCAATGATGACCAAGCGTATTGCGGACAGCCTATGACCAAGCAGAATATTTCCGGTTACCATTCCGATATACATATGCATGGCCTCACAATTGATTCCCATAAGAATTTGTACGTAAAAGTATTGATATACCCAACTAAGATGGAACAGACCGTGCTCTTAGATTATTTTCGTAATATGTTATTGCTGTTGTACAGTATCGATATCGGGAGATTCAAAAAAGTTCTGAATACTAAACTGCTGATTTGAAACCGAAATCAAATTCCCTTAGGTAAATCATATTTTCATTATTTAGTTTATCTTTAGCTACATTCACACTCTATAACATAACCAGGTCTCTGGAAATGTGTTGATTGAAGGAACGGCATAATCTAATTCAATGTACTTACGTTAGTTATATGTACTGCCATGAATGAATCACATAGATAACAGGGAAGCTCTGGTCGGCTTTGAAACGAATAGTGACAGTCGAGGGTTGTCGATCTTAGAAGTGTTTTTATTTATTTTTTTTCTACTTTTGAATGTCAACCGCATTGACAAAACATTATGCAGGACATGTTTATAATCAAAGATGATAAGTAACTTAATATGAATAAGTTAATGATTTTCTGAAGAAAACTTAAAATAACTTACTAAACCGTTGTATTATTCCCCTGGTACAATACATCTCACTACAAAAAATAGAATTTAAGTACTATCTATCAAACTCTCGAATATGTCACTCACTTAACCAGTCGTCTGTAAGTAAGCTAACTAATTAGACGAGATTTAACGCGAACCACTCAGTTCTTCATAGGCATAGGGTAAAGCCACCAAAGAGTACCTCTTTGCTACTAATTGAATAATATTAAATCTCTTAGCAACTTCTTGCCTGTAACATAACGTGTGCATGGAGTCAATATGGTATAGTTTTATTAATCCCATGAATGTGTGTTTGCCAATAGGAAAAATAGAATTGCGCATAGAAATACGTACTCTTTCTTTGGTGGCTTTACCCTACCTCTTCTCATGCATTTCATTGTATCACGATAGCAATCAGCCCGTGACCACAGTCAGTGCAACATAGTCGAAACGACGGGTACAAAAAAGGTATGCCTATGATACCTATACTACGAGAAAAGTAAGTAGGTAAGTGCATAGAAATACGTACGCATTACTCTTTAGTGGTTTTACCCTACCTCTTCTCATGCATTTCATTAAATCATGATAGCAATCAGCCCGTGACCACAGTCGGTGCAACATAGTCGAAACGACGGGTACCTATAAAAAAGGTATGCCTATGATACCTATAATACGAGAAAAGTAAGTAGGTAAGTAGTATATGTTAGACCCCGTAAAATTCTTTGTGAAATAATCGAGTGTGTAATAGTTTGGTACATAAATTCTACAAGCTTCTGCCCGCGGCTTCGTCTTTGTAGAACTCTACAAAGACGAAGCCGAACTCGGTTTGTTACAAAAGTTGCGTCCCATCCTTTTGAAAAGGCTTAATTTATTATTAAATATTTAAAACGAAAGCAGTACATAATAGCTTAGCAGACAGAATAGCTTTTGTGTCTGTTTGAACGTGAAAATAAACAAGTTTATTATATCAGGAATGGTACAGCCCTAGGGCCAAGACTCACACTCTCGCTCGTTACCCGCTGAATGCTGCGTAATTGAGACTGCTCTGCGCTTCTTCAAAACGTTACGTTCTTTCGGTGACCACTAACGTTATAAACGAAGAGACTTTCCTATGGAACCGAGTTAATGCGTCCGTATATTCCTTTAAGTATATAAACACAGGTTGTTTTTCTGACTTTCAAAGAGTTTCTTGCACGTGAAAGAAATGTATGATGACTTAAGGTAGCATGAAAGTATTTATGGTCTTTTAAATATTGGTTTTGATATTAATTATCTTAGGTGTAATCTGTCTGACTGCTGTAGTAGATTCGCTAATCTATTTCCTACAGCCCGCCACCCGCGGTCGCGTAGCTGGTTTGAACCACAGACCTTGTGGTTTGAACACCCCTGTGTTTAGTGGGTATGCCCATATTGCCCATCCCTTTTGCCCCCTGGATGCTATTTTCATAGTGCCTTACAAATAAACAGAGAATAAGCTTCGAATAGATATTCCGTGTTTGGTTCCCGTCATGTAAACGTCCGTCATATCAAATTACAGTAAGAGACAAAACACGGAATAATTATTCAAAGCTTATTCTCTGTTTATTTGTAAGACCCTTACACCCGTTTGCACTGAACTTATGAATCGCCTAAGTCTTGGCCTAACTACTACCCGGTCAAGTTAACTCAGCACTTGGCTCGAAAACGTCGCTTACACTCAAGTGCCTAGTTAACTTGACCGGGTAATAGTTAGGCAAGACTTAGGCGATTCATAAGTTTAGTGCATACGGGTGTTAGGCTCTAGGCAGGTAAGAGAGACGGAAGACAGCCTAATAACTTGCTCTCGTATCCCAGTCATCATCAGCTCATTTATGGCCCCACTGCTGGGGCACGAGCCTTCCCTATGGATGGATAGGGAGAACGGGTCGTAAACCACCACGCGGGCCCAGTGCGGATTGGTTGTTAGCGACTGCTAATGCAGCCGGGACCAACGGCTTAACGTGCCTTCCGAAGCACGGAGGAGCTCGAGATGATAAATTTTTGGTTACCCATCCGATGACCGGCCTTCGCGAAAGTTGCTTAACCTCAGCACTCGCAGACCGGGCGCGTTAACCACTGCGCCATCGAGCTCTTCAGTAAGGAGGAGCTCGATGATCGATGATCGATCTTACTCGTATCCCAGTAAGGAGGTCGTAAAAAAAATAAAAAAATTAAAAAGTTTAAAAAAATTGTCATTACTATTGTAACCATATTATTATTATATTTAATATATTATTGCTGTATTTGCGAGCTTCCATCTCAATTAGAAGCAATACTCACAGATATTTGTGTTGGCTTTATATACTTATGTTTAGAGTAACTACAAAACCATGAAAGCTTAATAATAATACATTGTAACTTTTTAAACTATCATTGTCACTAACATTGGAATAATAATAATTAACGGAATTATACCATGTTTTTTTGTTGTGTGTGAGTATCCGATAGATATTTCGGCACAGCTGCATGCGCCATGATCACGGATGTAAGTACATACTCAAAAATGAAATATCTATCGAATACTCACACACAACAAAGACAAAACGAGCGAGCCTTACAGTAGTCGCATATGATGTGTAATATTTGACATCTCACCTTAGTAATAAGCAATTTTAACGTTAAATTCTGAAAAAAATGGGTCAGGTATTACATTTTTTTTCTTTAGTTTATGGCATCGTGCGATTAGCACATTTAGCCAGTGTCAAAGTAATTTTTCTTACAAGTAATAAATAAATATACAATATTTCCTTCCAGTATGATGACAATGAATGATAATAGAAATGAGAAGTGAGAAATGATATACCCCCCAACCCCTCGAGTTTCTCAGTAAAGATGTGGGGCTTTACTAATTCTTAGGGCGGACTTCTTGAGAGAATTTGAAAAGTTAAGTTGCACTGTTTTGTTACATTTGCCAACACTCATGCGCACTTACGAACACTTAACGGTTAATAATCCACCATTATTTCACATTAATATTCGATTTATCACAAATTTAAAAAAATAAAACAAAACCGCAGACACGACTCTTCACTTTCCCGCCAAGAACAATTACATAATTTTATAACTATAAAATAAATGCAGTAAATACTCATTAGAAGACATTTGACATAGCAAAATTACCTTTGATAGTCAAATGACACAGTATGTCACTTATAATAATAATATGTCATGTTCTATCGATTTTAAATTTACAAAATGGCGCGCGCTTGCGCGCTTTCCCGACTTCCTGTCACACTGTTACACCTACTTCTGTCACATTTCACGAAATCACTCCCACAAATTGTATATATAGAAAGCGAGCGGAAAGATGTTACACATCAAAAACATGATAACAATTCCGTTAATAACAATTATTCTAATAATTCATTGTGTTCAAAACAGCCACGTTTATGAGGTGAATCATTTTCCTAAACTCACTCAACTTTAATTTCCTTTGGCGAATGCGAATATCATGTATTATTCAGGTTCAATTCACTGTGCTCGAGAAGAGAATGCAAAATGGCGGGAATATCAGGTAGGTAATTGTCGTGCGCCAGAAAAATCACCGAGTTATCAAGAAAAGAAAATCAAAGTTGTAAGTAATAAATAAATGTATAACTATTAAAATATTGAGAAAACGGTGTGAACAAAACATTTAGCTGAAATACTTTTCCTTATATAATTTCCTATCAGGTAATATTGCATAATATTAGGCCGTGTTTAAATAAAAGAAAACACTGATGTACGGCTCTGGTTTTAGTTAGTTACATAAAGGTTAAATGAGGAAAACAGAAATAACTATTTATAACAGAACCAGTTATCCGAAACGCAAAGGGTCTGAAACATAATTTTTTTCCATTTGCTCCGAAGTAACGTCGGAACACGTTCCTTTTTTCATACTTTTTAGTGGTAGTTTTTACCTACATTTAAACCAAGAATAATCTTTATGTACACTTAATATGCAATAAATATATTTGTATTTGTAGTAAATACAAATAATTATGTGCCTTCACTTAACCGCCAAGAGGCCTTCAACAAATTTAATAAATGCAGAACTAGGTATATCTTTATTATAATAATTATTACTGGTATTAGAATCATGTCTTTGCTGCTTCTGACTATCTGATATTTGGCACAGTTAGACGAGCATGATCACGGATACTCACAAGAACCAAGGAACATAGTAATAAATAGTTTTAGCTTTTTATTTAACATGGTAAGAATCCCGTTAATAATTACTCTATTGCAAGTGTACATGATAGTTTAAATAGTTATAATAATAACACATAATTTGTAGTGAGACAACCCCATAATACCTACCTAATACTTCTAGGTAAGTGACCATGATAGTTTGCTATTGTATGCTATACTTGACTATAGTAGTGCTACGTGGAGCGCGTCACTTTTCTATAAGCTTGGGTGTAAACTATTAAATGATAAGTCTGTGGTTGAATGTTCAATTACGTATATTGTCACTTTTCAATAGTCTTCACAATTACACAGTTCTAATTTCTATATCTGACTCCAAAATATCATTACTAACTAATGAACCTGACGAGACCCGGTATAAAGTACGACTGGGTTCCCGACCGCGTCGCAACGCGCGCTACACAAAATGTGTGGTCAGCATTCATGTGACGCTACAATAGTTGAAAGTCTATCAGAATCTTTCTCATTCTTAATGCAAACTAATACTCTTTGAAAAAAGCTAAGGATGTCCATATTACTCACACCGTTAACGTCACAAAGGCAAGCACAGAAGGCAGCTTCCGACTCCGAGATAAACGTAAGATAATAGATAAAGCTCATTTCCACAACACGTCAGCACCGGATTTAAACGGCAGGCTGTGGAGATTAAGGCTTCCCCCACACTTGCAGTGGCTACCTAGTAGTACACAGCCTATAACTGTCCCACTGCGGGGAAAGGCCTCCATCATTGAAATCAAGTCACCGCTACAAATGATGGGTAATGGCTTAATCACCACACTTGCAAAATGCATCGAAAAATCCGAAATACATTTTGCCTGACCTAGAAGTTGAACCCGGGACCTTCGGGTATTGGGCCGAGCGCTTTGCCACTCGGCCACCTAGGCGTTTCATTACGCGAGCTACTACCTAAATGTATATAAGTCTACCTTGGTCTACCTAAATAAGTTTTTTTTTCAGAACTGTTAAGTTAAGGAAAATAATTTGTGTTTTCAAAATAAATAGTTGTAACGCAAAATTATTATTTTATCAGCAGAATTATACAATCGATCAGCATAAGAAATCCTTACTGTTGGTTAGGTTAAGAAAATTTTTTTTTCCCGAGCGAAGCGCATCGTAGCGAGGGCCAGTCACGGAAGTGGAGAGCAGCATAAGACTGCTGTTCAGAATGATAAAAGTTGCAGACTGATTTAGAAATATTTGCTGACCATAAGTTGCTGCCCAATTAGCTGTTTTAGCTAACCGATTACATTTTTTGCTTACAAAAATACGAATAGTTTGCTAACCGTTTAAATAACACCCATAAGTTAACTGTATATGGGTTTGCAGCGCAACCGGAAATAACGACGACAAACTAGAAGGATCCTTAATTGACCCTTAGGGAAAGAACAAGACACTTCTATGCTATAATAATATATGAACTGGCATCACCCTGTACATGGTTCTACCGGGGCGTTCTAGTATGAAACGCGAAGAATAGCTACATTTAATTTTAAAAACAACCAATTTTTTTTTCTATAAATATACTAAACAATCATTACAAGACTATGAATTGTGAAGAACATAAACATTTTTTTTTAATATAACACAACACAGTTGTAATCAATTAGGTGCACGCTTAACTGCTTCTAGAATTTGTTAGTTACCTGTTTTATTATAGCCTTACTGTCTACTGTTTTGCACATAATTCCGTTTATATCCGTTTTTTGCTAGCCTAATTAACGTAAAATTAAAATACCTTCAAATGTATCTTTGAAATCAACATCTAGATTAGTTAAATAAAATAACGTTAAATTTCTATTAAATACAACTGGAATTTATTTATTGACAGTAACAAAAGTCAATAGGTTAGTCGGTTTAGAAGGTTTATCTGCGTGTTATGTAAATCAAATAAAATTATAAAATTACTGGACAATCTGGCCGTAAAGGATATCTTAGTAAGCAAAGTGTGTGATGTAGAGGTTTACGGATCAGTATTTCCGATTAATAAATTTACACCTTTCTTAATTTTAAGCGGCACTAACATAGTTTTAAGTTAAGAGCACTAATAAAAGGATTAAAACTTTACTCATTTATTTCATTTATTTATGGTTACAATATTTTCGTGCAATATTTAAAAGAAACCCTAAAACATTTTCTATTCATTGCATTTTATTCAAAAATATATTATGCAAAACAGCTTCCACTTGCATATTCTTATGTTAACCATAGCAAGCAAGGACACGGAGGAGATTACACATGAGATTGCAAAACGGAACAATAGTCGAATATTCCGGAGCGCGGCGACGCAGCAGATTCGCGGCTCTGTGGTGGCCGAAAAGAAAATGTGTGCCTGAAGGGCGGGAAACTGCGGGTCATCGACCCCGCTACGCCGCGCCGCCCGCGTACTCCGCGCGCCTTGCCTTGCCTGTTTCGTAGTGCAGTAAATTCACGAGATATCGTTACGTTCGCTGATACTACGCCGATACTATTGATTAATAATTTGGACCTAAGTAAACGGTAATAGGTTAACAAAGATGTTACTTTTTTGTTTTAGTAAGTTGTTTTTGTACCCATAGGTAATTACATAATAAATTCAGTTTTAAAGTGTAGCACTTTTTATTTATGCTGTAGTTATGTACTTCAGCGTTGGTTAATCTTGAGTACCAAATCAAAAGTTACAATTTTATATAGCAACGTGCTTTTGTAGATTGAAAAGGTTAAGACGAGTCTTTATTATAACTAAATGTTAAATAATTTAATGTTAAGTATGTAGGTGCTAATAATTTTTTCAGTCAAACTTTTATTTATGAACATGAAATTCAATTATTTATCTACTTTTCACAAGGCAATAGACATTAAATCATCTTTTTATGGTGAACAAAGTTTCTTTGGCATTTTAATTTCCCAAATTCTAGCAAATGATGGTGTCCTAGGTGTCTCTATAAAAATATTTTTATGCTTACATATCAAACGCCCTACAAAATCATAATTATTTCAACATAAAATTAGCTGCGTACCTATATAGTACTACTAATAGCATACAAACACATATAGCGTTACAAATTTTTGAACTAGAAAAATAAAGTAATGTTTCTTATAGGATGCTATAAAACAGAATAGGGTGAAAAGTAAATACATATTTCTTACTTTAAAGACACCCAATAAGGGACAGTTGTAAGCGAGCCAACCATAAATCTGTCCCCCGAGACTTCTTGTAGCGCCATCTATTATTCAGATGGACAGCAGCCGAGGTGTATGACAAATGATTTAAAGGATAACAGCTACCGACGGAGATAAAACTTATTTGTTGCGCGAGAAATGGTTATAAGATAAGGAGAAATCAAACAATTTATACGCTTGAAGATACGCATCTGCCGTTTATGGAGAAAGATTATAATCTCATTCAATTCATTCTTTCTATTCAAGTTTTAGAATAATAATAAAATGATGTGCCAAATTGCTAAAATCTTAGGGCCTTACAACTAAACAGAGAATAAGCTTCGAATAGTTATTCGTGTTTTGTCTCTTCTACTCTATTTTGAAATGAAGTTTACACGACGGGAATACCCCTTCGTGAATACAACACGGAATATGTATTCCAAGCTTAAGTGCTTATACTATGTGCATTTGTTAGGCCCATAGTCTATAAAAGCCTATAGTCTATAAAAGCTACAGTAAAATCAATTATTTGCCAAAAACATTGGCATTTTATAATGTTTTTCCAAACTGCAATGCCAAATATTAATAATCGAAACAATACAAAGATAATGTAACAAAATACTTTGCTGTCTTTGTATCTTTGTATGTTACTAACATAAGCTAGTATGTAGTAGTAGCAAGTATGTTACTAACATAAGCTGTTAAACTAAATTATTTATAAATGTCTAAAATGAATGATAATAAAATGGTAATTCTAAATGAATTAATCCAATTTACTTATTCAAAGGAATGTGTCTATACGCAAATAAGAATGGTTAAGAAATAAATTACTGTTATGCAAAGTAGTAAGACTTTTCATTTTATTAATATTTATTGTTAGTTTTGTAAATAAAATATGCTTTACATTGAAGTTTTTTCTTTCTATTTGATGCTCTATAAGACAGCTCAAAGTTATCAAACATCCAGCTATGAAAATCAAAGGGAACAATGCACTTGACATCTGTGATCTGTGCAATCAACGCCTGCCGCCCTTGCGACAAACAAACTTTGCCATCCGAACCGCTGACGTCAACTGCACTCCATCTTGACTGAGCTTCGTTTTTTAATCTTCTTTCTCTATAGGAAGGCAGCGCGACAGGGGTTAGGGGTTAGCTTGAGTTTTGATTGGCATTACTTGCACGTCAAAAAAATTCTATGGAAAAAAATCACAGTCGACTGTGTCGGCTTCGGGGCTGATTCAGAATCAATTGTATTATCAACATCATAAATTTTACCATATAGACAAGTTCTGTTGTCCTTACAATGTTCGTTTCAAGTTGTCAGATATATTTGAATTTATAAATATTACAAGCCTCTATAAATAAATTAACAACAAGCTGCAATCGTGTAGGCAGAAACTGTTGAAAGTATTCTGGTGCAGATATTGTTTGACGATTGTACGATTTGTCAATAGTAATATATTATGTTACTGTACCAACAATCACATCTCCTGTTCTTTTGAAGTTATCTTCTATTTGTAAACCTACGGTATGATTCCGGAGGTAATCATACTAGACGCCACGAATGGTAGGGTACACACATTTTATTAACTCTTACGGATCTACAGCTGAACAATGTTCCCTTGATTCAAAGGTAACAGTAAAACACGCGACACATAATTAAAAAAAAATCTTTTGTTTTCATATTAATACCTTTTACACTTGTCTATCTTATTTACTTTGAGAGATTAACGGAGTTGTTGCTACAGTTGCTGTTTTATGTTCAAAACGCGTTAAACTAACAAAGCTTACGAGGTTTCAGCCACGTTTCAGCGGTCGTATCTCATCGCTACGTCACAAAATAAGGAAACTGAGGAAGGTAAGCTTCATACAAACGCGCTCGAGCCACGCACACATAGACTAACTACCTCGTAAACTTCGTTTCATTATCGTAATCGAGTGAATAGGGATAGTAAACAAAACTCACACTAGGCGCTCTGGGCGCCTAGTGCGAGTTTCATTTGCCATTCCATCACGTTAACGAAAACAAGAATTTGTGTGGCAACATTTAAACTCTTCTCGTAGGTCGCCAGGAGGCGCTGCTTCAAGGGCATCGTTAACGCAATCGAGTGAATACGGATAGTAAACAAAACTCGCACTAGGCACTCTGTTCCGAGATCCGTGTCCGTGAGAGGGTCCACGTGTGCGGTATGTATTAAGCTTGCCTTCTGGTTATCCTTATTTTGTGGGCGCGTGGAGCATAAGGGCCACTGTCCACGGCGCGTATTTAGACGAATGCATGACAATTGGGAACTCTGACATTGCCGCTCTGCGAACAGTTTGTTTTTATGCAAGCAAACGACAAAATATAACGAAAGCGTGCGTATAACATGCAGCCTACGTGCAGCTTACGTGGACAGGTAGGCCTAAACGTTAATAATTTTTTATCAAAGAAAATAAATTTGCTTGCATTTTACTTGCATAAAAACAAACTGTCCACAAAGCGGCAATGTCGGAGTTCCCAATCGTCATGCATTCGTCAAATGACGCGCCGTGGACAGTAACCCTAAGTCGCGCGCGCCGCGCCGCCGCCCCGCGGGCGTCTCATACACAATGTATTCGAATCACACCACACATACTCGTACATACGAATAATAACGTCAACATTTTTCATCAAAAGGCCGCGTTCGACGCCTTGTCTCGCTCCCCTATAGCATTACAAGAAAATATTTAAATTAAATGCGACCTAACTCATTCTCTCAACGGTTTGTATAAACTGTACAGACAATGTTGTTTAACATGGTAATGCGAAAGCTTTTGTTTTTCTTTTCTCTTGTGTCTAACAAGTCTCAACATGGGATAAGGAATGCAATTGTAAGCCTACATTTTTGAATAAAAACATGATAAAACAGTTCAAACAAATGATTTACATCTTTCCTTATTTCTACTTTCATGGTTATCCATCATCATGACGACCTCCTTGGTCGAGTGGTTTGTACACCAGATTTCATGGTGTCGCCATCTCTGAAGTCCCGGGTTCGATCCCCGGTCAAGTGAATTTAGAAATAAATAAATTATTGTTTTTCTAAATTGTCTCGGCTCTGGGTGTTTTCTATGTATAACAAGAATGTATTTAAGTATTTTAAGTATGTTTATCCGTTGTCTAGTAACCATTTAACGAGTTTCTTAACGAAGCTTCTCTTGGGCTATATAATTGGTGTGAGTGCAGATTTTTTTTTAATCATTATCATTTAGTAAAACGAAGAATCTTAATAATACAGTGACAAGGTAGATGATATGAAAATAAATAAAGCCCATTCTCCATTAGTAAACATTGGCTTACCGCCAATGTCCAATTAATCACATGTTAAATTATAACTATGTATTTTCTATTAATATATTAGTTGATAAACGAATCTAAAAACATTTGTTTAGCACAACAAATTAATTAATTTATAAGACAATGATATACTTGCTTTATGTGTTTTATGCTAACATCTATGGCTGGCATCCAACATACATATATTAATTAAAATTAAATGTAATTCATATGATAATTGTTGTAAGTATTCTATTTAGTCAATGATAAGTTGCGAGATATTAATGAAAGATGTTCGTTAATACTTTAACATCAAATCAATCTTCAATCAAAATCCTAATAAACAACAGCAGATACAAATATACCTTAACAGGATTTACAGCAGGATATAATTCAAACCCCCTATCTATACCATAAAAAGATAAGAATCTCCGTTTCTATCCTTTGTAATTAAATGGGACTTTATTGCTTTAGGATCTATTATTATTCTGCGTAGGGTGTCTATTTTAGCTGCCTCTAATAATTTTATGTATTTATATCGAACTAGCTTCCGCATGCGAATACGCTTGCGTAAAGTTTTGTTTGAAACATAATACCAAATCCAAGAGAAAAAAACGTT
Organism: Eudonia truncicolella; assembly: GCA_949315975.1. Taxonomy (NCBI): domain Eukaryota; kingdom Metazoa; phylum Arthropoda; class Insecta; order Lepidoptera; family Crambidae; genus Eudonia; species Eudonia truncicolella. Next base: position 7,571,006 of record OX438828.1, on the reverse strand, counting down.
ATCTCGAGATAATAAAATCTTACGTGTTTGCCCATTCTATGCCACCTACCTATTTTTAATATTTCGGATAAATATGTTGGACCGTTTCTGTGTGACTGATAAACAAATAATCATTGTTAAACAACATTATATTACTATGAATGGACATATCAACGACAATCTGCAACAGAAAAGTATTTAACAATTTCTATCTTGCGTATAATTTTAAGATATTTCATCGGCAGCTTCTAGCGTCTAAAAAGCGGTTAAGTTTTTTTTTGTATTTGTTGTTATTGTTATGTTGTTGTGCAGGGCACTTAATAATTGTTATCTAAAAAATTTTAATGTCAAGAAAACATATAAGGGCATTTTTTGTGCAATAAAGAATGCTCGCGACTGTACGTATCCACATTGCTTTTACATCATACACAAACGCTAAAAGAGCGCAGCGAAATGTTTTGCACTCACAATAAACATACATAAAGCTTTTCAGCAAGTTACATCAAAGCTTGTTGAAGTTGCCGTCATCATTGAAAATAACATTTCAAATGAAAGGTTTGACCCACTTTCCGATCGACGACGGCGTGAACTTTTCACATATATTTTTGCGAGCATTGAAACTTGAAGGAAATTTCAAATTACAAATTTCACTTGACTCACTTTCACCAAATAGTATTGCAGTCAATTCATCTATCTATATAATTGACCGCACAAAACTGGATAATTCTTTTTTTTGTGTTCGTTATTGTCGGGACAAGGTTTGTACTGAAGAAAATTACAAGAAAAACAAATGTTTTTACTAAAAACCGACAATTTAATTTTCTTATACAAAATGTTCTTAGCTGTGAAACATTTGATGTCTTTGTTTGTTTTGTTGTCATAGAAACTGTCAAAGCGGTACAAAGTCCGCCCGGGTCAACTAGTTTGAAATAATAGAAAGGGCACCAGGATTCGACAGGGATCAGTGATCGACTTTTTTCCTTTAATCATTACAAATGGGGGTCAGCATCTGTCAACTGTCATCCCGAAAAATTTCAGTGAATATCTAGGTTATGTTATGACGGCAAAAACTGTGTCGAACACTGATTTATTTGTCTGCTTTTATTGTAGTAGTAGTATAGATTTTTAAACTTCCGCAAACTGCTTAACAGATATAGGTATCCTGGGCATCCTAGACCCAGGCCTGGGCACTTTAAACCGTGGTAATCACGGACTGACCGGACAGCCCGGCCGGTGTGACTAGTACCACAGTCTATCTAAATGCTAGTACCACACTAGTACTACGAGCTACACCTAAACGAAGGAATATATTATATGTATTATTAGTAGCCTTTACTTAGAAGTTTGCATTTTATTTATAGTATGTATTGATACATATCTTTTAGATGATAGGCATCTAAAAGATATGTAGACCATTCCCTCCGTTTAAAATACATCTAACAGCACAATGGTAGCCTCATGTAACTCAGCTATCAATGTAGTTCACTAGAACAACACAGACTCGACTAAAGACAGTAAGTGGTAAGTTCTACGTGTTCCTGTTATATTCCATATTATAACACGTATAGAAATATTGCAACCATGCCCACATGGTGTCAGTGAGGTGGGTAATACATAGCCCAAACTGCCCATGTGCTATTGTTCATTTCTTGACACGTTAGACACTTTTTGCTGACGCAGCAACATGGCTTCATTAAAGCACGATCAACTTCAACTAGCCTTGCTTGCTTTGTGTGCAATGTCGTTGGTGCGGTCGACCGTGAGTCGCCTGTTGACGTCATTTACACTGAATTTAGTAAGGCGTTCGACAGAGTGAATTACAGACTTTTAATTTACAAACTTCAGTGTGGCATTACGGGAAACATTCTCAGTTGGTGTGCATCTTACCTAGCCGGACGGTCTTCAAAAGTCTTAGTGAATGGTTTTTCATCTGATACGTTTGTGGTGACAAATAGACCTCATTCATTAAATTGTTTACTTTAGAGACTATACAGTAACAAATACACCGCGCTCAAGTGCGATTAAGACAAACATAAATCTATGTTAGTTATTATGACAGTTATAATAAACTAGATTATGGGTATTTGTCTGAAATAATGAAATCTACCAAAATCGTATTCGGAGTCCTTCCTTAATTACACTGTTCGAAGTCAATCGACGTCTAACCCAAATCTGCATTTGAATAAGACCCGGCTCAAGTCCCGACAAGTTTATCACAATCGGCCCGCCATCTTGATTATCCAAATCTCGCGCTGCGAGTGTAAACAGACTAGGGCTGCACTACTAGGATTAGAGCGGTGATTTGTCAAAGTTTCCCTACTTGGGTAGGTACAACGCGGCGCTGTACGCGACAGATAGCATCGGCACTTGAACTACTTCCATGCAACTGGCACCAGCTGACGTACGAACGTGCTAGAACAAATTTATTGTATTGCCGACTAACAACGTGCTGTTGACTAGATAAACAGCCAGTGTGTTTAATAATGTTTCCTTTGAATAAAACCCTAGCGTATATAGTGTATCTGCTTAGTCTCTAGAATGTTCCACTGAATGGTGTCGCTCATAGTTTCAATGCTTTTACAATGTCTTTTTTTTAAATTTCTATACTACTACCCTGCGTAACTTATAATAACTACAGCCGTAATTTATTTGACTACCCAGTTCCAAATCTTATTTTGTGATCGACGCAATATGTTTTTAATGTTAACAACAATAAAATAATAATAATAATTTTAATAATTTAATAGAAACGCTTTTTACTAATTCGTCTTGTTGGGTAATGGCACCAATCTTCGGCAGAATCCAGCGATCGACCTTTTTTTCCTTTAATCATAAGAAATAGGGGATAGCAAAGGGCAACAATTCGTGACATTAGCGACGATTGAATATGATAGAGACTTCCTTGCTGTCACCCAGTAAAATTTAAATGAAATTCTATATTAAATTTTGGTGACGATGTTGCCACTAGTTCGATAGTGTATTCAAAAAGAACTTAGCTTTCATGTTAAGATGGGATTTCTGTTATAAATTGTCTACAAATAACTAATTACGACTGTTAGCTGTTATTATGCGGGGAAACTTGGCAACGCAAATTGACGCAATCGCGAATAGCCAATAATGCATTCCGATCCCCAATCTATCCCATCCGAGTCATAAAACTTTCCGGGACAGAAGATAGCAAGGATCGAGTTCTGGCAACTTTTGCTCGGAATAGAATCTCGTTCGCGAGCCGCGTTCCAATTTTGCCATTTATTGATTCATCCTCGCCACTCAGATTTGTTTCCTTAAATAAAATAAGCCCTAGCCTATGCCGTCCGAGTTGTGTTGTTAAACAGACATGGCAAAAGATTATCGACTTTTAGTATAAAATCGAATACCTACGTTACATTGTGTTATTTTTGTGTTATACATATCTTATCTTACCTTAAAAGTAATATAATTTTCTTAAGAATTCTAAATTATTAACGGGATTATTGTCATGTTTTTTACTATTAGTGAGTACCATGATCACGTACAGTAACAAAAAACATAGTAATAATCCTGTTAATAACAATAATTAAAATGTAAGGAAACATGATAATTTAAGAAAGTTTTATAAGTTTCACGCGCGCGGTGTTTGGTGCAATGCTTCTCATCTTTCGTAATCTTTATTATTATTATTATTATTATTATTAGCACTAACATGACGTAAACTTTTGACTAGTTTTGACTCTTAAACCATTGTCAAAACTTGTGCGTTAATGCTCGTGAATGTAGAAACACCAAAATCATAAACATACATTAACTCCGCTATAAAAAGAAAAATAATATGTTTCTTGTACATACGTCTATAGTAGGTATAGGTACAAAACTTGCATTAATTGTAAATTGATATTAACAAGTTTGCACTGCTGAGCACTCTCACACCTCTTTTTGAAGAACACATTAATTTATGAGTAGCTTTACATGTATAAAACTATATAATGTTTACAAAAACACAAATGTTGAAAAAATTTCCACGAGCAGGATTTGAACCTGCACCCTTTTGACATACTCAGGGTCAGGTGGTTCTAACCAGCCCGCCAAAATTATTCAACACTATTTACTTTTTACTTTGAAAGCCAAAGGCATATAAACAAAACAAAAACCTTTTATAATGTTTACCTTTAAAACATATATCGCCTAGTCTACAATCATTTATTATTCCAATGATGTCTAACTATGGAAACGTATTTACCCCAGCAACAGCGGCACAGCGCTACAATTTCTCTCTCGACTGCCTCTTTTGATTAAATAAAAACGCGCAATCCTTTTCTCGTTAAAGCCCAGCCACCTCGTTAACCTTATTATCGAGTGAACGAATGCTCACCTATATACGGTGGCGAGTCCCAGAGCCTTTGGACGCTTCTACATTCATACTCCGCTGACCCATATTGCGTAAAGGCGCGGAAATTACATGCAGCTTACGTTAGTCATTACCTTTAGGTCTAATTTTTAAACTCGTTTACTTTCTTGTCTTCTTCTTGTTTTTTTAGTTTAATAACGTCAAGCCTGCCAGTGGTATAATTGGTTTTCATCACACTTCATGGTAAGTTCCGAAAAGGCCGAAAGTCGAACGCAAAATGGCTCTAACTGTCGAACGAAACACAACAATACTACTAAGATGTTGCTAGTAGCCATAATGTTGTTTTTTTTTTTTTTTGAGAGAGTTTGAAAAAAATAAATAACAAAGTTCAATTTCGTCAGCAGATTTGTGCGTGATTTTTTGGCTACCTCTTTGTAATCCGTACCTAACACATTAAGTATTCTGTACTTAATACACATACTGTTTCATGACAATGTTTACGTGGATTTGTAACTAGTTTATCATCCCCAATCTTTATTTCACATAATATGTATTGTACAGACATGTACGAGCTAGCAGTTGCAGTAGCTGTATCTAGAAGTAGTGAGTAAGGTGTGTGCTAAAAGGAAGTTAAATACTTGAGTTCAAACGCAGTTTATAAATATTGTCGGTCTTTAATATAGATAACTTTCATGTAGATACAATAAACACAAAGTGACAGTCAGTGACACGAACGTTAAAACATTTCTGTTGCCAAGCAATCATAAATTTCAAACCTAGAAACTATGTACAATGTGCCTGCATTCCACCTCTTTTAAACAAGTAGCTACAATAGAAGTAGCTCTAGCTAGTAGTAGAAGTAGCTTCAAAGAAGTCGTAGTACTTCTTTCATATGTCAGACATTTTCCTCGTACCACAGAACATACCTATGGCAACATTTATCATCTACCTATACTTGAAAGTTCCCAGAAAAGGCAAAGAACAGGAACAGTTTTAATCAAATCAAATTAAAAATCGATACTCAATAACGGCCCAAATCGAAGCTACTTGGCCTTGATACAATACTTTGGTAAAACATGGCTCCCCCTGGATGACTGACTGTATACTTTGGCATATAGGGAACAATCTGAGTCATGCCTGAATTATTACCGAAAGGAAAATTAGCTTCCATAACACGCTGCTTTGTTTGAGTTTTGTCAGAGTAAACTCTGGTTTTGTACTCCAGTTAGTTGTAAATTATATAATCCTACTAATATAATAAACGTGAAAGTTTGTAAGTATGGATGGATGTTTGGTACTTTTTCACGTAAAAACTACTGAATGGATTTTAATGAAACTTTCCTCATATACATACCATGACCCAGACCAGCATATAGAATTCTTTTTTTTTGCTGTAATCTTCGCGACGGCTGGAATCTGTAAGTCGGGCAACAACTAGTATTATATATTATTATTATATTATTGTATACAAGGTGAAACTTTCCGCACCTTAAGAGCATGGTTTGTGTCAGTTAGAGATCCTTCACCGCCTCTGTGGTCTAGTGAGTAGGTAGATCACGTGTCACAGACCCAGTTCCTGGGATCGATTCCAAGCAGAGGTTATTCTTGTTCTAAAGTTTGTAGCCCTCGAATGTTAAATATATAGCATTATTGTGTTCCATCAGTAAAGAGATTAAAGAAATCAGTAGTTTAGCATTCTGAGTAAACGGCGCTTCCACTTTCTATCTCTATTAAATAAAGAAGTTTAAAAAATATCTGTTAAATAATAAAATCAAATAAGAATACTCTAATCGCATTCTTCAAAAAACAAAGTCTCTTCATAATATTGACAACTTTATTGTAGTATTGTTTATAATTGTTTACCTACTTGGTCAATCCAAGTAGGTACGTTAATAAACTCGTTAACTTAAAGTTTCGACATTTTCTATAAAAGGCTTTGACCTACTTCTTCAAAGATTTCTTCAAAGCCCAATACTTTTTATAATACCACCCCTATACAAATTTAAATAAGTCAAGAACAAATGCCTTTGTAATTTCCTTTATTCGTCCCTCTTTATTGAAATGAAAGTAAAGATTGGTATTTAAAATTAAATATTCAGTATTGGCCATTGGGGAATGACCAAATATAATTACGCTGGTAGTAAGTTTGTATAAACATGGTTGGCCTAGTTTAATTAACTTCATAACCTGCACAATTTTAGACGATCACGTTATTTTGAGCTTCGACTCTGAAAAATTTTAAATTACAATTGCTTTATAAAAATAAAAAAAACATTGATTTGGATAATGCATTGTAGATACAGTTTGCAGGAGTAGGTATTTCAAAAAAGATTTAATATGTTATTTTGTGCATCGAATGTTTTGTTTTAATCACCTCTGTGATCTAGTGAGTAGTGATACTTACCAACGGCACCGGTCTGAGATCTCATCCCGGGTTCGATTCACATGTCTATACGTTTGGAGTCGGTACACAACACTGATTATTACTCAATTATCAATCAATTAGTATTACTCGTATTACTCAATGATTTTCAGTTTGAGAACCCAAGTATTTTTTATGTAGAATCATCATTTGTGTACGTGAAATATGCTTTTTAGTTTATGGAAAAAAATGTTTTTATTTGAAAAAAAAGTAAATACATTTTTGCCGAAAAGTTATTTTTTATTATAAATAAACCCAATGAACAAATTGAGACGTATCCCATGACTGTTGTAGGGTGGGGACGGGGTTCATACAAAATCCTCCATGGCCCTTTAAGTGAATTACTTTAATTAGAATTTTAAAATGTTGATTTGAATAGATCATTTTAATAAAAGACAAATACAGAACAGAATTGTGTTTCTATTGTGTTTTATTGTGTTTCTTTGTTGATTGATCAAATTTTAAAGTAAAATACTTTACTATTTACGGACAAAAGCCTGTAAATAATGATATAACTAAAAACAGCAGTCTTAAATTTTATAAAGAATATATTTTATTAAACTAAATTTAGAGAATTTCTAGTTTCTTTATAATATCATGTAAGGTATTATAATTGGTGTAGACTATGGGAAAATAAAAAAAACTGCAATTTTTGATTAGAAAAAATGGGAACGACCGAAGAGCGTAATGTCCAAAAATTGTCGTGTCGCTTGCTTGATAAAAAAGGTACTGCCAACCGAGCGGACGGCGGGCGCGCCGTTATTATGTTGGTACGCTTGCGCTCGTTGGTCGCGCGCCATACTTTAATATTCAATTTCATTTTGTTATTTATTACACAGAGTTATGGAATATTTTTGTGTGTAGTACGTCGCCTACAATTCTGCCTCCTTAGTGCTAACTAGTTGGCGCTATCATTTCGTGGTGACAGTAGAGCGACGCGCGTTACAGGCCTACGCAGAATGCTGGTGCGGTGCGCACATCTACGACGCGTACGCGTCCGTCCCTACCCGCATGGGTCGCACTCACATTTCCGTGTCGCCAAGCGTTTCGTTCAACTAAGATGACGTAATCATCTACCTGTAGTCTACCTATGATCTAGTCTCCTTAGCCCACTTTTGTCGGGGTAGCAAGGTTGGTAGGGATCCTTGCGCTACTCGCCAACGTTTTTTTAGGCATAGATCCGAGTTGTCGTACTTACCGAAATGAGGTGCTATAGAAGACAAACCAATTAAAAAATGGTTTAGGGTGAGAGCCTCCGGATACGAAGGGTCGTTCGATACGTGAGTAATGGGGCGGCTATTGACTAGCGCTTCCACTTCAGCCATCAGAGTTATTAAAGTCTCAGAGTGAGGTGCTCGCTTTTTTTAAATTATTTTAAGTGATATTTTTACTGTGCGGATCATCCTTTCCCAAGATCCACCCATCTCCGGTGCACCAGATGGTATGAATTTCCACTCCACACCACGGATGGCTCAGAGATACTGCGCTTCAGCTGCGAGTGAGCGCCTCTGAAGTTGGTGCCGTTATCAGATATAATTACCTGCGGCATAACACGCCGAGCAGCCATGCGCCTGAGGGCCATAATCGTAGAGTCCGTAGTGAGGTTTTCAGTCACCACAATATGAATTGCTCTTATTGTAAGGCAAGTAAAGAGCATACAATACCGCTTGAGTCGTCTGCGGCCGACTGTGATTTCGAGTGGGCCAAAGAAATCTACTCCAGTGTAACTAAAGGGTGGCCTGTTATGTTGGAGTCTAGCGGCCGGCAGGTCCGCCATACGCTGAGGCTGTGGCGTTGCGCGTCTATAGCGGCAGAACAGGCAACGGGACGCAATCGTACGTACAGTAGGTCTGAGCTTTAAAACCCAGTAGTGTTGTCTTAAATTGTTTACGACGAGCTCGTTCGCACCATGAATTGCTTGCCTGTGATAATATTCTACCAACAAACGCGTAATCTGGTGCTGCCCATCCATGATGGCTGGTCTTCATGCGTCGTGCCCAACACCCACAACAGAGTCAATGCGTCCGCCAACACGCATCACGTCACTCTCATCAAGGTAAGGTGTAAGTTGTAGTAAGCGACTATTAGATGGAAGCGGTTTATTATGCTTTAAATAGGTAATTCCTGTATTAAAACAATCAAGTTGACACTTTTTAATCAGTAGGTATTCTGCCGCCTTCATCACAAAGATGTCAAGTTTGCACACTTTACGCTGACATTTTGTAATAAACAGTAAAACCCTTGCAGTAGCGCGCACAAGTGTCCCGGGTGGCCACGTCGGCCGCGTTCAGCGCAGTCGGTACGTGTCGCCACTCGCACCACCTTGTCAACTCATCAATCTCACTTAAACGGTGGGCTAAGTATGGCTTGTAATTGCGAGGATCGCTGCGGATCCATTGCAGCACTGTACTTAAGTCATAATAGTAGTAGTGAATACTTAACATTTGGGCTTTAGTAGGATGCTCAATTCCATTTAAAATGTTTGGTAGAATTCGGCCTAAAACAATTTTAAGACTAAAACAATCTTCGCTCGGATGCCACATCAACCCGAGAGTGCGCTCACTTGTATTCGTAGCTCCATGTTTGGATGCAATGGCTGACGGCGCGAGCGCGTCTGAGGGGATGGATTCTAACACCGCCTTGCTGTTGCTCGACCAGCGTGTTATTTCGAAACCGCCCGCCCTGTATACATCTGTTCTTTCACGCACTAGTTGGAAAGCCTGACTTTCCTCGTCGCACGAGTGTAAACAGTCGTCCATGTAGTGAGTATTTACTATGACGTCGACAGCCTCGGGACATAAATCTTGATACTTAAGAGCATTTTTGTTTTTAATGTACTGTGCTATTAAAGGTGAACAAGTGGCACCAAACAGTAGACTTTGCCTAACGCATATTTTTAAAGGTGCAGTAAGGTCCAGTAAGTAAAAAATCATTTAGGCATACACCTTTATCTTTTCCTGCACAGTCAAATACTAATCTTAGCTTACCGCGTTTATTTGGGTCCTGGACGCCAAAGTGCGACAAATGCCATATGTGGCTAGGCGAGGGTTCGTTGACCTGTAGCTCCCGCGCAAAGCCATTGTCGAGAAGCCTTTTAATCTCCCGACTGTACCTTTCTGCGTGCGAAAATGTAGCACTATCAGTGCTAAATTTTCTTACTAAACCCTGCATCCTAGCGTAATCAATGGTGGCCGGAAGAGACAACTGATCCCTGACAGATGGATTACCATCTGTCAGGGATCAGTCATCAGACGGCACATCAGACAGCACAGCGCGTCATTTGGGAAACCAATGGGAGGTAGGATTACCTACCTCCCATTGGTTTCCCAAATGACGCGCTGTGCCGTCGAGCATACGGTCTGCTCTCAAACGTTCCGTATTCTCGCGGCGTAAGGTCGAAGCTCCAATAGAGTCCAGTTCAAATGACATTTTGACTAAATTATTTAATTTATTAATATCGTCTTCCTCGGAATGAGCGAGGTAGAAAGTGTGCCCGTTGACAGGAGTTCTCACTCACAGCAGCCGTGGATCTTGTGGCGTATGGCTCGTGTCTGTTGCCATGCAAAACTTCTAGAGAAGCTAGAAGATAATAATTGTCTTCTCGTATCAGTAGTCGAGGCACCACACACTGACAACCAACATAATCTTTTACATGTAACAAATGACTGCACTGCAGCAGTTTTACTATTGACAAATCTTGTTTAGGTAAATTTTAATTATCAACTTATCGGACACATCCAAACTTTTATCTTCATAAAAGCCTGAAATATTTGTAGTTACTTTGGGTATATCAGACTAAAATATCTCGAGACCAAATGCATTAATAAATTTTATCGGGTAACACTTCATCAGAAACAAGCCATGTTTCCGTAAATATTAGAAAATGGGTTTTTTTTTGGTATAACTCTCAATATACATTTTATTTCATAAAATTTTCTAATATTCCGGATTCTACGTAGATTTGAGTAAAAGAATCGAAAGGACGATGGCAAGATGACCTTTACTATCAAATCTAAAATCGAATTCATAAAATGTTTTTGTTTTGTTTATATAATTTCAACGCAAATTTTGTTGCGAAACAAATTACAAAAACACAATGTTGAAAAAATTTTCACGAGCAGGATTTGAACCTGCACCCTTCTGACATACCGGGTCAAGTGCTCTTCCAATTAAGCTATCGTGGTTCTAACCAGCCCGCCGAAATTATTCAACATTATTTACTTTTTACTTTGAAAGTCAAAGGCACCCATTCAATGTCAACAACTGCCGTCATTAACACCCGATCATAATATTTTAACAAATACTAAAAATCAGTTAAGAAGTAGGCAAGCCATTGGTACCAATAAACAGAGTATAATAAGCAGAGTATAATAAGCTTGAGTAAAAGAGACAAACAATAAATAGTACTCGAAGCTTAACTCTGTTATTAGTACGGGGCGGGGTAATCTAATTATTTTCATATTTTCCAGCTGATATGTAAAAAGTGAAGAAACTTTTGTTTTGGCCCACATTGTTTTGTTACCCCCACGACCTTTATAAATTTATTCTTTTTTCGCGCACGTCATGGTCCATTTCGTCCATCTATCACAATTTTGCGCTGCCAATAGCCCTACCTCGCGTCACTCCGTACAAAAATTAAATTGGAAATACTCCACATTCTTGACTTGCCTTCATAAAATACTGAAAATTTAAGCTGGTTTGACGTAAGGTTTAAAGAATACACTGTTCTTTTTCACCTTTTTCAATTTGTTGCAAAATATTCTAAACCTTTATTTATATTCTTGACAAAATCTTGGAAATTCTCAATAATTTTTTAGGAAATAATGATAGCATAGTGGAAATTAACACACTATGCACTTACACAAGTATGAACGTTTGTTTGGACATTAATTTCTCAAGAACCAAAATTTAATTTAACCGTTTTTAATGTGCGAATTTTGTCTCATTATGTCACTGATTGACCATTCGTACCCAACACTTTCAATTAAATCCAGAAAAGCACATGGAGTTTTCGATATTTAAAGTAACAAAATACATTTTAAAGAAGCAAAACTGTTAAGTTTATGAAAGATCAATATTTGTCCCATGATTTGTATGATTATCTACAACCGTTCTACAGTTGTACGACATGTCTATTTTATTTACTTTTTTGTGAAAGCGACCTTGCCGCTTCCACTGTAATGTCAAAAGTTAAAAGAAAGGAGGTCCCAAAACACTAAGAACTTTTAAAATATTCTCTTCACGCCGACACCTGGTTCCAGAACAGATTTGCTTTTGTAAACAATAAAGAACGACACCTACTTAAGAAATCAAAAGGAGAAGCAGAATATTTATAAAAATACTTCTTTAATAAAAAATCTTTTGTTATTATTTTCATTGTGGTTAGTAGAGAACAGCAACCTTAGACAACTCAAAACTATTAAACGACCCTGAATGAAACAGTATTATCACGCACGAACGACACACACGTAGATTAAAAAATGCTCGGTCGGCCATTTTAGCAGGACACAGAATAAGTACCTTGTTTATAATTTACCGGCTCTCCCCACGGGATCATCCGGATGAACGTAACAGATAAATCTTCGCGCAACAATTTATTGTGTACTCTATGGCGAAATAATATTTTTATGCGCGGTGGTGCTAAATACAACGACACCGTTTACGAGGCCATTTAGGCCATATGCTCGAGATATATTGAATCGCTATTTTATGTGTTGACAAAGCGTTCAATTTGTGACTTCTTACTTGCGAATTCAATCGAAGTGTGAGTGAGAGATGGTTAAGGGTTTCTATAGAATGTTTCGTGCAGTAATAAATAACTATTAAATATCAAAAAGTTATAATTTAAATTAAAACAAATAAATACATAGACAATTTCCACAATTATTTTTGTTTTTAAATCACAACGATCCGTTACACAAACACACCTTCTTGTTTATAAATTAACCACATGACCTAAAGAACTAATAGAAAATGAAGTTTTTCATATACTCAGACGTCAGTTATAGTTCAATTAATTGTTTACCAACAAACACAATCAGTCACCGTCTCAGTCCCATTAGCCGATGTCGTGGCTAACTTGGACGGCTAGCATATCTATTATATATATGTATCATCACTTAACATCAGGTCAGATGAAGGCCAAGGGCAATAAAAAAACATTACATACATTTTACAATATTCATTTTCCTCATAGATATTGCTAGATTAAGCAAAATAGACAGCTCTTTTGGTAAATGTAGGAATATAAATATGGGTGTTATTTAAACGGTTAGCAAAGTTTTCGTATTTTTGTTAGCAAATAAATGCTAGTTGGGCAACTTATGGTCAGCAAATATTTCTAAATCAGTCTGCAACTTATAGTATCATTCTGAACAGCAGTCCCCTCCCCCTTTCCGTGACTGGCCCTGGCTACGCTGCGCTTCGCTCGGGAAAAAAAATTAACTTAACCTAACCAACAGTAACGATTTCATAAGCTGACCGATTGCATTAGTCTGCTGACGAATATTGTTGATACGGAAAAAGTTGATAGTTACTTCAAATAAATATATAAGTATTACCTACTACTATTCCCTACAATCCACATTACTCGTTGCATAAATCAGCTAAAAATATGAATCGCGTGAGCCAATGAGTCAAAACTATAGTAGTTCCCAATTATGTTGTTTCTAACACAACGAAGGCTAAAAACATTCAACTAAATGAGACAAACTATATTCGTACAGCCTGTTAAAAAGGTCGACTTTTATTTGGAGCACCCTTGCACTAATTTCAGAGATAACAAGTCGACGTCATCGGGCGCAAATACCCCATCTCCCGTGTAATTGGAAAGCGCGGCGCAATAAAAGGCGGGTGACGGCCGCCCGGCATACAGATGCTGAGGGGAAGTGCTGCCTTTACATAATTTAGGCCAATACAAATCACTAAGCCAATCCTTATTACAAGATCGTGGCATTCCTGGAAAGAACTGTTGTGCTAGCGACGACAAGCAGATATAGATGGCCAGGTAGTCTTTCATTGATTTGTATAATAGTGTCTGCCTGCTACTAATTGTTACGCGTTTCTTTGGATATGAGGGAAAAGTCTGTTACTGATTAATAATATATACAATGTTCAATAGAAACTAAGCTAAGAATCGAAAAAATCTCCGAATGAAAATTTTTAGCTTAGCTCATTATCAATATTCCAAAAAGGTGTATTAAATGTTGTACATTAGTACTGTTGCAAAGTATTCGGGCACATTTAAAATAAATGGTAACACATTCTTTCAAATATATTTCTATACATCGCCCGCTGTTATTTGTTCGTTTTTATAGCCAGTTTTTTGTAACACACCCCTCACAACCACCAGCCGCAACATCATTGGGTATAGAGAACTTTTAATATTTTAGTTGGCGAAATCGAAATTGCACTGGGTATCGGGAATAATGCAGAATCCATCCTGCCGGATAATGACATGCGTAGGTAAAACCAAACGCTACCTTTGATGGAAAAATGTTTCCCGTCTAACTGAGGTCCCTACGACGTATTCCGCACGTGTTTCGAATTCCATTTTCAAAATTAATTAATATTGAACCTGAATCTTGTGAGGTTACTTGCGAGGTTCGGATATACAATTATTAAATCTCACAAGGAATTTTAAATTTTGAACATTCGAAACTACAGATAAAATATGTGAACAATGATTTATGGTATTCGTTTCGTTAAAAGTGTTAATCATAGTTACTTCAGAATAAATTGATTTATTTTAATAAACCTATAAAATATATAATAAAATATTAAAAACTAGCGGCCCGTCCCTGCTTTGCACGGGTGGACATTTTTTTTTGATATTGCCTATGTTACTCATTATAATTGTGAAACATTTTTTTTTAAATCGGTCCAGGTACAGAGTGGTTTGTATAGGAAAAGAAAATTGTTGTTTTTACTATTTTCCTCGTATTTTTACGTTTTTTCTCTCCATAAGAACCTTCCTCAGACTTCATCAAACACAACAAAAAAGAAATCAGCCATATCGGCTCAGCCGTTCTGGAGTTTTGCGATTAGCAACACATTTAGCGATTCATTTTTATTTATATAGATAGATAAAAGTAATCAACTATTACAGTTGTGCGTGCGTGAAACCAGCCAAATGAGATTATACTCGTAGAGGAATTTATAATTTGGTAGCAATCTTTACGCTACTTAAGATAAAGATGTAGCCACAAAAAAAACCTTTTCATGTACCTAACATTGTAGTATAAATAAACCCAGCTGTTTTATTAACAGAACTTGTAAGCCGAACTTGAACAATGCATACCGCTTTAACACGAGGAAGAACAACTAGTACCTACAACAGCGCCCCTACCGGTCGTATTAGAAAACGTTTTTAAAAAAAATACTAATCTTGCAATAATTGTTTATAATTGACACAATAGAATTTTAACTGCGTATACCACTGATCAGTGTTCTTTTCATATGAGCAGTTAATCTATAAATACAAGTTTATTTATTTATTTAATGTGGTTAAAACGACATACATCAATAATATTTATCACATGAATAAAAACATTATATAGATTAATTATTATACAATGATATTAGAATATACTTGACTTAGGTTGTAGATTGTTGAGTGCTTGAGGAGCTCGATGGCTTAGCAGATAACGCGCCGCGATTGCTGACGCTAAGCAACTTTTGCAAAGGCCGGTCATCGGATGGGTGACCAAAAATATATCATCTCGAGCTTCTCCGTGCTTCGGAAGGCACGTAAAGCCGTTGGTCCTGGCTGCATTAGCAGTCATTAACAACCATCAATCCGCACTGGGCCCGCGTGGTGGTTTATGGCCCGGTCTCCCTATCCATCCATAAGGAAGGCTCGTGCCCCAGCAGTGGGGGCATTATGAGCTGGTGATGAGGTTGTACATTGTAAGCGTCTTTGTGGTCTTGTGTTTAAGACCACCGGTCTCAAAGCCAGAGGTCCCGGGTTCAATTCCCAGTAGAAGGGTACATGTTTATGTAGGTACTCGGTTTGGTTGGTGGTACTGGTAGGACTTGTTTGTACTGCTTGTTTGTTAATCGCATTGTTGTGTTTCGGCAGCTAGAGAAAAGATAGCCAGTTCCTCAGTAGGTGAGGATTTATTTAGGTATACTGGTCGCCCAGTGTAATTTTATTTTATTTATTATTAGTGTAATTTTATTTTATTTATTTATTATTAGTAATTTTATTAAGGCTGCACGGATTGTATCCTAAGCAATGGAAAATTTAAAAAAAATTGAATTTGAGTTTGGATTGGCATTGACGGATTTCGGCCGCTCCTCTTCCATTTTTGAAAATTTTAAAACAATGTTTATTTAATTAATTTTTTTTATTTTGCATAACTTAAAAATAAATAGTATTCTGCACTCCTTCTCTACATAAACTATAAGTTTTGCGAAATTTCATACTCCTCCGTCCGCGCAATTTTCTTAAAAAGGGGTTCAAAGTTTTTGCTTCATTTATTAATATATATATAAGTAGATTTTTTATATTAGGCTATTTATATCAAACCACCGAAGAATATTGAATAGTTACCGAAATATCGAATTAATTTTATCACACCACAAAACAAGCAACCAAATCTAAAATATTTATATGTATAAATGTCACAAACTATAACGTATACATACCATAAAATTTGCAGCTAAGTTAGGTAGACATCTGCTGAAAAAATTCTTTTTTTTCTATAGTAAATGGATACGAGTTGGAAGACAGAGGAAGTAGCGATCATTAACTAGTAAATATAAAAGTAGTAAGATATTATCCTGCTTTCTTTCTCTCAGTCTATTTTATAGGCTCAGACTATGTTATAAACGCTGTAGGCCTCGCAATAAACCTCCTTGAGCATCGAATTTAATCAGTTGCTACGAGTATTACCTTTATTTATCGGCCGCAAATGTCATTTACACTTTGATGAATGATCCCTCCCTGCGACCCGGTTCGGCGTTATTACCTATGTACATCAGGTAGGTATATCGAAAATCATAAGTAAGTAAGTAAAGAGCCTATAACTGTCCCACTGCTGGGCAAAGGCCTCCATTATTGAAATCAAGTCATCACTACAATTGATGGGTATTGGCAAAAATCAATCAAAATCATAAACACTTTTATATTAAAACATAATAATTAAGGTGATTTTTTAGTGTTTCCAAACAGAGGAAATGTTTACAGGCTGGAAGCAATCTTCAGTTTGATTTCCTAACGTTGAACCGTGCTTCGTTCTGTTATCGTTTTTGTGATTGAAACTAAATTTTATTTGCTTGTCTCCGGTAGTCGTGGCTGTATATATCGCCATGTCAGCTCATTTGGTGCCAATTTTACAATCTAAAATGCTATTCGATTGGACATAGATTAAAAAGCTATTATTATTTTTAGGCAACAGCGGAAAAAGTAAAAAAAAATAGTAGGTATGTCTCAATATTTTATATTTATTTATTTATTTCATATTTTACCTTAAATTTTGCATGTTTTATTTAAAATTATTAGTTTAACTTTTAGTTAGTCTTCTATTTGTCTTTATGGCCGTTTCTTTCAATAGGTATTGGTAATTTGGGTCGCAAGGCCAAGTAAACAGTTAATTGGTTTTCCAAGGTCCAGGCACAGCCTAGTTTGGGAACTTCTGGTAATTGTTCTGATTCAATCTGCCATTGCACATAAATTAGGTATTTTTAAATACATGTACTGTACTTACTTTAGTGCAATAAAAATTACTATTATTATTGTATAATAATTTTTTATACTAGATTTTTACAATATTTTAATATAAAAACAATAAAACATTATAAAAACCTAATTCTAGAGTACCGCCAGCAGCGGGGCAGGGCCCAAGCTACCGGTGGTTAGGGCTGCAGAGTGAGGAACCTCCTGACAATACGTGCCGTGTCAAGGAGTACTGCTTTCTGAATCTGACCCTTGATCCAACCATCAAGCGAGAGCCTCTTAAGATGATTATTATTACTATTATATGGCGGTGTTATCGCTTTAATACGATCTATAAATAAAATAAAACAACACGTGTCGAATTGTGATACCTTTCCTAAATATTTTCTAATTGTAAATTTCTTTTGTGCAATATTACCACAAATATTTTATGCTAAAAGTCCCATAATGAGATTCAGCACGTGCCATGAACCAAGGTTTGCGTTTCCTTCTCCATTTTAACAACGACTAAAATAAAGGCTGGTATGGAAGTTTCTGTTATTTGAATTTCTAGCTAAGCACGTGATAATCCAATTATTTTATTCAAATAAAATGAAATGAACATAAAGATTTATGGCCCTCTCCAGTTTCCCTGCTAGTTTGTATAAAATGAGATACTTATGATTTCGAGAGACAATCTTACCTTTCATCGTTTTCCGCTGGCGCTAGCTAGCTATAGGCATTCGTTTACGTCGTCGTAAACTGCTATAGATTTAATTAAAGATGTAATTTGCTCACTCATAAATTTCTCGTCGGAAGTTTAAATTGAAAATCAAATTTTTGATGTTATTTTTCGTCCGAGTGGCTTTCAGCGCGTTACTCGATTAGGGAAGTGTTCATTTAATTACCCGATTGCCGGCGTCCGGGTTTGCCCAGCAGATTGCACTGACGAAATTCCTACGAATCAGCGAAAACCGGCTTTCCACGGCTAGAGCCTTTTGCGCTAGTATTAATTGGGGAACGAATAATTAATGGAAACAGGTGCTTAATGCGGAAACACATGACACAAAAATGCAATTATAATGCTGCCGCACAATTTATGAACGCAGTAAGTACAACTTACTGTGTTTGTGATTGTGGTATTTGAGGTGCTGACATTACGGTCTATTTTCTCGAAACTGTTCACATGTTCTTTACTGCGTTCATAAATTGTGCGGCAGAATGATGCACAAAATTTTGCGAAATTAACACTACATATTTTTAATGTTTAGAATTTTGCATCCACAAGTTACAAGATAAAATTATACAAGAAGAAATCAACGAGTGTCAGAAAAAAAATCTAGTAAAATTTTATCTTACGACTATTATAATTGAACTTTAATGTGGAGAATGAATATCAGAAACAATGAAATGTTTCAACGTAGTGTCCCCTTTTCTGTATCGAAATATCTTTTTTTGAATAATGCTATAACAGGGCCCATAATTAAATTTTTCAAATTATTCTTTGTACCTTTATACTACACAATTGCAATAAATGATTTGATTTGATTTGAACATCAAATGAATTCATGATGTTTCAACAATAAGACAAAATATTTTCATGACGCGACTTGGTAGGTTTAAATGATAATCATGAAGTTTTCGCAATGATATTCCTTGATAGAAGTAAAATACACTATTCTTGTAAGTATGTTCTATGATAGAGAATGTTGTATTTTTCATAATTTAATACTCAATGAGAATTTGTCCCTGTGCCTTTTTTATTGCTATAGCAAAATAAACTGATGCGTCGCTTCAGAATAATCGCCTTGGGTTGTATCTGTATCATATTATATTATTTGGCATGCTGTAGGCGTTTCGCCCGTCCATATTTTTGTAATTCCTGTAATGTATGTATATTTTTCAGTGGAAAATAAAAAACACGGCTTTCAAATTCGGCAATGCAACTCCTCGGATGCTGCAGATCTCTATAGGGAGCGATAACCACTTGCAACCAGTTCGCCAGCCAGTTGGAACAGACAATCCGCCAGACCCATACGGAACTGCCCTCGATTGACCACAACCGTGTCTGCAGCAGGTTTCGTACTCCATGAGCAGTAAGCTTCTGGCTTCTAAAATTCTGCATAGAAAGGAAACTAAGCATCATGAACACATGCTTCCAACATCATCCAAGGCGTCTCCTCACCTGGAAGTCCCCTGGAGATCGATAGATTGACAATATCCTAATAAACGGTCCTCTGACGTTGTTTATGGTTTTTTGTTGCTAAAGAATGTAATTTTTGTTATTTGTTTTTGTTATTTAAAGAATTTTAAAATAAAGTGCGTACGACTGTACACGAATTTGACAGTTTTATTTCCGACATTGCAATACAAAGACATTTTGAAAATCAGTCATTATGGGAAAAGTGTGTTTTGAGATTTGTGCATTGTGTAGACGAGTACATAACGATATTCAGACCAACCCGACCGGAAGGTGTCAAGAATGTGAAAACCTTTCCCGGTGCTGAGTGCGGCTCAGACCACAATCTGCTCGTTGCTAACTTTTCTCTTCGTCTGAAAAAGAAACCACCCAAAAAGAAACCATCACCTAAACCCAGAACATTGGAGCCACCGGAACAGTCATTCTTTTATACACAAAATAAATAACATGGCAATAACATGGTAATAACCCTGCTAATAATAATTATTCTAATAACTATTTGTAAATTAATATTTGTTTCTATAGTACAAACATAAACTTATAAGTTTTTCCGTGTGCTATCCTTATTTTTAAAAATTGAAATATTTTCTTTGAAAGTTTTAACGGCGTTTTAAGTATTTGAAAATGTTAAAATATCTAATAAATTAACACTACTAACTAATTTACACAAATATCAATCGAGTCCAATCCAAACAGAGACACGACGCCGAAAAACTATAGTCAAACAAAGTTCGCCAAACAACGCAGCTATGTCATCAAACGATGAAATATGACCGGCTGTGAACACGCCACGACTCCACAAGACGTTGATTGGATCTCCCCGCGACTGCCAGATTACATTTTGTCAACAGCCCCCATGATATTCGCTGTTAGAATTTATATGTATATACGTAATCATATTATGAACGATCATTAGCATAATACCGGTTTTTAATAAAACGGTACTAGACATTTTTGGTATTGGTTTTGGACATGTAATGAAGAAAAATGACGAGAAAGGTGATGACTATGAAAGTTGAAGCCTATATCGGAAAAGAAAGACGAAACAGTGATAGGCTGTCGAAGATGATACAGTGAAGAAAGGATTAAAAGTTTCTTATAATTGAGAACAGCAAAATGATGAAGGTATTAAAAAACTGTTAGCTTTTGCTTCCCGTTCTGCCGCCCCCCTGGTGTGATTAGACTGTCAGCAAGTCTTTATTGCCTGCCCTCGGGTATAATATTTTCCTGAGATAAAAAGTAGCATATGAGACATAAAAAAAAGAGACATAAAATAAAGAGACTGCAGAAGATAAGCTTCATATAGTTAAACAGAGATTCCGTGTCGTGAGAGGTGTCCTGTCTATGGGTGCGTTGCTCGATTTTTTTTTTGAGAGAGATTGCTGATTGCCTCTTCGGCATTTTCAGCTTCACCGGGCTTTTTTGGGGGCGGCGAGGAACGTAGAGGGTCCCTCAAGCCGTGTGAAACGAATCACCTTCGGAGGTTTTCTAGAGGGAACGGCATCGCGCACTAGCGCACGTCCCCGTGCCCTACTAGATTCTCCGAAGGGTTCGGATCGGATCGGGCGTTGCTCGAGCGTGTCATTGGCGTCATGTTAAGAAGCTTCTGCAGTCTCCTTATTTTGTGCTCTCGAGCTCTTAATCTTTCTATGTAAAAAGGCTTTGTGTGTCTCTGATTTTGGTATAGAATAGAAGAGGTATTACATACTCTTACCAATTTAGCATGATGTTTTGATTGCTTTCCCAACTTGCGCTTGGCAAGTTACCTTATCAACCATCTCTTTTGTTTAACATAATTGATTATGTGTGTGTTTATGTAATCTAATAGCAGGCCGAGCATTTTCTGAAATTTTATTGGATTTTTAGTTAGTTTTTAGGGCGATTAAATTTTTATTTGTTGTGTTAAGTTAAAATTATAGTTTCCAGTATAGTTTTTACCACAGTTAATCTTCTAACTATTCTGTTTACTTAAAATTGAACATGAGTAGTTGTAAGACTTTTTGAGTAGTTGTAACTTTTTCAGTTGCGCCAAAATGGAGTAACAAGAAAATCTTGAAACACTTGAAAACTTCGTAAGGGACAATAAAATACCCTTTTAAACTTTATATTCCATTATAAATAAAATCGGTGTTTCACGCAAACTGTTTAGGATCCCGATACCCGATCAAAACGTTTTATTTGTAATAAAATATGTATTTAATTAAACTTATGTTTCTAAGACAAGGAAGACATCTCGAGATTCAGCAAACGGAAGCACCACCCCACTATTTGCTAACATTCTCGTAACTTGATAATCCAATATAGTTTGTTATTCATGGCCTGTATCTCATTCGTATTGCAGCGAATACTCCGATGATCGGCACCGATACATTTACGTTATTTATCGTTGTCGTCGGCGTATTTTCTATTTTTTCCGTATGTATTTATTGGTAATGGCTCCTTATATGGAAATTTATAGAACGAACCAAGACTGCTGACTCATATTTATATACATTAACAATGTTTTATCTCTCATCTATGATTTTCATAAAAGTGAATTATTACTTAGAAAGGAAGTGATACTTATGAAGTTCGAAAAGGTGAATAAGTCGAGAGTATTAGTGTTGTCTTATCTATACAGCTTTATGTCGTGAGTAGTTTCATTAAAATAATATTGTCTATCAACTAACCATTGTTTATAAACCTTATTAGTTACTCGTGTCAAACGATATCGATAATTACTTTGGGTTACTACAAAACTAAAGCCGAATCTTTCTAAGGACGATCGCAAACTGATATAGCTATACTATATAATTGCTTTGAATTACTACAAAACCAAAGCTTAGCATATCTTAAAGGCGATTATAACATTAAAATGTGTATATTTAACTGTCTCTTAAAAGTTATTACCGCAGAAATTATACACTCAATTTTATGTTAGTTCTTTAGAAAACGTCCCAGACCTGGCACCGGTTCAAATTGCCCGCCCCTCCTAGCAACAGCTGCAGACCTAATGTCTTAATGATTAAGATTGAGAATTAATTGGTGTCATCTCGGCGTCATGGTTTCTGCAACATGACAGTAGAATGTAGGTACTAGGTTTAGGTATGATGCATTGATCGTCAGATATTCAAGCGCTATGTTTACCTTTGCGTACGATAATAAAATGTTTTTAATGGTAGGAATCTTAGGTTGCTTTAGGAGTTCACTAAAGGAAATACGCCTTTATCTAAAAAATACGCCGCCTCGGTGGCCGAGTGACAAAACTCTCGGACCGTTAC
The DNA here is from genome assembly GCA_949315975.1 of Eudonia truncicolella. Taxonomy (NCBI): domain Eukaryota; kingdom Metazoa; phylum Arthropoda; class Insecta; order Lepidoptera; family Crambidae; genus Eudonia; species Eudonia truncicolella. The sequence continues at coordinate 7,548,164 of OX438828.1, read as the reverse complement.
CCGAAGGTCACGGGTTCTATTCCCTGGTCGGGCAAATAGTGTTTTGGATTATTCGATACATAGCCCGGGCTTGTGATCACTAACCCGCGTTTGGCAAGCGAGGTGATTAAGCCAATACCTATCAATTGGAGTGATGACTTGACTTCAATGATGAAATCCTTCGCTTAGCAGAGGGACAGTCATTTAGGCTGTTTAGTTACCTACTTACTTACTTATAAAAAGTTTCCGCCAATAGTCGTAAATTGACACGTAACTATAAAAATAAGACAAATTTGTGGCTACTAATTCACAATGTCTGCAATCGACAAACCTATATGTTGTGAAGAGTTGTGCCAACTTAAGGTACCGATCATTGCTTAATTTTGGGTATGGTTTCAAAGCAATGCATTTACAGGATGACCTGTGTAAAAATTGTTATAATTAAAAATAGGTAGGTAAGACTTTTTACTGCTAGTTCTGCTATAGTTCTGCTACTGTTTAAAAAAAACAAATGAATGGTAAGCTTTTTGAAATGACTTCTGAGTAGTTCTGAGTGTAAACAATACTATCTAAAAATGTTCAACTATCGATACTATTCGATAAACAGTCGATACTATCGAGGGTAGTCTTTTCAATTCTTCGATAGTTTCGGTAGTATCGATAATACTTTCGACAGGGTTTCGACAGTCGACTATCGATCAGCAACACTGGTTTCAACGCTATACTATGTAGCAATTGTAGCATCTAGTAAAATAGTTGAAACTTCACTTGGCCTGGTATGTCAGAGGGTGCGGGTTCAAATCCCGCTCGTGGAAAATCATTCTACGCATTGAATTTTCAATATAATAATAATTCGATCTCATGAACGTTCGATCATTTGTAAGTTCGTTGTTTTGAACGTTCGATCTAATGAACGTTCGATGTTATGAACTTACGATGTCATGATTCATGAACGTTCGATGTTTTGAATGTTCGATGTCATGAATGTTTGATGTCATGAACGATCGATGTTATGAACATTCGATTATAAGACATTTCGATTAATCGCTGTCGATCATTTGACTTTCGATTAGTTGGCGTTCGATATGGCGTAGGTAACCACGTAACTTTACGCTGATATAATCTAAAGCTAATTAGTATCATCGGTATTTTAAAGAACATCTGAACACGTAACCTTTCCAAATATACTTTTTCAAAACCTCATCCTCCAAAAAGTGCGCACAGTGATACGAGTATAATGGTCGTCGTCAAACTGCATCAAATATGTAAAGCGTGGCTATTTTCCTTCGGGCCTGATGGCAGTCGTCAGATGCCTCCTGATGACGTGTGAGGGTCGGACCCGACCGGGAGCGTGCTATTTTCTGCCGGTCGGTGTTCGCACATTATCCCTTCTGTACGGCACTTTACACAAAATATCATACGACATAAACGGGCCCATTTCACACGCGCATCACTAACTGATTCGTAGAGTGAACACCTAGTTATATTTTGCACGCAAAAAATGAAAGCTCTATTAATCTACCACGATATAAATGTTTGTCTACCCTCGGCATTCGTGTTTTGTTTATTTGGAAAACCAGTCGAGCGTACGAGAGTTCATTATGAGGCAAGTTTTTCGTTTAAAGGGGTAGGATACAGTTTAATCACGAACTATTTCAAAAGGGGAAACAAGATTTTTTTTTGGGTGCAAGCCGATAAGGTTCAAACAAAAGTCTAGAGTTCTTCTAGTATCTCTGTAAAAAGTTACTTACCCTTTTGATACTTATATTTATTTTATTTATTTATTTATTTATTTATTCACCCTTTGTTACATAACGCAACCTAGGTAAGTCAAACATTTACAATAAATTTTCCTTAACATAATATAAATTATCTACAATAACATCATTTACCAATAAATAGGTACTTAAAAAAAAAAAAATTTAAATCCGAAAATTTGAAAAATAAAATAAAAAACTGATTCTATACGTTTTGGAATAATAATAATAAAAATTAAAAATTAAATTAATTAAATTAAATTAAAATTAAATTTAAAATTTAAAAAAAAACATTTTCATATAAAATAAACTCAATTTCTCAAAATTCATTCTGTCAATTCTAAAATAAAGTAATAAACTAAAAAATAGAAAACAATTTTTCAAAATTCATTAGGTAAGTCAGTCAGTATATATAAATATTAAAATATCACAGAAACGAGCTCGCCATGAATTCTGATATACTATAAAATGGGTGTCTTTCAAGGAAATGCTTAATTTTATACTTAAATTCTATATAAGGCAAATCGACTATAATAGCAGGTAATTTATTAAATAACTTAATTTTCAAGTTTAAACCAAGGTTACGTACTTTTTGTAATCTTACTCTAGGCATACATAGTTTTTCTTTGTTTCTGGTATTATAATGGTGAACATCCTTCGTTTTTAGCAGTTTATCCCTCTGACTATGAATCTCTAACAGTGATCTGTATATGAATAAATTTTTAACAGTCATTATCCGATTCCTTGCAAAGTGCGCTCGTGCCGATGCAAGTCGCTGCAAACCGTCGATTATTCTTATCGATCTTTTTTGGCAAATAAGAACACGCTTTGCTCCCGGCACACTACCCCACACTGTTATTGCGTAATTAATTAATGTTATTGTTATTGCGTAATTAATAAATATATCATACATACAGCATACTTATCTTATTTTTAGTATTATTCGCTATAGTTTGACTTCGTTTTTCTTAAACAATTTTTGACTTTTACTAGAGTACTGTAGTGGTACTGTGAAATTGAAACTTTTACCAGATGTAAATTTGCTAACTTAAATTTTTTATTTTGTTTTTTGTTTTTTAGTTTGTGTGTTTTTTACATGTTGTGGTTGTCTTCTATATTTTTTGTGTTTATTGGTAATGGAAAGTGTCCTGCTATGATAGGGCATTTTCCAATGTTTTTGACGCTGTAAGGGAGAAAAGAGCTGGACTCTTGCTGAGTTTCTTGCCGGTTCTTCTCAGTACTAGATCTCCCGCCCAGAGTAGACTTACAAACCGATGGCATAGTGGCATTCACAAGAGCTACTTGTAGCCTAAACGAATAAATTATTTTGAATTTTGAATTTTTTACGAATCCAGCAATTTAAATGTTACTTAGCCCGACCCAGCCAGGAATCGAACCTGGGTCTTCCGTAATCCGGGCGGCTGCACTGACCGCTATGCTACCGGGAAGGCTGACGTAAGCGCTGAATTTTGTCACTGTTTTTTAATGTTTTTAGAGTGCTTTTATTGCCGGATTGCGGAAGACCCAGGTTCGATTCCTGGCTGGGTCGGGTGGGCGTTTAATTTTTTCACTGTATTTTATAAAATTTTATAAATATTTAATTTAGCTTCAGTGCAGCAATTAGCACTTGAAAAACAAAAAAAAAAGTAAAAAATTTAAAAACTATTATTACAAACGGTATAAAGGGTTGACAACCTCGTACAGTATGTGGCATTATAATTAAAAGCCATGCCTTTAAGTCACCATTGGCGAATTACTTTAAATTCTCACAACATTAACACAAAACAAGACGTATCAGTAGCTTACAGCGAGAGACTTTAGATAGTTAAATACGTCCTAAGAGACCAGCGTCTCCATTATAACTTTTGCTAACTGCCTAAGAGCTCCCGAATACATGACCAGAACGGACGATTATGTTAGAAGTTAGCAAATGAAGTGTGTACCTTCCAGATATAAATTTGAGTTTCCAACAATAGTAGTAGAGTTTGTTTACCAGTTGCGCGGGACAGCTAATAGGCGAAACATTCTCAACGTAACAACAGAGCGCGAGAGGACAGAAGCTGACAATTAATGCACTGCGCTCGTCCTCAGACGGCCCTCCGCCCTCCGAGAGCCGGGGCTAAACGTCACGGAATCACTCTCCACTCTCATTGGGCACTCGCAAAAAACTCCCACTATTTAAAAACTGTCGCCTCGCTTTAAAATTACAATCTTTCCGCGAAAGCAGCCGGCAATTTAATAAATATTTTAAACGGAAGCACGTCTCAGTTCTTCATTAATTAATACACAGCGAACAAAGAATGTCGCAAATTGAAAGTCCTTTCGCATTATCATTGTCCCTTAATATAAACACAAAGAACAAAAATGTTTGATCTGGAACAAAGTCTATTGTTAGCTATGCATTTTAATCAGTGTCTCGGGACCGAATGACAATAATTTCCGAAGCGGACCGAGAGGAATATCAAGATTTAAATATTGAAACTTACCTACCTACTTGCTTTAATTTATATTTTACGGCAAACAGTCGTCGGCACAAATTGAGTTTGAAAATCGATTGGAACCAGAAATTGTATCCTACAGTTACTTCAAGAATAGCTAAAGGATATTTTGTCGCGTACCTACATCTGTTGGAGTTATTTTGGAATGGGATGAATATTTGAGAGGAAGCAGAGCGGAAGTGACTACTAGGCGAGTGCTCAAGACGTACTAAGCCGGAATAGTAAGAAAACTGTATCTAAATCTAGACATTCAGGAACTATGTTCCCGTTATTCCCGTTATTGGATGAAGTTTACTGTTTCTACTTCGAGGCATAGCACAATGGTGAAGACTTCAATGCACTGAATCTGTTGAAGATTATATAGTTTCCTTTTTGAATTGACAAGGTTTTCCTGGTGAACATTATTTATGAGAACGGGAACATTTTTAGGTAAGACATAGGTACGTATCCTATTTTGTTCTTGCTATACATAAGTATAAACAGACATATATGTTAGCGTATAAACTCTAACATATATATGTCTGTTTATCGTTTCCTTGCTACCATCAGCATTCCATTCAAACCATATCTTCCACTCTACATATTCGATTATTATTATCTCATATCGTCTCATATCAATTTTCATAAAAATAGGTAAATAGAATATTAATATACGTGAACAGAAAAATGGTGAGGCTTACTCGATAGAGGATCAGAGAAGCCATTTCATGCATGATTGCCTTCAATAATGTATCGGTAGAAATAGAATTATAGAATAAAAGTACAGGGTAAGCATTTTTTAATATATTTTAAACTGACACTTTATGTATCTTACAAATTATATATTAACTGATTATTTACATATAGTTTTACGTAAATATTGTTGCGAACAAATTAAAATTTGAAAAAAAAAAACACTGTCTTAGTATTTATTAACTGTTTATTACAATGTAGGTAAGTACTAGATATTTAAAGCCTATATGTATAACGTGGTATTACTATAATATATGATAATGATCTAGTGATTAAATTACCGTTCAAAACTTATATTAACAAGGTTAACAATTAATTCAAAATATTAGATCATATCACCACTTAAATTCTGTACAAGTACCCTATAGATATTATTTATTATATTGCAATAGCAAAAAGCTTAAAATCATCTTGGGAAGAATAATTTTAAAATTTGTAGAGGGTTGATATTAAATCTCTCTAACCCATCACGTCTATTTCAGCCGCAAAATTGCCGCGAATCAAATTTCAAGAAAAATATGATTACGAGGCTCGCTTTGGTATCTAATGTATGTAATGTATGTAAAGATATACACTCTCTCCGAGGGAACGAACGAGTAATATGCCATTACCAACGCGTAATCGTAGATGATGTCATTCGTTATTTACGTCATGGGAACGAGTGAGAATGAGAATGTCAATCTTTTTAAATACTTAGTAACCACCTCAGAACAATCACTAAAGCTTTAGTTATTGTGAGCTCAGAATATTTAGTTATTGTTCTGAGATTCTGAGCTAACCACAGACCAAAGTAACGAATCGTTACTAAGGTTGGAACGTGTACATAATTTGTTATAGAGAAGAATTTAAACGGGGATTAACGATACCCGACGTTAAATACTACTAATACCACTAATAAATCAGCGATTGCAGAACATCTACTTGAAAAGGCACAAATCACTAGATTGAATTTTACCGTACGCAAGTCCTCTCCACAGATCGCCACTTTTATTAAAGAGTAGTGCGTGAAGCGATTGAAATAAAGAAGCACCCTAAAATTTCAATCGGGAAGACGGCCACAAAATACTTCAGCGTGGAATCCAGTATTTGCAAAAAGACATCCTCGTTTTTCTTCGCAGTATTAAACAACCAGAATAAGGCTTGTACACGTAATAGGGACACCGTTAGTGTTGTGTGTGGCGGTAGTTGGCAAAATAATGTGACGGTGGATGAAGACTCTGCCGCGCAAACGGAGGCGCAACATCGCGACAGCAGTCATCCCGTGACCACGGCCGTTGTAACTCGGTCGAAATGTCGAGTATAAAGAAGGTATGGTAGGATACCTTTTTTTTTACTAATTTGTTTACGTTAATCCTTGTTTAAATTCTTTTGTTTAACTATGGAACGCAAATGTTCAAAAATGTATGTACACATAATTTGATCGAAGAATGGATCTGATTAAAAAAAAAGGTGTACGTTGTGTCTTTTAAACAAGTCAAAGAATTAGTAATTAAGGATTGTATATAATTTCACGCAAATTTTGTTGCAAACAAAATACCATTTTGAAATATGTTTAAAAATTTTCACGAACGTGATTCGAACTCGATTAGTACTTCAAGCCGTGTAAAACGAAACACTGTTAGAGGTTTTCTAGAGGGAATGGCATCACGCTCTAGTGTGTATCCCGTTCCCTACTAGATTCTCCGATGGATTCGGATCGAATCGGGATTAAATGACTCGCTTGGGACAAATTTTGGTGGAAAAGGCTACACTGACAAGAGTACCTTTTAAGTTGAAGAAGAAGAAATTACGATGCATGGTGAAATATTTGACAAAAAACTCAATATAAATAGTAATAGTCTTTTGCTACAAGTGATTAATAGAATCATACTTTTTCTACTTCAATATGACTTATGTTTAGATAACGGCAAACTACAAAAGCTCTTGATTGTGCATGTTAGTAAAAATATTTAATTTGTTATTAAATATGACATACTTCGAAAACTAATGGTATTAAATCGCTTATTTTGTGAAAAAAAGCTTGTATAATTCCGTCCGTTTCTTCGTCTATGAATTTTTTGTCGCTTCCAAACATCACAGTAACATTAAACTTTCTGCCCATATTCACTGACTACAACAGCTTTTTAACTGCTTCTGTGGTCTAGTGGTTAAGATAACCGGTTTAGACCCACAGGTCCGGGGTTCGATTCCACATGTTTGTGTACTCGGTTTAGTTTGGCAGGGCTTGTTTGTCCGCCTGGCTAGCTACCACCATCTTATCTAAATATGTCGCCATAGCATCATGTTTGTAGCATTGTTGTGCTCCGGCAGCTAGAGATAAGATAGCCAGTGCCTCACTAGTTGAGGATCCCGGGTGAAGTGTGCTTCCATCATTGACCCTATCATCACCTAACATCAGATGCGATCAAGGCACTGTGCTTACCCGTAAAATATTTCAAAAAGAAACAAAAAAAATACTACCACAGATAGTCGCAGATACAGACTGCCTATGTTGATTAAGTACATTCGTGCCTGCCTACCTACCTGATATGACAACGTCTCCGTGAACACAAATTGGAAATGAAGCTTTGCTAAAACCGATTAAGTTTATCCGTGTTGGAGACAGATCGTGGCTGACGTAGGTGAGAAATACCTAAATCGCTACCTCATCGTCACCCCAAGTAGGTATAGTCAGCATCAAAAGTCGTTGAACACTTTAGGACCATGTTATAGTAACTTTACTAGAAGTTGACTTGTGCTTGTTAGATATTTTAGTTACTTTGACAAAGTTCTTATGTGAGCGACTTTCGGTACCGACGACACAGTACTACATGCAGACAGACAGTTGTTCCATCTTATCGCAACAACTTATATTGTAATACGGTAGGTATTAGGTAAGTGCCTAGGTAGTGTTGGTGTATATTATATTTATATGCAAAACTTATCTTAATTACTCTTTTTCTATACACTTTCCTACAAAGCACTTCTGCATTGATATTTTTTATTATTGGTCATCCACTTTGTTTGTATTTTCTTAGGCAAAAGCAAGTCGTTAACGCAGTAAGAGATAAAGCTAAGCAACCTTCGCATAGCCCGATCTGCGGATGGGTCATCATAAAGTTCCTTCGTGCTTCGGAAAGCACATTAAGCGAACCTTTGCCCCATATTCTGCGAATATCGATAACCAAAGTTCCATTTTCAATATTTAATTATTCAGTTCATTTCAACTTCACAGGCAAACATCGAATATCAATCTACTATTCACAATTTTGCATGCATAATATAAGGTCAAACAATAATTATTGACTATGGAATATCAAATAGCGATAGATCGTGTCGTGTGTCGAAAAAATAAGAAATGAGAGTAGGTATACCACAGAATAACTAAGTGCCTGCTATACTCGTACATAAGGTGAACGCACATCTAGCCGCACCGCACGCACCGCAGTCGCCGCATTCGAATTCTTAAATGAATTACAAAAACACAAATGTTGAAAAACAAAAACAACAACAAAATTTGCGTTAAAATTATATAAACAAAACAAAAACATTCCTAAATTAAGTTCTCACACACCCACCTGCGCCACAGTTGCACACGGTTGTATCAGTGCGGTGACGGAGAAATAATACTATTCACCGCCCCTCTTCTCCGGTGGGTATCGTAAGAGGCGACTAAAGGATTTTTGAGCTTCCATATGCTCCACTGCGTGAGGGCTTGGCCCGTCTGGTTAGTGACCGCCGTACGCACGGTGTAAAACCCGTTAAGTGACCGCTTGTCGGTCGTGTTTCGGGATCAGCCAGCGTATAATCAGAGCTCGAGTGGATTTTGCTGCGATGCAGATTGTGCCGGAATCTTGGAGAGATGCTAATGTGCAACCGGTTCCGAAAAAAGGAGATCGGTTAGATCCGACTAATTACCGCCCAATAGCCGTTACTTTAGTTTTGTGTAAAGTCATGAAGCGGATTCTAAACAAACAGCTTATCCGCTACCTAGAAGAACACCCCTTAATTCACGATCGCCAATACGGGTTTCGGCCGAAACGGTCAACTTCTAGCGTTCGTTACACATCTCTGGGGTGAGGCTATTGATAAGCGTGGCGAGTTGGTGGCTGTTAGTCTTGACATAGCCAAGGCTTTTGATCGGGTCTGGCATAAAACCCTTCTTTCCAACCTCCCGGCATACTCACTGCCTGCTCAGTTCTGCAACTGGGTCGCTGGCTTCCTACATGAGCGTAGGATCCGAGTGCTCACAGACGGATGTGCTTCTCGGTTTATGTCAGTGAACGCTGGTGTCCCTCAAGGGTCCGTTCTATCCCCCACGCTGTTCCTCCTGCATGTCAATGATATGCTTCCACTTGGTAATATTCATTCCTATGCAGATGATAGCACAGTTCATGGGGGATATAACGGTCACCAAGCGGCCGGGCGGGTCGAAACCGAAGTGAATCGAGTGAATCTTGTCATTGAGCTCAATCGGGATTTGGACCTCATTTCTAATTGGGGCTCCAATAATCTGGTTGAGTTCAATGCCAAGAAAACACAGGTTTGCGCGTTCACGGCAAAAAAGTCACCATTCCTACCCCTTCCCTCTCTTCAAGGCACATCACTCGGCCTGCAGAGCAGTATTAACATGCTCGGTATGGAGATTCGCTGCGATCAGAACCAGAGGGACTATATCGCGTGATAAAAACAGCGTCACGTAAACTCGGTGTCCTGAACAGGGTGCGGCGATTCTTCACGCCAGATCAGTTGTGCCTTTTGTATAAGACACAGGTGCGATCTTGCGTGGAGTATTGCTCGCACCTTTAGGACGGTTCCGCAAAGTACCTTCTCGATGCCTTGGACAGATTGCAGTGGCGCGCTATACGCATTATCGGCAATGCAGAGGTTACTAATGCTCTCGAGCCCCTGCAATTACGGAGAGATATAGCGTCACTCAACGTCTTCTACCGCTTATACCACGGCGAGTGTTCTGAAGAACTCTTTGACCTTATCCCACCTTCTACCTTCCTCCATAGGAGTACGCGTGCTGCTCTCCGGAGTCACCCCTGTACTGTCTCGAACATTCCATCGCGCACAAAGAAATTTGGTGACTCGTTTCTTTGTCGCTCTTCCAAAAGATGGAATAGTCTACCAGCACACGTTTTCCTTCCTTCCTATGACATGGGGTCCTTCAAACGAGGCGTGAAGAGGCATCTTGTGGGCCGGCAGAGTGAGGGTGACTGATGCTGCGTTGTTTCCACGCTGCACCAGTTGTCCTTGCGTCTGGACTCCATTTCCACTTAACATCAGGTGAAGTGGAGTCCTTTGTCAAGCTACGTATAAAAAAAACACTTGCACAGAACTTCATTTATGAATTCGAATGCGGCGACTGCGGTGCGTGCGGTGCGGCTATATGTGCGTTCACCTTAAACCTTCGATCAATTATGTACTAGACTAGTTTTTGTTCGCGGCTTCGCTCTCGTAGGCTACACGACGTGTGATTGTTTGTAATAAAAGTCAAACTTATTAAAGGTTATGATCATGTTAGTCAGTACGTGGTTTAAACTTTAAAAATGTTAGATTTCCATACAAACTTTCCACCCCTATTTCACTTCTCTAGGGGAGATTTTTCGAAAAATGCTAAAACACATCATTCTTTATTTTTGTTGAAAAATCTATAGATCGATTAAAATATTTATTTTGATAGTTATATTACTTTAAAAATAATGGTTTCCCCAAAAACGCCTTCTTCCCTTTTTTACTCCTTTAAAGGAAAATAAACAAAATTCCTGAGACACGTCATTCTTTATTTCTATTCAAAAACCCAAATCCCAATTTTCATGTAAGTATTTTACTTCAAAACTGACGGACTTTCATACAAACTTTCACCCCCTATTGGACCCTAGGGTGTGATTTTCGTAAAATCCTTTCTTAGTGGCTGGTTACGTCACTCAATTAACCTACAGTTCAAATTTCATCTAATTACCTTCAGCGGTTTAGGCTCGGCGATGATGAATCAGTCAGGACAAGTCATTGTATGTATATAGATAAAGGATCCGGAACAAAAATGCATCTCAAAAGTGGTCCTGTTTGCATACCTACACATTTAAATTTCGAATAACAAAATCTGAAAAACATTGGATAGCGTCAACAACTTCAGCTTACTTTAATACCTTTACCTTAAATTTTAAAAATAAAGATTAAATTAAGGATGTAAAATATTTGTACTTAATATTTACTGTTATCGCCACAAACGTCGTTATGGCTCCGTGGCCCCAAAGGCGCCTACCGTTTTTCAAGCGCCTAACGGGTAATCTATCGCTAATAGATGCTCGATACTAGAGTGATGATACTAGAGTACAATAATTGATCGAAATACTAAACTCAGAGAAGTTTGAAAGGCGGGCTTTATACGATCCCTACCATCAACTTCACCGAGAACAGTCTGTACCTCCGTCAGAAATCGAACCCTCGACCGAAGTCTAACCACTAAACAACTGAGACGATAAAATTAATTCACCAGTTATCAGCCTACAAACACTGTCCCACACTGCTGAGCAAGGCCTCCGTCATCAAGTTATTGGCACAATTGATAGTTATTAGTTTAGTCATCACGCTTGCTGCGGGTTGGTCGATCACAAACCTGAGCTATGCATCGAAAAATCCGAAACACATTTGGCCCAACCTGGGAATTGAAACCAGGACCTCCCGATATCCGGAGTCCGGATATTAGACCGAGCACATAAATAGCCACCGAGCGTTAGGATAGTATACTGCGAATATATACCTACCTTCGTACTACTGGTAAAATCATAATGCAGATACATACTGAAATCAGGTAATTTATTATTATAGCGGCGTTCTAGCATTCCATTAGCAAGACAGAGGCAGGTGTCTAGGGACTTTTCCATGTTAGATAATACAACGTTTGCCTGGCGTTAGGATGGCGAGGTTCGCCCCCAGTGACTACAGTAAGCCTGCCCTCACAATACCTATAGGCAGGTACCTATAACAAACGTAAGCTCGAAAATATCCACCAACTGAATATTGCATAAGCACATATTACACACTCAGCGAATATAACGACGGAGTCCGTAGAGAAAATAAAACGAAACTTTTTTTTATAACGGAAAAAATGTTCTGTCACTTTTGCAAATGTGCTGTGTATTTTCAAGAATAGGGCGGAAGAGGGAAGAGCCCATAGCATGGCGCACCTAATATTTGAGATTTATTTTACGACTCTCGTAAATCTAAATTGCAGAAATCTTCACGTTGAAGAGGAAGTAGGTACTCCCTTCCAATTGTAAAACTGAATTAGCCATGGGGCCGACTGGCCTACTTAATTCTAAAGTTAATTTTAACAATTCCAGTTTCTCTCTTTACAGCAAAATTAATATTTTTGAGGGCCAGCAAAATGTCGTTTTGGCAAGCAATGATATTCTTATGTTTAATATCTCCGGTCAAAAGACAATGCCAAATTTGATTCACAAATGATTAAAAAATACAATTTAATGAAAGTATCTTATTTAGGTATATACAGGCAAGTCATATGTTATGTATGTATGTAAGGTAAAATGTAAGCAATGTAAGCAATGGTTAGTCTGTAAGGATAGTTGTGTTTTGAAATAAAATAAATAAATAATTAACAAAGTGGTACTACATGGATCGTTAACTTAACATTAATCTATACTAGTGGTTGCCCAGTGGTCGAAATTCGACCGTAATTTTATTAAGACTGCACGGATTGTATCCTAAGCAATGAAAAATTAAAAAAGATAGAATGTGAGTTTGGATTGGCATTGACAGATTTCGGCAGCTCCGCTTCCATTTTTAAAATGAGTATATTTGCGTGTGTGTCAAATACATTAGACATGCGCAGAATAACTCACTTTAGAGAAAAGAGAGATACGTATCCTTTATATCCAAGGATATACATATATACATCACTCTTTTCGAATCGAAATTATGACTTGGTTGATGTGTAGCTGACTGTGCATAATAAATGAACTTTCAGCATTTAAACACGTCAAGTAAGTGTAAGCTATTTTATCTAAAATAAAAACGATTTTTTTAAATTAATGATTTTACATTAACTTGTCGGTCCAAAACCTGGAAGTGTGATGGTATTGTGTATGTGATGGAAGTGTGAGGGAGGTATGAAAAGATGATTAGTAATTTGTCAATATTTTTTTTTTAATTTGTCATTGTGATAAAAATGTCTATCACTGTAATTTTAATAAACTATTTTAAATAAAATGTATTTTATTTATCCTACTACGCAATCCTTCTACCAACCCGCATTGGGCCAGCATGGTGGGTTATGTTCCCTGCAATGGGACTTTTATAGGCTGTACGAAGTCCGCCGGGTCAGCAAGTATAGGAATAAAATAATCTGTCTCCAAAAAATAGATGTAGCAATTTGCTAAGCAAATACACGAAAATTTTTGAGCGTTCGACAATGTTGACGTCGTTGCAAGAAACTTTTTAATGAAGCCTACAGCTCAAAGGATCGGAAGCTTTGATCGTAGTGCTTGTCGTGTCTCGAACTTGAGGCACCACGCTAATCAATCATCAGCGTACCCCCTCAAAATTTACTCATTTTAACCCCTTCGTAATCACTAACAAATGATGACATGAGTTTGTATTATCGCAGACCTTTTGTCTTAGCTGTGGGGAAGTTTACATTGTTAGGAACTTTTCTTAGTTCGACTGAATCTTTCAGAAGAAAGTTTTCTTTGATAAGATTTTGCTGAACTCCTTGTTTGCCATTCTTATTGTATATTACTTATTGAAAAGGTACTTTATTATAAGCATTAAACATCCATTCAGGCATATCATACTTATTGGTTGGCTATATGCTAACCGACAACAAGTTCAATGTACAACTTTTAAAGAGCAGTTCACTAATGGTTGACCAAATAATATATTACAATCATCATCATCATCATCATCATCAGCTCATTTTTATGTCCCAACTGCTGGGGCACGAGCCTTCCCTATGGATGGATAGGGAGAACGGGCCATAAACCACCACGCGGGCCCAGTGCGGATTGGTGGTTGTTAACGACTGCTAATGCAGCCGGGACCAACGGCTTTACGTGCCTCCGAAGCACGGAGGAGCTCGAGATGATTATGATGATGACATTTTTGGTCACCCATACGATGACCGGCCTTTGCGAAAGTTGCTTAACCTCAGCACTAGCAGACCGGGCGCGTTATCCACTGCGCCATCGAGCTCATATTACAATACCAACTCATAAATAAAAAACAATGTATAATAGGTATTAATTTCTTTTCATCCCCCCATCTCGGAAAGAGTATTTTTGCTCTTCGATATCTGAGTGCAAAAGCCGTTTTTATCCGCTAGAGGATAAAGTAAATTGAATATAGAACATCGTATGCACTAAGTTTGTGAATTCAAAACATCATTTAACCTATTTACCTCCATGGTGCGGAATTTATCATACAACCTTTTTTAATTTGTTAAAAACTCAGACTCGGAACCTTCTTGGTGTACTTTTTTTTATTTGCTTTGCGCGCGCCATTTTCTTTTCACGTCTTATTGTTAAAACCTTAGGTTAAAAACAAGCAACTTGAAACCAAGTAAAAAACCTAAAATAAGTGATTCTAGCGACGAGGAAGTTAATAAGGTATAGCCAACAGAATAGGGTATTACACCCTTTTTGAAAAGTGTTTTAAATGACTCCTAGAGTGTTAATAAACCACTATAATTTTTATATGATTTTTTTTAAATCGATTATAGCTATAAGAACTACTTTTAAATTATCATTTTCAATTTTCGCGCGGAAACGCTAGCCGCCATGCTGTTTCGGCTCGTGACGTCACTGCGTCAGTAAATAAATAAATATCGCTTACGAACATTATTTACAAATAAAATACAATAGACTATTTTTCGAAATTAATAATGAGTTTATCATTGGTGTATTGTGCTTGAATGCAAGAATACGAGCATAAAAACGCCGGGAAAGTAGTGGATTCAGTTGCCAACTAACCAACTAACTAATATATGATATATGCCTAATATATGGTAAGGTCAACCGGGGTATTTGCGTCTTTGGGGTTAATGCGTTTATTTAGAATTACTTAAAAACTAATCGAATTACCACAATTTCCGCCCTCTAGTGAAAACAGGTTGAACTAAATTCTTCTTAAAAAGTACAAACAGATGGCGCTGCACATGACGTGAGTGAGAAATCGTCCATTTTGTAAAAAGCCATATTGTCAAGAATTCACGTCGCTGCAGGTAAGTGAACATAATATTTTTTTATCCCTATTTTATTCATATTTCTGTTATTATTCAATAGTGCATACTAATGCTTATTCATTGACTGTCCAGTACAAGTAATTAGTTTTATCGGGTCTGTTATATTTAAATAGGAATATGTCTCAAAGTTTTGAGGTTAGGTTAAAATATTTGGTAAAATGCGTCTACTCAAACGGGGTTATTGCGTCTGCATGGCG
Organism: Eudonia truncicolella; assembly: GCA_949315975.1. Lineage (NCBI taxonomy): Eukaryota > Metazoa > Arthropoda > Insecta > Lepidoptera > Crambidae > Eudonia > Eudonia truncicolella. The sequence continues at coordinate 7,532,755 of OX438828.1, read as the reverse complement.
CATTTACCCCAAAAACCAGTGAGGATCAACCTTTTTTAGAATGTATTATTTTTAACTTTGAATAAAAATATGTATTTGACTTCTGGCTTTCACCAATGTGAATTAGTTATACATAATGATTTAAATCATAAACATGTAGGTATACTTAACTTATTTATTCCAACAAAGAAAATTAAATTTACTAAATGCTGAATCTGGCCGTGAAAGTGAAAATAGTCTTTATTTAAGTAAATGATTTCGAATAATGTTTTTAAATCGTAATTTTAGCATAAGCATAGCAGAAGCGGGCGGCGCGATGTCGACGACGCTGCGGCACCATCTTAATGAGCACATAATGTTACAGATAACTATCTGCACTCGAATGTTATCTATTTTTATTTTCTTAATTTTTATTCTGTACATTTTAAGAATGTGATGTTAATTAAACTTTTTTAAACAAATTCTTTTTTGTATTTAAAATATTTATTAGTCCAAATATATCACGGTAGTAGGTTTATAACCACCAATAACATGTTTAATTAATTTACTTTATTATTAAACGTGCAAAATGTTCAGAACATCTGGATTTCACAAAGGGCAAATGCGTTAGACGCTTTTCCCCTCTTTCTTTAAAATTATTCCTAACTTTCTCCATGTTTGTTTTATTTTTAATTTGTCGACGGATACGTGTAAAATACTTCCTTTGAAGTGCAAAACACTCAATGCCAGTGCTAGAAAAGTACCAGCCGAATTAATATTTAATATAAACGCATATTCCCCAGATGGAGCAAAGGCGTCTAAAATTCCTCTTTTAAAAAAATAATGGAATACCTCTTTTGATTACGAGAATATGAAGAAATTGACATATTAATTTTGAAGACAGAAAAACATAGTACACACTTCAGATATGAATATTGGGCTTAGTTGGTGTTGGTTACGTGACTCACAATTTGACTATAAAATTGTTGAGAGGTTTATTTGCTAATCGGGTTCTTATTTTTATTATTATTTATTTAAGACATTAATTTCTTCAACCAAAAACATAAAAAATTACACAAAATGTCGACCAAAGACGCATCTGAATGTGCAGGTTGTCCTAATACCATGGGTGGAGCAATATCCATGCAATGTAAACGCTGTAAAGATAATTATAATTTGCAGTGCACTGCATTCTCACTCGTAGATTATAATCTAATGTCTGTGGATTCTAAAAGCGCCTGGATATGCGATTTTTGCCGCAGTCGCGAACCAAAAAAGGGTGATAACACTAATACACCACTGAGGGTTAAGATAACAGCAGCCTCTAACGACAGCTTCGTTACCCAGCGTTCTAAGGCGAACTGCACGCATCTACTTGATGTTCTTGTATGTCGGCGAAAGTTATAAAGATATAATAAGGGAGGAGGTTCACAGCGCTTTTGTGTACCTCCTATAAACAATAAACACACACTAGTGTGTTTTTTGCTTATTTAGGGTTCCGTACCTCAAAAGGAAAAAACGGAACCCTTATAGGATCACTTTGTTGTCCGTCTGTCTGTGTGTCAAGACCCTTTTTCTCGGAAACGCGTAGAGATATCTAGATGAAATTAAAATCATATACTCAAGTCTGCGATCCCTTGAAGCTGTGAAAAAATCAAACTTCTAAGTTAACAAAAAATTAAGATACGGTCGTTTATGTCGCAAAAAACGTATATTTCGACACTCTCAAGGGAATCAAAATTCATAGGTTACTTGCCGTTGAACTAGAACTATTAAGTTTGGCAAGTAATAATCGTCTTAAAACAGTCTGAAAACTATACATATTTCATTAAATCACAAAAAAACAGGGTCTATTTGCAAGGAACAGGGGTCCAAATTTTGAAGTAAGTTAACCATGTCATGTGGGGTATCGTATGAAAAGGCTTCATCTGCACAAGCTTAAACAGATTTTTAATTATTTTTATGATGTATAGTTTTCGATTTATTACGAAGAATGAAAAAATAAATAACTTTTCCCTCTTTTATATGTATATAAATAACCGAATAACTTTGGTGTAATGTAGTACGTAACATTCGGGAAAAATTCGAGACTCTATTCCTGAACTATATAATAATTATGTGCCCATAAATTTGTACGGAACCCTCGGTGGGCGAATCCGACTCGCACTTGTCCGGTTTTTTACTAAAGGGCTCGATTAATATTATAACTGTTTATTACCAAAATGTACGAGGCTTGCGGACGAAGACTGTCGATATTTTTAATAATACAATTTGTAATTCTTATGATATCATAATTTTGAAATTTTGAACGATGGCGTTTCTGACTCTGAAATCTTTGATGACAGCGATACAACGTGTTACAGGCGCGATCGTGGGTTTCATCCTTCAAAGAATGGTGGAGGGGTGTTAATCGCTGTCACTAAACGACTTAACTCAGTACGACTTTATTCATGGGAATCTGACTGTGAGGACTTGTGGGTGCGTGTCGGGGACAAAGCTGATTCCCCGAAGTTGAACATTTGCGGTGTGTACCTGCCACCACCTATTCAAAAACATATTTTGAAACACTTTATAGACAATTGTAACCGCGTTTTAGATGCACTGTTCGGCGAAACGCTCATGGTGGGTGACTTCAATCTTAGCAGTATGTCATGGAATGTGGGCGCATGTAATGATCTTATACCAGGTTACTCAAACAGTATACTGCATGATATTTTAATAGATTTCCTATCCCTAAATAGTTTAAAACAGTACAATGGCATAATTAATAACAAAGGAAAAATTTTGGATTTAATTTTGTGTAACACAGAAGTCACCGATATTGTAGACATTCCTGACCCCTTATCTATCGTGGACCCGCTCCACCCTTCAATGAGCTTTTTTATCCCTCACAAATTTAATGACACTTTATCACCTAATAATGACGCCAGATTTTGTTTTCATAATGCTGACTACACCAGTATTATTACTGATTTGAACACTCTTAATTGAGAGGAGTTACTGTTTTAGTGGTTGTGGGTCTGTTGATGGGATGTTGTATTATTTACGCCACGTTAAGGAGTTTAATCGTGAAATATGTTTCTAAATCTAGGCCACGTAGTATGAAGTACCCTTGTTGGTTCACGCCGTCCTTGGTGTGGTCTCTGAAAGAAAAATATAAATATAGGTATATATAATAGGTCGGATCCACCACCCTATACTCCAGCAGTTGCCTGTTGCTGTGACTATCTTAACTCTTTCCTGTTTACTACGGACTTACGGAGGAAGTTTATAAGGCTTTGAAAAGACTTGATTCTACTAAGGGCGCCGGATCGGATGGAGTTTCAGCTTTGTTTGTCACTAATTGCGTGAAGAGATTGGCATTTCCTCTTACATTAATTTTTGACAGGTCTTTATCGGAAGAAGTTTTTCCTTGCACTGTTAGAAGTTATAGGCCTATCTCTATCATACCCGTGTTTGCAAAGGTTTTCGAATCGCTTATTTATCCAGTTTTTGAATCTCAATTCAAACATATTATTGCTAGACAACAACATGGTTTTGTGGAAAGAAAATCTACAGCCACCAATCTTGTTTCTTTCGTCAAGGACCATACTGAAGCTCTTGATCATGGTAACTCAACAGACACAATATATACAGACTTCAGTAAGGCCTTCGATAGAGTGAATCACTTAGTACTTATCAGAAAGCTGGAGGCGGGGGGTGTATTGGGAGATCTTTTGCAATGGTGTCGAACATATTTGTAAAATCGTAGATCATCAGTCATCCTTAAAGGATTTTCTTTGGCTTCTTTTGCGGTTACATCAGGCGTTCCTCAGGGCTCGCACTTGGGCCCGTTGTTTTTTAACATCTTTGTCAACGACATGCAGTCTCGTTTCCGCTTCTCTAAATGCTACCTATACGCTGACGACCTTAAACTTTTAAGGCCCGTCAATTCAAGCTCCGATGCTGCCTTACTGCAGGCTGACGTTGACGGCTTGGCGACCTGGTGTAAGTGGAATGGCATGGATCTGATTTGGGACAAGTGTTTCGTGGTCAGGTTTACAAGAAAAACACATACACTGGATAGATCTTATGATATAAACAGTACTACACTTTCAGAAGTTGATCAGATACGTGACTTGGGCGTTGTTCTGGACGCCAAGCTCCGCTATCACGTTCATGTTGATAACATCTATCTATATAAATAAAAATGAATCACTGAAATGTATGTACGCGCATAACTTCCGATCGACTGCACAAAATTGGATAATTCTTTTTTTTGTGTTTGTCTTTGTTTGTTTGTTGTCATAGAAACTGTCAAAGCGGTACGAAGTCCGCCTGGTCAACTAGTAGTTAATAAAAGTTTAAAATCCTTTGTTTTGTTCTAAGAAACTGCAAGCAATTTAGAAATCCTAAAACCAAAATCACCATTTACTCAGCTCTGGTTCGCAGTAACTTGGAATATGCCAATGTAGTATGGAACCCAAACTACGATGCTTATGTGCAAAGAATTGAAAGAGTTCAGAAACGGTTTTTATTGCATTTATCATATGGATGTAATATGGCCAAAAAGTTGCCAAATTATATCGACAGACTTCGCTATTTCAATTTACATTCATTCACTAGAAGACCGCAGGCGTTTATTGGATCACATGTTTTTGTATAAAATGCTGAATGACATATTTGATGCACCAGAGCTATTGTATAAAATCAAGGTTCGCGTGCCGTCACATCTTCCCAGGTTATCCGCTTATTCACCCTTTATGAAAAAATTCTCGGTCGCGTCAGGGTGGCTATTCCCCCCCTGAACAGGTTGATGATAGCATACAATAGATCCTACACAAAAACATGACGCGGGCACATTCTGCCAGACCTCTGGCCGTGCCGCATGTCTCTGGTCCTGTTGATGTCGACATTTTTTCCGATTCTTTGATTAGCTTTAAGAAGAATTAAAAATTATCACTCGATCTTTAAATGTAATTTATTCTTTTAATATATTATTATTATTTAGCATGTCATTATTATTAGCATGCATTTATTATTTTTTAGCATGTCTTTCAAATTTATTTATGATTACTATATTGTTTTAATTAATATTTGTTTTTTTTAAATGTAATATTAATTTTAATTTTAATGGAATTCTAGATATTTTATAATTGTATTTATTAATTTCATGGTTTGTCCAAATACTTCTTCTCAAACAAAACAAATTTACAAATTTTTATTATTCTATTAAATTGCCCACCCCGATTTAAAAATTTCATTGTTTGTTTTTACTTTTATGTATGTGTGTGCAATAAAGAGTTTTATCTATGTATCTATCTATCTACTTTTGATTATTATTATTATGTTTACTGCTTTCGTGTAACATTTGTAATTAAGATTGCATTTGCAATGATCAACTATTATCATAATGTTTACTCATCAATGATTTAATTTTAATCTTGTTGATGTTAATAAATAAATAAATGAGATATAAACAATATATAAATTACAGTATACAAATTGTCACTGTGGTACTCGTTGCGATATGCAGTTTAAGCACAGAATAGTTTACTTTTAAACATGTATTAGTCTCATAAGTTTTCACTTCATCTGGTAACCTATTAAACAGCCGTGCTCCCTCAGACAGAATTGTCTTTTTCCAATATTTAGTCCTAGGTGTAATTAAATTGAGTTTGTTTTTGTGTCATTAGATATAAAAAATCTGACTCTGAGATTATGCGTATATTTTTTTATATCTAATTGTGTATTTGATTTAATACTCTTTGTAATATTTTTTTTATTAGAACGCATGTTGTATATTTATGTAGTTCGGATAGGTTTATTAGTTAAGTTTTATCGTACACAATTGTTTAGTTGGTGTAAGAAATGGATAATGGAACAATGTCTTTTATTTTGAGATCTCTGTAGCGACTTTAAGTTAGTTGGTGCAGCTGATCCCCAGATTTCAATTAGGTATTCTAAATGTTATATTATTGTATATAATAGGTTTTACTTTTTTTTTTGGTATGCAGTGTGCTATTTTACGAAGTGCTCCCAGTACAGATATTAATTTAGATTTGACTTGCTCAATGTGTGGCCTCCAAGTTAGTTTGTCATCAAGTATTTTTCTTGTTATAATAGGTTCATTATTTATTTTGAGTGGTTCGAAGTCAGGAATTTCTATCTGTTGCGGTCAGTTTCATGTACGATGTTTTTGATGTGTTGATTGTTAATAACAAATTAGACAGCAACCATTGGTTTAAGATATCTAGATCTTTTTGGGCGTCGGCGATTGTGGCGTGAACTGAGAGGTCGAAGTAAAACAAGCATGTGTCATCAGTATATTGCGCCAGGTATCCGGTTAGTCCTATTTTACTTATATTGTTGACGTAAATTAAAAATAGTAATGGCCCGATTATTAGAACCTTGAGGTATAGCGCAAGAAATATCCTTAGGAGAACTTGTAAACTCTGAAATATTAACAACTTGACGTCTATTGTTAAGATTAGATTTAAACATATTTAGAGCCTATAAGAGTAGTTTTTGGTGACTTACAGTGTCAAAGGCTTTTTTCAAATAAATGAATATACCCAGTGCAATATTATTTTTGTCAATATGCGTTTTAATTTTGGTAATTAAGGCTACAGCAGCTGTAGTTGTACTTGATTTATTATTACGTCGGGTGGCACTACTTACCTGTCAATGCACGGATACATCACGGGGCGCACGCAAGGCGCAAATGTCAGATCTCGCGCCAAAAATTGCTATTAAATCTCTTCCAATAAAAACGTTTGTCAAAAAATTTTGAATTTAGAATCAATTTAAAGTTAACAGTTTAACCTTTAAAATGGTGCCATTTTTATTATTCTTAATCATACAGTTGTATATCTTAAAGTTGTAATTGTAATACATTAATAATGTCAGCCATTTTGTCTCTACTAATCATCTACTAAATAAAGAGCGCCAGCAGAGTATTTATTTAACATGATGAGATGACAAGCAAGTTGTGATGTGGCTAAATTGGTCAAATTGGTCTGTGGTTGTTTTCACAATATTTGCTTTCATTTAGAACTCTGGAGCCAAGGGGTTGCCAAAGTAAAAAAAATCTTAATTATGTTATCTGTTTTAATAAACTGTCACTCAACTGTCACTGTCAATTTCGCTTGCAGCTGTGTACCTATTGCTGGATTGTTTCTGTTGTATATTTTCATACAAATAAAGTGTATTTACTCTTCAAAACAATACGATTGTAAATGAAAAAGATAATAGAACAAGAATTGTAAAGATTTTTCATCGCATCGTTACATATTTTACAACATGAACAAGGTATTTGTCGTCCGTAAATAACTTCGTAATAACATGATTGTGATTAGCGATTGCGAGTTTCTAATTATATCTTATAAATAAAGCATGAATTTCGGGGTTCTATCACTGCGCTCTGAAAATATGTGCATTAGTTCTGATCATTTTATGATTGGATAACCTGTTGACATTTTCCAATATGGCTTACTGGTCTTGAGGCATAGATATAAAGCTATGTAGTAATACCTACTAGGTAAAGCTGTATTACAATGTTCGTGTAGGTATCTTAGTTATCAAAGACATGAATACCTAACGTCCTCTCAAGTAAACATTCTGGTTACTATGTAATTATATTTCACAGACAAATATTTCTAGAAATGTTAATAACTTAGTGTGTTTTTTTGTTTTCAGATTAATTTACCTTTTTTTGATGCAATTATCACATAACACATAACACTAACAAGGTATGTAACTATAAAATAAAAGTAGCTTTCTCATATAATTAGTTTGTTATGAGATTAGCCACATTTATACATCACAGTAAATTTTGTGAATTAACAAAATAAATGGAAATAAAAAAAAATATTTACATAGATAGGTATGTCATATTCTCTTCCTATCTTCTTTTTCTTGATATAACATTAGAATAAATATTGTGTTTCTAAGCATTTCAAAGCCACAAATGAAAAGGTAAATTTATTGCCTTAAACCTTAAACCTTTTGTTTCGCAACAAAATTTGTGTTAAAATTATATAAACAAAACAAAAACATTTTATAAATAGCTTGCCTACTTCTTAACTGATCTTTAGTATTTGTAAAAATATTATGATCGGGTGTTAATTGAATGGGTGCCTTTGGCTTTCAAAGTTAAAAGTAAATAAATAGTGTTGAATAATTTCAGCGGGAAATTAGAACCACGATAGCTCAATCGGAAGAGCACCTGACCCGGTATGTCAGAAGGGTGCAGGTTCAAATTCTGCTTGTGGAAATTTTTTCAACATTTGTGTTTTTGTAATACCTTAAATTCAAAACATACCCAATTTCTATTATTACTTATTATTAAAGTGAATGAGTAATGAGACTAACTAATATAACAAATTAGTTATTTCTCTGTAAGCATGGTGGTATATTAAAACATATGGATCAGACACAGGTAATATTTTTACTAGCAAATTGAAATTGATGTATTGTCATTACATTCTTTATGCGCTTTAGCTGAAGTAAATGATTATAATGTTATTCAAATCTATTCTGAACAGATTATTAACAGAAGCTGAAATGAAAAATAACATGTAATAAATAATTAGATAAATAATGACAGCATTTAAGCTTGTATTTATTTAGTTACAATGTGTAGCATCGGCTGCCGAGATAGGACTGTCATGTACCCTGTATTTTAAGTATATGTTGCTTAAATCATACATGTTTAACATGTTATTTATAAACAAGTGCAGTATCTACATTTATTTAATATATTCAAAATGATACATGCCTGATGTCATTGCGTTTTGTAATTTGCAGTATAATGGATCCTGTAATAGATAATGAGTGGCTCGGTTACAAGAATGACCCAATTGATGACGCTCAAAATATCGGCAATGTTGCTCGGAGCTGGCAGTGGAGGGAGCAGGGCATAAACCCCTCACACGCTCCCTCCAACAAGACAGTGCTCGAAAACATTGCCGAGGATATTCTTGTTCGGAAACCACTTAAGATTAGAGTGAGTCGAAGTATTTGTGCTGATGTTTTTCTTTATCTGTTATAAATTATCTAGTAATGTATAAGGAATAATTATTTTTTACTTATTATTTTAGTGCTGTGACCTACCTGGCTATCCAAGATCAACATTTCTGATGGTATTTAGTCCTGATGGGTAAGTTATAATAGTGTATAGTTAAATAAGAACAATTACAATAAAATTTAATTACTTGCTCACCTAACATAATATTGAGCTAAAAATCTATGTAAAATATTATGCCACAGATTTAATTCTGAATAATTATTTTTGTAGAACCAAAGTTGCTTCCACTCATGGAAACCACAATGTCTATGTATCGGAGCTTGCAAGTGGCAAACATGTGAGGATCTTAAAGGGGCACCCACGAACACCATGGTGCATTGCATTCCACCCGTCACATCCGCAACTTATAGGCTCTGGCTGTCTTGGAGGTCAAGTCAGAGTTTGGGATATCTCTAGTGTAAGTTTATTTGTAAATTTTGAAATTTGGTGATTACTTTGTGGGTGGTTAATTTTATTATACTTATACAACGGAAACATGTTTTTTGGCTTACCATATTAGCTTTTGAAAACAATAAAGTTACATGCAGAATTATTTGTCACACCAAATATTTTCCGACATATTGAATTTATATTAGGTAGTACTTATAGTATACTTAGCATTGCATTACGCTATGATGATGATATGATATGCATGTGATGTCATACAACAACAGTGGCGAAGAACCCTGGCCACAGTGAGTACTTTTTAATATTAATTGTTTGATTAATTTAAAATGAATAGAAGTTGTAATCAAAACTTAGACCATTATGACTTAGGGATCTTCAAGAAACGAGCCTATTCCTTCCTTAAAGGCCGGCAACGCATCTGCGATTCCTCTGTTTTTGCGGATGTCCGTAGGCGGCGGTGATTGCTTCCCATCAAATATTTAAAAAAAAACTAATTGGTCTATTTGAACAAAACTAAAATAACAAAACATCAAGCAATCACATTATACCCATTCATATTTATCATTGACATATTTTACAGGGTGGTAGTGAAGTGTGGAATGTCCGTAATGAGACCGTTATAGCCTCCATAGCTTTTCACCCTAGAGAGCAGCTATTGGTGATAGCAACTTACAATGAACTTTACTTCTGGGATTGGAGCCAACCAGCGCCTTTTACCAAAGTGTCGACCAATAACGTAAACGAGAAAGTTCGGTATGTCATCGACACAAGCATAAGTAAGAAGATTTTTTGTATATAACCTTTTTATTATTTTTTAATATTACTTTCCAGATATGTGGCTTTTGATGCGCTGGGATATAAACTTATAACTGGGATATCTCTTTGGGCCAGTCCTAGTGGCGGACCACCTACAGTTCTACAGCCAAATGGGACCTGGGGACCAGCTAACACCACAAATAATAATAATAGAAGAGAAGACTTGGATGAAAGCCCTAGTAATACAAATAGGCCTCAAGAAAATTCTGGAACAGCACAGGATATGATAGTCAACTCTTACCAAAACTTAGTTCAGAGATACGATAGTTTGGTTAGAAACTACCAAAGATTGTTTATGGTGCGCCATCGGCTTATTAGTAATCCACCGCCGCCACCTAACATGGTATATACTTATTTTTGGCAATACAATTTTTTGTAACGATTTTGTAATCAAGTTCATAATAGAAAAAATATTTTTTTTAGATCGATAGGGGCACAGATCCCATGGAAACAGACCTTTCACCCGGAACTTCCAGTAGGACACGTTCAGCTCGACCATCCACATCTACGGCGTCTTTGGACCAAGGTTATTAATTATTCAAAAAATCGAAAAGTTTATCTTCAACTATTACATATTGCGGCATGAAGCTATTTCTATTGAATATATATTTACACTGAAATTGTTTCATAGCAAATCCAACCCCTGGACCCTCTCGCCGCCCAGACGCAGGAGATATAGGTGACGGTGAGGGAAACAGTAGCCGATTACTCAATCTAGATGTATTATCTTTCGACAGCAATCCAACTAGGTATGTTTTTTATATATTTTAAGAATTTGTTTACTGAACACTAAATATTACGTAAATAACAAATCTTTTGCTGTTTTTTAGGAATGAAAATTCGTCGCCTCAAGAACATTCTATATTTGGTTCAAGATCTTCAGCGTTCCAACCATTGAATGATTCCGTTCGATCTTTCATGACTGTAGACCAAAGTGAACGCCCAACTTTATCGAATCCATTCTCCTCTTCTAGTGGTACGCCACAATCAAGCAGGATTACGTATGCCGAAAATTCGCGAACACCAAGGCGTCTAACTATTAATACGGCGCGTACCAGCATATTTGCATCCTCTCGACCAGAGCCTCTGAATAGGGACTTCTCGCGTCGGAGGCGAAACTCTTCCCCATCACAACATATTTCAAATTTAAACAGAAACAGTAGTTCTTCAAATATCAATAACGATGGAGCCACGACGTCGACTGCCCGTCCATTAACGATCCTCTCAAGCTCCATACTTGAAAATTTACCGTCAACTTCACGAACTGCTACACAACGACCGACGATGACAAATTCATCCACCCAAATGAGTCCTGTGTCAGCGCCAGTGGATCAAACAATAAATGAAAGTCTTAACCTAATTCGAGACATATTAAGAGACTCTGGTACACGACTATTAAATTTGATAACCAATATGTCTCTATCGACGCTAGCTAGTGTAGAACGCAATATTCCCCGGCGCGGGGCCGGCTCGCGGGCGCGCTCTGATGATGGCGAGGGAAGCAACCGACCTAGAGGAGTAATTCGCCCTCGTGTGCGGCTGTTTAGCTCAAGCTTACGCCGTGATTTCCTTTCATCTAGTTCAGACTCGGATAGCGATCAGTCGCTCGAGGTTAATATTTTTAGAACTAGAAACTCAACATTCCGAGAGGACGAAGTGCGAGAAAATGAGCAACCCCCAGCAAATACAGCAACAACTGACAGAGTATCACAACCTACTGACCGTATGGTTTTTGAACTAAATGACGAAACACGCACCGAAGAAACTCCTCGTGAAACAAATGGAATCAACGTATCAATGACAAATAGTAGGTTCCGTGTTCGAACCCAAAATAACGTCGCAACTGACGATCCTCAACCATCGACTAGTACATCTACTAGTACTCCAAGAGAGAGGGAATCGGCGGGAACTCAGTCGCAGAGCACTTCTGACTTTAACTCTGACAGACCATCGACTAGTCGGGATAATTTTTGGACAAGGGGCTGCGTGGTCCCGCCTGATGAAGCTTACAGGAAAGTAAGAGGTGGCGTTAGTGCATTACAGAAACATACTATGCAACTCACGAATATGTGGTTACGAGGCAATCGTGTCACCATGAGAGAATTGCGTACTATGTGGGAGAATTTACGAAGGCGTATATTGATGCTTCATAGGGAAACGGGTAGACAAGATTTACCGAGTTATTATACAAGATCACTTTTGGAACGATGCATGATGCTGACTGAAATGACAGACAATATTACTCGTACCAACAGGACTACAAGAAATAATCAGAGGAATGAAGATAATAATACACCACAGGCAGAAAACCGCAGCGCGCCGGCTACTTCAGAAAACACTAGTAATCCAAATCCGGCAGAAAGTGAAGTTAACACTTCCACAGATAATCCCAGCGAGACTAGACCTACGCGAAGAAATAGGTCTCCTCTGACACGGTCTACTGGAATCCGATCTTCTCCATCACTCAGAAGAAGACTACAATCGAGTTACCGTTGGCGGCCGGAAGATGAAATTCGGCGACGATCAAGAAACCCTACTACAAATCGTTGGGCGCCTCGATACTCAAATAGATCTCGCAGAGACTTTGCACGCGCTATAGAAATTAGCGCCACTCGCCATGAAATCAGAATGCGAGCAATGCAAGTACTATCTGTAATGTTCAATATGATGATGATGTGCTTGGAAGAAAGAGGTCTGAGTCAAGTTATTATCAATATGCTACGAACACTTAAAAAAGCTTTAGCTTTGACATGTCTTATGTTGATGACGAACAGAAACAACACTAGGTCCAACAATAATCTTGGATCTACATCACAACGTATAGAATCTATGAATGTTGTTCGTATTGTAAACGTCGAACACCTTGGCCCTATCAATGTTGACGGGACTGACGATCCTTCTTCACCGAACGTATTGAATGACATGGAAGAGGAACGCTTGCCAAACGAACCAAGTAATCAAAATCAAGAAGAAAACGAAATAGTTCCACAAATTCCAACTGAAGATGAAATTCCATTGCAGAGCGAGGCGTCAACTCCTGCAATTATAGCAAGTAATATACAGAGGTGGAGTAATCGCCTAGCAGTACAAATAGCTGCCGCTAACCGGAATAACTCTCTTACTGCCAGGACTAGACGAGATTTGTATTTGGAAAGTAGACGTCAGAAAGCTTTGCATAGGACTAACCCAACTTCTCACCCACTTATTAGGAAAAGAGGTTTGCCACCAGTGACCACATATAGAATACCAGCTTTGCGTTCTTGGATTACTAAAGCCAAGGTGGCCAAAAAAAGTAATAACAATCCGAGACCTGATCCCATTCAAAACGAGCCAGTAGCTGGACCATCAAACGCGTCACCTCCAGTTGAAAACTCAAACCAAGAGTCTCCGCGTTCAGAAGTGATGAATGAGTTTGAACATAGGGTAAATTTAATTAGAATAGCGCATATGCAGGCGATCAGGTTGAGAAATGCCGCACGAAACAGATTTCGGCGTCTGCAAACGATCCGCCTATACACACCGTCTTCTGTTAGAGAAATGTTTGCATTTCAGACCCACAATACCGATAATAATCCGCCAGGAAATCGGTCTCCTTTACAACAGGAGTTGGGTGGTCGACGACCTTTTGCTACTTATCGGCCTAACTTCGTGACTCCTCGCAGTGAGTCTACTTACAGGGCGGCAGAGGAGCCTGGTCAATTCCACACTGTCTTGAACAATGTTGCCATGCCTCTAATGCAAGTGAATGACCTTTCCGTCAACCCTGAACTGTCGGGAAACCAACAAAGGCTGCCTCGCATACACGAGTACTTGCAGCCAATTATACTCGCACAGGTAATATTTTTTCTTCGTTATACTTGTAGTGTACTGTTCTTACAAATTGTTTTCTAAAGTTTAAGCTAACACTACACATTGAAAAGCAAAAACAACACAGTCTTTCTAAGGATCTTTTCTCATATGTTTTGAGATGATGATATAATAATATGTAAAAAAATTAACGCAGGCAAAAAAAGTCCCTCCGATTTTTTTCTCTCTCTTTCCACCTCCAATGTCTAGCTATTTTGAAATGGGTATAATATTCTCAAAACTTACGGTAGAGGTATGTTAGAGCGATTTTAGATACCATTGCATTAGTGGTACACAATGGTAATCATATTTTGTGCTTAGTTAATAATTCCATCTGAGCCGCTGTTTTCCCACTTCTATCGTGTTTTTTCCGGACTCTTCTCAATAGAATACATTCCAAACTGGTGTGGTAGAATCACAACTATTTGAGGGTGAGCTAACTTGTGAACAAAACTTTTACTTAGAAGCCATTTCCCATTTCGTTATCCTATACAGACAAACCAAAAAGCCAATTTTAGGAAACTATGCTAAAGGAAACAGATCTTAAATTATTAGTAAGCATCGTTTACAACACAACATAACACGTGTTTTTAGAACGCAATGCTGGTTGACGACGACGGCGCCGGCGGCGAGGGCGGCGGCGGCGGGCCCGGTCCACCCGGCCCGCGTCGCATGAGCGGCATGGCGGGACTTCTAGACGCCGGCATCATCTCCGAAGCCTTGCCCGCGCCCTCGCACCGCGTGCAGGCCTGGGACTTCACCACGGGGGACACGCCCGATATAGCTGACAGTGAGACTTTTGTTTATACTTAAAGGTGTATTGGGTTACACGATAAATAAATAAATAAACTTTCCTACACTCACACCAATTATCTAGCCCAAGAGAAGCTTCGTTATGTAACTCGTTAAATGGTTACTAGACAACGGATAAACATACTTAAAATACTTAAATACATAGGTACTTGTTATACATAGAAAACACCCAGACCCGAGACAATTTAGAAAAACAATAATTTCGAAATTGACCCGACGGGGGATCGAACTCGGGACCTCAGAGATGCCGACACCATGATACACCGGTTGTTGTACAAACCACTCGACCAAGGAGGTCGTCAATTATTTTACACGACAGTTAGAATATTACACGATACAGTTACATATTTACACGACAGTTAGAATTTAGAACAATAATTTCTAAATTGACCCGACCGGGGATCGAACCCGGGACCTCAGAGATAGCAACACCATGAAAACCGGTGTACAAACCACTCGACCAAGGAGGTCGTCAATTATTTTACACGACAGTTAGAACATTTATTTATTTACTTTACCAAAAACTTGCACTATCTTTACAGGCAAAACTTAACCTAATACGATATTGTAACTAATATATTATACATTTAACAACCTATTATATAACCTACTTACTTATTATAACTTATTGTATACAAAGCCGTCCTTGTGAACTCACTCAGAGAACATGATAATATGTCCACTCGCTCTGCTATCTCGTTCATAGTGCGCATGGCGCGCGTGAGCGGCGCCTCAGCCAGCAGGTTGGTACGTGCGCGCGCCACCGCTAACAGCCGCGGCGCGCGCCGCCGCTCCGTGTACCGGTCTGGCTCGCTGAACCGAATATGCTGAAGGAACCTCGCATTGTGCACTTTCCCCCTCAATATTTTGTGGATATAACAAACCAGCGCAAAGTCCCTTCTGACTCTCAGCTCACTATACCCCACCATCCCCAACACAAATGGATTAGGATATCTCAGCGGATAAAATGGATAGACCCTATATAGTTTCATGTACAGATACCTAACAAATTTGTTCTGGACTCTTTCCAACATGAGCTGATATTTCGTTTCATGAGGTGCCCAGACAATGGCATTACACTCTAGCTGACTCCTGACTAATGCGTTATATAAAGCGATAATCGCTGTGATGTTGGTAAAACCGTGGGCTCTGCGTAATATAAAACCTAAATTGCGATATGCTTTCTTACAGATACTATTAATATGATCGCTAAATGATAGTCCGGTATTCAGCCGTACGCCCAGATCTCTGACCTCTGTTACCCTTTGCACAGTTACACCCCCAACCTCATAGTTATGCTTAATAACATTACGCGCGCGAGACAGAGTCATAACTACACATTTAGAGGTGTTGAACTGCAATCGGTTGCAACCACTCCAAGCCACCACTCTGTCTATGTCCCTTTGCAACCTCTCGCAGTCCCCTGAACTTTCGACAGGCAGATACAGCTTGAGGTCGTCCGCAAATAATAGGCACTTAGCCTCCTTTACCACGCTCGGCAGATCGTTAATCATCAACACAAACTCCAGAGGCCCGAGATTACTGCCCTGGCTCACCCCAGATCTTGTGAAATACGGCTCCGATACGTACCCAGCGTACTCAACGTACCGCTGTCTATCTCCCATGTAACTGGCAAACAGATGCAGAAGGTGCGGGTGTGAACACTACACCCGCAAATTTTTTAAGTAACACGTCATTGTCGACTAGGTCGAAAGCTTTTTGGAAATCGAAATAAACGGTGTCTACCTGCACTCCACTATCCACCGCTGGCACCACGTCCGCTATAAAGTTGAGAAGGTTGGAAGTGGTGCTGCGTCCCACGCGGAACCCGTGCTGCTCGTCCGCCAGCTGTGCGCTCACCTGCGCGTATAGACACTTATGTATGGCCGACTCTAGTACCTTTGCCGGTGTCGATAACACTGCCACAGGTCTGTACCCTTCTGCACAACTCGACGCACGCCCCTTCGGAATATACACGATACAGTGAGATATTTACACGACAGTTAGAATTTGTTTACTCTTGCCAGGTACTAAGAACGTGGTGGTGCAGAAATGCCGCATTCACAACGACGCGAGCATCGACATATCAAAAGATGGAAGGCTCCTAGTGGCGCTGCTGCCCGTCCCTCGGCTGAGGAACACTAATCACTGGCTGGGTGAGACAATCATGAACCATTATAGAACAATTAATTTATCAGGGGTAAACACTTTTTCAGACTCGATAATAATTGTTGAAGGGATAGATCCCTCGGAAAACGTTTTTCTTACTCGCTCATGCCCGAGGGCAAGACACGAAGGATAAAAAAGGTCAAAGTGCTGAAAAAGGCGTACTAATCTATCTATACTATTAATAAAGAGGTAACGTTTATGACTTTGTTTGTATGTCGGGGCTAATATCTGGAACTACTGGTCCAATTCCAAAAATGCCTTCACTGCTAGAATGCTACATTCCTTGCAGGTAACATAGGCTATAATTTAATTTAATAAAATTTTTATTTAATTTTTTTTGTCCACGCGGGCGAAGACGATGTTAAAGCGCTAGTATGATATATAAATAAGCATTCTTAACATTGGTGTTTCCGCAGGCGTGTACTCTTTGGAGTGGCCGCGGCTGGGCCAGTGCCTGCACACGGCGGTGCTGGAGCAGAGCGCGGTGTCGGTGGCGCTGTCGCCCACGGCGCGCCACCTGGCCGTGGGGCTGGGCTCGCGCCGGTTCACCTCCACGCCGCACGGCCGCGGCAACGTGTTCGCGCTGCTCTACAGGCTGGAGCCGCTGGGTATGTAGACCTTGTTTTCACTCCCTAAAGTAGCTGAAACTCTAGGTAGGTGCTTCAACCTCCTTTCTTTATACATATTCGCTGAAGAGGTGCTGTTGAGCCGCTGGGTGTATCGACCTCCTTTCATTGTTTTTACTAGTGAGGCTGAAGCTGCAGTCGCTTGGTTAGTCGACCTCCTTTCTTTATGTTTTGTTCACTGGAGCCGCTGGGTGTCACGACCGCCTTTCTTTGTTTTTACTCGCTAGAGTGGCTGAAGCTGAAGCCTCTGGGTGTGCCGACCTCTTTTCTTTGTTTTTACTCGTTGAAGTGCCCTCCGCACGCTACTTGACCGTTGGGCTGGGCTCGTGCTCCAGTAATGGGTCAATGAACTTCCTTTGTTTTTGTTCGCTAGCGTGCCTGAAGCTGGAGCCGTTGGGTGCGTCGACCTCCTTCCTTTATTTTCACTCGCTGCTGGAGTGGCTGCCACTGGAGCCGCTGGATACGCCAATGAACTTCCTTTGTTTTTGTTCGCTAGCGTGCCTGAAGCTGGAGCCGTTGGGTGCGTCGACCTCCTTCCTTTATTTTCACTCGCTGCTGGAGTGGCTGCCACTGGAGCCGCTGGATACGCCAATGAACTTCCTTTGTTTTTATTAGCTGGAATGACTGCGGCTTTCTGTGTTTTTAATCGCTCGAGTGGCCGCAGTTGGGGACGCCGGTTGCATCGACCTTCTTATTTTCTTCTTATTCCTATATTGAGCCACTGAGCATGTAGACTTTTTTATTATTACACAATAAAATGCGCTTGACTTATATCGACTAAGACCGGCGGTGTAATTTGTATAAGTTTTATTTGCGAAATATCCATAAAGCTTTTAACTAATATTTATATTCAATAAACATTTATTTTAAAAAGAAAAAGATTTTTTCATTTCAGTTGAATGCATCAACCCATGAACGTTTAATAAAGTAATCTATAAACATTTTTAGAGAGCTCCAGTCGTACTGGCCTGTCGCCCATCAAGGAGTTGGAACAAAACTGGGAACACGGATTCACCAGTTTAAACTGCCTCCGCTGGGCGCCGCAGCCCGGCCAGGGGCTCGTCTACGCCAACAATACCGGCCAACTCATCATCATGAGCTAAGTGCATTCTCCAACTTCATCGGCTAAGCGCAACCAGAAACAACGTCACAGGGCAATCTGAGGACTTCACACTGCATAGAACAGCTGCGTTGTTTTTCCATTTTGTTTTCGCCCAGCAACAACCGCAAGCAAGAGGGTAAAGTGAGCTGAGGCTATGATTTTGACGACGAAGCTTTGTGTCCGTTTTCGCGTTCCGTACTCGCCTTCGTAAGAAATCGGGCAAGTGTAATTTCGTTTAAATAAAAGTACATTAAGGTGTACTTTGGACAAGTCCAAACATCAGCTATGTACACTTTGGAACTGCTTCACACGAGGTTTCGACACTGATATTAGTAAATCTTGAGTATGGCATTGTAAAACAGGAGACTAGTTTGTTGAACCATTCCTAGAATAGTCGTCAGTAAAGTACATTATCTTATCACTGCCATTCATTAAACCGGCAACGTTGTTTGTGACTTATGTAACCTGGAATGACCAGTTTTCGCCCCTGCTGGGGTTAATTAATTAAAAATTAAGATACGACTTGATCCGACTAAATTCATGTTAGTGACTTTTAAAACACCGCTGAATCGACCTAGTTAGTATATATAGTACACTAGTAACATTTTAAATATTTGCGTGGGTGTATATGTATGTACCGTAAATGTTCTCAAATTGATTCCAGACAATTATTGCTATCATCGATCTTAAATTGTTTGTGAACGGTTTGAGAGACATTGCACTTGCGTTTTTACTGATCTCTCTTAAGATTGAACTCGTTATAATGGATCTTGGCAGAATATAATCAAATATTGTGTATATAGTAAAAGTTGCCAATTCCAAGCCGCTAGTTTATATGGGTACTCCTTTCATACAAATATTAGTACTGAAGTAATTTAATGCAGAAATCTTCTTCCTTTAACTTATTGATTACCTTAAAATAAATCCGGTCAACATTTCTCGTTTCTCTGTTTTCTTTTCAAATAATATATTTTAGGTTCTAAGATAAACTTTATGTGATATAAGTAAGGCCTAATGCATTTTGATTTTTATAATTCTTTGAGTGAGAATATTAGGTTCTTAATTTATAATTACTTTCAATTTTAATTTGATAATGATTTATAAATAAGTAATAAGTAATTATTTATAAATCATGATACATATTTCAAAATCTCTTAAAATAAATCTTGAATTTTGCTTGTAAAAATATTATTTTTAGAATTTACTCTAATATTTGTATGAGAGTAAATATGTAACCAATATTTCAATTAAAGGTTCATTCCAGATATGTAAGAACTGAAAACATATTGAAGAACAATATATAAAAATGTTTTGAAAATCAGAGCTGCATGACATAGAATACCTACATGCGATTGAAATGTTGGTTATCAAGTAATAAACTTCTAAATCTTAGAGTATGTATAATCGTAGATGTTAATAATAATAAAAACTGTAATATAAGAATTCAATTTTTCTTTTCAAATATACCAGTTGAGTTTCAATCTATCATCTCATTTAAATGTTGTTTGTATTTGTTTATATAAGGATTCATTTTTTTCTCAATTTTGTTGACACGATTTAGACTTCTCTTTTATCTAAGTGGTTTTACGTTAAAAAGGATAATAATGACAATTTTCAAAATATTTGTTCATAATTTCATAAACAAATAATTTAGCGATTATTATCATTCAACAAGAAATTTACTTATTTTCCAATTATAAACACGTTATCTAGGCAACGCATGCATTTGGTACATTTAGAAAGTGACTCATTCATTGACTCGAATAGTCAATGGTAGATACATTTAGTTACTCATAAACACAGATACGCTCATAAAAGAGTATTAATAATGTACACTTAGCATCACATCTCGTATTCACGTTTAAGTAAAATACGTTTTATTGCGTAAGTCTTAAGTGTCTTTTTCGTTGAATAAAATATTGTGATGCTGACAACATTCAGCCTATTTAATTTTTTTACTGCAAATGTGTATGACCGACCTTATTGCCGTGTTATGGCGATTCTATTTAATTACTTTTTCGTGTTGTGTCGTCTCAACTAAGCTTATTTACCGTTTAGTGAGTTGCAAATGATTAAGTACTAACTTTTTTATTGGAGATTTTTTGTTTGTTTGTGGTCAACGTATTGAAGATTGAAACCAAACATTGACATCTATAGACCACAACCGAACCGAGTATCCAATTATGTCCCGCAAGCTCCGTAGTATTGTAAAACTTACCTACCCTTTTCTATTCAAAACTGTGCTTAAAATATTAAACAAGAAACTGCAAAGTTCTGGACAAATTGTCTCCTATTGCGTATACTAAAGAGTTCATGTTTCTCTGTACGAGTAATACAACTGAAGAACCATATAATATTATCTTTTCTAATAATTCAAGACGTTTATGAATATTGTAAATAAACTTAGGCAATTGGGTGTATCTCGTATACGTAATATATTAGTATACTGAAACGTTATTATTAAAATTTGTTTATATAATAATAACCCTGCTAAGTCGTTTGACAAGAACACTCCATGCGAGACACGCTCTCGCTGGACTATTGGTTTTTTTGGTGTTAATAATAATGATTGAAATGTACTATGAAAAGTTTTAAATCACATGAGTTTAGTAATATAGCTGGCTTTGAAAATATTGTCTTATAAGCCACTTCTCTTGAAAGTAGACACCCTGAGTCATCATAATATTAACAGTGCAGAACTGCACAGTTCATTATCTGTAGAATTTATTTGCTAATCATAGGCTTTATTTTGTTGCAGTTTTTCCGTTACATTCAAATATGTATTGATATTGTCAGAAAGTTATATTTTTTCTCTCATAACAGTGGTTTTGGCATAAACATATATTTTAGTATAATAATATGCTAGAGTTGCTTAGATTAAATGATTGTGGCAAAGCAATATAACGGCCATAAATCTTTCACTTTATTAGAAAGCGTATTTATTAGTATACAATTAAGTTAAAATCATTGGAATCTTAGTGTAATAAAAAGTAGTGCAAAAGTGTTTTTGTAGACTGATTCAACCGAAGGTATCGGTTATATTTAGGAGTCTGAGGAAAATTAGGGTCGAACAACGTTTTGAATTATTAACAAAAGCTTTGTAAGAGACGTTGTATATGGCAAGCATAACTTTACAGTTTAATCGATAAATGTTATAGTTTTTCTTGCGGAAATGTAAATTATTTAAATTTTAGAATTATTAGTTTAATAATGTTAGGCAGCTGTACAGGAAACGAGTACTATTGTAACAGGGGATAAAAGCTTTGTGTCCATGGTTGACATTACGTATAATTAGCGTATATGAAGACTAATTTGCATGGCATCACGCGAGAGGCACTCCAGGAATGTTCAAGTGTAGCAACATATTGCTTGAACAAACTTGCACTAGACTTTTGTAGCCCTACCATAACTTGTCACTCGCTAGCGGCAGCGGTAATGTTTTGCAAAGCGAATTGAACCGTGAGCTCCTTAACAAAAGTTACTGTCACGTGACAGCTAAAGCTCTGAAAATTAACCACGCCCCCTGGTAATCACCAGGGGGCGTGGTTAATTTAAGATGCAGACCATAAACGCTTTGCTAGCATTATTATTAGCAGCAGTCTAGTAGCACTATGTAGTTAATTTGACGTAGCAGCCACGGTATATATTTTCAACGAAGCCTACGAAGATGTCTAAAAATGATTGATGTCTAATTATCTAAACTAAAAGCTGCATTGGACTTAAATCTCCGGTTACACCTACAGCAAACGTAGTATTATTAATTAGACTTGAATTGTGTACATACACAACGTCTCTTACATTACTGGAACAATTAAATACTATCTAAATTGTATTCTTTTAAATTATGATCGACGTAATATTGCGTCTAATACGGTTGTAAAAATAATCATGTGAATTTGATATTAAATTTTTCCAGTAATTTTATGTTAATCTGTAACTGAAATATAAAAGTATATCCCAAATATTTATCTTTACGTCATAAGTATGTGTTTAATAAGTAATACCTGCTTGAATTCATGTTTCATCGACACATTCTAGTATTACAGCACATTTCGATGTCTTCACATTTCTCTTGTACATACATACGATATATATTATAGTTTCATTACTTGTAATATATATTGAATGAAATAAAACTTTGAAATGAATAATAAAATCGTATGATTTCTAAAACTTTTCCTTAAAATACTTTTCATCATTATGCAAAACCACAAGACACAAGGATAAATACTATTTACTGGCATGTATGTGACGTATATAAAAACCTCAATCATTACCTCATTTGCCTTTAAGGTTAGTGTAACATAATCATAAATCTAGAATAATTCATTTTTACTTTGATAACAGCTTATGTACACACGCCTGCACATCAACCTACCACAAACTGACAAATTTCCTCAATAGACTTTGAACTTTAGTACTAAGCAATATGGTTGAAAATGTTTTGAAGAAATTTGACAGTTTGAAGTTGATGTGCCGGCGTCTGTACCTACAGAAACCTATCGAACTCGAGTAAGTTTGCAAAAAGGCGAAAATAGTTTAAATCGTTCAAAGACGAAAAACTAATTAATCATTTACGGATCTTAACGCAGTTAGCAGTTGGTTCGGCAGCTCAGTTAACAACACGTGCGTTGATTTTAGGCTTTAAGTTTATACTCAAAACTTGTAAAATAACCATTTATGTATTGGTGATGTTTTGCAGTTAATTTTAATAATAATACTTAATTTACTTTCTAAATATATTTTGTTAAGGGTGAAAGCTATTAAAATTGGGAACAAATGATACATGGAATGATATAAATATCTTATTTTATTCAGTTTTGATAGAATGTAATTGCAATTATGATGGTGACAAAATAAAAAATATACATTATCATATACATAGTACAAAAATTTGACAACAAAGATACTTATTTATTAGATACGAAAATACAACGCCTATTTGATTTTGCGAACTTAAACATTAACGACTCCACTAATAGGCATTTATGCAACTGCTGTATGCTTTAAAAGGAAATTACCGATTAGAAATAATTGTATCATATTATGTTGTAACCAATACTGATAACAATATATAGTACAAAATACTTTAGTATGTAAATTTAACAACTAATAGTTCTAATAGCAATTAAGAATATATAAAAAAACATACATGATTAAACATAAATATTCTTTTTAAATTATAGATCTCGAATTACCGCTTTGTCTTCCAAAGGCTAAAACTTAAGGAACAAATAGGCTAATGTGACAAAATATATTTCGATTGTGACTCCGGAAACGTCACTAAACACGTCATATAAACTAAAATGGTTCCAACAACTTATGAAATAAGTCAAACCATATGTAACGCTAATTACTACAATTCTTTATTAAAAATGTTAATTTGCTCGTACCACAAATATACTTTCTTCCCTGAATCATCACAGACCAAAATGTAAATCCATTTAGAATTCCTATGTGAGCGCGAGCCTCGGCCCGCAGCGCCGCCCTCTGGTGACTTAGAAGCATTTAAATATAGTAGCATCTATAACTAACTTCATTTCGAGGAGGAAGTGGCGATAATGAAATGCAATAAATGTTAGTGTTCCATGGGCTTGAGCTCTTTGATTTGTTTTATAAGATAAGCCTTCTCGTCGTTGAATTGCTCGTCCTCGGAGCGATCCGTGTGGAATCTGGTGAGGAAGTCTACCAGCTTATCTTGATTCCGTAATAGGATGTCCAGAATAGGTTTTGGTTTATTTGGGTTCGCTACGAATACCTGGAAATGAGACAATTACAAATATTAGTTGGTAGGAAGCCTATTGGCTACCAATTCGGTTGCATGCAGGTTAGGCGAAACGTCAACGAAATATCCGTTATACACTAGTATAAATATTTTTTTGGTTCATGCACGTTTATCTGAATGTGTCCGCCCGTAGGCAACGTACACAATAATAAATCAATAGTCTATCCAGTATTCAAGGTAGGAATATGTCAACCGGCGCCTCTCAGCGGGCTCGCGCCGACGACGTACTCACTCAATAATTAATTAATTATCTTAATTAATAGCTTCGCGTTTAGCATTTAGCCAATTTCAAGTTTTTTTTTATTATAAGTAGTAAGGGTACAATTGTACGGTATAAAGAAATTAAAATGAAGTCTCACAACACGTGTTATTACGGAAAGAACTCGGGTGAAACTCCCTCACTCAATACATTATCAGAGACGTTACGCCAGCGGGGTGTCACTCCGCAGTTTAGGTACGTTCGGCCGGCGCGCCTCCCGGGAGGCGTATGGCAGTAGGGTGCAGCTCGGCTCGCACGCTTCACGTCGCGCGTAAAACGAACGATCATTTGTGTGATTTTTGTGCACCAAACAATGACTACTAAACAGGGTTGGAAAAAAACATGATTTTTTGAAAAAATCTAATAAAGCACGATTTTAAAAAACATCCTAATTAATCATGATTTTTTGATTTTATTATTTAATTTAGCTATATTTTTGCGCAAAACGGAACGCGCCCTCAACAAATTGAAATTGATTGATTGAAATAAATAAAAGAAAGAACAATGAATCGAATTTACATTTTTTTAAATTCCGGAAGATATTGAAGGTAAGCTATTTAATTGTATTTAAATCATCACAATCATATCCAATTGTTTTGTATTATTGTAAAGCTTGTCTAAGCTGAAATGACGCGCCCCACTACTTAATTAGTTAATTTAAATGTGTGAGTGCAAATATTAACAATGACACTTCATCTGTGTGGGAGCTTCGACTGTTCCGTGAACTAGGATCTTTATGCCTACATCACGGTCGACTAGTCGCGTGATAAATCCGACAACGCTCTCTATGGAGCAGCACTGGCGCATTGTATGACAACAACACGAGCGCACTCTCGCGCGTTCGGACCATTGTGACTAGTTGGACAACAAATCAAAGAATAACCGCTTCTTAGCAAGTACGGTCGACAAAGAAACTGAAGTTCAATTATTTAATTAATGTATTTCTATTTATTTATTAATGGTTTAGTAGGTTTTCAATACATACATATTATAATCATGCCTTTTCCCGCAGGGGTAGGCAGAAAAGTATTTATTCTGTGGCAGAGACCACAGATCACTTAATACGATCCTAGCAAACTTCTCTCGCTTCTTCCACTTTCATCAACGCTTTCCTACACGCTCATTTAGATTAATTAAATAAATGATATTATTTTGAAAGATTTTTAGTAGTTACAAATTAATATTATTACTATTATAATAACAGTTAAAAATTGTGTAAAGTAAAACTATTCAATCATCTCAATAGATTCACTTTCATCTGAATCAGAGACATTAACATAAATAATAAATTCAGTCCATGTCAAAATATTTAAAGTACTCTTTTTCTGTGTCTTCAACATGCCGACATGTTTTTGCCCACATAGTACGATCAATCATTTCGAGTCGTTCATTTATCAGTGCCATAATGGATGTTAAATTTTGTGAAACATTTTTATTAGCCACATAGTTTTTTAATATCCCCCATATCATTTCAATTGGATTTAATTCCGGATGGTAAGGGGGTAATCGTAGAATTTCAAACCCTTTTGATCGAATCAGTTCGTCAATAACGAACCTTATGAATCTATCTTTATTTTTTAAAATCAGATCGTACAATTCAATTATTTCATTGTTTCTTCAAATTGAATATTTTTTTCGGCAAGCCACGTTTGCATAGCTTGCTTATTTGAGTTGGAGTTAGGAGCTTTTTCTGAAGCGTTATCTACAACGATGACAGCGTTTTTCGGGAGATTGGGCAGTAATAGTGTGGTGAGCCACTTTTTATAATTATCAAGATTCATGTTGTCGTGATAATCTCCACTGGTGAAGTTTGCTTTATATAATAAATTAGCATTTGCAACAAATCCTTCACATCCACCAGCGTGTACAATTACCCGAGTACCTTTTGATAACTTTTTTGTACTGCTGATACTCTTTTGACTGGTTTCCAGCACATGTTTTGAAGATGCGTTGTGTGAACGTAACTTTCATCTGTGAATACGATATAGCGGTCCTCGTCAAGGTATTTTTTTAATTGCCTTAAATATTGAAAGCGCAACATTTGTATATCGTGCTTTTCTGTTAAAGCTTTACGGTTGTCATCTTTTTTCGACCACTCGTTGCCCGAGTCCTTCAAAATGGTACGCAGAGTTTCTATGCAACCGTTAAATACAATTCTTTCTGTCAATACTTGTTTAAGCTTTCTTAATGTTGGTAATTCATTGAATTCAGCTATCAATGAATCACCAACATTTATATATTGAATGTCGCTATCGTTCTTCGAAGTACACCCAAATCAAAATCGTTCAGATTAGACTTGGTACACACCCTTTTTGGTTTTGAGGGCGATCTAAAAAGTTTCTGTGACGTATTATTTGATGTACTAGCTTGTTTCTCTTCTTTCAAAATTCGCGTAATCGTGGATTCACTAACACCAACGGCTTGGGCAGTTCGCCATCTAGCATCATTTAGTTTTTCCACTCCATTTTCTGCTTCATACTTCATTCGGTGGTACACTTTCGCGATAATTTCTTTGGCCTGTAAATAATTCATAAGTAGGTAATATAAATGCATGTAAGTTATCATAAAAAAACAATTTGTGATAAAAATAGTTTTTAAGCAATATCTTACTTACCTGACTCCGAAGATCTTTTTTTGTCTATATGCTGACGGTACTTTTGCGATCGAAAAACGCGTGCTCCTACGT
Source organism: Eudonia truncicolella (assembly GCA_949315975.1). Lineage (NCBI taxonomy): Eukaryota > Metazoa > Arthropoda > Insecta > Lepidoptera > Crambidae > Eudonia > Eudonia truncicolella. Next base: position 7,505,241 of record OX438828.1, on the reverse strand, counting down.
TAAAGTCTAACCGACAACTGAATGACCAATTACAATGGCATTTGGATATGTATTGCGTCCATATTTTAAATTTGCTTGTGTGCGTATATGCGGTAGTGGGGCGCGTCATTTCAGCTAAGACAAGCTCTACAACTAGTCGAGATTGTTATAGTACATAGGTAAGCGGCCTATTAGCAGCTTAGGTATTTAGTAGGTAGGTATGTACCTACCTAGATTTTTGTATTGATCATACATATTTGATTCCTTTTTTTGTTAAATATAGTTTTATGTAGGTACCTAACGCTTTAGACTTTGTTTAAAACAAATTACCATTAAGAACCTCACATATAAACGAAATATCCTTAGGGTCTTACAAATAAACAAAGAATAAGGTCCGAATAGTTATTCCGTGTTTTGTTTCTTTTACTCTAATTTGAAAAGACGTTTAGATGACAGGAACAAAACACGGAATAACTACTCGGACCTTATTCTTTGTTTATTTGTAAGGGGCTTAGCGTTTATCAAAAATATCACTAAAGATTAGCAAAGAGGTCCGCTTACCTAGGTTTGTTTGTGACTTATGTTTATGATAACTGATATGCTATGAGTGGGAACCCTGCGCTCCTGACGTCAAATCGATAGCGAGTCAGCGTTGTCTAACGGAATATGAACGCTCGGGTCACACGATAAGTTTCAATTTCGCGTGAAAGTCGTAAGAGTAGGCAATTTTTTATACCTAAACTTGACTTTTGTTAGAGAGCGAGTCTTCTGTACGGTATGAACAAATTTATTTATTGAAATAAACTTACGAAAAGTGCTTTTGAATCGTCCATACGTTTTTTATCTACTACCCATTCAGGACATCTATATTTTAGTTGTGGAGAAGAATGGGCGCAAGAAACTCCACAGCTTTAAAAGAAGTACTAACAACATTTCCAAAAAAAAAAAGTACGTCGATACCAAATCATTCAATATTTACAATTAAAACTTTCAAGAGCCCGCTTATACAAATAATGCTTACCCCTATTTACTTAACATTACACTTTATTCTAAAAAAAAACGTATTTGTGCACTATTTATACATGTACTAACTCAAAACTATAGAATGACGCTTTATACAGTGTGCGAGAATTGGAGGAATGTCAGGTCCATGCATTCTTATCATGAACATAATCATTTACATAGTAATAGCCCTTTTTTAAAAGTGTTTCCTTAACGTGTGTCTTAAATTTCTCAAAGGGCAAAGTTAAAACATCATTCGGGATATAGTATAACGCATGGTTCTTGTGTGAACTCATGTTTAGTTTTAAGATGTATTTATTGTACAGACAGACGCCTGCATATTAGACTATCCAAAACTTTTAAATTTCTTCAATAAATGTTCAAACTATTTGAGTAACATATAAAGTTCAAAGTCTATTGAGGTAATTTGACAGTTTGCGGTAGTCTGATGTGCAGGCGAGTGTACCTACATCAAGATAGCAAATAAAAAAGTTTGAAAACACGAACCTTAAAAACGTGGAACGCCTCGAACTGTATATTGCGCGACTTCTCCTTCAACATGTTCATCATTAGCTTTAAGTTGTCCGGGTTGGTGATGTAGCGTGTCATAATGGAGAAGTTGTGCCGGTCCAGCAGTAGCTCGCCGAGCAGCTTCAGGCTTTGCCGCCGCGTCACGTAGTTCTCAGAGTTGAGCAGCCGCTGGTAGTGGCTAAACACTTTGTCGTAGTTCGCTTCTAGGAATTCGGCGCACAACATTTTGTGTCGGGTCAGCAGTTCCTGAAGCGGTTACAATACCATATCACATTATTACCATCTCGTTTTATGTCCCCATTGCTGGGTAACAACTCGCTTGAGACACTAGTCTTAAGAGTTCCGGATGAAGAATGCGCTTCGGCACGTCCTAATCTGGGGTTATGATCTGACGTTGATGGTGCCTTGTGCGAGTTAGTTTGATTGCGCAAGGTTCTCCGACACCTGAACGATATAATGCAGCCGAGGCAATAAGATTTACGTCTTTTGAAGAACGGAGAAGCACATGATGATAAATTGTCGGCCAGCCTTTAAATTTGTGTAAATTATTGGGATTATTGGATTGGGTACATTGTAGTTCTGAAACTTACCTAAAACCAATAAACATGATGGATATGAATTGACACTCACCTTAAAAGTAGAAAAGGCATCCGAGGCAATATCAAAAGTGGAAACTTCTACGTAACGGAAGAAATTGTAAAAATCATCTGAATATAACATTATTTTAGCCAAAGCCTCGTATCTCGCACATTCTCTGAGCATAGTGCCACAATTTGAAGCTATTTCCTGATGTTCATATCTGTAAAATAATAACAGGTGAGTTTTGTCTTTTGTTGCGGTATACTTTATAAATAACATTTGTTGCATATTGAAGAGTAGTTTGGGTGAAAGGTGGATGTGGTTTAAATTTAAATTGTTTGAAATGTTGGCCAGTCTATGCCAACTCTTAGTGTAGTGAACATGTGTAGTAAGCAGCATTTATGAGCATGTGACCACACCTAAGCTTGATAACAGAATGATATATTATGTTTTTACACTATGACAATTGAGTTAGGTAATGCAGGTACATAATATTTAGTTACTTTGATAGCTTAATCATGCATGAGACAAATATATTATTACCCCGACATCAAAGTGAAGAGTATCTCTGGCTTGGTGCATATATACTCCACTGTAGGCGACCGGGTGCCGATCTGGCGCCTTAGCACATTGTTGAACACCTGAGCTACATCCTTCTTACCTTCAAAGTCAATTCGATTTAGGTTCTGCAGAAACACAAGGAACTTTACATATACTATCCATCTAGCTACAGTCATCATCATCATCTCATTTTTAAGACCCCACTATTGGGGCACGAGCTTTCCCTATGGATGAATAGGAGGAATGGGCCATAAACCACCATGCGGGCCCAGTGCGGATTGGTGGTTGCTAATGACTGCTAATGCAGCCGGGACCAATGGCTTTATGTACCTTCCGAAGCACGGATTATCCATCTAGATAAAAGTAAAATAAACACTAATGGAGAAAGGTTGATTCTATTTTCAAGTGCTATTTCATTGTAAATGCAAAAAATACAATTTTGTAATTTTTACAAAAAACATAAAACTTTAAATGTGTGCTTTAACAATTAACAAATGATTTGAATATTTCAGAAAAGTTTTGAAAACATTGAGTGCCTCTGATACCAAGACATTTGATTTCCTAGTTGAACTTGCACAAAAAATGTTGGTCTTAAATTTGTATCTATAAAATAATACATAATCAGACAACTTAAAATTATCTTTGATAGTTACCTGAATTAAAAGAAGCAGTAGATTTGTGTTGTAAAGCTCTTGTGCTAGCTGAGCAACTATGATGTCGGTTTGAGGCTCAGCATCAGAAGTGCCATAAAGCATGTTCTTTATTAACAGCTAAAAAAATTTCAAAAATCATGAACCTAATTTTATGCAAATTTTGTTGAGAATAAATTACAATTTGAAAAAAGTTTTGAAAATATTTTCAAGATCCTTGCAAAATTAAAGTAAAAAATAACAACATTATCACTTTCAAAACCAAAAATAAACTAGTTGTTTATACAAGATGTTTGGTAATATGTATATATTCCCGAAACGTACCCATGTAAACATGTTTCCATTTTTTGACATTGGCATAGTATTTATTATATAGACATATAATAAATACTTTGCAAATGTCAAAAAATGGAAATTGTAAAAAAAATTTTTCAACTCTCCATACAAAAAGATCAAGTTAGTACGGAAAGTCGAATTTTTTAACAATTTCTATTTTCTGACGTTGGCATAGTATTATATAGACATGTTAACATGGGTATGTTTCGGGAATATATACATATTACCAAACATCTTGTATAATCATGCTTAATAATCACATGATTGCATGTTCTCCAATTCTTCAATAGTTGATAATTAGTTACTCAATTCTAGACTAACAATTTTATATTTTTATAAATATAATAGAATTTTACATGCATTTCATATAAAATAACACACTAAAATGTTACAAACACATTGCTTTTGGCCTGATGTTTTAACTAAGTCAAAGTCTAGTAATAAAAAACTGTCTTATGATTTAGCACAGCATAATCTGTTTAGTGTAGTTTAAATACACAGTAAAATCTTTTATTTTAGAGAAAAAATCATCATGATGAATCATGAGATTTATTTTAAGTAATTTTAAAACAAAACTTAAAAGATTACTAGTACTATTAGGCTATTCATATTAGGAAAATCCAGATTGTATGCATTACATACTTATAATGTTAACAATAACAATATATCTTGCTTTTACATAAAAGTAGAGTAACATTGTTTGATGTATGTAGCAGTCAACATAATTGTAAATAATATTGTATGTGTATGATTGTCAAACCATATTACTTTACAAAATATAGCAAAAATACTAAAAAACATCAATCTTTCCTTGATCAGTGGTTTTAGTATCTTCCCCAGATATCAAGCAAATACTAGATAGTTTATCCTCTACACACATTCCTATCTTACAATGGTAAACGTATTAGCATTGAAATACCTAAGCTGTTTATTTCATTGATGATTTGGAAGGCAATTATTAATGGAAAAATTTCAAAGAAAGCACTTACCAAGTTCTTGCTCACATCTTCCTGGGCTTTCTCAGCTTTTTTGTCACCTCTTTCTAAAGCAGTGACGGCATCCTTCAAAGATCTCACTAACTCTGCTGGGCTCTTCTGAGACTTACCAAAAAGAGGCATAGTATTTCAGTTAGGTTTACAGCTTTTCTAAGCAATTCTGTCTACATAAGATTGTTCCTGAAATCACCGCAAAACAACATAAAACATACGTATGGTATCAGCAAACCATAACTGACGATTTACACTTGATATTCACAAGAATGTAAGAGAAATAAAATGTGATCTAGCAAACTCTTAAAACGATTGCCAATATGACGACAGACAATAAAAGCATACTTATTTTAAATGTTTTTAATTATTACAACGTAAATTAATAGTAAAGGCGTAAAAATAACAGAGATTTGAACTCACTTTCAGAATAATTATTACAATTTTCCCTAGCAAGACAAGACAGACCAGTGAGACCACAGGCAAAACGAACAGCTGTGATGTCAATATAAAGATTGCTAGCACAAATAATAATAAATTGGGCTACGGTATGAATAGGTGTGCAAAGAGGAAATTACACCTATTGTATAGATAGATTGACTGTTAAATAAACATACAATTTTTACAGTACTAATATCTAAGAAACACATACATATATAATAATAATAATATTTAGGACGCTATGGCACAAGCACAAATGTTGACTTTTAGCATTTTTGTATGTGGCAACAGCAAATAGATTTCTTGATTGTGTATGGTCGAAGTGTCTATGGTCTACAAAGTGCAAAGGAAGCCCATAGAGCCTATTGTATACTTTTTTTTTTCTTCTAATGGTCCCGATCCGAACACCTTGAAGTATCTAGTAGAGCACGAGGACACGCATTAGTGTGTGATGCCGTTCCCTCTAGAAAACCTCCGAACACGAAACAGAAAAAACAAGTGGAAGTGTTATCACTGCATTTTTACTCCAGAACCGGCGTCGCCAAATCGCACTTGTGTGCGTTTGCACAAATTCATATCATATTCTCACTACATAGAATCCTAGGCACGCCATTCGTTCTTCACACTGCCAAATAATTCCTATTGTATTTTAGAAAATTGGATCTTAAAAGAAACGAATAACGTTTAAGTTTGCTTGACGCGATTATACCGTCAATGTGTTATGCTCTTGTAAACAAGAAAAGTGTGGCCGTAAAATGACAATTTGCACAATGTTGTGTAAAATATGATGCTTCGTGCCACTCCTATAATTCGTACTTTACTGTTTCTGATACCATTTTTGTTGCAACTTGTGTGCAAAATAATACTAAATGATAATTCGTAATAAAAACTAATTTTGTGAAGTATTACCGAAAATAATTTTTAATTTTTTATATTGTGAATCAAAATTTTTCGTAACTGGTATCACTGTGGCTTGAATTCCATAGTGCTTCCAGGGAGTCGATAAAGTTATCGATTTACATTTTGCCTGAAATTATGGCTGCGCGAAGTTTATACATAGGAATTTATAAAAAAATATAAAAAAATGCCGAATAAAAGCACCAATGAGTCAATTGAAATGAAGATTATTCCATTCCATTGCCACTGCAGTTACACAAAAGCCCCGCTGGTCACACTAATTGCATCCATCAAACATATTTAAACAAACATATTTAAATATTCAAACATATTTTACATTTGCTCAATTACATAAATCGCGGCACAATACAGGCGGTCTTATCGCTAATAGCGATCTTTTCCAGACACTCTTAGTATTAGCTATATAAAAGATGATCAAGTGAGTGTTTATAAATCGATTGGATTCTAAATCGATATCTGAAGATCACTATAGACTTCGAACACGTTTCATATCATTCATTTTTCATTCATTTCATTTCGTGACCTCCATTTTTTAGGGTTCCGTACCATAAACGGGGAAAAACGGAACCCTTATAGGGTTAGGGAGCCGATTAATTGTCCGAATTTAATTTGACTGAAAACGGTTGACCGACGTCTTTTAGCTACGTATCTGTAATGTTTGCCATATTTTTAGATCATCGAAATATCAGTTGTCATAAGTATAATTTTACCAAACTACGTTTCGCAATAATCCTAATTGGTCATTTCTATTTTAGTTATAAGCAGCATTAGTTCTACATCTAAAAATATACCTTCACGCATGAAAATAAGATTTAATTTGTTATAAAAAGGACAGTACGTTTTGTAGTCTAATTCAAACTTTCTACGAATGTTGAGCAAGTATTACTACTTGACCATAGATGGCGTTGTTGTTTGTTGAAGCAATTATAACTCTTAGTGAAACGCGATAAGGTTGTCATTAGCGCAACAGACGTAGATTCTACTACTACTCGGCCAGTGCAAAATGCATTAATTGTTTGCAGTATAAAGTGACATCGATAAAAATATGAGGTTTTGAGAATTTAGTAAAAACTTCTAACTAATATATTGGAAACCGAATGAAATAAAATAAAACACGTTTATTTTAAAATAAATTTATTGTCCTTGGAATAAAACATATTTATTTAAAAACTGGCGTTTTGAAAGCTAAAAACTTCTTTAATATATTGGAAAGCGAATAAAATAAAAAAAATTGGTTGCCTGTAAAGTCGATATACGGGCGAAAGTTTTACGTGACAACGACTTTGAGTGGTAAAATAATTTTAATGTGAATATTCATTCGTATAGTAGGAAGAAGGATGAAATAATAGTAACAAATTAAAACATTTATTTATACAAAGAATTATATTTAAAACATTAATTTATACAAAGAATCTCGCACTGAATTTCATATTAACAAAATTTTATTTTTACCTTTACACATACATACGTATTTATATGTCTATGTCTGTCTCTCTCGCTCTTAGGCGGGCTAACCATGCCCGAGTGGAAGGGACGCGTGCCTCTCACTCGCTCTCATTGTGAGCGCATAACGTGAGCGGAGCGTAACGCAGTTTCTTGAAGTGTCACCCGGCAAACCAATTTATAAGACGTTGTCACGTCAAAAAAAGTTTATTTTAAAATAAATTTATTGCCCTTGGAATAAAGCATATTTATTTAAAAACTGGCGTTTTGAAAGCTTTATCTTTAATTTTATTAAATGATGTATTCGTACATTTAAATAGTTTTCGATAATTGCTTTCATCAAATCAGTGACGTGGTTGGAAGCAGGAAATTCCCCTAATTGATGGATTGAAATATCACTAAACAATTAGTACCTATAAATTTTCGCATAATTTGTGCTATCGCCACATCCTTCCTAAACACACCTAGATTGACATGTTTTAAAAAAGTTTCAGTGGTTTGACAAATTTTTACTACATCTGGTGAAGGATATAGTAAGCCACCCTGATCTCTTGCAATGATGAACTTGTGAAAGTTGTGAAAGTGATGTGTTACTAACGCGTTAACACAAACGTCGCAGTTTATTTTTTTTATCAATATTCTAACAATATATCCAGCTATATGGCCCATCGCTTGGATACTAAAGTCAGAAAAGTGTCCCCCTAGTTCTTCTATTTCTGCTTCTTCTTCCATTTGATCATCCAGAATCATCATCAGATCATTCCAGTAATAGAAAATGATTATGTACTTAAACTACAATAGTTTACATACGATAGATAATTAACTTACTTGATTAAAAATCTTCACGATTTTCAACATTGGAAGCGCTTTGGGTTTTATGTATCTATGCCCTTGAGATATTATTTATTTATTATTATTTGAGATTAAAAAACTATCTTCCGAAAAATGCTCAGAGCATATGGTGCTCGACTTCGTTGGCATCCAATTAATTCTACCGGTTGCATCCAATCCAGTTTTCTTTGACACCAGGATCTTTGGGAAACCTAAAAATATTGTAGTAATACATTATTTTTATTTATTGATAATATCAGTATTTCACCTGACTACATCACTAACTGAGTGGCGATGAGCACTCGAGAAGGACTTGCTTCATACAGTTAAGCCATAATTGACTTAATGCAAATATGTTAAGGTTTATTTTAGCTAGTCTATCTATTAAATTATGTGTAAACTGAAATTAAAGTATAACAAATAAAATATTACTTACCGATGGTACGAAACACCTCCATTCATAAGATTTTTTCTCCTACTATCATTTTTACACTCTAAAATGGAACAATACGGCATAGTTATAAAAAAAGACAAGAAAACGCAGCTATATCTTGAGTACCAACTCGTCGCGATGTCAGAACACAACTGCGCCTTGACACGAGTGAAGTAAGCGTAATAGTGCTTACTTGTGACACGCACGCTACGCCTACTTTGCACTTCCACTTGTTTTTTCTGTTACGTGCCTCCGAATGTGATTCGTTTTACACAGCTTGAACCCTTTAAGTTTCTCGCCGCCCCCTAAAAAGCCCGGTAAAGCTGAAAATGTCGTTTGAGGCAATCAGCAAACTCTCCACAAAAAATCTAATGAATGGTATAGTGATTGAAAAAGTATATTAACATAAAAAAAATATACAATGCTATTTATAAGCATTGCGCCGTTCAGTGAAATGGCGGGTGAAACCGCACTGCCTTGTAACAGGGTCAACTGTTTTATTCACATTAATGGACATAGCGAACAGAGTGCAAGCCCGAGAAAACTTGGCGATCATGGATGGATGGTTGGAGTTGATGGGCAGGGCACATCACTCGCAGGACTGATAATATTCAACAATTTCAATAATCTTTATTTATAATGTAAATATTTCAAAGAAGCTATGGTTAGTACTTTATTTTTATAAAAAGCACAAACTCTGAAAATGAGGGCAGAAAGTAGCTTGGATCAAATATCTCGAATAATCGCATCTTTGGAAATCTAAAAAAATAATAGCCAGAATAAACATTATGATCAAGTCGATATCGATATTTTGTTTTTGTACTGTCGCAGCTCTAACTTTGTTGCAGTGTGGCTAATGTAATTAAATTAAAATTGGGACTTCTTTTTGGCGGGAAAGTGAAGAAGTCTGCGCCCTAAGGTTTTGTTTTATTTTCTAAAATTTTTGTTATGTCGAATATTAATGTGAAATAATGGGGGTTTTTTTAGTATCTGGCCGCACGAGTAGGTATTTTTTTGGGGGAGGGAAAATGAGTAGTTTTCGAGATATTGACAAATTAATATTTGGAGGTTATGTCATTACTCTAACATCTAAAGGTCAAGGACTTAGTCGTTTTTTTTTGAGAAAAATGCATTATTTATTTAAAAAAAAGGTCATCAAACCAATTCCCTTCACTCCCACCTGACTACCATCACATTATAGAACCTTTTATTATCTACTATATAAAAATAAGTCGGGTTTTCCTTCCTGACGCTATAACTCCAGAACGCACGAACCGATTTCCATGGTTTTTCATTCGTTGGAAAGGTCTCGGGCTCCGTGAGGTTTATAGCAAAGAAAATTCAGGAAAAATTTCAACAGAAAAGCGGGAAAATCTTTTTTCACATACAGAATCTTTTTTCGCATACAGCGCCATCTCTGATAAATAGCATGTACTACAAACCAATATTTGTCATTTCAAATTCATGAAAGATATCCCACAGTTGTACATTTAGCAGTGCATTTGGAAAATGGCCAAAGAGTTTACTTCACTGAGGCTAATGCGGCACAACGAGCTGAGAGACCACCATCGACAACATTGACTAGCTTCTTTGCAATGTGTGAAGCAGATTCATTCGCAGCGACGCTGATGTACGTTGAAATGCCCAAGTATTACACTTTCAATCAATCAACAAAGAAATTCCAACGTCGCAAACAAGGAACCCCAGTTCCAGATTGGCCACAGGTGTTTTCCACTGATGCACTAGGTCGCATGTATACTGTTCATCCTAGAAATGATGAATGTTTTTATTTGCGACTGCTGTTGGTAAATGTACGTGGACCAAAATCATTTGCGCATTTGAAAACTGTGAATGGCCACCAATGCCAAACATATCGAGAAGCATGTCAACTATTGGATTTGCTGGAGAACGATTCTCATTGGGATTTAACACTTGCGGATTCAGTTGTTTCATCAAATGCGTACCAAATACGAACGCTGTTCGCAATTATATTCACCACATGTTTTCCTTCACAACCAATTCAGTTATGGAACAAATACAAAGACGATATATGTGAAGATATCTTGCATCGCTTGCGCATTCAAACGAATAATCCTGACATCCAAATTACCTATAAAATCTACAATGAAGGATTGATTCTGATTGAGGATCAATGCTTGACTATTGCAAACAAGCTACTGATTGAAGTAGGAATGATTGCGCCAAATCGATCGATGCACGATGCATTCAACCAAGAATTAAATCGAGAGCTGCAATACAATGTTGATACATTGCAGGAATTAGTTCGAAATAATGTGCCGTTGCTGAATGAACAGCAAAAACAAGTATACGAAACATTAATGCAAGCGGTGGACAATAATACTGGTGGTCTATTCTTCCTGGAGGAACCTGGAGGAACAGGGAAAACATTTGTCATTTCATTGATTTTGGCCACTATTCGATCAAGATGTGACATAGCTTTGGCGTTAGCATCATCTGGAATTGCGGCGACTCTTCTAGATGGCGGTCGTACTGCACATTCTGCGCTTAAGTTGCCACTCAATTTAAACACAATTGATACTCCAACATGCAATATTTCCCGATCCAGTGCAATGGGAAAATTGTTGATGCAATGCAAGCTCATTGTTTGGGATGAGTGCACAATGGCACATAAGAAATCACTTGAAGCACTTAACTTCACACTGAAGGATCTTCGGCGAAATAACAACATCTTTGGCGGCTTGATGATATTGTTGGCAGGTGTGAAAAATTCCCTAGAAATAATATATATGGCAAAACAACGTTTGCCGGGTCAGCTAGTATATTATAAAATCGGTTCTGTACGCTTATTCGCTAACTCATTAGACAAGTTACAATGATCATCATTCATTAAAGTTACCAACTGCATCTTGTCAAAAGCACTGGGCAGTTTCTTTGAAACGCTCGCCGGCCGGTGCCGCGGCACGCTCCCAGTTTGGGTTTGTTTTGTTGCGGGAGGCTGGGCCCCCCGAGCTTTCCCTTTCGACACATACAAACTTAGTAAACGACAACTTAGTCAATTCAGATTCACAAATTGCTAATATTTTTGATGATTTTTTTGTAAATATACCTGTAATAACAACGTCAAATTTAGATTCATCACCAGAAGCTGCACAAACTTTACTCCAAAAATATGTACCAAAATGTAATCTTTCCTTTCAATTTAAATACATTGATTCAATTAATATTATTAAAACATTTAAATCACTTAAAATGAAAAACACGAGTGATTTGTGGGGTATATCTATTAAAGTAATTAAGAATATTATTCATTCTATTGCACCGTATCTTGCTGAAATTTTTAATAACTGTGTCGATAAAGGAATCTTTCCTGATCTTATGAAGTTTAGTAAAGTTATACCTTTATTCAAATCAGGGAACAAAGAAGATCCCAGTAACTATCGGCCCATTTCAATATTACCAGCGCTAAGTAAAATTTATGAAAAAATCATACTCGAACAGTTGATGTCATATTTTAACACAAACAACCTTTTACATAGTAAGCAATATGGCTTTACTAAGGGTCGTTCTACTACTGATGCAGGTGTTGCTCTAATAAAACATATATTTGATGCCTGGGAGAAGTCTCAAAACGCTCTTGGTGTTTTTTGCGACTTGTCCAAGGCTTTCGATTGCGTTGAGCACCGGACTCTGGTGATGAAGCTTCATTATTACGGTCTCAAAGATTTTGCACTAAATTTAATACAGTCATATCTCAGCTCTAGAACACAAACTGTTGATATAAATGGTACTAAATCATCTGGTTCACATGTAAAAATGGGAGTTCCACAAGGGTCGATTCTTGGTCCTTTCCTTTTCTTGATTTATATTAATGACTTGCCATTCTTTGTAGAGAACTTTTGTGAAATTGTATTATTTGCAGATGATACTTCACTCATTTTTAATGTAACTAGGTGTAGGACTAATTATGAAAATGTAAATAAAGCTCTTTCAGAGGTACTCCGTTGGTTTACTATTAATAATTTACAGCTTAACGCTAAGAAAACAAAATGTATTAAATTTATATTACCAAATGTCAAATATGAACCAACCGATATTAAAATAAACGGTGATCAATTAGATTTGGTAGATTCTACAGTCTTTTTAGGCATAACCCTTGACTCAAAGCTTCAATGGAATCCTCATATATCGAAATTGGCCGGTAAACTCAGCTCTGCTGCTTATGCCATTAGAAAAATTAGGCAGTTAACAGACGTTGAAACTGCTAGAATGGTCTATTTTAGTTATTTTCACAGTGTCATGTCGTATGGCGTCCTACTGTGGGGAACAGCGGCTGATATTGAAACTATATTCATTTTACAGAAACGAGCAATAAGAACAATCTATAGACTCGGATCACGAACTTCCTTAAGAAATCTTTTTAAGGAGATTGGTGTCCTAACAGTTGCATCTCAATATATTTATAATTGTATAGTTTTTGTACGTTGCAATATCAACTCCTATACTAAACATGGTGACGTACACAATTTCAATACTAGGAATAAGACAAAACTTGTAATGCCACTGTTCAGGTTACAGAAGGTTCTTGGTTCTTTCTTGGGGCAAGGTATACACTATTACAATAAAATACCAAGTACTGTACTAGATTTACCTTTAGATAAGTTTAAAAAACATGTGAAATCTATATTACTTTTAAAAGGTTATTATACAGTCAAAGAATATTTAGATGATAAAACAGCTTGGTTATAATGAAAAACATATACTCTATTTGAATTAATATAATAAAATTAATTTATATAATTTTTATACTGATATGATAGCCTTTATCAGCAGTGTCCTACAGATAACAAACAGCGTTGCGTTAAATAGATCATTAAGTTTTTATTTAGAGTATCTTGAGTGTGTCATGCTCTCTTTATTTGTCTCTGCGGTGGTGGCGTGTGCGTCGGGTCGTTACGTTCCCTAAAATATGGTTGAGCGAAGCGATGGCTGATTCATATGTCATACTCGTGAACGGGTGCTGCCTGTGGAGGCTGGTCTGCTCTTGCATACTTATCTTATTTTTAATATTATTTACTGTAGTTTGACTTGGTTTTTCTTAACCAAAATTTTTTTTTTTTTTTTGAGTACTGTAGTGGTACTGTATGACATTGTGGAAATTGAAACTTTTACCTGATGTAAATTTGTTAACTTAGTTTTTTTTTTTTTTTTTAAATTTTTATTTTGTGATATTTTTGTTTTTTATTTACATGTTGTGGTTGTCTTCTATAATTTTGTGTTTATTTGTAATGGAAAGTGTCCTGCTATGATAGGGCATTTTCCAATATTTTTGACGCTGTAAGGGAGAAAAGAGCTGGACACTTGCTGAGTTTCTTGCCGGTTCTTCTCAGTACAAGATCTCCCGCCCAGAGTAGACTTACGAACCGATGGCATAGTGACATTCACAAGAGCTACTTGTAGCCTAAACTGAATAAATGATTTTGAATTTTGAATTTTGAATTTTTTACCCCCCCTGGTGTCCCGAGTCGGTTCTGGTTGAACTCGGGGTTGGCTGTTCGGTTGTGTCACTAATTTTGAAATCTAATATATCTAATTCGGGGTTGGAATGTGGGTAAAAATATCCGAAATAAACAGAAGAACAGAAGCAAACAATATTCCAAAACGCGAACGTAATCAGAATGTTTTTTTTTTTAATCTTCCAGGACAGGCAAATAAGTCGTAGCACATACAGCCTTGTATCCAGACATTACTATCTATTGATTACAATTATAAAAGTAACGAAATTCGTGCGGCCAGATACTAAAGCCAACCCAAGAAATATTGTTTATTTATGTATTACTTGTAAGAAAAAATACTTTTTCATTGGCTAAATGCTTGTGCAAAAACATTAAAAAAAAACAGATCCGTCATTTAACGTGCATCACGTCACGTGTCATTGTCAATCAGGCAGAATACGTACGTGAGATTTGTTCGTATTTTTAGGTTAGAATCAGTATTGTCTAATTTTTAGAGCAGAAGATTATAATAAATATGGCAGAAAATGTTGGTGAAAAGGTTTCGAAGAAGTGAGTATCTTTATAAGAAAAACGATGTTTGCAATTAGAACATTAACAGCCTTGCCTGGAGCATTGGCTAGAACCAAATATAGTCTACAAAGATACACAGATTTATCAACCGCAGTGAGCAAACGGTTTGTAAATTATATTTATCTAAAATATTGTTAATAATACTTAAACTGAATCTTCTGTTCTTTTTACAGCGAACTTAAGCGAAGACTAAAAGCAGAGCAGAAGTTAAAAGAAAAAGCTGCACAGCAACCAGCACCAGTTGCGGATAAAAAATTCATTAAGCTTGAAGAAGAAATAAGTCCTAATGAATACTATAAGTTAAGAACTGCGGCAGTTGCTGCCCTTAAAACTGGTTCCAAAGAAGATCACCCATATCCTCACAAGTTTACTGTTACAATCTCCCTTGAAGAATTTATTGCAAAATATAACAATGTGAATAGTGGAGAAGTATTGGAAAATGTCACTCTTTCAGTGGCAGGTAGAGTCCACTCCATTAGGGAGTCAGGTGCTAAGCTTATTTTCTATGATTTGAGAGGAGAGGGTGTTAAAATTCAGGTATTTATAAAATAAAAAATACTATCTAGTTACACAAATACAACTTGAACTCTTGATCTGTACTATAATGTATTTTACATTTTTAGGTTATGGGTAATGCCAAAATGTATGAATCGGAAGAAAAGTTTGCAGCTGATACTGAAAAATTAAGACGAGGTGACATTATTGGTTGTGTAGGTCATCCTGGCAAAACTAAGAAAGGAGAGCTGTCTATAGTTCCTAAAAGCATTAAGCTACTGGCACCTTGTCTACACATGTTGCCGCATTTACATTTTGGCCTTAAAGACAAAGAAACCAGATTTAGGAAAAGATACTTGGATCTCATTTTGAATGACAAAGTATGTCATAGAAATTTAGAACTGTCTTTTAATTTTTTTATAGCAAACTACATTTTGTTGAACAATTGTTTTTCAGGTCAGACAGACATTTTATACAAGAGCAAAAATTATTGCTTATATCAGACAATTCTTGGACAACATGGGTTTCCTAGAAATAGAAACCCCAATGATGAACATGATACCAGGAGGGGCCGTAGCCAAACCGTTTATCACACATCACAACGACCTGAACATGGATCTCTACATGAGGATAGCTCCAGAATTATATCACAAAATGTTAGTTGTCGGTGGATTGGACCGAGTCTATGAAATTGGAAGACAATTCCGTAATGAGGGTATTGATTTGACCCACAACCCTGAATTCACTACTTGTGAATTTTATATGGCTTACGCTGATTACAATGATCTTATTAGTATGACTGAGTCAATGGTATCTGGAATGGTAAAAGTTATTCATGGTACCTATAAGGTATGAACATTTTTATGCAAAGATTGTATTGTAATGTGCAAGAAAAATATCTTTAGTGACCTAACCTTTGACATAACCTTCTTAATTTTCAGGTTAAATATCATCCAGATGGTCCTGATGGTGAAGAAGTCGAAATTGACTTTACACCTCCATTTGCTCGAATGCCTATGATTGCAACTTTAGAAAAACTTCTAAATGTGAAATTACCATCTGCTGAAGAGTTCCATACTCCGGAAACAAATGCATTATTGAGTCAACTATGTCAAAAACATGAGGTAATATTGATTCTTTGTGATAATGGTGTAAATAGCATGACTAAAATAATTTTTGATTGCATCTAATACAGGTAGAGTGTCCACCACCCAGAACAACAGCAAGACTTTTGGACAAGTTAGTTGGAGAATTCCTGGAGGAGAAATGCATCAATCCAACATTTATTTTGGATCATCCTCAAATTATGAGTCCCTTGTCCAAATATCATAGAGACATACCAGGTTTAACTGAGAGGTAATTTTTAATTCAGAATTTGTTTATTATTCAGAAATTAGACGTTTTGCACAAAATATGTCTTATCATTGGACAATGCAAATATAACCTTGCAATTGCAGATACCATTAATTATACTAATTACTTTTCAATCATTGTTTCAATAGATATGAGCTGTTTGTTATGAAGAAAGAGATTTGCAATGCATATACAGAATTAAATGACCCAGCTACACAAAGGGAAAGATTTGAGCAACAAGCTAAGGATCGGGCAGCTGGTGATGATGAGGCTCCACCCACGGATGAAGCTTTTTGCACAGCTCTTGAATATGGCCTGCCACCAACCGGTGGATGGGGTCTTGGTGTTGATCGCCTTACAATGTTTCTTACTAATTCTAACAACATAAAGGTGGGATATTGTCTTCCAAAGTTTATTTTTAACTGCTCATATGCAGTGAGAATTGATCAGGGTGCCTAGTGCGAGTTTCATTCGCCATTCGATCACGTTAACGAAAAAGAGGATTAATTGTATGGCAAAATTGTGACTCTTCTTCTTTGTCGCCAGAGGGCGCTGCTTCAATGCCATACTAATTTCCGTTTTCGTAAACGTATTCAAACGAATACGGAAAGTAAACTAAACTCGCACTAGGCACCCAGTGTTCTAAACTATTAAAATTCTACTGTGTCTGTATTCACAACAGACAGCAGATTAATCAATTTTTTTGTATGGGCAAGTATTTGTATTTTGTTCCATTATGGCTAAACCATGTCTGCTAAATTCAAAACCACTAGGTACTTATTAGGTATTAAGAAAATAATCCTCGTTTAATGTTTTATTTACAGGAAGTACTACTATTCCCAGCTATGAAACCAGATGATCCAAACAAGAATACCTCTGAGGAGGATAAAGCAGATGGAGCTTCTGCACAAAATGGAGAAAAATAATTATTGCATATACTTACTAAAGTATTTACATAATGTTTTTTCATTGGGCTTTGTTTTAATATACCTATATAATATATAGTCGAAGTGCATCTTTTGGTGTGTCTGTTTACTAATCCAGATCCTCTTATAAATTATTACATTAAAATAAAAATAAGATTTAATTAGAATAGTTTTTTATTATTAAACTTTTAACTATGTTAAGGTATCACGCTTTTGCTCACAAAGAGACCAATGACTTGGTTGATTAAATATGTAAAATATATTGTACAGGCAGCATCAAATTGATATAGCAAATAAGAACTGTTCAAAATTGACATTGAATTTTACTGATATTACCCTTATTTTTGACTACTATAAGCTGATGATGAACCATATTTTATATTACAAATAAAATTAAACCCAAATTGGATATTAAGTTTGATAAGGATTAAAACCCAATTGAGCCTCTCGCCCGGTATTTGCCTAATGCTAATCCAATGGTTAGCTAATGTTTGTTAAATATGTATTATCTAATTTAATGTAGACTTTTTTATGATTGATGATGCTTCAATCTTAAAAGTGCTGTCTGCTGTACTTTCTAATAAGAATAATGACCTATTGTAAGTACACAAGCTTATTTGGTAAGTTTCTTAGTATTTAATAGAAATTTACAAATGTATGAAAAGTAAGTAACCTAACAAAGGTAACATATTATTTTTCATCATCTTCATTGTAAATGCTAGTTGAATTAAAATGTTCACCTAACTGATACATGTGACGGTGGTATGATATAACTAATGGAGGATCTGAAAATTCACTTCCCTGCTCAATGCATTCAGGTCCATTTGCCTGAATGACTGTTATGGGACACTTCAAAGAACTAGACAAAGCTCTTATTTCTAACTGGCCACCCCACGAGTTTGTGTTGCTAATTTTATCACAATATGCTTCAAATTGTTCATCAGAAAGCATCTGTAATGTATCTGGATTTGTCATAAAAGGTAAAAAGTCGTCTTTGTTCTGTCTCATATATGAAGCGCAATCTTTTCTTAGGTGTTCAGCAGAATAAGTCTGGTTTCTTGTTATCAATAATTGGTGAGCAACTGCTTTATATAAACAATCACCATCAGACGGTATTGGCAAAATTTTGAGCTTCCTTTTTTTGAGTCTTGATGTTATTTCTTGTAATTCCTTATTTCTGGGCCCATGCACATTCTCTTTTTCTTGAAATTTAATCTGTTCTTCTCTTTGTTTTTCTAATTGATTTTTTTTGTCTCTTCGTTTTTGAGCTTTTGATATTTTAATTTTTGTAACATCATTTTCTAAAGATTCTTGGCAATCTAATTCAGTTGTGTCTTCTTTTACATTACAATCTTCTATCTGAAGCGTTTCGAATTCCTGTTTATGACGGTTTTCCATTTCAATTTCTAACCTAGCTATTTCTGTCAGGAACTCTTTCTTTTTAGATTTATCATTTTTGGCAGTCTTTTTTAAAGCTTGAATTTGTGCTTGAAGTTCTTTTTTCTCTTTACGGTGTTTAATTTCCATGGATAGTACTTTATCATTGGTTTCTTCAGCAAAATCCATTGTAACAATAACAAAAAAATGTGATATTTGTAAGAATGTAAAAATACTAACCCAACATACTCAAAAAAACAGTGAAAATATATTAATGCATTGGTGATCAATGCATATCAAAGACTAATAATGATTTGTAATTTTTTTTAAATTGTATCTCTATTCTTTCTGTCTATTCATAAAATTTATTGAATGCATTTTTTTTATTTATTTGAATTCTAATGTCAATCCTATTGCCTATGCCAAATATCGACAATTTGATTGATGTTGACCACAGACCAAATATCTAGATAGACGACACATAATATGTCACGATTTGTATACCAAGCTCTACATAGGTAAGTACTCAGAGATACCAAGCTATTTTTTTGACATACCTACTATGATTTGACAAGCGCTATTTAGTGATGCAAACCACCTTACGCGCCAAATCGATTTAAAAATGCCGCGTTGCGATTGATATACATAAATTCGGTCATCGATTTATATCGAAAGCAAAGCAAATATAAATTATATTATTAAGAAGTTTTTTAAGAAATAATCAATAGCACATTTTATGTGTGGTGGGTGATTCAACGAATTGTTGAATGGAAACGCTACCTAGATTCTTGCAGCGCATATGCCGTCAGGGTCGTTCAATAAAAAGAAAGACCAGCGGTTGATTTATTTTATTTGCAACACAAACAGCTAGATATCATATCAGAAAATTACATTACAATTTGATTAAAACAGTTTAGAACTAGATACTATCCTATCTTGATAGTATGATGTCAACAACAGTGTGCTTGAATAAAAACAGTTTGATACAAAGTAATGCGATTAATTGTAAATTTTAACATTTTTATTATGCAAAGGATTTCATGTTTGGCCCGTCTTGGCATTTTGGTAATCTTAGGAGTTTAAGTAAATGGTTTCAATCACAGAAGATATGGTTACATTTACGGTTTGAAATATTGAAGAATAGATTGTTTAAACAAGATCAAATTGTATTCTCAAAAAAAATAAAAAAATAAAATGTCATTCTTTTTTTGACATGACATAACATAAATGACAGATAGACTATCCAGCGAATTTTTTGGGGACTTCTTGGCGGGAAAGTGAAGAGTCATGTCTGCGGTTTTGTTTTATTTTCTAAAATTTGTGTTATGTCGAATATTAATGTGAAATAATGGTGGATTATTAACCGTTAAGTGTTCGTGAGTGTGCATGAGTGTTGGCAAATGAAATAAAACAGTGTAATGTTACTTTTCAAATTCTCACAAGAAGTCTGCGTGAGGACTTAGTAAAGCCCCACATCTTTACTGAGATACTCGAGGGGTTGGGGGGTAATATCATTTCTCACTTCCCATTTCTATTATCATTCATCATCATCAATATAATATTGTTTATTTATGTATTACAAAGAAATTAAGAAACTAATGACATGGCAGCATGGTCTATGACCTTAGCCGGTTCCTTAAGGAACAAACTAAACTTAAAAAAAAAAAAAAAAAAAAGCGAATTTTTTGGTGACATCCAGTGAAGCGACCGACCGCCAAACATTTTTTTCTAATTCTAATAATATTTATTTATACAAATCCAATAGTATAACAATTATGAATCCTTGTTCTGCCGCTGCTCCTCATATAGACACAGAGGGCGATGGCAGATGGAACAGTATTGTGAGTTATTTAGTGAATTTATAATAAATTGAATATCATGTTTAATTAATTGCTAGACTAGGTTTCTATACGTGGTCTTGAATAACCAAGACTCTTGAATTTCTTTCCCTTTAATCTAAGCTATAAGTGGAAGATATATTTGTTAGTGTAACCTTAAAATATATATTTTTTTACTTTTAGCACAATAGATTCCTATCTGACGCAAAAGGAAAAGATGCCGATGTTATATTCATAGGGGATTCAATTTTACAAGCCTTAGAACACACTGAAGTATGGAACCAATGGTTTGCTCCACTCCACTGCCTTAACTTTAGCATCCACAAAGATCAGACTCAAAATGTTCTGTGGCGTATTAGAAATGGTGAACTTGATCATGTTGAACCCAAGGTAAAGAATCTAATTTAATTATTATATGTAAAGTTGCGATCTTTTATGCACCCAACCCCTAAGTTCACTTTTACTGGAACTGCAGTAAAAAGTATTTAAAAATATCCATTATCATCAGGTAATTATTAAGCCTCAAACATACTGTGTATACAAGATGTTTGAGAGTGAAGACAGAGTGAGGCATATAAAAAATCAACTACAAAATTTGTAAGCCTCAAAGATTCTGTATTTAAGTGAGGCTATTAAATACCTAGTGGTGTGTAGCATACTAGCATAGCATATCAAAATTTGAATAGACTTACCTTTTTAAAGGCACAATGCAGGATTGAGCAGATGTAATAATGCCAGATATTGGGTAAACAAAGTGTAGATGTACAGTACTAAAAGCTAAAACTATGACAATTATATTATAAAGCTACTTTGGGTATGTACAGCTAAATGATTGTACAATTGGATTAAAATTATTATCTTATCATTCCAGGTAATAGTAGTGCATGTTGGCACAAACAATGTTGAACATACTCCTGAACAAGTGTGTGAAGGCATCTTAGAGATTGTCAGAACTATAAGGGATAAACATCCAAATGCTTCCATTGTACTGCCTGTAAGTATAACTTTTTTATTTTTGAATCAACTTGTAATAAGTATGTCGTCGGTTAACTGTTTAAGTGTCATAAGAAAATTCATGATTTTTGGCTCTTTTGCAGTTTTCCCTCTCTCCAATGATATTGTATTCATCAACCGTAATTTTTTTATTAAGGCTACTCGAGTTGTATCTAAAGTAGTGAAAAATTTAAAAAGATAGATTGTGAGTTTGGATTGGCATTGAAAGATTTTGGTCCGCTTTACCATTTTAGAAATTTTTGAAAAAGTATGAAACAATGTTTATTTAATTTAATGTATTTTTTTATGCATAATTTATTAGCATTTGCACTCCTCTATATAAACTATAAGTGTGCAAAATTTCATACTCCTCCCATGCAATTTTCGTAAAAAGGGGTACAAAGTTTTTGCTTCACATATTAATATAAAGATAATTTATAGATAGAAAACAACTTCAAAATAATTTACATCTCTTTTGAATGTCACTACCAATGCTGGTCTGTAGGACTACACAGGTCGAGAGACCTTGTACTGAGAAGAGACTGCAATAAACCCTATTACACCTTTTCTCTATGGCACTATTATTGTAATATTATTTGTTACCACTGTGGGTTTTAAAAAGTTTTTTAATAATTGTTATTATATTTCTCTAATAAGAAGGTACCTAGTTACATTACTTACAATAAATGTTTATTTCTATTTGAAAATGTTCTTTTACTGGTATACTTACTCTTTTCTATTAAAAATAGTTTTAGGTCCAAATAGTCTTAACTGAGTTTCTTGTCAGTCTGCTGTACAAGTCCTCCATCTCCCATTACAATAGATTAAAGCAAACAAAACTAAAAAAAATGCTGTTTTCACAAATGTTATTGGCACAGGTATTTGCTTAATTTTGTATGGCACTGTGTAATAACTCCTCTGTTGGTGTGTCAAATAAATAAATAAATGGAGTATTGATATTCATAAGATGTCTGTGTTTAGTCTTTTGTTAAATTTGATTTGTTTGTATGTGTATGTTATTCATACTAACAATTTCCACAAGAATGTTCTATTTGTTATAACACATAATTAAGTAAACAATATAACTAACATTTGTCTTATAATTTCAGAGTCTATTACCACGTGGGCAATACCCAAATGCCTTGCGAGAGAAAAATTCTAAAATTAATCAACTATTACGTGAAAAGGTTGTAAATATGAATAAAGTGGAGATGGTAACAATTGACAAAGGTTTTATACAAAATGATGGCACTATAAGCCATCACGACATGCACGATTACCTTATCCCCACTAATGCAGCTTGCCGCAAGGCTTTTGAACCTATATATGATCTCCTTCAGCAAATATTATCTGAGGGTGAACCAGAAAAAGACTTAACACCCTCGGAATAATGGAAGCTTGTGTTATTTAAACGATAATTCATTTTGTAGCTTTTTATTGTGCAGCAGCCTCATTGTGATGGAACAGTACTTACAGTTAGCTTTTTATAATAGGCTTAAGTTTTTAAGTATTTGGAAATATTTTATATTTTGTTAAATATACATTCCAAATTAGACTTGAATTTTCTTATTGGCTGTGCAACCATGTTTTTTTCCTCTGTTATGTTATTGTGAAATTTATAAAATACTGGGAAAAATTATTATCATTCCAATTTTATAATGTTACATCGCTAACAATCTATGTAGAAGAGTAAGTACTCTTAAGTATCCGGTTTCCTTGGTTCGCGACAGTTCAGATATATTTTGATTTAACATCAAGTTGTTTGTAAAAAATTATGTTGCCAACTGTAATTCAACTATATGAATATTGTTCTTATTTTACAAAACATTTGGCTATTATTGGTTAAATCTTATTTATTTTAAGACAATGTTATAATAGTGTGTTGATTTGGAATATAGTCCACAATGAAGTACATTCTTAGTTATTATTAGTATGTACCATTGTGTGAATTCATGGTTCTATTATGGAATTGACTGCTACCAAAGATTTTCAATTCTTAACCAAAGTTTAAAACTATCAATCAATTACATTGCACATTTTTAAAACTATAATTGACTTAATTCAATATTTTTGATACTACTTTGTATTTTCCAATGTACTGGGTAAAGTCAATGGTAAGTGTTAAGATAATGGGTTGAGCATCTTCAGTCATCTTGCCTTGAATATTGTAAGTTAATTTTGTACCAGAACTGTATTAATCTCGAAAATAACTAACAGGCTTTTTAAAGGTGATATATTTTTTGTACATTATTTAATAAGTGTTTAATTAGCAAACATAATGCTTAGGAATATTAATTGTAACTGGTTACTTTAATATGAAGTAATAAGTTTCCTTCTAATTTACCTACCCAGGTGTATTCACTGTAGCATTATTATTAGCTAGATATTATATAAGGTACTTATAAGTACTCAAGTTGCCAAACATACATATTGCTTGAATCTCAAATTGTTATAAGTATTTATTTGCATGATGGAGAAGCTTGAGAGTAAACAGTGCAATTTTTTCCAATGAAATTATTGTTTTATTATATACAAAATACCATTCCCGAAATTAAAGATTTGAACTTCTTCCAATTTATAGATAAAATTTTATAGACAGGTAAGGTCCTTTAACAAAGAATGATAAAAAGTCAAGTTAATAATTATTTAATAATCTTTTATAGTAGAGATTCAATGGTAAAGTAACACTTTGCTTCTGTAGAGACACATCGAAGATATTGAAGTTTTGTTTTTGCAACTTGTTTAAATATTTATCAATAGAAATTGCTGGTAAAAATATTTGATTTACAATTTTTGGTACATTTATTTTCCTAGCCTGAAATGAAAAAAAAATGTACATAACATGTTTAAAAAAAAATCAGGTAGTTAATCCAGAAATTAATAAAAGATGGTGTTGAATAAATAAGAGCTGTTACCTTTTGTAAATGATTATTTGCTCTTGTTGCTATTTCAAAAGCCACATTCCTCATTTTCTCACTATCTTTTCCTCTTAGGACTTCTTCTTGACTCAGTTCATTTTTCATGAGCAAATCCATAGGTAAAGAAACCATTTTGTGGTGATTAGAGACTAATACTGATCTGTGGAGAAGAGTGAGGTTTATCCAGGGTCAAGGTTTATTTTTATTAATAACACTGTCCTACAAATCTAACTAACATAATTATATAATATTGCTAGTCACATTATACCTATATAATTTTATATTATGTCACCTTAGTATATTAGTTATTCCTTGAGCTTTTCCCAAGTGTGAAGCTGCATGATCGGCATGTATATCAGTGACTCCTGCCACATTTAAAAGCAAATAATATATAGGTGAGACAGCATCTTCAGCATATTTCTCAACATCTTCCAAACTATGAAAGAATCTAGTCTTAAGTAAGTTGCTTCTTGATGATATAAGTCTTTCCAAATGTCTTTTAGGTAAGGTGTAGCAACTACAGATCTGTCAAATAAACAAAATTAGATCATATTTTTTAATGAACTTATTGATGATGAAATAAATATAAATTCTGCCTATTCAGCCATTAACTAATAGCATTAGATATGTCTTGGATTATACAATAAAATTCAAATCATAATTAAAACTCATATCAATAAGCATGTAATGTACTGTCAAGTTCTATTTAAAAATTAATTAACCATATAAAAAGCCTGATCCATAAGCCAACTGTATAAAGCCCTTTTAAATCTTTTTTTCTTTTATGGATTGAGGTACCTATTTTATTTACTCATCCAAAAACAAAGAATTTTCTAAAATCAAGTACTTTTAGGAATTATAGCAGAGACCAACCTATTGCAATTTCTTGTACATCGTGGGTAAACATCTTCAGCCTGTTTAAAATAATTTAAAAATTATATGGTTAAAACTTTACTTACCTTATATAGTTCCTGAGCAATAGGGTTAGCTGGAATATTCTGAAGAGACTGATTCTTCTTATAAATATTAGTGACTGTGTCATGCCAGAACTGTAATCTAAAAGCTGCTGTTTGGGAATCTGTGGTTTGATCCTGTATTCGAGCTACTTCCACATTAAAGGCCCTGACTATCAGTGCCGGTGATCTTATTGCTTTGGTCATCAGCAATGTTGCTAAGAAGTTTTCATAATCGTGCTGTCTATCTGTAAAATAACGTCAGAGTACTAGGAGATTGTCTTAGATCAATAAAGCTCTAATAATATCATGCATTTTTAATTTCTGTATTAATACAATTACCTAACAATTTTAGCACAATAAGTCAGAGCAGTTTCACTCGATGTCGATAGGTTATTCGTAGTCATTGATCTAGACAATTGAGACGGTACTCTAAAATATTTGATTGTATATGGAAATACATTTCTAAAATTCATTTTAAGTATTTTAAGTTAAATAAAACGCCTTTTCTAAGAATTCGCTTCTACTATTTAGCTATTCTATTATTTTATTTTATGTCTGACAGTCACAGTTCTTTCTTTTAGTTGATGGCTTCGTGCGATTAGCACATTTAGCCAGTGCCAAAGTAATTTTTCTTACAAGTAATACATAAATATACAATATTTCCTTCCAGTCAGTATGATGATGAAAGATGATGAATGATAATAAAAATGAGAAGTGAGAAATGATATACCCCCAACCCCTCGAGTATAACAGTAAAATGTGGGGCTTTACTGATACCTCGGCGGACTTCTTGAGAGAATTTGAAAAGTAGTAGTTGCACTGTTTTGTTTCATTTCCCAACACTCATGCAAACTTACGAACACTTAACGGTTAATAATCCACCATTATTTCACATTAATACTCGCCATAACACAAATTTGAGAAAATAAAACAAAACCGCAGACATGACTCTTCACTTTCCCGCCAAGAAGTCGACAGTCACAGTTGTCAGTCAGATGTAGCATTTCTTTTTTTGTGTATTGTTTTACGGCTCCGGATGAAATCCATCAAGCCTATTCATTCGTTCTATATTCATATTATTATGTAATACATTAATAAACAATATTGATGATGATGAATGATAATAGAAATGGGAAGTGAAATGGGAATGATATTACCCCCCAACCCCTCGAGTATCTCAGTAAAGATGTGGGGCTTTACTAAGTCCTCACGCAGACTTCTTGTGAGATTTTGAAAAGTAACACTGCACTGTTTTGTTTCATTTGTCAACACTCATGCACACTCACGAACACTTAACGGTTAATAATTCACCATTATTTTACATTAATATTCAACATAACACAAACTTTAGACGGCTTAGGCTTAGGATTAGGATTAGGATTTATTATTATAAATTAGGCAGCTTAAAATTTTATAAATGTTGTTTTTATTTCAGGTACGAAAATTATTTCATCTGCATCTATCCATGGTGAAGCAGCCTAAAATTGTCTAAGACCTACATAAAATACGGATGTTGTAGCGACTTCCTTTTGTACAAATTAGCAAAGTCCGAAATGTTTTTGAATTCTGCTTAAAGCATAAATTATTATTATTTACTTACTTATTTACTAAATACCAGGCAAACGAGAAATTAAAAGAATCTTGATAATTATCTGTGTTTCATATATCATTAAACCAAGGGGCAAAGCTTTTTTATATTACATAAAATGCTGTGGTCTAAAAGGCCCTAAAGATTAATTCCTCTTTCATTTAAAAAAAAACTTCTATTATATGTGGACTTCTAAATACGGCAAGTTTTGGTTTATGGAAGTGATCCGTCGTCTGATGTAATATCTACTATGTCTGTTAGCGCAGGAGTTACAGGTATGAACGTGTTTCTTGCTCTGAGTACTGAAACATAGTTTCGTGTGTCCAAAAGATTTGGATACTTCTCGTTTGATTTTTAAAAAGTTATTGATGTTATTTTAGTCATTAGGTAACGTACTTTCGATATCAGTTTAAAGTTTTTTTAATATCTGTAATAGTTACGGAATAATCGCCTGGTCACACTTAACGATTACACCCTGTATAGTTCCTATTTAATTTTAAGTTTGAATTATGGTAAGGCAAATATTCAAAGATGATTATAACATTAAGAGACTTAATGTAATCGTTATAGTTACAAATAAATAGTATCTTAAAAAAATGTATGTCATTTTGTTCGTACTTCCCCTATACATTATATACCGTAACCTTTTCTCACTAACCGTAAAAATACTTAAATGAATAACGGTATAACGGTAATTATTACGTTATTTTGAGCCTTTAAAAAACCGTATCCCATAAAAACTTCAAAGTTCAAGTACAGTTACATACCTAGTATTGTTTGTTGGTTGGACACAAGTGGTTTCGCTTAGACATAATATACAGTAAACATTCAATAAGAACCATTGTAACTCCATAAATTTATATGAGTCATAAAAATATTGTTGAGGTACAAAAAACAATAACAACATAACAACATGTAAACAAAAACAATAATTATCATACCATTACGTGTGATATGATGTAAACAATGTGTGAGGTAAAGACTACTATACAAAGTACTGAGTGTTTCAATGTGTACCTAACTATAAACCAAGGTGTATGTAGTACTATCTAGGTACCACGCCTGCACATCAACCTACCACAAACTGTCAAATTTCTTCAATAGACTTTGAACTTTATGTCTTTAACATATGGTTGAACATGTATTGAAAAAAATTGACAGTTTTGGATAGGTTGATGTGCAGGCGTCTGTGCATGCATACCATTACCTTCTTTAACAATTTATTATAAATCGTATGTAAACATACCGTCAATAATTTATTCTTGCAGACAATAAATTTCTATCTATATTGTTTAATAAATTGGTAATAAATGTCACTGTTTAGACTACGCTCTTTATCTCTCGTTTGTGTCAGGGTGCCTGTGCGAGTTTTGTATGCCATTCGTTCAGCTCCTCCTACTGCAAAATTATGAGAGTTAAGATTTTGCCATACATCATCATCATCATCTCAGCCAAAAGACGTCCACTGCTGGACAAAGGTGAGAAGCCGCTGGAGGCGAGCAGCACAAAACTGGTCGTTGTGGAGATCCTTGGAAGTCTATACATCAAGTTCTTAGGAAATAATGACATGTGTATAAGACGAACCAGACAAAATGACGAACTGACGGAAAGCGTTGATTCATAGCTACTTCAAAGTATGAGTGAATATGTTAAGCCTATCATCATCATCATCATCATCAGCCTATACAAGTCCACTGCTGGACATAAGCATCTCCAAGTGCACGCCACCGAGCACGATCCGCGGCTACTCTCATCCAGCTCTTGCCTATACTTTTTTCAAAGTCTGCCCAAGGCTTCCTTGAGTATTATTCGCTATGTCTTTTATGTTTATAATTATATAATTCTTCTGTGCGTGTGTATGTCACTGAACTCCTCCTAAACGGTTGGACCGATTATGATGAAATTTTTGGTGTGTGTTCAAGTGGATTCGAGAGTGGTTTAGATTCACAATTGAACCCGGTAGGTGGCGCTCGCTGCAATCGAGTTGTTCGCTCAAGCGGACGAAGTCGCGAGTGGGCAGCTATAGTATTTATAGTATAATAACACAGAGATAATTCTAAATTTCGTATATTTAAAATGCGGCTTTTAAAACTGAAACATGTTTTAAAGACAAACTTTAAGAGGATATACGGATATACTATAAATAAATAAATAAATAAAAATCTTTATTGCAGTAAAATACATGTTTTTACAAAGTTGTTTTGGAGGTCTTCTTTTTGGTATGGAAATACCTGTAACAAAAGACCTATAAAAATATAGTATATTTTTATTATTAAATTGTTGTCGTTTAATAACGAATAGCGATATTATATTATGTTCTAAACTTCATAATGTGATGACCGGTTTGGATTAGATTTAAACTAAAATTTTAGGCAATTGGTGGTTCCGTATCCATACACAATTTTTGTCGCTTCCCCCAAGCAAGACCGCATCCATTTCTTTGAAACAAAAATGGGATTCCCGCCCAGAACACGTTTTTCCTTCTTCCAACAGCATGGGGTCCGCGTTCCTTTAAACTTAAACGAGATTTGAAGGAAGAAGCAATTTGCGGGTATACCTCATTCGAAAGGCTATAGTCCCAAGCTTCACTCCATCCCCCATCTCCATCCCATTTTTCCCATAAAAACATAAATAATCTCAAATGTAACTTAAAAAAAAAAATTTTTTACGCTTGTGAAGGCCTCGGTCGATTTTACTGATTTATTTTTTGTTTGTGTTAATTTTTAGGACAAGGTTTGTATAAAAAAACATCAAGGGATTCAGGTTTTAACTGAATAGGACGAAGTCCTGAGCGAGACACTACTTTATGATAATAATACTACTTGAAATCGTCTTAATGCTAAACGCAAAGTCATTAGGATAAAATTATAATAATAATAATTGTCGCGCATTATTCGCTGATTTCTCTCACTTGTGCCCTGATGCCGGCCGACAGTGCTATTGCTGGACTTTACCGCCATAGGCGAGAGGTATTTTGCCGATATTAAAATAATAATAAAAATAATGAAAAAGTGTTTACGTAATTTCTCTGGTTACTTACATGTTTTCGTCAATAAACGGATCTAGGAATTTAATTTCAAAAACAAAGCTAAAAAACTTAACAATTGTTTAGTGAACTTGAAAAAAAACCTCCTTCGTGTACTAAAAAGGTGAACAATGCCTGCCAAACTGTTTCAGAATTTCCCTTTGTTTTCTAATAGCGACTTACGACTTACCTACTTTCTATAAACGTCTATATACTATTTTTCGATGGCCGCAATGAAAACGCAGTGTGTTAGTTGATGCACTGTGTAGAATATTTAAAAAAAATTACTTTCTTTTTAATTTACCTATTTGTATTTATGACTAGCTGACCCCACGGACTTCTTACCACTTTAACAGTTTCTTGACAACAAAATGAACAAAAATCGTGAAACATTTTGTATTGGAAAATTAAATTGTCTTTTTTAGTATTTTCTGTTACCTATTATTTATGTTTCTCACCGTTTAAACCTTCCCTGAACTTCACAAATATTTCAAAATCATAATTAGCCAAATCGGTCCAGCCATTCTCGAGTTTTTACGAGACAAACGAACAGCAATTGATTCTTATTTATATACATTTTAGATTATTTTACGCAAATTTTGTTGCGAACTAAGTGTCCTAAAAATATATATATATATGTAGATATATCTGGTGGCATGCTTACCATTTATACAGGTGATCTTATTAAGTGTGAGTGACAAAACGTTCACTGTAAAAAGTTTAACAATAACAATTAAATTAAGTTTGGGGACTGGCCTACAGCTGATTTGCATAGAAGTAGGGTTAAGTTATATGATTTGTATGAGCAGAAAAAAATATGTAATAATCCTAGTTTCCTTGAGTATATTAAAAAGTATTCAAAAACTTTCAGGAAAGCTTGTGCCCATGCTATTAAAAATACTTGTGACTTAAGGCACATTTCAAACAAAAATTATAAGTAGATAATATTATTGAGTCTATTGCGCCTTTACTTGTAGTAATATTTAATAACTTTATTGACGAGGGAGTTTGCCCCGATCTCATGAAGCATAGCAAAATCCTTCCACTTTTCAGATCCGGTAGTAAAGATGACCCAAGTAACTTTCGACCTATTTTAATTTTACCCACGCTTTGTAAAATGTTTGAAAAACTAATTTTAGATCAACTGAGTTTCCACTTCGCAAATAACCGCCTTTTTCATAATCAACAATATAGTTTTACAAAAGGCAGGTCTACTACGGATGCAGGTGTAACTCTGCTAAAACATATTTTTGAGGCTTAGGAGGAATTGCAGAATGCTCTTGGAGTATTTTGCGATCTTTCGAAAACTTTCGACTGTGTCGAATATAGTAGCCTCTTGTTGAAGCTTAAACATTATGGAGTGCACGCTGATGCTTTGAAATTGATTCAATAATATCTCAGCTGCAGAATCCAAAAGGTTAACGTGAATGGATTCATATCATCTGGAGCTTCCGTGCTGATGGGGGTTCTCCACAAGGGTCAATACTAGGTCCTTTGTTATTATTAATTTATATAAACGATTTATCTTTCTTTGCAGAAAATTTCTGTAAAATTGTTTTGTTTGCTGACGATACACCTCTTATTTTTAAGATGGATCGAAATAAAAATAGTTTTGATTTTATAAACAACGCTCTGAGCAATGTACTTAAATGGTTTAACACAAACAATATTCAATTAAACGCGAAGAAAACTAAACGTATAAATTTTACTCTTCCAAATGTTAAAAGCGTTGTTAGTAAAATAAAATTAAACGAGGAACTTTAGGATCTTGTAGAATCAACGGTGTTCCTAGGTATTACCTTAGATACAAAATAAAATAAATAAAAATAAAATAGATTCAAAAATACAGTGGAACCCTCATATTAGTAGTACTCTTGCGGGGAGACTCAGTTCCAATGCTTACGCTGTAAGAAAAATTAGACAGCTTCGGATGAAAAAACCGCTCGATTAGTTTATTTTAGTTACTTCCACAGTGTTATGTCGTATGGAATCCTTTTGTGGGGTAAAGCTGCTGACATAGAAACCATTTTTATTTTACAGAAAAGAGCAGTAAGGTAATAAATATTTTGGAATTAAAACACGCTTTTACAATAATAATTCATTTCTTAGGCTTTTTAGAAAACAACAACCAGAATGACATAAAGCAACAATAATATAAAAAAGTAGAAACAAAAAGTTTTTATAACGTGCCCGCCGACGTTGAAAGCTGGTCTCTCGACAAAATTAATTAGCTTCCAACAGCCGGCAAATCTTCAGTAACGACCTTCTCACGACTCCACTTGACGTCTTAATGTCTGCAACACGGACGACACCATCAGAGCCTGGATACACTGCGACAACACGTCCAAGTTTCCATTTTAATGGAGGCAAATTTTCTTCTTTTAGGAGCACCAAATCATTAAGCTGTAAATTTTCTTCAGGAGTTCTCCATTTTGTTCTTGATTGCAATTCAGATACAAACTCTTTAGTTCAACGTCTCCAAAAATGTTGACGGAGTTGTTCAATCCGTTGAAACGTGACAAAGACAGAACAGAATGGTCTTCATAATTAGGCGTTGCTAGTGAGATGAGAGGACGGCCGATAAGGAAATGACCAGGTGTCAGTGGAATCAGATCTTCTGGACTTGATGAAAGCGGCGAAAGCGGACGTGAATTCAAAATCGCTTCGATTTGGGCTAACGTGGTGTTTAGTTCTTCATAAGTTAAATGACAATTGCCCAGCACTCTCACAAGATGATATTTGACTGACTTTACACCAGCCTCCCAGAGACCTCCAAAATGTGGGCTATTTGCTGGTATAAAATGAAAATTAACACCATCTACTGCCATATTCTAAGACAAAAAATTGCAATGCGTTTTTAAAAATTTAGACAGGTCATTATAAGCTCCCACAAATGATGTCCCATTGTCAGAATAAATATCGCGAGGCTTACCTCTGCGTGACATAAAACGCTTTAAGGCCATTATGTAAGTTTGGCTTGTCAAATCACCGACCAATTCAAGGTGCACTGCCTTGGTTGTGAAGCATATAAATATGGCGATGTACACTATGACCAGAATGCTACCCCGCCCCTGACGACTTAATGAATTTAAAGGACCCGCATAGTCCACCCCAACAGATTCAAAAGGAAATCCTCCCGGTAGGAGACGCTGCCGAGGTAAGTTGCCCATTAGCGCTTTAACTGATTGAGCCTTCATACGACGGCATCGTACACATTTGTAATAACAAGCCCTAGCCAAGTTACGTCCCCCAATAGACCAATACGTTTCTCGAATCGTATACAATAATAACTGCGGTCCTGCATGCATCAACTTGATGTGCTCATGATTAAATAGGAGAACGGTAAAACGATGAGTGGACTGTAATAAAATCGGATGTTTTTTGTCGTATGGAAAATCTGAATTCACCAACCGCCCCCCGACTCGCATTATGTTTTCAGAATCGAGAAAAACGTTAAATTTGTTAAGTGGACTTTTCTTGGGTAAACTTTGCCTTTGCAACAAAAGTTGATATTCTGGGAATGATTCGTGTTGGGAGATTCGTAATAATAGATTAATTGAATTACGCAACTCTTCGTTGGTAAGAAATTTAGAAACAACTTGTTTTCTGCAAGTGTTTATGAAGCGCAACATATACTACTCAAAACAGAATAAGGGCCACGAGGTATTTTGTCTGTACCATGAAAATAATAAAACCAATATTAATTTTTTTGTCTCCATAACGAAAACTAATGTTGTTTTTACCGTGTAGACCAGGGGTTCCCAACCTTTTTTTGTCTACTGCCCACTTTAAGAATAAATTATTTTTTAACGCCCCCCTTTTTAAACATACTTAAAAACCGCTAAGTACTTATAACTGATTATTGAAACGCAACTTTATAGTATTCGGACAGAGTATCTTTTATTGAAAATAAAACAAACATAATCAATTCTTATATAAAAACTAATGTGAAGGTTGAATCTGATGCTGTTCAATAAGTTTGTTGATATCAGGTTCCAATTTACTCAAAAACAGCCGCAAGTCGCCACGTTCGGTTACACGCAAACGATTTCTCTTTTTAGTAAGCAGCGTTGCCACAGCACTAAATCCACGTTCACACAAATATGACGATGGGAATGCTATCAAGAATCGTTGAACAATTAACCACAATCCAGGGTACAATTGCGGGATCGGTTTTTGTAGCCAAAATTCTTGATATCCATTTTTGAACTTGATTTTTATTTCTTCGTTTGTTGTCAATTCTATAAGTTCTTCTTCCAGCTGAGGTGACATTGCTGTGTTGACATTTGAAAACGGATCCAACACCCAGTCTGGTATTTCCAAGTTTAAAATGTCCTGGTATCGTTCGGTGAAGTCAATGTGGAGGTTTTCCAAATGTTGGCAGTAGGCAAACAAGTCGTCGTTACTGCAGGATACTGATAAATTCGGAAAATTGTGAAACTCACGTCTGCCCATATTCTTTTTGTGCAGAAGCAGTTTGGCTGCGAAAGCAGCAACGACATTTTTTGTTTTAATTAAATTTAGTTCATCGCCTTGCAGTTGGAGGTTCATGTCGTTGAACAATTTATACAGGTCTGTCATGTAAGCTATATCATTCTTTGATGTTATGAGCTTGTTGCGCAGTTCTGTATCTTTAGTTTCCAAGAACTCTATCACAGAGTCAAACAGGTTGTAAAATCGAATCAGACAATTGCCTCTTGACAGCCAACGAACTTCAGTATGAAGCAACAAACGATTGAAATCTTCGTCATTAGTAACACAAAGCTGATGAAATAATCTACCATTCAAAGAGCTGCTACGGATTTTATTGACTGCTTTGATGACATATTGCAGTGATTGAAATAGTCGTTCACTTAAGTTTCTAGCAACCAAATGTTGTCTATGAATAACGCAATGTATAGCAAGGACATCTGGAATTTTATTCTTTAAGTACGCTATGAAGCCTTTATGGCGCCCTGTCATAGCCGGAGCGCCATCCGTAGCAACTGATATAATATTTTTCAAAGGAATCTCTTTCTCTTCACAAAACTTTTCCAATGTATTGAATATGGTTTCGCCTTTTGTATCTGTTTCCAAATTTCTGGCAAACAATAGTTCTTCACGTATTTTCTCATATTTAATAAACCTCACGTAAGATAGCAACAACGCTTCATTAGTTGGTAAAGTGGACTCATCGAGCTGAATTGAGAATTGACTAGTCCTCAGATGATTGCACAATGATTCTTCAATGTTTTCAGCCATTTCATCAATTCGTCTTTGCACAGAATTATTACTCAAAGGAATTTTTCGGATAATATTTGCGGCCGGTTTATGAAGCACAGTAGTTATTACTTCCTTTATTGCTGGCAAAATTAACTCTTCTCCGATGTTGTGTGGTTTGCCTTTTTGAGCAATTAACAAAGAGATATTGTACGAAGCTCGAAGTCCGTCGTCATCTTGCTTAGCAGCCGCCGAAAATAGTTTTGATACACTTGGCTGAGTATTATGCTTTTTCTCTAGGTCTTGAAAATATGCTACATTCTTGTCTTTCTTATCTGGATGCATTTTATTCAAATGATCTTGCAGTCTTGAAGGCTTCATTGCTTCGTTTGAAAATGTTTTTAGACATAGAAGACACAAAGGCGACGACGGGTTTGTGGGATTTTCAATAAATCCAAATTTAATATATTCCGCAGAGTATTGCCGTCTCTTCTTTTTTACTTCCGACATTGTTTTGTTTTGAGAAATACGTAAGTGTTGAAATCAAGTACTGCTTATCTATTAAGCGCGAAACCGCAAATGAAAATAAAATAAATTTACGTCGTTTATATAGGATTGCATAAGCAGCACGCACCAACAGGAATAAGACAAACGTGCATAAACTCGTTTATCTCATTCGACGCCCAATCGTACTCGACAAGCAAGAACAAGTATTATAGAACCAGTCGATTGATACAGGAATGTACAAATCGGATTATTTAACAAAAACTTGTTAAAACATGATTGCCCGCGGTCTATTATATCGAACCGAGTTTGAGCTATATCTTAATTAATATTAGTTGATGTTCACAAGATGTAGTCGAGAGTCGAGAGCTCAGTCGGTGTCTAAGAGTCTTCCTAGCTAGGTAGATGAAATTATAAATCAACCCCAAAGCCCTACACAACGCCCCCTTTTTTTTCTGGGTCTCTTACCGCCCCCCTTTAGGCCTGCAGCGCCGACAAGGGGGCGTTATCGCCCACGTTGGGAAAGACTGGTGTAGACCAATAAATTTATAAATTTATTTATTTATGCCTGACATTTTCCATTGGAATCTCTTCCCAGGCCCTTTTAACAGCGTTGATGAGTTGCTGTTGGTTGTGGATTTCCTGATCACCGTCTCTAACTCTTCGTTTCAACTGATCCCACATGTGCTCTATTGGATTTAAGTCCGGACTCTTCGCCGGCCACGGCAAGACTTGAATTTGAGACGCTTCCAGTACAAACCGAGTCGCTTGAGCCGTGTGTGCACGAGCATTGTCTTGCATCAAGATGAATCCAGGACCCGCTCGCTGGGCAGACGGGATCACATGTGGTCTGACGACTTCCTCAATATACCGCTGAGCAGTAACAGTACCCTCATTTAAAATAGCGAGCTCAGTTTTGCCGTGTAAGCTTATCCCGCCCCAAATCATTACATTTGGACCACCAAAACGATCGACTTCATGGATGCAGGCTTCTGAAAATCTCTCGCCGCGTCTTCTCCATACTCTAATACGCCGATCGTCGTTAAAAAATTTAACTTTGCATTCGTCTGTGAAGAGCACCATGCCCCATTGGTTTATGTCCCAGTCCAAATGTTGACGGGAAAATCTTAAACGATTTGCACGATGATTCTGGTTAATGGAATACGGACAACTCGCCTTCTTGATGCCTGCTGGTCTTCATGCAATCGATTACGAATAGTTTGGTCACTGACACGAGTACCCGTTGTGAGCCGTAAACGATTTTGCAGCTTGCGGGCCGTCGTTGTGCGATCTCGGCGCGCACTTAATCGAATGTAACGATCCTCTTGAGCTGTTGTAATGCGAACTCTGCCCGAACCAGGTCTTCTTCTAACACTGCCGGTCTCTTGGAAACGATTCCATAGATTTTGAATAGCTCTTCGAGAAAATCCCAATTGCAAACCCACAGATCGCTGCGAATGACCTTCTTCAATCATTGTAACGGCTCTGGTTGCTGTCAGCGAGTCCATATGACGCCTGCGTGCTTGTGGCATATTGCAAAAGATGTTTCTGACTCGAGATATCAATGAACTCTGATAATTTCTAATAAACCAAGAAGCTAAGGAAAGCAAAACGTCAAAGAAAATGGAATCAAAATTTTCAAAAATAATTTTAAATCAAATTTTATTTAAAATTGTTGCCAGCATTAGATGAATACTACAATATTAAAAAGTTTAGGTATCAAAGAGTTTGTATACTCAATATTTTACTACTTTCAATATGTAAATGTTTAATAATTTACACCAAAATGAAAAAATACCTCGTGGCCCTTATTTTGTTTTGAGTAGTATATATGCTACAGCACGAATCAGTCTCAAATAGTTAGAAAACCTACCAAACTCTATGAAACTTTGACTTTCATCATTATTATTACTTGTAACAAGTGCACTCAAAACAACATCTTGCTTGACTTCAGGCAAAGCATCAGACAAATTAGGACCCGATGGCCAGTCTGATGGACCGGACTGCAAAAACTGGGGACCAAACCACCAAATTTCTAAAGACTGTAACATGTTGAGATTGGTCCCACGTGATGTGAAATCCGCAGGATTCTCCACCCGTAGGAACATGTTTCCACGTGCAATCATCACTGGCAATATCTGAAATTTCACCGACTCGATTGCGAACGAAAGTCTGCAGTTTTATAGGTATCATTCTCAACCATCCTAAAACTATAGTTGAGTCAGTCTAGAAATAAGTATGATCTATATGCATTCGTAACGATTTCATAAGTTTACTATAGAGACGCATACTGCACAACGCGCCCAAAGCTCGAGCCTCGGAATCGTAAGAGGCTTGAGTGGCGCAACGCGACCCTTTGCTAGTAGTAACTTTACTAAGATTTTGCCGTTTATACCTACACTTAAAGAAATTAATGTTGTAACGGTTGCGTCAGAGTTTATTTATAACTGTATTCTATAATAACATGTGCGCCAAAACATTTATTTATTTTTACAAGAATATAAAAAAAGTTATAAGGAAGAATTAAAATATTTAAAGAATACTTAAATATTTATGTTGCTGCTATTACCATAACAATAAAAGAATTGCTGCTGTTGAAAGATGAACAAAAGATGTTGGAAGAATCAGAAAGTATGGTGGAAAGTGTGAGCTGGGCGCTGGGAGATGCAGGTGTCGGATGTGGATGGAGCCGCGTGAAATCATGGGGTCTACCGCCTTACTCTATCGCTATCGCTTTCGCTTTCGCTTTCGCTATCGCACTTTATAGTTTATGG
Organism: Eudonia truncicolella; assembly: GCA_949315975.1. Classification (NCBI taxonomy): domain Eukaryota; kingdom Metazoa; phylum Arthropoda; class Insecta; order Lepidoptera; family Crambidae; genus Eudonia; species Eudonia truncicolella. The sequence continues at coordinate 7,466,540 of OX438828.1, read as the reverse complement.
CGTCATCTTGTCATTTCGAAAGCGTTATAAAAGCAATATCAAAAGCTATAGGCTATAGGTTTAGATATTGCTCTCATATCGCTTTTGAAATGACATAATGACGCCATAAACTATAGAGCGCGATAGCGAGAGCGATGACGATAGAATTAGGCGGTCGGGGGGCAGGTCAGCTTTCCAACATTTCAACCGAAAATCGTTGTAATTTTAATTATGTATTACAGAAGTAGTACATAAAGAATTTATTTAGGTCATCTTATTTTACCATAGAAAAAAGTAAAATTTAATTTCTAATAGATAGTTTCAGATATAGTATACCTACGTGTATATTTAAAAAAAAAAACAAAATTTATATTGTTTCCTTTTTTTTCAATACAGGGGAGGTTGTAGTGTATTAGTCACATGCCCCTTATTGTATTGCTAGGCATGATTTAATTAGTATTAAATCACACATCAAAGGCTACACTCGTTTCATTTAAAGCGTCTCCCGGTCCCCGCATTGCATCCATTATACTCGGTCACTCTTAGTGCAATTTTTAATAAATATTAGTTTATCAGAAATTTTGTTTTTTTTAGCAACGATGAGACGATATGCTTGTATTGAATTGCTTTATAACTTACAATTAATAATTAGAACTCGTTAAATTAAGTCCGAAATAGCGTCAATTAAATAAACATTAAAAAATGTTCCTCGTGTGGCAATCTGTAATACTTCGCGGGTTAATGGGGAATCACTTAATACATAGATGTTTTTGTATGGAAAGGGATTGTTTTATAATAAATAAGGTTTATTTATAGTATTTGGTGTTTCAGTGGTTCTGTCGAGTGGTGTAGGTCAATGTATTTATTAATGACATCCCATGTACTTACATTAGTATTTTTTGTTAATTAAAAATAATATTTTTTTGTATTTTATTATTACAATGTTACTTACTATGGCTATCAAATGAAATCAAAGGCGCTTATAGTAACCATATCATTAGTTGTAAAACACAATCAAATCGTTTATGATTCATTTAATGAATTTGGTCATTTTTATTATCGATTCTAGTGATATAATAGATAAGAAACTGTTACTTTTAATAGGAAAAATAGTTATTTATTTATGTAAGGCAATTAAAGGTGAAGGTGATTAAAAATAACCCAAGCCGTTCTCAGTTGTTGATTGGCTTGGTGGCCAATAGGTCACCACGCGGTCTCTTAGTTTCTAATAGCGCAAGGATTCCTAAAAACAGAAAAAGTTGTGTTGCATATACGGCGGCGTATAATTTACTATTAAACCAGTTTCACGACCTGAGGTCGTTAAGCAGTGGTTTTTAAAAGAGAGCGTATTTTGATGGTGGCCACCACTTAGACGCGAAAAGTACACATGTCGCGTCGACAGCATGGACCGTGGGAGGTTCCCGCCTCCACACTCGCGCAGAACACGAAGAACCTGATCAGAAGCGTGGTGGAAAACCTCGTCATGAAACCCAACCCTGATATGAAGGTGATCCAGTTGTCTATTGGTAAGCAAGATAGGGATGTGTCTGAAATCTTTCTATTGGTTTTAACTTAGTCCATCAACCAACCACTTGTGGTTTATTTAATAATGTTATGGTTAACCACAAACTTTAAACTTTAAATGCATTTTTTTAACTTAGTAATATTAATTAGTTTCAAACTACTTTTTACTCATTGAGGGCCAAGATTTTTTTATTTTCCAGCTTGACGAACTTGCTTATAAACATAAGAAACTGTTAGAATATAAGTTTTACAGTAACTAACACCAATTCGGAAAAGTACGGGATGTTACAACACTAGAACCGAATTGTAAGTTATTCGCAATAAAGTTTGCGTAATATTTATACGCACCTTAAATTTATAACTAATCCCGGTTTAAAAAGGAGTAAACAAAAAAAAAATTTGCCTATTTGACAAAACATACAGTGATACACAAAACAGTTTCCAAAAAAAACACAAATAACGACGGATCAGAGTTAAAATTAGTAAAAGTAAATTGGCAAAGGCCTGTTTTGTGAAAAATCTTTTTAATTAGTGAATCTACAACATAGTAATATAAATAGAATAGAATAGAATAGAATATTTATTTATTAAAGCGACCAAGACTCATAATGTGTTAGTATTTGCATGCTTGCTTTGTATATGCATTAATATTAATGCATATACAAAGAACTTTTGAAGAAGTTTTGAACTTGGTTGGTTATTATTAAACATGAAACTTTTATTTAACTAGTATATTTTTTCACTAACAGTACCTAAGTATAAATATTGTCTTAAGAATAAAAACCTACAGTGCCAAATACATTTGCAATGTTCTAAAAAATTTAATAGTTATGTTAAAATAAAAAATAAAAAAACATATAGTTATGATCGTTGTTTAGAGCTATCTCGGCGAATTAGTTTGAATTTGCCTGCTAATAAGAATATAATAGAGAAAGGAACACGCTTCTGTGATGCCATTCTCTCTAGAAACGTCCAACGGTGTTTTGATCACATCTCTTGGAAACCTTTAAGTTGCAAAGGCCGTTAAGGGCAATCAGCAAAATCTCTTCAAAGAAAACAAATCTCGCTACCTGATTATCTTTAGTTAAAAGTCAGCCCGTGACTCTATATTAATTAATTTATATTTCAACATTTTGTGCTTTTGTAATTTGTTTCGCAACAAAATTTGCGTTAAAAATTATATTAACAAAACAAAAACATTTTATAAATAGCTCGCCTACTTTGTATCTTGTATTGATTGTATCTTTTCCCGCAGCTGTGTGACTGATATCACCTCCGTCTCGTACACCAGGTCTTTCAGGCTGTCCCAATAAAAAAAAGCATTTAGGTCTGGTCTGTCTAGTCTGAAAAGATGGCTACTTAAACATTTTACTTAAACATGCATAATCTGCATTACTGGTTACTATAGAATCCCCACATTATACGGGAAAATAGGTCTCAAACCCAGGAATGGAATGTGCTATTGACAACGACATGTTTTGAAAATGTCAAGGTGAGGTTAATGGGGTTTTTGACGTTACAGGAGACCCAACGGCATTTGGGAACTTAGTCCCCCCTGATGAAGTGATTCAAGCTGTCCGGGATAGCATCGAAACGAACAAAAGTCGTAACTATGGTCCTACTAATGGGATCGTGGAGGCTCGACGGGCCATAGCTGAGTATAGTGCGCACCAGGGTCGTGTCACTGCAGACGACGTCATTTTATGCAGCGGGTGTGCCCATGCTTTGGAGATGGCTATAACGGTGCTGGCCAACCCTGGCCAGAACATACTGGTTCCTAGGCCTGGGTACACAATCTACATGACCATTGCTGAAGGGCGGGGCATCAACATCAAATACTATGATTTGTTGGTGAGTATTTGATAATTAATCGAAGTTTGAGATACAACATTTTTACTAACCTACTCATATTACAAAAATACAAAAATATTTATTTCATTACTAGAGTAAAGATACATTTATAGATTGTTGGGGACTTCTTTTAGACATACGTATATATGTTACAGAAGACCCCGCTCTTCCATAGCCATAAAACATTTCCAGTTTTTTATTATTAACTAATTTTTCATAATTTACTTACTTAGGAGTGGCGTGTGTGTGAGTGTGTGAGGGGGTGGGGGTGGGGGTGGGGGTGGTGTGTGTGTGTGTGTGTGTGTGTGTGTGTGTGTGTGTGTGTGTGTGTGTGTGTGTGTGTGTGTGTGTGTGTGTGTGTGTGAGTGAGGGTGAGTGAGAGGGTATGGGGGTGTGTGTGTGTGTGAGTGGGTGTGTGCGCATATCATATACATCGATAAATTTTGTATAAAACAAAATAAACTAGAATAATAACAGAATATAATATATAGATAGATAATAGATATAATAGTATTAAAATAAATATGAAAGTGTTATTATATTATAGATATACAGATACTACTACACTAAAAATAGAGAGATTAGAGAGGCACATTACCATTTCTAATAAGTCTTCTTTCGTCTCATTTTTCTTTTTTGATACATTTTTTATCTCAATATTGTGTCCTTGTGTCAGATGTATATTTACATCTATGCTTATAAATAAATATACATTGACTTTGTTGCACATAGATTACAATTTTAGAAAAGCGTTGAAAAACTTTCTACAAGCGGGATTTGAAGTCGCACCACAGATTTGGATAATAGTTTTACCTTGCACCCTTTGATGTACCGTATCAGGTGTAATCCTTGTTCGGATTATCCTGGTGGCATTATAGGCGAAGTGCTAGAGTTTGAATGGGTAAGCCTCTTCCTCCCCATAACAGTAAACTCCTTGTCCTCCAACGTACCTACCCAACGAGAAGGTCGGCTGGAAAGTGACCCATATCATATAACCATCTGCGGCCTTCCGGATACAGTGTTACACGCAAAGCGTTTTCTCTACCCGCTAAGTAAAAAAAAGTGCTTGTTATAATTTGTTGATGGGTAGACTCTAGTTTTCTATAGACATGACACCATAATTTCAATGCTCAAATATTACTATCTTTAACAAAATAGGTACCTAATATTTTTGTTTTTGAGAAAAAGGCAATTTTTATCATCGATTATCCTCCTAGCGGAATTTTTTGATGACCGGTTTACTCGGGCTTACATTTTTATAAATAAAGTTACTTTACTTTGTATGTTAAATTCCTTCCAAAAGTAGTATTTTATACAAGATCATTATTGCTAATCACATATTTAAAACATTAAGAAGGTTGAATAATAAAAGATTAATCTATATACCTACTATTAATAAAGAGGTATCGTTGGTGACTTTGTTTGTTTGTTCGCGGAGAGTAATCTCTGGAACTACTGGTCCAATTCCGAAAATTCTTTCACTGCTAGAATGCTACATTCCTTATGGGAAATATTTTTTTATTAAAATTAAATATAGCCATAAAAGATTTCTTTCTCACATCTCATAACCACGCGGACGAAGTAGCGAGTAAACTGCTAGTGTTTTATAAAAATTTTAATAACAGAAGCTTGATTATTACAGCAGTCGTTTTGAGTTTCGGTACCTAATATTTATTTAATTCGTTGGCGATAAGAAACTTTTAAATGTCACGTCATAATTAATATTAGAAAAATATGCTGATTTTTATCGGCTAGGTATAATTTAAAATGAAAGTAACTAGTTAGGTACTATTTGGAATATAATATTATTATATAGCTACAAATTGCAGTTAATAATATATGCCAGATAAAATATAAGCAATAAAAATAAAATTTGGACATGAATGAGGTAAAAAAGTGGAAACTTTAGGATAAGTTCTATAATATAAACTATTATGACGCACTATTGGATAGATTAACTTGGTGCTTATGTCACTTAGGTCACGAGTCATTCCCGTGGCAGAGAAGGGATGGTTCTATACTGTTTAGTGGTCAGGCCTTCGTCAAGTATTCCGTTACTGTTGGTGTTGAAGAAAGGGGAAGAGAGTTCCACGTTGTAAATCACCAATACAGGGGTGGGACAGCTAGCATAGACCAATTAGTGCCGGATAGTTAGAAGTTGAGGGTAAAATACCGCTCATTGATTTGTGTCTTCAAGTGTCTTCAACAACAACACTTCCGATAATCAATACCCACTTAGCAAAACTCTATAATGAACAGTTTTACTTTTTATTTTTAAGTGCTAATTGCTGCACTAAAGCTGAATTAAAAATTTATAAAATATTGTGAAAAAATTAAATGCCTACCCGATTCAAAAATATAAAAAGCAGTGAAAAAATGCAGTGGTTACGTCAGCCTTCCCGGTAGCATAATGGTCAGAGCAGCCGCCCGGATCGCGAAAGACCCAGGTTCGATTCATAGGCATTTAATTTTTTCACTGTATTTTATAAAGGTGTTATTTAAACGGTTAGCAAAGTATTCGTATTTTTGTTAGTTGGGCAGCAACTTATGGTCAGCAAATATTTCTAAATCAGTCTGCAACATATATTCTCAACAGCAGTCTTATGCCGCTGCCCCCTTCCGTGACTGGTCCTCGCTAAGCTGCGCTTCGTTCGGGAAAAAAAAATTAAGTTAACCTAACCAACATTAAAGATTTCTTATGCTGACCGATTGTATAATTCTGCTGACCAAATATTTATTTTGTAATACAAATAAATTATTTCCCTTTTATAAATATTTATAATGATCATTAAGTTATCTATCTTAAAATTATGTTTATCTTTTCCAGTCCGATCTACAGTGGCAAGTGGATCTACAAAGTTTAGAAAAACAAATAGACGATAAAACGGCAGCGATCGTCGTAATCAACCCATCCAACCCTTGTGGATCAGTTTACTCGAAGGACCATCTGTTGGATATCCTGGATATAGCGTCCAGGTACAGGGTCCCCATCATAGCTGACGAGATTTATGAGATGCTGGTGTTTTCTGGCATAGAATACACGGCTGTTTCGGCTCTGTCCAAAGACGTGCCTGTAATAAGCTGCAGCGGGTTGTCAAAGAGGTTTTTGGTACCGGGCTGGCGGGTCGGCTGGCTTATCATTCACGATCGACATAGCATATTCGAGAAAGAAGTTAGAAAAGGACTGGCCAACATGTGTGGGAGACTGATTACACCAAGCAAAATGCTCCAAGACGCTATACCGACGATATTGCAAACGACCCCACCACACTTTTTCAAAGAAGTAATGTCTTTTGTCGAGGTGAGATTAGCAATTTGCTTAATTCGTTAGTAGTTGCATGCGTCGCTGTTGTTATCCGAAGGTAATGGACGCATTGAACTTAAAGTGAACCTTCTTTAATTAACACGTACGTTCGATGTTCGGTTGGTGATGACTGATGAATGTTTACGCCGTTTTAGATAGGTAGGTACTTGTAATTTTCCCATGAAGGATACATAATAAAATTCATAAACAAACTTGACCTCAAACAGCTTTTACGGATAACTGCGTACCGTTAATGGATTCAATCTAGTCCTATTTCACCAAATTTTGTTTTTTGATAAATTAATTTATGTAAATATTTGACGAGTTTGAATCGCGAGTGCCAAACTGGGTGCCTAGTGTGAGTTTTGTTTACTCTCAGTATTTATTCGATTACGTTTACGAAAACGCAAATTAGTATGACATTGAAGCAGCGCCTCCTGGCGACAAACGAGAAGAGGTAAAATTCTGCCATATAAATTCGTTAACGTTGACGATTGGGAATGAAACTCGCACTCGGCACCCAGATCCACCTTTCAATGTTTATTCCCATTTAGCCTCGTTTATTACAAAATATAGAATGAAATAAGACATGTTTATTTAGTTAACTATTCTGGCTCCGTGCTTTGGGAGTCACGATAAGTAGTTTTTTTCCATATTCCTCCCAAATTATAAATAATATTTAATATTTGAGTCCAGTTAAAAGATTTCTTTCTTTCTTTATTTTCAACCACGCCTGTAGTTAGGTACTATACTAATTTCAATCATCCTTTACAGAGTCAGGCGATCATGGCTTTTGAGGAGCTGCAAAGGGCGCCAGGGCTGCGGCCGATCATGCCGCAGGGCTCCATGTACATGATGATCGAGTTCAACACGGCCGTGTTCCCCCGCCTTAAGAACGAGCTGAAGCTCATCGAAAGCTTGTACTCGGAGCAATCTGTTCTGTGCGTGCCTGGTCAGGTCAGTAGAACCAATAGTGTAAATATCCTTGTGTCTCCTAAAGAGATAGTGATAGATACTGAGTAGACCAGAACAGCCGTGTTTATGAGCTGAAGCTCAAGGTTAGCATGTATATGCGGAGTAATCGGTGCTTTATGTGCCTGGTCAGGTCTTCATTATTATCATCAGCCTTCACTAGTCCACTGCTGGACATAGGCCTCTCCAAGTGCACGCCACTGGTCAGGTCAGTTGATCCAATTTTATTTTTAATGTCACTGAGCTGACAAGGAGCATACGGCCCCCTAGATGGTAAGCAGATTTCATGCGCACATGCCGACCCAGATGTTTCAATTCTTTGCTTCATGCCCTGACATTTTACTGGCACGTCTTGTATAGTAGGTACCCTTCAAATCGGAACACAGCAATGCATCGTTACGTTATTTGCGGCAAAATCGGGTATTGGTGAGGTTGACATCTAAGTACTCCGATTAACACCAGCATCAAAATTTGATTAAGTATACCAAAATGGAATCATTACGAGTACTTATTCCATTTAACTAACATGAAAATTATCGCTGTATCCATTTCACGTGAGTCAGGGCAATTTGATTCAGTGGATTAAACATTTATTTCGTCATATTATGTGAATGTGACATGTGTTTATGCTTTCAGTGTTTCTGCTACCCCAACTCCATGCGCATCGTGTTGACGACGCCTGAAGACATCCTGCGCGAAGCCTGCAAGCGGATCGTCACGTTTTGCATGGAGCACGCCGGAGTGCCCCAGCAGAAAACGCTTATGGAAATTGATACAAACACACTGACTATAGAAAACGAATCCAAAGTTCTGGTTCGCTACTAACTTAACTTATGCTCTAGAATGTCTAGAATAAAGAGGTTTGCTATTATCACCGAACTATTGAATTATAGAGGTAGGCGTTATAAATAATTAACAATACAACTGCTAAATGTTATAGTTATGTAACCATAGGAGATAAATTACAAAAACACAAATGTTGAAAAAAAATCCACGAGCAGGATTTGAACCTGCACCCTTCTGACATACCGGGTCAAGGTGCTCTTCCAATTGTGCGATCGTGGTTCTAACCAGCCCGCCGAAATTATTCAACACTATTTACTTTTTTACTTTGAAAGCCAAAGGCGCCTATTCAATGTCAACAACTACCGTCATTAACATCTGATCATAATATTTTTACAAATACTAAAGATCAGTTAAGAAGAGGGCAAGCTATTTGTAAAATATTTTTGTTTTGTTTATAATCCTGCAGGTTCAAATCCTGCTCGTGAAATTTTTTTCAACATTTGTGTTTTTGTAATTTGTTTCGCAACATTTGCGTTAAAATTATATACTTAAACAAAACAAAAACATTTCATAGGAGATAAATTATAAGTCCATGTATAATATATAACAGTAATATATTAATTGTTACAAAATAATATAATAGCAATATAATGTATTTGTAATTTTAACATAATTATTAGTTATAATAAAACACAAATAAAATACTAAATTGAACATGTTCGCACGGGGTTTACCGAAAACTCTACACATGAGTTTTTAAGCACCGTCTGAATATTAATTAAATTATAAATGGATTGCGAAAAGCAGGATACGAATATAATTATACATTTGAAAAATTTAAAAAAAATAAATTAGTGATAAAGAAATAAAATGGTTTGGTTTTTTACATTGCCTACCTCGTAATAAAAGACTTATATAAAATGTTTCGTAAGGGGAGTGACTACGCTAGCGTTGGACAAACACGGAGAACCCGTGTAACGCTAGTTCTCAGAAATGCTGATAAGTTATATAATTTTAATAAGTACAATTATATCTAATTAATTTAACCCCAACTAAACGACAACCAAATAGTTACAGTACTCTATCAATCATTGACAAAGATAACATGAGTCGAGTGACACCTTAATAAGTTACATGACAGATACGTGTAAATGAAAAACAGGGTGTGTGCGTGTGTTAAGTATAAGAATTACAGCTTCATGAGTACAATCAAACATGAATACTCAATACTCAATAGGTTTATTGTCAAACATAGATTATAAGGTGTTACAGGTGGGTTAGTACATATGAACCCTGTTGGGTATGACAATTTGAAACGACAGGCAGAATTCAATAGGTAATGAATTATAGTTTATTGATTTTAATGTAAATAAAACAATGAAATTAATTAATTAATTGGGATTTGATTGTTCTGGTCGTTGGAAAAGATCGTCTTAATTATATTATATAATATTATTTTTATTATTATTGATATTATTATAATTATAATTTTTATTATAAAGTTTGTTAATTTTATATTCATCTCATTTATCATTTATACTACAAAGATTATAATTATAATTAAAGTTACTATAATTATAGTTTATTGATTTTAATGTAAATAAAATTATGAAATTAATTAATTAATTGGGATTTGATTGTTCTGGTTAAGTATATTAGAGTTATTATTATTATACTCTTTATTTATTATTAAAAAAGAAACAAAAGATGTGCATAAATAAGGCTGCTACAAGTGCAAAGTGCTTAATTTTGAAAACCATTGATTGACCTCCTTGGTCGAGTGGTTTGTACACCGGTTTTCATGGTGTCGCCATCTCTGAGGTCTCGGGTTCGATCCCCGGTCGACTCAATTTAGAACTTATTGTTTTTCTAAATTGTCTCGGGTCTGGGTGTTTTCTATGTATAATAAGTATGTATTTTAAGTATGTTTATCCGTTGTCTAGTAGCCATTTAACGAGTTTCATAACGAAGCTTCTCTTGGGCTAGATAATTGGTGTGAGTGTAGGTAAGTTTATTATTATTTATTATTATTGATTTTTCAGTAAATACTAGACCAATATTATACTATATATTACACTTCTAATATCGGTCAGAAATACCATAATGACACCCGGTATAAATTAATTTATCAAAATTTCTTCAATTAATTTGGAACGTGAAATCGGGTAAGTAAGTAGTATCTTTAAGCGGATAACAACTTTTCTATTATTTGGAATTTTGCATTTACAATGCTAATACTTACAATATAACATTTTAGAAAAAATCAATTAACCAGCCTCAGGAAGATCAAGTGAGATTTTTTCCTTTAGGACCATAATGTCCACTTCTTAAAATGACCACTTTTCAAAAGGACAACATCCCACAATGACCATTCCCAGATTGTCCACTTCCCGTAAGGACTACTTTAACAGATTTACCACCTCCCATAGTGTCCACTTCCTATAACGACCACTTCCCAATATGGCCATTTCCCATGATGGCCACTTGATAAAAACTATTAAATTTTAAGATTTACATATAACAAAATAGACCACCTCGTTTTCTGAATACTTCTGTTGCATTAAGCTCACAGTAAATGAAACAACATAACTTCCTACAATCGAAATATATATTTCATTTAATATAATTTTAATTTTTTACTTACGTATCGTAGCGTGGTGATTAAGCCATTACCTATTAATTGTAGCTATGACTTGATTTCAATGATGGAGACCTTTGTCTAGCAGTGGGACAGTTATAGGCTGAAAATTACACTCAGCCTAACAAAAATTATGCACTTAACAAAAATTTTACACAAATATACATTATATACAATTAGTAAAAAAAACCCTGTCCGATCGGAAAGGGGTACGTATACAAATAACTATAACAAAAATAATAAAAATGAAAATAATAATAAAAAAAATATTATTCACGAAAGTAAAAGAGTTATCGTAATTTAAAACGCAAATTTTTTGTACCGAAATTGTTCAAATTACCCCAAAACTATGCTAATTCTATAAATGTGACCACACTTTCCATCAATGGCGGCCTACCTACCGAAGTGCCGACAAAAGTATTGCCATGTAAGTTTTGTCATTTAACAAAATTTTTATCAGGATAAATTTTGTTCACTAAGGGCTAATTTTTCATTCTTTGGATAAAACTATTGTACACATAATTATTTTAGTTTTTTAACAAGTATAAAACAACTTTTAATTTTTAGCTTTTTATAAGAAGCTTGAAAAGTGGACGTTTTGGGAAATGGACAAATTATGGCAATTATGTCGCTGGCCCGCGTTCATATTTGACGGTATGATGGTGGTTCACGGATACCAGCGGGTCTGGGAAAGCTCGCAGGTCAAGTGGTGATTCTACCCCCTGCTCCCGCCTCCCTCTTTGCGGCCAATTTCAACGAAATGACAACTTTACTAAATGAAGCCATGGTCCTCCACGAATTTCATAACTGTCCAGCATGACTTTTACCACGCTTGGTAGCGAGAGATCCCCTGCCGCCGCCGCCCTGGCCCTCATTTAACACGCACTACTTATGACCAACTTTAGAAACCCAGGTGCAGATTCCCAGCATGGCTCGTTTTGCCTGGAAGTCAATCACCGCCCGATCCTCTGATGCCACTATCAAACTGCACTGAATCTATCTATCCTGCTAACCCAGTTTTAACATATTGAGCCTTATATTAATTACATTTAAAATCTAAATGAAATGCGGACAAACATGCTTTACAGATACAGCTACCTACTTATCTTATTTGAAGTTACTATGATATTTAGCTGATAATTAAGAGAAGGGCAGGAAATAGTTGACTTTTATGTTCTATAAACTCACGAGAAAAATGTATTGCCTTTCCATTTGCAAATAAAAATAACTATACCTAGGATTGATTTCATTTGTTGTATATAAAGATTTATGCCGAAAAGGGACTGTGCCGAAACAAGAATATGCCGAAAACAGAACATGTCCAAAAAGGAATGTGCCGAAAAAGGAATCAATCGCAGTGACTGCGAGTCCGCTCGCACCTATATTGTGCAAAAAATACACTGGAAAGTGTTTTGAACTTGGATGTGTGCAATTTGCAATGGATAATAAAATTTATAGTATAATTATTATGTATTTATGTATGTGTATAATTATTCTACTTTATATTGTTTATTTATATAAAAGTATTTTGAAAACTACAATAAAATTAAAGTTTTCGTTTTCGTTGATAATTGCCGCACGTAACGAAATAACTAGGTACCTTTATTCATTGCTATCAAATTTATCCTTTATGTTTTAGTATGTAGTGATGTATCTAAATAATGTAATGTACTCGTACCTAAATCAGTTATGATGATAGACCAAATTTATTCTTTACAAATAATAAAGAAAACTACTTTTTTTAGCTCCCCCACCCATTACCGACGGAGAATTAAATCGTGCGGTAAAAGAACCATTTTTAATAGTAGCTATATTAGTTTGATATTAGTTTAAGGTTACGTAAAAGCCGTGATACTAAATAACTTTTCCTAGGAAATAGGTACGACAAATACAATTTACAAAACCATGAGCTAACGCTTTCAAACGTAAGCTCTGTACCACGATTTTAACACAATCCGAAAAAGTTAGAGTCAATAATAAAATTGGGCGGCAGCACAGTTCATCACCGTCATCGGGTTACATCACCATATGAGCAAAATAGTACCTACTACATGGGGAGATAGATAGGGCCATAATCCACCACGCTGACCCAATGTTAGTGTTCTTTAACGACTGCGACGAGGAGCTTGATGGTGCAGAAGTTAAGAGGAACTCGATGGCGCAGTGGTTAACGCGCCCGGTCTGCGCGGTTGCGGAGGTTAAGCAACTTTCGCAAAGGCCGGTCACCGGATGGGTGACCAAACATTTATCATCTCGAGCTCCTCCGTGCTTCGGAAGGCACGTAAAGCCGTTGGTCTCGGCTGCATTAGCAGTCGTTAACAACCATCAATCGGCACTGGGCCCTGGGCTGGTGGTTAATGCATAGAAGGGTCGTGCTCCATCAGTGGGTACATACAATGAGGTGATGATGATCTAACGACAAGCAACCGGGACTACTTATTTCTTCTGTGCCGTTGGTGCCTTCATTTTTATTTGGAACCGTCATCGCAAAAATATTTCGTTATGCAAACACGCAGTACCTAAAGCTGCTACGCCATCGAGCTTTTACCGTGGATTACTTTTTACTAGAGCTGTTAAAAGCTGTTAAAGCTGTTCCATGGGAACATGGAATACGCAATTCGAGTTTGTATTGAACGTTATTAGCATGCGCTCTTAGAATGCCTGTAAATCTCTAAAGTGTGGTTTTACAGTATTTTTTTGGGTGAATGTCGATAAGTGGCGTGACAGTTTAATTATGATGTAGGAATATATTGTGAAGAGATTGCCAAAACAAACCTTTTCAGACCAGGTAGTTACCAAATTCATTTCACCAAGGATTAGTCATCAAAAAGCTGCGAAGAATAATAGGTCAACTTAATCGTATCAGGACTATATTGATTATGGAAAATATCAAACGAGTCGCACCACTGCCACACCACCGCCGGCCGTCTCATCTACATTTTGAAACCAGTTCTGCCACTCGGGAGCTTGTACTCGTCAAACGTCACAGTTCTGATACAAAACTAAGGTGTTTGGAAGGTAGGCAATATTCTGTGTAAGCGTGTAGTCGCCGCCGCAGCTTTTAATACAAGTTTGGTGCCGATGTCGCGTCGTTCACAGGGCAAACGGTCATGGGATGTGCGCGCATCAGTGCTAGCTCGCAATACCCATAATTTGATCAGGAGCATCGTAGAAAATCTCCAAGTGGAACCGAATCCGTGCAAACCTTTAATTGCGCTATCCGTCGGTGAGTACGAAGTAGTTTTTTATAACATATTTGATTAGAAAGTTACGATCTAGGCTGTTTGTTATGTGGTTAGGATAAAAGTATTTTTATTTATTTTTATAATTCCTCACTGAAATGATAATTCTGGTTTCAAATTAGCTGTTTTATTGCACCACAAGCACGGGTTTTTATAACGCAAACTACTTCTTACTTTAAATATCTAGGATTAGCTGGTATTAGAGATCTCTTCTAGAGACAAGCTTACCTTGCTGTTACATCATGTGTAAACATGTTTTTCACATTTTGTTTTATCTGTGCTAATAATTATTGGTTTCATTATATTGCATCATAATAATTATTAAAAAAATGGTTTCGAAATGAGCGATCTTCATTTTATTTATTTAGCTTACTTACCTGTCTGTTTGTAGTTTAATGTTTCGTTTATTAATTAGCAAATTTTTAGGTAAATAACTTAGGTACCTAAGTCAAGGTCAGCTTGCCAGCTTGTTAGCTTAGTCAAGGTCATCACCACGTAAAATAAACGAATGGCTGTGAAGAGGTACCTACTTACTTTTATGTGTTTTAATTTTTACTAAATCAGATTAACATTGCAGGTGATCCGACAGTTTTTGGAAACTTGAACCCACCAGAGCAAGTGCTTCAAGCGGTGCGAGAGAGTATAGAATGGTCGTCGAGCCGAGGCTATGGTTCCATGGTGGGTCACCCAGAGGCGAGACAGGCGGTCGCGGAGTACAGTTCGCACCAGGGTCCGGTGACCGGCGATGACGTGATTCTGTGCAGCGGCTGTTCGCACGCTATTGAGCTAGCTGTGAGCGTCATTGCAGACCCCGGACAAAATATACTGGTCCCTCGACCCGGATTCATGATATACAAGACTGTAGCCGAAGGCTTAGGAATCGAGATTAAATATTATGACTTACTGGTGAGTGTTTCCAGCCTTTTGTCAATAGGTACGGTACGCAGACTTTCTACACAAATTTTCTCATAAATAAATGACTTTATTACCAATTTTTAAATACTGAATCTTTCAACCGGCACAATTTCAATAAAGTTTCAAATCGTACTACCTGTAGGTGATATAGTCCCCTAAAATTCGAGAAGCTACCACACGGTGTCAGGTCTGTTTGGTATATATAAATGGGTATTCGAGCCGATGTTATACAAGTTTCTAGATTGAAACGAGTTTCAACTTATTGTGGACTAAATTTGCATACCTACTGCTTATTTACACATTTGTCTCTTGTAACTGCGTAGCTAAATCCTTGATAAAGGTTAGATTTATATTAATAACTTAAGTAATTCTATTTGCAGCCTAATCAACAATGGAAAGTAGATCTGGAAGACCTAGAGAATCAAATAGATGACGACACAACCGCTATCGTTGTCATAAACCCATCCAATCCGTGCGGTTCTGTTTACAACAAAGAGCATCTATGTGAAATTTTGGACGTGGCATCGAGAAACTGTATTCCTATAATTGCCGATGAGATATACGAGCACTTCGTTTTCAGTGGCCACGAGTTCTCAGCCATTTCAGCTTTATCAAAAGATGTTCCTGTGCTAACCTGTGGTGGACTGACGAAGAGGTTTTTAGTGCCCGGGTGGAGAATGGGATGGATTGTAATGCACGATCGCCAAAATATATTGGGAAAAGAAGTTCGTAAAGGCTTATTCAATTTGTCAAGTAAAATTCTTGGCCCTAGCACATTGATACAAAGAGCTTTACCGACTATACTTAAATCGACGCCGCAGAGTTTCTTCGATGAGGTTGTTTTGTTTATCGAGGTGAGTGGAAGGTTCCACGGTGCGATCGAACCCATTCATGCACTTACCCTAACCGGTATTGATACATTTACATTTTGTAGATAAGCTTCTTTACTGCACTTTGAAACTTATTGAGCCCAAAGAATGAATTAATAGTTGTGTTTTAATTAATTCCTTTTTTTATTAGAATATACTAATATATTGAGTGAGAAAATTATAAAAATTAAGTGGCGAACACTATTATTACGTGCCTCCTTGTTCCGCATTTAAATGCACTTAAATGCAGTTTATGGAAGTGAGTGAATATCAGTATGTAAATTTTGCTAGCTTCGTACACTTCGGGTTTTCTCAGCATTTTCAATATTCTATGAACTACATCTAAATTTAACCTTCTCTCTCTCATTTTATAGTTACTATAAAGATGGACAGAAACTTATAAGTATCATATATTTACTTATGGACTCTTTCTAAAGGTTCGCGCACATTATGTCGGGCCGGGCGGGCGCAGCGCAAAATGTTAGTGACAGGCCGGGTTGACGGATTTTGAATACAGTGTACTAGGGGTGTCCACTTAGAAAATACATCGCTGTTTATTTTTATGCAATACATCGAGACTATGTATCGTGTTTTGCGATGCATCGGTTAAGCAGGCCCGAATAAAAATAATTAAATAAAATTTAAATATACTGTTTAGATTACTGTGCAGTTATTTTTAGTACCTCTAGATGTAAAACCAAATACTTTTTACGGCGTTTTTCTAAGCTTAACATATATTAAGATTTTTTAACTAGAACAAAACTGTTTCAATAGCCTACAGTCGGTATGCATACCTTTGAGAAATATATAAAATTATGTAGGTACGTATCTATAGATAGGTGCTTAGTTTTGGAACGTTACTAGAGATGACGGTGTCAAATTAGTTTGCCTAAAAGCACCACGAGAGGGCTCTCTATCTATACCCTATATATTTGTCTATGCTCCAATCCGCTTGCTATAGCATACTGTGTCGGGACGCAGCGGGGCGGTGTGTGGGCCGCATCGCACGCAACCAAAATCCGCGGCGGAATATGCGGCCGCTGCGCCCCGGCATAGTGTGTGATAGTTCATATAAAATACATACTAGTAATTTGAGCGGATTTTTGCGCTGCGGCCCGCCCCGCTGCGGTTCGTCATTATGTGCGCGAACCTTAATGAGACGTTTCGTGTCGGATCGCTACCGCGCACTGCGTACCTACCATAATATTGAAACTGTCGTGTGGCTGACGTGCGATGCCTAACTTGAAAGAGCCTAATAACAGTCGTCAGAAAAAATCATAAAGTTAACAAAAAGCCAATAATTAACATAACAAATATTTCTCCAAAGTTTTTTCTAAAAATATAGTTTTTTTGTTGATAGATTCTGTAAATAAACTTGTTTTGATAGTGGCGGTGAGCTGGTGACCTATCCACCCTAATTTCCTTTTTTAACCAAATTTAATCAAATTTTACAGAATCAAGCCAAACTGGCGTACGAGGAATTACGTAGAGTTCCCGGCCTGAGGCCGATCATGCCGCAAGGGGCCATGTATATGATGATAGAGATCAAGATGACACAGTTTCCAGAATTCCAAAGTGAACTGCAATTTGTTGAGCGAATGGTGTCCGAGCAGTCGGTGTTTTGTCTGCCGGGGGAGGTAAGCCCCAAGTCAAATTAAATTACTCGTAATACTTAATTTGTAGACTGGCTGAGGGCTCCCACACATAAACACGACACGCGATGTCGTCGCGTCGTACCACGATGCTGTCTAGTATTTGACAGGCAATAAGGTTTACACTAGCCTGGCGCAACGCTTATTTTTGCAGGTGACGTCGTATCGTGTTTGTGTGTTTCGGTCCTAGACTTTGAACTGCTTCTTCTTCTCAGACCTCTCAGTTGGCCCTAGAAGTCCCCGATTCGAATCCAAGCTAGTAGTATAGTAGCTAGTAGTATACTCGGTTATAATAAATTATAAGTTAGTGGTAGAGCTTGTTTTTATCAGGGCTTGATACCGTTACCGAATTCCCTTTATCAATATCGTTAAGTAACGTTATGTCTTGAAAGTAAAATTGGTAGCGATAATGCAGGTAACGTTATCTAGAAAGGTATCGTTACGTACCCAATGCGCTTTGGCTTATCCGCATAGAGTGGTTCACGGAATAGATAAGAGTGGTTGATTAATTTACTGGTAAAAATGCCACACAGGTAATGATACCATGCATAACGTTACCTTGGCTTTAAACAGTATCTTCGTTTGATAGTAGTATCGTTACCTTTTTGTAACAGAATCAAGCCAAACTGGCGTACGTGACAGTAGTATCATTACCTTATTGTAACGGTATTCAAAGCCCTGGTTTTGAGTCCGCCAAACAGCATGAGCCTGTTACCATAGGAACGTTGTGGTAGCATTGCATTTTTGTGCTAGGTAGAGATAAGATAACCAGTTCTTCAGTAGTTGAGGATTCCGGGTGAAGAGCGCTTCCGTCTTCGGTCTTATCATCACTTACCATCAGGTGATATGAAAGCTTATACGTTGTTAAATAAAATAGTAAAGATAAAAAAAAAACCAAAATAATAGGTTAGATGTACGAAGAGGAAAAACATAGTTCCTTTTATTCCAAAACTCTATCACTTACTCTGTTTAATAATAAAAAATCCAACTGTGGTTGGACAAAAATCCGCCTTGGAAAAGATTTATAAACAAACATTGGCATTATTTTATAAATCGTGATTGAAAATTTCACTAATTTTAATGTACCAATTATTTGCATTTTTCAGTGTTTCTGCTTCCCGAATTATATGCGCATAGTGCTGACAGTACCCGAAGACATACTAAGAGAAGCCTGCCAGAGAATAGCAGTATTCTGCCAAGACCATATTGTAACTAGGGATAAAATTAAAGAAATGGAAAGCGACGAAGTGACTATGCCAAATGAACCATGTGAAGTTATAAGTCTGTAGTCAATATTTTGTTTATTAAACTTTTTGATATACAGGGTGCGATGAATAGGATGTGTCTAACGAAAATACCTATTTGAATTGTGGGCTCCTGCCCGTTTCCACCGACGATATTTAGATTTTTGGTAGCTGTAGCTCCTATTTTAGATGACGGTTTTTCTTTTTTTTTTGAAAGAGATTGCTGATTGCCTTAGACGGCATTTTCAGCTTCACCAGGCTTGTTTGGGGGCGGCGAGGAACGTAAAGGGTCCCTCAAGCCGTGTGAAACGAATTACCTTCGGAGGTTTTCTAGAGGGAACGGCATCGCGCACTAGTGCGCGTCCCCGTGCCCTACAAGATTCTCCGAAGGTTTCGGATCGGATCGGGGGTAGATGACGGTTGCTGTAGTTAGGTAGGTAAGTAAGATTAATATGTGCAATATTTTGGTTTGAGTAGATTCAAAACCGTTACTTAACATTGCTAATGGTTTATTAAACTAAGAGAAAAAGGATCTTTGCTTACTAAAGGAGTTCGATGTTTTTGGTCTAATTATGACCTAAAGTTTTTTTTGGGAAAAACTGTTCAGTATGTGATAGTGATACCGAACTAAGTGAACAAGTGAGTCTGAATAAAACCCTCAAAACGAGGGTCACTATGAATAAGGACTTTATGTTAGTTATGTTAGTTCAATCCACCGTTTGACTGAACAAACATGTAATTATTAAGTCTTTTACTCATAATATTTACAATTTAAAATTTTCTCTTGTTTCAACTTATTTTCTCGTAATTATTTTATTTGTTATTCCTTATAGAACCCAGAAAAACCAGCAAAATATTATCTTAATTAAAAAACAAAGAGCAACAAAGAATAAAAGTCGTCACAACAATTATAAATTATAAAAGATGAAGATCAATTAAGTATTTAATTTGACTTAAGATGGCAGACCCTTTTTCAAACACCCTGTTTAGTCTGTACTCTAATCGAACTTTAAATAAGTAGTATTATGTTGAGTAAGTAGGTATCATATTTTTATAACAGCATACCAGAACAAGTTGAAAATGATTCAATGGTTAGTCCTATCAGTCCAAATAAAACACAAAGATCCAAAATTAGCCTAATATTTAAATGTTTACCTACTTAGTGTAGAAATTGTATAGAATTTGTCGTTGTATACTTATAGCTATAATTACCTTATATAATTACAATAAATAATGTTACAAAACAAATGTTTTTCATTAACAAAGACCGTTTAGAAATTTTTATTTTGTTTGCTAATTTAAAGATGAGTAAAGTAAAAAAATAAACAAATGAATATAATTTGTAAGTGCAAAATGTTCTTCTTTCATTTGTAAGTGTAAAGTGTATTTTCTCCCGCATACATTTTTAAAAACATAAAAAACGTGACATTTTCAAAGTTATATTTACCTTTACAGTCGTTGTCCATTGATTAAAATCTTAAGTGCCTTACAAATAAACAAAGAATAAGGTTTTATAGTTATTCCGTGTTTTGTCTCTTTCACTCTAATTTGAAATGACGTTTAAATGACAGGAACAAAACACGGAATAACTATTCGGACCTTATTCTTTGTTTATTTGTAAGGCACTCAAAGTTTGTCTAAAACTATTGAGGTACGTGGTAAATATTAAATGAGGCATTTGTCATGCATGACTAAAGTATTTAAAATCTCTTTAATTTATATTTTCATACAGGATTATTGGTTTAGAAGTTTAATTTGTGGTACCTAGGTACTTACAGGGATTCACAGCACAGATTGACAAACAAATAATTGCGTCTATCTTCGTCCCATTTATCTTTTTTAATTTTTTTTTTTATGTTTTTGTAATTGGCACATAAGTTTTAACATCTTGAATGGTCATACTTTCTATACATTCGTGCGATTATGTAGAAAAGAGACGACCTGATATTTTGTGTCCGTTAAGCTGGCGTCGGACGGTGGATCCTGTACTAAGGACAGCTTGGCCAAAAAGACTTCTTTTTAAAATGTAGGTAGTTGTTTTTTTTTCGGTCTAATAAATTAAAGGTATATTATATTAGTTTATGGAGATCTAAGTAGAAACAGACGTCTAGTATTATTTTTATGACACTTCAAACGTAACCTTTTTTCTGTTTTCCTTGTTGTTCATTGTAAATAACAAAGTTTAGTTCAGACTTTACACATATATTTCTGTAAAAGTAAGAACGCATAGTTTATAAAAAAAATCATGAGTAGTGATGAAGGTATGTAGTATTTAAAACATATAAATGTAACCCGTTTTGATAATTAGTTATTTGCAAAAAAAATACATAAATGTCACTTTGTTTCGAAAATGAAATTTTGCTTTTATTAATTTGTTTCAAGGGGGGGATTTTGCCCTAACAATTATTGGTTTCTGTTGACTCATGAAGTAATGTAGTATACAGATATGACTTGAATAGTTCGGGCAAAATCCCCTATTGTAAATGGCAGGGTTTAGAAGTAAATGGGTAGCGGATTCAAAATTAAAACTTCGTATTTAGGATAATTTTATTCAGATATTATGAATTTTATCGTATTCAACTTTAATTATTGACGTTTCACTCAACTGTAGCTGATTTCATAGTTTTTTCTTCTTCATTATCCTTAGGAGTAACAGACTACCCAATAAAAAGGAGAGAAATATGTGAAGGATTGTTTTCACTAACGTACAAGAAATTAGATAGCAAGATTTTATTATTAGTATTTTTTTTTGTCAGCGGTCACAAGATCAATGTTGAAAAGTTTAAAAGTTATTGCTCTGAGACGGCTTGTTTGTATACTCGCCTGTACCCTTGGTATAATATGCCCACCACCGTTCATATAGTATTAATACACGGTCCTTCTATCGTATCAAATTCTACAATGTCATTTGAGCGAAGAAGCCCTAAAAACGAGAAATAAAGATTTAAAAAAAATTTCGAGAATTTAACGCACGCAAAACTTTGAGGAAAGACACTGTCACCGATATTTCTAATTATTTTTTTATATCTTCAGATCCTGTCATTTCATGCTCAACAAGGGTTTTAAGAAAATATAAGACGGCTTTTCCTAGTCCTTCATATAAATAAAGTTTAAATGAAAAAAAAAACATATGCTTTTTGTGGGAAACATTTTTAATTTAATGTCCTATAAAATCAACAGTTTTTGAAGAATTGTAGTTATTTTGCCATAACAAACGTCTACAAATTAGTTACAGTCAAAGACGATTTTGAGACCGATCCTCACATATGGCAGCATCGTCTGGTGGCCCAGAACCAGGCTGAAGATCTGTAAGAATGCTCTTAGCAAACTTCAGAGAACAGCTTGTCTGGCAATCACTGGTGCCTTTCGAACCACTCTAACGGCAGCACTGGAAGTCCTCACAGACCTTTCACCCCTGCACATTGTAATAGAAACAGAGGCAAAGAAAGCGTTACATAGACTAAAGGTGGTCGGACTATGGGACGCATCTAAACCTCTGACCAGACACACAAAATGGGATCCAAGTGACATTCCTGACAGTGTCATGGAAATGGGGTGCGATAAAATATTCCCACTATTCATGTTCGAAAAGAAATTCAAAGTTTATGTTCCAACCAGGGACGAATGGAAACGAGTGCTACCGTCTCCGGAGAATGATAAGCCTAATCTGGTATACTGACGGATCAAAAATGAAGACGGGCACAGGGGCAGGCGTCTATAATAATGACTTCAAGCCTAGTCAAAGCATGGGAAAATTTGCTAATGTTTACCAAGCTGAAACTTTCGCAATTCTCCTATGCGCAAAGCAGAATAAAGAGATAGCTATGAAATAGCGAAATATATTCATCCTGAGTGACAGTCAGGCCGCGCTCAAGTCAGTCATATCACCCCGAATCGACTCTGGCCTTGTTCTAGAAACCACAAAAGTTCGAAACAAGCTAGGTAGACATAACATGGTGCGATTGATCTGGGTTCCAGGCCATATGGGTATCCACGGCAACGAGATGGTGAATGCACTTGCCAGGGAGGGCTCGGAGACCCAGCTCATTGGTCCTGAGCCGTTCGTGGCACTTGCACCAAGTACCATTAACAAGGCCTTAAAAGATTACATCGAAAACAGGCACGGCATCGAATGGAAAGAGCAGCCGGGTATGAAACACTCCAAATCCTTCCGTGGCGAAAACGCCTTAGGACGGAGTAAGTTCATATGCGGAGGCGGTAGAAGGCAGGCCCGACTAACCATCGGTGCCTTGAGGGCACTATGCCACAAAACAAATGCTTCACAGAATGCACCTTTCAACAAATAGTTTGTGTAGGGCGTGTGGAGAGGAAACGGAGTCAATGCAGCACCTACTGTGTGACTGCGACTCTCTGGCTAGGAAAAGAATGGGACTCCTGGGGTCGGCCTATCCGAAACCGGAGGACTTCAGGCTCTTCACCCTTAAGGACGTTGCCAAACTTATGGCATCTATCTTTACAGAGGAAGAAGAGTGAAAGGATGGGGTTGCACAAAAGATCCCGATGGGTCGAAGTGATACTGCAAGAGGGAAACCTCGGCAGGCCCCACTAAGATAAGATAAGATACAGTCAAAAACATTCTTTAAATAATTTTTGCCAAGCTGTCCCTATAATTTTAGTCACGATTTTTATTTCTTAATAAATTCTTTAAACCAGCAATTAAATTTGGAAAAGACGTTAAGCTATAAAAAATTATGTATTTGGCACTTCAATGTACAGACGCCTGCATATCAACCTATCCAAAACTGTCAAATTTTTTTAATACATTTTCAACCAAATACCTGAGCAATAAAGTTCAAAGTCTTTTGAGGAAATTTGACAGTTTGTGGTAGGTTGATGTGCAGGCCGATAAAACCAGACAGTACACACTTCTGTCTGGTTTTGGATTTATGAAGTAATAAAGTTTTGGGAGTGACGGAAATTAGATTTGCGGTGACGGAAATTAGAAAATTGTTCAATAAAAATATATATTTTATTATCATAAGACTCAAATATAAAAAAAAAACAACCACAAGTAATTGTTCAGTCTACAAAATAACAAATCAAACCTCTTTGGGATCTAAAACAAACAAACAGCTCAGTCGGCTATAATTTTTATACGATTATTTATTAGTAAGTATCACAAAAACCCTTTTACGACATACTTTTAACAAACTTACTTACATATAACTCAGTCTTTTTTCTCAGACTTCTTCTATAGTTTCCAAAGCTTTGCTTTGCTTCCGTCGCTTATAATAAGCTTTAAAATTTCCCTGTTACGCTTTCTTATCAGTTTTTGTGCAGTGCAGGAGTTTCTTGATTAATTGGCAATATTTTACCCTCGCTCTTCTTCTTGTAATATCTTTGGCGATCTTTTTCTTTATATGCTGCGTATAGGTTAGGATCATTCTTGATTTTTTTCTCGCCTTTGTTGAAGGCTAAGCTTTTGTTGCTCCAAAATCTCCTCTCGACTTCGTTTTGTCTTAACCATGTTTTCTGTAAATGAAATGTACACACATTGATGGTATGTATACCAGAGGACAGTTAGTAGGCACCTGTTGTTAGGTGAAAACACAAAAAAACTAATGTTATTAGGTATTTTATAATTTCTGTCACGTTAAGCGTGACGGAATTGGGTGACAGAAGTTAGGGACACGACGGTATTTATGAGATAAAAATGAAGTGGTAAGGAATACGGTATATTGCTTCAAGCATGAGGTCAACGACAAATTTTTGCATATAATAATCTAACTAGCAAAATTTGTATATATTTGTTTGTAATTTCAAAACATTAATCAATAAAGCGAACGGAAATTAGAATAATAGCAAACCATACGAACGGAAATTAGGTACTTACGGTCGTAGTTCGACAGCGGAACAAGTGGTACAGGAATCCCCCGCCTGATCCTCTAAATGCCACTACACATTAACAGAATACACTAAACATGCACACTAGTTTAGGCCCAAGACACCGTACTCGTAGAACAAGGGTACGAAGAACCGGTTCACACGCGCTCTACACCAGGTACAGACATGTACCTGGGCGCTTCTCTCCACCTCCACGGCCCGTTCAACCCGAGCCGAAGTCCGAGCCGTTAGAGGTGCCCTCGGGTTGCTCCGCTCCCCGATCCGATCCGAACCCTTCGGAGAATCTAGTAGGGCACGGGGACGCGCACTAGTGATGCCGTTCTATTACAAATATTACAAACTAGTCAGATATTTGTATGGACATTCAAAAACCAGGACTGCTGAGAATGACCGGCGTACACATGGTCTAATTCACGTTTTTTGTTATGCCCTCTTTTAGTGCGTAATTAGTGCGTAATTACTGCAAACATAAAATAATTAGAGCCTCTTTAGTTTAAGAAATAAAGACCTTTTTTAATGCGTACGCTCGCTGGCATCACGATCAAGCTGCATTACACGTGATCGTTCTCGAAAACTACTTATATTATAGCAACGAAATTAACACACACATTTAGTACCTTATTAGTGCCCCCGTTATGCAAAATTTTATAAGGATTGCTCTTAAAGGAACGGAGATAATGAACAAAACTTGTGAATGACATTTCGAGCTGTGGTCTATACAGCGCACCCATATTAGTGCTTACAGAAAGCGAGCTTCTCTTTTTATAATTGTTATATGTATTATTAGTGCGTGAAATTCTGACTCTGTCAGTAGAAATAGTTTATGTGAATTTGAAAAAAATATGTAAAGTTCTAGGAACAAATGTGTGGTCATACAGTCGCGCACAAAACTAATATTATAATTAGTGACATATCATATTACACAGAGAGATATCGTAACTTTTTATAAAGTAAGTTTATTGGTTTAGCCGATTAGCAGTTCTCGAACTTCTTTTGAATACTACTCTCAAGTCTGCTGGTTAAACTGTGATGCCACTCTAGCGCTAAAGTCTAAAAAGTTTTTAATTCCAATATTTTTAAATTGAGAATAAATATGAAATAAAAATGAATATGAATGAACGTGTAAAACGACGCATGAGTACGAGTTAAATCATTATTGTTCAGAGTAATTCTACATTTTCGTATCTCATACGTACTCTATAGTTTTAATTATTTCAAACCAATAACGTCATTTTAATGAAACTTTATTTGCTTAAGAAACAGAGATCTAAACAGTTTTATGAAAAAAAAAACCAATCAACTTAATTTATGCAATTTAAAGTCTTACTACGGAATGTTAAAATCGCATAAAATCAGTTGAACAAACGTTTTTTTTATATTTAGTTTTGTTATGTTTTCTATTGACTGTTTTTGTATAGGTGTACTGTGGTTTTAGTCAAACAACCGTTTTTAAATGTCGTCTGCTTAGATTTCCCTGCATTTAAAGTTTGATTAAAATTTACAAGTTTGTTTGAGATACGAAAATGCAAAATCCCTCCTTAAAATAAATATTTTTATTACGTTACAAAAAGAACTATAAATAGTATTTTTGTTTAAAGTGTAATTATTGTACATAAACGATAATGTGATTAAACTGTGATTGTATCTATTTCTTTTGCAAAAAAAATATTATACTTTACTTGAATTTCACCATTTATTTATAATTCAATCAAGACATACCAACTGTAAATGAATGACATCACCAATTCATCACACAGTTCATTGACGACCTTCTTGGTCGAGTGGTTTGTACACCGGTTTTCATGGTATCGCCATCTCTGAGGTCCCAGGTTCAATCCCCGGTCGGGTCAATTATGAAATTATTGTTTTTCTAAATTGTCTCGGGTCTGGGTGTTTTCTATGTACGTATTTAAGTATTTTAAGTATGTTTATCCGTTGTCTAGTAACCATTTAACGAGTTTCATAACGAAGCTTCTCTTGGGCTAGATATATGGTGTGAGTGTAGGAAAGTTTTTTTATTATTTTTTATTTTAATGTCCCCACTGCATACGAGCCGTCAGCATACTGGGTACGAGCCTTCTCAGTGGATGGAAGTACCACAGGGAAAACAGACCTTAGGACTCTTTCAATTTAGACGTCGTCGGTCGCTGATCGAATCAGTCGCACGACCGCTAATGCAGCTGTATCGAACAGATTTACGTGACTTTCGAAGTGCGGAGGAGCACAAGATGATAAACTTTTAGATACCCATCCGATGACCAGCCTTTGCGAAAGTTGCTTTACTTTAGCAATCGCAGATCGAACTCAAACTGCAATAATCAACGATCTTATCTCATGCTAGATTAGTTTTTGATTTTAATTCAATATTTCAAAAACAACTTTAAAAGTAGAGAAAACACTTATGAACTTGTCTATACTTCTTGTATGAATAGAACTTTGCAATTTTTTTTACGTAGTTCCACTGCGAATTCACATAAACTATTTCTACTGACAGTCAAAATTTCACGCACTAATAACACATATAACAATATAAAAAGAGAAGTTCGCTTGCTGTAAGTACTAAATATGGGTATGTACGCTGTATACATGCCAGCTCGAAATGTCATTCACAAGTTTTGTTCAATATCTCCGTTCCTTTAAGAGATATTCCTTTAAATTTTGCATAGCGGGGGCACTAATAAATAAAGGACTAGGTACTAAATGTGTGTGTAAATTTCGTTGCTATATTATAAGTAGTTTTCGAGAACGATCACGTGTACGCCAGGTTGATCGTGTTGCCTGCGTACACACTAAAAAGGTCTTTATTTCTTAAACTAAAGAATCACTCATTATTTTATGTTTGCAGTAATTACGTACTAAAAGAGGGCATAGCAACAAACGTGAAATCGACCACGTGTACGCCCACCTTAACGGACACGATATTTTAACTTAAAAAGTACTGATGTATTATAAATATTTCGTCCAGGATTTCGTAACAATAAATTTAAGGGCAAAAATAAGATTTCATATCTCCATCATGACACAACAGCTCCAGGTATACAAATCAGCATTTTAGTAAGGTGGTAAGGTGGTAAGTCAGTCCACATGGTAACACACCATCGATCAATTTATGTATAATACAAGAGGGGCGCCAAACTTCAGTCAGAGAGCTTGAGGTAGATGGCGCTCTAGTTGACTCTACTTTGTTTACTTTCATTGTCAGTAGGTAGTATGGCTAGTATGGCTGTGATTTTTGTACTCTTCTTTATATATACGCTATAAAAATCTTAGAACAATAATGAGTTAAAAATGTACCCATTTCCACAGACGTATTTTCTATCATAAAATGAAGAAAACATTACAGATGACAAGGCTGTATGGGCTTGAATGCTTGATGCCTTCCCTATCAATTATTAATTTGGTGACCTCTGAAATGGCAGACACTTGAAACCATTATTCTGGGTCACGATTTTTTGGCGGGAAAAGTGTCTGTGGTTTTGTTTTATTTTCTTAAGTTTTTGTTATGTCGAATATTAATGTGAAATAATGGTGGATTATTAAACGTCACTTTTCAAATTCTCTTAAGAAGTCTGCGTGAGGACTTAGTAAAGCCCTACTCTACTGAGATTCTTGAGGGGGGTATATCATTTCT
Organism: Eudonia truncicolella; assembly: GCA_949315975.1. Taxonomy (NCBI): domain Eukaryota; kingdom Metazoa; phylum Arthropoda; class Insecta; order Lepidoptera; family Crambidae; genus Eudonia; species Eudonia truncicolella. Next base: position 7,438,068 of record OX438828.1, on the reverse strand, counting down.
CACTTCCCATTTCTATTATCATTCATCATCATCATATAGGAAGGAAATATTGTTTATTTATGTATTACTTGTAAGAAAAATTTACTCATTCATTGGCAAAATGCATGTGCAAAGCCATAAAAAAAATCTGGGTCAGTCACTTTTTTTTTTAAGTGTAGTTCGTTTCTTGAGGAACCGGCTAAGGTCATAGACCATGCTGCCATGTCATTAGTTTCTTAATTTCATTGTAATACATAAATAAACAATATTGATGATGATGAATGATAATAGAAATTGGAAGTGATAAATCATATTACCCCCCAACCCCTCGAGTATCTCAGTAAAGATGTGGCGCTTTACTAAGTCCTCGCGCAGACTTCTTGTGAGAATTTGAAAAGTAAGATAGCACTGTTTTGTTTCATTTGCCAACACGGGGTCAGTTTTTTTTTAAAGTTTAGTTTGTTCCTTAAGGAACCGGCTAAGGTCATAGACCATGCTGCCATGTCATTAGTTTCTTAATTTCATTGTAATACATAAATAAACAATATTATATTGATGATGATGAATGATAATAGAAATGGGAAGTGAGAAATGATATTACCCCCCAACCCCTCGAGTATCTCAGTAAAGATGTGGGGCTTTACTAAGTCCTCACGCAGACTTCTTGTGAGAATTTGAAAAGTAACATTACACTGTTTTGTTTCATTTGCCAACACTCATGCACGCTCACGAACACTTAACGGTTAATAATCCACCATTATTTCACATTAATATTCGACATACCACAAATTTTAGAAAATAAAACAAAACCGCAGACATGACTCTTCACTTTCCCGCCAAGAAGTCCCCAACACTGGGTCAGTCACCGTCATGTCAGTCATTGTCACTGTCAAATTTACAATTGACGGACTTGTTCTGGAGTTGCTTATACTTCGTCTTTACGCTTACTCGGGACAGAATTAATTAAGAATTTCCTATAGATACGTGCTCTGAAGTGCGTATTGATTGATAATTTCAATAATGTCTCAAATCAAATCGAGCAAGAAGTTTAAGTGGGCCATGGATTATAATCAGAAGTAAGGCTACCTACCGATAAAGTTGTTTTATGGTTTAGCTTGAACTCCAATTTGTTAGGTGTGTAATAAACCTTAACGAAATGATTTCAGGAATAAGATATCAACCGATTTGCCATCACCGCCAGGATATAGCCAGTCGACAAATGCCAACTATATTGAGACATCTAAGGATACAGATTCCAACTTACTGTTGATTAAAAAATTATGGGATGTAGCGTTAGGTCCCCTCAAACAAGTGCCAATGAACCTGTTCATAATGTATATGGCAGGAAATTCAATCTCCATATTTCCAATCATGATGGTGGGAATGTTAATCGTTCGGCCAGTCAAAGCTTTGTTTACAACCCAAAGTACTTTTAAAATAGTGGAGGGCACTCAAGCTGTAGGTCAAAAGTTTGTGTATTTTATTGGAAACATTGTAAACATCTTACTTGCTCTGTATAAATGTCAAAGTATGGGTCTATTACCCACCCATTCTAGCGATTGGTTAGCATTTGAAGAGCCCCAAACGAGAGTTGAGCATATTGGTGGTGGTTTATCATTAGTGTAATATTATTAAGAATAAAAGTCACAAGACATGTTAATATTGCTAATTTAATTAGATTATCATTGTAAAGTTCTATTACATGGTATTTACAGTAACAACAATAATTTATTTTATTTTATCTAGCTTGTGTCGTTAGCAGTCCTTGCCACCTTTCTTTCCATCTTTAACTTCACCCAATTTAGACTGGATGAAGTCTTGCCCTTTTCGAAATAATACCTTTGGATCTTCTACTTTATCTATCTGAAATAATCAATATTTAATTAACATTTTTTAAACATTTTGTAAAATATTGTTCTTATATTTATAATTATTGAAATATAACAACAATTTCCGCCTATATTATTTTGGAAATGCCAGGCTAAAGTGGAAATTTTATGTCAATCTAATAAAAAATTATATCTTCATTATAATAAACATAAAAATAAAACACAAACATAGATAAGTAACTAATTCCTGGTTCATGGTGTTCAAATTATTAGCAAAACAAAAACAAAACAAAATTGAACTAACCATTTCTTTCTATCCAACGTGTTGTCACATTCCTGAGATGTTTTCTTATAAACAAGTTGTACTGCATCCTGGACAAGGAAAAGAGTGTTCAAAATACAACTGTAATTAAACCTTGTTAATTTACCTATTGGAACAGGCAGAAATGTGACAGACACAAAAGAGGCCATAATAAAAACAACACTGAACCAGGAATTTTTGTAGATAATTAGCAAAACAATTTATCAAAAACTATGGGTGACCACAAAATAAATGTAGAGATGGCCTCCTTTGTGAATTTCAGAAGTAAAACTCTTGGCTTTCCTTTCATATAATGTTCAATTATTCCAACCTGATAATTTTGTGCTATGTATACACCAGTGTATATTCCAGTGCCAAATATTATCTGGAAAAAAATGTAAGTATTGAGACCAATACTATAAATCCATAAACATTGTAATAACTGAGTAAGTAGGAGGATGGTTAAATGAAGATAAAATTGAATAGGTGGGAACTAGAAACTTGCAGCTAGTTTTCCTCTTTCGACAGTCACACTTTAAGCACTCCTAAGTGTACAATTATAGTAAATAATATACATTATGAAATAACAGCACACAGTACCTAGTTAATAATTTATGTATAATACATTGTTTGATAATTAAGGTATACCTATGTGTACACAATACTTAATTGAAAATATTGCATTGTTTATGAAACTTACGGAATTTTTGGCCAGTGAAAAGAAACAACCCATGGCGAAATAGGTCTGAGTATTTCCAAAATGATTGGGATTTTCATCAGTCTGGCATTTTTGAATTTAAGATTTTATTATATGTTTACTTACACTTTGCAATATTTTATTCACAAATGACATATTGGACTGTCTTTTTGACATTCTAATTTTAAATGCTACATATTGCTAGCAATAATTTTATTTTTAACTATCCTGCAAGAGGGAGGTTGAATTGTTTTTCAATTAAGTACTTGTAAAAATATCAAAATAATACTGATGTCATGATTACTTATTACATACACATAAAATGTAGTAGGTACTTAATATGAGAAACCATCAAAGGCCAGTTAAATATTTTAGTCCAAGATTTAATTTACATAACAATAATCGCCAAATCGTACCTAATTATTTTTGTCAATATGATAGGTACTTACCTAGCATTCTACTCTAAAGATAGCCGTGACTAATCATATTCTTGTCATAAGTATGCAGAGGACCAGAGGTATTAAAAATAATCTTCAATTAATTGCACTTTGCATGGGCATTTCTAATGGGCATTTTTTTGCACTTTCTAATTTGTCTCTAACAAGTACCTTTCGGATACCCAAACTCTAACTGTGTACTTACCAGAGCTTTAATCATTTTACAATTTTTTAAAGATTTGATTAATTTAAATTGTTTTAAAGATAAATATTTATACCAACAAAATTCGCGATTTACGAAACCTTTAGAATTAAATTGTAGTAAGTACTTTTATAGCAATACATTCGAGATTTACGAAACCTTTAGAATTAAATTGTAGTAAGTACTTTTATAGCAATAGGTAGGTACTTTACTTCACCATTGTGACAGTGACAATAGGGGTGTAGAAAGGCATTCATCTCATACAGCCTAATCTTCCGCAAACTTTTTTTTAATGTGATAAAGTGTAGTAAGTGTATAATCCCGAAACATAGCTACTAAATAACTCTTTACCGCAAATGGAAGTAAAGTTAAGGTAGACAATGCTTAAAACAGATGCTGTCACTTTTACCCTACTGCAAAGGAAGGGTATTGTTTTTTTTAACAAATATTTTTAGACAGATAATATTTTAATCACGTTTTTAGCCATTGTTTAACTTGAAACACTGTTTTGTAGTAAAAGAGCGTGAGTCTATGACAATTACAATGTAAAAACTCATAGGTATTACGAAAATTTATTTTATTACATTGATAAACCCCAACATGTCATTGTTTTGACATCTGTTTCGTCTAGCTAGACCATGAGATTGAAACCGAGCACACAGATGTACCCCCCGCTGGGAATCGAACCCGGGACCTCTGGGTGTGGTGGTCTTAATCGCTAGACCACTCGGACTTCATGGCATATATTTTTAATATATTTTCCCGGGTACTATGCACTATCTGCAAAAGCTGCGGCTTACTTACCGGATTAAACAGGTAGAATAGAATAGAATAGAATAGAATAGAATATAGAATAGAATATTTTTTTATATGCTAAGAATATGGTTGGTATTACAAGTTGGTCATATTTTTATAGTTTCACATATTCTGTCATGTAGACATGCAAAACAATAGAGTTCAATTCAATTAATTAATTTAAAATTATCAGATTTGTATTTATTAAGTGTACATAGGTATATTGCTATTATTATTAAAATCATTATTATTCATTAATCCATTATTCAAAATTACATTCTAATAAAACACATTATAAATTAATACTATAAATAATTTAATAATACAATAAATAATTATATTAAATAATAAATAATAATAAATAATTATATAATACAATAAATAATTATGTTAGGTTTATTTACTTATCCTTAATAAAATCAGACACTGAATAATGACACTTCTGGACAAGGTACTTAAAAAAATGTTTTCTAAAGGCGTTCAGATTAAGATCCTTAAGATTATCTGGAAGGTTGTAAAATGATTAAAGCTCTGGTAAGTAAACAAAAAAGTAAACACCCTGTATAGTAAGTCCTGCATCGCCAATGGAACGGCACGGCAGCCAGAGCCCTCTGAGCTCGCCGCCATCGAGCGCGCCGCGTCGACCAGGCCAGACCAGGATGCTAACTGTAGCATCTCTAATGCTGAAGCAGGGCGATTCAAAGTGGGCCGCCTTGCTTACCCCTCTAAACGCCATCTTGAAGGCCCTGCAGGCCAAACAAGCCTCTGCCGCGGTCTGACCGCGGCCGACGAAGCTTATCTTGCCTACAGATGCAGCGGCGCCACCTTCACCGGCACCACCAGATGAAGAGAACCGACGACACCGGCGCCCTTGAGGACGACGGCGACATCGTCCTGTGCAGCTCCACCTTCGTCGGCCACCACTCCAGCTGTGTCAACGGTCTATCATCACCACTACTATCACCACCCAGCCACCAGCGGCGGCTTGCCGCCGCCGCAACCTGCCCCGCGCGTTCACACGTGCACTGTGTCGGCACTTAAGCCTGTCTCCACCTATACTACTCGCAGCTGACCACCCTACCATACCCCGTAAGTCGCGGCCCGTTCGCAGGCGCTCACCCGGGGGGCTGACTGCGCCGAAGGCTGCGCAGGGGGAGGGAAAGGCTTCCAACGCCACCAACAGAGCTTAGGCTCAAGGCAGGGGATAGCGGAAAAAAAAACAAAACAAAAAATAATAATCAGGCAACAAAAAAACATGTACCCTATTGTTTTCTAAACGTCACGTCAGGATAAACATTAATTAAAACGAATGTGTAAAATAAACGCGAGTAGATCCGTAAAAGTTGTTTCATTTCAACATGTACTGCTGCCGTGCCTCCCAGACAGACCCGCCCCCCCAGACAGACCCGGCCCGACTCACGTCGGGCCGTGAAGAGACCCCGGGCTATGAGGCCTAGAGCTCGCCGCCCGAACCGGCCCCAACGCAGGGGCCGAAGAATTAAAATGGTGGGCACGGCAGCCAAAACCTACTTCATTCTATTGGAGAGAGAACAGCTAGAGTCCTGTGCGAGTTTTACATGGCGAGTTTAATAGCTTCAGTTTTACTCATGCATCAACGATATGCCTTGCTCACGACTGTACGTAATTAAGCTTTCCTAAAAATATTACCTTGAAAAATACAATCAAAAGAATACAGGTATAGGTTTTCAAAGTATTTATTTTCATAAAAGAAAATCTATTAAGATAAACTTATTTATAATTATAAGAAAAATATTTACATAGTTGTTACGTACTTATGTATAAACATTACAAAAAAACAAAGGCTTAAATTAGTTCTTGTAATTTTATACAGAGCTAGTTTTGGTAACCAAACTTACTCTGCCTCTATTAGAATTAGTACAACATTATAATTACAGATGATAATAAATGTGTCTAATGCGTTACCCAAGCCAAGTTCATTAAGGCAAAGAATGACAATAATAAATTTGTGACATCTCTACATATTTATCTCATAACTTAAAATATAAATTAAAATAATATAATTTTTGAGCATCAAATTGAATAGATTTATAAAGATAACAACGATGTAATATTCCGCTATTCGTTTTAAAATAAAATTATTACAATTTAATAAAATTAAAGTGTCATTTATTGTAATTTACAGATGTACATATATTGTTAACCATTTTTAATATAAATAATATAATATTTTTTTTAAATTAGGTAGTTCTTATAATAAATTCATTACGGAAGCATTATAAAATTTACATAGGTAGGGTCATTGTGGCAACAGTGGGTCAAAGGGGCACACTGAGTCAACGCTATATTGGACACAAAGAGTAAGGCAATAGTGCGTCTATTTTACAGTAGATTCGAGCTCGGCTATAAGCCTGAGCTATAAGCTTATAGCCTCGGCTATAAGCGGCGCACTGACTAGCGTGGGCCAGTCAGGTTGTGTTTTGTGCTCTGAAGTGTAGTGTACGTTAGTTACAGAGAACTATTTGTGATTTGAGAGTGAAAAAGTAAAAAAATACTGAAGTTTTATTCTTTCCTTGTTCATATTTATCTTACGCCCTGAGTTATAATTTTAACGCAATGTATTAAGGCCTCATTTGACAGTACATTAAGGATTATCATCACAGTAAACATTTCTGTTATTATTTATATTTATTATTTCTTATGAACATTACTTATATTTAACAAAGATCTTACATATTATCATTCCAATCAAAGTTAACAACAACCAAAATGTCACTGAATGGTTAAAATGAATAAACGAAGATTATAGTGTAAGATTTAAAAGCTAAGAAAGCTATAATTAATAATAATTATTGATTTTTTGTTATAAAATTAAAGTCTATATAATATATTAATTGTAACCAAAAAAACGGATTTAATAAAAATAATAATAATATTATATTTTTATGCTCCAATATCCTCCAGATGCACTGTGCCCTCATGGTTGACCCACTGTGTACTCACCTAAGGACACAGGTCCTTAGGTGAGTACACAGTGGGTCAAAAACCTTTAAAAAAAAATTCAAAACCTGCAAATGTATTTAAAAACTTTTTAACCAAAATGCAGCCAAGAAACCTACTTTCTTTAATTAGAATTTAACGCCCATAGCTCGTATAGTTACGGAGCTATGTAATTTAAAAAAAAGTGTGCCACAATGAACCGTCTCATTATAATAAATTATAAATATTTACAAACTTTTTAAAGATTATGTATACATAGGTATATAACCTAATCTTATCAGTTATTTATTATTGTTCTCTTGAAAATACACTGGCAATCATTATCTTTGAAGACATTGAAATTAATTTTAATTTAGTTAGCTCGCGTAGTAGACAAATATCCGCATTCTTGTATTCCGACATTTTAGTAAGTTTGTAAATGTTCTTTAAGTAGAATGAAAACTTGATGTGGATATGTGGTAAGAGATATGTGTGAAAGTTTTTTTCCAAAAACACTATTTTAAATGTGGTTTAAAATTTTGTTTTTGCGATTACGTAGAATTGGGCCATAATATTTATTTACCATTATTGGTATGGCTACCTTAATAAATTACTAAATCTATTTTGCCTTACAATTAGTTGGGACGTTATTTATGGAATGCTCAATAGGTATATTCTACTCTTGAAATGTCTTAAATTCACACATACTTATGCATGTAGCAATAATGCTTGCAGCTTTCATTCACAATTAAAAACTAGCATACTTAAAATATTTATTCTAACATATGATATTTAGATATATAAGCGCGTAAAATCTACTCTTTTACATATATTTTAGTTAATAATAATATTTTTTTTAACTCAGAGTCTGCATATTAATGCATTTTAAGGCTTATATCATTCACTTAAAGGGAATTGTTATAAATTACCCTGTACGACCTGGTTTTGAAAACAATTAAAAATAAAACAGTCCACCGGCATATTGATACATTTTTGAATTATCAATTGATACCTACCTATGCGAGTTTAATGTGTATTTTTTTATGTGATGTAACGTAAGGCTGTATTAATTCGGAACAAATTTTTATTAAATTGTGACAAATGGCTGCCACTTTTACTATTTTTCAAGTATATATTTTTTATTTCTATTACCAATCTCAAATTCAATTTGGTAATTAAACGTTATATTTTATTAGCAAATGCGCTTCCAAACACGAAAGGAGAGCTCTCCCTCACGTTCAGGTTCCCGCTTTTGACGTACCAGATCTGACCGGGTAGACTAGTGCAAGTTTCTTTCGCCATTCGATCAAGTCGAAGAAAACGAATTTTTTTAAGTATAGCGTTTAAACCGCGCCTCCTTGGAAAACGAGAAGAGTTAAAATGTTGCCATACTAATTTTCGTTTTCGTTACGTGATCGAGTGGCGAATGAAACTCGTATAATGCCAAATTAAAATCTTGGTTATTGCCTTATTTAAAGGTATGCCAATTGGCAAAGTAAAACGTGCCCTACATATGCATATAATGTTTTTTAAGACAGGAACGTTGATTTATATTAATAATTTACTTAAAAACTATAGAACGAAGTAATTTTCACATAAAAATTCACAACTACTTATCTTAACTTTAGTTCAGGCATTTTCTTTTAAAAATCTTAACTTAATAATCGAAATTAAAACTTAACATAATAACTCACATAAGTTCCTTAATAATACCACAGCTAATTACGAAAGAGGCTTTTGTATTGGGCTAGCTATGTGCAAAATATCTTGAACAACCATGAGTTTTATCACATTGGAGCATGCACTAGAAAAATAAGTTCATTGTTCCGAACTTCTAAAGAGGTATTGTATAGAATCTTCGTGTAAAGCGATGAGTAACATTATGATGCCACCAGAAAGTATGCCTAGAAATGCTAAAATTAAATTTATTGCTTTACCGTGGTTGTTCTCATTTATTTCAGGCACTAAATCAGCTAATGCTATGTACAAGAAAGTACCAGCTGTGGCGGCGTAAATCCACTGCGACGCGGATTCGTGGTCTTCTGCTAGCCAGATACCTCCAGCCATACCCATAAAACTGAGCACGGATGATAACAAATTGTAGTATAAGGCCCGCTTTATGGTCATACCGGATCGGAGTAGGACCGCAAAGTCTCCGAGTTCGTGTGGCAGTTCGTGGCAAAAAACAGCGAGTGCTGTCGCAAAACCCGTCACGGGATCTCCGCTGAAGGCTGCACCGATCGCCAGGCCATCCGTCAGGTTGTGCAGCCCGTCTCCCACAATCACCATGAGCGCAGTGGATGTCATCGGCCGCTCCACCGGCGGTGGCGGCGCGCCAGGCATCATAGCGCCTAGTTCTATTGGCTCTAATTGCTTGCTTGATTCAGTTTTCATTTCTACGACAGTCATTCCTTGCGAGTGATCGTGGGAATGGGCATGCCCACCGTTTACGGTTTGCATAATAGCTTCAACTGTATAGAACAGTAAAATGGTAAGAAAAGTGACGCTGCATTTGAGCACAACTTCGGTTTCTTCTTGGGGTTCGGAGGATGCTCCGTGTGATTTGAGCGCGTGTGGCAGGAGATGTAGTAAAGCATCTCCACATAGTGTGCCCACTGCTACTGCTATGAGAAAGTGAAGTACATAACCGAATATGACAGATTTGAGCAGAGGCACGATCGCAACGCCTACCAGTCCTGTTGCACTAATCACCAAGATGCTTAAACTCGCGTATATCCAAGCTGAAATCAAAAAGTGACAGATCATGAGAAAAGTAAAGAGAGAGGGATAAGCAGATTTATATTTTTTATGTTTGCTTTTTGAAACTTACTCCAGTGTCTTTCTAGTTTGGGAGTAGTCGTTTCCGTTTTGTAGCAAGACCTCTGGTCGAGCTGGTACACGAGGGCCGGACACATCTCTAGGAAGGTCTTCGGCTCTATAGTGATGACGCCGGGCTCGTTTTGAATTCCGTAAACCTCCAATATATCCCTTGGTGACAGACATGATTGCTTCAGTATTCGATCCCCTGCAAAGAAAAACAGTGGACGGGTTTGTAAATTATTTTTAACATTTTTGAACAAATAGACCTAGAAAAATATTTTGGTCAGCCAAGCCCTGAGATAGTAAATTGAGGAAATGTGTGCGCAAGGGAAAATAATGCCCTCTTTGCCGTTTTTCGTGTGTCCTCTGTTTTGTGCAAAGATTTCGGGTCACTCCTAATAATAAAATCATGGAGTGTTGTTCAGAAGTATAAAGAGGACCTTGCTCCCGAGGGTCTCCCGACTCGTTCCCTTAATAGGATAATCGCACAATGACAAATGACCGTCATGTGCGTCCGTCTTTTCGTAACACATGTTCTTGGCCAGATAGTCATTGCTGCCCATTTATCTCACAGATAATATTTTTAAACGTCGCGTCGGGTATATAAAGGTATGCCTATGTTACCTATACTAACTAGTTTGCGTTAAACTTCGTCATGAAACTTTGTTTAATATTTGTAAGTCTGAGACACTTTCGTCTGTCTGTATGTGACTGTAAAAGTACCAATAAAAAAACAAGTTAGGATAGCATTCTTTCAGTATGCTAAGTAAATTGATTGTATGAATGCATTAAGTTATAACAGGTACGTGGAAAGTAAAGTGTATGTGGAATTAGGAAAAAGAGCTCGAATGGGTTCGTGTAAGTAAGTAGGAGGTACACGGGCAGTTCAGCGACGACGTTACCGACTATCTTTGAAACTCATATACGCAATACTTAATATTTTGATTGCACTCTAATGTCAACAATAGTTGTTATTATAATATCAAAAGTACTTACAAATTATGGTACCGAGCATCGTAATTGGAATTCGAGAGGACGCCATAATTTTATAAGTAAAATAAAATAAAATATGTGAACCTTTATTTATTATAGGTTATACTGCCCATGTCCAGCAGTGGACAAATATAGGCTGATGATGATGGTGGTAATAATGAACCTATTCATAATCAAAGCTCATTGCAGATACCTTGCATTTAATTTCCTGTATGGAAGTTTCGAAAGTTTCTGCATAACGTTATAGATTTTATCAGTCAACATTATGCATAACCGCATAGAGGTTGGGTTCAGTGAGAGTGCCGACCTACTGCATCGCTTTCTATTGATTCGCTGGGACCTGCCACACCGGAATGGATATTGTTTTTAAACGAGGAAATTGTTAAAACTTTCTGTAGTAGGTACACTTACAGACCCGAATACTAGGACCTAAGCTAGATACTGGAAATTGAAGTCATCACTCTAACGAGAATTTAAACACTACTCGGAATAAACCAAGCCAAGATTAATTTTTACTGATTGTCATAAACCAACTATTTTTGTCACTTGCACTAAGGAATGACTTTCTTAACTCAACCATTGGCGGCAGCAAATTTGCTAAAATTACATTATCCACTTATTTCACTAAATAATAATATATTGATAAAAGTTTATTATTTACAAAAGAGTTGTCTACAACATTGTCACCATCATACAAAGAATTTTATTGATTCTACATTGGCGACTTTACAATTGCCAAGTGGTTTATTGCGATTGAACGGAGCACATAATAAAAACTTAACAAAGAAATGACTAGACGCATTACAATAAAATTACTAGTAGGAATTGTTACGTATAACGCAGATGTTGGTCGTACGCACGTTTAAAAATATCCTATGGACAGTTTCTACTCTAATCTCATTTTTAAATAGCACATAGTCAACATTATGTGTAAGGCCTCTTTCAAATTAGGCGTCGGACCGCTGCGCTGTCGTGCGTTTGCACTGAGTTCCATATTAAAACAAGCGTGCGGCTGTCGTCCGGCGAAAACGCACGGCAGCGGTCCGACACGAAACGTCTAAATTGTAAGCGCTCTAAGATTTACTTACTCTTTCAGCGCTTCTGCTATGTATTTTTTTCTTTTTTTATTGTAAAAGCAAGTCTTAATTTAAATTAGTGGTGACCCAGCGGTTGAAATTCGACCTTAATTCATAAAATATCATACAATGCAATTTAACAGTCATCCTACAATATTATAAACGCGAAAGTTTGTAAGTATGGATGGATGTTTGTTACTCTTTCACGTACAAAATCACCGAATGGATTTTAATGAAACTTTCCTCAAGACCATGACCCAGATCAGCATATAGGATACTTTTTTTTTCTGTAGTCTTCGCGAACGTAGTCGCGGGCAATAACTAGTATATATATGTATTTTGCTTTTGTCCAGCAATAGACATCTTTTAGCTGAAATAATGATGATACAAAAATAATCTTTCGCAACTTAACTCCTACTACTACCTACTACATATAATTATTAACTAAAAATAAATTTCACATTCCTCTGTAGTTTTCTCTTCACGTATTACGTTTGGTGTCCTAATGTACAGGCATTTTTTGCTTAGCTTAGGCACCAGTCTTTTCCCTTCCCTTTTGCACCCCTCTGACATACCGGGTCAGGTGCTCTTCCAATTGATAATTTTAACGCAAATTTTATTTTTAATTTTTTGGCAACACAATATAAACAAAAACATTTTCAACAAACTTTATACATGTAACTTGCAGTAAGAATACGCTCTGCGGAGAGAAATTTGTATTGAAATATAGATTCCGTACAATAGTTATTTCCCTATTTACTAATCCCTAAAAAAGTTTTCAACAAAAACTTACAAGTTTTCTGCACGCAAAGTACGTAATCATGAATAAATCGTCGCCGTAGAGCAAAAAGTCACTAAGTAGGTAAAATTGATAATTGAGTTAGGAAGGTTTAAAGTTTTACTAAACAAAAAAATATATAACTTAGTTTTGGTATAACATATTTATAATTTTATGGTCTCATATCTTGGAAAATAAATAAGCGCATTATGTACAATTACTACATTCAATGTATTTTACATGTTATTTCTGAGATAATTAAAAAAACTTACTTAATTACTTTTCGCCCTCGAATCTTGTACCAACATTTTTAGTTATTTATTAGTAGAATGGAGTTGGTGAGTTTTCGCCTGTGTTTGTATTATTTTCAAAGATAATAACTCCAGTTAGTTAAATTACGAGTGAACTTAGGAAATTCAGAAGGTGTTTTAGTTATTATACTTAACTATTTTTCATTAATGTAATAACCATTATCTAGTCACAACAAAAAAAGAAGAGTAATCAAATTCAGTTGTTGTACTTTTATAAAAAATATATTAATAAAAACACATAGATATTTGACATAATGTTTTGTTATAAAAATGACAATAAAAATTTAATAAATAAAAATGATAGAATTAAATTAGAATCATTATTAAATAAAAGTTTAATGATAATTCTAATCTAATTCGTCTTCCGTTAGCTAGGTAACATCCGGCTCCAACACCATGTCTACAACGTCTTTGTTGGTAAGTAGAGCCTCATACCACGAATGTAGTTCTTGGGGAATGATACCCTTGCGACAAAGACCAACAAGGTCTTTTTTCTTAGCCTCTGATATTGGAAGAGGAGCAGTGTAAGCCATTGGTATAGTAAAAGTTTTTAATTGAAATTTAACTATGCCTGGACATTGCTTTTCAAACCTAAGAAATTTGATTTTCAGCCATTTTATTTTATTTCCATCTTTATCCTTGCTTGTGTTACTGATAAACTTTTCATTTAGAGCCTTCACATCAAGCATAACATCATAGGTTAGTTCTTTGACAATGTAGGGAGGTGCTGATTCTCTTGACTGGTGACTCTTTGGTATAGCATCGTTTTCATGGACCAAGTCTTCTATAGAGATGAGTACGTCAGGGTTCATAGACATAGAGAGATAGACGTAATGGCTGTTCAGTTGAGGTATCTAGTACTGGAAACGGACTATTGGTTGGAACATCTTGTTGTTGGATCAAGTCTTCGAGAGTAATGAGATCATCATCGGCGGTGTTTGTAACCCAAGGAGCGGAGCGTGGTTGCTGGATGATAGGAAAATTATTGGTACTGAATGCGGCAGACGGTGGAGCAGACTCATAGCAGTCTGTGTTTTGAAAAAGTTTATCCACATTGAAACTTTGTGATGCTTCATTGTGACGTAGTGTTTCCTGAAATAAATAAATAAAAATAGAACAAGGAAAAAATAAATATGAAACCATGGTTGCATTAAGAGTTGCATTCGACACAGAAACACTGTAAAAGATGGGATTAGTAGGTACCAAGTGCCCGATACAAAAGCAAAGATTTAGGGGATTGGCTACTTGAAGTTGCTGTTTAGTAAGTGTTAATAAGACACGTAATAAGGTTAAAATAAGTATTCCCATGTCTATGTCCAGCAGTGAATGTCATTCAGCTGATGATGATAAGGTACAGCCAGTGACAGAGGTACCTATCCAGGTAACTTTATTATGCTTTAATTATACATGCGTTTACTTACACTTCTTGATGTCACTGACTGTTACGGTATTCCTAAATGTTTTAGTATTTTATATAGGTACGGTCACCTGTGCTGGTATGTATGCATTCCATATTTAAATGATAATAAAAGAAGGTATTGGAATTATGGAATGTGCGCATGTTTGTGCAGGCAACTGTACATGAACAAAATAGGTAGGACGTGACAATACAATTATCAGGCGACCAAAGCTGACGAATACCATAGCCAAGCAGTGACGTTAATAATTTAAACACAAAATTGATAATTCAGAAATTCACACAATACATAAATGTCAAACAAAAGTATCAAGCCACTAAATGCCACAACCAAAAATAAACAGTAGGTAGGTGTACCTAGAATAGTTACATTTCTTTAATCCTGTTTTTCGCAAAATCGTCATCTCAGTAAGAACCTAGAAAATGCACCAAAACTCTTTTTATTAGGTACGAAATACCTAAGTAGGTATCTATCTGTACAGTAAAATAAATTTACTTGTGCTAAAAGAAACATTCATTAAAACAGTTGATCACTTACCTGAATAGCAACATCAGAATCTTCTCTATTCAATAAACCTAAAATGAACTTTGCACGACTCATTGTTTGTTTCACAAATAAAGTATAAAATCACGTGAGCACAAAATTAAAAGCAAGCGCGTGCGCGTCGGCCGGTGTCAACGCGGTGAATAAAAATCACCAACCACCTACTCGGCAAAATCAAAGACGTAAAACTAACCAAGTTGCGCGCGAAAGTCGCCCTAGTATCCTAGGGCGGATGGGGATGTTGATTAAATTAATCACCAAAACGTTTTAGCGACTCTTCGAAACAAAACTTTGTGGCTGTACCATTAGGATAGAACTGATTAAACAAGTTTAATGGTTTCTCTCTCTAACGTATAGAGGTGCAAATTATCATAAATGATGGTTGAATAGTCACTAAGTGGACTTGGTTAGTTTTCGCTTACATATTTTGTATCGAAACAGTCATTCTCAAACTAATCAAGTGGTTTTAGTGAATTTTAGAATACATTGGGTCCTAGTTATTAGCCATTATTTAAAAAAGGAAAAACTAATTAACCCTACTTAGGTACAGATTTGCAACTCTTCATAATAAAGAAAAATGCTTAAGTAATTTAATGAAAGTTTATTTACGACTAAACTGTTGTAGTCTGTTAGTAGTATTAATAATTTTTCACACTTCCTAAAATAAACATTAAGATACCTATTGACATGACAGTAAGATTAAAATTTACAGAAAAAGTCGGTGATTTTGATGACATTTCTAACTCAATTTCGACCAAACTGCGACTTGTTGACTTTTCGCTCTACGGCGACGAAATATGGTACTGCCTTGTAAACTCGTAGTAAATTATTTTATCAATGATTTTGCAAAATTAGTAAAACAATAGAGGTAAAAAGATATTAAAGACTTGTTCACGTTTTAATATCAAAGAAATATTGAAATGGCACGGTTTAAAGATAAAATTCATCGAAATAAATTCAAATCTATAGAACACTTTATGGTGAGTTCACGGCAAGTCATCGTACGGTCATCGGCCAGCGCGTTGCCAATTGGAAACTTTTTTGCGGTGTTTTGCTTCACTTCTAATATTTATTAAAAACGGTTAAATAAAATTATTATTGTAGAAAAAACGTGGCATTCTTATGTCAACACGTAGAAGATGTTTTACAATTAGGTACGCAACAGAGTTCGAATTTATCAAGATAATAATAGCACGGCATCCATCCCCTCTGAAAAACTCTACGCGGTTTCGTTTCACACCACACACCTTTAACACCATTTAATTCAAAAAAACAATTCAAAATACTAAATTTTTATTCAAAGATGAACTTTAAGTGATTTTTGAGCCATGACTTCGTAAACCCTACAGTGGGTTCCTGATTGTACCTGGGAGCTTCTTCCCTCCGCCCACGACTCAATCAATCCGAGTCGTATATAGTCCTAGTCTTTAGAGGCGCCAACGGGTTGTTCCGCTCCCGATCTGATCAGAACCTCTCAAAGAATCTAGTAGTAGGCAATGAGCACACGCACTAGTGTGAAACACCGTTCCTTTTAGAAAACCTCTGACGGTGTTTCGTTTCACACGGCTCGAGGAACCTTTTGAGTTTTTCGCAGCCCCCAAAAAAGTCCGGTGACCCCCTTTTTGTTTTAATTTAAGGGCTGAAAATTCCGCCTGAGTCGAGCCGAATCAACAAAAATAACATTAGCAATGTTAATGTTTAACTAATTATTGTCTTCATTATTATGATAATTACCTATCATTGATAATTTTCTTTTCGAACCTATTAAATGTTTGAAAACTTATTTCTATTATTGTTATATTCTATTCTTTGTTCTACTGTTTATGAATTTAAAAAAAACATTATTCACAATTACAAAAACACAAATGTTGAAAAAATTTCCACGAGCAAGATTTGAACCTGCACCCTTCTGACATACCGGGTCAGGTGCTCTTTCACTTACTGATCTTTAGTATTTGTAAAAATATTATGATCGGGTGTTAATGACGGTAGTTGTTGACATTGAATGGGTGCCTTTGGCTTTCAAAGTAAAAAGTAAATAGTGTTGAATAATTTCGGCGGGCTGGTTAGAACCACGATAGTTCAATTGGAAGAGCACCTGACCCGGTATGTCAGAAGGGTGCAGGTTCAAATCCTGCTCGTGGAATTTTTTTCAAAATTTGTGTCTCTGTAATTTGTTTCGCAACAAAATTTGCGTTAAAATTATATAAACAAAACAAAAACATTTTATGTTTTTGCCTACTTCTTAACTGATCTTTAGTATTTGTAAAAATATTATGATCGGGTGTTAATGACGGTAGTTGTTGACATTGAATGGGTGCCATTGGCTTTCAAAGTAAAAAGTAATTGTGTTGAATAATTTCGGCGGGCTGGTTAGAACCACGATAGCTCAATTGGAAGAGCACCTGACCTGGTATGTCAGAAGGGTGCAGGTTCAAATCCTGCTCGTGGAAATTTTTTCAATATTTGTGTTTTTGTAATTTGTTTCGCTACAAAATTTGCGTTAAAATTATATAAACAAAACAAAAACATTTTATTATTCACAATTACTAATAAAAGATTCTCATAACAACCATCTGCGAGTAGATTTGTTAAAAATATATTAAATCACTTCAAACAAAATCGAATTTACATCTTTCATACATCGAAGAGTATTGGCAAAGATTCAACACAAGATTTAAAAAAACGAACATTGCGCAACTGAAGGCCTTGTGCGATGATTATTACAAATTCGATCAAGTTGACCAAAATGAGTATTTGTATGACATCTTTCTTTCACCATCGGCGTTATCGTGTCTTACCATCAAGAAAAAAAAAAGTTTACTCATATTAAAATATAAAAAGAAAATCAAATTATTGCAACTTTTCTACCAATGCCATGTAGAAAAGCTAGTTTAAAAAATTGAAAAGATTGATGCCTATATACCGGAATTATAATAAAAAAAGGTTTCTGCTCCTACAGTTTTCAATCAAATCAATGTCTCCTTAACTAATTAGCTGTAGGTATCCTACTTTTAAGGGTAACCTTCAAAGCAATGTGGCAATGCTTAATCTCTTCCTACATTTACTTTTTATTTTTCCATTAAGGCCTTGACGTTGGACGCTGCCTGTCTCTAAACGAAACTTTTGTGCGTTTATTTTTTGCCACTTAGGTACTCAATATTACCTAAGCGAAATATCACGCTCGTACTGACCGAATGATTAATCACAAAATCACAGGAACTATGAAATTAATAAAAACTTGAAATTGTTATTTTAGGGTGTTTGTAGACTCGTGGCGGCTTTCGTAGATTCGCTATTCCATTTCGAACAACCCGCCACCCGCGGTCGCGTAATTAGTTTTTAACTTTCCTGTGTTTTATAATAATAATAATATAATAAGTATTTATTTCAGAATAATTCCATAGACTGTTAGTAACTGTTTTTTTTAAATGTTGGTTACGTGAAAAAAAAGAAAAAAAAAGAAAATGCACATTGAACAAAAAACAAAACAAAACAAAAACGAGCATGACCCACTGGATACGACCACCCACCGTTAGAGGACGGATGGTGTGTAGTCAGTCGCACCTCGCACCCAATGTTTCAGCATCGGTGAGTCTCAGCGGTCAGACAACGCGTAACGCTTATAGTGGGTATGCCTCTCCCTTTTGCTTTTCCCTTTTCCCTTTTTCTTAGCTCCAGGCAGTTTAGAGGGACGGAAAAACCGCCACATAACTTGGGCCCCACCTCAGAGGCTCTCGTATCCCAGTAAGGGTATTGACAGAGCCAAAAATATGGGTGTTTGTAGACATCCGCTAAAAAGCGATTTTCGTTCAATTACGAGTATTTGTTGTGAACCGTATCTTCATTCATTCTATGTATAATAAGGCTTTACAGTTTCTTGCACCTTCACAGCTAAAAGTCATCTTGAGTACAGGTAGATGGTAAACCTTTTTTTTCACCATCCTTAAATTTTGACGTTAATCTAATACCTTCGGCTCTATTCTCATAAACCATATTAACCGCCTCTGTGGTCTATTGGTTAAGAACACTAGTCTCAGACCCATGTCCTGGGAAGGGCTGATTTTAAGTTCGCATGGCTACCACTATCTTATTAAAAAATGATTTTTTAAAATTTATTTATTATATTTTTTTAAATTTACAATTCGACATATTTAAACAGGATAATTTTTTTACCAGTGCGCAAATTTTCTTGAGCGACTCAGAATCGGTAAGTAAACAACTTTCTTATAGTAACATGGGTTGAAATATGTCAAAAGTTTTGAGACTCTTCATACAAATCAAGCTAATCAAGTGTTCGCTAAAGTAAGCTGAGGACAGGGCGCTATGGCGCTCATTAGGGGAGGCCTATGTCCAGCAGTGGACTAAGATAGGCCGATGATGCAATGATGATGATGATGAAAAAAAAAATCTACATATTACATTGTTGTCATATCATCAATATTAGTAGCATTATTGTGTATTCCGACAGCTAGATCCAGTTCCTCAGTAGTTGATAATTCCAGGTGAAGTGCGCTTCTACTTCGGCCTTATCATCACTTGACATCGAGCATCTTGACATGCCTAGTGTGAGGTTTGTTTACTGTCCGTATTCATTCGATTACGATTACGAAAACGAGAAGAGTTAAAATTTTGCCATACAAATTCTCGTTCTCATTAACGTGATCGAATAGCGAATGAAACTCGCACTTGACACTCTGGTGAGATGAAAGCCAAGTGTTTACCCGTGAGATATAATGAAAAAAAAAACAATTAGATTGAAAGAAAACAAATAGATAGCTGGGTCGACCTTCGGTGATTGTTTAGCGGTCCTTGATCGTTATGGCATAATTTATTATGTATGTTTGCACGTTAATGGAGGTGCAGGAGTTTTTAGTGGGAATGCCTTTTCCCGTTGGGAGAGAGACCTATATAGCCTATACATATATGTATAGCTAGGGTTAGTAACTATTAAGTAATCTGTGCCAGTGTTTGACGGGAACAACTGATCGGACATTTTAGAGCTTTCTTACGGGTAAGCACTTGGCCTTCATCTCACCTGATGTTAAGTGATGATAGGGCCGAAGGTGCAAGCGCACTTCACCCGGAATCCTCGACTACTGAGGCACTGGCTAACTTATCTCCATAGCTGGCGGAACACAACAATGCTACAAACATTGATGTTATGGCGAGATATTTAGATAAGATGGTGGTAGCTAGCAAGGCGGACCCCGCTGGGAATCGAACCCGGGATCTCTGGGTCTAAACCGGTGGTACATGGTAAACTAGACCACAGATACGGTTTAATTCCTTTAATCATTAAACATATTTTTAGCAACGAATTTTAGTCTTTAGACACAATTTAATACTGACCACCACCTTCTTCCTAGCTGTCATCCCATAAAATTTCAATGACAAACCATGATAATTTTTGGTGACGAAAATTGTATCGAACGCTGCGCTTAAACCCCCGTAAACAAAGTGTAAGCTTGGAGTAGTTACTCCGTGTTTTGTTCCCGTCATGTAAACTTCAATTCATATTAGAGTAAAAGAGACAAAACACGGAGTAATGACTCCAAGCTTACACTTTGTTTATTAATAAGCCCCAAAGTGTCTAACACGGTGATACTACCCTATCTTTTATTAAAAAAATAGGTACTCACGGACAGGAGGCGATCTCTTGTGCCGGTGCTGCGTGTCGTGAAGCTTGCGGAAGGTGCCGTTGATGCGGTGCAGCTCCACGGCGTGCGGCGAGTTGAACACGCGCCCGCCCAGACCGAGGCTGTCCAGCAGGTGCTCGAAGCCCTGGAAAACAAATGAGAATCGCATCAACATCATTATAATGATAAAGGAGTGTGGTGAAAGCGCGGATTTGTTTACGGATTCACTACCTCCCCGGATTTACGATTTTTTCGGGGCAAGTTTGTAGCATTGTTTTGTTCCGGCAGCTAAGAGATAAGATAGCCAGTGCCTCACGAGTTGAGGATCCCGGGTGAAGTGCGCTTCCATCATTGGCCTTATCATCACTTAACATCAGGTAAAATCAAGGCACAGTGCTTACCCGTAAAATATTACAAAAATTAAAAATAATATGAAACTTGAGGGTTCCTTCTCTCCAGCACAACGTAAAGAACTCTTAAAATAAACTTATAAATGTAGGTATAACAGGTTGCATTTATTTTTAGTTAATGGGACAATAAGAACCCTTTAATAACTCATTACGTAAAAATAACCTTTAAGACGTCAGACAATCAAGATTTTTTTTCAATCTCTAATAGTTTCATTTTTTCTCTCTTAATCTTTCTTATCAAAATAAAAATCTCGTGTCACGGTGTTTGTGGTCGTACTACTTCGAAACAGCTCAACCGATTTATGTGATTTTTTTTATACATTTGGTAGGTATGATAATAGGTTGTAAAGTATAAGTAAGTTTACGAGTAACAGTCGACCAACTTATAAAATGTAATTGGCGCAGTACAAATTCCTCATTGGGAACTACTTAAATAACGTTGTCAGGTGTGTGAAACCGGTAGTATCTACATTTAAGTATATGAGCCATCGTTAAATAAATGTTCATAAAAGCCCTCTTCTCAGAGTCCGCATTATTGAGATGGGCTACGGAACCCTACACTGCGCGTGGCCCGACACGCACTTGGCCGGTTTTTTAATTTGACCTAAGCATGAATTTCGACGTAACAACGTGACGTCATTGTTTTCCATGCACATACAATTTCTATTAAAAAAAAATCGTTTTGACAGTTTTTAAAAGTTTCTCTATTGACTAACTAGTCACCTACTGGCACTGGCTATCTTATCTCTTAACTGTCGGAACACAACAATGCTTGTTTGTTGTGCTTTCTTTCGCGTCAGCACGGAGCAATGAATGGAGGTTTGACGTACCACGTGTTAGGTGTTAGGTACCAGGTACAGGTGGAAGGCTTGATAGTAAATAAACAAATAAATAAAGAAATAAACAAATTAATAAATCGGCAAGAAGTTACGGGTGCAGTGCGCGTTTACCTTTAATCTTAAACTTACCATACCATGAGAATGAAGTGGGTAGTTTAAAAAGAGGGGCATAAATTAAATAAAAATAGAGGTAATCAGCTGTGCTAATGCTAATGCTGCTTAGTACCAATCATTTCTCATTCTAAAACGTGCTTAGAACTTCATTAACAAAAACTTATTTGCAATGACAAATCATACTTGCTAAGTAATCATTAACGTTAATTGATCTCTCTGACGGGCAGTAACACATGCCGCCTATGCGTACCTATTTACGTATATAGTCAACTGTTTAGAGATCTGTTAAATTTCTTTAAGGAAATAGAAAATGTCTTATGTTTGTTTTTGACAAAGTCATTTGAATTACTAGCTTAAGCGAGAACAGTAGGAAACTTGCGCGCACCACTTATCTATACATTCTTTCACGAACATACAAATTGAGTATTTCGGTTTCAACTAAATACTCATAGGTAGATTAATGCATTTATAGTATAAGTAGCCATGTTAGTGTACTGTACAGCAATGCCAAGTTGAAGGACATTATTATGAGCTGTTGATATCGTGTGAGTGAGACTTAAGTTCGTCAGATTAGTTAATATAGATATCTTATCACTTATCTTCTTATTGCTGCCGCACATGTGTAATAGCGCATTCATTATGTAACTCGTGAATAGAATTCCAGTATATTCGTAATCATAATTAAGTAAATAAAATTCACAGTGTATTTATCATACTTGTTAGATACCGTTGTTCCTTGAAAGCCTTAAAACATTTCGCTGACTCATACAAACTTAAAAGTTTAATATTTTCTAAACCAAGGATCCAATTTTAATAAAACTTTAAATTGGTACTCAGGGAAAATACGAAAATCTCGCATAAATACGTTACTTTAAAAGTCCAGTTACCAAAGTTTCAAAACACATGTAAATCAAAGATGATAATTTTCAAATAATTTTTTTATTGAATTTTCAATTGTGACAGAAATACTTCTCTTTCGAAAGCCTATAAATAACAGTATCGTACGCTTGTACATACAATGTAGGTAATCCGAAATTAGGGTTTGGGTCCCGGGGCGTCTCGAATCTCGAAGTCCCAGGGCTTTTTAGAATTTTAGTGCCTTGAGTCCCGGGAATTTCATGAAGAGACATCGACATTATATCGGTATTTTATGTGCTGTAATTAGTTTACGTGTTCACGCTTCCCGGAGGCTGAGAGCGAGATTACGCACTAAAAGTTTAGAATATGAGACTTTACATTAAGGCTTTGAACACAATAAATCAGACATTTTTAAAATACAAGAGTTCTTCTTGCCCGAAGCCGTAATTACCAAAATCAGAAATAGATTATCGAACAAAGCTGTCAATGCACTGTTTTTTAAAGCGCTTTTTAATACCTAACTTGGGCAAAACACAGATTGATAATAATTACCTATTAGTAATATTTCTGTGAATTATCTCACGATTTAGATCTCAGCCAATAGACCCTCCTATTTGTATATTTGCGTGGTGCCACGGGTTGCCCGTGGTACTATCGCAATGTAGATCTCCACCGTGATCTTGATCTTCCCACTATCAAAGATTTTATCAAGGACGTTTCCATACGTTACTTTGATAACGCCCCCCACCACCCTAACCCGCTTGTTGTGGCGGCCGCCAACTATAATGTTGGAAGCCTTCCACCAACAAAACGGTTCATGTCTAAGCGTCCTAAGCACGTCCTAGATGACCCCGACGATCCCATAACGGTTGCGAACGCCCCCCCGCCCGATCCTCTAAATGACAGCACACATTTACAGAATACACTAAACATGCACACCAGTTTAGGCCCAAGACACCGTACTCGTAGAACAAGGGTACGAAGAACCGGTTCACACTCGCTCTACACCAGGTACAGACATGTACCTGGGCGGTTCTCTCCTCCTCCACGGCCCGGTCAACCCGAGCCGAGGTCCGTGCCTTTAGAGGCGCCCTCGGGTTGCTCCGCTCCCCGATCCGATCCGAACCCTTCGGAGGATCTAGTAGGGCACGGGGACGCGCACTAGTGCGCGATGCCGTTCCCTCTAGATAACCTCTGAAGGTGATTCGTTTCACACGGCTTGAGGGACCCTTTACGTTCCTCGCCGCCCCCAAAAAAGCCCGGTGAAGCTGAAAATGCCGCAGCGGCAATCAGCAATCTCTCTCAAAAAAATGAAAAAAGCCAATAGATGTCCACTGCTGGAAAAAAGCCTCCCCAACGATCTAATCGAATGAATGTACTAAGTATTAGAAAATATATATATTTTTTTTATTAATTCCAATTCTTATTCAAAAATATGTGTCTGTGAAAACTATATGAATTGTTTATTTACTACATTTGAATTTGACTTTATGTTCTTTAATGTTTTAATTTATAAAACTGCGTTTCAATATACCTACCTACTCGATTGTAATTTTATTTTAAAATGTCTTAAAGTCCCAGGAAGTCACGGGACTTTGAAAATGCTGAGACTCCCCAAATCCTATCTGAAATGGTGAAGTGACGTTGACTCAAATTATAAAAAATTCATCACAACAAGAATATCAATATTCTTTTAAGAGGATACATATCAGCATATCATACGAACCCTAAAATTAAAAAAAACCAAACCTATTAAGTAGTCACTTACTAGGTTTGTAATCCAAAACAACTTTTTCACACTTCACAGCGCAAATGCATTGCTGGCTTTTGAGGAAAAAGTTTACGTTTCTTGAAGGTCCCTAAGACGTAAAGGACGGGTATACCGCTATAGTGTGAGATGGTGGTTTAAAACCACATATTGGTAGACCGGTGGTCTCCAATCCGTCAAGGTGATAAGAATGGAATGATGATTACAGTAGTAGGTACGGTGATGGAACTCAGCGGCGCCGGCGGTGGCGATTTAACCGAAGAACTCAATAGAACATCAGTCTACACGGTTGCGTAATGATTTCGGAATAGATATTGGTGCTATCAGTTTTAGATAATTACAAGCAAATACATTGTAACATACACAATGTATTACTACTTTATCACCGATAACGTTTTAAAGTTTACTATCAGTAAACATTGGATCCGTCTTGGCGCTGCTGTAGTGGTTAGTGAAATCAATTGTTACGAATAGTTAATATTGTTTTAATTTCCGGTATTGGTTATGAAAAACAATGCTTTATGTAAATTTCGTTGTGAACTATTATAATCCGGAAAATCGAGCAGGATTCTTTCTAACCCACACCGGCCCCCCGACCGCCTAACTCTATCGCCATCACTCTCGCTATCGCGCTCTATAGTTTATGGCGTTTATGAAAGCAATATCGAAAGCTATAGCCTATAGCTCTCGATATTGCTTTTATATCGCTTTCGAAATGACAAGATGACGCCATAAACTATAGAGCGCGATAGCGAGACCGATAGCGATAGAGTTAGGCGGTAGGCCCCCTGGTCTGGTCCGAATCTGCTAGTGGAAACTTTCGGAATGTGATCTTGTAAGTTGAACAACTTTCGCAAGGTCGTCGTCACCGGACAGGTAACCAATTAAAATACACCGGGCTCCTCCGTACTTCAAAAACACATGAAACCTTTGGTCCTGGTTGATGTCTTGGTTGAAGCAAGTCGTATGTCATACTTAGGTACCTACAGGTATTTTTAATTACCACCAATTATAATAGTTGTGTAAAATAAACGCGAGTAGATCCGTAAAAGTTGTTTCATTTCAATGTGTAGTGTTCGCGTAAACTTTAGAAAACAATAGTTGAGTCTATTAAAATCAATAAATGAACTTACAATTCAAGCACAATAACGCAAACTCTCTCAATATATTCTGAACTTTATAGCTATATTTACATAATATATAATTATAAATATAGCATTGTCAATGCAACAAACAATACGATTCACTAAATGTCTGCACCAAATCAGTTAATCAGTCTCTTATAATAACACTTTTCGGTGTTTACAAATAGATAGGTAGGTTTACATGCATCATCTCGGAGAGTACGAAAACCCCTTTCACACGCACTATATTTCAGGTACAGACATTGTGCCTGGGCGTGCCGTTTACCCACCCCCACGCACGACCTAGTCAACTCGAGCCGAAGTAGGTACTAGCATTTAGAGGCGCCCTCGGGTTGTTCCGCTCTCGATTCCTTGGATAATCTAGACAGCCAGAATCAAGGGGGACAGAGACCCCGCTTGAATGACGCCAATCCCTCTAGAAACTCCCTAAGGATGATCGATCACACGGCTTGAGGAATCTTTAGTTCCTCGCCGCTAGGGAATTCAATCCCGCATATTAGATACGCCATTTCCGCTGGATGGATAATGCGGGATTGGTGGATGTAAGACATACTTATATGAAATTCGAAGAAAATGAGCACTGACGTCGTTCTAAATATTAATTCGGTCCAGTCCCAGTCTCAATTACAGGTAATTAAACCACTTTCTCCATGGAACTAATGATATCTATTTCAAACTTACACTAAACACACGCATATTTAATTTAATAAACAGTAATCACTTACCTTACACAACATAGTTTTAGAAATACGTAGCTTAGTCTGTAAATACTGTCTGTACCTATTGAGGTATTTGCATATATATATATATATGGTATATATATGGTATATGCATTGGCATGCGCTGAGTTCACCTCTAAGTGGCTGTACATTAAATATATGTCACAATAAATGTAAACCACATAATTGTTTTGATGTAACAACTGTTGGTGATCCAAAAAATAAAAAAATATAAAAAGTATTGCCTCCCTTTAGTAGGTTACTGAGCAGATAGATTAAAACTCTTGTCAACTAAGAAATTTAGAATACTCGTTGTACTTGAGCCGTAGAATCATCGGTTAAAAAAACTAATCTTCCTCTTATGATGCCTCTCTATTACTGAAGATCAGCAGTCAGTTTACGAAATCTTATCTTATCCAGAGCAAGTCTGAATAAATGTTCCACGGTTTTGATACCGGTCCATTCTTAGATGTTACGAAGCCATTACATTTTCCTTCTTTCTCTTTCTAGCAATTTTTCCCATCATAATGTTAAAACTCTACAAAATATCTAAATTAGTTAGTTAAAAACAAGCGAATTTAGCTTCATCGAATGATAAAAAACATAACACTTCACAAATTCATAAACAAAACTAAGTGGTACATAACGAAAACTGTGTTTTTTTCAGTCCCGCAAATCCCACGGGTCCGCGGGAATGATGACTTTGATCCCGTGGGCTTGCGGGATTAAGATTTTGTCTCTACTCGCCGCCCATTAAAGTCCGGTAACGCTGTAAGGGCTAATTGCAATAAAAAGCAGTATCTTTAAAAAAAAACTTGTGTGTTTTAGTCGACGCATTTTTTTTATCACGGCTGTTAATTTGCTTGTGCTTTACTTCAGATAAACTGCTCTATTGTAATTTGCATTCGTCACTCACATACAAATAATAAACTGCAATTGTATTGTGCGATTTGTTTTCTACTAAGCGCGCCGAATTGGGTATTATTCGTTTTAACATTTTTTGTTTTACTGAATTATGTCTTTGAATACCTATTAATTGCCACTGTACTACAGTTATTAAGGTTAATTATAAAAGTTTAAATAGTTTATTATATGGAACAAAATATGAAGGACATCCAAGAGCGTTCGTCCTAAAATTATGTAGGTACTGTAGGTAAGTATTTATGCAAATATTGTTCAGACAACACTTCATTTCACATCACATTCTGAAACTGTACTATCAACATACATTGTTACTCATAGCAGTCTATATTTATGTACACACGCCTGCACATCAACCTACCACAAACTGTCAAATTTCCTCAATAGACTTTGAACTTTATGCTTTAACGATATGGTTGAAAATGTATTGAAGAAATTTGACAGTTTTGGATAGGTTTGATGTGCTGGCGTCTGTACTTTAACAAAGTTATATTACTCCAGAGTATGAAAACCTAAGTAATTGTTTAACTTTATTCCTAATAACTAATTGAATTGCCCAAAATAATCTAAACCTAACCTTAATATACATAAAATACTTCGTTAACTCTATTTGTAATAAAAAATATAGAATTTCTTTTACCACCACCGTACAGAAATTTGGTAAAAAGGAAAAACATTATCCAAGCATTGACTATCGTAATTTCATGATAATTTTGTACACTATAATAGTAAGCATTGAACACAATTGATCGCCACACTCGACTCGCAGGATGTCGGGCAATCAATTGCCGAATATTTTCGTGCAAACCCCACTTGTATGCGTATTGTCGAAACATCTGTCGAGTCATATACGCTATGTTTATCTTTTCTGTGGGAGAACAATACGCCAAGTGTAATTTTTGCGGCTCCAATGAACGAGCTACTTGATCTACAAAAAAAACCATCACACCAATAGTGCTATCACCAACGATTTTTCTGTGATCGATGGCTTTACTCAATCCAAAAAACCAATCTTTATTATTTTAACTTAGCTGGGGCTAAATGTAAAGGTGTTCACAAACCTGGGATATGCATAAAAAAAACAGCACACTTTACTCAAAATGGGATTTGAACCCACGACCTCCGTATATCGAGCCGAGTAAAATCGTCCACTGAGGCGTAACACTTTTAACTTGATTTTTAAGAATTTAATTTTAATATAATATATATAATGATTGTTTGGTTTAATTAACAATATATGAAAACTAATTAAAAAACATGTCGTCATATATACGACGGGAGTTAACTACAATCACCACAGCATGCAAGCAAAAATATTTTTTAAGCAACTGATAAAGGTTAACTTTTGACGACAGTTCTAGTTATTTTAACCTGTCGCCTGCTGTGAATACAGATACAATAAACTTTAATTGTTTGTAGGACGGCTCTGGCACTAAGCAGACGAAAGGTGGTTATGTTACGTTAACGTCAAGTAGGCACACCTACCTACATTAGAGATATGGTAGGGAAAGTCAATGCAACTCAAAGATGATGTCTCGCTAATGAAGCATTGTAAACGTTTTCTTAGTAGAAGTGATATCATATTATTTCGTCATCATCATCAGCCTAAAAACGTCCCACTGCCGGTCTCAGGCTTTTCCGCATGGCCAATATCACTTACGGAGATCGGCCACTATGCTGACCCAACGTAGGTTGGTGATTTTAAGACTACCTTGCACTTTTAGGTAGGTACTTACTTTGAGGAAGTGCCCTTCTTCATTGCCATACAAATTTTCGTTTACGTTAACGTGATCGAAAGGCAATCACGACACGGTCAACCCGAGCCGAAGTCCCAGCCCTTCCCGATCCCTTTGGAGAGGCTATTAGTGACGAAAGACATTCTTGCGTGATGCCATTCCCTCTAGAAACAAAGAATAAGGTCCGAATAGTTAGTCCGTGTTTTGTCGCTTTTACTCTATTTTGAAATGACGTTTACATGACAGGAACAAAACACGGAATAACTATTCGGACCATATTCTTTGTTTATTTGTAAGGCACTTTGACGGTAGTAAGTAAGTAGAAAGAACTGTGTATAGTAAGTTTTGTACTAATACCATAACATAACATACATAAATAAAAATAATAAATAAATAAATATTTAGACAACATCACATACATTATTCTGATCCCAAGGTAAGTAGCTAACGCACTCGTTTCATGGAAATCAGAAACGACCCGACACAATATCGAAAAAGTTTCTTTTTCGACATTGCCCCGACCGGGAATCGAACCCGGGACCTCAGAGTTAGCGCAGCCCAAAGTCCGGCGTGCAAGCCACTCGGCTACGGAGGTCGTCAAATAACACACATAAATACATACATAACATACATAACACACTATATACAAAAATATTATGCTATCAGCGTTGCAGTTACTTGAACCTGTAATATGCAGTGTGCTGAGCGGGATCTATTCGTCGTAGCAATAGTATTAAGTATTAGATTAAGTTTAGAATCTAAACCCAACAACCCCATCCCATTAGACAAGTTGCATAACGTTAGTAGAATAGAAATAGTCTCAATCAAGAAATAGTAATCAATATATTCCATTTCTATTCTATTGACGTTATGCGACTTGTCTAAGGGCTGTGCTACTTCGACACTTGTAATCTAGACCACCAGTGGCTTAACTGTAGAAACTGTTTCAAGAATGTCTATGCTTTGTCTCCGTTATGGCACATGTCATCCGAAACACGTGCACCATAATAATATTATATTGTTTCGCCGGTCTTAATTTTCAGCCATTGCATTCTCCTTTCATCTTAAGTTTCAATTGCTTTCAAAACATCCATTATTTTGGAATTGATACGGTATTCCAGTATTTTGGTTTGATTGAACATAAGTATGATAATCTTTCTGTGGCTGCGTTCTCGGTGAGTTAGTGTTGAATATTTTGAATTTCTGATAGATATATTTTGTAATATGTTTCAAGTTGAGATGGTATAAACTCGATTATATTTGCAGACCTTCATTAGCTTCTTTTCTTTTCTTTCTTTTCGTTGATGGCTTCGTGCGAGTAGCACATTTAGCCAGTGTCAAAGTAATTTTTCTTACAAGTAATACATAAATATACAATATTTCCTTCCAGTCAGTATGATGATGAATGATAATAAAAATGAGAAGTGAGAAATGATATACCCCCCAACCCTTCGAGTATCTCAGTAAAGATGTGGGGCTTTACTAATTCCTCGGCGGACTTCTTGAGAGAATTTGAAAAGTAAAGTTGCACTGTTTTGTTTCATTTGCCAACACTCATGCACACTCACGAACATTTAACGGTTAATAATCCACCAATATTTCACATTAATATTCGACATAACACAAATTTTAGTAATTAAAACAAAACCGCAGACATGACTCTTCACTTTCCCGCCAAGAAGTTCTCATTAGCTTCTTTTCTTTCTTTTAGTTGATGGCTTCGTGCGATTAGCACATTTAGCCAGTGTCAAAGTAATTTTTCTTACAAGTAATACATAAATATACAATATGATGATGATGAATGAAATGAAGTGAGAAATTATATACCCCCAACCCCTCGAGTATCTCAGTAAAGATGTGGGGCTTTACTAAGTCCTCACGCAGACTTCTTGAGAGAATTTGAAAAGTGACGTTGCACTGTTTTATTTCATTTGCCAACACTCATGCACACTCACGAACAATTAACGGTTAATAATCCACCATTATTTCACATTAATATTCGACATAACACAAATTTTAGAAAATAAAACAAAACCGCAGACATGACTCTTCACTTTCCCGCCAAGAAGTCCATTAGCTTCTTCTGAACTTTTAATTTTGTATTTTTTTTAAGCCATTTTAACTGTCTATGTTTTGGTCTATAAGTCAAACACCATCTGCAGCCACAGAGATCCTATGCCAGCGAAGAGTACATTTTCAATTAATAGCAAAAAATATATAAAATAAAAAAGTAGCAGATTTTTTATTTTTTAAGATTAATAAGGTGTTTATTAATAAAACCGTATACTGTGGCGAGGACTTTATTACAATGGTGACTGTACCTAGAAATGGGACTATGCTACATAGTGATCATTCATGCATTTTGTTGAAGGTGGTAAAAACTGGAAAGACTGGAAATAATCTAAAAACTCGCTACCGAAGTAACGGCGTAACGAATTAAAAAATTGTAGACATAACATTATTTGACAATCATACGGCAAACACAAACATAGCAGTCACGCCGCGCCGCCGCGCCGGCGCAATGTTTGCATAGTTTACGTTAATAAAAAAGTTGTTAAGTAATTCAAATATTCGTTGCGCAGTTACACGACGGCATCGAATATTATTATAATTTGGTAGTTCTCTTTATTTCGTCAATGAAACTAATATCTGCAGTAATATCGAGCAGGCTGCCTGATGGTGAGCGGTCACCGCCGCCCGCGGACATCAGCAACCAAACATGGAAAAACCTCATACACTGAGACGGACCATAAAATTGTCACAGTCCAGACTCGAATCTGCGACATCCGCAATTAACGTCCACGTCCACGGAACAAGATATTCGCTGTAATCAGCTAGATGTTCAACTATTATCGTCGCGGTTACGTTATTCAATTCATAAAGGTGTTTGTTTGCGACGTGATAGGCTTGCTATGAAGTTCCCAAACAAAAGGAAATATTTCACTAACAATACTTACTATCAACATTATGGTGTAAGAAGTATCCAGAATCGGCACAACTTAAAACACATTACGATTTGCAAAAATACACTCAAATAACTTATCGACTGATCGATAGATTTAAACTAAACACAGATATGAGTAAAAATATGTTTCGTTTCAGATAAGGAAACTATCTTTTAGTAGTAAATAAATGGCTCATAAGTTCGATGAACTTTCGTTTACAAAATAAGGGGAAGGTGGATATGAAATGCCGACTTGTGGCGTGTACCTAGAAATTTACCTCGCGTCCTGAGTAGTTTGTTTTGATCGGTTTATCAATTTAGCTTTTCTTGTATGATTAATTTAGAAACGTTATCTTGATTAGGTAACCGACGGCTAATGATAATTTATTAAGGAGGACACAACCTACAAATTATTTTCTAAGTTTTGTAGTACCTACACCAAACATGCTCCGAAAAGTTATAACAAAAACCTACTAACAAATGTTTTGATTTCAGAAGAGGTTATTTTTTCTAGCTCTTTTGTCTTTACAATTTGTTTTTATTGACCCATTGTTTCATAACATTGTTTAGTGTTTTAATAATAAATAGTTACAATGTAATTATGACTTACCTCGAAGGTGATGACACCTCTGTCACCATATTTGTCAAATATTTTGTTGATGAAGTATCGTTCGGCGAAGGTTTCGTTCGGCAGCGAGACGTTGGTGTCCAGGGTGTTGTTGACAATTTCCAGCATGGGGACGGCGATGTCCGCCGCGGCCGACTGCAGGGCGGCGAGCGCCAGCGCTACGACGACGCAGCTCGTGAACATTGTCGCGACTGAGCCGCGGTGCGCGCGCGCCGCACGCGTCTGCGGACTCACGCCTCCGCACACTATCAGCACAGAGGCGATCGCTGCACCATCCTTTCCGAACTGGTGACGCGTCTCGCGGCTGCGCATCGCCAGACTGCTCCCGCTCTTTTGTTTGTTTATTTTCAGATAACTATCGGCGAAATCGCGTATCGGCTCGTTTGATAGCAAGCGTGCTTGTTACTTGAAATGAAGTGTGCGTCTGAGACTTTCACCTGCCGCTCGATGGTCTCCTCGAGGCCGGTTTAGACAGACCGTTACTGATAATAAAGTAATATTTACGCGGTGACCGGTGTCGACTATTCAATTTGCGAGTGAATACGCATTAGTGTAAAAGGTAGGGTTCAAGGTGTACAGGTGTCATTCAAAGTAATTAGCTTTGCTAAAAAGTTGTTATCACATGCAATGCAAAAGCTAAATACAAAAAAATACGTTCTCGTGTCTTGGAAACAGATTTACGTCAAATGCTTGGTAACATTCGTTTTTATAGCTCCATACATGAGCAATGTTTACCGATCGTATCAATAAGATCATTTCGGTCATTCGTATCAGATGTCACACTCAGTGCACCATACCATATTATTAATTTTAAAATGTAACTAAAAACGTTATTGAAGTACTACCTACTTAGATTCTTAACGCAGATATTCCTACAATAATGAACTCAGTACCTTTCTCAAGATCATATCAACTGAAGTGGTATGCAGGCCCAAGTAGCTCTTCCGCGTCGGATTGCCAAGTTTATGTCCTTAAATTTTTCTGTAGTACACAGTTCGACCTTATTTAATACATTTAATTCCCTGTAGGTAATCCACACATAATCTTTTTTTGTAGCAATTTCAGGTCATTTGGCAAAACTAAATATTAAGGGTATTTTTGACTATAGGTTGGTACATATTTAAATTTATTATCATCGATCAACAAAGATTTATCAGACCACGTCCTTTTCTGCCTCAAATTGTTCTTTGTTGCGAACGCGTCACATTATTTACATCGTTTAAGAATTTCGCATTGTTATCTCATTAAATTTTGGCGAAGACACACATTTATTAATCATATCACGTTTAGTAGGCATTTATATTCACGATTGGTTTCCTACTGTACTACAACTTGGTAGGAGCACTTCTCACGGTAAATGGATTAATAAATAAAATATAAAAAAGGATATCTGGTTTAAAAAGTTAACAAATTATGTAAGAGGTCTTTGTAATGTAGGCCGCCTTTCCGGATCAGATTGCGAATCAGTCATAGTTAGATAATGCGTTTTTCTATAAGTTTGTAAGAAAGTTGACAGTAATGGCCTACGGAAGAGTATTAAGGATTTCTACTTAGTACGTAATTAGCCTATATACCTACTGTTCTCTAGGAAAAGGTCTCCACCATTGAAATCAAGTCATCGCTGAAAATGATGAATATTGACGTTGCCAAATGCGGTGATTTCAAAGCCCGGGCTATGCTTTAAAATTCACACTTTCCTTACCCTGGGAATTGAACCCGGATATTGGGCCTTCCGAGGCGTTGTATATAGTATAGCTAAGAAAAATCGATATAGTAAATAGGCTACAAAAAATAAAAGTCTTCTAATCAAGAACGTGGGGCATCTGGTTGGCCTAGTAGACTGACAATGACAACCTAAAAACATTGTTATGAAGACGCCAGATGTAGGTTGCTCAATACAAACGGTAATCACATTCTAGGTTATTCTAAAACGTTAACTAAAGCTGAACCCGGTTTCAAAAAACACTGACTATCTGCTGTTCGAAAGTGGTTCTAATTCGGAACCATGATTTCCCGAGCATGTATCCGTTTTAAAGCACGGTATAGCTGAAAATGCTTTCTGAGGCAATCAGGAAACACTCTCCAAAAAGAAAAATGTATCCGTTTGACTGGCTAATATTCTAATATTCTCTTATTCTTAACATTTTGCTGCGGCTGTATGCTGTCACATAATTACTATAAACCAATAAGAATGGTTAAAAAAGAAGAATCCATTTTTTCATGATAATAATATTAAACTGTCCCATCTCTTACCCCTCCCCCCTCCCAATTTTTACTCCCTCCTCAAGATCCAACTCCTTCCTCAAGATCCAACTCCTTCCTCAAGATCCAACTCCTTCCTCAAGATCCAACTCCTTCCTCAAGGCCGACAACGCATCTGCGGTTACTTTGGTTTTGCGGTCCATGGGCGGCGGTGATTACTTTCCATCAGGTGACCCGCCTGCTCGTTTGCCTCCTTTTAACATTTGAAAAAAAACCACCTATGTATTTGTAAGACCTTAAAATAAGACCTTAAGAAGGAACATTAAAATATTAAAATATCATAACAACTTTGCCAGAAAACTTCAAACTCAATTACAGTTCAAACTACGGGACAACCCATTTTAAAGTTCAAAGTAAATAAAAGATTCAATGAAAACATAAGTAAATAGTGATATTAAAATTAGAAAATAATGAATTTTCTGTTATAAAACGATTCGTCATATTTTATAATAGGTATAATCGATATTATGCGAGTATGTGTAAAATTAAGCAAGTGCTGTTACTAGATCAAATAAAATTCGTATTGGACACTGTTTGAATTCAACCGTCTCACTTGGCTCTGTCTGTGTCATTTGTATTTGGTTTACTTTTTTTAATTAATAATTTTTAAATTTTTTCAATGATGAATTTGTTCGGCGCCAAGTACATTTTATAAGTTGGTCGACTGTTACTTGTAAACTTGTAAAGCCTACTTAGCTGTGATACACCATTTGGCTGGCAGGAGTGGGGCGGGGGGGGGGGAGGAACGACACACTTGACTCTAACAAAAATTTGCACTTTAAACCCACAACAAACGGATGCCTCAATCAAAAAACTGTTTTTACAAACCCACAATATTTTTGAAATTGCTATTTTTGGAATTTAGGTCACCACTTTGTCGGCGTGATTAATATGTATATCCATGCCAAATTACAGCTTTCTAGTACTAAGAGTCTATGAGCTAGACTGGGGACAGATAGACAGACAGACGGACATGGCGAAACTATAAGGGTTCATTTTTGACTACGGAACCCTAAAAAGTACTTTCTTAGTGGATATAATTAGGCGGATTAACCTTTTTTTTTTCTTACAGAACAAAGTGCATTGGGCATGCCACTGGGCCTAGGGAGACTCACCAATACCAGTAATCAACATGCCAAATCTCATGTAATAGTCCCCGAGATTTTGTGATTGGTCACACAGCGAGTGTTTTTCACTTTCTTTACCTACTTGTTTACAGTTAAGGTGCAAGTGAGCAATCCAAACGGGACAGTATGGGAAAGTTCCGAACCGGAAGAGATAGCGTCGTAAGTAATCATGTATTAGGTTCTAAAGTCAAGTAAAACTTCATTAAAAAGTTTACAATAACTCTTATACACTACATAACTGGTTTTATTGCAGCAGTTGAGGTAGTGTTGTTTGTAGTAGTGTTGTTTGTAGTAGTGTTGTTTGTAGTAGTGTTGGTTGTAAGGAATATTTTTGCTACGTTACCCCGTGTATGTGTAGATACTATAATAAGAAGACAACTCTTTAGATTCCAAATATTTTAAAAAGCTACAGCATTAGTATAGTACGAGTATGAGAAAACATTTAATTAAACTTTACTGACTTCTGCTGCTCCACTATTTTCTTCCATTACAATGAAATGATCCTTACAAGGAATGACGATCCGCATTAGAAAGTTTTTACTCAGTTTGACTCATTTTACAACTTACACTTGACCAAAAAATTATGGTGTGCCAAAATTGTTTTTACAGACAAAGATCTATTGGCTTGGAAAGCCTGTCTGTGTCTTATGACTTCAGACTTCATCATACTGGCCCAGTTAAAAAAAACACTGGTGGGTACACCAACCGCCACGTCAGGCACACAAATTCCAAGTGCATATCTTTATAGATTAGGTAATTACAACAATTAGAGGTTGACAATGAATTGGCGTCTTTGGATTTCAAAGTAAAAAAGTAAATAATGTTGAATAATTTCGGCGGGCTAGTTAGAACCACGATAGCTCAATTGGAAGACCACCTGACCCGGTATGTCAGAAGGGTGCAGGTTCAAATCCTGCTCGTGGAAATTTTTTCAACATTTGTGTTTTTGTAATTTGTTTCGCAACAAAATTTGCGTTAAAATTATATAAACAAAACAAAAACATTTTATAAATAGCTTGCCTACTTCTTAACTGATCTTTAGTATTTGTAAAAATATTATGACTGTAGTTGTTGACAATGAATTGGCGCCTTTGGCTTTCAAAGTAAAAAAGTAAATAGTGTTGAATAATTTCGGCGAGCTGGTTAGAACCACGATAGCTCAATTGGAAGAGCACCTGGCCCGGTATATCAGAAGGGTGCAGGTTCAAATCCTGCTCGTGGAAATTTTTTCAACATTTGTGTTTTTGTAATTAGAGGTTGCTAATATTATTAATAAAACTTTTGTCTCCTCTTTCGTTATTTACGTATAATAGTAATTAAGTTTTGCAACTACGGACTATCTGGCAGTAATGAGTAAGTATTTTTATTTGTATGCTCGCTCTTAGATTATCTAATTATGTCATAAATGATAATGACATCTACAACAGATAGATAAGAGTATATTTAAGGAAGGAGTGTTTAAAAATATTATTGACAATAGTAATTAGCTTACTATCATGCTTAATTAAAGTATTACCTATATAAGTACAAGTTTAACTAGAAAGTGCATTTTTACAACATCGATTTAACTGAATGACTATCTGAGTGGCATTAACGTTAGGTAGTTATCATTTTTAACTGGATAAGTAGGTATTATTATTATAAAGTAGTTTAGCGTGTCACCAAACTAAAAAAAAGTTAAAATTTCAATAATTAATTGATGGAATCAGGCGTGAAATCCATGGTATACAAAACAATGTAATTGAAATAATTTATAATTATGGTAGTCCGCTAATTTAGCGGAATTAACACTACATATTATTTCAATTACATTTTTTTATTTCAATAACTAAAAATTATTGAATTAGGTACATTGATAAATAAATGGGTTCCTTTGTAAAGATAGTTTTTGATACGGCAGTCGGACTAGTGTTTGTGTTGTTATAATTTTCCTACAAAATTCAACAGGAAGTGTGGACTTTGATAAAATATTCCTTGCGTAATGTGTCGGAAAGTATGTTTACTTCCATTAAGTAGGTAATCTCAAAATTGATATTTATTATATCTATTTACTATCTTCATATTGTACTAAGTTACCACATCGACACTTTCTGCCACAAAGTCGTAAGCAGTATTTTCCTGAAAATTAGTTTTCCAACTGTCTACATTTTGTTATTTTTTAGGTAGAAATGAAGTAAGACATGTGAGCCACCGCTTGTTTATTGATCTTAAAATTTACACACCCACAAAAAATGGGTAACACGAGTAATAACTAAGGCTTCTGGAAAAAAATTGCACTTTACGACTTTGCACTTGATAATAATTGAATAAAATAAAAAAATAAATAATTCAAAATTATATAAGTACTAAAAAGTTAGTATTTAAAAATATAATGCTTATTTTGGCTTACTTATTTGTTTCTTTTATCTTTTTGTCACTGAGCCGGCAATCGAGCATAACGGCCTCATGGAAAGCAGTCAATGTGGCCAATGGACTATTATGTAGTAACAAGTGGTATCACACTAACACACTTGCGTTGCCGACCGTAATATTAGTGTTATGCCTATATTACAGCACCCAATAAATTTTACAGGGCATAGAAATGCCCTGTAATTTGTCTGGCGGCAGAAATAAATATTAACGTGGTCCGCCATCAAGTCAAATTTTAGCCAGAATTCAGATTCCAATAGTAATTATTGGTATTGATATTTTACATTGGTAAATGAAATAAAATTAACTGTTTGCTTTAAGGTTTCATAAGAGATTTATTTTAGATTTTAGATTTTTTAATTATAAGTTAACGGAAAATTTATGGGACATGATTTAGGATAATGATAGATTCTCTGTCTATCGCTTGATCGACAATCATCCTATCAAGTTTAAAAATATTTCTACCAAATGTTATTAAATATATAAATTGGAAACGGGTGGAGTTACGTCAATATTACTAGAATACGTGTGAAGTAGATGGGTAGGTAATCGTCGTAATCGCTTTGTCTATTTGCCCACTGCGCCCAAGGCAAACGTTCCCAGCCACCGATGTTGATAGCGAGTGTCAACAAACAGCTCCCTATAGTAAATACAATCGAAAAATATTGATTGAAGCTAACATAGAATTAGTAAAAGTTAATTTTTACTTAAATTCTTCTGACCTTTTACGTCATATCCTCCGGAAGTAACAAGCGCTATAAAGGTTATGCAAGCTGATTGTTGATTTGTAACACCTCGAAAGTATTGACCGATCAGGACTGTAGGTATGGACTACTGGCGCAGGAGACTGATGTCAGCGAGTCTTAACGAAAGCAGGCTATTACTGTAACCCAAAATAAAAGAGAAGTGATGAACCACAAATGTGGTTGTTTCAATTTACACTGTGGTGATTCATAGAAACCTCTCGCCTCTGACGTTAAACTCTATAAGACGCTGTTAGTTCATTTTAACTAGAAAAAAAATTTGTACAAGAACATGATAGATTACAGTATAAAAAATCGATCAGGACCATTGGTTCGTTTCTCTATTGCATTTAGAGACCCCCCCCCCCTATGGATTTCGAACGCGAAGCGCGCTCTGGGAGAAATATGTTACACCCTAATAGCGGTATAACAGACCTCCAAGTCCCATTATGTTTCTCGCCGCCCATAAACCTGGTAACGCTGCAAAGACTATTATAAGACTATTGGCAGCTAACAGCAAAGTTTCCGGCGAAAAATGACTCTACTACAATTCG
Organism: Eudonia truncicolella; assembly: GCA_949315975.1. NCBI lineage: Eukaryota > Metazoa > Arthropoda > Insecta > Lepidoptera > Crambidae > Eudonia > Eudonia truncicolella. The sequence goes on along the minus strand of OX438828.1, from coordinate 7,398,115 downwards.
AAACAAGCTAACCCCGGACCAAGGATAACCACGCACTCAACTGGACATGATTTCCGTGACCGTTACATAAGTTGAATTTTTGGCAATTTCCTCAGTCGGAACACAATGGAGGTGGTACAATGGTGTGGTGTAGTGGCATTATACCTACTTGTCACCATTATGTGGGTACGTGCGGATATACCGGCGAGCACGAACTGTGGCTTCACGCTTCAGCGACGACCGTTTTGAGAATAAAACCAATCTCTCCATGACCTTGATGCTTGTGTCATGTCTGCCTTCTGTAGAGTTAATGGCGGGCAAATTTTTTGTCAAATGAAAATCGTTACTTAAAACTTCCAGCACTTGAGTTTTTTGTTAGCTGTAAAAAGCGAATTATGTGTTAGCAAAACACCTTTTGCAAACAATCATGTTTGCTATCTTATTTACTGAAAGACGCTTCTATATACTTAACACTAAGGCAATACGTATATAATACCTCTATGCATTTTGGTAGAATCTTAGCGTGTATCAAAATGTATTCGTGAGCCGTTGCTTTATCAAACATAGTAAAGTACCTACCGTTTAGAGGGGAAGATTTTTTAACCTGTAACAATATTTCTCACACCTAATTAGTATGTGTGTTGCCTCTCTAGTATGTATTTGCCGCTGATCTGATATTATCATAGTGAGAATTATTATCACCCGTTTCTGTGTCAACGATGTGCTCGGTCCTGTCGTGAATTTAGGGATTAGCATCAAGAAACTTTTGCCTCTTGGTTGATAGTCGTCGAGGGAAAACTCGGTTCGGGGGTAACCTCGTGGTGCCGAGCCATCCCCGTGGCAGAGAAAAAATGGTGCTTACTAGTTATTTACAGTGGATACGTCCTTTTCTCCCTGTTGAGTTTTCGTAGCTGGACGGGGGAGGACGGTTGGAGGATAATCCCACATAACCCAGGTAGCCCCTGGCTGTGTGTAAACCATCATTATACACACATATATCTATAGTTACAAATAAGGGCTGGCTTTAAGGCCACTAAAATCGTATATGGCGCCGAGCTTCAGCTTTTTGATTTGGTATTAGGCTTCAGTCTCAAAAGTCCTGGTTTCGATTCCCAAAAGGGATTCACAATGTACTCCATTCGTTTAGGGCTTGTGTCTAAAGCCACTTGGCTTAGCTACTACAGTCTTATTTTAGTTGGCTTGCAGATAAAACAGCCAGTTCCTCAGTGGTTGAGAATTCCTGGTGAAGTGCGTGATCTTTGGCCTTATCATCACCATCGAAAAGCCAAACGCTTGCAGCTTTATAATGAAATGTTGGTTGTTTTTATTTAACAATTATTTATATTTGAAAATTGTTACTTTTTGTATTCGCTTTTCTAGCTTTATTCACTAGATCAGGCGCCAAAGGCTATCTTATCCTAGCTGCCGGAACACAACAATACTACAAACATTGACGTTATTCTTCGTTTTTAATTTAGGGGCTTTTATTAATGGATAAGTTAGCCTTAAACTATAAGGTTCAGTAATTTTAAAATCAATAAGCCAACGTAATAAAACTTTGAATGCGATAAATCTAGTGAGAATTTTCTTATTTATTTGAAAATGCTTAACTTTAAGTTTGTATGATCTGAAATGCGCTTCTATAAGCATGTTTTCTATAATAAGTTTACAACATACTATGCCGAGAAAAATAAATGTTCTAAAAGACTATAAATTATTAGCATGCAGAATATGTCATTTCCTCGATAGAAAAAAAAACTGGCTGGGTCGGGTGGGCGTTTAATTTTTTCACTGTATTTTATAAAATATTATAAATATTTCCTAAAATTAGTGTACCTAACAGTTATTTGACCAAAATGAAAAATACCGAACCGACGTCGATGAACAAATAGCTAAATTTTAATTTTATACATTATGATACGTACCCTTATTTTACCTATCGATTTCTAGCAATACTAGCTACCATACTACTGTAGGTCACGTGATAGGATCCTAGAGGGAACGGCATCACGCACTAGTGCGCGTCCCCGTACCCTACTAGATTCTCTGAGAGTTACGGATCGGATTAGGTCGAAATCTGGTGTTGAACACTGCCACTACGGTATAAGTAGTGTTTGCATTCACTTAAGAAAAAAGTAAAATGTGAAAGGTATTTATCATAATTTAAATTAGTTAGGTACAAAAGTAATTTTAATACGTACATACTTATAATTTCCAACGCCTAGTGTGAGGAATATTTACCATGAGAGATCTACAGATATCACTTTAACGAAAACGTATACGTACACGTTACGTACACGTATACGTGTACGTAACGTAAAAAATCGTATGGTATAGCAGCGCCTTTTGGGTGACTAACAAGTAAGTACAGTTATGCCATATTTTTTATAATAAATTCTCGTTTTATATAAAAAATATAGCAAATCTTAACCGCCTCTGTGGTCTAGTGGCTAAGACCACCGGGTTAGACCCAGAGGTCCCGGATTCAATTCCCAGCGGGGTGTACATGTTTGTGTACTCGGTTTGGTTGGAGGTAGGGCTTGTTAGTCCGCCTGGCTAGCTATCACCATCTTATCTAAATATGTCGCTATAACATCAATGTTTGTAGCATTGTCGTGTTCCGGCAGCTAGAGGTAAGATAGTCAGTGCCTCACTAGTTGAGGTTCCCGGCTGAAGTGCGCTTCCATCATTGGCCTTATCATCACTTTACATCAGGTGAGATCAAGGCACTGTGCTTACCCGTAAAATATATAATAAAAAAAATCAAATGGCAAATTAATCACGCACTAAATAACCAAGTAAAAATCAAAAAGACCAGAAGTTAACGAGAAAGCGTGTTCTGGTTTTTGTGGTGAGATTCCAGTAAAAAGACACTGTCCAATTGCTACGTAACTTGATTGGAATAAAATAAATAACGGCTATAATTTATATATAAGACATTTATTTAAAACTAAATGTCACAATTACAAACTTAACCTACAATGCATTGGAATCGTATCGTCATTTTAAAATTAAACAGATCATCAATATTCGAGTTAGATTAGACACAGCGCACAGTTATAAATAGACATATATAAATTACTTAAACGTAAGTAATAATTGAATAGAATCACATGGAATCTCCAATGAGATCACATAAGGATTGCAGAGATCATAACTCCTTCGAGTTCTCTGGTAGACAGAGGAAGAGTTTGGAGCAGGCTAAGTTGAATGAGTTGCACGCTGTCTGGAGCCACTTGGGTTTGTTCTGCCACTGAATGAAGACCATGTAGATGGGGATGCCGAGTGCGGTGAAGGCAACGCCGATGCCGACCTCTTTGGGATGTGTGAAGCAGGAGAAGACCACTATGAAGGTGCATATGATGATGAAGGCAATTGGGAGGAGGAGTGTGACGCGGATGGGCCTGGTGAGCTGCGGCCGCGTGTACCGCATCCAGAGCAAGCCGGCCACCGAGCAGAGAGTGAACAGCGCCTCCACAGCGGTCACGTACACGATCAGAGATTCCATGTTGTTGGTCACCAGCACGATGAGAGTGACGAGGCACTGTAACAAAACACCAACGATTTGAATGTCTAAGTTTAAAAATGAGTAATCTATCTAGACATATTATAAAAAAACTAAAGAGGGTCCAAAGTCTGTACTACATGGAAGATTTTCGAAAAAAATTTGGCTGGTGATACTTAGAATCGACAACAGAACACGTTCCAACAGTTTTTAGAATTTTTGTCTGTTTGTCTGTTTATCTGTTTGTCGGTTTATTTGACCGCGCATCACGTGAATATGGTTGAACAGATTTTTATGCAAACTTTGCACATAGACAGACCATGACCCGGACTAGGACATAGGATACTTTTTATCCCGGTAACAAGTTCCTGTGGGATAGTGTAGTCTTCGCAAACGAAGTCGCGGGCGATAACTAGTATATTAAAATAAATATCAAGGAAAAGCTGATGTCCATTTTTCTATCGACTCGTAGTATTCTAGTCTCCCTAGTGGGGATATGATCGGTCATAAAATCACAAACCTCATGGTTTGTTACCATCGCAAGTGACAACTAATGTACCAGAGTGCCTACTCGTAGTGTGAGTTTTGTTTACATACATACATACATACATACATATAATCACGCCTCGTTCCCGTAGGGGTAGGCAGAGACCACTTCTTTCCACTTGCTACGATCCTTACATACTTGTTTCGCATCTTCCCGGACTAGGACATAGGATACTTTTTATCCCGGTAACAAGTTCCTGTGGGATAGTGTAGTTTTGTTTACTATCCGTATTATTATATTTACGAAAACGAAAATTATTATGGCGAATGGCGAATGAAACTCGCACTTGGCACCCTGTTATTGTATCAGATCGGAATATCTTTTAAAAGCTGTAGTCTACATTTTGACACCAGATGTTTCATTTAGTCTGCAACTCTGCAGTTTTAAAACTTTGATTTTTTTATTTATCAGTTGTTATAATAGCAATGTCAGATCAGCTAGGAGTATTGTTGTATAAATATGATTGATAGTAAAATCACAGAAGAGATATAAAATGTATATAACCAGCCTGTGTCCTGACTCTTATTAGTGTATAATTTCGGTACAGAAAATGTCTTTGGGTGAAGCTTGACATCATATTTGGTAATAAATGAAACATACATTTTATTGACATATTTATTTCTCAATTAAATAAAGAATGAGAGATATAAAGTATGTGTGCCCAGCTGCAAACTTGTAAGTATGTTGACATTTGCTTCCGAAAATAGGTTATTGGGTGGTACACTCATAATATGTATAGGTTTAGGTACCTATCTGTATCTAAAGATATATGCTAAAGATATCATATTTATCTTTAATTTGGTTTGGTCAAACGCCTACAAATACGAAATATAGCCTTATAAAATTTTGCGGAATGCTTTGTAAAATTTGTAGGCGCTACTCGCAGTTGGTCATTGCAGTTATTTTTAAAGGTGTTTGAAAACAGAATAAGAAAGAAATTGAGTTTCAAGAAAAAAACGATGATGTACAGTAATGACACTAGTGTTAGACATGAACCAGTGGTCGACATTTCAATAAAAATAGGAGTTAGCAGTTGATTTTTGACTTCAGAAACAGTTGAATCCCACCAAAAACATTTTCATGTAAAATGTTGCCAAGACGAGACCGTATTGCTCGTACTGTCAAAAAGTTATCAGGGTGCCAAGTGCGAGTTTCATTCGCCATTCGATCACGTTAACGAAAACGAGAATTTGTATGGCTAAATGTTAACTTCTCTTATATTTATTTGTATTTAAATTTGAATATTTTTGAATATTTTTGAATATTTTTGAATATTTTTAAATGTAGAGAGCTTGGCTTTCGAGCTATAGGCTTGTTGGGGAATAACTTCTCTCGTATGCCGCCAGGAGGCGCTGCTTCAATGCCATACTAGTTTTCGTTTTCGTAAACGTAATCGAATGAATACGGATAGTAAACAAAACCACACTAGGCACCCAGATCTCATGTAGAGCCAAGCTTACTCTACATGCCCTAACTCTACAAGCCCTAACTTCACAAACTCTATACCTTAGTCAAAATATGTGGCTTGGTAGCTTCGCTAATGAAAAGGAGAATGCCTATTCTTGGTATCGTCCTTGTTCGAATTGTACCTCCACCTAATTTATATCAAAAATCAAGTTTATAATTATTAGAAGTAGGTCAGAGGTCAAGTTACCTCTCATAGCACTTTGATTCACCCATTCTGGGACACCCTGTATATTATTCTGTAATATGCTCTATTATCTTGCGCTTCGCTTGGCTCGTGTTGGCGGGGGCACTATAAGTATATATCGTTTCCCAGATACCTACAGAGCACCTGCTTCCCAAATTTTTTTTTTTATATTTACGGGTAAGCACATTGCCTTGATCTCACCTGATGTTAAGTGATGATAAGGCCAATGATGGAAGCGCACTTCACCCGGGATCCTCAATTAGTGAAGTACTAGCTATCTTATCTCTAGCTGCCGGAACACAACAATGCTACAAACATTGATGTTATGGCGACATATTTAGATAAGATGGTAGTAGCTAGCCAGGCGGACAAGCAAGCCCTACCACCAACCAAACCGAGAACACAAACATGTACCCCCCGCTGGGAATCGAACCCGGGACCTCTGGGTCTAAACCGGTGGTCTTAGCCACTAGACCACAGAGGCGGTCAAGAAGCTGCCATCCAGTAAAGTTTCAATGTAATGCTATTTTACTTTTGGCGACGAAAACTGGGTTTATAGTGTCGAACACGGTGCCACTACGATTCATATAATTTATTTTTTGATGTTTCCCTATAAAAATGTAATTTCTTCCGATAAGTGAAATACGAATCGTGTTGGAATGTGTTGGATTTTTAGAGAACAGAATGGGTTCTAATTTTAGTGGTGTGGTTATAAAATACCTGCTTTAAAGCTAATTTTGCACTGTCTATCGAAAGTTTGGGTGTGCAAACCTGACCTGCATTCAAATATGTTATTGAAGCTATGAATAAGAGAAAATGACGGTGTTAAAAAGCGAAAAGGTACTTGAAAATAATTAACATTGAGTCACTTTCGTATTTACCTTATTATATAAGCTGTTAACGTAGTTATAGGCCAACAGGAAACTGTCTCAAAAAAAGTTGTTATTTGAAATTTTCTAAACATTTAAAGTATCATTGATGATTTTATTAAAAAGCATGGATTTATATTTTAATTTGTATCTTAATTTGGACACCGTTGATAGTATGGCATGTTGAATTTAAAATAAATTATAATATCTTTTTTTACACGCGTGCAAGCAAATAAAGTATCTTTATCTTTATCTTTAAGTCTAAAAATGCTAAAAGAGTAATGGGTAATTTAGTCTAAGGAACCATGTTCTCGATTGAATGTTAGTAAAATCAATAAGAAAGATGATTTAATAAATTACAAATTTCTCCGAAAATTTTGCTGTTTCAATTTATCGTTGAAACGGGGTTCCGTAGTAATTTCCTTACAACCGGCATCCTACACAATCAAGTCAAATACGACAATAAAACAACTTTTTAGAGATTTCGCCGAGTTCGGTATAAGTTTTCAAATTTCTTTAAACGCAGTTTTAATTTACTTTAGCGTCAACGTCATGGTACCTTAGAGACAATTAATTCTAAACTCTAATAATTTCAAACTTTTTAGCACTTATCCATTAAAATTGCTTACCCTCCATGCCGCAGCCGACTAAAGAATCTAGTAGGGTAAGATGGCAACGATTGTGTAAGGTCAGCCCTTCCCGAAATCTCCGAGGGTACTTCAGTAACTATACTCCAAGTTTCTTAAGTTTCTCATCGCTCATAAAATCTGATTACGCTGCTGTAAAGACTATAGGCGGCGAACAGAGAAATCTATCCACATTAAACCATGTTTAATAGTATTTCTGATTATCTACACGTCTATTTACCTCAACCAATTGGCATGACAAACCCTTTACGCACGCATGAGACATGGTATTACACAAAGAGTCGTAAAAACTAAATAACCCAGTTATTTAGATCTTACGACACTTTCCGGAATAAAAAGGAAAATTAATGGATCTCGTGTATGTATGTAATCTTTGACGTACTACCTTTACAAATGAGCTGATATGAATGTAATGAAAACTTTAGATTTTTCATGCTCGAGTTAGTAGACAAATTAGCTTACGGTTCAGCTCGTTCTTAATGGTGTTAAGGGTCTATGTCCAGTAGGCTTAGCCAAAGTAACATTAAGAAAACGATAGCGAAGTTCGAAAAGAATAAAATGTATGGGATTGACATAAGCCGCGCTAAATCAATGGTCAATCTTATGTAATACATACATACATTTTATTCTTTTCGAAATTCGCTATGGTTTCTTAATGTTACTTTGGCTACCGCCACAGTATATTGACTGGATCTCTTATATGTTTTTGTTCAAGTTTACGCGAACACTACAGTTTGTTTATTTTTTATATATTTACTACATATATTTTTATGCTGACGTTTCGTCTCCCTATAACCACGGACCCTGCAAAGGGTTCGAAACGTCAGAATAAAAATAAACCAAAATTGTAAAATAAACGCAGGTGGATCCGAGACAGTGGTTTTATTTCAATGGTTCTCATGTCCTTTACCGGAATACGGCAATGCAAGGCACTGCTCCTTAGCGGTAGAAATGAGTACCTAGTAGCGTCCAGCACAAAACCCGTCTAAATGACTTAGTAGTCATTTGTTTTGTGTTGTGTGTGGGTTTTGTGTACCCATTAGTAGTCCACTGGGTATTTAAACAGGTTTTGTGCGGGAGCCCTATCACCAGCTTACAGTTGTAAGAAGACGGTTGAAATGGTATCTTTTTGGACAATATTGGTGTGATTTGAAACGTAATAAAGTAGGTCGATTGGTAAATTGGCGTATGTATACGTTAACAAATGGCCTCCTTTATAATTTCTTGTTCAAGCACCTTAAAATCAGTAGCTAATGCTTCAATGCTCTAGCTAGTTGTTAGACCACCGGTATCAGATCAAGAAGTCTCAGGTTCAATTAATGTTATTTAGTTATATCGTTCGACAGATAAGGGACAACATAACCAGTTCAGAGAATTCCAGGCGAAATGCGCTTACACCTTCGTCCTTATTGTCAGTTACCATCAGACTTCAGAGATAAAGGCTTCGCTTCCCCGTTGTAGAACCAATAACACTCACCATAAACACTAACGAAGGCACTGGAGTCATTCGTCTGACGTCGATCAGCGATATCGCGAGCGGCAAGTGGCCATTCCTAGCGCCCACGAAGAACAGCCGAGACGAAGCGTAGATGGCTCCGTTGAGGGATCCAAAAGTGCACATGGCGACGAACAGTGGCATGATCCAGGCCACAACGCCGAGTATCTTCTCGCTGAAGGTCACCGCCACGGCTTCAGACGCGTGAATCTCATCGTTGGTTAGCACGGCGAAATAAGCCACGTTTGTCAACGCGTACACTAAGGTCACTACTGGCATCGATATGCAGATCGCTCGTGGCAAGTTCCTGGAATGGAAAAGGAGAGATTGTGTTAAACACTCTTATGGTTTCTTTATGTTGTGGCCAACTGAATTTTTGACTGCTGTCATTATGAGGAAAGCTTTACATACAGTTCAGTTACTTAGTGCTAAGTGCAAGTTTTATTCACCATTGAAACGAGAATTGTATGGACGCAACTTAATTCGTTTGTCTCCAGGAGGCGCTGTTACAATGCAATTTGAAAGCAACTTTGAAACGACTTTAACTCTAAAATTAAAAATTGTATGTGTACCTATTCTGTTACTTTCTTCACTGATCCTCTTTTTATTATAAACTTAACTATTTTCATAAAGTTGCCAGAGAGCTTAAAACTGCCACAATTTAAGTCATACAGTATTGATCACACGGGAACAAATTAATATTAATTTAATAGTCGGACACGTACGGCGTAACTTACTTATAAGGCTCCTTGAGTTCTTCTGTCACAAAATTGAGGTAATTCCACCCGGAATATGAGAAAAGACCAGTGTAAAAAGCAATGGCCAAGTCGCCTGGCTGAGTATTAGTGCCCTCCATCATGGACTCCAGGTTCTCCGTGTGCCCAGAGAAGAAGTACCACAAGCTGGCGATGAAGGTGATGAGGAAGGCGAGAATCTTCGCTGCCGTGAACGAATCTTGGACTCTTGTCACCCATTTCACGTTGTAACAGTTTATGACAGTCAACAAGCCTGTAATGAAGAAACGTTTAAAAGATAAGATACAATTTTAAATGTTCTTGATTAAAATCAATAATGAGTGTAGGCTAATATATCTGCGTACGTTTTAGGAAACGTTAGAGACAAGGCAAATGTATCGAGAATGTGGGCTCATTCTGAAAGTGGCATCATTAAGTGCCCTTACATAGTGTGATATCCAAGATAATTCCATACAAGAGTATGTGTCAGTGCGATGCGGGAGGAAGCCCTCATTATCCTGTCAGGAGCAATCAGCACACTCGGTCGCGCCACAATACTCTGTGTCGTCGTAACCAGGCATTTGAATGTAGAAAACGGGACAGAACTGGGCTAAGGTGCGGGTGCATGCGTCTAAAGCAATGAAAGATAAAAAGTTTCATTAAAGAATTTAATTTTTTTGACAAGATCTCCGAAAATTCTAAGTTTCATAAATTTTAACTTCGCTGTGGAGTTACTATGATTGTCCAGGAGGTTTCGATTAAATTCAAATTTGCAGAACTACTGAATCTGGTCACCACACACGAAGCTATGACCAATGTGAACAATGTTGCACCATTGTCGAACATGCTGGTAGCATTTTAAAATTTAACCGAATCGTTTGTTTTACATACATTTGAATCAGTTATTCGGAACGCAAAGTGTGAACTATTTCTTTTTTATCGGTAAAGTTTTGGTACCATGTCTTCGATATTACCAATATACAATAACTTTTTTATTTATTATTGCTATTGGAGCAATATTTACGGTATGCAGTCATTACAAGTAGATAAATAATGTTTCCATGTTTAGAAATGTATTATGCTTCTTTTTTGGCAACTAGCCTGCTAAACAGAGTAATACTTAGATATTTATCACGGTTTTTTATTTATACTAGTCTATTAATACGAGGTGCAATTGATTTAAGTCCCATATAGGCATTCTAGCAAAACCTTCTTTTTAGATAATTAAAAACAGAAAATAAATATCATAAAGTGTGATTTCGGAAGATCCAACGCCGTAAATTCGCTTCCCTTACTAATTAATCTTCGTCTACTTCCAACTGACATTATAATTAACTATTATTTAATTAAACTAAAAAATATCCATATCCCAACAAGTTCATAATAAATTACGAAAAATCTTTGTCATCTTCTTACTGTTACCATGGACTGTAGTTTATTAGTCTATGCTGTTACTTTCTGTTCCTTTCTGTTCTGTACCTTTATTAGTTGATAATTAATTATAGTATGTTAATATTTTACCTCACTTTTAATTTTGAATATTTTCTATTAAATTAAATTGGCTTAATCGGAGCCCATTCTGGCTAAGTTTCTGACAAAACAAACAATGACGTATTAGCTTAAATATTGGCACTACCAGTGGTAGTGGTTGATGTATTGCGATGAAGCAGATTTTATAAATTATCGAAACTCAAACCGGTTCGCATCTTGCCGCTCCGCAAGGGGTAAAGAATGGCCCCTACCCTTTTACGAAGTTGTTGAACCAAATTCGATATGCTTTATTACGCAGCCATAGAAATCAAGTTTGCGCAACACGTACTCGATTTTGGATGACACTGGTAGGTAAGTTATTGACCAGCAAAAAGCACTTATTATTACACACGCAAGAACATGGTACTGACTTGCCAAGCAGGCAGCGGTTTCGCAGAATTTTGAAAGACAGCGAGTATTTAATGCTGTATAAGTTTGAAAGGAGGTTCATTCGACCTTCTTTTAAAATAAATAAAAAGTACTTTATATTGTTATATTTACGTTCTCTATGCCATATCAATATCGAAAATGTTTTAGTTAAGTATATGAAAAAGCGACTGTCTGTAGGTGGCATTCAAATATGCAAGCTCATTTTTGTTAGTAAAGTAGAGAAACGGCGTCAGGTTAAACCTTACAGTCAATGTTTGGAATAACAGGGTAACAAAAAGATGTTAGTAAAATTTTGTGGGAATAGGTTTAGAGCATCAAACCAACTAGTGCTCTAACTAAGGGAATAGGCATGTTGATTAATTTCTTGTATGATACAAACAGTTGCGTAGCCGGATATTGAACCCGACTTATTATAGGTATTATTATCGCTATAGATATCGATTTACAATCTCATGCCACTTTCTATCTGCGACGTTTCTTGCAGTACCTACCTACCTACTTAGTTAACATCATAATGATTTATTTATAACTATTTTATCTAAGAAGAACGAACTAAGGAACGAAATAATATAACAACATCTGCAAGACATTGAAATGTTGGTTTCTAATGGGTATAGTAGTTGAAATGGTAGTTTATACTTAGTACCTACTAAGTATAAACTACCTATTCCATTTCACTAGGCTAGGGAATTTAAATTTGGCGTTATAGCTAAACGCCCGTTTTAGTAAGACGAACGTGTAAACTGCTTCTCTTTTAGACAAATCAAAAGAGATTATACAATATATTATTTTAGCTTTAAAATATGCTCAAGAAATAAAAGAATACATTTGGTAAAACTAAACAAACCATAATACTTACAACACTGTTGTAACTCAAAATGTATTGATATTTGAGATTATACCGCATTGTAATAAAACTAGGGTTTAATTAGAAATGCCAGTAAGTATGTTTTGAGTTAGGTTCTACAGTATTGTAATTGGTAGCGCGATTTATCATGCTAGTCAAACTAACTAAGAGATGAATTATTTTTAGGTAATCCGAAAAGTGATAGAGAAGAAATTACACATGAAAAATGTACACTGCATGCAGATAAATGTTATAATTGAGTTTTAGTAATACTGACACGTAATAAGAGCTGCTATAAGGCTCACAGCGTCTGCTGGCGGGGTACATGCCGGCCACAGCGGCTTCAGGATGTTCTGGGCGAAAGTCAGAGCTGTGATGGCGTTCCCCGTGGGCACCAGGACGAACAGCGCCACCCACAGGTACAGGAATGACAGGAGAGGGCCAAAGGCTTCGCCGATGTACGCGTAGTCGCCGCCTGACTTGGGGATCATAGTACCTGGAATGTTCAAACAAACGTTATTATTATAAAGTATGGTAAATAGTTTTATAGTAATTGATTTTACATAATGAACGAACTTAACTACTTTAGCGGTCTAGTGGTTAGACCGTAAAAGAAGCGTTGGGCGAAGGAAGAAATCATAATGGCTACACACCATCCTGTGTTGCTCTGTATTACCTCTGTCGAACAATAACTGCTGTTTCGTATCGCTATTGACAAGAAGAGCTGACCGCTAACCTTCAAAATTAAAGAAATGACCCAGAGGTCACGGGTTTACGATTCTAACTAGTGATGTACAAGGCTCGAGGCCTCCGAGTCCTTTTGTCTAGAGCTCGTTGTCGTTTACAAGGCTCGCTTCGTTTGTATGAAGCTCGACGACTCGGGAGTCTTTTTCAGAGCTCGAGCCTTTATGAGAGCTCGAGCCTTTTTAAGAGCTCGAACGATTTCGAGGCTTTTTTCAGGACTTGAATCTTTTTCAGCGCTTTAGTCTTTTCCTGTGCTCTAGTTGTGATGGACTGCTTATGAATATGGATAAATAGATAGATAGGTAAATCACAATAGCCTAAGTATATACGGTGCGCTTTATGGCATAAGACATTCACCTTTTTGAGTTCTAATTTTGGAGTCGTCGAACAATCCGTTAATAGAATCGAGCTCTGTAAACGACTCCGAGCCCTAAGTAAAAGGACTCAAGACTCAGAGCACTCGAGTCTTGTACACCACTAACTATATTATAACTAACAGAGATATTAAAGTGATAAACAAAAAGTAGAGCTTTTATTGAAGGCTCGCGTTCATTTTAAGACTCGAGTTCTTTTGAAAGCTCGGAACTCTTTTGAAGCCTCGAGGCGTGGCTTAGAGAGCTCGCGTCTCGGCTAGGCTCGGGTCTACGAACCTACCGAGCTCACTGAGCCCTGCTAATCCGCCTCGGGGCTTCAAAAGTAGAACTTGACGCCTCGAGGTTTGTACATCACTAATTCTAAAGTGTAGATATAAATTGTGCTCAGGGTGCCTAGTGTGAGTTTTGTTTACTATCCGTATTCATTCGATTACGTTTACGAAAACGAAACTTTGTATGGCATTGAAGCAGCGCCTCCTAGCGACATACGGGAAGAGTTAAAATTTTGCCATACAAATACTCGTTTTCGTTAACGTGATCGAATGGCGAAAGAAAATCGCACTTAGCACCCAGTTTTACACGCCCTGGTTAGCCATCGTTATCTTAGTCTGTCGCCATAATAACAATGCCAACAACATTGTTGTTTGAAAAGAGATAGCCAGTAATTGAGGATCTACTTTCAACATTAAATTTTGGGTCACCTGCGCTTCTATCTTTAGCCATTTCGAAACTACCATCAGGTAAGATGAAGACCAATCACTTCCCGTTGTGGAATAAATGATAAAAAATCGCATATTATGATATTATTATGACGAAGTTAATTTCCCTGTGCACCATAAACTCAAATTGTGGAAACAGTCATGGAAATGATTTCCTGTACTGCCTGGATTTCGTCTCATTGTTCTTCATCTCGTCTTTTTAACCTATTTTAGGAATCATAACAAAATGAGTTATTAAATTTCTGTGATTCGTAATCTCTCATCTAGTGAATTATGACCTCATTATCACTCAGTACCGGTCAGATATATGAAATAATTACCTAGATACTTAAATCTAGTTATATTCGTAGTAAGATGATATGTTGAAGTTATTATTCTAAAGTTTTTCTAATGCTTGGTACACTTTATTGGTAATCCACCAATTGGGTATTTTATATAACGATTTTGTCAGCTTTCCAAATGGTTGGATGGTGATGGTTATATGTTGGTTCTTTACATTGTTTAACGCATTTAACGTTTAAAAAATCGTTTACTAAGTCGTACTAAAACATTTAGACGATAAATTAGGTTCTTTAGCACTTTTACATTTCATTGATGATTTACAGACATCTAAAGTGGATCTACTAAACAAAAAGAAAAGTATTGCTTCTTTACTAACCAACAATGGGTTTTACATTGATAATTAAAATTAAATGCATCATAAACCCTGAAGCCTTATCAGGGGTAATTCAATCAATTGACAATGATCGATAAAGCTAATGTAAATAGTAGGTATTTATTGTATTACCCGAACAATTACTAACTTTCAATTTACAAATTCCGTAGGGAAATAAAATAATAGGTTAGGTACCTATACTATATTTTTTATTCCCGGACGGGAACTGAATGGCCTTCGTGTCACCTGAAGGTAAGTGACAATAAGGCTGGCGAAGATGAAAGCGTACTTCACCCGGAATCATTAAATACCTACTAAGAAAGAAGAAATAAAGAAGAGATTAAGAATCTGGCTATTTAACCTCTAACAGTCGGACGTAACAGCAATGCTACTGAAAATGTAGTTTTTGCGACAGACATAGACCAGGTGGTAGGTAGTAGCTAAGCTAGCCAGACGAAGTTAGATCAAACCCTGACCAGTACTTTGAATCTGACCCTGAACTTCTTGATCTGAGACCGGTGCGGTGGTCTTACCACGAAACTTTGTTTATATCAGTCAACTAACAAAAGTTATGTACTAATGTACAGACGCCTGCAGATCAACTCACCCAAAACTGTCAAATTTCTTCAATACATTTTCAACCATACAACTTACTAATAAAGTTCAAAGTCTATTGAGGAAATTTGACAGTTTGTGGTAGGTTGATGTGCAGGCGTGTGTACCTAGATTATATTTGAACGAGTCTATTCAAAATAGCTTGACCTATCCATACGGAATCGCAATCGAACAATAAGGTCAGCGTTTTTGAAACGAATTAGTAGTTTTCTACGAGTGAAAAACCATTGTTGTCGACTGTATAAGTTCTTATTATATAATACATATAGGTTCTCCCGTATACTTGGTACCTTATAATATCAGCCAACATAAAGTGCGTCCAAAAATATGTTTTTTTATTTACACCTACTTAATAACGTCGGGCGGGTCACTACACTAGTGACGAGTAGGTAGGTAGGTACCTATAATCAAAATTGGTGCTTACGATGCTCGCTGTCTACCTTTGTTGGGAGAAGGACGTGATGTGTATGTATGTATGTATGTCTGTACTAACGTATCTTTTGCTTTTAACGGGTTGTGGGGGACCTTTTATTTGTATTAACAATTGCCTCAACTCTTTCAATGTTATAATAGGTTCCTTTGAATTAATTTTTATGTCGGGGAATTTGATTGTACACCTGTGTGGTGCCGGGGATAAAGAATTGCACCACCCCACTCACCACTCTTTCCGTGGGTGTCGTAAAAGCCGGCTAAGGGACCATTCCAGAGGATGGGCAGCAGCATCTGTCTGAGGTTACCCTCAACCTACTGCGATCGCCAACCCGCCTGCCAAGCGTGGCGATTACGGCAAATACCTCCCATCTTGGGGGAGGCCTTTGTCCAGCAGTGGATGTCTTTTGGCTGAGATGATGATGATGATGATGATGATTTGTTTGTAGGTACTTACTCTTCTTTCTTTCAAACTTTTTGCTTTTAGTTATCGTATGAGGAGCTGGTTTTGAATTCAAGTCTAAGGTTCCAATTTGAACGTTTTAAGTAAGGGGTTTAAGACATCACTAGATCCTGGGGGGTAACCACGAGCTCTTATAGCAGTATTAATGCAGTTGTGATAACGAGACGCGTGTAGCGGCGAATCTATTCGCGTCTCTTTCCACAACTGCAATAATACTGCTCTAGGAGCTCATAGTCAGGGGGCAGATCCTCCAAAAGCAATTCATTTTGTGTATATTATGGTACGTACAGACGCCTGCACATCAACCTATCCAAAACTGTTAAATTTCTTCAATAAATGTTCAACCGTATGACTGTTAAATTTCTTCAATAAATGTTCAACCGTATGCTATATTCTCAAAGTCTATTGAAGAAATTTTGCAGTCTGATGTACAGGCGTGTGTACGTAACTTGTTATAATACGTGTTTTGTCCATTTTTACTAAAAATATTTTTAAATCTGTAAAGAATTATCAATATAAAAATTAACTACTTACAACACATAAAGGTTTGAAGTGCGTCGTCGTGATACTATTTCTTGTAATAAAAAATTTAAGAAGTCCGAGCTCCTAGAGAGGTGGTAAAGATACTACCTACCTAATTCTTAAAAAGTAGGTAATGTGGAATCGAATCGTTTGGACTTTATCTCTAACTAGCGGCCCGTCCCGGCTTCGAACGGGTGGACATTTTGTTTAATATAGCCTGTGTTACTCGCCGCTAATGTAGCATTCTAATGGTGAAATAATTTTTTAATTCGGTCCAGTAGTTTTTGAGTTTATTCGTTACAAACAACAATACAAAAATACAAAGCTTCTTTGTAATTTTAGGTATGATGACGATAAAGCCGAAGAGGAAAGCGCATTACATCAGGAATCTTAAACCGCTGATGAACTGGCTATCTTATCTCTAACGTGACGGAACAAAACAATACGAGATACAGGTACATAATAAGTTAGGAAAACAATGGTGATACCTCTTGTAACTAGAATAGTACACAAAAATTTTGTTAAGATTTACCTGTAAGTTATGTAAATTTCAATAGCATTTTTAAGCGGCGAATAATGCCTTTTTACTACATGGTCTACATCTAAGTCTTTAAAATAATGATTTCAATGTTTTATTTGCTTGCTTTAATTTAAATTTAGATTTTATCTAATAATGAAACAAGCAGATATTTCTATAACGTGTTTCTTCTTGTCTAAGAACACATTGACACTATAAATGAAGTGTAAAATATTTGATTCATAATAATATCTGATTATTTTTGTCGTCGTATATATAGGTAAGTAGGAAGCTCATGTGCGTAGTTCATAAAAGATAGGATCTTGTACCGAAGTATTTTCTATCCCTATTTTTTTTATTTTTTTTATTGCTGATTGCCTCTACGGCATTTTCAGCTTCACCGGGCTTTAAATTTCTATCCCTAAAGTATCAAAAATCTTTTTATACGTAACTCTCAAGCCTTCCTCCATTTATGCGGTTCTCTGCAGTACAATTTTATTAAATATTTTTACAGCATTATTTCAACCATAGCCATGGCGAGATTAAGCTTTTTAACATTGATAGTCTGCGAGTAAAACGGCTGTGACAGCATACAGACAGTCAGATGGCCTTGTCGAAACTATAACAATTTACTGCAGAATCCTAACAACCGCCGAACTTTTGTTATGTCAATAAGTAGGCGATGAAATCATCAATTACAACTTACCAAGTTCCGCATAGCAGAGCGCCCCGATCATTGACAGGAACCCTGAGAGCACCCACACGATGAGGGCCATGCCCTTCGAGCCGGCGTACTTCAGTGCCAGGCTGGGAGACACGAAGATGCCGGACCCCACGATCACTCCCACGATAATCGCCACGCCATTTAACAGGCTCAACTCCTTCTTCAAGCGAACGCCGTTCCCCGAGTCCTTGTCATTATCACCACCCTCTAACCCAACGTCCATCGCCTTGGGCGACAAACCCTCCGTAGCCGACACTTTCGCCATTCTAACACACAAACTAGGTACAAAAAGTTTTTACTTAAAACACCCAATGAACAAGTGAAACTATCATAAACACATGTTGAGATTCGTATAATTTTATGCAGGTCTGAGTGTCTTCATGCAAACATTGCATCATCATGGCGGGAAACACCACGTGCGTTGCGGTGTACTATGGAAAATCAGCTACTTGTTAACAGCTCTAATAATAATATACCACCATACCGTGCAAACTGATAACGCACTTCGTAAATTAATTCCGCATGTATTTCTCAAAGTTGTAGGTTATATTATTCATCACAAATAAAATCACAATGAAATAGGTCACCACGGAACTGGTATAAAGGGTAAAATTGAGATTCTTAACTGTGTAAAAAAAACTACGACGTCTTTTTAAATTTTATGTACGGAATGCCGGCCGCGATCGAATTTATTGGCCGCCAGACGATCGCAGGCAGGAGTGCGCACGTACAGCGCTCGGCTGCTTCACTACTACAGTTGAATGCTTGCAAAGTTAACCACGAGCGGCCGTCCATCGTCACAGACGAGTCGATTCCTACAACGATATGGGTGTAACCGCTTGCCGGCCGGTTTTCAACCTTACACGCTAACAGCTAAGACGGAAATTCCACACCCGTGCCCTCATGTCATTTCACTGCCAAGTTTGAACAACTGTTTTTTCCTCCTTTTAGCTATCTCGCCCGATACCACCACGTGTAAGTACGCATGGCACACTTTTTTTCTTTATATGCAGGTGATTCCTGTTGCTGCTGCTGGTGCATCCTATCTTTAAGCTTAGTTTTATCAGGGCAAACGATAAGTGAGCACGTGAGGTGAACACATTCACCTCGAAAAAAATTGTTGCAATATGTCTGCAAACTTTTGAAGAATTAAACCGGTATTTCGTTCAGTTAGAGATAAATCATTCCATACAGACGCAAGTACATAGACAGATGTACAAATAAGACGATAATGGTACGTAATTTTAAGAGGATAGTCTCTTCACATGGACAGGATATGAGCGATTCCTTACTAGGTACTTAAAGGTCAATGACAGTCGCATGATTGTATATTGTACTCTACACAATGCAAACATGACAGTAAGGTCATATTTCCATGTCACCGAAATAGATCTAAAATCTTGCATACCTACCTGACCTTGTTGGAACTTTGGATCCTACAGGATGCAATGAACAAAAGTAACATAATTTTCTTATGAGATTGTAAGGATTTCACCACATTCAAAATTATGCGCATAATAATTAATTAATTTATCAATTAATTCCGGCTCGAAGGGCCTTGTACAAATCGGTACGAAATCCCAAAAACCAGGAGTAAAATATTAATGAAACAAATATTTGACTTCAGAACGAAGATATTATTATTTTTTTTTTGAGAGAGATTGCTGATTGCCGCTGCGGCATTTTCAGCTTCACAGGGCTTTTTTGGGGGCGGCGAGGAACGTAAAGGGTCCCTCAAGCCGTGTGAAACGAATCACCTTCAGAGGTTATCTAGAGGGAACGGCATCGCCCACTAGTGCGCGTCCCCGTGCCCTACTAGATTCTCCGAAGGGTTCGGATCGGATCGGGGAGCGGAGCAACCCGAGGGCGCCTCTAAAGGCATGGACCTCGGCTCGGGTTGACCGGGCCGTGGAGGAGGAGAGAACCGCCCAGGTACATGTCTGTACCTGGTGTAGAGCGAGTATGAACCGGTTCTTCGTACCCTTGTTCTACGAGTACGGTGTCTTGGGCCTAAACTGGTGTGCATGTTTAGTGTATTCTGTAAATGTGTGCTGTCATTTAGAGGATCGGGCGGGGGGGCGTTCGCAACTGTTATGGGATCGTCGGGGTCAGGAGATATTATTTTTTTTTTTTTTTTTTTTTGGAGAGAGATTGCTGATTGCCGCTGCGGCATTTTCAGCTTCACCGGGCTTTTTTGGGGGCGGCGAGGAACGTAAAGGGTCCCTCAAGCCGTGTGAAACGAATCACCTTCAGAGGTTATCTAGAGGGAACGGCATCGCGCACAAGTGCGCGTCCCCGTGCCCTATTAGATTCTCCGAAGGGTTCGGATCGGATCGGGGAGCGGAGCAACCCGAGGGCGCCTCTAAAGGCACGGACCTCGGCTCGGGTTGACCGGGCCGTGGAGGAGGAGAGAACCGACCAGGTACATGTCTGTACCTGGTATAGAGCGTGTGTGAACCGGTTCTTCGTACCCTTGTTCTACGAGTACGGTGTCTTGGGCCTAAACTGGTGTGCATGTTTAGTGTATTCTGTAAATGTGTGCTGTCATTTAGAGGATCGGGCGGGGGGGCGTTCGCAACCGTTATGGGATCGTCGGGGTCATCTAGGACGTGCTTAGGACGCCTAGACATGAACCGTTTTGTTGGTGGAAGGCTTCCAACATTATAGTTGGCGGCCGCCACAACAAGCGGGTTAGGGTGGTGGGGGGCGTTATCAAAGTAACGTATGGAAACGTCCTTGATAAAGTCTTTGATAGTGGGAAGATCAAGATCGCGGTGGAGATCTACGTTGCGATAGTACCACGGGCAACCCGTGGCACCACGCATGAATCGGTTTTGCAGCGTTTGTAAACGATGCAAATAGGAGGGCGCACAGTGCGCGAAAACTACGCTAGCGTAAGTCATGACGGGGCGGATGCAAGCTTTGTAAATTGTCGTCTTATGTCTAAGAGACATTTTACTCCGCCTGCCTATAAGGTGGAATAATCGACCTAATATGAACGCGGCCCTGTTACGGACGATTTTAAGGTGAGGCGCAAACGTCATCCTTCTATCGAGGGTGACACCGAGATATTTCACCTGCTTTACCCAAGGGATAGCACGGTCAAATAAACGTATAGGAGGGCGACGATCGTCGTTACCTCGAGAAAAGAACACTGCGGCACTTTTCTCGGGGTTAACTTCAATCCGCCATTTGCGAAACCAAACGCCGAGGTTGTTGGCGGCCGTTTGGAGTCGGTTGGTAACCGCGACTTTATCTCTACCAGTGGAATATAGCGCGGTGTCATCCGCGAATAGAGCTAGCTCTACGCGTGGGGTCTTCGGAATATCGTTCGCGTAAAGCGCAAACAGGATTGGGGAGAGCACGGATCCCTGCGGAACGCCGGCTCGAATGTGACGAGGGGCGGAGAGCGTTCCTTCGACGCGGAAGCGAAAAGAGCGATTCGACAAATAGTCTCGTAAGATGTGCACGAGTCTGTCTGGCACGCCAAATTGGTAAAGCTTATAAATTAAGCCGTTGTGCCAAACTTTGTCGAACGCTTTCGCAACGTCGAAGAAAAGAGCTCCGGTGCCCTTGGGACGGGCCCTTTTATTGAGGCCGGTTAGAATATGCTCCGTGAGGCGGTGCAATTGATGGGTGCACGAGTGTTTGGGGCGAAACCCAAACTGCTCGTCTATGAGGATATTGTTAGAGGACACAAAGTCCTTTAAGCGGGATACTAGAACGCGTTCGTACAGTTTTCCCAGCGATTTGAGAAGACTGATGGGGCGATAACTAGAAGGGGCGTTACGCGGTTTACCGGGTTTATGGATACCTATGACAACCGCATCTTTCCACGCAGCGGGAAAGATTGCGTTTGACATGGCGCTATTGAAGATAGCTACTATTAAAAGGATAAGCTGAGCGGGTAAGATCTTAAGGATCTTATTTGAGATGCCGTCTGCCCCGGGGGCACTACGGGGTTTGAGTCGTCTAATGAGCGTTTGCACCTCATCCTCCGTAACAGGCGGGAGGGTTGCGGTTGGGGGGAGGGACGAGAGTCTATCTACTTCCCTATCGACCATGTCTACATGGTCCTGAGGGACTGGGAGAGTGCTAGGCGAGCATTGAGACTCGAGACTGTCGGCGAGGCATTCGGCTTTCTCGTCGTCGTCAAAGGCGATCGAGTTGTCGGGTTTGTTAAGCGGGGGCATAGAATTGACTGTATCCGACTTAAAGGCTCTCGCCAACTTCCAATAAGCTTGGTGAGAGGGCGAGATCTCTTTAAGTAGGCCATCCCAATTCGTACCGCGGAGCTCTTGAATGCGCTCCTTAGCAGCGCGCTGCAAAGAGCGCATACGAACTCGGTTGTCCGAAGTGGGATAGGAGTCGTAAGCGCGCGTGGCGGCGTTCTTAGCCCTCAATAGTTGCCTCACATCGTCTGGCAGTTTGAAGCGATGGTCACCCGTCGCAACAACCCGCCGGGACGATTCGCTTATAGCGTTAGTGAGATGACTACTGAGGGCGTCGACCGCGGCCACTGTCTCGTGAGGCGAGACAATGCTATCGGGGATTTGGTTTAGTGACTCACTGGCGGTAGGCTCGAGTAATTTCTCAAGCTTATCCCAGTCAGTCACCACCTTAATAACGGGGGTGGGGTCGGTGGGGGGGCCTAACTGTAAAACCACCGGCCTATGGTCGGAGGAGAGCGCGTGGATCGTTTCTATGGAACGCAACCGTAAGGTTACGTTCCTTAGCAACGCCATATCTAACGGGTTAGGGGAGTAGTTGTCCACTAACGGATAGTGAGTGGCCTCCATTGGCACTACGATATCGAAGAGCATCGACTCAGCGAGGTGGCTCATCACCCGACCGTTACGGTTGGTTGAGTTGCAACTCCACTGAGCGTGTTTGCTATTGAAATCGCCGGCAATAATGACGGCGTTATCCATAGCAAACAGCGCCTCGAGATCGGGTTGCGTGAGAAGCTTATTAGGGGACAGATACGCGGACGCGATAGTGATAGACGGGTGGCCCGTCATGCCTAGCCGACAGACCGATACCTCCATATCGGATAGCTGCGGGGGATCGAGCGGGACACAATGAAGCGACCGCTTGTAATAGATAAGAGTGCCGCCACCGCGGCCGACTCTATCATTACGGACAAGGTTGTAGTTAGCCATGCGAGGGTCTCGGATGGATGGTTTTAGGAACGTTTCCTGTACTAGAAAAACGTCGACGGCGTGTTCGGTTAGAAAATCGGACACCTCGTCGCGTTGACTACTGAGACCGTTCGCGTTGAAAAACGCAACCGTTAGAGAGCGGGGCTTAATTCTTTGAGGGGGCGTATTATCCATTTATGATTCTTTAAGAGAGTCAAGAAGGGACGTGATCTTGTCCAACAGGGGACCGTGATCGTTAAAGATTGTCGCTATGATCATAGCGGGACAAGCGTCGGGGGAAGAGGCGGCTTCGCGCAACTTTCTTTCCACCTCTGCGATCTCGTCCTTGTAACGATAAATCTTTACAAGTTCGACAACCGTAGACATGGAAGAGAAGGTTACCGGAAGGGAACCTACAGTCGCGGCAAACGAATGTTGCGCGCGAGCTTTGGGTGACATGACTGCCTTAGGGGCGGGGGTTTGCCGTTTAGGCTTGGTGGGCTGGGCCTTAGGGGCCTTGGTTTTAGTGGCCTTGGCCTTAGGGGCCTTGGCCTTAGGGGCCTTGGCCTTTGGGGCTACGGCCTGAGGGGCCTCGGGAAGGCTTAGCTCCATTGGAGTTTCAGCCGGAGGTGGCGGTGGGACACGAGCCGGGCCAGTCGCGGGAAAGTCGACTAGCGAGTCTGACGCGGGGGCTACCGCCGCGGGCTGGGAAGCCCGCGGAGTGGCCCACGGATTGCGGGGCGGTGGTAAGGGGGCCGCGGGGCGGAGCGAGACTTTCGCGATCTGTGAAGGCGGCGGAGCTCGAGTCGCGGGGTTACGGCGCGGTCCCGACCCGCGGGTTGCGTTACTACGCGGAGCTCTGGGGCAGCCGCGATAATTCGCGGTGTGTCCCAAAGCGCTGCAGTTCACGCAACCGGGCGGGTCGACGGAGACCGGCGCCGGCGCTTTAGGCCTAGAGCACGCTTCCGTGGCGTGGTCGCCCAAGCACTTAACGCACCGGGGGCGGGCAAAGCAGTTACGGGCGGCATGCCCGTAACGTTGACATTTGTGGCATTGACCAACAATGCCACGCTTGTGGGGGGTCTCAATCGAAAGGCGATCGAAGCCTACGATCGTCTTGACGTTGAAAATGGATTTACCCTCGGGGGTATTATCTAAATTTGCCTTTAGGAGGCTCAACGGAGATTTGTCCTTGCCGAGCATACGGGTCACGTCAAGGACGGGGTAGCCTTGCGACTTAAGGTCGTCAAGGACTATCTTTGGGTCCCAATCCGTGGGAAGGCCGCGGATTACAACTGATAGTACTCGCTCCTCGGGGAGCGAGTACGTGTGGAACGGCACGTTATTAGCGCGTAAAAACGCCGTGCATGAGCGGAAGTCGGCCACGGTAGCGAGCTCTACTTTGACCATCTCTGGGTCACCTTTAGCGCCTTTAATAAGGCGGTTCCTAAGTGGGATGACATTGTGTCGGGCCTTCAGAGATCGCATAATCTCGTTAAAATTTTTTGTCTCTTGGACAAAAATCGGAGGGATCTTTTTCTCCTTGCGCGGCTGGCTCGGCTCGGGCCTAGGGGAGCAAGGGCGGGAAGGGGGCGCGCTATTCGCTTTAGCGGCCTTAGGCGGAGGGACGGAGGCAGGGGCGGACTTGCGGGTCCGTTTCCCTTTACGGGTGACGGTCTCGAATTCCGAGTCCGATGTAACTACATCGGGATCGGAGTCCGAGACGGGAGGGTTATCCTGTCTCGCATCGGAGGTGGAGGGACAAACCTCCATCTCAAACTCGGGACCGGACGGGGACAAGGGTTGGCCTAACCTAATGATAGGCCTATCAACGGGACACGCGTTGGACGTGGGGGCTAAAGAAGCGGCGGGCGCTTGGGCGGGTTTCGCATAAGGCGAGTAACGCGGGGAGGGCGCGGGGGAGGGCTTTTGTAAATTGTGGGCTATCCTAAGGACATTGAAGACCTCGGGGTGATTTTGCCCTATCAAGGACTCAATCACCTCGAGCTCCATCCTAGCGCACGGTCTAAAACCATGCACTAGGATGCGTGTGTAATGTCAGTCCCTCCCCGTCACAGACAGGGAGGCGTGAGTAAGAAAAGAGCCTACTGCCTGAATGGCCCTAGGTGTTGTCCTCCGGTGAAAATCAATTCACCGTAGGGTGTGTACCTAAATTGGTTAGTGTTAGAGAATAGTTCTGAGTTGACTAGGAGATCCCCCAAGGCCAACTTTGCCAGAACTCTTCCGGAGTGTTTTCCCCCCAGGAGGGTCAGGAGGGCAGCCGGGTCAGTGCCCCAACTGGCTTCGTTGGCACCGTTAAGTATCCACCAGTTGGCTACTAAGCGTAGTCTTCCAAGACAACTACCGTTGTGAAACAGTGAAAGAGCGCTCCCGCAATGAAAATTGCGTCGAGAGCGCTACACGCGACGTACTATGCACCGGAGCCGTACCGGTACACAGTAAAAGGAACCGAGACAAACAAACGGAACGCGGCCGAGCGCGCGAGAGAGCACGAGCGAGACGTGCGTCCTGCGCGGCGAGCGAAACGAGACTGGTGGAGATATTATTAAATGTTTGCATAGCCTATAAGTAATCGTGTAAACAACACGATAGCGCGATTCACAACATAGTGGTACAGCGCTATCTATCGGTGGCGACGCACACTTAACTGATTAACATTGTCGTTTGATTAGACAGAGAAATAATTGGTATATAATCACTAATGAATCAGTTTCTGTTTATACGCACATCACGCATACATGTGCCCCTTGCGAGATTCGAACCCGCGACGGAGCGACCGTTGGTTTTGCAATTAGGATCTTGCACAATGTGTTTTTTGTGATCTTAACCTCTTAGGACAGCATGTTTTAAAATAGTAACAGGTATAAAGTATGAATTTGAAAGATTGATCAAACATAATCCTACTCTAGTCTTGTTTATAAGCGTAGCCACTTGGGGCAGGGACCGGCAAGTTCAAGTGGAATTATCTCGCCACCTCATATTGTCAAAAATCATCGTCACAGCTGTGCAGCCCTAATACACACACTGATGAATATGGGATTCTAACTATAAGGGTCGAGCGCTAAATACCCGCATCCAGCGACTGTAATTCGTTGACTGAGTAGTTTGTAGTATAACGTTCAAGACGCTCGAGTGCTCGTGGCAGAGACCTGAAATTTACACTAACGCTACTAAATCATAAGTCAACCTTATTAAAGGCACTGTCTTACGGTAGGCGGTTGCTGCACGAGTCACGAGGCAACCTGTCAAATTTCTCATAGATTTTGAATTTTTTGCCTAAGTATGGTTGAAAATGTATTGAAGAAATTTGAGAGTTTTGGATAGGTTGATGTGCAGGCGTCTGTACCTACTTCCCCGATCCGATTTGAACCCCTCGGAGAATCTGGTAGGGAACGGGGACAAGCACTAGTGCGTGATGCCATTCCCTCTAGAAAACCGCTGACGGTGTTTCGATTCACAGGGTATGAGGAACTCCTTCCTACTCCTTGAGGAGCTCAATGGCGCAGTGGTTAACGCGCGCGTTAGTGGTTATGGCCCGTTCTCCCTATCCATCCATAAGGAAGGCTCGTGCCCCAGCAGTGGGGACATAAAAAAAGCTGGTGATGAGGAACTCCTTAATGTTTCTCGCCGCCCGCCCTCCCAAAGAAGTCCAGTAACGCTGAAAATGCAGCCTGAGGAAAACGGCAAACTCTCCCCCAAAAAAAGTACCTACTTCCTTGCCCTATCTACTGTCGGGTCTATGGGCAATTCGCCCGCCCACTGCTACTTACGTTTGAACGTTCCTCTAGTCATATACTTTATCACCTTCCTTCTTTTGCGTAATACTATATAGTTGCATAACAACACGCACAAGTAACTACAAAAATAATAATAACGCGCTTTGTAAAATACAACGTAGACAATGATCTAATGTTAGGGTTACGGAGGTTCTCCTTTGTCATGGAATGCCTTTGCTCGGTGACTTTGAGCCTTACTCTAAGACTCACAGTAACAGCTGTACTTCAGGATGCCTAGTGTGAGTTTTTTTTTTACTATCCGTATTCATTCGATTACCTACGTGTACGAAAACGAAAATTAGTATGGCATTGAAGCAGCGCCTCCTGGCGACATACCTACGTGAAGAGTTAATGTTTACCCATACAAATTCTCGTTTTCGTTAACGTGATCGAATGGCGAATGAAAGTCGCACTAGGCACCCATATCAGTGTCGAAAATAGTCGTAAACTATTACATCTTAGGTCTTAGGACAATTACGGTATAGAAAGACAGTCTTCATACAAGCGCTCTGTCAAAAGTGAAGCACTAAACCGATTCACACTTTCGTCTCGATTCTTGCGCTCGGCGACCACGCACACCTACCTACACTTGTAACTCATATTCATATCTTATTCATATCTTTATTGCACTCCATAAGTTACAAAGATGTTAAAAATATAAGTAGGTACATTTATGGACCCTGTAGGTCACGGCAAGTAGGAGAGGCAAGGAGTCACCTTATGCTCCGTAGTGTACATTGAAAATTCGGCGTTTTGAGCCATATCTGGCTCCAAAATGGGCGCGCGGCTTACTTTGTATACCGTAATTATTCAAGTTTGAGTTCGTAAAGCATCACTAGCGGCACAGATTTTCGTTTTAAGATATGGTAGGGAAAGCATTTCGTAGCCAGTAACTAAACGGTGCTCAGGGGGCGTTTTTGAACCCGTAAAAAATAAATAAATAAATAAAAATCTTTATTGCAGTAAAATACATGTTTTTACATTAAGTTGTTTTGGAGGTCTTCTTTTTGGTATGGAAATACCTGTAACAAAAGACCTCACTCTTCCATAGCCAGTATTTTTACTTAAATTATAAGTATTATTCAGGTGTCCGTGACTAATTCTTACGCTATAATATCAATTATTACGAGTGCTCCTTTTTCTCTTATTCAAAGTCATTGACAACTTAATATTGACACCGCTTTTTTATATTTTACGGGTAAACACATTGCCTTGTTCTCACCTGTGATGATAAGGCCAATGATGGAATTGCACTTCACCCCGGATCCCGATGGGAATCGAACCCGGAACATCTAGGCCTAAACCGGTGGTCTTAACCACTAGACCACAGAGGCGGTTAAATAAAATTCTCCCCCCACGATCTTTGAATCTCACCGGTGATCTCGAAATTAAAAGTGACTTTGAATACACATAAGAAATGTAATAATGTTCGCATTATTTACAATTTAATTAAGATACATACCGGTCGAGAATTTTCGAGTTAGGAGTCGTAGCTCGTAGCTCTCTCACTGGCTTATACAAGTTTGTTGTTTTTAAATGGTTTAAGAGTTCTCAGACACTACGGGCTATACAAATCTCGTGTAAACATTTCGGATGTGTATTACATCCGAAATGTTTACCTATTGGCAAAGTCGTCGTAAAATCACTTAACATCAGGTGACATGTAAACAAAGTGCTTACAAGTAAGGAATAAATAAAAGTTTGTGATATATAACTTGAATATTTTAATAATGGTAATAATGACAACATTACCATTACAAAAAATATAGGAATACAATATCTATAACATTATGCGATTTCTTAAAACAAACACAAACAATATATTAATCGTTGTCTTTCTTCCATTCATACTTGAATATTCTGGCGGTACCATCATCGGATGTGGTCAAAATAATGTTTGTTTTAGAGTTGTAGGTTATGTCTAGCAGCTCCGACCGGTGTCCAGTGAACACGTGGCACTTTCCTCCAGACCTGCCCTCGTACACAGTGACAGCTCCATCTAAGCCAGCTGTCACCAAACGCTCCTTGATCCAGAGCATCTTGGTGACACCGACCACGTTTTCGTCACTAGATTTAGAACAGTGGTGTCGCACCATTTGCCTAGAACTGTCCCATATACTTATGGAGCCGTTTAAAGTACCTGGAGATAAGAAAAATCTTATTAGAACATTGTTGCTTATATTGTAGAGTAAAGTTACTAGTTAGTTTGCAGCAATGTTCGACATGCACTGCTTTCTATTATCTATTATTCGCAATTTTCGATTTGATGGTGTCTCTACATTCCTTCATAGGCGTTCCTAATCTGAGACTTATTTCGAGATCTTGCCATAGGCACGTGAAAGTACAATTAAAAGATTACAATGTAAAAATGGATTCAAAATGATTACCCCCAGTGAATTGTACTCAATTAAAATATAAAAATAATTAAGTAATCTAATTAGTCCACCAGTTTAGTCAGACCTGCTGTTATGCTCAAACCTTAGCATATAAAAGACATAAGAAAACCAGATCAAGGAGACCAGCAAATTACCGATCACAACACTTATTATATTTTTTTTTTCCAAAATAAGTATTATCTCACCTAATGCAAAATAGTCCAATTGAGGATCAGAAGAGAATGTTACCACTTCCAAGTCATTTTCTGTTTGAATTTGATTTACAACTTTGCCGTTCGAAGAAGCTGTGAGCACAACTTTACCTGTGAAAGAAAATGAATAATTTCAAATTAAACATAGGTACAAGAGAAAATATAAGTTTTTCTTTTTTTTTCCAAAAACTATAAGTATCAAGCTTCTATGAAGAATAATGTTTAAGGTTTATTTTGAAATAGTTTGTAAAATATTGCAAATTGCAAATTTGTATGGAATAGTCAAAAACTAAGAATATCAAAACAATCAGTGAATGTAACATTTACGACAATAATGCTGATATTTTTAAATGTTTCATATAGACAAAAACAAAGTTTCGTTTTCTAGTTACCGTCAGTTGAAATAGATGCCATCAAATTATTTTCAGGATGGGTGTCCATGTCTGTCACTCTCATTTGGTGCACGCTGGATGGGATGTGGTGGACTGCCTGGCAAGTTTTAAGGTCCCATATTTTCAGTGCTCCATCCTCATATCCTGCTGCTAATCTTTTCCCATCACAAAAAACCTACAAAACATTTACCATCATGGAAAATTTGAGTATGAAAAAAGTACCTAAACAAAATTAAAATTATAATTATGTGTTTTGTTTTAACTCCCAAACTCAGAGATGTTATTGATCATTAATAGTCTTGAAATATGTCTTTATGAAAACATGCTTCAAAATTAACGACTTTTTCATTGAAAAATTATAGGCGCTAAGTAACAGTGAATGATAATTGATGCATGTGCTTTGAAGAGAGGGAAGGGGTAGGAATGGCGACTTTTTTGCCGTGAACGCGCCACATACTTGTGTTATCTTGGCATTGAGCTCAGGAAGATTATTGGAGCCCCATTTAGATATGAGGTCCAATACCCGATTAAGCTCAATGACAAGATTTACTCGTTTCTCTTCAGTCTCAACCTGCCCAGCCGCTGGGTGACCGTTATACCCACCGTGCACTGAACTATCACCTGCATAGCAATAAATATATTCCAAGTGGAAGCATATCATTGACATGCAAAAGGAACAGTGAGGGAGATATAACAGACCCCTGAGGGACACCGGCATTCACTGACATGAACCGCGAAGCGCATCTGTCTGAGAGTACTCGGATTTTACGGTCATGTAGGAAGCCAGCGACCCAGTTGCAGAACTGAGCAGGCAAACCGAACCCAATCAAAAGCCTTGGTTATGTCAAGGCTAACAGCCACCGACTCGCCACGCTTATCAATAGCCTAACCCCAGAGATGTGTAATGAACGCTAGAAGATCACCCGTTGACCGTTTCGTTGACCAGTATTGGCGATCGTGAATTAAGGGGTGTTCTTCAAGGTAGCGGATAAGCTGTTTGTTTTGAATCTGCTCCATGACTTTACACAGAACTGAAGTAACGGCTATTGGGCGGTAGTTAAGGACGAGTTAACACGGGGGACAACTCCGTTGCACACATTTTTATAACTATTGCTGGGATGCCATCAGGGCCATTAACTTTCCGAACATCGGTTGACTGCAGTTCTGCACGTACATCACACTGCCTGATTTTAATATCAGGCATTGTGTGGCCATAGTGACGAATTGTAGGTGGCTGTGCATTGCAGTCATCGAGTTGGGAGTTAGCCGCAAAGAGTCTGGCCAGGAGATCGGCCTTCTCCTGCGGCTTGTGAGCTAAAGATCCGTCAGGACATCTCGGAGGTGGCAGCGAGGGTTGGCAGAAGTTAGATTGCACGGCTTTGGCTAGACGCACGTAGCTACGGCTGCCTGTAGGATACGCCAGTAATTCTTGGCCAACCCGTACAACACTCTGGGCATCCGCTCTAATGTAAGCCTTCTTGCAGTACTTGGTGGCATTGTTATAGGTTGCTTTTAGTGTGCGGGTTTCAGGATCTCCTTGGGCTGAACCTCTGATCCAAGCGCGGTATGCTGCCTGCCTGTTAACAACAACGTTGGCACACTCGCGGTAGAACAATCAGTTGCGCCTGCCTTTGCTGATGAGATAGAAGTGCGGAATATAGTATTCCAGTCCTAAGACTATCTCATCAGCAACTGTGTGTTAATATTTTGTTTGTTAAAAGAATTACATGAAGATGAAACTAGCAGCTACGCGGCGATCGAGGCCAGGGACGACACGCGACCGCAAGGCCCCGGGCGCCAAGTGGCAATTTGAATTATAAATGGGTAATTGATAAGTGTATAATAAAAATACTACTAGCGTGCAAGAAATTATGAATCAACATACCAATACAGCCCCGAATTTTTTAACATTTAGACTTCGTCCATCTTTCTACATCGATTGTCATCGGCAAAAAGTTATTTCTGAGGATATAAAAAATCATATCTCTTCTCCTAAACACTGGAATCCTATGAAAATTGCAAGAGAACTTGTTGACAGTGTTAGAAAGTAGTAATATAAATTGCGACAAGGATACTCGACTCCTTCTATCCTTTTTCATCTATGGTTATTGATAAAAGGCTACTTTTGAGTTTTTAAAAAATCATATCTCTTCTCCTAAACACTAGAATCCTATGAAAATTGCAAGAGAACTTGTTGACAGTGTTAGAAAGAAGTAATATAAATTGCAACAAGGATACTCGACTCCTTCTATCCTTTTTCATCTATGGTTATTGATAAAAGGCTACTTTTGAGTTTTTAAAAATTCATATCTCTTCTCCTAAACACTAGAATTCTATGAAAATTGCAAGAGAACTTGTTGACAGTGTTAGAAAGAAGTAATATAAATTACAACAAGGATACTCGACTCCTTCTATCCTTTTTTACGTTTCGTCCCTGGCGGCTGTCATCTGGTAGCTGCTAGTTTCAGTTTCATAGAATTACACATAACTTGTCACATAATAATGCAAGCAAATACACACCTTAGCACATTCGATCTTTATATTATGTCCCTGCAACACTTTAGTTTCACCAGTAGGTATTCTAAAAACATATATATCACCATTTACAGTGCCCACTATCAAAACTCGAGCACCAAAATGCCATAACCCTAATGTAATATCATCTGCTTCATATTCAAAGACTACAGGCCATGGTTGAGTGCCATCAGTACATTTCCATACTTTGATTACACCAGACATATCACCTGTAGCTAGGTATGCTCCATCAAAGCTGAACTCAGCAAACACTACAGAGTCCTTGTGACCATTACATTCCATTACTACTTCTCCGGTTTCTGTTGACCACACATATGCTTTGTCATCCTCACCACCTGTCACTGCTAATTTGCCATCCGGATGTAGGTTGCAACAGAAAACTGACCCGACATGCTTGTCGAACACAAACGTTGCGTGATCCTCGGGAGGTTCCATTTCCGTATATTCTTCTTCACCTTCCATTAGATCCTCTAACTGAACTTCTTCCATTTCTTCATAGTACATCATGTCATCTTCATCCATAGTCAATATTTCGTCTCCATTCAATGAGGATGGTGGCGTGTCTTCTTGATTACCCTTCATTTTACTGAAAGGTATAGAGTTAAGGTTAGAATATAAACTTACCAAAAATAGCTTTTAAGCTTAGTTTGACAATAAGCGTACAATTTTTTTTACTAAAGTATCACTCAGATTACTCAGTAAACTTATTGAAAGTTAAACGATATGGTGAAATATGAATAAAATATAATTTACTAACTTAATTTAATTTATAACCCAAAAGACCGGATACAAAAATAATTAAGCAAATAAATAAGGATTTACCCTGTACGGGTTTTGTACCCAAATACTCACAATAAATTCTGATTAACAACTGTAAACACTTGAAGCTAAAGAAAATAATCCAAGACAAATTTAAAGCAGCATGATTTTTTTTTAAAGTTTCCTTGAGGAACCGGCTAACGTCATAGACCATGCTGCCATGTCATTAGTTTCTTAATTTCATTAGTATTCAAATCCGGTTAAAGTCTTCAGTATTTTTTTTTCTTTTTACTGATCTCTTGAATTCAAGTTGTTTTTTTTAAGTGTAGTTCATTCTCTGAGGAACCAGCTAAGGTCATAAACCATGCTGCCATGTCATTAGTTTCTTAATTTCATTAGTTACTTCTTTGTTACTTTTCCTGTCTTGTTTCCTGTATGATGATGATGATGAATGATAATAGAAATGAGAAGTGAGAAATTTAGACCCAACCCCTTGAGTATCTCAGTAAAGATGTGGGGCTTTACAAAGTCCTCATGCAGACTTCTTGAGAGAATTTGAAAAGTGACATTGCACTGTTTTGTTTCATTTGCCAACACTCATGCACACTCAACACTTAACGGTTAATAATCCACCGTTATTTCACATTAATATTCGACATAACACAATTTTTAGAAAATAAAACAAAACCGCAGACATGACTCTTAACTTTCCCGCCAAGAAGTCCTCTTGATTGCGAGTTGAACTATTAAGTGTCAATGTCACACAAACAAATGTCATTATACGTGTGGTCCAAAACGCGCTCAGAATGCTGCACTGGCCTGAAGGTTTTGTGTTCCTATGATTGTAATGATGTTTTGAATTGGAAAAAATAATAAGCCGTAACCGAAAAAGCAGCTGAGATGTATGATTTCATAGCAGTTAGTTACAATTATTGCGTGGTATATGCACTATATGGGTATGTACTGGAACTTTAAAATATAATGTCTATAGATAAACGTCATTTTGTCATGTCAAAAAAAAGTCAAACTAACCATGGGGAAGATCCTCTGAGTACGGAAGATCTTAAGAGGACTTCTTGGCGGGAAAGTGAAGAGTCATGTCTGCGCTCTGAGTACTATTACCTACTCAGAGTGTCTGCGGTTATGTTTTATTTTCTAAAAATTGTGTTAAGTCAAATATTAATGTGAAATAATGGTGGATTATTAACCGTTAAGTGTTCGTAAGTGCGCATGAGTGTTGGCAAATGAAACAAAACAGTGCAATTTCACTTTTCAAATTCTCTCAAGAATTCCGCCCGATTTATGTATTTGTGGCATTTGTGAACACTTCCCTCGCGCGAACTGTAAAAAGGTCGGCAACACGGTTTTTTCTTCCACCTGTCACTCGCGTTGGAGTGACTTTAAGAACGTCACTTAAAAACTTTTATATTGCTAGTTTTGTTATTGACTTGGCGATAGTTATAATTAAACAGTTATTATCTTACTCAGTGCGTTTCATTGAAGTCCTACAAGTGGAGATCAATCCTCCTCATTGGTGACGCGACGTGATGTGAACACGCAACATTCTGATATTACTTGTAAGAAAATTACTTTGACACTGGCTAAATGTGCTAATCGCACAAAGCCATCAACTAAAGGAAAAAAAACCATGGGTATTTTAATTTGTCTCTGGTATGTTGTTTTATTTAGGTTATTAAATTGAATTAAGCTCTAATTTTATCAAAAAGAGCAAATAAACCGGACAAACTAAAAAAAATGACATCATTAAACAATGGTAACTTGTGTAAATTTCTGTAAATGTGTTGTATGTAATTTCTCAACTAAAAAATAATTCCTTAAATAACTCATTACATTTTCAGTATTACTTCGGACACAATCTCCTTTCTTAATAGCTAGAAGATTTCGTGGAAAGATTAATATTCAGAGACCCAAAAAGCCTCATTTCGAAAGGCAACTGTTGATCGAATTAACTAAACCAGTTTATGGGCCACCGAAATATACATTACCTGAGATAGCATTCTGTAACGCAGGCGTAAGTAAAAAGAAAAAAGAAATTGATAATCCATTCGAAAGGATACTAGCGACAGAATGCCTAAACTGGTTCAATACTTCAAAAATGGTTGTGTTTTTACACATGAATTCCATAAGTATGGAATACAAAACACCTATTTTTGCGTCATTAAAGAAGAATGATATGCATTTGAGGTCATATGGTAAGAAGATAGTAAGCATGGCTACTAAAGGCACTCGCTATGAAGCAGTCAACCATCTGTTTACATCACATCAAAATGTTATTTTTGGGCAGCCAGATAAAGCTGACAAATTATTCAAAATTCTGAAGAAAACACCTCAGATGGTGGTTATGGGTTAGTACTAAAGGTTATTTTTACATTATATCTACAACCATTAGAATTTACTCTGTCATAAGTAGTTATTAAATATAACTATATTAAATTCTATGAAACAAGTATTAGGGGTTAAAGTATGAAATTGCCGATTTGTATGGAAAAATTGAAATTCGTTTTTTTATTAATTTAACATATTTATTAAATCAAAATAATTACCATTATTATCGATACATCTAATAGGAAGGTCATTTATGCCTTTGCAATAGAACTCTCGTGATCTAGATTCGACAAACTGTGTGAAAGCATTTTGTACTGCCTCCTCTAATTTTCGAAGAATCCATTTTTCTTTTCTAAGCTGAATAAAAAACAACTGAAAGTCGATAATCGAATGTTGCACCTTTTTTAAAAGAAGAACTTCATAGGTACCATCATGTGACAAAAGTTTCACTCAAAAATATCAAACCATGAAGGTTCTATGTCAATTCGAAGTACCTAATACAATAAAACGGCAATTTCATACTTTAACCCCTATTATTCAGATGAAGGAAGCCAGTGTCTTTACGTCTCAAAAGAAACAAAGAATGTTTGTTGACATTGTAAAAATCTATGAATAAGCGTATAGCGTTTTAATTTTCATTGTTATGTGTTTATTTTAAAGAGTTTAAAAGTATTATGCTCGTAAAGTCTGTATACCTATATGTCTCAATGTTTTACTCACTGCTATATTAGACCCTCCTGTTTGGATGTTAGTTAATTTGATTCACAAATGGTAAATAGTGTTTACAAGCTTGGACCTACCTAGTAGTCATATACTGCCATTGTTACCTGATCACATGTTAAAAAGATAGTTTATTTTATGTTTTTCTTCAATGACAAATTAACTTTTTTAAAACATTGTTTACTATTATTTTGTTGCAGCTGGAATAATTAATGACAGACTGATGTCTCGGAACGAGCTGGTTGAATACAGTCAACTCCCTAACATTGATGTGGCTAGAAGTCAATTGTGTGCAGTCCTAGAGAGTGCTGGCTCATGCCTTGTAGGCCAACTGAATCAAAGCCAACAGACCCTAGTATCACACCTTGAAAAACATGTGCAAATCCAGACTACTCCCAATCAAAATACTGAAAATAAATAACACCATTTTTTATTGTAGATTATAGATTATAATATTTCATTAATATAGTTCTATGCATAAACAATTGAGCAGATTTTCTTTTATATTCCTGACAGGAACAGTATACTCTCTAGTAAGTAAAGTGCAAATGTTAATTTTGCAAAGAAAACAACATTAGTTGGGCATTTCATAAAAATTTACTACCTATTTTCACAATTCTTTGGTTAATCAGTTTCCATTGTCCTAAACTAAAGGAGATCAAATAAGTAAATAATATTAAACCTAACATTACAACAGCTTAACATTTAATAATACTTGAGCAAAATTATGGTGTTCAGTAAATTTTATTTACCATGGTTTATACAAGTCTAAACTTTAAAAACCTTAAAAGATTATCATAAAATGTGGAGTCATTACAAAGCATAGACAAAATAATGTTGAGGTTTTTTTTTTCAATCAATCTTTGGTATTCAATCATGACTTGGAATTAACAAACTTGTTATTTTAGGCAACCATTCCAAACATTCATAATGGGTCATTCAAGGAGCTGCGGTGAGACGACTAGTGGCGCCGGCGAGCGCGGTCAATGCAACAGCCGCCTCTACTTCATCTCTATCATGTCGCGTTGTCTTCAAAGTTAGTTTCTGGACTTTCCCGTCTGTTTTGTCAATTTTCCTCCGTCTACCGTCGGCCCACCACGAGTAGTTCGTCTCGCTCGGTTGAAACCGGGCTGCGCTTTCCAACCATTTACTTAGCAGCAGCGGACTCGTTAAAGACTTGGTTTCATCGCGACTGATCTTTTCATCGACATTGTTGTTGAAACCTGCACATTTCTCTTTTACACATAACGACGAGGTATCTGAGTCTCCTCTTTGGTAGTCAGCGGTGTCTATATCTGGACTGTCCGCATAGCGTGCCTCCATAATGTCCATGGACTCGCTCGGGCTAGTATTCTCAGGCTCGCTCCAAATGCTATCGTCTGAGCAAATGCTGAATTGCTCCACATTGCCTTGCGCGCGATCGTTGTAAGTGCGAATGAGGTGTCCCCACGTTTGCTGGTTGCGTTCCATGTTTACGTTTTTTAATTTTCGACGCCAATTAGCGAACCAATTACAAATCTGAAAACAAAATAGAGCTATCAGTTTTGTCATTGTAATAGGTAAGTACCTAAATCGTTACAGTCCTTGCCCTGTATTGAGCAATTTAATACAAATTTTTGAGTCTGGTTTTAAGTGGCCTTTGGAAAACTTAATTTGGTTTCTATTGCCTTTTTTCTATTTATGAGTATTTAAATTTATATGCAAATAAAAAAACTACGTAATAAAACCGTCGCGTTCGTCGGTAGCTAGCCGTCACAGACCATGTATAGTGGTTTAATCCTTATATCATCAAATTATTATTATCTTTCTGGAAAAGTTAGCAGGACTATTATTAAAATAGCACTATGAATAAATGTTATCATAAGTTTACGCTAGGACTGCGCACACACGCGTTGGTCCGTCTAGAAATGCCGAGAAGTTAGTAAAGACGTAAAAGGTGTTTAATTTTAACATTTCATTTAAAAAATAAACGTAAAAGTAAACGTTCGTATTGCGTTAAAGATTGTTATTTATATTCGAATATTCATATTTATATACTACCTTTAAAGTAAGTTAATATTAGACGTTATGTTTTTGTTTTATGAGTTATTAATTTCTAAAAAGATGACTATAACAGCGTTTTATTTTACCGACTCTTATAAAATAATCTATTCTGAGTAAGAAGAAACGAATGTAAACGGTGTTAACCGAATTCTTATTCCTTCATTACATTGACAGACAGCTTCAATTGGAAACAGTTGAAATAAAGACTGGCACAAAATAACTATTGTGGTTAACAAAGCTGTTACGAAAATAGTGCCTATTTATGTAGATAGGTATAACATATAAGTAGCGATTCTTGGCATCGGGCCAATTAGGTTGTTGTTTAAAAGCGAATCACTTCAAGTACTTGTAAAAGTTACACCTTTTATCTATTGATGGAAGCTTAAATATCTCACATACTTATTAACTGAATTAATTAATAGGTACAATAAAATTTCTACGCTTACTTGAATGTACGTGAGGCCTGTTTCGTGAGCCAAATATTTCTTTTCTTCTCGATTTGGGTACGGATTCTCTCTCCGGCGTACGAGCCAGTCTTTTAGATACCTCTTTATTTCTGGTGTAAAAAGACGTTTTTGAGGTCTCTGACCAGCCACTAAGCTGCGTCTGAAACATAGATAAAGTCTATGAAACGTGGTTTTTAAAACATGAGTAAAACAAACACGAAACATGAAAATTTGTTACGAGTAGTTATGACGTAGCGGGTGACATAGAAATTTACAAAGGACACTCGTGTTTCATGATTCGTGAGTGACGCACAAAGAAAACAATATAAACACTGAAACTGAAAGTTAATGAATCATTTGAGCACCAACCGGGTGTATCGCCTGTTTCTTACGGGTCTTGATGATTTTCCACCGTCTTCTTTGACCTGTAGTTTTCCCAGTACGTCCATTGGTGTGTCTCTTACACTATGAATGAGAGTCATCTGAGAGCAATTGGTTTCCGTACAGTAGACACTTAATTTCACCTCGAGTTGAGTGAACACTTCGAACAGGGATCGTCAGCACGTGCGATGAGCGTCACAGCTTGCGACACGACTCGTGTCTCGCAACGCTGCCGCTGCGGGGGATGCTTGGGGATCTATTAAAAAAATAAGGACATGATGACATAAATAGATTGTCTTTCGAACAAAACACAACACACTAACCAATCAGTCTGTCGAGTTAACTAGGCAGTGCACTGTTGTCCGCCTATGCGTTGATGTAACCGAAACATGACGGTCACATTCCTTAGTTCACTTTTAGATGTTATTAGCCCACGATATTCTACGGGTGTCTAAATTAGTGCTTATGTTTTCTTTAAAAAAGCAATGTGTTGTTTACTTCAATCCTCGATAATGTACTGTGATTTTATATTCAGTAATTAACGTTACGAACAAAAAACATG
This sequence comes from Eudonia truncicolella, assembly GCA_949315975.1. Taxonomy (NCBI): domain Eukaryota; kingdom Metazoa; phylum Arthropoda; class Insecta; order Lepidoptera; family Crambidae; genus Eudonia; species Eudonia truncicolella. The sequence goes on along the minus strand of OX438828.1, from coordinate 7,358,450 downwards.
CTAACTATTACGTGTGCTCTCGAGGGTCAATGTTCTTGTTTTTGAGAGGTGACTGAAGTATCGAGCAGTGAATACGTTTTGTGGATCATTATGAAATTGACCGATTTCTATGGACTATTTTTTGTAAATATTAATAAGCCTTTTTGTGAATAATGGATGACAGTGTGGAGACAATGCACGTACCTGGTGAGGGAAAGCTCGCAGACTGTGAAAATGGCGTCGGATAAGCGCACGACCGCAGCGCCGCGGCGCGGGCGCATCGCACCACTACTGCAAAATCATGTTATTTCAGGATGTCTCCCGCGATGTCTTCAAAAACAAAATCACAATAGATAACAATTAGTTGCACATCTATTAATGTAAGCGCATACCGATTTGTAATAATCTCGCTTGCTAGAGCTATTTTTTAAGCCGGTGAATTCATATAATATTTTTGAACTATTGTATGTGACGGACATGAACTGTTTTACAAGTAGGTATTTTATGAGGCAAAAAAGGCTAAATTGACAAAGCAATAAAGTAGTAGTAGGTATCATCACTGTTCTCCATAATAAACTCAGGTCATGCAAATGGTTTGCCTTGTTCCATCACTGAGTAACTAGGCACATTATCTCTACAAGATAAGATCGTTAAGGAAGCTAATCTATAAAGGTAAATATAATGGCTTGTCCTGACTGACTGATTCATCATCGCCGAGACTAAACCGCTGAAGCTAAATAGATGAAATTTTGTTAGGTTAATTGAGTGACGTAACCATCAACTAAGAAAGGATTTTACGAAAATCGCACCCTAAGAGGGTCAAATAGGGGAAAGTTTGTATGAAAGTCCGTCAGTTTTGAAATGAAATAAGTACCTACACGAAAATTGGTAAGTTGGGTTCTTGAAAATAAATAAAGGATGACCTGTCTCAGGAATTTTGTTTATTTCCTTTTAAAAGGAGTAAAAAAGGGAAATAGGTTTTTTTGGGGAGATCGTTATTTTTAAAGTAATAATTATCAAAATTAATATTTTAATTGATCTAGATTTTTAACAATAATAAAGAATGACGTGTTTTAGCATTTTTAGAAAAACCTCATATAGAGAGGTGAAATAGGGGTGGAAAGTTTGTGTGGAAATCCGACGTTTTTAAAGTTTAATCCAAGGACTGACTAACATGAACGTCCCTTAATAAGTTTTGCTTATATAACAAACAAAGCCGCGAGAAAAAGCTAGGTAGTCGTAATTTACTTCTGTGCCTACTCATTAAAAGTCGACCTCTTTAAATAAATTTATTATTGTTTGGCCCAAGCCTAGCAAATCGCTTTTAGTGATGCCTTATGTTCTTTTAAACTAAATTTTTAAACTTATAACTAATAAATAGGATTTATACAACATGTTGATTCACAACACTCAAATAGTTACTGTAGCAACATTGACATAGGTACTTACTTGTTACATAAATCAATTCTTTATTTCATAATAATGTTCAAACTAGATCATTAAATTAGTAAAACGGTTACGAAGTCATAAATTCTTTAATATAAATGCAGATAACGAAAAACATTGACACTCATACATTTACTACGTAGAATTCGATTTAGTAATAATTTAATAATTTTTAGGTCTAGGTGAGCTATTTTTTCACTGATATTCTCTGTTTTGTTACAGGACATTTTAAATTATTACTATTTTGTTCTTAATCTTTTTAGGGTTCCGTACCTCAAAAAGAAAAAACGGAGCCCTTAAAGGATCACTTTGTTGTCCGTCTGTCTGTATGTCTGTCAAGACCCTTTATCTTGGGAACACGTGGAGGTATCGAGTTGAAATTAAAACCATATACTCAGGTCTGTGGTCCCTTGAAGCTATAGACAAAATCAAACTTCTAAGTAAACGAAAAAAAATAGATACGGCCGTTTATGTCGCAAAAGACGTATATTTCGACATTTTCGACACTCAAGGGAATCAAAATTCATAGTGTACCTACTTACCGTTGACCTAGAATTATGGTCTTTATGCAAGGAACGGGGGTCCAAATTTTTAAGTAAGTTAACCGTGTCATGTGGGGTATCGTATGAGGCTTCATTTCCACAAGCTTAAACACATTTTTAATTATTTTTATGATGTATTTATAGTTTTCGATTTATGATGAAGAATGAAAAAAGAAATACTCGTAACTTTGGTGTATGTAGTACCTAACAGTCGGGAAAAGTTCGAGATTAGATTCCTAAACTATACACGAAGACTTTTTATCGGTGATCAGGACCTACTGATTCCGACTAAGTTAATGATAGCCATTTCATTTAAATTTAATTTTATTTAAATGGATAAAAATTCTAAACTATAGTGAGACGGAAGATCTTTTAAATTTAGTGTAGTAGTATCTATATATCTATAATATTATAATACTATCATATTATATTTTATACTATCTATTATATTCTATTTTATTTTATTTTTATATAAAATTTATCTATATATTTGCGCACACACACACCCCCAACCCCTTTCTCCCTTATTTCTATTATCCTTTTGTTTTCTATAGTTTACGTAAACTACACGTTGAAATAATTCACTTTATACGGATCCACTCCAAAAAGGACCAAAAAAATAAAAATAAAATAAGTTCCGAATAGCTATTTCGTGTTTTGTTCCCGTAATGTAAACTTCACTTCAATTAAAGGTTCAAATAAAACAAGGAATAACTTTTCAAAGCTTATTCTCTGTTTATTTGTATTTAATTTAAAATCTAGTTTATAAACGCCCCCCCGCTTAACATCAGCAGATTCGTATAAAACTATTTTTATCGATTATAAATTTTGTTTTGATTTTACGATAATAGCCTTTTGCGAAATTTATTCCGATTATTCCGACGCAAGATTAATATAAGTATCAAACGCTTGTAAAAAAATAGGTTTCCCCGTACCCACCATAGTATTTCCTTAAACCCTCCATAAACAAGTTTATAGCCACGTACTAAACGCGTATAATTTCCATATAACGACCTACATTCTAGCGTCTGCCCGGAATATTGAAGCTGTCTGACGTACTTTGGTAATTTTCGGTTCAATATACGACATAGTTATTATCGGAGAGTATGAAAAAAAAATAATAAGAAAAGCTTGAAAATATTCTTCCGGGAGTGATTGCACAGATTACAGACTTTTGTTGGCAGGCTTTCTTATCCGTCAAAATATATCGCGTACGTTCAATGCGTACCTACGTTATAACTTTATCGACTAATGCACACAAGGGACTGAAAGTGACAAAGCAAGCGGTCAAAAGTCCGTCTGCGCTTTCCCTTACTCATCTCTACAATTTTTAAACTTCGAACTTACGAAAAATGTACTTTGATATTATTTTATCCCTTTGTTTTGAACCTTTAGATGCACTCTCAGGTTCTCTTTTTTGGAAAGGGATTGCTGCTTCCCCTCTTTATACGGATCCACTACAGCCTTTACAGCGTAACCGGACTTTCCAGATTCTTCGAGGTTTTCGAATCGGATACCTGCAATACCATTATTGTCCTCCCGATATATTGGATCAGCGGACTTTATTTTCTATTACATTTTATGCTTACTACAGTTTTCCTGAACACGTTCATAGTTTATCTAGCTAGCTAAAATAAGTAGCTAGTAAGTTTTTTGAAAGTAAATAAAATATTTTTGTAGCTTGACTACAATTAGTAATCAAATAATTTTGGATATTTGAAATCATGAAACAAGCATAGTTACGCCTCAATTGAGACTCAAATCCCCGACGTTTTGCTGACCGGGTGACTGCTATGTCAGTTGAGCTACAAAGAGTAGGTACTAGAAGAGTATTACTATGCGAACCACGAAGGTTTCGAGTTCCACTAGAGGAGTCGCTTTCAGATATATATACAGGATGTCATTGAATTAAGGGAGGATATTTTAAGATCTGGCTTTAACGCAGCATTGAGTTAGTTCAAAAATAAATTATAATAAAAATCCTCCAATATTTGAATGACTATTATGTATAATATTATACCAAATATCTGCATGATACTGAAAATTACTCTAAAATATCCTCCAAAATTTTGTGGAATTTGTTGGAAAGTTGCGCAAATGAATGAAAAAGACACAGTGACAGAGTCTTATCAGATAGTAGGTTGGTACCTATACAGTGTGATTGTTAAGCACCGAAATGTCGCTACTTTTCTGTTTCTATTTAATAAAACAATAAATGGTTCCCTTTGCATTTACTTCAACCATTTTAGTCAAACAACTGACTTAGTCACTCTTCTGAAACGTAAAAAAGAACATTAATCAAAAAAGTATAAAAAGGTGTTACAATACATATAAAAAGAGGTTTTATGTCGCCAACAGTGATGTTATTTGTGTTTCGGTAACCAATTAGTAGTCGTCAATTTTTTAAAACAAACGTCTTAACTCTAGGTAAGTACTTATTGATGAGTACTGACATTTGTTTTAAGCCGTAAAAGGTCCGTCTTCAAAGTATCGACCACGCTGGATTCAAAGCCACCTTAATGCGGGTATAGCACATGAAATAAGAATACAACAAAACAAAACGGAGCCTTCTGAGAAGCTGATTCAATTTGCGTTTTGTTACTGTAAGGGGAACCACTAATGAAGTGTCTCTTACAACTAAGACAATATTTGATCCAACTCATTAATCCAACATTGTTTGTTAGCTGCCATATTGCTTTACTGGAATAATTCAATAGCAGTGTATATTGCCCCTTTTAAACTTTTTCGGCAATAATAACTTCAGTCACTGAAGAAATAATAGTACTTCGTCTTCAGTACCAATTTGTTTCATAGTCGCTTTCGTTTGGTATCGGACTTTGTCGGGCACACGACACGATATCACAGTGTGTAAAGTGAAGTGACCTTTATTGCGGGCTGATAAGGTTCAGAAAATCGTGGGCTAAGAGTCAGTGGTAGGGGCTCCGCACACTACTTCAAGCGAGTCCACAATTCACATGCGCTGTGGCGACAGACTAAGCGGCCGTGCGCTCCCTACGCGCTGACGTCAACACAAGCTAACCTATTAAAATATTGTTGATCGTAAAAATGGTAACAGAAAGTGATTCAGTCGTCTAAGAGATTCCGCGAGAGTCTGTACTGCGGTGTGTGATTTGCAACTTCGGTGTCGCGATCGAGTTTCGGTGTGGCCCACGTGTATTTACCGGTGCGCGATTGATTTTTTGCGTAATGGGCGAAGAATCACAGGCCGCTGACGGAAAAGTGGTTCTAAAACGCAAAATAACATTGTTCAATGGTGTGGGCATCATAATCGGAACAATTATTGGTTCCGGTATATTTATTTCACCGACTGGCGTTTTCTTGAACACCGGGTAAGTTTGTACTAAGTTTTCGCGCGTTTTTGGTAACCAGGAAGTTGTGTTTTCTTGGGTACTCGTGGTGTTTTGTAGTGTTATCTGTCAATTAATCACATTTTTAGGGTTCCGCAGTCAACAACGAACCCTTATAGTTTCGCGATGTCCGTCTGTCTCTCTGTCTGTCCCCAGCCTAGCTTATAGACTCTTAGTACTAGAAAGCTGTAATTTGGCATGGATATACATATTAATGACGCCGACAAAGTGGTGAAGTAAAATTTTGAAAAATATTTTTTTAGGTTACCTCCCCTACACGTGAAGTGGGGATGTATTTTTTTTCTTGTCTACCCCATAGTGTGAACTGTCATTGGATAGCAATTTTAAAAATCTTGTTTGGTTTGTGAAAACAGTTTTTAGATTGAGGTATCCGTTTGTGAACTATTAAGCTTTAAAGTGCAAAATTTTGCTAGAGTCAAGTGTGCCGCTCTGCCAGCCAAATGGTTGTTTTTAGATACGTAAAAAAATTCACGGTAGTTGTATATATGACGAAGTTAAATAAAGGAAAACTATCACAGCTAAGTAGGCTTTACAAGTTTACGAGTAACAGTCGAGTAACTTTTAAAATGTATTTGGCGCAGTACAAATTCGTCATTGCGAACTACTTAAATAACGTTGTCAGGTGTGTGAAACCGGTAGTATCTACATTTGAGTATATGAGCTATCGTTAAATAAATGTTCATTAAAGCCCTCTTTTCTGAGTCCTCATTATTGAGATGGGATACGGAACCCTACACTGCGCGTGGCCCGACACGCACTTGGCCGGTTTTAGTTTTTGTAGTATGTAATGTATGTATGTAAGTAATGTAAGTATGTAATAGTAAAAAGTGTATCTTTATTCAAGTTTTGTATGTTTTGAGTATACTAGTTGTTTTAAGTTTTCACTTTATTGAAGCCTTTGAAGACTTTAAACCATAACATTCAGAGTGGGTTTAATAATATTTTTTGATCGTTGTAAAAAACCTTCATTCATTCAAGGTCATCGAGGTAAGATTTTTTGTTTGTTAAGAACACTATATTTTCAAAGACATACAAATAACATATTAGAAGCCCTTTTCTCGGGGCTTACCTACTCCAATCAGAATACCAACATAAACCAAGATGTTTTTGTTCTGATGGTAGACAGGACTCTATATTTTTGTAGAATATTTTATATAATACAAACAAAATTAAATGCTGGTTAACAAATTTATTTTCACAATTTCATCGTCATCATTATTATATAAAATCTTATAAATATATTACGTAGGTATTTTTCTACCGCTCTACCGAATCGAGTGTAGGTAATTTATTTTTAATTAGAAAACTATTTATTATGGATCTTATTATTACTTTTTAAAGTTACTAAAGGCATACAATTTTATACAAATAAAACTATACTATAGGTATATATACTATTTTAAAAATAATGTAGCCCACGTCGTTCAAGCTCCACATGCATTGACATAATTTATGGTGGTTGAAAATGTATGTAGAGGGCTGCGATAAGAATAAATTGACTACTTGGCGATACAGTTAAGTCGTCTTGTTTTGCAATCGATAGTGAATGGAAGGTCGTATTTATTTATTTCTTAGTTTTTATTGGAACTCCAAGGTCTGAGTGTGGTAGAAAGAACATACCTACCTACAACTAGAAAACACGATAGGTAACCTACTAGCAAAGTAAGTAAGTACTGTCACTAGTATTCACCACATACACGCAAAAAACAGACGATAAAAGGTTATTAAAACGTACGTTTACAAAAGGCTTAACTAAGATGAAATTTAAAAAAATATAATATATAATAAAGTACTTATGTGTCTTATTAATAGAATACTAGAACTGTGGACTGACAGACTTAGAAGATGAAGAGTAAATGATTTAGAAGGTTTTTTATAAATGTGTTGTTTTGAAAATCATTATGGTCGTATAACAAACTATCTACTGTCTAGTTATCTACTATCTACTTCTCACTTCGAGCTTTTTGATTTGTTAATTTTTCGTATCTGAAGATTCAGTTTCGTTTCAGTTTTCATTAGAATTGTCAATAATCTTGACTAAGCAAATTACGGGAAGCCATGGAAGACATTAGCATAACCTAACGGTTATAGGTAGCCTGTTATCCCCACATGCTACGTTTCATGAAACTACTAAAATCCCTGCGCTTATCCAGTAGCGAGACGTGTATAGGCTAATAAACTATTGAGTTTTGAAAACTAAGTTCTGATCGCTTCTTCCAAGTGTCTCTATAAATACGAGTTAGGAAAAAAGGTTTTCATCACGACGTGCTAAACAAGTTAAAGTGTCTGACCTGATAATAAACACTGGTTGGGGGATACTCCGTTCTGTATACAACACGATTCGTTCGTAAACCGGTGTTAAGGTCCAGTTTAACAGTCTCCTTTCGCATGTAGAGCCGGTCAGTGAACGCAGCCGTTGGAGTCAGCAACAGGGCCAAGGCTGCGCCGGAGTATCGAAAGGTCACTTGTTCGTGGTCCTATACCCTTAGTGCCTTACAAATAAACAAAGAATAAGGTCCGAACAGTTATTCCGAGTTATGTTCCTGTCATTTAAACGTCATTTCAAATTCGAGTAAAAGCGACAAAACACGGAATAACTATTCGGACCTTATTCTTTGTTTATTTGTAAGGCCCTTAGTTCCATAGATCGGAATAGGTAGTTCCTTCCGTTAATAGGTATATAGGTTATCTTTCGAAATTCTAACAAAAAAGAGAGGAATCTTCATGACTTAGCTAAGCTAAGGAAAGGATGCTAATTTTCAAAGCAAATGTGAACAGCTGAAAAGTACCTTTTTACCTCACTTGCCCGAAAAGGCTTACTTCCTCCTTCAAAATCTGGGTCGAAAAGCGCTTTTTCCCCGCTTGGGTGGAAATGCTTTTTGAATTTAGAACGTGACTGTGAACACTATGGTGCGCACTATTCATATACTTCGAAATAAGAAATTCAAACTTCGTATCGTTCCGTTCTAAATTCTAAAGTGTGAGCGGGAACAGTAATAGGTGTGTAAAAGAGACAGTATAATACGAATTTAGAACTTGTTAGCAGACCCCTAACTTCTTTTTCTTAATAAAATATATGAATGCGTATTTTAACTGTTTTATAATAAAGCTCAACTGTTTTTCTTCCATCCACTATTTTCTCGCAGTAGTGAGGTGAAAAGTTGTGTGTTTTGCTCAGCAGCAAAGTTGTTTTGCGACAAGCACTCGCGTGAAACAACAACTTTCCAGCCTTGCATAACAAATAACTATTGCTAGTTTTTAAATATAGAATAGAAAAGAATATCAACCCAAGCATATGAGTAAATATATCACTACTCATGTGACTCCGGAACGTACCTGGTCCAAAGAGGTTAGCCTTAGCCACACAGCGGGGTATCGTTGCAAGCGCGATGGGAACCTTTGGGCCGAGTACGTTTCGAAGGATAGTATAAGATATAAATTGTTGGCGGTATTTGTAATAAAGGGTAAAACTTAATACTAATTCAAAGTTCGTACGTTATCTAATGAGTAAAATGGCATCAATAACTTTATAAAAATCAAACGAGAAGTATCCAAAATTTTGACATTAAACACTCCCATACATTTAGTATGAGATTAGTAGAAAGATTTTAGTTTCCTTGTTTTAAGTGGTCTAGTATTCATTTTACCTTGATCATACACAAAATAAGAAGAGAAGAAGAAGAATTGCAGAATCGTGTACGTCGTGAAATTGCTTTAATTAGGTACTCTGCAAATGTTACAGAAAGTTCATTTAGAAACTGTAAATAGAGCTCGTCATAGTATCGCACAACAAGGACGTCATTTCGAACATCTACTTTGATTACAAAATTTTGTGCTTTTATACAAAAAAATAAATATTCAATTCAAAGATAATATTATTATTTTTGATATACATTATTTTGTTATGTTAATAAAGCTAAATTAACCTTTTAAAACAAGGAAACTAAAACCTTTCTACTAATCTCATACTAAATGTATGGGCGTGTTTAATGTCAAAATTTTTGATACTTCTCGTTTGATTTTTAAAAAGTTATTGAAACCATTTTACTCATTAGATAACGTACTTTCATTATCAGTTTTAAGTTTTTGATATCTCTCAGAGTTTCGTAATAATCGCCTGTGCACACTTAACGATTACACCCTGTATGTATTTATAAATTAAAGGATATTATAGGAGCTCGATGGCGCAGAGGTTAAAGCGCCCGGTCTGCAAGTGCTGAGGTTAAGCAACTTTCGCAAAGGCTGGTCACTGGATGGGTGACCAAAAATGTATCATCTCGAGCTCCTCAGTGTTTCGGAAGGCACGTAAAGCCGTTGGTCCCGGCTGCATTAGCAGTCGTTAATAACTACCAATCCGCAATGGGCCCGCGTTGTGGTTTTTGGCCCGTTCCCCCTATCCATCCATAGGGAAGGCTCGTGCCCCAGCAGTGGGGACATAAAATGAGCTGATGATGATGATGATGATTAAATGAATGCTTTCTTAGGAGCATGTCTGTAAGCACCTTTACAAGCGGCTTATTTTTTCTGGGCATATTTAAGGTATTGGAACATTGCAAAAGTACCAACTTTTACAGATCTACTCGCGTTTGTTTTACACATTAGTTTTAATTAATGTTTATCCTGACGTTTCGAACCCTTTGCAGGGTCCTAGGTCACAGGGAGACTGAGGTGTTGGTCGTCTCATAATTAGTTAGTAGCTTGTAAACCCTCATTTAAATTTAATCAGGTGCGTTCCGTTTTACGCAGACAGAGCTTACAGTATCTTTTGGTCTAGCAGTATGGTGTTGGGGCTGGGATTGAATATTTTGTATGATGGGATCCCAGGCTGGTGGTAGATTCCAACCATCTTCTCTATTAGAATTAGGATGTTTTTTAATTTCAATAGCCTCGCGATCATCCTAGGGATTAATCGTTGTTCTCTAGCGAGTATTTGTGGTTTATCAAATCTGATGTAATGGTTGGGCCCCTCAAGGGAATGTTCGCATGCCGCAGACTTATTTTCGCGCCTATGCTTGACGTCGGCTATATGTTCTTTAACACGGGTTCCTACACTTCTCTTTGTTTGTCCGATGTAAGAGAGCCCACAGTCGCAGTCCAGTTTGTACACGCCTGCATCTTCAAGGGGTGTGTTGCACTTGACAGGTCGTAAAAATTGGTTGATCTTCTTCGGCGGCTTGAAGTAAGTGTTGCTTGAAGCTCGCTTTAAGATATGTCCAATCTTGTCAGTGACACCTTTCATATATGGAAGTACAGCAGGTTGGCGCTCGACTGTGGTTGGTTTATTGCGTTTTCTATGACGAAGCCGTGGTACTTTCATATTATTGTAAAAGTTGTTTCATTTCAATGTGTAGTGTTCGCATAAACTTTAGAAAACAATATTGCAAAAGTAGTTATGAGGAAATCTCTCTACCTATTCTGATTTATGTTCATTACAATAATGGCGTTACTAATGTTGTCCTGTTTGTCCATTGTTCCCAAGGAAATAGATCGTGTTGAAGAAAATAATAGCTACACATACACATATAGGTTAATAAGGTGTTTGTCTAGATATCTTTAACTTTGTAAAATACTTACTTAAATAATGGAAAAATAGTTTAAAGTTGAACGTCGACTAATGTCCATGTTACGTAGGTAACTAATTATATTTATAAACTTCTTAATCTTCGAGTAGGCACTAGGTAAGAGATTTGTGTAGGCAGGTAGGTATATCACAGTAAAAAAGTTTTTTTTTTAAAGAGTTTGCTGATGGCCTTTTCAGCGTCACCGGACTTCCACAGCAGCGAGAAATTTAAAGGGTTCTTAAAGCTCTGTAATCGTAACACCACCAAAGGTTTTCTAGAGAGATTGGCATCACGCAATAGGCGTGTCCCCGTTCCTTACTGAATTCTCTGAGGGGCTCGAATCGGATCGGATAAGAAAAAGGCTGAATCTCAGGTGGAACTCGAACCTACGATCATTCGCAATTCGGGCAACTGCTCTCCCAAATATGCTACCAAGACACATATTGTTTGCTACTTACACTATTAGCAAGCGTTATCTTATAAAAATTTGTTCATCCCAAGGAAAAGTTTGTTTAATTTTTTTAACTACCTATATATTAATATAAAGCGATTTAATTTTTATTTCTTATGTTATTATAGCATAAAAATAACAACATAGCATTCACAATGCTATGTTTATGTCAAAAATGTAATAAGTACACATTAAAAGGCAACTGCCTCATGTAGAATCCGAAACCACGACCTTTCGCAATTCAGACGACTGCTCATTCAATTGAGCTACTAAGGTTTACTTTCTAAATAAAAGAATATTACTGAGATTTATAAAATCAAACATCTACACGCAAGATCAGCATATATCATGTTACGTCAAAGTGAATACAAACCGGTATTTTTTATCTATCATATCAATTAACCACTATTCGTTATACTACAGGTACTTACTCTACTAGACGTAGGCTCCTAATTAATTTAGTTTATTCAAACACTTTTAGTAAGTTGTTATTGTTAATTTTCAAGAACACACCTAATGTTTCCAAATATATCACAAAACCATAACTGGTAGCAAATCCAATTGACATTGTAGTAAACTAGTAGCCCGTGGCATTAATTAGATATAGAATTTAGTGAAATGTGTCTGAATATGAAATGATTGTCTCAGATGCTTAGATATAGAATTATGTAGGTCCGGATCCGGAACAAAAATGCATCTCAAAAGTGGCCCTGTTAGCTCATACCTACCTGTAAATTTAAATTTAGAAAAACAAAATCTAAAAAAAACATTGGACAGCATCAACAACTTCAGCTCACTGTAAACTTAAATCTTGAACAAACAAACAAACAACAAACAAAGGTAGCAAAATATTTGTACTTACTCAAATTTACTGTCATCTTCACAAACGTCATTGTGGCTCCAAAATCGCCTATCGTTTTTCAAGCGCTCATCGGGAATCTAGTTCATTATTGATCGAAGCTTAGATGACAAAATAATGAGATGGTAAATTGCCCTATATTATTAATTACTAGCGTAATTAATAATATAGAACAGAATAAAAGTGCTAACTTTACTCGCAACTTCGTCCGCGTGGATTTGAGAATATATATTTTTTTATTAAATTAAAATATAGCCAATACCGAATGTAGCATTCTATCAGTTTTTGGAATTGGACCAGTAGTCCCAGAGATTATCCACGACATACAAACAAACAAAGTCACAAACGTTACCACTTTATCAATTAACTATTAAATATAATATGACAAGACTTAATGCAAAGATAAAAGACAAAGACAAATACTTTTATTTCGCTTGAAATATGGTAGGTACATACTAATTATAATATGACATGACTTAATACAAAGATAAAAGACAAAGACAAATACTTTTATTTCGCTTGAAATATGGTAGGTACATACTAAGTGGTCTTAATAAAAATCGTTCATTGGTCTTCGTTCGTTCGGATCGTTATATAAATTTCACCAGAAGCCGGTACGCAAAAATTAATGCAATCGCAATGTAATGTGATTTCTACTTAACTTATACCTCACACCTTTTTGCAATAATGACTTATTTCTCGTTGCACTCTCTTGGTAGCTTAATTAGAACAATAGTCACTCGGATCGAACCTTCGAGTCTTATCTAAAACGACTGTTGTTTTTTTGTAATGAAACTACTTTTACGGATCCACTCGCGCTTATTTTACACATTAATTTGATTTTATGTTTATCCTGATGTTTCGAACCCTTTGCAGGGTTCCTGTGATCATCCATCACGGTCACAGACTGAAGACTGTTATTTTTTATTTGTTTCTAAATATGATTTAAATAGAATTGCAAATTCAAATATAACCAATACCTAGTAGTTCAAACATACCAGTTCTATGAATTATTTTGTTCAATATTAGTTATGTTAACAATGTAACATAAGCTTCGATTATCAAAAACTCTTTTGAATTAATTAGAATGTCTGCATAACAAGTTCTTTAGGATATTGTAGATGCCCTTTAAGTTAAAAGTGTTAAAGGGAAAGTAGAAAGGGTAATTATATAATCTATCAGAGCTTAGAGAAAGTTGTTCCATTATTTTACTCATCAAATGTCTATATTTACGCACGTCAATAGTATTTACATATCTATTACAACGGATTTCGGCATTTGCATAGATGATAGCGCTAGTTAGTGATCGATGTGCTGTTGAATTTACCACCATAGTATTAGAAATATAATGGTGTTGACGCAAGTATAATTATTGCGATGTGGGGCTTTGGAAAGTTGTCTTGTATCTTGTACTCGCATTTCTCTTTACTATCAATCACTGGTGAGCGGAAAATTAGAGAGACGAGATGTATTAATCATACTCACTTTTTACTAGAAATAATAGATTGTAAGGTATATTTATGGTTTCACACCATGCATTTTAATTATTAAGAATTTTGGTTTACGACTGAATGTTTCTACTTCGGATTCTTGGCTTATCTTGGATATTTCCATCTGTAAAATGGCATGTAAGTAGTTTTTCTGTAAATATTTTTTTTATTCATAACGTGTTAGCACTTGACTTTCAACTCACCAAACTAACCAAAGTAACATTAAGAAAACGATAGCGAAGTTCGAAAAGAATAAAACGTTTGGGATTGACATAAGCCGCGCTAAATCACGTGGTTAATCTTATGTCAATCCCATACATTTTGTTCTTTTCGAACTTGCTATCGTTTTCTTAATATTACTTTGGCTACCGCCCCTGACCTGATGATGTCAGGTGATGATAAGGTCGAAGATGGAAGCGCATTTCACTTGAAATCCTCAACCACAGGGGAATTTTCTATCTTATCTTTATCTGTCGGATCACAACAATGCTGTTAAAATTTATGTTATGGCATGTATACATGTGTCCATCTCGTGTCAATAATGAAACGTAACTAAATCAAATCTATTTTAACTTGCTTGGGCGTTTAAAGTTGACTTTTGCACTGAAAGGTACTTTATATGAGATTTGAATACCCGAAGTTTGGGGTCCACCAGAAGAATGACTTTTTAAAATAGACCTTATGAAGTGAAACATTAGAACACCTTATAATTATGGTTAAATGTAATTTAACCTAAACTTTGTAGCGAATTAATTATTTGATAGAGTATTGAAAAAAATTACACGATCGGTTTCGAACTTACACCCCATGACATACTAGGTCAGATGCACTATCAACTATGCTATCTACAAAGCAACTATACCTACAAGCTACGAAACCATATATGTAAGTAAGTAAATAGCGTTTAATGTCCCGCTACTGGGCAAAGACCTCAAACATTGAAATCTGGTCATCGCTATAATTAATCGGTAACTATACTTGCCAAATGTAGGTTGGATAAAAATATTAGAACAACTTGCTTCAAAAGGAAAATTTTGTTATTTATTTATTAACATAAAAATGACAAACACTTTTACACGGTGGATTTTTGTTAAATAGTTGGATTTAGGTGTTTTTATTTGAATAAAAAAATTGTATTAATTTTTAAGTTATTATATCAGCTCAACGGAGTCGATGCAGCACCTACTGTGTGACTGCGACTCTCTGGCTAGGAAAAGAATGGGACTCCTGGGGTCGGCCTATCCGAAACCGGAGGACTTCAGGCTCTTCGCTCTTAAGGACGTTGCCAAACTTATGGCCTCTATCTTTACAGAGGAGGAAGAGTGAAAGGATGGGGTTGCACAAAAGATCCCGATGCGTCCAGGTGTTACTGCAAGAGGGAAACCTCGGCAGGCCCCACTAAGATAAGATAAGATATTATATCAGCTCAATATCTCAAGTAAAACAACTATTTACGTATGTAGTAAAAAAATATATTTGAATGCAGAAAAGCAATGAATCTCGTATACTACCAATTATTAGGTAATTGGTGATTGTTGTATAGGTAATTTTACCTACCGATTGAATAGTCAATAATATATATACATACATACATATAATCACGCCTCTTTCTCGTAGGGGTAGGCAGAGACCACTTCTTTCCACTTGCTACGATCCTTACATACTTGTTTCGCTTCGTCCACTTTTATTATTCCCTTCATACATGCTCTTCGGTTTAGGGTACTCTTGACCTGGCCTTTTTTCAAGACGTCCCTGATTTGGTCTTGAAACGTCCGCCTAGGTCTACCCCTACCAACACCTTCATTCACACTCGCCTTATACACTTTTTTCGTCAATCGTTCTTCATCCATTCTCTCGACATGGTCAAACCATCTCAGCATACCTTTATCAATTTTTGTCACTACATCTTCTTTCAGACCACAACGTTTCCTTATCTCACTATTTCTTATCCGGTCACTCAACTCCTATCATACTTCTTAACGCTCTCATCTCAACTGCATTTATTCTGCTTTCATGTTTCTTCTGCCATACCCAACTTTCACTTCCATACATGAGTGTCGGAACCAACACCCCCTCATGCACAGCCAAACGAGCCTTGTTAGACACCTTCCGACTGTTCGGAAAGGAGTGCAAAGCTCCATTCACCATGTTTCCTGCATTCATAATTCTTTCAATATCACTCTCACACTTTCCATCTCTTGTAAACTTTGAACCCAGATACATAACACTCATTCACCTGTTCAATTTGTTCATCCCCATTCACGATATTGCAGTCTGTCGCTGCCTCATCTCTTTCAAACATCATCACTTTCGTCTTCTTTACATTCATCTTCATTCCATTTCTAACAAAAGCTCCACCCATAGCAGTTACCATCTCCTGCATCTCCTCGGCCGAAGACGCAAGTAGTACTTGGTCATCCGCATAGAGAAAACATTTGACGAGTAACTCATTCATTCTCAACCCTCTTTCATTCTCTTTTAAATCTGTCAAGCAATTGTTCATAAACAGATTAACAGTGACGCTACACATCCCTGTCTAACACCTTTTTCGATATTAAACCATTCAATGTATGCCCCGTTAAAAGCACTAGAATCCCTATAAAGAGATTGCAATGCTCGTATAAGGACACTGCTCACACCGTTCACGGACAATGCTGACCACAATTCCTTCCTCACCACAATTGAAAAGGCGGTACAGCTGGCTAGCCACTATGCCCAGTCCTGCCCTCAGCATCTCGCCGGTAATCCTGTCATACCCTGCAGCCTTACCTAATCTCATACTTTTCAACGCTTTCACTATTTCATACATGCTTATCTCACTTTCATCAACATTTACATTAGTTTCCATGGAAGTTGCCGGATGTTGTACCTGCACTTCCTCTCTTTCAAACAAACTTTCAAAATACTCTTTCCATCTCTTTAACACACATTCTTCTCCTTTTATAATGCTCCCATCTTGACTCCTGATTTTACTCAGCTCCGAGGTAGAAGTTTTTCCTCTGGTTGTTTTGATGGATTTCCAGAAAAACTTGATGTTTGAATGGAAATCTTCAGTGAGCCTCCTATCAAAATCATCCTTTCGTTCTTTTTTCTTTCTAGACACAACTTCTTTCGCTGCTGATTTCAATCTTTTATACTTCGTTCTTGCTTCCTTTATCTCGTCCTCCGTTGCCTTTTGAATTTTTTGGTTAGCTTTTGTTGCTAACCACGCTTTCTTCTTTTCTTGCACAGCCCTTTTACATCTTTATCCATCCACACATTATAGTTCTTTCTTCCTTTCCTTCTTTTAGCTACCCCGCATACCTCAATAGCAACCTTCACGACCCTTTTCTTAAATGTCTCCCACAAATCTTCAATCACACCTATCTCTTCTATGCCTTTAAAACTTTCTTTCAGTTTCTCTACATACTCGTCTTTCTTTTCTTTTTCTTTTAGATTTTCCACTTTTACTCTGTCCAAAACACTCGTAGGCTCGGCCCCTCGGTGTCGCCACTGTTTAAAGAGGCCACGTATTCGGGCTATGACCAGGAAGTGGTCTGTGTCGAGGCCTATACCGCGGTATGCCCGAGTGTCTAGCACTTTCTTCCTCAGTCTTTCATCCACAATTACAAAGTCAATCATACTTCTATGCTCACCCTCATCTCTTGTATACAAATGGATCTTTTTGTAGTCAAACATTGTGTTGGTCACGCAAAGATTCCATTCCAAGCATACTTCAAGCAGGCTTCTCTCATTGGCATTCACTCTCTCGTCCCCAAACGTACCCAGAACTCCTTCATACCCATTACGCTTTACTCCAACCCACCCATTAAAGTCCCCTAACATCACGATCCGTTCATTAACATATAATAATATACTTTAAAATATAACATTCAATGCACAATACATACTAACAGAAAATAAGACAGGTGAATAAAGTCTACCTTGGGTTTATTGAAAGCTATGTTTAGTTAACCTAGGATTTGCTCTAGGTGAATTAAGTCTACCGGGGGGTTTTTTTTCAGTTAAATAAAAAGGTATAATACCTAAAGGTACAACCAAAAATTATTTAGCGTATCTAACTTAAATTAAATTTTATTACAAATTAAAATTACTATTGACTGAATACTGAAATAGGCTCTAAGTATAGACATGATTTCCTTCAACAACACTATACATTTACTATAAAGTAAAAACAGGTTTTAATTTTGCATTGCAAATTTATTAACTACGTTTTATGTATTATTTAACATACTTGGAAGGAATTGTGTCATATATATAAGTAGGTAATAATGTAGAAACGTAGTACCTATAAACACACGTGTGTTGAAAATCAATATTTCTTCAAGTATTTAATAACAAATATTTTAGGTTTAAAAATCTTTATTCTCATACGAAATCACATTTCACTTATAATGAGATATAAACAAATAAATTACAGTAAGTATACAAATTGTCTCTCTGTAGTACTCGTTGCGATATGCAGTTTAAGTTTATTTTTAAACATGTATCACAAGTTTTCACTTCATCTGGTAACCTATTAAACAGCTTTGCTCCCTCAGACAGATTTGTCTTTTTCCCATATTTAGTCCTAGGTGTAATTAATTTGAGTTTGTTTTTGTGTCGGAGGTTATGCGTATATTTTTTTATATCTAATTGTATATTTACTCTTTGTAATTGGTTTTTTATTAGAATGCATGTTTTATATTTATGTAGTTGGGATAGGTTATAGTTTAGTTTTATCGTACAATTATTTAGTTGGTGTAAGTAATGGATAATGGAACAATATCTTTTTTATTTTATTTTGAGATCTCTGTATCGACTTTCGGTTAGTTGGTGCGGCTGATCCCCAGATTTCAATTAGGTATGCTAAATGTGATTTATGAATTATGTATACAATAGGTTTTATTTTTTTTGGTATGCAGTGTGCTATCTTACGCAAAACCTTTCTTTAATTTTTAATGAAAAAAGTAATTAAATCGGTCCCAGTTTTGGAGGAGGAATCAGGGGACTACGAAACGTTGATTTTTTCTACTTTTCATACATATTTCTCAATTCAATCGACCTTAGTATTTCTTCTTACGCCTCACAGCCGTCTTCACCTTACCGATCCGCAAGTTGCTTGTTCACATCTCGTTTAAAGGATGGGGGTCCTGTTCTTGGAAGGAGAAGTGTGCTGGGATAGCATTCCATTATTTAGTGGTGCGATAAAAAAAATATATTTACCAAATTTCTTCATTCGCGCCGGAATAGTTGCCACAGTTGTTAGTTGTTGTTAGCCATAGGTATTATTTTGAGTGTAAAACCTAATACCTAGTCCAAAACTTGTTCTATAGCAAGATTTAATTCTTGACCTTACTGACCCAGTTGTTTTGCTAGAGAGATATGACATATACCTATGCTGACTTGATAAACTTAGGTTCGGTTAGTATGATCAAATGAAATAGCATAATATTGGTTACCGTCATATTCGTAATGTAAGTATATGATATAAATCCATCTTCTTCTCATAACATTGCCATGTTTCCTTCAAATTATTTATTTAGTCCTGTTATTTTCCTCAATTAGATTTAGACTCAAGATGTTGAGCACTAAGTGACTTACCTCACAGTTTAGTTATTATAGGTAAAATTAAGTTGTATTAAATTATATTAAACCTTCTAGTATAAATGAATTAAATAAAAATAAGCTTTAGTTATTGTTCTGAGTGTATCTTTGTGTTTTAAAGTTACTGAGCCTTCAAACGATTAAAGTAGCCAACTACACCACCGCTGCAACACGGTTATAATTGATAAAATCATTAAAGAAACCTTTTTTGTTTCAGATCAGTAGCTGCATCTCTAATAATATGGCTGGTCTGTGGACTCCTATCAACTCTTGGAGCGTTGTGCTATGCAGAACTGGGGACTTCAATCACCAGGTCGGGCGGAGACTACGCGTACATTTACACGGCGTTCGGGCCTCTCCCGGCGTTCCTTAGGCTGTGGATAGCGCTGCTCATCATCAGGCCGACCACGCAGGCCATCGTGGCCCTCACTTTCGGCCACTATGTTGTAAAGCCGTTCTTCCCAGAATGCGATCCACCACAGAACTCTGTGAAGTTATTGGCTGCTGTATGTCTGTGTAAGTGTACAACGATCATTTTTTTTATCTGTTTCATCATTGTGCATGTAGGGTTTAGGCTATCCCATTTACATTGGAAGCGATCTTCCAACTTCTTAATGAAGGATAGTGAGCCCGAGTCTGGCCATCATCATTATCGTCACCATCAGAGTCATCGGGCAATGACGCCCATAAACCACTTTACTGGCCCAATGCACGTTAGTGTGTTGATTTTTATCTTATTAAGTAATACAAGTATATGTATATGTAAGTATATATTTATATTAAGTATATATTTATTTAGAGCAAAGCTTTGGGTAATTATAGAAAATGAATTATTGTAAAATGAGCTGATGATGATGATGATGAGAGATTTGCAGTCTCACTCTCATCGTTTCAATAAACAGTTTTATTTGCAAATCGCAGCGCATATCAAGAATGCTTGTACTAACAACCGAATGTATCCCTTAAGCGATACCAATCATATTAATTTATTGAATGTCTCGCCATATTGACTTCTGACTCGAAGGCGATGGAATAGGCGCTCAATTAATAATATCTAATCGTCGCATAAGGACCACAATTGGCAACCCTGATAAGAAAAGGGAGCTTCGCTATATCTTATTGCGATCCAATTTAGGTCGCTCTCCATACTATTTCGCTGACGTCTAACGTTCAAAAATGTTTCGAAAATTTCAAGAGACGAAGAGTTCTGAGGATAAGAAGATAATTTTTTACTATAGTTTTACTATAGATGCAGTTTCATTAAGACGTGGTTACTTTAGGTTTTCGTTTAAAATTTAGTATAAAGTCGTAGAAAAAATATATACACTATTACTACGTTAAAATCTGACTTACTCGAGTCACTGTGATCACTCATCGTATCGAAGTCCGCCGTCATAGCAAGAATGTAGACAGCATTGTTGTGTTCCGTAAATTAGAAATAGCCAGTTCCTCAATGGATGAGGAAACCGTGTGATAAGCTCTTCCACCTTCAGCCTCATCATCTCTTACTTCCCCCTAATTTAAACTTTCGTTCGCGAATGTCCATTATAGATCTCAAATCTACCAAACCACTTCTCCCATATTTGTAGTTATACCATAGTAATCTCACAGTTTTAATACTGTGATAGCTTAATTTCAGATTGATATTGTTTGTGCAATTTTAAATGCCGAGAAAGTACTTCTATGTATGCTACTGCCATCCCTGACGACATCCATCGGAAGATATGGGATAAGTACTATGTAGTATTCGAAGAGTCTGCCCACGCCAGCGGCAACGTCTGAATCACATGCTCGTTATAAGAAAAAGATGAAAGCGGAATGATTCGTTGTAACTAGACACGAATTGGTGTAATTCGTTGCAAGATAAGCAATCCCTTGTTTTCGTAAAACACGATATCAAGAAGTACAATGTTAGAGTTCACAGGTTTTAAAAATAATTTGCATGCAATTTTCTTATTCCTTTCTCTTTCTTTCTTCTTTTTTATTGTTATTTCAAGGAGTTGCGTCAGATTTGATAATGCCATTTCACAGGAAACCAACTTTGGTACTTACATTATTAGCTCGTAGTATGCACAACGGAACAGTCGAGAAATCACTTGAATGGTCTGGGAGTCAATCAAGCTCGTCGTCTCGTTTGCGCCCGCGCCCCGCCCGTCGGTCGAAGCTAAAGTCCCGATCATCTTACTTTTTTATCTCTAAGGTCAGTCATCTTTTTTATAGTTTTAAGTGTTTCTAATCTATGGTAATTCGGCCTGTCAGTCGGTCAGTCTATGGAGGTTGGACGAATCGTTAACAACTACTGGTAGAGTGTTTATCAGTTTAGTCGCTTCCGATAAAGTTCTATTGCAGCCAAAGTACTGTTTCATGCACCTACTTATTGACAATTAATATGTTAGGCTTCTAATTTGCTGATTTTGAACACATCAAATCAGGATGTATGACGTATAATATTCAACTTTTAAACACATCGATTTAAAATTCTTAAACATCATAACAATTTTGTTTTGTCGAGCTACACATAGAGCTTTTTATTTACAAGGATAAAGCTTTTTTCATCGAAATATTATAAATACGCACATACACATTTATTTGATCTAATAGCGTGATTAAAGTGAGACACCGGCGCAGTCTCATGGGAATGTTCGGGTTACAACATTGTTTTGTCGAGAATGTTGTTTTGACGGACAATCATTCATTTCCCTTGTTGTGATTATGAAAGATAATATGCGTCCTGACATACAGAGGCGCGTAAGGGAGTAGGATTATACGTGCGTATAGTGTGTATACCAATATCGGTATTAATTAAGCTATTTACTTAATTAGATTTAATTTGATTGGGCAGTGGTCGTTTTTATTTATTTTTGTTTTATTATTATTAGATTTTATTTTAGCCTCGTTATAGTAAAGAAACACTTTAATACTATGAAGGAATGCACAGATGCCTACACATCAACCTATCCAAAACTGTCAAATTTCTTCAATCAATTTTCAACCATATGATTATCATAAAGTTCAAAGTCTGTTGAGGAAATTTGACAGTTTGTAGTAGTCTGATGTGCAGACCTAATCCCTTGAGTATCTCAGTAAAAATGTAGGGTTTTTTTAATAAGACCTCACGCGGACTTCTTGAGAGAATTTGAACTGCAGGCGTGTGTATTACCAACAACAGTTTTAGACCTAAATAAGAACGATAGCTGGACTTTTATTTAAGTACCAGAATCTATTTTAAACGATATGCTTAAAACGGGTCTACCGTATTATTTCAATAAATATACTTATTATTAATAAAAGTTCAATAATAGAACTACATAGAAACATGTTCACGAGACTGATTGCTCATCTATATTTTCTAAAGTTACTAGTACGTTCAACGAGCCGTACATCGAGTGATAATAAATAGTTAATTTACGGTACACTATTATCGATTATTGCACACTTTCTATTTAAACGCCAAGGTGAGTGCTGCAGAAGAGAGCTGATGTCTACAGTCATGAGACGCAAGGTCGCCTTTTTCGGACACATGCAGAGAGGATTCTTAAACGAGTTCCCACAGTCTAATCGTCGAAGGCAAAATCTGGGAAAG
The DNA here is from genome assembly GCA_949315975.1 of Eudonia truncicolella. NCBI lineage: Eukaryota > Metazoa > Arthropoda > Insecta > Lepidoptera > Crambidae > Eudonia > Eudonia truncicolella. Next base: position 7,335,564 of record OX438828.1, on the reverse strand, counting down.
AGAGCTCCGGGACGTAGTGGACTGGACTTATTTATCGCCAGTTAAAACAAGCTATATGGGATCGCAGAAAATTTAAATACTGATCTCCAAACTTCAGTATGAAGACAACACTAAATGATGATGACATTCTAACACAAACATAATTTTATAACGATAAAGATAATAAATGAGGGCGGACAGCTTACGCCATCAGACGCTATTTCTACCCCATAGAATTAGGTACTTTGAGTTAATATACCATGACAATGTGGATTTAAGAGCTGTAATGGATTATTAGTCTTGATGAAATTTTACAAGAAACTTGTTATCGCTGCGTAATATAGATTTCTCTAGCTAGCATATTAAGCCAAAGTATGAAAGTAATGTACAATCTCGAGAAGTGTAGTGTGTAGGTACTGATGACCAGTCTTGTAGTGAGAAGCTTGGGAAACCAACTTGTCCCTAAGTGTACTTTAACTTGATGGTATAGTAAATAAAAGTCGCATTCACCACTCTGTTACGCCTGATCACCACGCTCTTGTCGCACGAAAATTATAACTCCCAGATGGTACCAGAGGCTATTACTTATTCTGTGCCAGAGGTACATATTGAAAACCGGACAAGTGCGAGTCGGACTCGCTCACCGAGGGTTCCGTACAAAGGAGAATGGCAGGGTACTATGGACATTTTGTACAGGCCTACAATTTTCATGTTTGGCAATGAGATTACACATTTTTGGTAGATTATATTATTGAGAATTACTACATAAATTAACAGAATTCTAAATGATGGGGTTTAAAAGTTATACTTGTATTTCGATATTTTTTTAAGGTTAGGCTTTCCCTGTATTTCACAGTTGAGTGACAGCACGGACGGACAATGACAGTGACAATTAAATAATCTGAAAATGTAGGTACGTTCGTCTTGATAAATCAATCGAACTAAAATAGGTAGTTACCTAGTGCATTTTAATATTATTTATGTATTGTTATGCCCGAGTTATAGATTCTAGAAAATTGATAGGTACCTATCAGGAACTTCTGCGACTGTGATTGTTCAGATGGTAATTTAAAACACAAAAAGTTATACCAACATTGAGCTTGAAATCATCTCCTATCTTACATAATATTTATATATTATATTATAAATGCGTATTTAGTTTGTTTGTCCTTCCTTCACGCCTTAACTAAGCCACCAATTGACTTGATCTTTGGCAGAGAGATATCTGAAAGAACGGAGAGTATCATAAGCTACTTTTTATGCCAATATTCCTATGGGAACGCGAATCACGCGTGTGTAACCGCGGGCGGAAGCTAGTGGTTATAATTATTATATCTGAGACAGGAATACTAGTCTACCTACTACTGCTCAGAATGCATACTTACTTATTTTTTAGAGTACAATCGAGGATCTTCCCGGTCGATACTACTAATAAATTACTGTTATTTGGGAATCATCATCAAAGGGAAACAATATATAATCCAAAAAAATAGTACCTGTTAATGCTCTGTGATGTTAAAAACATTTTCAATAAATCATAAACTACTGGTCTTTCTACAGGGAAGTTTCACGATTGTACATACAAACAGACGAATAATGTTTTTCCATACTAGTATTTGCTCAGTGGAAATAAAACAATAATTTAGTTTGGTCACATATTTAATAAAATAAAAAGTAATTTAAGGCACTCTTAAAATAACATTATCCAAGAATGGAGCAGGTCTAGTCATGCCTTCATGGCGAGTATATAATGCTCTAAAATAGTTGCACAATTAAGCTTTTAATCGAAACTAGATTAACAATATTATGACTTAATAGCTATTTGAGAATTCATTTCAAAATCGATATATCGATATTTTTAAGCGAGGCAACTCTGACAGCAGATATGCGTTTTGCGTATAGTTTCTGCTAGTTAAAATGCATTTCGTTATTAGTTTTAGTATTATTATTTCGCTTTATGATTTTTCTTTACCCCGGACATCTAAAAATATAACATTTACTGGAAAATAATGAGAAAAAATTAAGGAACAAACTATGTAAATATGGTACCAAAACATAAACATTGTGGGGTTGTACGCGAATACGCGTTCTCCTTTATGGGTACATATTTTATAATTTCTTGAATCGAGTCTCTAACTTTTCCCGACTGTTAGGTACTACATACACCAAAGTTATTAGGTACCTATACATATAAAAGAAGGAAAGGTTTCTTTTTTCATTCCTCGTCATAAATCAAAAACTATACATCATAAAAATAATTAAAAATCTGTTTAAGCTTGTGCAAATGAAGCCCTTTCTTACGATAACCCACATGACACGATTAACTTACTTCAAAATTTTGACCCCCGTTCCTTGTGATTTAATTAAATATGTATAGTTTTCAGACTTTTCCCTGTATTTGTAGTATAAGACGATATTACTTGCCAAACTTCATAGTTCTAGGTCAACGGCAAGTACCCTATGAATTTTGATTCCCTTGAGTGTCGAAATATACGTTCTTTTCGACATAAACGGCCGTATCTTTTTTTTTCGTTAACTTAGAAGTTTGATTTTTCAACAGTTTCAAGGGACCGCAGACCTGAGTATATGGTTTTAATTTCAACTCGATACCTCCACGCGTTCTCGAGACAGACAGACAGACGGACAGACGGACAACAAAGTGATCCTATAAAGGTTCTGTTTTTTCCTTTTGAGGTACGGAACCCAAAAAACTAATAAGTGAGAGAGAGAAAATGGTCATAACACCAAATTTTGTGAATGAAACACAATTGACCATGGTCGTCGTAGTTTAATATTTTTTTAAGAATACTATTTCGATTAATTTCTTTTGCTAGTCTAGTTACAGTTAAGATAAGTTGAGTAATCGCCAGTAGGTATATAAAAGACTAACTATTCTTCTTTAACCAAGGTGTTACACCAACTGACTCTAGGTATGAATATTTTGTCCGTGGTTTAAACTTAAAAAATTAGGTAGGTACTTTTAGATTTATTGAAATAATTTTGCGACGAAACTCTTTCCGTGACAAAATGAAGACACTCCTTTTATTTTAAAGAATGTATTTTCCGATATTCTGAAGGCGTACAAAGAAAAGATAAGATTTTTGGTACATATTCTTGGTAAAAGTAGACTGACTTGCAAACCGATGGTGTAGTAAATTTCATATATAAGCTGAATGAAGCAAGTATAAAGAATTTCTAGTTGATTTTTAACAACTCCGTTCGTATATGCGAAATCGCTACATGCAAAGTTCTGAAAGTGAATATTTGTTATTTTTTTCATCAAAAGAGCCCGTGTTGTTCTTGATAGGTACCATTTACGACCCGATTATGACCATTGATTACATAACACCTAGTGAACAAATCGAAAGGATTGTCCGTAAATTACTACTTCCTATTATTTCGTACCTCCTATTTCATACTAAAACTCTCCAATCGTCCAAAAATAGAACAAAACTTAGATTATAATTCAAGTGTTCATTGAGAGCAGCTAGGGTGCCAGTTATTGGGGAATTGAAACACGTTTCCTGCTCTGGGTCCAGTCATCTGAGGTAGCCACCTTCTATTCGTAGAGATCACGATCACGATCACGCAAATAATAATAACATTAAAATTGCCATACATTGCAAAGCCAATTTCTAAACACAAGAAACTATAGTTTTTTTTTATTTTTATGTAGGTATTTACAAACTGTTTGTTTTCCTTACAATACGTAAATATATACAAATACGAGACATTCTGAGACGAGGTATTCTGGGTAAAATTTTATGTAGGAGTCCTGCTTATCCCGCTTTCTATACTACTAGTCTGTAAATACTAAAAAAATGTTGGTACTTAAATATTCTTTGTCTGGTTAAATAAAATTGTATAGCTATTTATATATCTACTAGCGGCCCGTCTCGGCTCCGCACGGGTGGACATTTCTTTTTTATATAGCCTATGTTACTCAGCGCTAATGTAGCATTCAAATGGTGAAATTTTTTTTAAATTTGGTCCAGTAGTATTTGAGTTAATCGTTGCAAACATACAAAAATACAAAGCTTTTCTCTTTATAATATTAGTATATAGTTATATTATTTTTCGTCCAAGAAAATAAGGGATTCGCATGGGAGAGGGAAGGGGAAAATTTATATAAAGGATTGCTTACTTTGACGACGTTTTAAGTAAATTTATGAGTTTCTAACCTCGATCAACAATCGAAGGTTTCTAAGTGCTTATTCACATTGTAGTGCAAGAATTTTAAAACTTAAGTCAAATTTAATAATTTTATAATAATATATTTACTCGTAAAATATACTTGCTACTTGACCAGCACTTAGGTGTGTATACATGCTAAACCTATATAGATTTTAGTTAACAAAATAGCTTTTAAGTTTTTGTAAACTTTAACTAACGACAAGGTGCTAAAAACAGCTGGTAACTATAACTAACTAAATTAATAGCACTTAACTGTGTTTACAACGTCTACAAAACTACCCTGTACAAACGTCCATTGTGTAAGAGTTGGATCAATTTGCGAGGGCGTCCCTGTAACGGATAGGTTCGTCTTCAAACGGAGCGAGTTCCGCTGTTACGGGTAATTAGGTTAAGTGGGACGTCCGTCGAGCAGCAGACGCAATGCAATCAAGGAGTTATCCGATATCTCACACTTATCTCGCTGCTAGGTACCGTATATCCGTCTGTACCATTGAATTACAATATAAGGAGAACCCAGAAGGTAAACTTAACACGCTACTGCTACTGCTTATACCACGGCGAGTGCTCTGAAGAACTCTTTCATCTCATCTCACCTTCTCCCTTCCTCCATAGGAGAACGCGTGCTGCTCTCCCGACTTTACTGTCTCGAACATTCCATCGCGCACAAAGAAACGCACTTCCAAAAGATGGAATAGTCTACCAGCACACGTTTTCCCTCCTTCCTATGACATGGGGTCCTTCAAACAAGGCGTGAAGAGGCACCTCGTGGGCCGGCAGGGTGAGGGTGACGGGTGCTGCGCTGTTTTCACGCTGCACCAGTTGAACGGCATCACGCACTAGTGCGTGTCTGTACCTGGTGTAGAGCGCTTGTGATCCGGTTCGTCGTACCCTAGTTCTACGAGTACGGTGTCTTGGGGCTAAATTAGTGTGCATGTTTAGTGTATTCTGTAAATGTGTAGTGGCATTTAGAGGATCGGGCGGGACACACAGATCCTCTAACGGACACGAAATCTCTCAATCATCAACTTCTGCGCTCTGACTGATGCGCGAGCGCGTTTGGCTGAAGCTTACTTTCTACAGTCTCCTTCTTTTATGGTTGAATCTAGACAGGGGCGGCAGTCAAAGTAACATTAAGAAAACGATGGCGAAGTTCGAAAAGAATAAAATCTATGGGATTGACATAAGATTGACCACGTGATTTAGCGCGGCTTATGTCAATCTCATACATTTTATTCTTTACGAACTTAGCTATCGTTTTCTTAATGTTACTTTGGCTACCGCCACTGGTGTTTTCGCAATTTCCGATTTATAAATCAGTTGGAAATGCGGTTTGTGTCCATTGTTAAGGCGCTGACAACTGTGAAATGCGCTTCACTTATGTATGGTTAATATATAAAAGTATGCAACATACCTACCTACAACACCAAGAAAAATGTTTGTTATAAATTATAGACTACCTATATTTACAACAGTTAAAATGTCCAAAATGTAGAATAAAAAAATTTCCTCAACTGAAAAAAAAGTCAACTCTAAACAGCTTAATCGTCGATAAAATTCAGTATACTTAAACTGTTCCTAATACTTATTAGAAAAACGATATTGTTTTATAATTTAAATAATTAACCTTTTTCGAATTTGAATCCAGTGGATTATGCACTAATTGCATCCCTTTTTCTTGTATGTAGCCGACAGTGAGCGCTGTTTCATACAAATCCACTGTGGAAAGTTTAAAATCGAATAAACTCAGTTGAGTTTAAACGTTTTTTGTATGTTTTCTAGTAACTAGTAATTTAGATCTCTGTAATTTCCTTAGGCATAAAAAGAATAATTGTTTGAAAAATTGGAACTTCGGAGTTTGTATGGGATATCTAAATATATGAAGGATCTTAAAAACTTTTCGATAAGAACTATATTCATCATAATCTGATTGACAACTTTGATAAAATGAGATAAGTATATATCCTATCAAAATTTTCTTTTAACTCCTTGCTATACGATTCTGTCTAAAATTTTCGGAAAGCACTTGGAGGGACTTTATATCAATTTTAGATAAGCATGACCTATTATGTTTTAGTTTTAGGATTAATGTACACAAGAGTAGCAAATAAAACGTAGCCTGCTTGTTTGCCTCCTTTTAAAAAATAAAAAAAATTGAATTCTGGCAATATATTTATACTACTTCGTGTGCAAACTGACGTAGGAGGGTCACGCACAAACTTGTTGGTCTTTATTGGTTCCCACCATTATAAACTGCCAGATTAACTAACAGATAGTTACTTAGGGGCCAGTGTAAGTTTTAAATGCCGTTTGATAACGAGAATTCGTACGGTGGTCGGTGGTGCTTCAATGCCATACAAATTCTTTTGCTACGTGACCGAATATAAATAAACACGCTCTAGGTACTCCAGATGGCTCTACATGGAAAAGCACATAGTCTACTAGAACTAGAACACATCAGCGTTGCATTTTACATAACTTAGGTACATAAGCAAAGCAATTTTGATTTCACTCTGTGGTTTATACTACAGTCATATGTTTTATATGTTTTAGACGTAAACAAAGACCCGTTTGCTGGGCATGTTTGTGGTTTTGTATTTATAAACGAATCGTTTTGTTTGTTTAAATAAAAAATAAGTAAGTAAAAAATATCTAATTATCAATCAAAACAATTCGGCAAGGTTTATAGTATGTATTATAATGAATAATGTATTATATACAAAGTTTTTTCAATGTTTCTGTAGTGGGACGATTTTTTGCATTGCTGTGTTTTGACGACCTCCGTAGCCGAGTGGCTTGCACGCCGGACTTTGGGCGGCGCTAACTCTAAGGTCCCGGGTTCGATTGCCGGTCGGGTCAATGTCAAAAACGAACTTTTCGATATTGTGTCAGGTCTGGGTGGTTGTGGTACCGTCGTTGTTTCTGATTTTTATGAAACGACTGCTTTAGCTACTTACCTTGGGATCGGAACAATGTATGTGATGTTGTCTAAATTTTTTTTGTGTTCTTGTTATATAATAACTATGTATATGTAGAGTAGGTATATAATGGAATTCTTAAACGAAATCGTATTGATAGTTACCTACGCAGTAGGTATTAGTCATCAGGTTCTGTGTAAAGTAAATTAAAATGAACGCCTACAGTGATTATAAATCTGCATAAAAAAAATCTATCGAGCCGAAGTAAACATTATACTGTACGAGTAGGTATCTACATTGTGTTATTCAAGTGGTCAATAGAACATTAGAAACTCAATAGCTGTTGGATGCGGTTGGATGGTCACTTTAATATCAATAGGTGGGATCCTACCTTTGTAGACTTCTGAACATTCGGAAAACCATCTTCAACCGCCTAGTTAGTCAAGTGGTTAGTAAGACCGTTCGGTCTCCACAATAACATATAAAATAAGAAATAAATTAAAAAAGTAGAGTAACGTTTCCAAAGTTATGTAATGAATGTTATCATAATACAATACTTTGCTCTGATCTTCAGAAGAGGCAAATGAAAAATTGCAACATAGAGCCCTCTCGTTGGGAATCACTGGCTGCTGACCGCCCCGAATGGCGTCGACGTGTACAGAGTCATTTGTACACTTTTGAGGAGGAAAGGAGGCGTGACCTTGATGCAAAGCGTGACAAACTCAAGAGCCGCCCGCCTCCTAATATACCTACACTACAACTACACCAATGACGCCCTGACGTGCCCTCGCTGTGCACGTACATTTACTGCAAAAATTGGGTATATTAGCCATGTAAAGCACGCAATCTAAGCTCAAATAACCCAAACCACTGAAGCTAGTCACCGTAGCCGAAATCGGCAAGGTTGACATCATCATCACTTTGCTCTAAGAAAAGTGCCTGCGATGTGAACGCATCATAAAGCATTATCCCACATACGGCGAGAGAACGAAGTATGTTAGACGATTTTCTCTTTCTTAATTCATCAGGTTTTATTATTGTAGACAACAAATTGTCTGTTGTATGTGATAGTAGTTGGTCGGTGGTGTGACCACAATAGTAGCACCGAATAACTAATAGAACAAGTACTTGAAGTGAGGAGTCGCCCACTTGGTCCATGTTCTAGTACAAATTGGTTGCCTACATAAGTTCTTCACTACGTGGGCTGCTTCGATCATATAGAAAAACTGCAAGAACGCTGCTGACATACCTCTGAGAAAATAAAAAAAAGTGTTTACTTTGTCTCGATCGACTAGTGAATAAACACACTCAGCAGGGTGCCTAGTGCGAGTTTCATTCGCCATTCGATCACGTTAACGAAAACGAGAAATTGTATGACAAAATTTTAACTCTTCTCGTATGTCGCCAGGAGGCGCTGCTTCAATGCCATACTAACTTTCGCTTTCGTAAACGTAATCAAATATCACATTAAACTCCACTAGGCACCCAGTTCCTAAAGATGACATATCTACACAGATCTACCTAATAAACTATATGTTATACAAGTAATATTGATACGCGAGATAAAGATCCTTATCTGTCTAGACGAATTTACACGGTGCAGTGTGATAAAGACTTTCTTACTAAATAATCATTTGTTATCGTAACAGAAATTTAATAATTTATTACATACATTTTGTTAGATAGGTAAAATACTGTAATGAGTAATGATATCCTGTATGTACGTAATCATGTTTCCTCAAATCTCATAAATTCAACTAATAAGTTGAATTTATATTGGGAATAATTCCCGCTTTGTTTTATATTTACTGATATTGGTGAAATTCTAATATTTTTTATAACAAAACTGAAAGTGTAATTATACTTAAGAGGACACAGTAAGGTCGACTGAAATGAAAAGTAGACAAAATCAACGTTTCGTAGTCCCCTGATTCCTCCTACAAAACTGGACCGACTTAATTACTTTATTCATTCAAAATTAAAGGAAGGCTTTGTGTGTGTCTGTGTCGTCAAATTTGGGTAACACAGCGTAAAATCTGGCCAATTTTTTAAGGTTTCTATAGGTTCATATCTTTTTTAATAATAAATTTATGAAAAAAAGGAAAACAGGGCCACAGCCAAAGCCTTTCTTTAATTTTTAATAAAAAAGTAATTAAATCGGTCCAGTTTTGGAGGAGGAATCAGGGGACTACGAAACATTGATTTTGTCTACTTTTCATACATATTTTTCAATTCAGTCGACCTTAGTGTGTCCTCTTAATACTATCGTAGCTTGAAGGGAATTCTTAAATTATTTACGTTTGCTTATTTTTAGCAGTTAAGTAGTGTAATTAGTTAACGGGAAAACAATCATAATTGCCTGTTGACATAGTTTCTCCTTTGAAGTCACGTCATTCATTTACCTTTTCAGCAGAATTCTAAGTACCTATCTTCTGCATCCGAATAAATGAATTTGTAATGATAACTACGTACGTCAATTTGCGTACCTATTTTAATACCCTGACTCTATTAAAATTTGTGCACGATGTTTGTAGATGAAAAAAAAAAAATTCGACTAAGCATTTATTTCGCTATTGTACACCATTTTAATGCCATGGGCTGGAGTCTGGTTGACTAACGATATGTTTTTTCGCGTCATTCACCAGACTTTGGGGGCGGCGATGGTTCCTCAAGCCGTATGAATCGGAACACCGTCAGAGGTTTTCTAGAGGGAACTCCCTTATATGTTTCCATGTATTCCATAAATGATGGTGGTATGACTAAAATGGTTTAAGCAGCGCCTCCTGGCGACATACGTGAAGAGTTAAAACTTTGCCATACCATTACTCGTTTCCGTTAACGTGATCGAATGGCGAATGAAACTCCCACTAGGCATCCTGTATCCGTTGATAAACAATATGTAAAACCCTTATTTATAGTCCAACATTTTTTTCATATTTATTTAAATTTAAAAGATTTATTGTCAGTTAGATAATAATTAGGTAACAGTTGTCATAGATATGTAACGTAAACTTACGCATGTTAGGTTCGCATGAAGATAACATTCTAATCTTATTTTAACGTTTTATAAAATTATGTCATTAAGATTGTTATCGGTTTTGTGAAATAAATAAAAAAAAAAGAGAACTAGCAGGGGAGAGCTATTGAACCGGACTTCAATTTGTGGCACCCAAACTTTTCCGAACTGTTAATTCCAACTCATCCGAACCAGGTGAGAATTACTAACTTCCCCCAATTTGGGGGAAATAAGTACATAGGGACAATAGATTGTAAAAACCGGCAAGTTAAAAGTGTCCAATAGATATACAACTGTTAAATTAATTATTATGTAGGTACCATATTATGGTCTGCGTGACAGTGAACAGGTTTATTTTTTTGTTGTTTACCGGCTTCTGTAATGAGGAAGTTCTCAATTTGTCTATACGAAATTTTTTGTTTTTTTACATGTTTATACAATGTGTTGCTATTTATTAGGTATTAACCGACTTTTACCCTTAAAAGTCGGTTAATCCCCAGATGGGAATTATTAATTCGTCTGTACTTATATGAATGTATTTAGTTTTGTTTCATACTTATAGTTATTTTATTAGCCCGGCTTCGCTTGTGTTGTTTTGTGTACGTAAACCACTCTCGAAAGACGCCCAATCTTATAGAAAAACTGCATCAAAATCCGTCCAGTTATTTCTGAGATTAGCCCGTCCTCACAAACAAACAGACGCATTCCGGAACTTCTTTTTACTATGTATAGATAGATTTTTCTGTTCCTCAGGTGTACTGACGGCTGTGAACTGCATCAGCGTGAGGTGGACAATGCGCATCCAGGACATATTCACGTCATCGAAGCTACTCGCGCTGGTCGTCATCATCATCTCCGGCATCTACTACTTATGTGTAGGTAAGCGAACGAGAGCTACGGTACGACAAAAAAATATTTATATGTATAATGATAATTCAAACACCAATTTAAAATACACCGGTATGCAGCGACTACAAAGATATGTCCTAAGATTTTAAACAATCAGTGAGCAACACACTAAATAAAAAAACTAATAAATTAACATACCCATCTGAAAAATAATAATTGAATTAAAACAACTTTTACGGATCTGCTCGCGTTTATTTTATACATTAGTATTAATTAATGTTTATCCTGACGTTTCATTAATTAACATTAATTAAAACTAATGTATAAAACGCGAGTAGATCCGTAAAAGTTGTTTCATTTCAATGTGTAGTGTTCGCGTAAACTTTAAATTATTTTGATGAATTTAAAACAAACTTAATTAAAAGACAATTGCTTTTTGTTTCATTATCTGATTTAGCATACATTTTGTTTTGTGGCCGACTGTACTCGTACTTTTCCTTTGGACGTAATAAATTAATATTGAGTAGCTATTTCAATCAGTGACTGTTTCAGTAACACAAAATAAGTTTATTCAACTTTGACATTAATTAAATAGCAAATGAATGATTGAAAACATGCTCGTTGTTAATCAAAATATACCTACAAATTGTGCAAATCGCCGACTATGAATTTCAGAAAGGTCAATTAGTACGGAAAAATTACTATTTTCGCATGAGGCGAGACGCTATTAATTTTTTTTTTAATAATTATATCGTAACTTTTTGATTTGTGTAATTGTCAATTAATATGTGAGTGCCAAATAAGTGTTATATAGTCTATTTTATTTTATTCTTAACCTATCCAGAAAGCTTACCGAGCTTTGGAGACTGAACCACAATTTGTCACATTCAACACTTTAATCTATAGGGTATCTCCGTTCGACATTAAATGAATTATTAATCATTACATTTTAATATGTATAATAAGTATGTATTTAAGTATATTAAGTATGTTTATCCGTTGTCTAGTTAACTTTTTATCGAGTTTCATAAGGAAGCTTTTCTTGGGGCTAGATAATTGGTGTGAGTGTGGGAAACATTTATTTATTTATTACTAGCGGCCCGCTCGCGACTTCGTCCGCTTGAGTGAATACCCGTATCCTATAGAACCCTAAAGCAGCGCCACCTACCGTGTCCAATTAGGTATATGCATGTATCATACATATGAACCTTCCCCTTGAATCACTCTATCTATTAAAAAAAACTATCGCGTAGTTTTAAAGATCGAAGCATACATAGAGACAGACAGACAGCGGGAAGCGACTTCGTTTTATACTATGTAGTGATTATCTCTTCTGTGGTTATTGTGGTTATTTATATGATAAATTTACTTTTTCACGTATAAGAAAGCTTTTCCTCATATAACATGTTTGTCAACCATGTTTTATATTATAAAATACAAACCATATATTACTTACCTGTCCACTAACAGGACAGACGTCTCTCTCATACATTAAATATGCGTCCCGTTATGGTTTATTGCCGCTGCGGTACTTAGCCAATAAACCAACGTTTATTTATTGAGAGAACTTGTGAAAGCTGGTCAGTATCCAGAGCCAGCTACAATCAGAGCGAGTTCAGTCGCAATTTATTGATTTGAATAAATCCCTTGACATCAATACCGTCGTCAGTCGTCTGTTGTCAGTTTTTAAGTTATGAATGGAAGTACTCAGTTTGGAGTCAGTGCCCGTTGAGAGATTACTCGTTTGTCATTAAACCTTTGCATTAATTGCTTTGTATACTTGGTTAGTAGGTAACTAACACTACTCTCAGTAGTAGGTTTAGGTTTATAGATATTTTTACATAAACGCCTTTACAAAAACACAAATGTTGAAAAAATTTCCACGAGCAGGATTTGAACCTGCACCCTTCTGACATACCGGGTCAGGTGCTCTTCCAATTGAGCTATCGTGGTTGTCTCGCAACAAAATTTGCGTTAAAATTATATAAACAAAACAAAAACATTTTATAAACGTCTTTATTTGACGCCATACATGCTATTTTCTATTATATACCAATATATTTCATTTTTTCTATTTAAATGTAACGTTAATATCTACAATAGTCAAGGGGTGTGTTGCAGTCATTATAGCGCCCAATTCGGACAACAATTTATATAGGTACATATTTATATACTTTATATTGTAAATCTTACTTATTTATTTATTGACTGCGCTACGAGCGCTACGAACATGTGTAAATGAAAGCCTTTTTTTGTTCAAAACGTTAAACGAATCAGCGTGGTAGAAGCATATCTATATAAATAAAAATGAATCGCTAAATGTGTTGCTAATCGCAAAACTCGAGAACGGCTGAACCGATTTGGCTGATTTCTTTTTTGTTGTGTTTAATGAAAGTCTGAAGAAGGTTCTTATGGAGAGAAAAAACGTAAAAAATACGAGGGAAATAGTAAAAACAAAAAAATTCTATTCCCATACAAACTCTACTGTATCGATTTAGAACATTCTTTCACCATTAGAATGCTACATTAATGCTGAGGCTGAGTAATTTAGGCTATATCAAAAAAAAAAATGTCCACCTGTGCGAAGCAGGGACGGGCCGCTAGTTTAATATAAATGTAAAAAAAAAATTACGTTTTTCTTGTTTGCGTATATATACTTGTACTTAAAATTTTATAATAATGATATATTCATTGGACTGTGGGAAACAATCTTATACTCGTAGTAAAAGCTCACTGCAGTCTTTTGGCGCTTGCAACTTTTTGCAGCTTTTCCTTCAATTAAGAAAAACCTTCAATCGTTAGAATAAAGAAAATTGACTTTGACTATAAAAGAGAATATAGCGTTAGATAAACATATAATTTATATGTATTTAACGCAAAGATAAAATTTTAAAGTACATATCTTTATGCGCTTTTGAATTAGGTATACCTACAAAGAAATTTAAAAAAAAATACGGTCGTCGTATTCCCAGCAATATAGATTATCATTTATTGTTCTTCCCAGGGCACACTGAGAATTTTATAAGGCCGTTCGAGGGGGAGTACGAGGCCGGCAAGGTGGCGTTGGCCTTCTACTCCGGCCTCTTCGCCTTCGGGGGCTGGAACTACCTCAACTTCGTCACCGAGGAGTTACAGGATCCATATAAGTAAGTCTTCAAATTTAGCTACTTACCTTGGGATCAGAACAATGTAATCAGATGTTGTCTAAATATATATTTTTAACACTAACGCACACCACCAAATACGGGCGGTGATAACAAACTATATGCATCGAAAAGTCGGAAACACAGTTTGCCTGACCTGGGAATTAAACACGCTTGATATCAGTGTGATGTTTATTGTGAATCGGAAACTAAGTTATAGTGATAGATAAGTGTTTTTTTTTATATATTTTAGCGTTTTATTAACGCTTTCTCAGAGGTGAAAACTTCTAAGATTGATGAAGCAATGTTGACTAAAAAACATAAGCATCAAGCACTGAAAAATTTCGACGGGTGAAAGCCAGACCTCGGTAGCCAAGTGGTTAAGGCAGCCGCCCGGAATGCGGAAGGTGCGTGGTTCGATTCCCGCCTGAGGTTGTCGTCTTTTTTCAGTGTTTAAATTTTACTTAAGTTATAGTGATCTTTTTTTTTGGAGAGAGATTGCTGTTTGTATCAGATGGCGTTTTCAGCTTCACCGGGCTTGTTTGGGGGCGGCGAGGAACGTAATCCCTCAAGCCGTGTGAAACGAATCACCTTCGGAGGTTTTCTAGAGGGAACGGCATTGCGCACTAATAGAATAATTGGAATAGTGATCATTTTCCCGAAACATAGCATAATTGTTTTTGTAAAAGGCTTACAATTTATTAAGTACCGAAACTATATCTTTTCGTCATAAAAATGAATAATGATGTGTGAACAGTGCAATCATTATCCTTCCGGGTGTAAGAGACACGTGGCTGTAATCTTTTATCTGATATCGGTTAGCTTGACTCTAATAGGCTTCGTTTTGTGTAAGCACGTCGTCGTTTCTCGTCGCCTGTACGTCATTCTCGATAACTGCTGATATTATCTCCTTTGTATATCAAAGTAAAGTTTCCGTTATCGTTAATTTAAGCGTCCGCTGTTCCGTTATTAAAATATAGTGTGTATTGGTTGGACCCGTGGTTGGACCCAAAGATCATAAGATATTTGGATCTTTGGCCAAATAGATGAGGCGATAGTTATATAAAAAATATAAATACTTTTATTATTATTGACAATGTGTTTTGCTATCTTGTAGTGTGTGTACACCGCCGTATTAACACACACACATCACACTTCCTTCATATATCAGTATTAAGCATTATTACTACACAGAATTGGAATGTAATATGAATTATAAATTATAACACTTCATTTTATGATGTCAATTAAGAGCGCCCTCTCTCAAACTCTCTAACTCGCATTAGAAGTCACTGGTTAGTTATTTTGACACAGATAATTCTCGAACGGTCGGAACCCAACAAAGTTGTAATTAAAACAATGCAAAACAGATTATTTTCTATAGTGCGTTTTTGTTATTTTTAATATCGAGATTACCGTAGAGATTCGTGCCCCAGTTTCGGCACTGAATTAAAAGCTAAATGGGAATCATTCTTCTATCAAGCAATATTTCAAATTATTATCGAGTCGAGGTATCTAAGCAAAAGTATCTTATGCTTCACACAGAGTGATTACTCCTTTGTTCCTTTAAAGTCTCTCCCACGAGAGTTCTGCAAACAGTCGATAGCGTTCCATTCATCAGCAAACAGTCGATAGCGTTCCATCCATCAGCAAACAGTCCGTTTGTCTCATTGGGACTATAATGACGACCTCCGTAGCCGAGTGGCTTGCACGCCGGACTTTGAGCAGCGCTGACTCTGAGGTCCCGGGTTCGATTACCGGTCGGGTCAATGTCGAAAACGAAATTTCGATATTGTGTCAGGTCTGGGTGGTTGAGGTACCGTCTCGTCGTTGTTTCTAATTTCCATAAAACGAGTGCTTTAGGTACTTACCTTGGGATCAGAACAATGTATGTGATGTTGTCTCATATATATTTTATTAGAACCTAGTTTACTTGAATCTTTGAGACGTCGATGGGCATGTCATTTCTTTTTGAGCCTTGATATTCTACATACAAAAAGTATTTGCTTGTTTATCCTTTCCTCAAGTTGAGTCGAAGGCTACTCCTCAGAAGAATAACTGATAGCTTTAGTTATTATTCTGAGGGTTACGCCTCAACCAGAGACTTAAAAAAAATCGTAGCTCAAAATTTGTCATAATCATATCAATTTTACATATGGAGATACTTGGGGACCCGAGAGTACCAATGGCTTCTTTTTATTAAAAGAAAATATTTAAGTCCATTAAAAAATACTATTAATAGTAAAAAAAAAACAATGTTTCAAGAAGTTTCAAACAGACGATATTAAAATTTCACATGTTTTCAATTATGGTATATTATAGCGTTCTACGTACTTATCCGAAGGAAATGTTGACACAATTTGAGAGTAGACGGTGGCATTGCCCAGTGAACTACCAATGGTAAATATTCAAATGCTTATTTCTGTTTGCCTTAGTTATTCAATTAAAAATTCTGTTACGTAACATTATTATTTAACATTTTTATAAACAAAATTTTATTTAATTGACTTAAAATGTCTAGACTCAAAAGTTTTAAATAAAATTGCAATTTTTAACAGAATCTTACCTAATATTTACATTTTATAGGTCAGGTCCTTCATTAACTTATACTTCACTTAGCTTTCTCGAGTAACTAAAGGGTCCTTTTTCACGCATCCTCTCTCCCTATTGCATCTTTTATTCATAGCGGACTCCTACATAAAGATGGTTGTGAGAATCAGGGATAGCAATTTCCGTGACTTGTGGATGAAGTAAGAATTTAATTAACAGTTTATTAATAGCTTTTATCACATTTGGCACATCTCCAGCGCGAAATTTCCTGCGCAATGCATCTATTTGTTAGGTGTAATTCTTATCGTAAAGTTTGGAC
Organism: Eudonia truncicolella; assembly: GCA_949315975.1. Taxonomy (NCBI): domain Eukaryota; kingdom Metazoa; phylum Arthropoda; class Insecta; order Lepidoptera; family Crambidae; genus Eudonia; species Eudonia truncicolella. The sequence goes on along the minus strand of OX438828.1, from coordinate 7,318,599 downwards.
CGTGATTTGGTTTCATGTTAACACGTGCAAAATACGACGTAATTTTTGAATACAATGGTCCCTGCCATTGTTTTCGCAGGCTAAACTAAAATCTCTGTGCTTGCTATTCGTGATCCCGAGCTATGCCCGTGGCAGAGTCCCTATGAGGCACCAACATGCTCTAAGCTATGAGGCCGTGTCCTAAAAGTGCATAACCTCTATATGCTTAGAAACCTTCAAATGAGGTACTAATATATTTAATGTGTTTTCAAAAGAAATAGATGTAACGCAAAATTATTATTTGATCAGCAGAATTATACAATCGGTCAGCATAAGAAATCCTTACTGTTGGTTAGGTTAAGTTAATTTTTTTTTTTCGTGAGCAAAGCGCAGTGTAGCGAGGGCCAGTCAAGGAAGGGGGAGCGGCATAAGACTGCTGTTCAGAATGATATAAGTTGCAGACTGATTTAGAAATATTTTCTGACAATAAGTTGCTACCCAACTAGCTGTTTTAGCTAACCGATTAGATTTTAGATAACCGGCCCTATTCCTTTCTTCTCGTCATTTTATATTAATTACGGAAAAAAAATCTTTCTGTAAAAGCGGAAGTTGCAGGATGGAAAGTAAAAAAAAAAGTTGTTCTATAAGTTGGTAGACATGACAACACTCTAGCTGTGTGTGATAGGGTTGCCACCTTTTTTTGTGCAAATAAAGTATGTACATTGATTTTTACAAGGTAGAAAAAAAGTACATTGTGTCAATATAAAGTACGATTATTTATTTCGCTTAAAAACATACTTCTCATTGTTTTTAGCAACTTTTAATAAATAATTATCACTGCTAAATATCTGCACAGCAACTTTCTTGTGTGTTATATGTAAAAAGATCCCATAGAAATAAAATATGTGAAATAAAGTATTTTCGCGTACTTTATACTTTATAATTGTTCTTATAAAGTATAGAGTACAATTACCTGAAATAACGTACAATACTTTATAATAAAGTACGGGTGGCAACCTTAGTGTGTGACAGCGACGCGCGAGTTCCGCCCGGTACCCGCGCCCCCGCCCGCTCTGCTCCCTCGTCCGCTCGCGCCCGTGCCCTGTCCTTTCTGTATGTTTTACAATAGGGCGCAGAAGAGTAAGCGTCGTGCCCGCGCCCTGTCTTTTCTGTTTTGCGTTGCGACGCTTCTATACATTTTGTATGAAAAGGACGCGCCCCGTCTGCGTCTTACGTCTTTTCTGTGTCCAGCGCTTTAGAGTATTAAATAAAATCGGATTGAGTTTTCAAACGAAAAACAGATTCTAATTTGGACTTCTTGGCGGGAAAGTGAAGAGTCATGTCTGCGGTTTTGTTTTATTTTCAAAAATTTGTTTTACGTCGAATATTAATGTGAAATAATGGTGGATTATTAACCGTTAAGTGTTCGTAAGTGTGCATGAGTGTTGGGAAATGAAAGAAAACAGTGCAACTACTACTTTTCAAATTCTGTCAAGAAGTCCGCCCCGAGGAATTAGTAAAGCCCCACATCTTTACTGAGATACTCGAGGGGTTGGGGGTATATCATTTCTCACTTCTCATTTTTATTATCATTCATCATCATACTGACTGGAAGGAAATATTGTATATTTATGTATTACTTGTAAGAAAAATTACTTTGACACTGGCTAAATGTGCTAATCGCACGAAGCCATCAACTAAAAGAAAGAAAGAGTTTTCAAACATGTCTCAAAATAAAATCTAAGATATTTAAATCAAAAAGCACTAACGAGTAATGATATCAACTTCGATGCAAATCACCGCCAGAATAACTTTCTACCCCTTTTTAACCCCTTTAGGGGATGAATTTTAATAAAATACGAAACACGTCTTCCATCAATTCTTTAGAAAAAGTTTATGCAAAATTTGAAGTAGATTGGACCAAAGAATCACGTTGTCCCATACAAACTTCGCCCCCCTTTTTCACCCCCTTGGGTGAAGAATTTCGAAAAAACCTTTCTTATCAGATGCCTACGTCATACAAAGAACACACCCTCCAAGTTTCAGGTCTCTACGATCAGCGGGTTAGGCTGTGCATTTATCCGTCAGTCATTCAGGACAAAGCATTTTATACATAGAAGCTTTGTTGAAGACTTTATAGATCATGAAACAGTGAAACAAACATTAATAAGCGATACAGCGAAGTAATAGAGCAATGCTGTAGAGTTGGTACCCAATATTATTAAAAAAAATTTAACAGATTGGCAGCGCGATGCTGTTCTTAGTTTTCTTCGGTGTAACGGTGTTCTTAAGAAAGACGGTTATATATTACCTACTCCTTCAAATTGTGAAAAAAAAAATGCATTCAGCACACTGCTACTGCTTTTGCCACCATTGGTGGCAGTGCTAGTAGCATTGGTTCACTTTACAGTTCTGTTTCTTTACAGGAACTTGCCGCGTGCAATATGGATTGCGATGCCGATGGTGACGATCATCTACGTCATGGCCAACATGGCGTACTTCGCCGTGGTTTCCAAGAGTGAGATGATATCGAACCCTGCTGTAGCCGTGGTAAGGAATATCAAATTATACTACACAGAGCTTCTCTTCATATCCCGGTATCCCTTCTTTTATTGTTTTCTTACGATTTTTATTAATAATCAAAATCATTTTTACATCAAATTAAGTTTTTCATATCTATAAAATCCAAGCTACACGATTGAGTGGACGACAGCGTACTGGACTAAAATAATTTAACTTTACGTCAAAGAGCATAAAAATTACAAAATAGTTTTTAAGGCATCAGCATAATCATCATTAGCCTGCTGGATATAGGCCTAATGAGTTGTTGAGTGGAGACCACGAACGGCAAATATAGTGGAGGACATGCATAGTAGTAGGTAGGATTAGCCGAGTTTCCTATAAATGGATAGGGAGAACGGGCCTTAAACCATCACGCGGGCTCAGTGCTCGTGCTCATGCTCGTGCTCGTGTGCTCGTGTGCATCGTGCTCAGTGACGTAATATCTCTTCTGTGTGTGGTGTCGTGCACATGGATAGGCCTATTTCACAGAATAAGTAAATGCTTATTCTATTATATAAGCAACTTCGCAAATTTTTTAGCAGCAAGTTTATTTATAGTTTATCTTAGTATCCAACTTGTTCGAACTGTGATCTTCCGACATTATTGATAACAATACGTACTCTATGTTTACGGTAGCAACACCGCTATCAATATTATAAGTAAATCTAGTTTGTTTATTTAACCTTTTTGTTTAACACTGTTGCAGACCATAATTAATTTTAATAAAATTAGAGCTTATACAAAAACAAAGTAGTAATCACTGTTAAGTAGGTAGGTACTAGGTGGTATAGTCTATTCATACTTATAAAAATAATGCGATTAATATTAAAACGATAATTCTTATATAACTTTAAAACTATAAAGAGCTGTAATAAAGAAATTACCACGTGTTTATAACCGTGTTTTGAGTATTTTTTATGTTACATCGTCCGTCGTTACTGAACTAAGAAGATCATAAATATTATTAGCACATCGCATTTTTTTTATATAAAAGTTCAGTTTGTATTTTAGTAGAAATTGTGAATATCTGGGAATCTCTATAAAGCCCACATTTCAGAATTTGGTTTGACAACGAATGCATGCAACGTTTAAAAACATTTGGTAGATTGGGTGCCATCCATTTAGTGCGAGTTCCAATCGCCATTGGTCACGTTAACAAAAACGAGAATTTGTATGGCCAAATTTTAACTAGCCTCGTTTTCCACCAGGAGGCCCATGATTTCGTTAACGTGATCGAATGGCAAATGAAAATCGCACTTGGCACCCATGTACTTAAGCACTATGTTCGCTTAAAGCTACAAAGTTAGCACATTGACCGCTAAACCCCATTGACAGGCACTCCATTCGCATCACTCCATCACTCCAAATTAGAGATGGATTTTGAAATGTTTGGAAATCCAACGCTCGGAGCGATGCCACGCAAGTAGTTAAATGATTAAATTTGGAGTGATGGAGTGCAGTGGCCTTGAATATGGGCCAATATGGAGAGGAGATAGAGTGGAGTGAATTATGGAGAGGAGTATCCATGAATGGTGGCCATTAAGGGTTCATCAGACACTAACAAAGCTAACTTCTCCTCCAGGTGTTCGGCGACCGTTTATTCGGTGGTTGGCGATGGGTGATCCCTGTGTTCGTGGCGCTGTCGACCTTCGGTGGTGTCAACGGCGTACTGTTTACGTCAGCCCGGCTCTTCGCCACCGGTGCGCAGGAAGGGCACATGCCCGCCTTCTTCTCGCTGTTCCACGTCAACAGGCAGACGCCCATACCGTCTCTTATATTCACGGTGAGAGTAGTATTTATCATCGTCATTATCGTCAGGCTTTCACGACCTACTAGGCTGGCATAGGCCTTTCTTCGACTATGACATTCGCCTCGGTCCTGTGCTGCCCTCGTGCGGTCCTCGTGCAACCCACGGTCTTCGTTATATCATCGGTAGTAGTAGAGGTAGGTACCTAGATAACTATTTAATTGCTATAAAATTAATTTGTTGAAATGTTGTAAAACAGCTGATATTTTATGTATAGCTTGGAAATGAGAAAGATAAACTAATATAAGCATACAAAGAATAAAGTATACTTGTATACTTTATTCTTTATAAAATTGACGTTGTTTTCTCACTCATTAATAGATGTAGGTATTACTTCTAAAAATCAATACCGATTGTTAATATTATTATACACATTCAATTAAGACTATGTTACTTAGGCTTCGGTATTTAATAACAATGATTTTTAATTTTGTATCACTATAGCCCAGTCCTCTATTTAAATTGACTTCTTTTTTTGTTAGCGGAATTGACTTTTTGTTTCATTGTAGCTTTCAAGGGAATTGTTTTTATTCTTTTTAATGCTATATTTAGCTAGTGACACAAACACACTGCCCTACAATTTTTATAGTGTTAACATAAATAGATGCTAAGAAAATTTAAGAAACGTTAGTATGAAAAATATAATTTTATAAAAAAATCTTCATACAAAACGTCGTTTTCATAAATAAGGACCAAATATATTTTATGCACAAAGCAAATAGATGTGAAATGTTAGTTTTACAACTACGATAAGTGATCTAAATTGTAGTGCTGCCTGGCAAAACGATTAATACCACTAATTCTTTATTGTCGGTTTTTACTTCAGATGATACTTTATACACTTTATACACCTGACTTATACATTTCTTTAACAAATTGCAGTGCCTATTCTCCCTGCTGATGCTGACAACGAGCAACGTGTTTGCCCTAATCAACTACTTCTCGCAAACCCTGTGGCTGTCCGTCGGCGCGTCAGTCGTCGGCATGCTCTGGCTGCGGCGCAAAAAACCCGAAATCCCACGCCCCATCAAGGTGAACCTCATCATCCCTTTCGTGTTTCTTATCGCCATCGCCTGCCTCGTCGTCATCCCGGCTATCACGCAGCCCATAGACACCGCTATCGGCGTAGCCATCCTCCTCTCTGGCATACCTGTCTACTACCTCTGCGTCAAATGGCAGACCAAACCTGACAGCTACAACGCATTCTCAGCCAGCATTCTCCGGTTCCTACAGAAACTTTGCTCATGCGTCTACGTGGAGTCTTCAGAGAAAATGTCCAATTGAACTTATGTCGATATGTAAATGACCAATATATACGCTTAATTAAGTGATAGTTAAATGCATTTATTGGATAAGCTTAACTCAATTTTTGTGTTTATAGATGAAATGCTGTAAGACAAATGAATGATTGAGTTATTCGATTGTGCTGGATATTGTAATATCATAGACAATTAAGTTTTAACCAGCTAACAATTCGTCCCACATTGAAAAAAATGTTCAAACATTACTTTGAGTCTCTTTTATAATGTACCTAATGATTTTAGTTGTAGGGTATTTTGATAGCATAAAGATTTGAATAAAAATAGCAAAGTCATGACATAGAATCATGTGAAAAGGGATCTATAAAGTAGAGGTATTCTCGTGCAAATGCAATTGGTTCTATAATTTCAATAACTGATTCGTATACAATACTAAATTATCTATTATATGACATAACTTTACAAGCTAAAAAGGTAACGGCAAAGGAATTTAGCGGACATGAGTATGTTTGCACAAAGTAATTGTACTTTTATTGTCATATTCATTTATTTAACATAACACACATTTGATATTGTGCAATGTCAGCATAAAATCATAACTCCAATTCCTGAGAGAAATTAAAAGAAACAGGTATAGTTAGTTTTAGATTTTAATTTTAAGTAGATATATTTTTTTATTAAACATTTCTTTAACAATTTCATAATTTTGGCTAACTTTTCTTTTAAGTAAACTCAAAACTTCGGTTGAAACAAGTTTACCAAGGAACATGCCTGCCTTGATGTATTATTTATTAACGACTTAATGACTCTTCTTGTTATGTACTTGACGTACATAAATATTGATAGTAAGCACAATAAGATTTATTGTGCCTTCAAGATAAATGCAAATTTGAACATTAATTATTAATAGCGTTGTGGAAAAATAACCAGTTCACTGTTCTACTTGGAGTACCTACCTACGGTATATTGACGCCTTGTCACAGCGAGTATCAAGTGTAAACTCTTATGGTGGTTTTATGGTGGTCCACGTAGATAAAAATCGGATAGCACTGTCAGAGCGTCCGTGTGCGTCCGAGTTTGCTCCACTGTCGGAACACTGACGATCCGGATCCTGACAAAGAGATGTGTGAACAAGTTCGCACAAATCGTATGTAACCCGGATATGTGTGGACAGCGCTTTAAGCGTTCTCTTAAATTATTGAATGTACCTAATCGAAACTAACCTTAAATTGGACAGTCAAATGTTGTGACTGTATGCTTAGGTTCTAGGTTGTAGGTATAAACTACCAATATACGAGTATAACGATGCCCATCATCGATCTTTTGACTGAAGACTTATCTTATTATGTAATCTCAGTAAGACATCCACACGTGTTCTTTTGAAAAGAGTCTTGTTTTTATTTCTCAGGGTTTGAAAAGAGCTGAGCTGAAATTTAAATTGTCATTATTGTATTTTGTTATATTTCGTAATAGAAAGATAAATTTAAAAAAACCTTATATTCCTCCTGGATAATCATTCGCTGAAAAATTGTTTTGGATTCTCTCTCTCTCTCTCTCTCTCTCTCTCTCTCTCTCTCTCTTACTATTAATATTCCTTACTTTTTAAAGTGTTACAAATAAATTATCTGTGTGTTTACAGTACAATGTTTACAGTACCTACAGAATAATAACTTTATTGTACTGAGGTACAATCATGAAGCTGTATCTACAGCTTCATGGGTACAATCTAATTGATACTTTTTTATCCTGTAAAAATATATTGACTACAGCCTTGGAACAAAATAGGGTTAAATTTACCAGCTTTCCAAGCTCGGAATAATAAGGTAAAATATTTGTAGCTTCTCTATCTATACTTAAAAGCAGTGCTTTTACATATATCTTTAAAAATAAGTATTTTTAAGCAAGTGTTTACATTCCAAATGAAAAGTGTGGTATTATACAAAATAATGTTTTTATAAATTTACTGTTTTTTGGAATTTTACATTTATTGTACAGAGCACATTATTTTATATTAATTATACTTGTCTATATAAACTTCTTTAAGGGATTGCTGTTACCAATCCAATTTTATAACAATATTTTTTTACCAGCCTTTGTTAAATAGTGGTTAAGTTTAATTTATTTTAAATTTCAACTTAGAAGTAAAATAGGTAAGTATCTGCGTGATACCATCTATGGATTACCTACAAAGTTATTATTTATTCATGTCAATATACATGATGTACAGACAAGCGCATTAATATGATTATTTGAGCTTTTATATACACGTTTGACGCGCTATAAGTCGTAAATGAGAGATGATCTGTTTATATAAGTATTAGTGCACTTGAGAGCGTATCGCATCGCATACTAATAAACAAAAGAAATTAATGATTTGTGGCGGAAATCGAAATAAATCATGCTTGTTGAAAACATTTTTTTTTTCGTTTGACTATCCCCGAACTCCCACCTTCTCCCTTCCTCCATATGAGTACACGTGCTGCTCTCCGGAGTCATTCACTGTCACACATATTATCCCATCGCGCACAAAGAAATTTGGTGACTCGTTTCTTTGTCGCACCTCCAAAAGATGGAATAGTCTACCAGAACACGTTTTCCCTCTTTCCTATGATATGGGGTCCTTCAAGCGAGGCGTGAAGAAGCACCTTGTGGGCCGGCAGAATAAGAGCTATATAAGTATTTAATTAAGAGAATAATAATTATAATAAATTCATTTATTTCGAACAACTTAGGATCATACAATTACATTGCATTAAAATTACATTCATATATAAATAATAACAACAATAAAATAATAATAAAATTAAGAATTTATATAAAAATTACAATCAAAACTACAATTAAAATAGTATTTAGAATTGCAATAGGCATGATGACAGTAACCAAAAGTCACTAAAATCATGTGTTTATGTAATGAACGGAAATAATAGATTATTAAATAAATATTTATCTTCATATTCATAGCGAGATTGTTAATTTATTTTATAAAATAAAACTACAAAATACAGCAATCCGCCATGATAAGTTCAACACCAATCAGATCGAATGGAAATGGAAATGGAAATGGATGGCCGATGGAAATGACACTTTATTTCATACGAACTTCGACTATCCCGCACTGTTTTATTATTTTTACCTACATTTATAGCGTATTTCGTGGCTCCTAGCGATCAGTTGTCTAGTTTAGTGTTTTTGGAAAAAAAAATCTAATCATGGAAGAGGGATTTACTAAGGAAAACAGCTTAAAGCTGTAAAAACGCAAAATTAAGTTATAAAAACTTGATAAATTAGAGGTTATGTAACTTATACTTACATTTTTTATTAACTACTTTATACATTAACGAACTGACATTAAAAATTTCACTGAAACAACCTTGCTAGAAAATCTAGATTATGAACATTATTATGTTTCCGCTTCTGCAAGTAAAAATTATTAATATCAATAAAATAAATAAAAAACTCAACATCACTTTTAAGACTTTTTGATGTGTAAGATCTTTAAAATACGATTACAATACAATTACAATACAATTTGTATCAGTGATTTCGTAGAAAAGGGACGGAAGTAGGGTCGTAACAGTGTAGTAACAAAAAATATACGTCATTGATGTGATAAGATAAGATAAGATAAATTTTTATTGCCATAAAATTGTGTAAATACATAGCAGGGGTTAAGCATAATTGGGAACAAACAATTTACCCTAGTCAGTATTCAATATTCTATTTACTATTGTAATATTGATTTCAAAAGGTGAGATGTCAAATGTTACACATCATAATATGCGACTACTGTAAGGCTCGTTCATTTTTTTATTTTATTATTAGGGGTAAGCTCTTTGCCGTCATATCATCTGATGTTAAGTAAAGATAAAGCCGAAGGTGGTAGCGCACTTTACCCCGGAATCCTCAACTAGTGAGGAACTGGCTGTCTTATCTCTAGCTGCCGGAACACAACAATGCAACTAAAATTAATGTTATGGGGACATATTTAGATAAGATTTTATTAGTTGGCCAGGCAGACTTAAAATCCTAACCACCAACCAAACCAAGTACACAAATATATACCCCCCGCTGGGAATCGAACCCAGGACCTCTGGGTCTGACACCAGGTGGTTTTCTGGAGACAAAAGTGTCCTAAATTAATAAATTACAGAATGCTCACATTTACAAAAACGCAACATTTTTTAATACTATTTAATTTACAGTTTTCTAATAAGACAGTTTTCCATGATAACTAAGAATTCTGTAAACATTTTGGATGTAAAGTAATGTAAAGTTATGTAAAGTTTTTGGATTTGGTAGTCATTTAAAAAAAATGATTGAATACATTACTTTTTTTGTAATTGTCAATCAAATGACAGTGGTAATATCGACAGTGACATTGAAGAATTATTTGTATTGTTTTGAAAATGCATTATCTAAAATTGTTTTCCCTAAGAAACTACTTCGTGTCAGTGCGGCAGCTTCAAATTTACGCTCCAGCCAGAGGGCATCGGTGGTATCCTGATGCTGAATATATGAAGCAGTTCAATGCACCCGTAATGTACCCTGTGCCTGAGACTGACAATTACTACAAAATGATCTACAATTCACAGCTGAGACCCGTCGAGCGCAAGTTAACAAACATGTGGATTAACTTCGGGCCACAGCATCCTGCCGCCCACGGCGTACTCCGTTTGATCCTTGAGCTGGACGGAGAAACTGTCGTCAGAGCTGATCCCCACGTGGGATTTTTACATCGAGCCACCGAAAAACTCATGGAGTATAAGCATTACAACCAAAGTCTTCCTTACATGGATCGCCTGGATTACGTATCCACATTGGCTAATGAGCAAACTTTCGCTCTAGCTGTAGAAAATCTATTGAACATAGAAGCGCCACCTCGAGCTAAGGCGATTCGCGTTTTATGCACCGAACTGTGCAGAATAGCAAATCACTTACTAAATATATCCGGAACCATTCTTGATGCTGGTGGTATTACACCGTTTTTCTGGATGTGCGAAGAAAGGGAGAAACTGTACGAAATCTTCGAAAGACTGTGTGGAGCTCGTGTACATTGTGCGTATGTACGGCCAGGTGGTGTGTCACAGGACATACCGATAGGCTTTATGGATGATGTTTACGAAATTTGTATGAAAATGGGCGAACGATGTGATGAGACTGAAGACGTTGCAACAGGAAACAGGTTGTATTACGCCAGAACTGCTGGTATCGGACAAGTGAGTGCTCACGACGCCATCAGCCTCGGATTCACGGGGCCCATGCTGAGATGTACTGGCGTCAAATGGGATTTGAGAATTGCTCATCCGTATGATGGGTACGATTTATACGATTTTGATGTACCAGTTGGAACTTTTGGAGATAGTTATGACCGCCACTTACTGCGATTAGAGGAACTACGCCAGTCGTTAAGAATTATCAATCAAGTGATTGATACCATTCCCGAAGGAGAAGTTAAGACAGATGACTCGAAAATTTGTATGCCTTCAAGAATAGAGATGAAAACGTCAATGGAATCACTTATTCATCACTTCAAGCTATGTACAGAGGGTTACCCAGTGCCGCCAGGAGCTACTTACACGGCAACGGAATGTCCAAAAGGTGAATTGGGCTTGTACATAGTCTCGGACGGTACTTCGAAACCCTATAGAGCGCATATAAGACCTAGCTCTTATACTCATTTAATGGCTCTTGCTCATATATGTCCTAAGATGCAGCTAGCTGATGTGGCTATAATTATCGCTACGATAGATGTTGTATTCGGCGATGTCGATCGCTGAATACTTATGAATGATTTTAGGTTTTAACAATTTTTATTTTATTTGTTGTTAGTTCATGGAAAACTGTAAATTTGCTATTTTATTAACATTTTAAATTAAAACGAGGATTTTATTTTGAGTGGCTTTTTGCTTGTATATAATAATATAGGGGTTTTTGTTTTCACTGCCTTTTGGTCACCACATTTTTTTAACGAGTGGAATTTGTCTACGAATCCCTCTCGGCTGGGCTGTGTCAGAGACCCTGAGGAAGGTGAGGGGTGTGGGGTTGAACTATGGTCTGCCCAAACCACTAAAACAACACGACACTTGTCAACGGCCGTCTTTCACGGCCCGCCACGCCACGGTGTTTCTTTCGAACTCTCCTTATGCTAGGCGTTATACATGAGGAGTTTTGCAGGGCGTGTAGGAAGATGTTGTGTCCCGGTGATCGGTTACGATGAGTACAGTCACGAGCAAAAACATGTAAATAATATTCTAACTCTAAATACAATGGATTAAGAGATAAAGTGTTTACATAGCTGTGCTCGTGACTGTACAACTGCCCATGTAACCGCCTCCTCTGAAATAGGTCACCATCTGAGTGCCTGCTCATAAACTTGAAGTTGTAGGTAACAGGCCTTAAATAGGTTTCTGTTAAATATTACAAGTTCTAAATAATATTAGTAGGTAGTAGTAGGTATTTCACAATCCTGTTAGGTACTGAAAAAGTCAGGCAGTTTATTACATTTTTTTAAAAACTGACTAGTGAAGTAATGTTCAAACAAACATAACAAAACTTAAGAACACCCGTATCCCATGATGGACCCCTATAGCAGCGCCACCTACCGGGTCCAAATTTAAATCTAAACCATCCTCGAATCCACTTTACCACTTGAACTCCACTCCACTCCACTTGAACACACATAGAAAATTTCATCTAATTTAATTTTCACGAGCAGGATTTGAACCTGCACCCTTCTGACATACCGAGAGAGTCATGTTAATGACGGTAGTGGTTGACATTGAATTGGCGCCTTTGGCTTTCAAAGTAAAAAGTAAATAGTGTTGAAGGATTTCGGCGGGCTGGTTAGAACCACGATAGCTCAATTAGAAGAGCACCTGACCCGGTATGTCAGAAGCATGCAGGTTCAAATCCTGCTCGTGGAAATTTTTTCAACATTGTGTTTTTGTAATTTGTATTGCAACAAAATTTGCGTTAAAATTATATAAACAAAACAAAAACATTTTATATATTTATATTGTTTGAAACATGCAGTCAAGCGGCGGGGCCAAGCGGGGCTTGGGTGGGGGACGCGGCGCCTGAGTGGCACGGGCGGAGCGGATCCTCACTTTTTCGGCGGCGGCGGTCGTTCGCTGCTGTTCGTTTGTCTCGCTAAAACTCGAGAATGGCTGGACCAATTTGGTTAATTTTGATTTTGAAATATTTGTGGAGGTTCAGGGAAGGTTTAAGTCGTGAAAAACATAAATATAACAAGTAACGGAAAATACTAAAAACGACTATTTAATTTTCCACTACAAAATTATTTGTTTGTTTTGTTGTCATGGAAACTGTCAAAGCGGTACGAAGTCCGCCGGGTCAGCTAGTAATATATAAAGACATCCATAGGCCGCTGGTTCATATCCGGCTCGAAGGACCAAAATGTTAATGATTTTCGTCTGAATGAATTTACTTTCAAAAGTTGAATTCAGGTGGACTGGCAAATAAGGCGATTTTTCTTAAATTATGGGTTTTTAATGCGAATAATGGGCGAATAATAGGCGATGAATGGCTCGCGTCGCCTTCTTTGGTCTTCGGAGCGCGGGCGCGGGGACGCCCTCCTCGTGAAAATTGGGTGTAAAATTGTGATGTCATCTGTCATTCATTGATCGCGGTTGCTCGGTTATGGCTTCGGTAGCCAAATAAAAGCTACCTCCTCCATGACTTGGTAGATGGCTCTTAATTATTATTATTGATACACCTCACAACAAACATTTTAATATCAAAAAAATTGCAGCTATCATGCAATTGCCATTTCTAAGTTTAGTCCTATAGCATTGTTCAGTTAATAATATAATTAGCATTTTTTATGAATAATTTTTTAACATTTTTTTAACAGGATCAGTAAATTGAAATTCTTAAACAAATCAAAAGACAGTACATATTATTTAGAATACCTATTTCAATTTGCACTTATCAAATATCATAATTAAAATAATATCTAATATTGACTGTATGGGCTAGATCCTATTTACGCCAGGGATATCATAACAAAAAAAAAAGTAAAGTATAGAATAGAATAGAATAGAAAAGTTTTTATTAACATACACACTTAATTATAATACAACATAAATACAATAAATACAACAATAAACGAAAAATTAAAAAATAAAAAAAATAAAAAATATATATTAGAACAGGCAGTGTGAAGTTAAAGGGCCCTGTCTCAGCATAAGCTACTGTGTCATCCATGGATGTTCAGAATGACACAGTAGCGCTGTTATTCTGACAGGGCCTGAATATTTATAGGTAGTACAGGTGAACAGACAAAAGAAAAGAAATTAACAAACAAAAATAAAATTAAATAATAAATTACATTAAAGACAAAAGAAAAGAGACAAAAAGAAAAACACAAACAAATGAACCTGAACATGACAAATAATACAGACAAAAAACAAATAAAATATAGATAATAAAAAATTATAATAATAAGCAAGGCTCCAGTGAGCACGACTCCTTTGCCGAACCCACCGGAAAACCTTGAGCCATTACAAAAAAAGAAAATGAGCCTATTTTGTTCTATGTAACTAAAAGTGACGTAAACAAAAATTGAGGTTGAATACATAATAGCCTTAGCCATGTGGCATGTGGTTAAAACAATAACGACGTGGCAAGGCACGTGGCAAGGCAATTCAGTATCAGCACTGATAATTGGCATCCTGGACGTGCCATCAAAGTGCGTGCCATTGTGGCATGCGTATAATAAGTACACCGTCCATTCCCCGCATGCGTGCCTAAAGTCGTCTAGTACTCAGAGGTCTTGATGACTTCTTGGCGGGAAATTGAAGAGTCATGTCTACGGTTTTGTTTTATTTTCTAAAATTTGTGTTATGTCGAATATTAATGTAAAATAATGGATTATTAACCGTTAAGTGTTTATGAGTGTGCATGAGTGTTGGCAAATGAAACAAAACAGTGCAACGTCACTTTTCAAATTCTCTCAAGAAGTCTGCGTGAGGACTTAGTAAAGCCCCACATCTTTACTGAGATACTCGAGGGGTTGGGGAGGTATATTATTTCTCACTTCCCATTTCCATTATCATTCATCAATCATCATCATCAATATTCTTTATATATGTATTACCTAAGAAGATAGAACGAACGAATAGGCTTGATGGATTTCATCCGGAGCCGTAAAACAATAAACAAAAAAAAAAAGAGGTCTTGATAGACTTCTTGGCGGGAGTGTGAAGAGTCATGTCTGCGGTTTTGTTTTATTTTCTGTGTTATGTCGAATATTAATGTGAAATAATGGTGGATTATTAACCGTTAAGTGTTCGTGAGTGTGCATGAGTGTTGGCAATGCAACGTTACTTTTCAAATTCTTTCAAGAAGTCTGCGTGAGGATCTAGTAAAGCCCCTCATCTTTACTGAAATACTCAAGGGGTTGGGGTGGTAATATAATTTCTCACTTCCCATTTCTATTATCATTCGTCATTATCAATATTGTTTATTTATGTATTACTTATGTTATGAAGATAAAACGAACGAATAGGCTCGATGGATTTCATCCGGAACCGTAAAACAATACACAAAAAAAAGATGGACTTCTTGGCGGGAAAGTGAAGAGTCATGTTTGTGGTTTTGTTTTATTTTCTGTGTTATGTCGAATATTAATGTGAAATAATGGTGAATTATTAACCGTTAAGTGTTCGTGAGTGTGCATGAGTGTTGGCAAATGAAACAAAACTATGCAACGTTACTTTTCAAATTCTCACAAAAAGTTTGCGTGAGGACTTAGTAAAGCCCCACATCTTTACTGAGATACTCGAGGGGTTGGGGGGTAATATCATTTCTCACTTTCTATTTATATTATCATTCATCATCATCAATATTGTTTGTTTATGTATTACATAATAATATGAAGATAGAACGAATGAATAGGCTTGATCGATTTCATCCGAAGTCGTAAAACAATAAACAAAAAAAAAAGAGGTCTTGATAGTGAGGTGTCACTGTCATGTCACTTTTGTACACTCTTTCTTTCTTTTAGTTGATGGCTTCGTGCGATTAGCACTTTTAGCCAGTGTCAAAGTAATTGTTTTTACAAGTAATACATAAATATACAATATTTCCTTCCAGTCAGTATGATGATGATGAATGATAATAAAAATGAGAAGTGAGAAACGATATACCCCCCAACCCCTCGAGTATCTCAGTAAAGATGTGGGGCTTTACTAAGCCCTCACGCAGACTTCTTGAGTGAATTTGATAAGTGACGTTGCGCTGTTTTGTTTCATTTGCCAACACTGATGCACACTCACGAACACTTAACGGTTAATAATCCACCATTATTTTACATTAATATTCGACATAACACAAATTTTAGAAAATAAAACAAAACCGCAGACATGACTCTTCACTTTCCCGCCAAGCTTATCATTCATCGTCATCGATATTGTTTATTTATGTATTACCTAAGAAGATAGAACGAACAAATAGGCTTGATGGATTTCATCCGGAGCCGTAAAACAATAAAAAAAAAATTATAAATCAAAATAATAAAAATAATTCATCCGTACCTACCATTGTGTTTGTGCGAGTTGTTTACCATTGTGACTTGCTTGAATTTTGCAATCGTGATTAACCAATTCCTATAAACGAAGCCAAGAAACAACGCAAAACATACTAAACTAAAGTAATACTACTTTTTGTACATTATATAGTCATGTTAAAGTTTGAAATTGTGTCGTCTCGGATAGTGGAAGGTTTGGAGAGTGAGAAAAAGTTTGTTGCTTACATGTTACAAGTTAAGCAGGACAACAAAGAGTCTAGTGTTTATGATCCTGACCCAGCCAATGTAGAGAGAAGATATACCCATTTTCTAGACCTGTACAATGGCTTGAAGAAGGAACATGCTATTTTGATGACCAGCTTGTCATTTCCCAGAAAGGTATGACATTTTCCAGGTACAATGATAAATGTTTGCCGAAGCTGTTGCATTATGTCATTTATGAAATCACTGCCTTTTCCAATTCTATAACCACTTAAAAACTGATAGTTGGGTCTAATAACTGAGTTCCTATTTGGATTAATAGCTATGAAATACCAAAATTTACATGTAACATTTTTCTATAAGTGTTTATTTAAGTTTTGCTTTTTAATGATTGTGTTATAACATTCAAAACGCATACAATACAGGTGCAAGTCAAAATATACTGATATTAGAAATTTTGCCGTATTGAATAACAGTACAGTTTAATTTCAAATATCAGTATATTTTGACTTGCACCAGTATTGTATTGGTAGTGCGAAAGATGATGTCATCATTTGATTGTCATAGCAACTGCAAATACTTAAGCAGTGTTATAAACTTTAAACTAGTATTGCATGAGTTAAATAACATTAATCATCACCATCATCATCATCATCATCATCATCATCATCATCATCATCATCATCATCATCATCATCATCAATTGGACAATATTATCAATACCATAGGAAAATTCTTATTATTATACACTTATTGCCTTTGTCTCTGCTATGACAACTATACTTACAATTAGTCATGCAGACACAGTAAACAATTTGTTAATCAATCACATGATATAGTTTCACTGCTGGTATCTGTGCTTTGTTTATTTTGCTGAAGTAGATAGTCTGTTTCCTTACAGATAAGAAATTTATTACACCAAAGTATTGGAGCTTGCTGTTTTTTATTTAACACTCTAATTATGTTTTTCAGATGGTGGTCGGAAACTTTGAGCCAAATTTGATATCAACACGATGTTTTGCTTTTGAATGTCTGTTGAGATTTGTAGCAAACGACTCACGTCTAAGGGGCTCCCCTGCCACTATATCATTCTTTCAAGATATAGAATTGCAAGAAGCAAAACGACTTCTTGAAGAAAAGAAATTTGACCAAGCACTATCTTTGCTAGAAACAAGTTTTAAATTACTAAATAAGGCAAGTGATCATAATTTATTTTCATTATGTTTGCTTAAGCCCACTTGGCCCGACAGAATGTTATAACACCCCTACAAATATTTATATAGATGTAGGTACCCTAATATAATGATGATATCGCCCTAGTGGCAGGCAGGGAATGGATGGGAGTCGGGAAAGATCAGAAGAAATGAGAAATGCTGAATTAGGCCTTCACCCAAGAAGGGATCTATATCTGAGTTTTCTAAATACTAATCATACTAACAACTGAGTCGCTTAGAATTAAAACCAGCCATCTCACTTTTAACCATTTATGGTAAAGCAAAAAAAAACGTATTAAAAAAGTTAGCAATATTTACGAGTGCATAGTGACTAATAACGATAGCAATTGGGATTCAAACTCAGTGTTTTATTTACTGGCAAAACACTTTTATTGGCAAAAATAATAAAACAGTCACGTTATTTGATACGAAAACATCATTAAGCCCGACTTTGATTCCAAGAAATGAAAATTACCACTTAGTTTTGCAAAGATGGCAGTTTTTGACGCCAAGCTACAGAAAGATGGCCATTTTTGCCTTTTTTTTTTTGCCGATTTCACTGATGTAATTGGTTGAGCGCACACTAACGCCATTTTTGCTTTGAACCACACGTAAAAAGGCCGTCTTTGAATCTAAACGATGATTTACTATTGGATTTGCAAGAAACATGGCCGTATTTGATTATGATGTGTAAAAAAAAGCAGTTGAATTTAAAATTATTGATTTTTTGCATTATTATCTCAGAAGTATTAAAAAGTGATTTGACCACCTTTGATTTTAAATGACTCCTGTAAATAAGTTATTACTAACCAATACTAACACAATTTGTAAATTAAGGAAATTGTATTGGTAAGATATGGAAACAATAAAGGCTTTTTATCTTTATCTTAACCCTAATATAATAAAGGTTCATTTACAACAAAACACAAATACCTGGTCAGACGCAATGGGTTAAAGGCAATCAGCCCTAGTTGACATGAATATTTATAAAATCCAGTAAAAAGATTAAATGCCTACCGGGTTTTCCGCAATATTCACATGAGTGCATTGTTAGTAATAACTAATAATATAAATAAAAACTAAAAAATAAAAATTTTAAACAAAATGGATGTTTATTCTTTGTTTTGCAGTTGTACACAGACAGATCCCGGGTAGTGCTAGGAGCACTTTGCCGTATCGTAGGCTGTGCAGAGGCCAGCGGTGGTGCCTTAGCTGGCCCGGTGGAAAGATGGGCTCAACTGGCCCTTAGACGCTACGAAGCCGTCAGTGATTCAGACCTTTTGCTAGTATACATTCCCTTGCTGCATGCCTGTAGCGCCATATGGTTAGTAAATATTTGAATAAAATAAATTTATATTATTTTATTATAAATAGTAAGAAAACTATAATTTTGTTAATATTTTTGCATAATATGTACAGACGGCAGCAGTTCAACCTACCACAAAATGTCAAATTTCTTTAATAAATTTTGAACCTTAGCATTTGGGTGTAATGATCAATATCGATTAGAGAAATTTGACAGTTTTGGATAGGTTGACGTGCAGGCGCGTGTACTACATTTACTATGCACATTGTATTTAAATATTCATTAAAGAGATATCGTAAAACACGTATCCTTTTTATCCATAGACTATAAACTCATATAAGAACAGGCTAGATATATTATCCTAATCTCATTCAGTGGCTAGTGTGTTTTCCCCCAATATTTTTTTTTTTAAGGACAACCAACATAGCAAACGTTCACATTCATAATAGATAGGTACACATTGGTTACATTTTAAATCGTTGTCACACTTAAAGGTTGCCACAACATGCACAAATTTAAGCTATTAGAAAGCAAACTAAAAACACACTATCTTTAAAGTATTATAGGTATAAACTAAAAAACACACTATCTTTTAAGTATATGGTTTAAATAACCATGCAATAGACGCATTCGTGTCAAAACGATGGTTTTGACATGAATATGTCTACGTGTCAACACTATGGTTTTGACATGGACACGTCTACCAACATTGATTTAAACTTGCGTGCGTAAAAATAATATAATAATAATATGAAAATCGATTAGAAACTACCCATTTGACAACTATTCTATTTGGCAAACACATTACAATTTTATCTCAATATCAAAGGACTTAAAACAAAGAAGCATTAATTGATAATGAATTAGATATCTTTGACTAAGCCGCTCGTCACAGGCATGCCATTGCTGCACAACTAATTACTAATGATGCTGTTGTTTCTTTTTTTTAATGTTTAAGATGGTACAATGTAATATTGATTTTCTATAATCTCTCATTAAGCATTTAATTGAGTAAGTTAATAACTTTCTTAAAAAAAAATAAACATGTTTGGTTGTTTACTTAATAAATTTTTTAAGGGCGCCATGTCTATAGAACGGTCTATAACTAAGGGCGAGGGCGCATCCTAAGGATGTAGAACTGCAACAACTGCAACTGTATATATGTAGAAAATAAACCTAACAAATGCTTATGTTAATTTCAGGGAGACCCTAGGACGTGATAAGACCAAATTGGTTGAAGAATTAAATGATCTCCGTAAACGAGGCATGAAAGTGGACAATACCCCCAAGCTGATGGCAGCGGTCGACGAATTTATAACCACTGTTTGAATACAGCAGATGTTTTAATACAACTCAATAATTTTATACCATTCGTAAGTTTTTACGAGACAATTTTTTTATTGGCATGTGAAACAGTTGACTTAAGAAAGACTTTTACTTAGAACTGTAAATTGTGTTCCTAGCACAAACTACTTCGATAGAAGTTTGTGTTGGCCCACTGGTGTGTCATATTTAACTTGTTAGTGGAGTAGTAAGGATACAATTAAAAAGGTAGCAAGAAAGTTACAATTCATCATTATAATATTATAACACATTTATGTACAAGTATTGTCAAGATTTTCATAATCTTTTCTGCCTAAGTTGTTTTTTTGATATTGTTTTTTAGATTATAATAATTTGAACTAGATAAAGGAGAATGAACGCCCTCGAAGTATCGAAACTCGTGTCTAGTAGAAATTACGTTCATACTTTTACATAATTAATAAGTTATGTTTTAAAAAATAAAATTACGCTTGTCTTATCATCGTCATGTAATGCATGATATTGCTAAACAATATAAATTTATTTGCCTAATAACTAAAGCAGTACATTTTAATGCGTAATTTCGATAGAATATAATGGTATAATTTCGTTTGTGCTAGAACTGGTTTATATTTTAACTCTATAAAAAAGTCTTAGAGCCTGTTTCACAATGTCTGATTAGGAGATACTTGGCAGATAAAGTGACAGTTTTGTATGGACTATCTGTCAAGTAAGCGCTATTGGGAACTTACTTGTAGATCGTGAAACAGGCCCTTAGAATAATCAATCAAATTGTAAATCAGTACGGAATTATAGGACTGCTTGTAAATTATGGCCATAAATATAATAACTGTCTTTCTCTAACAGAGAGATATTAAGTGTAAACAAACATTATTTAATCAATAGTTATATTATTGTTTATCTCATTAGGCTTAAGAAGAATTTTATGTTAAAAGATATTAGTGTTTGTCACACATAACTTTCTAAAGGGAGCAAATCAACAATATAGATTCCTTTTTTATTGATAATTTTTATTGTCGAACATAGATAGCATTGAATAGTGCAGGAAACACCAACTGATCGTCGGTGAGTGTGCGAGACCGCGTAAAAGCAGTTTGTAACACGGTTTTTACAATCTGCTTTTGCATAAATTTGCAAAAAGTGAATATTTTGGCCATTTATATATATATTTTTTTCAGACTGAAATTGGTAGCTACAACAAAACAACTAATTCAATGGCCAAGATATTCACTTTTTCGTCTTTTTGCAAAAGCGGCGTATCCGCTTTTGCAAAAACCACAAACTGCTCTTACGCGGTCTCGCACGCTCAAAAAAAATAATTTTATAATTATTTTGTAGGAAACCAATGTTAGGAAGTATGCCACATTGAGGAAGGCCAAAGGGAAGATCTTCCTCCGAGCCGGGTGGTATAACTCGGGGACCGAGGTCCACTAAGCTCGGAGGGAGATATTCCCTTTGGCCTTCCTCAATGTGGCATACTTCCTACCATTGGTTTCCTACAGTGGTGACCCCGACGTGATGTTCGACAGTGCAAATTGTCCTTCTACTTGCGAGAATGAAACAGCTGGTTCTTGTGGCCAAAACAGTGAGTCCACAACGACACTGGTGACCCCTGTTGAAGACAAGCTGACAAGCTGACATTTTAATGATGTCTCCAAAACATGGTAGACACGTTTTTTAAATTGTATTGGCCAGCTTTTGTATACTATGATATTAAATTGTCAATTGACAATGAAAGTGAGAATATTTAAGCTTGTAATAATTAATATTGTACCTACGATTTAACGGTGCAAAGTCGAAAAAGTATAAAGAAAAATTGTGAGAAGCTTGACAAGTTTATATGTAACCTTGCATTAGTCTAGTCAATATTGGCTGATTTGTTTGGGTCTAAACCTGAAAATGGTGAATATAACCCTCTATATGAGGGATACAATGCTTTTTTCAAAATAGAAAAGTTAACATTATGTAAATTTTACCTGTTATTTAAGCGACTGTTCTTTCATTTTATTAAGAATTACAATGTTTACATGTTAAATCGTCGTGACTGTACACATGTGCAAACTACTCACAACAAATAATGTTAATTTTCAATGTTGGTTACAAATAACCTCTTGTGTTCAGTGGTAATATTAGCAGAGATGTAAAGTAAATAAAAGTGGAAGACCATAGTCAATGTCAGGAACAATTTGACCAAAATTATAAAATAAACGTCTTCCAGCTGGAGAATGTTAGATATATAGGTACTTTGGAGTTGGACTCATTTTTTTGTAGCACCTAAGTAATTATATATGGTAATATATCAGTGAGAAAAACATGTTAATAAAATATTGAACCTACATCATATTATTTATGAAATAATTAAGCTTTTTGACGTTTTTTTTAAGTACCTGACTTATGATCTGTGCAGATATTGTATACTTTTTCGTTTTGTATGTAGGTCGCCCTTATATACAAAGTTTTTTAATGTAAGCTATATATTTAACAACGTTATTTTATATTTGTTTTTAAGCTATATTTGTTATCGAAATGACTTTGACTTTTTACGAATCTGTTCGCGTATATTTACTACTATAACTAGCTAGAATTTTGTTTGATTATGACAGTGTTTGCGTAAAATTTAGAAACACTTCGTCTATTTTTTATTATACCTATATAGATTATTGGAATTATTATCAGTTGAAGAAAAGTTCTAGGTTGTGTGTACCAAATGAAAATAGTTATATTTTAATGAGTGGCATTAATTTTGATATAATATTTGTACATAAATATTTTTGCTTTTCGAAAATTTATTTTTAATTAAGTACTTATTGGCGTTGTTTTAGAAACTTTTAAGATTATTTTTATACATTAAAATCATGGCATTAAATTATTAAAAGTTGAATGATTAGATTATTCTTATTAAATAGTTTCCCAATGTGCCCGCCAGGCGCGTTATACAATTTTCCATACAGAATAAAAGAACACAAACGCTTTAGTTGTATTTCTTAATTAAAAGCTTACGTGTGTGTAAGTGTGCAGATATTATAATAATTAACAAAACTGTTAACGTCAATACCAAATTAAGAATTCATTTAATGCTGTTTCATGATATGTCCATGCCCCCCCACAGTCGTCCCAGGAAATCTAGACACTATAGAAATACAATGCTCACTAGACTCTATATTATATTGAGTCATCGGGACGTGTGCGTTAATATTACTAAACTATTAAGGTGACTGATCTATACTAATATTATAAAGGAGAAACCTTTGTATTTTTGTATGTATGTATGTTTGTAACGAATAAACTCAAAAACTACTAACCCATTTAATAAATTCTTTCACCATTAGAATGCTACATTAGCGCTGAGTAACTTATGCAATATTAAAAAATTAAAATAATATTTGATACATTTGTATCTATTGAGAAAATAAAAAAATAAATTTATTGACTAGAAATTTTATTTCTACTGTAGTTAACGTGGTTATAATTTTCCAAGTATTTAGGTAAAGCAATGTTATGAGGTCAGATTTTGACGAATATTGTATGTTTTTTTGCAAACAAGAATACTTGTTAATAGTCAATTTAAAAAAACAATTGTGTGGCAACTCTTTGCTCTTGTCACCAGGCGGCGCTGCTGGAGCCATACAAATGCTTGATTTCGTTGAAATTAGGTATCAAATGGTGATGAAAATTCGCACATGCCCTCAGTCCACGCCGCAGTTCAATTATAAGAACGCCGTGAATACATAAAAACAATCTAATAAGAATTTAATTGAGCTACTCGGTGGCAGGCGGAAGCTGCGCGTGCTGCAGCGTGTCGCGCAGCAGCGTGAGGTGTACATCCCCACGACCTGCTCAACTCGACCGAGCCGAGGTCCTTGAGGCTGTTTCGCTCTCAATTTTTATTTGAACACCTTGCAGGACCTAGCAAGCAGGGATTGGGACACATTATCGTATGGTTCTCTAGAAACACTCGGAGTATGATCGATGGACGGACGGCTTGAGAAAGTAAAGTTTCTCACCGGTCACAAAAAGCCATCTGAAATGTTATTAGCTTGCCTAATTCTTAACTGATCTTTAAAACTCCCAAAAACGCCTTTCTAAACTTTGTTGCTTGTTGTCGTATTGTAGAATTGCATGCGCAGAAACAGTAGGTGCTTTAGCAGCAACAGCTTTAAAGCGTCTGGCGCAAGTAAACCCCCACGGGGTGTCTGGCAGTACCTATTGATTATTAATTTTGTCTGGCGGCTTTAATATATTAGTATATTTACTTAAATCACCAGAATGCCAAGGGGGTTGCCTAGATTAGGGCAGTTTACCTTAGCTACTATATTTGTCAGTTGCTTAACACGTTGGCTACGGCGCTTCTAAATTCGTCGAACCCTTTATGCGGCCTCTACGCACGCCAGGTACGTGCGCCGCACAGCCGTATCCATTTTTTTCGAACGCTACAGCATTGCGGCCCTACACACCTGACGTGTTTATGTCGTCCATACGACTGTGCGGCCCTACACGCGCTGCGTGTGCGCACCGGACTCACGACTGTGCGGCCCTACACGCCCAGGGTTGTTTTTTTCTCGTACCAGTGTTGCCAAATATCTCGTACTTTCAACGGTTAATCTCGTACAAGTTTGAATATAAAGTACCTACATCAAATAAAATTTATAATTTATGCTATTTAGCGTACTATTTAACTTAGGCCGACATTCAGAGATGAAACTTAAGCAAGTCATCATTTATCATAATTAGTTCAATCATCAAGTGTATCAAGTGTATTCACAAGAAGAAAGCACACGCAATTTTACTTTTAAATATTTAATTAAAAAAACCAATGTGGAAGCTACATCTGGTCGCCGCTCGGCTCGATGGCGGGCGGCAGCTGCGCGGAGTGCGGGCGCTCGCGCCGGCGCAGCTCCTCGCGCAGCAGCATGAGGTGCTCGTAGTGCTCGGCCGACGAGTCCAGCAGCTCCACGCACACCTTCATGGCGGCCGTCTGCCGCTCCCGCTCCATGTCCAGAGTCGCGTCGGTCACTTGGCTGACGGTTAGCACTTTTTCCACCATGTCGTCGAGACTGAAACGATTGTTCGATGTAGCTTATTATTTAAATTTTATATTTGACATAACTTAGGATTTTTTAATTTATTCCATAACGATGCGCTTGGTCTCTCATCTCACCTAGGTTTATAAAAAAATATAAAAATAATCTGTAAAATAATTATATTGATATTTATTTATGTTTATGTGCCGTAAATTAGTGCAGAGATAGGTAGGATGCTATTGAGCAGACGAAGTCATTCGCTAGATGAATAAAGTCGAAGGTACCACTGAGGAACTGCCTATCTAACCTCAAACTGTCGGAACATTACAATGTTACTAATATTGTTTTTTTTTGGCGATAGACTTCGTTAAAGTAGCTAATATCTTCAAACATAATTGTAACATGACACAAAATGAAACAGCAGAACCGTCGGGAGTTCGAAATTAGGCAGTACTTACTTGCGTTTTCGAATTTCGAGGTACAAACAGAAGAATAGGGAGAGCAAACTGATGAGTAAAGTATTAGCTTGCGGCCACGTGAGGTACTGGCTCAGCACATGGAACCTGATGACCTGGACCTTAGGTATCACGTCCCATATGGAGAAGTCCGGGATCAGCAGAGTAAGGGGCAGCGCGAACACTAAGATCGCGCCAACCACCACCGTCACATCGCAGTCGGATTGCTCGTCAGACATTGGAAATAATGGGCCCGCTCGGCATTTTAGTCCTAACGTAACCCGTTAGGAAAACATAACATGCAAAAATGTCAAACCAAACGGTCATACGTCATAGTTCATACGTTAAATGCTCTTTGAGCACATAGAGTGTGGTCTATGAAATAGCTAAAAAACTCTTTGCATAGGTACCTACTTCTTATAGTTTAAGAAGGTAGGCACTTACTAGGTAGGAAGGCACAGACCTATTATTTGGTCTGTGTAGGAAGGAGCAGCGTGAAGACCAGGATCGTGCCGACTACCACCGTCACGTCCTGCAGTCGAAGTGCTCGTTAGACAACGTCACACGAATCGCACGCGTCACACGCTAGGAAAACAAAAAATGGAAATAGAAACCGAAGAAAATGGCACTTTGAACAATTATGCTTTCGTTATTTTTGTCTGAGGTTAGACCATTCTAAGTTAAGCTCTTTGAAATAGCTGAAAACCTTTCTGTACCTACGCCTACTTCTTAATTTCTAGTTTTTCCTAGGTAAGAGCGGTACGTTTTCATTATTTTACTTCTAGCTATGAACTATTATATCTACTTAGATATATAAATCAATATTAAACTAATTTTCTTACTTTCCATAGACTGGAAGGCCACTTACTTACCCTTACCCACTTACCCCTTACCCACTGCATAGGGATTGCAACCGCCTCTATGGTCTAGTGACTAAGAACACCGGTTTTGACCCAGAGGTCCCGGGTTCGATTCCCAGTGAGGGGTACATGTTTGTGTACCTACTCGGTTTGGTTGGTAGTAGCTAGCCAGGCGGACAAACAAGCCCTTTATTTGTCCGCCTGGCTAGCTACCACCATCTTATCTAAATATGTCGCCCGCCATAACATCAATGTTTGTAGCATTGTTGTATTCCGGCAGCTAGAGATAAGATAGCCAGTGCCTCACTAGTTGAGGCTCCCGGGTGAAGTGCGCTTCCGTCACTGACCATGTTCCTGTTCCATGTAAATAATTTCCAATTAGCAAGCGCGTACGTGCGAAGCTTAGCTATTCACGGCGGTTCTCTAATATTAGTAAGAAGCAATATTAAATACAAAAATCGCAACGACATTGTAGACCTATCAGTGGAGCGTAACATTGAACTATCGTGTGTGGAGTTCAATAGTTTTGTAATAGTGTGTGTATACCGACCCCCATCGGCCAATTTTAATATTTTTGAATCAGTAATGGAAGATGTACTTAGAAAATTAAAATTAAAAAATAAATTTGTTTTAGTATGTGGAGATTTTAATATAAATATTTTAGAAAACACTTCAACGAGTGTTCGTCTTCTTGTCTTATTTAAATGTTTTAATCTTTCAAATCTATTTCTCGAACCCACTAGAATAACTTCACATTCGGCCACTTGTCTCGATAATATTTTTACAGACCCTGACCTGACCCTGTTTCTAAGTCACTCATTAGTAATCTTACGTCTGACCATTGCGGTTTGAAGGTGACCTATGATTTTGATATTAGGGATGAACCAAAAATAGTGAACTGTAAACCAGTTACAAAAGAGCGAATGGAGTGTTTCAAAAATAGTATAGCTTGTAAAATTGATGCATTACCCTTTGTACAAGATGATCCAGATGTACTTTATAGTAATCTTTTTAATTTAATTAAGACCGAATACAACCATGTGTTTACACCAAAAACAATAAAAATTACTCATAAACTTAAGTTCTGTGACTGGGCCACGACTGGTATATATAAGAATAGAAATAAATTATATGATTTATATAGTTTAAAACAATATAACCAAAATGTTAATTTTACGCAATATGTAAAGAATTATTCGAAAATGTTTAAAAAAGTGTGCACAGTAGCAAAATCTAATTACCTTAAAGAAAAAATTAAAAAGTCTAACAATAAAATTAAAGCCACTTGGGACATTATAAACCGTGAAACAGGTAAATTTAAACCACGGGATAATACTTTCACTTTAAAAGTAAACGACAACTTAGTCAATTCAGATTCACAAATTGCTAATATTTTTGATAATTTTTTTGTAAATATACCTGTAATAACAACGTCAAATTTAGATTCATCACCAGAAGCTGCACAAACTTTACTCCAAAAATATGTACCAAAATGTAATCTTTCCTTTCAATTTAAATACATTGATTCAATGAATATTATTAAAACATTTAAATCACTTAAAATGAAAAACACGAGTGATTTGTGGGGTATATCTATTAAAGTAATTAAGAATATTATTCATTCTAATGCACCGTATCTTGCTGAAATTTTTAATAACTGTGTCGATAAAGGAATCTTTCCTGATCTTATGAAGTTTGGTAAAGTTATACCTTTATTCAAATCAGGGAACAAAGAAGATCCCAGTAACTATCGGCCCATTTCAATATTACCAGCGCTAAGTAAAATTTATGAAAAAATCATACTCGAACAGTTGATGTCATATTTTAACACAAACAACCTTTTACATAGTAAGCAATATGGCTTTACTAAGGGTCGTTCTACTACTGATGCAGGTGTTGCTCTAATAAAACATATATTTGATGCCTGGGAGAAGTCTCAAAACGCTCTTGGTGTTTTTTGCGACTTGTCCAAGGCTTTCGATTGCGTTGAGCACCGGACTCTGGTGATGAAGCTTCATTATTACGGTCTCAAAGATTTTGCACTAAATTTAATACAGTCATATCTCAGCTCTAGAACACAAACTGTTGATATAAATGGTACTAAATCATCTGGCTCACATGTAAAAATGGGAGTTCCACAAGGGTCGATTCTTGGTCCTTTCCTTTTCTTGATTTATATTAATGACTTGCCATTCTTTGTAGAGAACTTTTGTGAAATTGTATTATTTGCAGATGATACTTCACTTATTTTTAATGTAACTAGGTGTAGGACTAATTATGAAAATGTAAATAAAGCTCTTCCAGAGGTACTCCGTTGGTTTACTATTAATAATTTACAGCTTAACGCTAAGAAAACAAAATGTATTAAATTTATA
Organism: Eudonia truncicolella; assembly: GCA_949315975.1. NCBI lineage: Eukaryota > Metazoa > Arthropoda > Insecta > Lepidoptera > Crambidae > Eudonia > Eudonia truncicolella. The sequence continues at coordinate 7,289,685 of OX438828.1, read as the reverse complement.
TTACTAAATGTCAAATATGAACCAACCGATATTAGAATAAACGGTGATCAATTAGATTTGGTAGATTCTACAGTCTTTTTAGGCATAACCCTTGACTCAAAGCTTCAATGGAATCCTCATATATCGAAATTGGCCGGTAAACTCAGCTCTGCTGCTTATGCCATTAGAAAAATTAGGCAGTTAACAGACGTTGAAACTGCTAGAATGGTCTATTTTAGTTATTTTCACAGTGTCATGTCGTATGGCGTCCTACTGTGGGGAACAGCGGCTGATATTGAAACTATATTCATTTTACAGAAACGAGCAATAAGAACAATCTATAGACTCGGATCACGAACTTCCTTAAGAAATCTTTTTAAGGAGATTGGTGTCCTGACAGTTGCATCTCAATATATTTATAATTGTATAGTTTTTGTACGTTGCAATATCAACTCCTATACTAAACATGGTGACGTACACAATTTCAATACTAGGAATAAGACAAAACTTGTAATGCCACTGTTCAGGTTACAGAAGGTTCTTGGTTCTTTCTTGGGGCAAGGTATACACTATTACAATAAAATACCAAGTACTGTACTAGTTTTACCTTTAGATAAGTTTAAAAAACATGTGAAATCTATATTACTTTTAAAAGGTTATTAGGTATACAGTCAAAGAATATTTAGATGATAAAACAGCTTGGTTATAATGAATTTATATAATTTTTATACTGATATGATAGCCTTTATCAGCAGTGTCCTACAGATAACAAACAGCGTTGCGTTAAATAGATCATTAAGTTTTTATTTAGAGTATCTTGAGTATGTCATGCTCTCTTTATTTGTCTCTGCGGTGGTGGCGTGTGCGTCGGGTCGTTACGTTCCCTAAAATATGGTTGAGCGAAGCGATGGCTGATTCATATGTCATACTCGTGAACGGGTGCTACCTGTGGAGGCTGGTCTGCTCTTGCATACTTATCTTTAATATTATTTACTGTAGTTTGACTTGGTTTTTCTTAACCAATTTTTCTTTTTTAGAGTACTGTAGTGGTACTGTATGACATTGTGGAAATTGAAACTTTTACCTGATGTAAATTAGTTAACTTAGTTTTTTTTTTTATTTTGTGATATTTTTGTTTTTTATTTACATGTTGTGGTTGTCTTCTATAATTTTGTGTTTATTATTATGTTTTTGACGCTGTAAGGGAGAAAAGAGCTGGACACTTGCTGAGTTTCTTGCCGGTTCTTCTCAGTACAAGATCTCCCGCCTAGAGTAGACTTACGAACCGATGGCATAGTGACATTCACAAGAGCTACTTGTAGCCTAAACTGAATAAATGATTTTGAATTTTGAATTTTTTGAATTGACCTTATCATCGCTTAACATCAGGTGAGATCAAGAAACTGCGCTTACCTGTAAAATAAAAATAATGAATTTTTTATATTGACTTGAATACTTAGCAAATTATCACATCTTTAAAATAAGTAGGTATTACAAAAACACAAATGTTGAAAAAATTTCCACGAGCAGGATTTGAACCTGCACCCTTCTGTCATACCGGGTCAGATGCTCTCCCAATTGAGCTATCGTGGTTCTAACCAGCCCGCTTAAATTATTCAACACTATTTACTTTTTTACTTTGAAAGCCAAAGTCGTCAATTCAATGTCAACAACTACCGTCATTTACATCTGATCATAGTATTTTTACAAATACTAAAGATCAGTTAAGAAGTAGGCCACCTATTTATAAAATGTTTTTGTTTTGTTTATATAATTTTAACGCAAATTATGTTGCGAAACAAATTACAAAAACACAAATGATGAAAACATAGGCTGGTTTTCAAAGTAAAAAAGTAAATAGTGTTGAATAATTTCGGCGGGCTGGTTAGAACCACGATAGCTCAATTGGAAGAGCACCTGACCCGGTCCAAATCCTGCTCGTGGAAATTTTTTCAACATTTGTGTTTTTGTAATTTGTTTCGCAACATAATTTGCGTTAAAATTATATAAACAAAACAAAAATATTTTATAAGCAAGTATACTAAAACTTGAAACCTGATAATAAGACTTTTTTTATATATAAAAGCGTGTTAAGCGGGGCTGTGTCGTTCAATTACCGAGTTCCTGTGGCCATCTTCCAGCTCCATCATCAGACCCTGGTTACCATCTAGCACCAAAGTACTTGTCAAGACGAATTAAACGAGTCCAAACTCGATGGGGTTGTGTCGTTTAACAACCGAGTTCCTATGGCCACCTTTCGGTTTCATCATCAGGTCAGCTCCATGTCATAATAATTTTGCATTGTCATCCGATTTATTTAAAATTACAATCCTGAGCGTTAGCGAGGGAATCAAAAGAGCACGAGGTGAAAAATTTTTGCACTCGAGTGCAACACGTAACTTTTCATCCCACCTCAGCGAGGAAATGACTAAATGCAAAAAAAAAAACATTTACAATCACAAGATACTTTTATATTAGTTTAGGTATTAACTACTACATTATGATAGGTAAGTATTAAAGAATAATCTTTAAATTATAACAAATAATACTTAGGTATAATTAAAAAAAATTAAAAGTAACGTTGCTACAGTTACTTAAGTTGAGTGTAATATTTTTGTTAGGTACTGTAATGTTAATGACTTGTGTACTATTTTTAGGTAAACTTTTTTGCACTATCAGTTTTATTTTGTTGGTAACGATAGTTATTTATAATAATAAATCAATGTTCGTAAGCGATATTTATTTATTTAATGACGCAGTGACGTCACGAGCCGAAACAGCATGGCGGCTAGCGTTTCCGCGCGAAAATTTAAAATGATAATTTAAAAGTAGTTTTTATGGCATTAATCGATTTTAAAAAATCATATATAAATTATAGTGGTTTATTATCACTCTAGAAGTCATTTAAAACACTTTTCGAAAAAGGGTGTAATACCCTATTCTGTTGGCGTCAAATAAACTTCCTCGTCGCTAGAATCACTCATTTTAGCAAAGCAAATAAAAAAAAGTACACCAAGAAGGTTCCGAGTCTGAGTTTTTAACAAATTAAAAAAGGTTGTATGATAAATTCGGCACCATGGAGGTAGAAGTAAATAGGTTTAATGATGTTTTGAAGTCACAAACTTAGTGCACACGATGTTCTAAATTCAATTTACTTCATCCTCTAGCGGATAAAAACAGCTTTTGCACTCAGATATCGAAGAGCAAAAATACTCTTTCCGAGATGGGGGGGATCAGAATAGCTATTTCTTGTTTACCCCTAAGTGTGGGGTGTCGTTGGATAGCAATTTTAAAAATATAGCGGGTTTGTGAAAACAGTTTTTTGACTGAGGCATCCGTTTGTGAGCTATTAAGCTTTAAAGTACAAAATTTTGTTAGAGTCAAGTGTCCCCCCCCCTGCCAGCCAAATGGTTGTTTTTGGATACGTGAAAAAATTCACGGCAGTTGTATATATGACGAAGTTAAAAAGAAAACTATCACAGCTAAGTAGGCTTTTACAAGTTTACGAGTAACTGTCGACCAACTTATAAAATGTACTTGGCGCAGTACAAATTCCTCATTGGGAACTACTTAAATAACGTTGTCAGGTGTGTGAAACCGGTAGTATCTACATTTAAGTATATGAGCCATCGTTAAATAAATGTTCATAAAAGCCCTCTTCTCAGACTCCGCATTATTGAGATGGGCTACGGAACCCTACACTGCGTAATCGAAAGATAGCTACTTGTTCCCGAGAATAACTTTAATCTTATTGATTGACTGATTTGCCGGCATATGAATAAATCATTATTAATGAAACGTTTGTTCTAAGAGTAGACCTTAGTAAATTTTCTGGTCTTTAATTTAACATTCATAAATCGCAATGTCGTGACATGTCATTAAACTGTAAACTGTGTTCACCACAGAACAGTCACTATGTCACTATGACAATCATCGCTTACCATCAGGCGAAATCGCGGTCAAATACTTGCCTTTAAAGAATAAAAAAAAAATAGTACTTAAATATCTTCCTAAATGGTAAGCATTGTAAACCACACGTAAAGTTACAGCTTGCATAGGTACCCAAGCTCAAATATTAAGTAGGTACCTAGATATAACGCTGATTGAGAATAGTACCTCCTAAAGAAAAATATCTCTACGGCGAATTAATTGAGTAATTTGTATGGAGGGTCGGTGCCTTTTTCGAAATTATTGCGCACGAACCGGACTTTTATGAATAATTTTCTTCTAGACGAACGATATTAGCCATGACATGTTAGCTCAAAACCGTAGGTAACCTTTCGGAGATATGAGCGAATATAATAATATACTGGATGCACTCTAAGTACCTAAATAACTGAGTTTACTAACTAAAAAGTAAAAAAATTGCCCTTTCCTTTGTTATGCCGTTACTTCAGAGAATTTGGTTTTTATAAGTGGCTGGTGAAATAATAAAGGGATTTTTTTTCAAAAGAACATATTCGATGTAATACCTTTTTTTTTAAATTAAAATCAGCCCCGAGACTTCATTGAGTATTTTTCGCTATTTCTCATAGTTTTGAATTTTCAAATTCGGATCATAGGTACAAAACTTTCAAAAGATGCACTTCCAAAAGATGGAAGTCTACCAGCACACGTTTTCCCTCCTTCCTATGACATGGGGTCATTCAAACGAGGCGTGAAGAGGCATCTTGTGGGTCGGCAGGGTGAGGGTGACTGATGCTGCGTTGTTTTCATGCTGCACCAGTTGTCCTCGCGTCTGGACTCCGTTTCCAATAAATTATCATCAGGTGGAGTGAAGTCATTTGCAGAGCTAAGTATAAAAAAACCACATGTATAAAATTACCCATATCTTGGATTTGTTACGATTAAGGGCTAAGCTGTTATACTATAAAATATTAAGCATATAGATGCCCTCTACACAAACAACAAAGTTTTATTAGTGCGCACCAAGACTCTCCATAACCGTGAGGTGTTCAGTCTTAGGGATTACTTCCTTAACAATGAGTGTGGGATTCACCGCGACGTTGTAGAAGTCGATAGGAGCCTCACGCCGCTCTCCTTGGCAAACGAGAACTGGCTAGACCAACGATGCTGAGCACTGAAGACCACAGGAAGAATAGGAGCTCCACGGGCGGTACTATCGGGCCTTAACAGGGCCCGATGTGGATCTGCTCGCGGCGGTAAACTGTCTACGATTAGGAGACCTCTTTGGGGAAACCGAGGGGTTTGTCTGTGCAATTGCAGACGAAGTCATGATGACGAATAATTATCGGAAATATAACCCGAGGGACGGTACGGTCGATATATTCTGTCGGGCATGCCACCGTCCCGGTGAGTAGGTACTTGCACAGACATAACCTTGTAACCAGGATTATCCATCTGCAACTTGCTCGGTAAAAATTTAGAAACCGGTAGCCTCAATAGAGGTTTTCTGACAGGGGGAGGGGGAGGGTTTAGAGTCCCCCCCTCCAATCCCCGTCTGACGGAGATGCGTACATTTAAAGAAAAAAAAAATTCGTAACATAACCTCAAAATAATATTTGAGGTGACCGCTATGTGGGATGTGGATTCGTCGATAATTGTTCCCATAGTCGTATCTGCAAACATCCTCATAGCGAAGAGTTTCGACCAACATCTCAAGAGACTTTCGTTGGATGGCTGGATCAAGGGTCAGATACAGAAGGCAATACTCCCAGGAGTGCCGTGTCCAGACACGGCACACATTGTCAGGGGGTTTCTTTCTCTGCAGCTTTAATCGCTGGTAGCTTGAGTCTTGCTCCGCTGCTGGCGGCGTTCTAGGATTAGGTTTTAATAAAAGTTGTACTTTAGTATGATATTGTGTTTTATTTTACTTTTTATATAATTTTTATAAAACTTAAAACTAAGATTTGAAATAAATATAGAGTGAATAATAATAATAATAATTTATGATCTTTTACAAATTAAATCAAAAAGTACATACAAATTCTTACTAACTAAGAAAAAATACAAATTGTCATGCCTGAACTAGGAAATCCTGTTTTTCAGGCGAGAAATTGAGGCTTAACATTTTAAAATACGTATAACTATAATTACATTATAAATTAATAAAAATAAGGGTTAAAACAACCTAAACGTAATTACTGTAACGCAAAATAGGTATTTTAAATATGTATTAGGTGATCAGTAAAATCAGCGCTAAAGAAGCGTTAACTTATATACTTAGCAACTTTCTTTTGAATTAAGTATAAAACAAAATCTACGAAATAAAAATTAATTAAAATTAAATAAGTATAGCAATGTTTATTTATCTATAGTCAACAATTTATCTGTATCGTCAACATACATTATTTGCAGGGCATCCTTTAAAGCTATCTTACACTTATTGTAATTAAGGGAATATACTTATATTTGCTATCGCATTAAGTCTATTATAGAGAAGTGGTCCTAGGTATTGTTTTCTAAAGTTTAACCGAACACTACATATTGAAATGAAACAACGTTTACGGATCTACTCGCATTTATTTTACACATTAGTTTTAGATAACTGGTTCTAGGTACATGTAATATTTGGAGGTATAAGCATGTTTTGTGCCAGTTCTATATGTACAAAATATGTCTTTTCGTCTTTTATCAGTAACTTCAGAGTTGAAATGAAGGGCAACGTGCTGCTTTAGTACTACTCAATATAAATAGCTGACGGACTGTTAGTACTTTACATGATTTATACAGAAGGTTAGTAGGAAAAAGGTAAGGGCCAACAGTGGACACCTTGAGAATCGCTCTCTGTGCTCTCTCGATTGTTAACAACAACAATTTACCCGCTCCACCCCATGAGCTGATACAGTATGTTAGTATGGACTGGCATAGAGCCAGGTACACTTGCCTGATTATTTATTGTAGAGTCTGCAATATAGCGTAATTTTTTGAACGCAAATATCATCTTACGTATCCTTTTACTTAAGGTCTCTATGTGAGGTTTAAGAAAGAGATTTATCTATTATAACGCCCAAATATTTTATTTTACTCGTATTTTTTATACAGGGACACATACAATGGTTATAAAGTTAAATTAATTTGAATTGACATTAGTTTGCGCATTGAAAATTTGATATAGTTAGTTTTATCGGCATTTAGTGTTAGTAAATGATGCTGTAGCCAATTATTAACAATATTGAAACCATGTTGCGTACCTATGTTTGTACACTTCTTCTTCTGAATCAGCTGAAAAAAGAAGCGCAGTGTCATCAGCGTACGATATAATTATGCCATGCTCTAGCTCCTTACAAAGGTCATTAATGTAATTAAAAAACAGGGAAGGTCCTAGGATACTTCCTTGAGGTACGCCAAAAGATGTATTTCTCTTCTTAGCACTGAGGACGCAGCCAATCCTTACGCATTGGGTACGTTCTTCCAGATAGCTTGTTAAATAATAATGAACGTTTCATAGAACTTTTGGGCCGGCATTTTTATAATCAGAAAAGCTGACAAGTTTATCAAATTGCGACTATAATTCGACATTTTGACGTTTTATAAAAATTTACAGAGTAAATTGTCAACGAGTTTGTGACAATTGCCGTTAATTAACGTATTTAAGTAATTGTCAATGACCAACAAATATAAAACTTGTCGAATTGTCGGAAATTATTGATACGGAGTTTATTTTTTAGGTTTCAGAACTTCATTTTCTCATAAGAATTACAATATTCACTTACTGAGAAAACATAAACATTTTATCTTAACATAAGACGATACGGAGATACGGAGTCTTGGCCTGTATCAGTTTGGGACTTCAGTTTTTAAAGTTTTTAAAGTACTACCTAGTGAATTTCAATTCAAGCAGTGCATAATACAAGTAAAAGTGATGATTATTATTAAGAAGACAATGGGTGAAGCAGAGTATTTCTTTAGAAGGCCACTGACTTAACTATTAACGAAAAATTTGGATTTTTTAAATTTCTTACAAAATGTCGACTAATGCCGACAGGTAGGTATAGTGTCGAAATGGAAGCGTTGCATTCAAATTCTCGTTTTCGTTAACGCGATCGAATGGCAAATTAAACTCTCACTTAGCCTACCTAGCCGAAACTCGCAACGGGCGAGCCGAAGTGTCCGTCGCACAAGGCGGCATTCGGCCGCCACTCGCGCGGCATATCAATTTCGACTAGGTACACACAATAAAATTGGACGGTCTCCGGAGAGGGCTTAAACGATTCGCCGTTTTGTCTCGGGCCCAGCTGCGTAATGACCGGAGCAGGAAAAAATTGTCAGCAAGAAAACGCGAGGGTAGTCGGGTTTATGCGCTCGCAGCAGCTGGTGGCACGACGCTCTCCTAACGGCCTCTGCTTACCTCGCAAAACCCGCGCCAATTTTATTTATCGAAAATATAAACCGATTTGCGGAGGGCCCTCGTAAATTCGGAATGGCTGATTTATGGCGGTTACAGGGCGCGCTTAAACAAAGTTGCGTCTTGAGGAGTTCCTTGCACTCTTATCTTTTATCTTGTCATTCGTTAGATCTCGTTTTTGTGATATAAATTTTACACAACAATTTATTACGTTTGACCACGGAACCTGCATATAGGTACTAAACTTCAGGATATAATATTATGTGAATTAAGCACGTGCAGATCCGTATAAGTGTTTCATTCTTAGTGAAGCATATTCAACCAAGTAATTTAATCAAATTACTTTACCTTGCTGTTGTATGATTATAAGAAGCAGGTGTTAGGTCTTCCTTATCTAATTAGCCGGCATTCAAAGCGAATCTAATAGAAAAGCCAGAAATCAAGGTATTGCGTGCCATTAAACATTTTCTTGCGGTATTAACAAGCTAAGTAAAAGCTGGATGGCAAGCAGTCCCGCAGGACGGCTGCAGTATAAGGAGACAAGCCACGCGATTCAATTAGCTAATTTGAGGGTTGCGGCGTCGCGTGCCGGCCCCTAACACAGTACCACTGACTTAACAATGATGCGCTCCACTGTTACAAATGAACGGTAGATAACTGTTTTTTTTTTCACAGACATCTCATCGTATATCTAGGGTACTTCGATTTTCCAACCAAACTTAGTTCCAATATGAATAATACTTATATGTTTAATAAGATTTTTGAAACTAGTACATAAGCATTTTAAAAGCTATTATTTAGTTTAATTTCACCTGTCCCGATGTTTGTCCGTTTGTTTGTCTGCAATAAAATCTTGCAAGTTAAATTTGATCCACTTTCCGATTACCGATTGAGCTGAAATTTTGCATGCATGTGTAAATCGGATGACAATGCAAAATGATTATGACATAAAGCTGATCTGATGATGAAACCGGAAGGTGGCCACAGGAACTCGTTAATTAAACGACACAACCCCATCGACTTTGGGCTCGTATGATTTGTCTTGACAAGTACTTTGGTGCTAGATAGTGACCAGAGTCTGAAGATGGAGCTAGAAGATGGCCACAGGAACTCGGTAACTAAACGACACAACCTCATCGAGTTTGGGCTCGTATGTTTCGTCTTGACGAGTACTTTGGTGCTAGATGGTAACCAAGGTCTGATGATGGAGCTAGAAGATGGCCACAGGAACTCGGTAATTAAACGACACAACCCCATCGAGTTTGGGCTCGTTTGATCCGTTTTGACGAATACTTTGGGGCTAGATGGTAACCAGGGTCTGATGATGGAGCTGGAAGATGGCCATAGGAACTCGGTAATTAAACGACATAATCCCATCGAATTTGGGCTCGTATGATTCATATTGACGAGTACTTTGTTGCTAGATGTGTCATATAGTTAACGTTGCGCCTCTGGGTACCAGGGCGAACCCTTTTGTACTGAGGCCCTTATCCCCCTACAAAATACCTACTAAAAAACTAAAAATAAAGTTTTAAGAAAAACTTTTTAATAACAATCATTTCTAACTTGTTAATAAAAAAAGAACTAAAAAGTTAAAAATAACTTGACCTAATAATAATTTTTTTTTTATAAATAAGAGCGTTGTACATTTTGATGGAACATAAAAGAACAATTTGCATATTACGCCTTCTTTATTTTTCTTTTGCAATCACAATTCATTAAAGAAAACAAGACTTGGTTGCTGTGTGACTTACCCACTGGTAAGAAAGTCATATCTTGCAAATGGGTTTTAAAACGAAAAGAGATGAGAAAGGTAACATAGCAAAATACAAGGCAAAATTGGTAATTAAAGGATGCGCTCAAAGAAAAGGATTGGATTACAATGAAGTTTATTCACCAGTAATCAGATACTCATCCCTGAGATATTTGCTCGCATTAGCAGCGAAATATGATCTGCAAACTCACCAGATGGATGCCGTGTCTGCCTTCTTACAAAACGAAATAGATGAACAAATTTATGTGTCAACTTCCTAACTTCAACGAAAATAATACACAAATATGTCTACTAAAAAAGTCGTTATATGGGCTAAAGCAAGCCAGTAGACTGTGGAACCAGAAACTGGACCAAACTATAAAAGAAGTTGGTCTGTTACGGTCATTACTTGATCCATGTATTTATTATAAAATTGAGAATGAACATATAACTTTATATGTAGACGATGTAATTTATGTAATTTTGTTTACAAGCTCTACTAATACTAGAGTTTATATCAAGGAAAAGCTATTTTCTAAATTCGAAATGAAGGACTTGGGAGAACTAAAATACTGCATGTAGGTACATAGAGATAGAAAGCATGGAACTTTATGTATTGACAGATACAATTCTATATCATGAAATAGTTGGATCATTATTGTATTTATCACGCGGAACCCGTCCCGACATATCCTATGCTGTGAGCAGATTTAATTCGAGACCGGAAATGCAGCATTGGGTGGCGCTGAATCGAGTCTTGAGATATTTGAAACATACTCAAAACTATATTAACCTTTAAGAAGAATAATGAAGAGAATACAATACATGGTTATTGCGATGCAGACTGGGCGAGCAATGACGATGACAGAAGATCGTGTACCGGCTATGTATTTACATTTCAGGGTGGCTCAATTACAGGAATTCACGTCGGCAACAAACTGTTGCGTTATCCACTACCGAGGCTGAATACATGTCTCTATCCAGCTGCACTCAAGAGGCTATGTGGCTAAGACAATGTATGTATGTGGCAAGAGGAGTTTTGGCCTAACTTGGCCACTGTTACTACCTATAACTCTTTCAAATGACACACTAAATCGCTATGCCTTCATTTGTTTGTAACATCAATTACGTAATTAAATTAAAATTACTAAACAGAGAATTCAATATCGGGTAGTCATTAACCGTCTCCTATTCCACTAATTATTGTTAGGGTAAAGGTACCGACTGACAGATATGCTAATAAAAAGCATAAATTGTAAGTATGTTTAAAACTAACATGCTTAATACGAGCGTGTCCGTCAGAACCTTAAAACAAAACTTTTCAGCTTAGGACCCATAGCAATGTGGCTTCTTTATCTACAAACTACCATGCTATTAAACTGTAGCTCGGTATATTGTCCTTAACATCACGTCGTATGTATAAATACGCCGATATAAGAACATTAGCCACATGTCTCGATAGCGGTCATCATATCGGGTAATTGAAGCCAAAATCATTTATTTTTATGAAGGGCAAATTGCCTGATCAATTTCGTAAATTGATTACTTTTTATAATGAAACGGCACTGCACCACTATAAAACATTGTTTCCCGATTAACGTTGACCAAGTGAGCGTAACTTGCCGCCATTTTGATGTAGGTAATGATTTTGGGATCTTAATTTTTTTAGGTGTACTCATACATACATACATATAATCACGCCTCTTTCCCGTAGGGGTAGGCAGAGACCACTTCTTTCCATTTGCTACGATCCTTACATACTTGTTTCGCTTCGTCCACTTTCATTATTCCCTTCATACATGCTCTTCGGTTTAGGGTACTCTTGACCTGGCCTTTTTTCAAGACGTCCCTGATTTGATCTCGAAACGTCCGCCTAGTAAGCAAGAAGGAAGTGTTGGTACCCCTACCAACACTTTCATTCACACTCGCCTTATACACTTTTTTCGTCAATCGTTCTTCATCCATTCTCTCGACATGGCCAAACCATCTCAGCATGCCTTTCTCAATTTTTGTCACTACATCTTCTTTCAGACCACAACGTTTCCTTATCTCACTATTCCTTATCCTGTCACTCAGCTTAACTCCTATCATACTTCTTAACGCTCTCATCTCTACTGCATTTATTCTGCTTTCATGTTTCTTCTGCCATACCCAACTTTCACTTCCGTACATGAGTGTCGGAACCAACACCCCCCTATGCACAGCCAAACGTTACGTTACGTTGTTAGACACCTTCCGACTGTTCAAAAAGGAGTGCAAAGCTCCATTCACCATGTTTCCTGCATTCACTCTTCTTTCAATATCACTCTCACACTTTCCATCTCTTGTAAACTTTGAACCCAGATACACAAACTCATTCACCTGTTCAATTTGTTTATCCCCAATCACAATATTGCAGTCTGTCACTGCCTCATCTCTTTCAAACACCATCTCTTTCGTCTTCTTTACATTCATCTTCATTCCATTTCTAACAAAAGCTCCACCCATAGCCGTTACCATCTCCTGCAACTCGTCGGCCGAAGATGCAAGTAGTACTTGGTCATCCGCATAGAGAAGACATTTGACGAGTAACTCATTCATTCTCAACTCACTTTCATTCTCTTTTAAATCTGTCAAGCAATTGTTCATGAACAGATTAAACAGCCATGGTGACGCTACACATCCCTGTCTAACACCTTTTTCGATATTAAACCATTCAGTGTATGCCCCGTTTATTCTTACACAAGCACTAGAATCCCTATAAAGAGATTGCAATGCTCGTATAAGGACACTGCTCACACCGTTCACGGACAGCCTTTTCTAGATCCACGAACGCGCAATAGACCTTTTTGTTTTTAGCCAAACACTTTTCGGCTATGCACCGCAAGGAAAAGACCTGATCCGTACATCTCATTCCTTTTCTAAATCCCGCTTGTGCATCCCATACTTTTTCGTCTGTTTCATTCACAACCCTTTCAATCAACACTTTCGCATACACTTTACCGACTACGCTGAGAAGGCTTATACCGCGGTAATTTATGCAGTCCTGCCGTGACCCTTTTTCCTTATATAATGGCACGATTACGGCTTTGCACCAGTCTCCCGGTACTTGCCCATTTCGCCAGCACAAATTAAAAAGGCGGTACAGCTGGCTAGCTACTATGCCCTGTCCAGCCCTCAGCATCTCGCCGGTAATCCTGTCATACCCTGCAGCCTTACCTAATCTCATACTTTTCAACGCTTTCACTATTTCATCCATGCTTATCTCACTTTCATCAACATTTACATTAGCTTCCATGAAAGGTGCCGGATGTTGTACCTGCACTTCCTCTCTTTCAAACAAACTTTCAAAATACTCTTTCCATCTCTTTAACACACATTCTTCTCCTTTTATAATGCTCCCATCTTGACTCCAGATTGTACTCAGCTCCGAGGTAGAAGTTTTTCCTCTGGTTGTTTTGATGGATTTCCAGAAAAACTTGATGTTTGAATGGAATCTTCAGTGAGCCTCCTATCAAAATCATCCTTTCGTTCTTCTTTCTTTCTAGACACAACTTCTTTCGCTGCTGATTTCAACCTTTTATACTTCGTTCTTGCTTCCTTTATCTCGTCATCCGTTGTCTTTTGAACTTTTTGGTTAGCTTTTGTTGCTAACCAATCCAACCACGTTTTCTTCTTTTCTTGTACAGCCCTTTGTACATCTTTATCCATCCACACATTATAGTTCATTCTTCCTTTCCTTCTTTTAACTACCCCACATACCTCAATAGCAACCTTCACGACCCCTTCCTTAAATGTCTCCCACAAATCTTCAATCACACCTATCTCTTCTATGCCTTTAAAACTATCTTTCAGTTTCTCCACATACTCGTCTTTCTTTTCTTTTTCTTGTAGATTTTCCACTTTTACTCTGTCCAAAACACTCGTAGGCTCGGCCCCTCGGTGTCGCCACTGTTTAAAGAGGCCACGCATTCGGGTTATGACCAGGAAGTGGTCTGTGTCGAGGCCTACCCCGCGGTATGCCCGAGTGTCTAGCACTTTCTTCCTCAGTCTTTCATCCACAATTACAAAGTCAATCATACTTCTAGACTCACCCTCATCTCTTGTATACAAATGAATCTTTTTATGGTCAAACATTGTGTTGGCCACGCAAAGATTCCATTCCCAGCATACTTCAAGCAGGCTTCTCCCATTGTCATTCACTCTCTCGTCCCCAAACGTACCCAGAACTCCTTCATACCCATTACGCTTTACTCCAACCCACCCATTAAAGTCCCCTAACATCACGATCCGTTGCTCCGCATTTATTCAAGACCTCTCTCATGCTATCCCAAAACTCCTCTCTCTCTTGTTGGGCTTTTAATGACCCACCTCCGCGCAGATCCGTCGGTGCATAGACCCTAAGGATAAACAAGCGAGTGAGTCCGACTTTTAACCTAATCCAGAGGAGTCTTGGGCTTACACATTCATGCTCTATCACACATTCAACTATTCGAGAGGAAAGAATCACTCCAACTCCCTGACAGCCTCGGCTGGTTTGGGGGACTCCCGACCAGTATGCCGTGTAGGGACCATGAACCGTGGTGTCACATCCTTTCCTCTTAGTTTCGTTCACGCACAGAATATCTATGCATCGTTCATCCATCATCTGACATACTTCATCTACCTTACCATCCATTCCTCCTCTTACATTCAACGTAGCGAAGCGGCTCTCCATGGGTCGCTTTTCGCCCCCGCGAGAAACGAGACGTGATCGGTGGCGAACCACATCGCCGCCATTTCGGTTAGTTAAATTATTTTTATGAATCACCATTGCGTTCCCACGAATAGCGAGGGAAAGGTTTGTCCACCCCAGCAGAGCCCCGCATGCCAGGGTAAGGCTGGCCTAAATTCTGGGTCGCCCGGTCCCAGGGCAGTGTGGCACGCTAACGACTAGGCTTGCCCCTAGCCATGCATCCATCCGCGCGGCAGACGTTGGATTGGCGGAGAGGGTAGGAATAGGGAAAGGGAAGGATAGGTGGTGTGAAAAGGAAGATTGGTAAGTTAGAGTGGGAAATAGGAAATGTAGGATATTACCGCCCAGGAGGTCAAGGGATAAGACAGTAATAGCTAGGGAAGCCGGGGTCGCATACCCGTATACTATACCACAACTACCGGACAGGTAAGTTGGGATGAGTATTCGTACATCCATATTATTCTAATCATATATTTAAGCCTTATAATATAGCTGTTTAATATGTGCTTTACATAAACAAATACACATTACACATACATTTTATTTAAGCAAGTAAAGTAATCTTAAAGCAGTCCTACTCGTTGATACTCTCTTATGCATTTTGAAATATTAATGAAAATATATTTTTAGATAATTCAAAAGAGTTTATTTAAAAAAGTTATTGATAAGAAAAATACTTTGCCTAGGTATATATACTACACTGGTTAGGAACTATAGTAACGCAGTTATCTATCGAGAAAAACTTCTATAGTTAGTACTTAGTTAGTACTTAGTACCTACTTCTTTCTTAATTTGTGGATGAGATTTTATAAAATCTCATGCCACAAATTAAATATAAAGGATTACAAACTTACTCCAAGATATTTATTATCATTTGTTTTTCATTCTACAGCCTTGGAATAACAGTGTTCATTAAAGTAAGGTCAAAAAACAGCTTATATTCAAGTAAGCAAACTCTCTATAAACTATATATTTAAATAGTCAGCGATAGTACCACCGACATTAAAGAGGATGGCGCTCCCGTGGGATATAGTCGTGTCGAAAAAACCAATCTGGAGCCAGCAATTATGGCGAATGACCTAATTAGAGAGCGGCGGCGGCGGGCGCTGCGACCCGGGAGTCGGGACTTTTCACCTCCTTGGGCTCGGAGCCGCTTGATTACATTAGAGGTGATAGTTGCATTTTAATTTGCAGAAAGCCTTCCATTACATGCTATATTTTAGTTTTTTAAAGCAGCATAACTAAATAAGATGTAGGTATGTGTATATGTGCCTGCCAAGCGTGGCGATTATGGCAAATCCCCTCATATATCATTGGGGAAGGCCTTTGTCCAGCAGTGGACTTCTTTTGGCTGAGATGATGATGATGATGTGTACTCTAGCTAGAAAACATTTTGAAGGTGTATCGACCGTGTCCTGGTGGTAAAATTTATTATTACAAAGAGTGAATTAAATTAAATATTTCTTTAAATATACAGATAATTTTACCTACGTATTACCTTCAGCGGCATTACCTATCTACAAAATGTCGTTAGCTAAATTACTCATGAGTTTCACCAAAACACTTTAAACTCATAAAGTGCAAGTGGCGGTTAAACAAAAAGCCATTACAGCATTTTATAAATCGTATCAGCCGGGATTGTCTGGAGAACGCTTAAGCCAGCCGAGGCGTTTGGGCATCCCAGTTGCCAGCCGCTCGCTGCCGCGTCTCGCGAGTCTGCACGCCTCTATTTCATTAGACGGATCCGGGGTGGATCAGCCCCGCAAAAATAAATAAAACTGTTATTGAGATAAGCATCTGCGCGGCGCGGCTTCCGCTAAGTCCCGCTGTGTCGCGCAGAGCAATGTACCGAGATATGTCAGGATTACGCGGCGCCGCAGCCCCGGCCCGCCTCCGACGGCTTTCTTCTGTTTTGCAGCTGAAACCTCTTAACATAAACGGGTGGAGTTTATTTTTTCACTTGTCGGATTGTGGCGCAACCGCTCCGCTTGCGTTTAACTGGCTAAATGGTTTAGGAAGTACCTGGACGGATTTGTTTGTGGCTTGTTGCTTACCTATTTGGGTATGTAATTTGGAAAAGAGCGAATAAAGATATCACGAAATTTCGTTAAACTAAGAAAAATAAATTGAAAAGTTTGCTTCATCATCATCATCATCAGCTTATTATAGTTTTAGTACCTGGATGACCGATATCTGGTACATGGTATTTTTTTGTGTGGTAATTTTCTAAAAATAAAACCTAGCTAGATCGATTTATCGCCCCCGAAACCAACTGCATACTAAATTTCATGAAAATAGTTGGAGCCGTTTCCGAGATTCAGATTATATATTAAACAAGAAATGCTCGTTTAAAGGTATTAGATTTATTGAAATATTTTAACTCTAATCGACGATTCTAGAAGTTAGACAAATATGCAGTTTTGACAAGTAGGTACGCAGAAATAAGAACTTGACGAGTAGACAGTAGAAATAAATTAAAAGTACAAACCTTTTTAAAAATCAAGCTTTTATTTAAATGGGCTAAAAGCTTGTTTTTTAAAAAGGTTTTTTCCTTTTAATTAATTTTTTACTTTTTAGCTATCGCTGGACACGTTTCTCAGTCTGTTCATCTGATTCGTTTAATTTGATACCCATATTGTAGGCAAGCAATAAAAACTTAGTCCGCCATATTGGATTAGAGTGACGTCACTTTATTTTTCGAGTTATTCTCAGCTCCGCCATCTTGGGTGTGCCGCCATCTTGGATTTAGAATTACGTCACACAATTAACCATGCATTGTCATCGGAACTGATTTTTTTTAAAATTTATTTAAGTTAACTCACAGTCATTTCTACAATATAGTAATTAAGTTACATGATGGTCACAAAGAAAGACCTATAGTGCCTATAACGTGTTAATATAATCTTAGTTATTTGTTGTTAACATGTTATTTTTATTTGTTGTTGTAAACATGTTATTTGTTAACATGTATTTCAGCTCAATCGGTTGAAGATAATCTGCTTCAAAATTGAGTTGCAAGATTCCACCCGAACAAATTACATACATACATTGCAAGCTAAATAAAAGCTTGTGAAATAAAAGTTTGGCATTGCTTGACCAATATGCAGTTTTGACGAGTGTGTCGTAGATCATATTATGTCCCCACTGGTGGGGCACGAGCCTTCCCTATGAATGGATAGAGAGAACGGGTCATAAACCACCACGCGGTGATAGTTAACGACTGCTAAAGCAGCCGGGACCAACGGCTTTACGTGCCATCCAAAGCACTAAGGAGCTCGAAATGATAAATTTTTGGTCACCCATCCGATGACCGGCTTTTGCAAAAGTTGCTTATAACCTTAGCAATCGCATACCAGGCGCTATAACCACTGCGCCATCGAGCTCCTCGAAAAAAACTTTGCTTCTTATAATTGAAATTATGTATGAACTTTTTATTGACAGTTGAAGATAGACAATGAATATTTAAATTATTTTAGTTTGTTAAAATGTTCCAGTATTAAACAGGTCTTAGTTTAAGTTCATAACAACTAATTTGAAACAAAACATCGCAAATTGCTGCACTATGTTATCCACATAAGAAATCACAGAAGCGTCTTTTAACATTTACTGTAAACTCAACTGCAGCTTCAATTGCAAAAAAAACTATCCTATCCCTAAGGCACCACAAATTCTTAAGGCGGTGGCTAATGCCATTTTATCCACAAGAAAAAAGAATGTCGTTCCCGTCTCGTCTAATCGCAGTCCGGGGACTCCGTGGCTTCCCGAAGACGTCGGTTTATCGGCAAATTGGCCGCCCGCGCACCTGCACCACCTGGCCTGGATTAATTTCTCATCACGCCGCCGCCGCCGCCGCCGCTCGTAATGAACACGACATCCCGGAAAAAAACTAAGCCTTCAGACTATTAGAAAAACAAAATGCAGAAGGATCGTTCCGTTGCATAGTGCTGTGCTGTGGCTAACTGTAGCATACTTGTTACCCACAGAATTAGAAATAACTCTGTTTATTTATACTTTTGGCACATAATTATAAACAGAGTAGGTTATATAATTATATTTTTAACGTCTATCGAGTTTGTAAAATCCGGTATATAATCAGGTGGTTTTGTTTACAGATCAAGCCCTAGGACCATTTACACATGTACACACGCCTGCACATCAACCACAAACTACATCGCCTGTACCACAAACTGTCAAATTTCCTCAATAGACTTTGAATATTATTACTAAGGTAAGTTTAGCAACTCTTCGGCCTAATGTTGGTAACCGTTGTTCTTCTGCGGGTCTTCTCATTCGATCACGCAGAGAAACCCCGAGCATAGCCCTCTCCATTGTTTTTTGTGATGCTTTCATAAACAAACACTATGAATTAAATATTTTACGCAACTGTCAAAAGATAATCTTTAACAGAAGTTGCACGGGAATCGTGAACTGTGACGACTTATGTTGACTGTTATGTTTAATCAGGAATGTTATTTTAAGACTATTTTTTATATATTTACCCCCTTATTCATAAAAACTATTTAAGCATTATTTAGTTAATCATTGTTTTGTCTCTTTTTCGCAAATTGAAAATGACGTTTGTGTGACGTTGACAAAACAATATTTAACTAAATAATGCCTAAATAGTTTTTATGAATAAGGGGGTTAGAGTTTTAAAAGTTTGGATTTCCTTTTTTAAAATTAAGTATCAATTTCCACCTATAAGTATTTTGGTGTTCCTTTTATGAAAATTTATGAAACGAATAGCGATATGAACCTTCTGAGCCTCTTTTACATACTTTTGGATGTCTCTTCTTGATTAATAAACTCAGCGGTACTTTTATGACGCCCTCGAATTGAATTGAACTTTCCTTATTTCCTGAAAAGTAAGTCTCTTCGATGAAAAATTTAGATAGGTAACCCACTTGTTTCGTTTCATTATTAAGGAACCTACTCTAAAAATAAAATGACTAAGTAGACCATTTAATAAAACGTACTAATGTAGAAAAGGAACAAGTGCCGGTATTGCCTGTTTGACATTTTGTCATTGTGTCATTTTGTCTTCTGTCAGTTGGTGACTAGTGTCGCAACTATAAAATGATTGAAAAATCGAATCGAGTTGGTTCGCTATTCGCACTTGCATTCGATTTCCATACACATTCTGAGACTTTATCGATTTATTCATTCTAGATTACTAAAACTTAGATCGTTTTTTAGTTTCATAACTAAATAGCTTCCCAGATTGTAAAGTGGGACTGTATTTTGTGATTTCCATAAGAAAAATATAACGAGTTAATAATAACAATGAATGAATAAAATTGTTATATTGACATTTGCAATGACGTATATTTTTTTACAAGTTACAAAGGAAATGCAATAAATAGGTACTCATAAGACACTCTCATAAGAACTCCCCTTTAAAAGACATTTGACATATAATCAAATGACAATTCAATGTCAATGACATTTTTAAAAACAACAATTTATAAGCTATCGCCTTATAAGCACTATAAGTTTATACACTACAATATTAGGTTAGGGAACGTCTGACCGTTTATTCTCTCATTTAGATGAGTGCGCAGTGGAGACTGCGTTCGGGACGTGCGGTGCGTATCTCCGCGGTCCCGTGGCGAAACATCCATGCGCCTCTTTGTTATCGTCCATCAGGACATCAGGACGGCTGTAGCCGCATTGTTGTGGCGTAGTAGGTACTGGGGGATAGAGTAGCATAACTATCACCCTTCGGGTAGGCGGCGAGAACGACCGGTGGGGCCTTATTGATGCCACTTTTTGAGGGTCTCCTACGTAGTTTCGAATGCCGCTGTTGCGACACACGCTGTCGCGATATTTTTTTTCACTGCCTCATAGTTAATGGACTCGAATGATGTAGTCGCGAACGATTTCTTCTCGTACCCGGCGACTTCACCATATATTGGGATCGATAGGTGTGAAATATCACATGTTGTCTATTTTCTCAATAATGAATTACAATTCAGCCCTAGCTTCTCGGCGGGCTGTCACCTGTCACCGAATCAATCAATCAGATCACATCGTGTGCCATAGAGCTGCTATTGCAAGGAGTACCGATCACCACAGTATCTAATTAAAGATAAAATAAAAACGAATGTTCCAGCAAGGCGATCTATCCAACCTTATAACACCTCCCCGGAGACACACATAGCGTGAAGAAAAAAAATGCTATATAGATCGGCAACAATGTACGCGAGCAGTTAACAGAGTCGCGGGGCAGATGGCAATTTCACGCGCCGCGGCTCTTTGCCTTGCGCCTCTCATTGTTTTTATTATTGCCCCTAAAATGTACTTGCTACCTCCTGTAGGAGCATACGTTTATCTCGCATCTCCACCAAACGCGTTTATGACTGGCTGTGTGTAACCGCAGGTGTGACGTATTGTGGTATACTTTGTTTGGTGGTTGTTAATGACAGCTTATGCAGCCGGGACTAACGGCTTTATGTGTGAGATGATAAATCCGATGACTGGCCTTTGCCAAAGTTGCAAGGTTTCATCACACTTTCAACTTTCAATCAGCACTTGCAGACCGGGCGCGTTAACCACAGCGCCATCGAGCTCTTTCCTTATTTCTTTTCTTTCTTATTTTTATCTTTTGATTTGTATTTAATTAAAAGGTTAATAATTTAAACATATTGTTAACAATTATGCTATTTAGTCTACCAGCACACGTTTTCCCTCCTTCCTATGATATGGGGTCCTTCAAAAGAGGCGTGAATAAACACCTTGTGGGCCGGCAGAGTGAGGTTAACTGATGCTACGTTTGTTTTCACGCTGCACCAGTTATCTTCGCGTCTGAACTCCATTTCCACTTAACATCATGTGGGATGGAGTCATTTGCCGATCTATCTATAAAAAAAGAAAAAAAAAATAATTAAAAAGACAAAGTGCTAAAAGTATTTTTTATTAAACATTAGCTTTATTTAAGGCTTAGATTAAAAAGTGGTATCAAATTATGACAACAACCAAACATTTTGCTTCTCAATCATAATTTTATTTTTTTGTGTAAATTATGTGTAAATTGGTCATCTCAATGGTACCTAAGTACTGGGGTAAAATTATAGGAACTTATGATTTAGTACCTTCCCATGAATAATATTGTCGGCTGCAATTATTTGACACACAATTATTTGACAATATCAGATAATTAAATTTATAAAAACGAGCGAGCCTTACAGTAGTCGCATATAATGTGTAACATTTGACATCTCACCTTAGTAATAAGCAATTTTAACATTTTATTCTGAAAAAATGGGTCAGGTATTACATCATTTTATAACTATAAAATAAATGCAGTAAATACTCATTAGAAGATATTTAACATATCAAAATGACCTTTGATAGTCAAATGACACAATATGTCACATATAATAATAATATTTCATGTTCATAATATCGATGTAAAATTTACAAAATAGCGCGCGCTTGCGCGCTTCCCCGACTTCCTGTTACACTGCTACACATACCTACTTCCGTCACGAAAGCGAGCGTAAAGATGTTACACATCAATAATGTTGTTGAAAACAATGTAGTGAAATCATGAAACAAAATGACAGACATTTCTGGCAGCTGCATTCGACTTTTCGTTTAAGTCGAAATTATATTGAGTCAAGTAAAAGACAAATTTATGTTATGTGAACATCCCATGTTTTCGTGTCGTCATTTTAGCAGGAGTTAAAAGAAAATAAATTATAAGATAAAAATATATAACTGTCTTAAGTCAGGCACTTGACACCACACAGCCGCCACCTCGATCGTTGTTGCCGGCAATTTTAGTGATATTGTTATACCAAAATTTGATTTTAAATGCAACCACAATGTCACGAATGCCCGGCTTTGCTCCAAGCCACAGACGGCGGCATCTGTCGCTTTGACGCTTCCTTTTAACAACGCCACTTTGTGATACAATTATTTGGTTTTGTCATTACTGTTGTGGTCGACGCACACGTGAACACTTCGGCGCAACCGCCCGACCGCCTTGAGGTATGTAAATAGGTCGTTTCAACTGCAAGTGTCATGTGTTTTTGGCAGACTTTCTACGTTTTGTTTAAAAACAACTTTCTTTGTTTTGTTTTAATAAAAGAATCACGTGTGAGACGGTGGAATGATTAAATTGTTTTGTCGAAATTAAAAATAGCGCCTGAAAAGAGAAATCAGTTACTTTAGGTGGAAATGCTTTAACCAAAGCTTTCTTATTCCGGGCGACTGATTTTTAATTTTCTATATAAATAGGTAACTCTAGCACTTTAACAGCGCCATTTATGATACAATTATTTGCTTTTGTCATTAACACTTCGATGCAACCGCTCGACCGCCTTGAGGTAGGTATGTAAATAGGTCGTTTCAACTGCAAGTGTCGTTTGTTGGAGTTTTTGACAGAATTTTTATATTTTGCTTAAAAAGTGCCAGGCGGCGCGTATTTTTTGCCGAAAATGATAAAATGAGACAGTATAGGTGCAGCAACTAAGGTGGGACTCCAATTTAAGACCTTTATAATTCCACTGCTCCTTTCAGGTACTTTTTATCGTTGTTTTGTAACTATAAATGCAATATAACAATGTTTTTATTTATGAAGTTTTAACTTTAGTTAATTAATGAAATAAGATTATAAGTTCATAAGTCTCTTCCAATGGAAGAAAGGCTTCCAATGTAGGTTATGCATGCTGACAACAAATGATCTTTACCAACTCTTCACGCCGTCATCATCACCCACTAGACTGGGACTCAATCCTACTAGAACTTACTACATCATCTACAGCGCATGGGGAGATTGGGCTATAACCGATCACGCGCTCACGCCAGCCCAATGTTGGTTGGTGAATTTAAATTACTCCTATCTTTCAACAGCAACTGAGACCATCAGCTGATTGTGCCTTCTGAAACACGGTGGTACCTACATCTTATTTTTGCCACCCATATGGCAGGTGAAAATAAACCTTAACATCCTATCTCATCCCATAGGGTGCAAGCGGGATAGTTGCCCCACTTAAGGGAAAACCTCTATTACTTAAAAATTAAGTGACTACTGACAATATGCTTCGGGTACATTAAAACATTGGTCTTTTACCTTTCATTGTACCCTATTTTTTAAACCCAATTAATATTATTTTTAAGGAAATCCCGTTTTATTTGACCTCTCCAAAGAGGGATATTTGCCTGATGTGGCGAAGAGTCACCTCTCGTCGAAAATGCTTCGAGGGATACTTGCCTCATGCGGAAATAGAAACTCACGATGGAATTGCTTAAATTTTTTTAGATTTAAATAACTTTATGTATGTTTAATCACTTTTTATTAATTATTGAGATTTTTTTATTAAGTAGGTACTAATCAAAATACTAATCAACATACTGTAGCATATTATATACGTTTCAAACTATAATGTGTCACACTTTAAAAATACAACAAAAACCTTCAAACTTGAAGTTTATCATTAATATGGAGTTGTAGATTATATTACTCTATTATATATTTTTAATTTTATTATTATTAATGTTATTATTTATTCATTTTTTGACTATCCGCAAGAGAATATGAGGCAACTATCCTTTTCGATACAAAAACTTGCCCTTTTTATTTAAAAAATAAATAAAAGTTGTTTAATGATATATCGTATCAGACCGTGAAATAAATAGTTGACTGAATCTTCAACCGTAACATTATTTATTCAATGAAAATTACTCACTAATATTAGGTCTCGCCATGGAAGATTTTCACTCACACAGACGAAATTTGTGGGCCCTATCCTATGGTTTTTGGGCACTGAGGCCTGCGAGGGGAGTACTTCTAATTACAGAAAAGCTCTAACGCCAGGGACAACTCTAACATAGTCAAAACCGGGGCATCTATCCCCCCAAGGCAACTATCCGGCTTTTACCCTAGGTGAAATTAGACCTAGACATGCTATAAAAATCAATTTCTCATATACAAAGCGGGGCGTTGCACCACACACAAATCTTTCAATTTGGGACCTCTCTTTCGATAGGACAGCTAAGTGTATAAATTCAAATTGTCTTCTTTGCCTTCACCCGGAATTATTTATGTCAGTATTTATTGTATTAACATAAATTGGACATGAGTTATTTTAGTGGTCCGAATGCACCGTGAACGCGGTGGACAAAGGTTATGATAGTCATTCAGATTTGTCATAGCTCGTAAAAGCGTTTGTTTGTCAAATGGCACTTGTGTCACAGTGGGTTTTAAAGGTTCTATGACATTTTAACTTTAAAAAGTTTAAAATATAATAAAACTGGTCATATCATTAACAAACATAAAAAATTACTAATTTCTTTTATAAACAGAAATATTTTAATTGAAGTTCTTTGTAACGGAATCACAAATAAAAATACTATTTTCCAAATACATCATTATGAAAAAAAAATAGCTATACAAGGCTATTTAATCTGTACATTCTAACTAAACAATGATCACCAGCAAAGATGCTACAAAGAAAGATATGTATTTTATGTAAGTAGTTACTGTAATAGCTGGTGTGGCCATACACTCTCCAAGTGTCCAGTCACCATCATATAGACATCCGTCACATATTACGCTACGTAAGCAAATTATTACGACTGTTACTACAGCAACGGCTACTTTAAACAATATTAGAGTTACAAAACAAAATTGAATTCTCAACTACTGCACTAAAACTAAATATTACTGATAATAATAACAACTAAGGGTAAGCTCGTTTAATTACTAATAAATCAGTGTGACCCACCCGGGCTCTTTAGCGAGACATCTGCCCCGCATGAAACAAGCCCACGGTCACTGGCTGGTCACTGGGCTCATGCTGATACGTCATTGAGTCGCGTACTTGATAGATACCTTTTTTTCTCTTTGTACTGCGGTTTAGAGCCCAATTTTGTGACGACATTTAGGTTATGTAAGTTTATAAGAATGAATGAATGAATTTATTAAAAGATAAGTAGAGTGTTTCAATTAAAAGTGCATGTTTATGGAACGTAATAATTTTTAAATAAGTTAGATAAACTTTTACCGAAAATGTGGCCTCTTGGATACTTAGGCCACCTAAGTATCCATATACAGTTTGTGTCATAAAGTAATAAGTAATAAGATGATGAGTCAAATAACTTACAATCTATTCATCATTTTGTGCGAAATCTCCTCACATTGTGCCACACATAAGCTATGTTACAAAACCTCAAAATGGTCCCCTAAACGCATTTTAAATACAGATCCATTGTATCTGTCGAATGTTCCATCATTCCCGTCCAAACTATTGTAATGTTAATTCTATTTACCAAACATCAAGACCGCTCAATACCTTGTACAAAATCAGTGGAGTTTAGTGAGCAGGGTTGCCAGTAGCGTAAATTTACTTTATATAGCTGGCGTCCTGAAATTACACAACATCAAATCTTATTACACAAACTAACGAACAATTGGTGAAATTGCTTGTAACACATGCACAAAATAGTCATAATTACACTAAGTAACATATTTTCTTAAGTTTACAACGAAATAAACAAACTTTCATAGTCGTATTTTTTTATTTTATTTGATTTTGTCACAGGTCCGTGTTCAATGGGCCTAGCACATACAAGTATGGTATTCGTATCGTTTTCGTATCGTATTCGTATCGTATTCGTATCGTATTCGTATCGTATTCGTATCGTATTCGTATCGTATTCGTATCGTATTCGTATCGTATTCGTATCGTATTCGTATCGTATTCGTATCGTATTCGTATCGTATTCGTATCGTATCGTATTCGTATCGTATTCGTATCGTATTCGATTCGTACCGTATTCGTATCGTATTCGTATCGTATTCGTATCGTATTCGTATCGTATTCCTATCGTATTCCTATCGTATTCCTATCGTATTCCTATCGTATTCCTATCGTATTCCTATCGTATTCCTATCGTATTCCTATCGTATTCCTATCGTATTCCTATCGTATTCCTATCGTATTCCTATCGTATTCGTATCGTATTCGTATCATTTTCGGAAGACATGAAGGTTTATTAAATTTTTTGACATTAAAACTTATTTTTGTATACGATTATATGATCTTGTCAGCCCTGTTAGCGAGTGGGCGCGGGGAGCGATCGACGAGCTGTGGGGGGGCCGGCAGCGACGATAGAATAGAGTTTATATTATCATCAGCCTATAAACGTCACATAGCTTGGCTAAGGCAGACCAATTGCACATGGAGAGATCAGGCTATAAGCCACCACGCTGGCACAAGGCTGGTGGGTTTAAACGACAGCCATCTTACGACAGCAATTGCGAACAACGGCTTTACGTGTCTTTCGAAATACGGAGGAGTGAAGGACATTTTAACTTGTCAGACCCTCTAAAAGTTAAGATAAGATAGCTAGTTCTAATTAAGAACTTAGAACATACTCTAACAGACTAAAAACAGCCCTGCCCCAACCAAACAATATTATTGTACCTCACATACCTATATTTTACAACCTTCCTTCCTTTGGCAATTCAATCCTGGACCAGAACGGGCTTTCTTTATTTTTTTATCTGAAACCTAAAAATACTTGTAACAATAACACTAACATGATTTTTATAGCGATAAACTTGGATAAGTTGATCGTAGATAGCCAAAAGGACTAATCACAAGCTGTGACCCACCAAATTGTGTAGGTACATTAGGCTAGCAGCAGCAGCAGGAGCACCGCCTCACTAGGTCATTTTAATTAGTTATTGTTTAAATATTTTATAGTCATTTTATATATTGTATTACGAGTATATCTATGTGCAAACGCGAATTACACAAGTGAATGAACTGAACGTCTTTCTTATTATTTTTTATTTTTTCCTTCTGATGAACTATAGGGCAACCCACTAAACTGGTGACCCCGACGTGATGATGACTTGCCCCTGAAAGTCTGATCAAGAACGATGGTTTACTAGGCTACATTGGCGGCTAAAAATGAAATAACTGAGTCATAATTAAATCAAACGTCAAATCAAATAACCAAGCAAATGGTATCCTTTGACATTTTGCGATACCGAAATGACATCTCATCAATCGCTGCAGCCTTCGAGCTTGAAGCCATTTAAATCTTATTTTCACGTTACCCGAATATATTGCACAATAACTTTGGTATGTACGTTCCTTAACTAACAGTTTTCATAAAAAAAGTATCACCATGAGCACTAAATACCTCTGTAATGGTGCATTGTTTGGGACGTGCTCTAGACTGGCGCCGAGTGGTATGCGTATGCGCATTAAAGCTTGTACGATCCACACGGCAATGTCGCATACTGTCTCCACCATTAGTCATGAAAGATGCCGTTTATTTGACAAGACATGCTTCAAAGTTTTTGATCTTCAACTATTTATTATGCTTGAAGTTGATGATGATTGTTTGTTAGCTTTAAACAGAAAAAATACAATTAAGCAAAACAATTTAAGATGTAATATTTAGTTTATTACTTAGTTTGTTTATTACTTAGTCCGCATGACTAGCCACATCCGTCATGAATATCTTAATCTGTCGCCATAAGCATATGGCATTTCCTATAAACAGGCCTATGCCTGTTTCTGTTTCAGTAGGTCGGTATCCTGAGAAACTCCTTAGCGTAACCGACTTATTGAAAAAGCTGCAAAGGCAAACGAAGAAGTAGCTACTTGCTCGTTGTAGAATAAAGTAACAAAAAAATGACATTTGAAATTAATAATAATTATGGCAAGCCGTGACGTATGATACTTAGTATTTAATTGTAACTTGTGTATCAAATTTACTAAATGTTCTACTATTACTGAATTAACAATGATTACCCAAACAAAGGCCATTTAAACTAGCCTACCATTAAAATGTAGCATTCCACAATAGCCACAACTGACCACGGGTCATAAACAACCATTCATGTTAATCATCTCAAAATGTCTCCACGAAGTACCCTTATTGTAACGTTAACTTTATCGGGCGGTCAACTCAACTCAGCTCGAACCTTTTCATCTGTCAAGTTTTAACAGCCGTGCAATTGGGTTATAATTTATGATATTATCTAAGAGATGGGGGCACTGGTCAGCGCGGTGAAAAAAAACGCGCAGTCGGTCGGGGGGGCACGGTGACCGGCCGGCACGCCTCCCCGGTTGTGACTTGCCAAAATAGAGCCGTATTAATGAAAGATGACCCGCGTAAAGTTGCACGTTGTTTTGTTGACCGGGGGATGTGGTCCGTGGAGTTCGCCAACATCGTAGGTACCTATATGAAACTATATGAAAATGAAAAATAAAAACGCTTTATTTGTTTAAGTAGAACATAGTTAGACCGTGGCTGGAGCCTCCTTCGTGAAGGCACCGCTCTTCCATAGGTTGACATACCGCAGCATATACACACCACGCGCATAACATTTTCAGTGTTCGGTGTTTCATTAGGTTTGCCTCTTGTTTATATATTTGAAAAATGTAAACTTATTAATTCTCTATCTGACACGTTGGGTACCTAATTTTACTCTGCATATCCCATCGGGATAGCCACCACATATTATATAACCATTTCTACCACGACGGAGAAATTTTCTGCATTGCTGTGTGCTGATTTAAAAGGAATGAGAGTAATTTACCTATTAATATATCACACCACACATTCACCCGTTTCACTATGAAGATAAGGCTTAATTTTCTATAATTACAAATAAAAAAAATACACTTATGTAATTAGAAAATTATGACTTACCTACTAATAACTACATTATTAGTCGATACTTAAATCTAAGTATATCAACTTTAAAATATAACTTTGTAGTCTGTTTCAGCTTACATTGTTGAATGTCACTACCTTTACAATCATAGGTAGGTACATCTTACTGAAGCCATATGACAAAAACTAGTAGATTTCCAACGACATCAAATCGAAATAATTGTCGATTTTCGTAAAGCTTTGCCGGCCAGCCCCAGCCCTACACCCGAGGGGTGTTTGTCTAACGCGCTCACAGCCCGGGGCAATTCGGTTTCACTTTTGTTGGTCACTTTACGCGGTGTATTGTTAACGGCGCCGCAGATAACTCTGTCACTGTTACGAGTATAGGGAAGTCGCTCGTTTAGGCTCTGTAACGAGACCAAGTGACGAATTGGCAAATGAATGTAGGTACTACATCCTCATTTTAAAATATGTTTTAAGGAAGAGTATATGTGGGATCTCGAGAATAATTCGACGTCTGATTGACTGTATAATATATTCCCTGATTCTCTATATATTATATAGAGAATGTCGCAAAAACGGCACGTCAGCTGACATGACGGAGCACATACATATGTACTTAATGTACCTAAATTGCGATTCAAGTCAACTCCAAGTTGGATTTATCCTCATTGTCAATCCCTAGGTGATGACATCATAAAACACACACCACCAAGAGGCTCCAAGTCAATTCCCTGATTGATACCAGCGTCGGCTGACAAATAGTTGGTCGGCAAGGCGTCGCAGCGCGTCTTGCCATAAATAAGGATTACGCGAGTGACCACGCGCTCTCGAACGTCTTCTGCGTCGCGTCAGTCCGGCGTCGGCGACTCCGCATCGTTAGTTAGCATTACACTTGAGGCGGCGGGCGCTGTGCTACGAAAACGCAAATTCAACTAGTCGGCTATAGGCTTAAAGATGTCGCATTTGGACTGTGTCGGACAATGGAATAGGTACGTACCTATTTATGATTAAGCAAGCTTGTTTAAAGAGCTCGATGACCGAAAATGTATCTTGTCGAGCTCCTCCGTGCTTCAGAAGACACGTAAAGCCGTTAGTCCCGGCTGGATTAGCAGTCGTTAGCTACCACCAATCTATACTGCGCTCGCGTGGTGGTTAAGGGCCCGTTCTCCCTTTCCATCCATAGGGACGACTCGTGCCCATAGTGGGGACATAAAATGAACTGATGATGAGTGACCACGCTATCTCGGACGTCTACTGAATCGCGTCAGGCCGGCGACTTGACTGCGCATTGTTAGTTAGGATTACAATTGTGGCGGCTCTGTGCTACGAAAACGGAAATTCAACCAGTCGGTTTTTTTTATGGAGCTTGATGGATTACTGCCCGATCCTCTAAATGACACAACATATTTACAGAATACACTAAACATGCACACCAGTTTAGGCCCAAGACACCGTACTCGTAGAACAAGGGTACGACGTACCGGTTCACACGCGCTATACACCAGGCACAGACATGTACCTGGGCGCTTCTCTCCTACAGCACGGCCCGATCAACCCGAGCCGAGGTCTGAGCTTTTAGAGGCGCCCTCGAGTTGTTCTGCTCCCCGATCCGATCCGAACCCTTCGGAGAATCTAGTAGGGCACGGGGACACGCCTTAGTGCGTGATGCCGTACCCTCTGGAAAACCTCCGAAGGTGATTCGTTTCACACGGCTTAAGGAACCCTTTAAGTTTCTCGCCGCCCCCAAAAAAGCCCGGTGAAGCTGAAAATGCCATCTGAGGCAATCAGCAATCTCTCTCCGAAAAAAATTGGTCTCGGCTGCATTAGCAGTCGTTAGCAACCACCAATCCACACTGGGTCCTCGTTGTAGTGTATCGTCCGTTCTCCCTTTTCATCCATAACTTACCTGCAATTGGGACGGCGGCAATGTGCTATGAAAACTCAAATTCAACAAGTCAGCTATGGTGTTATAGACTAATCATTTATATAGTCCATGACGGTCTCAAACATAGCATTACTCATTATCTCTACTTAATAATAAACGTAGAAGTGCTAACAAGAGCATCGTTGAAGATATCGCCTTTAAAATCGGGAGACGTCACAAAACTCATATAATCGTATGCGTTCTGACATTTACAGTTACACTAACAAACCTTTTTATTAAAATTCGAGAACAATTTATTAGTCACATTAATTGCGTCCTACGTCGTAGCACAACTTAGCGAACGCTGCAAAAAAAAAAAAATTGTCGCGTCACCGCCTTCCTCGTTGAAATAGTAATGATAGTAATGATAGTAATTAATATCCATCTCCCAGTTCAATTGACAATTTACATTGCTTGTTACACATGGTACTTATGTGTCCAAACTTATTCATGGTGCGTGATTGTAGTAGTTACATAAACGTTAGCCGCTTTTGTATAAAGCGTTTACCTATAAAATATAAGTGGCTCGTATCGTATTACGTTAGAAACCATGAATAATTTTTTATCGTCTCCAATTTGCAGTGTTATCTTCCCTGGGAGCGCGCGCTTGAGTCGTGAATTTGCGTTATTTCAGCGCCTAAGATCCGAATCACAAGTCGGAGAGGGGTATTATGTTCGGTGCGCGCGGCGCTAAGCCCGCCTGTTTTGGGCTCGGCGGCGATGTTTCAATAGCGATCGCGCCCGCGGATTACGACCTAACCCCCTCTGCGTAACGCGTCGAAACGACATCAAATACCCATTTCACTTATCCTTTGTCCCGTACTAAATTCTGCGCCACATTCTAATTGAACATCGAACTGTGAGTTTGCTCAAGATGACGTCAGTACGCCGGGTGACTCCCAACCTTGTTTTCGATTGTTTTTTAGGAAAGAGTTTTGCTGTAGGCCGCCTTTGGGCTTCAAGGCGCTACCAGATTTTGTGTGCGGCGGGAAACAGAGGGCTTCTAAGGGATGATTCTAATAAGGGAGGGATTCTAATAAGGGATGGCATCCCGCAAGCTTGTCCTTCTCCCCTACTAGATTCTCCGAGGTGTTTGGTTCGGTTAAAGGCTAGGACCTCGGCTCCGGTTGACCGTGTCGTGGGCGAGAAGAAAATCACCCAGGCATCATGTCTGTACCTGGTATGCAACGTAATGATATAAATGAGTGTAAGCAACGTTTTCGAGCCAAGTGCTGAGTTAACTTGACCGGGTAGTAGTTAAGCCAAGACTTAGGCGATTCATAAGTTTAGTGCAATCGGGTGTAAGTGTGTAGTGTGTAGAGTGAGGAGAGAACTTGCATCATGCGTGTGCCCCGGTCTCCTACTAGATTCTCTGAGGCATTCGAGTCAGTTGACGGTGTTCGATAGCAGTACTACATTTACTATATTTACTACATTTAAATAACGACAGACTATAGTAATGGGTATTTGTCGATGTGGCTGTCGTGCACTCACTGAGCAGACTGTTAATTAACTCCAGCTAAATTGCGTAAGTTTCGAGACGCGGCTTAAGTCGACGATAATGATGTCTTACGCAATGCCAAGGGTTTAATGTTAGTTTTCCTAGTTGCTAATCTCTGTATTTATTGCATCACTCTTTAAAAACGAATACAACAATTTTGTTTATTGGAATAATAATATTTCATCATAATAGGAAAGCTTTTTATTTGTTGCAAATGGTTTATTTAAAGATTTGGAAAGTGTCGCATTTTCTTTTTACTAAAAGCGGAATTTTAACATTATTATCGGTTTAAGACTTAAGTGTTTATTGTGGCTTTGTCCAACCCGTGCCACCGACACTATCTAATATTTCTTCTATTTCAACTCTCATATTGTAATATAACATAACAATCTGAATCTCATATTTGACCAAATTTTAATTGGTAAACAGAGAGGGTATCATAATTCTATACAATACAACTAAATATTCACTAACAAACAACATTTTAAAAAACCATTGCTAATCACGAATACCACAACTGCTTCTAAAACAAAATGCTCATAGTCTGTGCAATAGTAGAGACAAACCATTTACTTACGGATCGAGTGGATGGCTCCATAATCCATAATTAGGGAGCCATAGTGTTATCTCGTGAAATCTCCAATTATATATGTGCCGGGCAGGGCAGGGCTAGGTGGCTTGGTCAGTCGCGTCACGTTCCTCGGCTGTGGGGCTAATTAGAAGCGGCCGCCATTCGGAATGACAATATTGGTTTATTACGCCTTGAATATTGAGTATGACTTACATCGAAACTTGGGAGAGGCTTGCTTGCATTGGCCAGATACGGGAGATATTGCACTTATATAAATATGTCGCCATAACATCAATGTAATGCAATTAAACCGCCTCTTTGGTCTACTGGTTTCACTGGCTTCAGACACAGAGGTCCCGGGGTTTGATTCCCAGCGGGGATTCATGTTTGTACTAGGTTTGGTTGGTGGTGGGGCTTGTTTTAAATGTTTCTTACCCTTAAGAATAAAAAATAATGAAAAAAGAGCGCATTTTCCATTACTATGAAGCTGTTAAAGAAATGGTGCAAGAAACAACCGCCAAGTTTATTGCCGGTTCTTCTCAATGCAAAGCTTTTCGTTGTAGATTAAACCGAATGGCGTAGAGCGTGACATATGCCATTTATAAGACACAAATTTGTACCCTAAACTGATAAGAAATAATTAAATATATACCGATAATAATAACAGACAAAAGGTTCTATTCTCAATACTTAGTTTGTATGTAAAGCAACCTTCACTTTTCTTTACAATCCTTACGATTTTTTGTTAACGATACGTTTTTAATAGTAACTACTTAAGAATAGCATATTAATGTAATTCCGACTTTGTAGATACAGGAAATGTAAAGCGAGATAAAACACTCAAGTTGACACGCCCCCGCGGCTGACAATCCAAAAAAAACACATCAAATTAAAGGGTTATGTTAATGCTACACCTACATATTGTGAATTCGTTATTTTTTTTAAAAGCTTTAATCACGGATCTACATAATAATGCGGAACGGGCATTTCCCGTCCATCCAACCACTTGATTGATGTGCCTTGCTAGATTTATTTCGCCCCGAAAAAGTAGCGCGATACACGTCCGCAAAGCTTTTGTCACACAAAAATGGCAGTCATAATACCTTTTGTTTCATTTTTAAATACGACCCTTTCATAATTAGCGTAATAAATTTTAAAATGATAATGCGAGGGCCATCTTGTGCACCGTTTGATACGCGTCGGGGGGCGCCCGCCGGGGACCGCATGTCAATCGCTCTCCCGAATGTAGAACAATTCTTATTTCGAAAATAAATAAAAAAGAGTGTGTCTTTTATTTTTTATCTCTTTTATACACCACCGCGGAGGTAAGGTGCGAAGAGGACGGGGTTAGAAATCGGTCTTGTGGTAACATCTGCGCTTTATAATAGACGCTTACGTAGGCTTCTTTTCGGGACCGAGAGCGCGGTGGGATCGGTTTAACATGATTGATCTGTTTATTTTACATTTTAGAGGAGCATTTTTACGGTTGCTTGTCAACTTAATAACAAAGTGTTTTATATCGGGACACGCTAAGTTCAATTTTATTGATAGGTTTCTTTTAACGTTATCCGTAAATGATTGCGAAGGGTCGAGTTGCTTCATATTGTGATATTGTTGTCGTGATTTAATACATTGTTGTTGGTTTGTTTGCTTAGCATGTCACTGTGTGTTGGTTGCCGTATGATACCAATACTTTTTTTCTCGATTGATGACCGATTTCAGACATTTTGTGGCAGTGCTACTCAATGATAAAAGTTGAGGAAAGACCTTGTTGCAGGTACCTGAGAATTGCTTGCTATCAATAAGATTATATATCCCATTGTTGGATATCAAATACTTACTACTTACTTTAGGCTAATAAAATCAGCAAACTTCAGCATTTTAATATACTGAGGGTAATATACAACATTTTAAGTAAGCTTCTCGTTTTTACGGGAATAACATAACATAACATGTCCAATATTGATGACGCAGTTGTTGACTTATAAGATTCCTTTGTAGAAGTATTGGTATTGGTAGAAAAGTATGTGTTCATTCAGATTGTGCTCGCTTCATACGAGTACATAACATTATTTAGCAAGTATCTTTTTTTTTTATACTTAGCACGGCAAATGACTCCACACCACCTGATGTTAAGTGGAAATGGAGTCCAGACGCGAAGACAACTGGTGCAGCGTGAAAACAACGCAGCATCAGTCAACTTCACTCTGCCGGCCCACAAGGTGCTTCTTCACGCCTCGTTTGAAGGACCCCATATCATAGGAAAGAGGGAAAACATGTGCTAGTAGACTATTCCATCTTTTGGAGGTGCGACAAAGAAACGAGTCACCAAATTTCTTTGTGCGCGATGGGATATGTGTGACAGTGAAGCGATGACACCGGAGAGCATCATCATCATCATCACATCTCGATAAAATAACATACCTATGTCACTGCACGCCACTGTGTGAGAGAGTAAGTGTGTTCTAACAATCTATTTAAAAGTGTATTATCTACAAGTATTCCCTAAAACAATGTTCAAGTGTCGGCGCCGCCAACGCCGCGCCGTCAAGTGCATTGGCGCTCAGCTATTATTTTAAATAATCGCAAATTAAGTAACCGGTCGTTAAGTAAGTCGGTGCTTTGCTCTCGCCGCGTCTCAGTTATCGGCAGACAAACAGGTGCTTCTATACTGTCTTATATAGGTAGGTACATTAAATCACAAAGAAAAAAATAAGTACTAAGAATTTTAAAAGTTGTGTTTTCAGAGATATCTTGTCGGTTTTATGATTGCGAAAGAGTATTTACTTGCCTGTTTTCTAGCTAACTTTGCATTTTTTTTGTAGATAGCCAGCTACTTTGTTCTTCTTGTGTTAGGAACGGGTTATGAAGGACGCTATGCTACGCTTTTATCCCGATTAAACACCTACAACGTTCCCGGTTGCAATCGTCAAAGCCTTTAATGACAGACCAAAATTTACGCAGGTGAAGGCGCGGGCGAAAATAAAGTAGGTAACTTCAAGTGTTTGTCGCAAAAAAAACCCGTCAGAATATTTTTTACACCTGGATGACATATCTGCTATTGTTTCACTGCTTTGATAGCTAAATATATACATGGTATAAGAGAAAGTCCCCGGAATGCGTCTGTCAGGACGGGCTAATCTCAGGAACTACTGGACGGGTTTTGATGCGGTTTTTTCTAATAGATATGGCGTCTTTCGAGGGTGGTTTACGTACACAAAACCATAATTGGACCTGGTATGTGGCGCTGCAATACGAATGCTCACTCAAGCGCATGAATACGTGATCGGGCCACTAGTAGTTTATAATAATAACATCATCCATCACATCGAACTAAATTAAACTTCCTTCGTCCCAATGTCCAATCGTCAAATATTAATTGCTTGGAACCGTTTAGGACGTGTTTGCATTGCTCGTTAAACGGCGGAGAAAAAAGACGCAGCCGCCCGCCGCTTATCGGAAGCAATTACTTGTTGTTCGCTTTATTAATTTCCATAACTACCCTTGCGACATCAAAGGATGCCGCCTTGCGCGTGCGCCGCCCTCGCGTCTCGTTCGTGACGCAAGTTATGAGCGCAACGAGCCTAGCATGAATAAGTCTCGAACCTTAAAGGCTTTTAAGGCGCCACAACGCCCTTGAATGGAATTAATAAATTTACAGATGTCATGTACCTTCGCAAATCTCGTGTATGAAGTGGTGCTTCATCAAGCTAAGGTCTTATAATTATTTTGTAAAATTCATTTAGATCGCATAGCATTTATTAAAGTTATTTGTTATGATTATGTAATTTTTGCTGGCAGTACAATAAATAAATTATTGCTAAGCAAAAAAATCGCAAAACTGTAGGACGAACTTAACTGATCAGGTTTTAAATAATATACAAAAATAGTATTATTTATAATTGGAATACAAGTGTTGAAAAAAATTCCACGAGCAGGATTTGAACCTGCACCCTTCTGACATACCGGGTCAGGTGCTCTCCCAATTGAGCTATCGTGGTTCTAACCAGTCCGCCAAAATTATTCAACACTATTTACTTTTTTACTTTAAAAGCCAAAGGCGCCCATTCAACGTCAACAACTACCGTCATTAACATCCGATCATAATATTTTTACAAATACTAAAGATCACTTAAGAAGTAGGCAAACTATTTATAAAATGTTTTTGTTTTGTTTATATAATTTTAACGCAAATTTTGTTGCGAAACAAATTACAAAAATACAAATGTTGAAAAAATTTCCACGAGCAGTATTTGAACCTGCACAACCGCCAAAATTATTCAACACTTTTTACTTTTTTACTTTGAAAGCCAAAGGCGCCCATTCAATGTCAACAACCACCGTCATTAACATTTGATCATATAATATAATTTAACAAATACTTAAAGATCAGTTAAGATGTAGGCAAGCTATTTATAAAATGTTTTTGTTTTGTTAATATAATTTTAACGCAAATATTCAGACAATTTGCAGTCCAAAATTGTCAGAAGGGTGCAGGTTCAAATCCTGCTCGTGGAAATTTCTTCAACATTTGTGTTTTCGTAATTTGTTTCGCAACAAAATTTGCGTTAAAATTATATAAACAAAACAAAAACATTTTATAATTGGAATACTTAATATTAGCCTTAAAAAAGTGATTACAACATAATATTGTCGATTTAGAAGTATTTTATGTTAATTACTTATTACTTTCTGAACACCTCCGTAGCCGAGTGCCTTGCACGCCGGACTTTGGGCGGCGCTAACTCTGAGGACCTGGGTTTGATTCCTGGTCGGGCCACAATGTCGAAAAACGAACTTTCCGATATTGTGTCGGATCTGGGTGATTGTCGTACCGTCGTTGATTATGCTTTCCATAATACGAGTGCTTAAGCTACCTATTTGGGATCAGAACAATGTATGTCTTGTTGTCTAATATACCTATAAATATACCTCCAGCGCCACAATCGCTTTTCGCCCGTGGCTTGCGCCGCAGCGGCTGCTACTGTTTACCGCTACGAAACCCTCGAAGACGTTTTAACAACTCTCGGTCTGGCACGTCCACGCTTTGATCTCTGCGACACTTCAACTTTTTGACTACATTTCACCAGAACTTCGTCCTTTGAGAACTTTTGGTGAGCACACACACTCACGTCGTAGGTGCTTTTAAGAAAGACAGCCGACACTCTTGTGCGCACACACCTAAGTGACTGCCGCTAAAAGGATTTAAAGTCTATACATTACACAGTAGTGAATCTTTATCTGCCTTACTTAAAAAAGTGAGTATATCTCCACTAATAAATTATAAGTTTCTTACTTTAATTAAACTAAATAACATTTTGAGCAGTTGGTTTTCTAAGTCTTGTAACGTATAACGTATTAGATTTGGAGTTGAACAGATTAGGTTGGTCAGAAGTCAGTTGTATCTTAAAAAAACCCTCATATAAATAACAACTAGCACTAACGGTTAACAAACCTTTAAACGCCGACCTGTGGACATATGAACTTGTTCACCCATCCGGTGACTTGGCATAGCTATAGTAGAGTAATTTGTAAGTCGCTGTCGTCGTTAATACATACATACATACATATAATCACGCCTCTTTCCCGTAGGGGTAGGCAGAGACCACTTCTTTCCACTTGCTACGATCCTTACATACTTGTTTCGCTTCGTCCACTTTCATTATTCCCTTCATACATGCTCTTCGGTTTAGGGTACTCTTGACCTGGCCTTTTTTCAAGACGTCCCTGATTTGATCTCGAAACGTCCGCCTAGGTCTACCTAAGTCTTTAAATATTGTCTATAAGAATAGACATGCAGTGCTGCAGTGGGATGATTATAGACTAATGAAGATAAAAACAAAAAAATTGTTTTAATTTTACTGAACATTTACTTGTTTTATCATCTACTTAATAGTCAGAATTTATAAGCTCAAACCGGTTTTACCAGAGGCAATATATATCAAAGTCACCGAAGGATATAAGCATATTCTTATCTTGAAAAGCTCGCAAGACATCAGGTAAGATAAGTTAGCCGGCGGATAAAATAAATCAGTATTCCAAAACAAGCAAAATTTACATGCATCGCGAGAAGTGAACAGTGAAGCAGAGAAAGACTTATCTGGCTAAAACGATTCCCACATAAATAAAGCTCATCGGATATGAAACCGTATTTACATAAGAAAAATATAAAGCGGCCTAAACGATAGGTCCGCAAGGGCGGCGGCGGCGTATCGGTCGCCTAGTTGCGATGCGCCGCACGTCCCCCGGCTTTAATAACAATACGAAATATCAGTTCGTTCCTTCGATCGCAAATCTACGTCAATAACATATCCAATAGTAGCGCTCAATTCATTTCGACATAATCTAATACGGAGGAGCACGTTTGCCACCTAAATCTCTTGCCACATGTCGCCAAGATGGCCGCCACGCGAAACGCGAAACTAAAGAAAAAGGAGATCACGAATCGGTAGTATCTTTCGAGTCCATAAACTTAAACGTTTATTTGCAGCGATATTTTGTCCTTTTGCAGATATTGCTTGGGCTCTGTTGCTATTGGAAACGTTGAGTAAATACTATGTACCTAGTTGTTGGAAATACTTTAGTGAATGTCTGCTCGGTTTCTTTTAAATTAATTAAATCATTATGTTGATTGAAAGGCTATTTTCTTGAAAGAGTCGTTTAAAGTAATGTAACTGGATGCAATCCTTGGAAATGAAAGTACTTTAATTGCTTAATTTCCATTAAGTTGGTCGTTTTTACAACTTGAAAAGCTTTACTTATGTTGACGTTGATTATGACAACCTGTCATATATTATTAATCAGAAATCTAAAACTGTACCAATTTAAAAACTGGTATTCGTCGGTAATCTTGGATTGGAATCTATATTTACAACAAGCTACCTATCGTAGCGATACAATATGTAAATGTTAATAATTTTTCAAACAATGTGATAACATACTTAAACTTGATATCATTCAACACAACATTCTTACTATAGAGCACATTAGCTTTAACCAATGGAGTATACTTAAGACAATTTTTGGACATCTTTATGATAATTCACACTCTTTAGGTATACCTTTATAGGAAGTAACCAAAAATCATGATTTGCTTTACTTTTCGATGTAATTTTCCATTTGAAATGATACAATAATGTAAAAGAACCCAGCCTTTAAAATTGAGTCACACTACAGGGCCAGTGTTTACATTGCACACAAATTGGAAAGCCAATAAATCCCTGGTCCTCTATGCAATACCTACATTATGTAGAGTTCGTATTACTCTTCCCCTTCGAAAGACAAAGCATGAGTAATTCAGCGACCCCACAATGCAAACAGACGGTGGGTTGCCGCAATTAAGCTCCAATTGCTCTGATTGATCAATCATCGGGCTTCGACAATCGGAGGAAGTGCTGCTTTGCTGCCGCCGCGTCCGCTGACGTGGTTACACGTAGACGCCACAGACTATGAAATGGGACTGTTGCTTTGTAAACACTTTGGGATCCTAAAGGAAATTATTTAAGTAAACTTGAAATATTTTTTTTGTATTGAATTTTGTTGTCTTTAAATAAGTATTTTATGGAGTTCGAATTTCATAAATAGTTATTGTAAATTATTTGTAGAACTTGTTTTTGTAGCTGTTATAATATGTGGGATTTACGAAGCCGTTAGAAATTATTGTTAATGTGAACTTGCCATTCCAAAAAAAAATTTAAATTTAAGCAAAAAAAAATGTTCAAAACATAAACGAAAATTTGGTTACAAAAATGAAATTAATAAGTTTTCTCGTTTTTCATAGCTCTGAAGCTCTCAAGTTCAGTTACAATGTTGTCATCAAGAAATTTTTCTGCTGCCCGATATGCAATATAAATTCCATCTACAATTACTGTATTATTCCATCTACAGAGAGAATAGATTGCGTCTAATACATTGTCCGTCGTACAAAGCTTATTGCACCGGCGGACGGGCCGGAGAGAGATGTGGCCAGGTCACGTCGTCGATTCATATTGATTTCCATTTAATTCGACGCGTGCTGCCATGATGACACGCCACCGACCGGGCCAAGACACTGCATTACCGCTGATTGGAGGCGCGCGGTAATACACGACCGATGTTAGTGCTCTTTTTTTACCGGGTGACTTCGTTTTGTTCACGTGTGCATGTCCTTAATCTAGATTTAGTTATTATCTTGCTTAAAACATAATTATTCTCTAACAGTTTTTTGAAATTTATTTATCTTAATGGTTCTGTGTTGCCCGCTGTTCGACTTGTTTTTATTTATATACTTTTTCGAAAAACAATGTTTAAATTCATTTTAAATTAATAAATCTAGATTGTTAAGATTATGTTTCAAGTAACTCTTTTACTTCTCAATGAATATTAGGATTCCTTATTGTTTTAAGTCGACGATTTTTATAACTTTGAACGGGTATGTTTTACCACATCAAGGTAAGTAGCTGGTGCCTAATCCTTTCAGATATTTAGGCTTAGTTGAATACCTAAGTCTTTATGGGTGTAAAATAGCCCTGAGAAATAAGGACTATGAGACGAATTGTTAACTGGCAAGAATCATATATAATTCTCACGATGGCAATCTTAAAGTACTTAACATAATGTTTTCCTTGCATATAAGCGATGTAATATGAATATGGCTCTATGTAAATAAATTGCTATCGATAACTAAGGCTACCTTTTCGGCTACATTTAATAGCTTCTGTTCAAACAAAAATGTTAAATATGATGTTAAACAAATTAACTTTCGTTTTTATCGGCGCCGTGTTATTGGTATTCGTGGTGTTATTAACTTGACATTTTTATATCCATTCCTATAGGCAATAGCTATTGATTTAACACTCACACGCGTATCAGCTAAAACTTGAAGTTAGTACCTAAATAGATAAATATGCCTAACGATAAATATGCCTTTGTTTTTAAAACAATTTAAAAACAAAGCGTGTCGGTCTAGCGCAGTAAAAGGTTTCGTAGTTTAAGTTTTTTTTCCTTTAGGTTAGGAAGACTATCAGATTTACTCTTTAAAGATTTTTACCAAGTAAGTATTATAGAGGTACCTATGCATAGGTAATTAGGTATAGGTTCCTAATAAAACCCTAGAGCGAGAGAGATATTTCAGTATTTTATTACGAAAAATGTTGATATCAAAAGATTTCCTACTTTAATTTTCCTATAATTTACACCAAGAACCATCAAACCTTGTATACCAACTCAGCATTACTTAATTTGTATGTAACCTTATTATTCTCTTTGATAAATTTGCAGATATAGGTACCGTAATATAGTTAGCGCGTAAAATAGTTGTGTCTTACAAACAGTTAGACAGACAGACGAACAGAAGGACAGACAGATGGAAAGAAAGAAAGTCGGCCA
This sequence comes from Eudonia truncicolella, assembly GCA_949315975.1. Taxonomy (NCBI): domain Eukaryota; kingdom Metazoa; phylum Arthropoda; class Insecta; order Lepidoptera; family Crambidae; genus Eudonia; species Eudonia truncicolella. Next base: position 7,246,923 of record OX438828.1, on the reverse strand, counting down.
GATAAACAGGGCCGACACAGACAAAAATACAGACGAACGAACACATGCAGACGGACATGGATAGGTTAGGTTTCCTAGTTTACGAAAGAACCTCTTTTATTGAAGTGTAAGATATAAAAATTAAAAAAAAACATCATGTTAGTAACTATCAGTAATTTCAAGGTAAAGAGCAATTCTACATTCCAGTAGTTGCGTTGCGTTGCATCTATGATTATTTTCCAATAGTAATGGATAAACGGTAATAACACCGTATCAAATGTAATAGGCTCCGGCTACGACAAGCAAGTAGCGATTTCGGTAGTAAATAGTAATTGCAGGTAGGATAAGTATTAAGGCAGTGTATTAGATGAAAGCGGCTGTCCCCGAGACAATGGCGCGCGTGACTCCATCTCCGCACTTCTGCGCCGCCGCCGCTGATTGCCCACAATTCACTACAAGACAATACTATTTTATTAGGACAATACGGTACGACATGATTGCCAACGCGAATGATTACCCCGGCTCCCATTACGAAAGTTGAACGTAAAACTTCCACGTAATTATCTCTAAACCTTTATTTGATCAATTACTTTTTGATCACCTTTTTTTCCGGACAAATTGTTTTTTATTGAGCCCCAGTAAATTCAGAAACGGCTTACGCCGCCCAAAAATTAATTGATCGGATCTCGTTTCGCGTAGGAAACAGCGCGGAAGAGTTTTAATTAGCGAGAAAAAAGAAGCAACCGCAAACTTCCGACGTAAAAAACCGGGAGACAGGGAGAGGGCGGCGCGGCGGAAGAAAAATCTCCCGCTCGTAATGCGGGCAACATTTGTGTGAGGAAGACGCCCAGTAATGGAAGACAAATTTCAATATAATTTGCAATACATAAGCGTGTTACTTTAATAGCCCAGAACCACCCTTCAAATTAAACGGGGCTTAAGTTTTATTTTATTTTTTCCTCTCACTTCGATCGCATTGCGTGGGGGGGAGTCGCCACTCGTAGGGTGCCGGGAAAAAATATAATCCTGCCAAATTAATTGCTCCTACAGGCAATAGTGGCGGCCGCGACGCCGCCAAATCAAATTAAGGACGCGCTATAAAAACCAAATTAGTGCCCGCTTTAACCGTGCGAGGGCATTTAGTTACAAGACGTTAGCTCAAATCCCGCCATTTTCATTAACAATAAATATCCCCTCGCTGCCGCGCGGAATCCTTATTGTTTTACTTTTTACACCCTTGTGTCCCGGGCGGGAGATAGCAGACGACGTCTTGCCGAGGCCGGCTAATTTGTTCTTTTCGTTTACTTACCGGGTCGAGGTAATAAAAATTTGTGTTGCGCGAATTGTATGGACTTTAAATTTTATATAGCCACTGCTGGCTCGAGTTTTGCATTTAATTGGGAAAAATTTAGGGTCGGCGTAACGCTTCTGTGTGGATTCTTAAACTAATTGGACGGCCGTTACAACTTTTTTAAGTTAAACGTTTACGCGATCGAGTTGGGAGCGAGAGACAAAATGGCTATTGTTTCTATGGCCGCATAAATAAGTGCCTACATTTTTTAAATTCTACAACGGAAAAAGTGCTTTGTCTTTTTAGCCATAGTAATAGACTTAAGTATTTATTGCATCTTGTTGGTATAGTACAGATCTTACAATATTATTATGGCCCTGTAAGGATATTACAACATTTTTTTCTTTTATTGCAGTCGAAGACGGGAAAGCTCTCAACCAGAACCAACAATTTTCAAGGAACTTTTACCTAACTAACGAAAAAATACAACGCTGTTAACATTGTTGTCACAGCAACAACTTAGGACAAGGCAAACATATGTGTATGCCCTGGGATCGAACCTTTGACATCATAGTTTTACACCGATGATCGTCCCACTGGACCATACACATTTAAACCGAACCAGAACCATTAATAATGTTCTTAGTGACCGTTATTTGTAAGCCCCATGTTTCAACCACAGATGCAGTATCGTGAAGGGGTGAGCATGCTTTTTCTGTGGGTCAACTTAATAACAGGCGATCCACCAAATTAGAGGGCGGCGATGATCTAAAACAATAAGCTGGCCCGTCATTAGTGGCCGCTGCAGATTGCTGGCATGCACCTTTGTAATATGACAACATTAATACCAAATTAAAAAAAAATAAATTCATTAATCGTAGGTGTTTACGGGTACAATAAAAAAGAGAATATGATGTTTTTCATAATCCGAACTGGTGGTACAAGTTTAGTAGTTTAGTTTAAACATTTTTTTTAGTTTTTTTATTATTTTGATTTTATAGTTTTGACGTCAATAACTTTTTTATTTTATTTTATTTTATTGGTACATGCATAATAACAATAGCGTTATAAAAGTATTTACATAATAGGTTTTGCTAGTCAATTAATCTGAAAAAATTATGCACAACATTAAAAAGTACTAAAAATAGATTTAAGAAAGAGAACATACAAGATAACACTATAATAAAAATTACGTTATACAAACTGGAAAAATGACTCGTAATACTTAAATCTTAGATAAAACTAAAAATAAACACATACATGCAGTTATACAAGACTTATAAGGTTACGACTAAGTTCTTAAACTGTTGAAAATTTTGATGGAATAGGTCAAAATCGCATATACATGACACATTGAGAGACATTATTATTTGCTGACGGTATGCTAAAGAGACATGAGTTACGTGCGGAGCGACTATTCACTTTAAACTTAAGGCAGTTCAGGAGATCTTCACCAAAAAAGCCATTGGCAATTTTATGTAAAAGTAACGGACCACTAACTTGTCTTCTATGTTGTAAAGATTTAATTGCGAATTTTTCCAATCTGTTTTAATAGGCGGGTAATAAAGGCTTAGTTTATTGTAAAGAAACCGCACAAAAAGTTTCTGTACAGATTCAGCCAGGTTAATGTGTACTAGATAAAAAGGAGACCATACGGGGGAATAATACTTCAGCACCGATCGCACAAGAGCACCGTAGAGTAGTTTTAGTGACTCTATTCTTTTGAATGGTTTAGAGACACGAATTATGAAACCTAGGGCCCGGTTGGCTTTGTTAACCATATTGTCTATGCATGTAGAGACGAAAGGAGAGTTCACCATCAAAATTGTGTGGGCCTGTGAATTAAAAAGTGCCTGTGAATGCTTAAATTGAATAAATGATTTGAGTTTTTCTTTGATTTTCTAAGTCTTTGGTCCATTAGAAAATAGTTTAAAATACACAAATAGTGAGCATCAAAGTAGGTATGTTACAAAATGTTTCATAGATTATGTATTTAAATACAGTTTCATGCAATCTTAGAAAGCTCCATCATTTTATTAATTATATTTTTACTTCTATTCTAACTACTTTTTAAACGTAAAATCTGAGTTGTCAAATGCAAAATATTTTTTTGCTTTTTTTTAAATAAATCGAACGCTACGTTAAATAAATTTTAAAAGGTAGTTACGCAAAATGAAGGACTTTATGTAAGTCTTCGATAAAGTGAATCCGCTATAACTGGGTGCGAGATAGATGCGTGTAGGAAATGAGATTTTAAAAATTATATGCCCTATTAAAAGCCTTCCTAACGAGCACGATTAAACTTGTGAGGCGATTTAAAAAAACGAGGCTTCATTTGTTTAAATTTACGGAATAAAAAAAATGTTTCGTTACAAAGTCAGATCGTTTTTGTTTAACTAAATTCAACCGGCTCCGTGGTCTCAGACCCATATGTCACGGGCTCCTAATATTGTCCTTAATAATAATATTTTTTTACACTTAAATTAGATTGAATGATTATGTGTGTGTATGTGTTGTTGTGCGTTCGTTTGTTTTGGTACGTTTAAAAAGATGGTTATGGTTATAATTTGGTTATTATTGTATTGATTTGTTATTGTTATTGAAAGTTTAAAAGATGTTCTGTATTTTGTCTTTATTTTGTATAACGTTTTAAAAAAATATATATCTGTAAATTTTTATTTATCTTGTTATACGCATGTGGCTCTAAAAGGCATAAGAACTTTTTGTAAAAGTGCTTATATCAGTGGTTTTGCTTTTTGTAAGTTTTCGTAATCTGTCGTCATAATAAAAATTGTTGATATTGTTATTCTGGGAGTTAAAGAACAGATAGTTTTGCGTGGCAGTGTCTTAGGAAGCTCGAGTGGGATTCGAACCCACGACCCTTGTATTCCCGGGCCAATGTTCTGCACTGCTGAGCTACAGAGACCCCAGAAGACTGAACTTTTTTGGGTTTAACGCTGCAAGCCATTACATACATACTCGTATATTCGTAGCATTGTGAATGTAAAAATTAAAATAATTAAAATATCAAGAATTCATGTTCAATTTTAGGTGGCGGGATACGTACCTATACATATTATATATTTCAAAATACATTTTTTTTAAGAATATGTAACTTGAAAGCTACTTTTAATGACGCTGCTACGGTAAGTACAGCTCATTCTATTTTAATATTGGAGTAGTTTGATTTATACAATACCTCAAGCCTCACCTTATTTGTAACTTAAAGAAAATCTTAGAAATCAAAATATTGTCGTGTAAGAAAAAAAGATGTGTACAGACGCCTGCACATCAACCTATCCAAAACTGTCAAATTTCTTCAATACATTTTCAACCGTATACCTTAGTAATAAAATTCAAAGTCTATTGAGGAAATTTGACAGTTTGTGGTAGGTTGACGTGCAGGCGTGTGTACATCAAAATACGAAATCGAATCGTACAACATATGAAAATGATATAGAATTACAACATGTTAAACATAGCATCGGCTAATCGCTGGGTGTTTGTGTAGCTGTCATTACCGGCCGTAGCAGCCGAATATCGTAATTATTATATTAAAATGGGCACGATGATTGCGGGAAACGTGTTATTTAACAGGCGCGATAGCATCTTATCGGCCGATCCTAATACTCGACGTGTGGATATTATCGTGGTGGTCGCCGAAATCGGCCGGATATTTGGCGGTTATGCGACACATGTCCGTTTTTACCAATATATTATAGAGATGTGGAAAAAAAAACAATTAAATATATATATAATATGTATGGGGGATATCTTTTCATGAGCTTTTGGCGTTTAAGACTAAATGCCGTATATGAGTTTATCGATCAATCCTTTCACCCAAAAACCTAAAAACAACGCAGCAATCTAACTGTAATTTTAATATTACTTTTAACATCCAAAACTGAAAAGTATGGTTAAAAACAAACAAATGTAAATACATATTTGCAAACATATAATTATTTATTTATATTTGAACAATGTTTCCACACTTAAATAATTATAGTACACACGGCGGCAGATCAACCTACCTAAAACTGTCGAATTTCTAAAATCAATTTTGAACTTTATTGTTTGGTTATAAGGATCAATATTCATTGGAGACATTTGACAGGTTTGGGTAGGTTGATCTGCCGCCGTGTGTACCAACAAGTATATACCCAGCAGCTAGCGCGTTCGTTGCAAGTGCAAGGTCATACAATTTCAGAAACTTTCGAAATGCCTAGGGCACGCCAAATTATAATCTCGACCAATTATAATTCCGACACATTTGTATTCGAAAATAAAATTATACAGCAAAAAGGACGATCCAATGTCATAATCTACATTAAAAGCTATCGCAACCATCAGCGTTACTCAGGTCACCAAAACAATACCAGGCTAATCTATAAACAAAGCGACTATTTGTCAAGCCAACGGTAAACAACGGAGCACCCTGTATAAGGCGTTATTATCGAGACAAAGCGGTCTGTTTGTCTATCATGATAATCTGTGGTTGCTCATTTCAATTCGTGTTGTGTAAACGCCGTAATGGAGGTCGGTAATGTGACACGCTTGACGATTTTACTCACAAATTGTTGTATGAAACTCTATTACTGTCTAATGACAGCCACCGTCTAATTGTGAGGTTATTATATACGATTATTATTATGTTACGTGGCCCTAATGATAGTGTCGGGTAATTATAAGGCGAGGTGAAACCCTGAAGATGTGTCGAATTGAATCGTCCGTGGCATAATGGCCGCGCGGCGGATGTTCGCTCGCATTACATATCAATGAACGCATAAGATTATTTTTTAATTATCTCCTCCCCAGGCTAATTCCTAAATTGCTACCTACGGTATGCCGCCTTTTTTGGTATGATACTGAGGCGCGATAGACAAATTTATGTTATAAAAATGTTAAGTTGGTCTAACGAAGTTCGTAGCAGATTTTGTAGCAATATGGCGGAGGTATATGTGTTCCTAGTCCGTGTGCAGCTGCATTTCGGTAGGCATGTCATGATTTTCATATGTGCCCACACATAGGGTAAAGCTATCAAAGAGCACGCACTACAAAAGAGTACCGTAGTGCTACTTATTGAATAATATTAAATCTGTTAGCAACTAATTGTCTATGGCATAACGTGTCCGTGGAGCCAATATGGTACGTAGTATTTATTAATCTCACAAATGTGTGTTTACCAATATAGGAACAATAGAATTGCGTATAGGTATACGTAATTTTTGGTGGCTTTATCTTTATGTTATATAATATATAATAAGATTTAATAAATTAAAAAAAACATAAGAAGTTAGAATCATCACTCAATCTCAAATGAAAGATATGACTAGATTATTATGATAAAAAGATTGTATTATTAAAACTTTTATGAAGGGAGAGAACTTCTTATATTTTATTACGTTATCTTCTGGCAGGAAAAGGCTATACCTATATAACCGTATGAGTGACGTTCTCCTCAAGAGAACCAATACTCTTAGCCCTGAAGCAATTCTTGATTCTATTGTCAGTCATGTAATTTAACGTTCTATATAAGTTAACATATCAAAAACAATTTTCGTATACATATCTGGTGCGTAACAAGCGTTGACTGGTTGATAAGCACAGAAAATACTCGCGTGTTTGTGTATTCCACGTGACGCGCCATCATTAACCACCGCCAACAAAAAGTCGATACGCCTGTCACGACTGTCATCATAGCCGCGCCATGAAATATAGTGTAACTCATGTAATTCCCCATATCGCGTAATCTCACCAAAGATCTGGAGCGTCGAATAGATTTCGTGAATAATTTAACACACAATGGACTGACAACTGTTTGTGTTCCATTATTTCGGTACACCGCCGTGCTTCTGTCACGAGAAAGTGGCATTTGGCCGCCAATAACTTTGGAAAGGTGTTTATGTTGCCCGCCGTAGCTGTTTACGCTTTGCGTAATTTAGCCTTTGTCAGTACGGAAGTGACTCGAACGATGTTTTGACAAGCAACGTCTATGTAGAATTGTAGATCTAAGTGAAACTATTTCGTAATCTGAAAACGTTACGAGCGCAGAAGTTGGAAAGCAAATTTTGTTTTGATAGTAGGTTTTTAATTATTTTGTAGTAAGACAAAGAAAATAATATTAACATTAATGTTTCAATAGACACTTTTTTTTTCCTGTAGTTGATGGCTTCGTGCGATTAGCACATTTAGCCAGTGTCAATGTAATTTTTCTTACAAGTAATACATAAATAAACAATATTTCCTTCCTGATGATGATGATGATGATGAATGATAATAGAAATGACAAGTGAGAAATGATATACCCCACAACCTTTCGAGTATCTCAGTAAAGATGTGGGGCTTTACTAAGTCCTCACGCGAACTTCTTGAGAGAATTTGAAAAGTGCCGTTGCACTGTTTTGCTTTATTTGCCAACACTTATGCATTCATCCAATCCACAAATCAAATCCACACAAATTTTAGAAAATAAAACAAAACCGCAGACATGACTCTTCATTTTCCCGCCAAGAAGTCCCAATAGACACTTTAATAATAATAATAAAACATTTATTTCAGATTACATAGATCCAAAACGTATTACAGTTAGTAAAAAACTTATGCGTAGATTAGTTCTATATCTAGTTACGTAAATTAAAAAGTTAATGAGAAAGTGATGGAGTACATCACCGTATCAAATTGATTAATTGCTGTCGGGATGGTGTTGGTATTCCATGAGTGTGAGTGGCATGGCAGTGAGGCTGCCTTCTTCCTCATGCAGGCGGCCAACCCGTCTACGCCCGCCTCCGCGAACATGCCGGAAGCGCTACAGAACCGCGGGAGGCCCAGAACATCCTGAAGGCATTGTTAAATTACTATTAGGACTAGAATATAGTTTTTGTGGATATCCGTTATCAAAGATATATTGGCATTGGGTTCGGATCTATAGCCTTTAGTTGTATACGTCGCTTTTTAATTAGCTAGGATAGCCAACTATCGATGATGTTTATACTAAACTTTTAATTCTAAAGATGACAACAATATTTCAGCATCTAATGATAACGCCCGGCTTTTATCTCGCAATTTTAGAAGATGCCAGTTCATATTCCGCTTAAAGAAATATTATTCACACTTTCACTAAATTAAAATCAGCCTTAACCTTACATATTAAAATGACTAATATGATTTTCAACTAATCTATTTCGTATATATACGATGCAGTATTTGTCGAGTTGTTTATATAAATAATGGGTAAATACATACCTACTCCTAATAGTAGAGTAGAAGATCAGAACAAGGGCAGAGCCGAAGTGTTGCGGTGACGGAGTTCCGCTAGGGATGGGAACACTATGTAGGTATTTTGCTATGTGAATATAAATTTGTACGGTTTTTCATGTGGCGATTTTTGGGTTTTATTTACTCATAGATTTTCAAAACGTTATAAAAATATTGGCCTTTTTTTACAATTAAATATACTATACGACACTTTAACGAAACACAATTATCATCTTTACCAGCTCATTTTTATGTCCTCTCGAGCCTTGACTATGAATGGATAGGGAAAACGAGCCATAAGCCATCACGCAGACCTAGCGCGGATTTGTGGTCGTTAACGACTGCTAATGCGGCTTTACGTGTCTTCCGAAGAACGGAGGAGCTCGAAATGAAACATTTTTGGTCACCCATTCGTATGACATTGGCATTGCGAAAGTTGCTTAACGCTTGCTCTCAAGGATCGAAACAAGAAATATCAATTGGGGTTCTGTCCTAATAAGCTTTCACTCTACCCAAACTTAAAACATTTTTTCATTAGCATACGTCAGACCAACATCATCATCACCAAGTTTATTTTGCACCTTATTCTAGTCAAATATATCACATATAATATATCTACATATTTCAAAGTCAAAGTCAAATCGATTTTGTTTCCATAAGGCTATACTAGTCCACTGCTGGACATAAAGGCCTCTCCAAGTGCACGCCACCAAGCACTAAATAATAATAAACTAAAATTAAATTTAACGAAATCTACCAACAGTTCTGATCGTAACTGTAAAGTAAAAGTTTTACATCGAATCTGCGAGGACATTCGAAGAGCAACGCCCATCACTAGCCCGTGACCTCTTATTTTTGCCGCGTCGTGAGACCGGGATTGATTTACGGGACGAAGTGCGAGACGACCCGCTCGGCCGACCCGGCTTACACCTAACTAAGCCTTATTCCGGATTACGCAAAACACACCCCGTCCGAGTGACGTGTGGCGAATAGAGAACAGGCCCCAAGGAGGATTTGCCACTTATTTAGTTTCGATGTAGGATGAGCATAGTTTCAGAAGCACACAACCCAATCCTTTCGTATAACATAATGAACTACGAAAATATTGAGTCATAATTCGATATTGAAATGAAACAACAGGGTCCGCGTTCACAGGGAGACCCTGCAAAGGGTTCGAAACGTCAGGATAAACATTAATTAAAACTAATGTGTAAAATAAACGCGAGTAGATCCGTAAAAAATGTTTCATTTCAATGTGTAGTGTTCGCGTAATCTTTAGAAAACAATACATAATTCGATAATTCATTATTCCATTAGAGTTTGAATCTAAATGAATTTGAAAAAGAGTTTTCATTCAATTTCATGCAAATGATCGAATTTTCTTTTTGTAGTGGACATGGCATTGTATAGCAATATTGATTCCTTGCAACCTTTAAGTGAAGGTGCTGCAATATATTATATTAATAAATTAAAATATAACAAAAAAAATACCGCGTCCGATTCTCGATGGTTTCCTATGAGAATATTTTAAATCAGTTTAACTTAATTTTAAAATCGACGCATTTACAGAGTTGCGAAACTTTTAAGGATGGCGAGAAAATTAAGGTTCCTTCAGCCGTATATAGTTATCTGTGCATGATTAGGAGTATTACTCCTGACTCACGAGAATATATCCACGCGTTTACATTAAGACAAGTTTTATAACGTAGGCATTACGAGTATTATATACGACACCACAGCTGGCTGTAATCTCCGTGGTTGGTGTCACAAAGGATCATATACTTGGTTCATGAGTACCATAAATCCTTATAATACTAGGTATGCTTTAACGAGAAAAGTAAACAATCGTAGTCTCCGGTGGCCACAGTAAATTTTATATATACCAGTCATATAGCCAATTAGTTATTGAATATTAAAATTCATATTTATAACCTTCACTTTACTATATACCTATCTAAATAGTTTTCAATTAGTCACACTTAAGAAAATAGAGACGTCAGAAGTTTTTGTACACACATTGTACTTATTTGTAACTACCCGCGACTTCGTCGGTTAGAACACCCGTATCTCGCGATCATTAAAGGGATGCTTGTACAACCTAAGCACAGACTTGTGGTCTAACTACTCAACCTCAGAGTCGATTATTAAAAAAAACTTGTTAAAGTAGCCCTAAGCTATTATACAATTTTAAATTGCACACACAATTTCAGAACAAGTTGATAGTCACTACATGAACCTTCACAATTATGCAATACATTTAAGGAGGCCAGCTATCATTGCCGAAATTTGTTCTGCGTAAGTGCATCCCATTCGGCGTGTAAGACAGGTAACTGCAAATTTCAAGGCTTGCATTTTTGTTTAAGTTATTACACCTATTAAGTGGAAGTAAGAAGACACGTTTGCCATTAAGCCGGCCAGTGCCTGAAGCGCGGCGTATTATCGCGCCGCTTGTGGTCCGCGTAAAATAATAATGGCCGAACTTCCGGCGCCGGCGGCGCGGAAAACTTAAGCGAAAAACGTAACTTTGTTAACCGCTCGGATGTGACGTCACTTAATTTATTAACACGCCCTGCCCCGCCGAGAGGTGATTTCCACGTTTTACGGCACTTTTTCAGTTCTCACCCGACGTGCCACAATTTCCGACGCCCCCGGCGATTAATATGTAGTTCTTTTGGAGGAAATGTCTCTTTACAACTTTTTTTATTTGTTACTTGTCGCTTACGAATGGTAACGAACGAATTGGCGTTTGAATAAATAGCCATCTTATGATCAATATTATTTTAACGATATCACCTAATCAATTTACTAATAACACTCTTGAGTTAAACTTTACTACCGGACAGTTCCCTGTGTGATGCCGGGGATAAATAATTGCACCACCCCATCTCTTCCCCGTGGGTGTCGTAAAAGCAGACTAAGGGACCATTCCAGAGGATGGGCAGCAGAATCTCTCTGAGGTTACCCTCAACGTACAGCGATCGCCAAAGCGTGGCGATTACGGCAACGCCATGATGATCCTTGGGGGAGGCCTTTGTCCAGCAGTGGACGTCTTTTGGCTGAGATGATGACCGGCCATTAGTTTAAATTCGAATATCCACTATAATCACAAAATAAACAACAACACGAGCCGACATTGTAATCGTAAAACAACAAAAAGTCGGAGCGAGTGCAATCATCCGAAAATCAATAATCGACACCGCACGTTTCCAATCGAATAAATACGGGCGGACTATCCAATAAAACACATGGATCGTTTACAATTAAAGCTTTAAATCGGCAATAGGTGTTGCTATAAATTCAGGAGAAAACAATCAGCGGGCTGCGCGGCTCGCAATTAGCGCGCCGCGGCCCGATAAATTTGCATTAATGCTCTCGAAAAATCCGGGCACCGATAATTTTCACGTGACATGTGTTGTGTAGTTCGCTGTGTGCTGTGTTGTGTTGTTGTGTAGTTCCCATTGCTGTGACGCCGCCCGCCCGCCCTCCGCCCGGTGCCGAGCGCCCGCCGATCGTCAGTTGAATTTTTGCTCTGATATAATCGAACGTGAAAATTGCGGGTTGTAATGAAAACAATTTTATTGTCACATTTAATGATGTAGCAGGTTTGACGGTTCATTTTAATTGGCTTAATTATCATTCGCTGAACTGTGCAAGGGTGGGTCTAAATGCGATGTAGTTTTTTGTTTGCCTTTGTCTTTTCTACAAGTTATCTTTAAAACGCAGTAGTTTTCTACATAGTTATTATGTTATGCTTATACTAGGATAGCTTTGCTCAATTATTTGAGATTCCCCTATATGGTTTGGTCGGTATTCAAGCAAGCTTTTGCAGTAAGAAAAGAGTACGAGAGTGCCGCCACATAACCGTACTGCCCCTCTGGTGGCCAATGGGGCATCACGGTTCCTGAATCCTAAGGAGGATTCCCTAGGTAAAAAAAAGCTTCTACCCAGCAGTTACTTTAAAAAGTGTATGGGCTATTAATTTAAATCCCGAAGCAACTGTCAAACTTGCAACACGATAAGAGCTGGGACTCCAGTCGAGCTACGCGCCAGATATTTGTAGAGCGGCGTATTTCAGCGCTGTCGATTCCCCCGGCCCGAGCCGTGATTCACGTATCGCGCGGCTCGCTGCACTTTACACTTTTGCAGCTCGCGCGCCCCGACGACCGTTAATTGATATCGGTTGCGACACTCGCGCTTTTTGTGACGATATCTCACGCCCCACTTCGGCTTGGAGCTCTGTGAAAACGTCAAATCGTTACACAATCGGACGTTTACTGTTGAGTTGATATAAAATATATGCTGCTTTTAGATGTAACGATAGATCCTGCACTCTTGTTTTTTTATCTAAAACTCTACTCTTATCATCTTATGAGGACCACATCTCAACTTGATCTGTTAGTGCGAGTTTCATTCGCCATAAACGTAAACAAAAACGAGAATTTGTATGACAAAATTTTAACGCTTCTCGTATGTCACCAGGAGGCGCTGCTTCAATGCCATACTAATTTTCGTTTCCGTAAACGTAATCGAATAGATACCGATAGTAAAGAAAACTCACACTAGGCACCCTGGTCTGGAGTCACTACCTAATGGAAATGGTTACCTGCTTGTGTTGCCCTTGCAGTGGGCATGACCATACCATCATCAAAACCAGCCTACTGGACATAGCCCACTTTACACTTTTGCGGCTCCGCGCGCCCCAACGACCGTTAGTTGATATCGGTTGCGACACTCGCGTTTTGTGTGACGATATCTCACGTCCCACTTCGACTTGGAATTGGAGCCCTGTGAAAACGACAAATCGCGTGTACACGAACGGACGTTTACTGTTAAGTTGTTATAAAAAATATCTGCCGTGTTTTTAGATGTTACTTATTATTAAGCATAAAAAAAGTCGGTGGTCTAGTTGAAAACTAATTATATTATCTGTACTAATATTATAAAGAGGAAATCTTTGTATTTTTGTATGTATGTTTGTAACGAATAAACTCAAAAAGTACTAGACCGATTTATAAAATTCTTTCACCATTAGAATGCTACATTAGCGCTAAGTAACATAGGCTATATTAAAAAAAAGTCCACCCGTGCGAAGCAGGGACAATTATAAAGCTTTGGTGCGTTAGTAAGTCATTTGAAAGATTTTTTAGAAAAAGGACAAGGCAATCCCCGGATCTACGGAATCTGCGAGCAGATTTTTTCCTGGGTAAACAAAAAAAAAAAAAAAAAACAAATAAAATCATCTTCTCTCTCCATCTCTTCGACAAAGCACCTCAGAGATACTTCTCTGTGTGTTAAAGTAAATAACTAGTTTCGTTGCTGTCAACAACACACAAACCGCTTTTGATGATCAAAATGTTCGATACACGGATGGAGCTGACCCTCAGACTTTGTCCATTTAAGAGGTATAAAGTAAACACTATGCTTACACACCGCAGTGAGGGCCTATTTAAAATACAAGCGTTTACCACTGTGGCTGACAGACTTGAATAAAACAAGTTTTTTATTAGTAACAGTAACATTCAAAGCCTTATAAATGGCCAATTAATCTAAGAAAAACAGAGAGCTCACACCAAATGGCCAACTTAGGCGCTCCCATTGACTCTTTATACCTTTTTAATAGTGTATTTATTTAAATAGCACATTTTATAGATTAGAACCGAAATGATATAGAAATAAATAGGCTTGTACAACTTAATCTCCTAAACCGTATATACGGCTCGTGGGTTGTACGATATAATAATGTTGTTGTTATGATAATGTTCGATTCGAATAATTTTTTAAAGAAAATGTTGACATTAATCGGGAGCTTTCCATGGTTGTTCATAGTTATACAGTGATTGTATGAATGATACTTAGTTTAATTTAATTATTACCGCGCTTACTTAACAAGTAAGCTAGTTTAACAAGTAACTACCGAATTCAATAAATACATATAAGCTGTTCTTAAAAAAATACAAATGTTGGTTAGATAATAATGATGAGTATACATAAAAAATGAAATGAAATGAGTATATGAAATACCAAAATCAGTTTTAAATGTATGCTTTAAATATGTTTTTTTAACAAATGTCGGTTATATTGGATATGTTTAATGATATTTTTTTAATAATGATTTAACTGATTAGTTCAGCCTATACATTAATTTATACAGGGTGTCGCAAAACGGCACGTTAGACTGACACGAGCGCAAACTTAGCTTCAGATCTGCCACATGTCAGTTTGAAATATTTGAAATATTTTTTTTCAATATTTAATACAAACTACTTATATACTTGGTGAATGCAAATTCTTGTTCTGTAATTTATAAATAAAAAACAACGAGCTCGAGTTATCAGTAAAAAAAATCTACGAACTTCTTGACGGGAAAGTGAAGAGTCATGACTGCGGTTTTGTTTTATTTTCTAAAATTTGTGTTACGTCGAATATTAATTTGAAATGATGGTGGATTAACCGTTATGTGCACGTGAGTGTGCATGAGTGTTGGCGAATTAAACAAAACAGAGCAACTTCACCTAATCAATCGCACGAAGCAATCAAAAAACAACATTTTCGACTGACCACCAAAGATTTTTTATTGAACATAACACGACTACCTATTACCTAAAGCTCTATGAAAAAGTTTGACATGAAAGTAAACACAAAATTTTTTCATCAATTCAACAATGCACACAGCACAGCCAATTGAATAAAAATTCAATCGCCTAAATACCAGTGTTGTACCAATCAATGTTTACGACGCGTAATAAACTTGAGTAACATCTGAGTATTTGTAGGAGGAGAACCTTCCAAATATCACGGGGACGTTGTTAACAGCGATATTAAATAACGTCTCTATTGTCAATAAAGGTCGTCGTAAAACGGTATGCTAGTTGTGGTGCTGGCAAGCCCCGGAAGACTCGCCGCGGGGGCACGGCGCAGCCTATTTTGGTCCGTGTCACCATTATTGTACGATGACCACGGTTTTTGGTTTACTAACACTTGGACACTTTGAGGAAGGATGAGGTGATTTTGTAAAAAAAAAACTGTGCTTACAGTGCCTTGATCGCACTTGATGTTAAGTGATGATAAGGCCAATGATGGAAGCGCACTTCAACCGGGATCCTCAACTAAGTGAGGTACTGGCTATCTTATCTCTAGCTGCCGGAACACAACAATGCTACAAACATTGATGTTATGGCGACATATTTAGATAAGATAATGGTAGCTATCCAGACGGACAGACAAGCCCTACCACCAACCAAACCGAGTACACAAACATGCACCCTAGACCACAGAGGCGGTTAAAATCAAATGCATTATTATATTAATGTGGTAAACCGATTTTGGTCGCTGACACAGTTATTGTACGAGGATCACAATTTGCGAAGACTAACTAATCGACTAAATAACTTTGAAGAAAGACGAGGCATTCGGTAGTGTAAAATAGTACATATAGTTTTTACACTTGGTAAAAACTATATGTACTTTAAAATATACTTAATACACATATTTTTGAAGTTCCTACCTAAACTGTTTTTGTTTTGTTAATATAATTTTAACACACCTGACCGGATTACTATTGTTTAACAAAAAACGTATGACAAAAGATCATTTTACAAACAACTTTTGGAAAAATAGTCATTTGACAAACTTTTATTTCGCATAAGAAACATTTGACATAATACAGCTTTCGCAAATGTTTTACTTAGCAAATATTTCTACTGTTAAAATATGATTTTAATAATATTCACTTGACTTAATAATTTTTTTGCCAAATTGGTGATTTTACAAAAAGTTATTAGATAAATTATTAGTTTGTAAAAATAACTATTTTCTAACCAATACTTACGCGAAGCCGTACAAAAGGCGGTATTTTAGATATTTTTATTGAGGTACCCACCTATTGCCGTACTATTTCGTTTGATTGCACTGTCTTTTAAAGTGAGTGTGTTTATTGTTGTACCGACGCGTCGCGACGCGTATTGTATTTTCCTGCTTTAATTAATTTATTTACACACTTCACGAACGAGTAGTGAGTTCGTGTGTGAAGTGTTTAAATCGAACAAACGTCGCATGTACAAAAACGTCGTTTCTGGCGCTTCACCGGCCGCTGCCGCGGCACGCTCGCTCCGCTCGCTTGGCTCGTGCGTTTTTGGTCACCATACTAACCTAACCTAACCTAATGAACTCTTTACCCTTTTTTCGCCCCTTTTTGAGCCCCCCCTTGTATGGGGGGGGGGGTTACTTTTTGCATGTTGTTATGTTGTTTTTCGTTTCGTTACACTCAAAAATTAAATATTGAAAAAAAAAAACACGTAGGTCTCAAGGTCTCTCGTAGGCAACCAAAATCGATATCAGGGGACTTCCATGCATGAACCTAAAGTAATAACATACACGTAATTAATAGCTAGCTAATATTCTTCTGTGTAAGAAAGATTAACGTTGATTTTGGTAAATAAAATATTTACCAAGCAATGCATTTTGTTAAATGTTATTTATGCTTTACGTTATTTTGCCAACTAACATGTTTAAAAAATAATCAATTTGTGAAATGATGTTTTAGCATAATGAAATTTATTTTAGTAAATATATTGACTAATGAGAAAATGATAAATTTATCAAGTATAATTTTGTCAAATGTTATTTTTCAAAACAAAAATGTGTTATTTGTTTTTTGTCAAATGATTGGACACCACCTGACCCGGTATGTCAGAAGGGCGCAGGTTCAAATCCTGCTCGTGGAAATTTTTTCAACATTTGTGTTTTTGTAATTCCTACCTAAACGTTAGTAAGTATTACAGTTTCTCGTAAAATGTACTGTAAATACTATAATGAAAAATATTTGCAAACTGGCAACCCTCCGTTTTTGGTTGGCTTCACTTATATTACTTCATAAGCAAAGTCAACCAATAACAATACCAAAACAATATATTATGTTACTTAGATCTTGGTTTCGTAACGTTTAATTTTAATTTTTAATCCCCCAGGTACAACGCGGACGACTAGCAGGAGGTGGCGCTAGACAGACCGAAATAGAGGCTCCTATTATTGGAGGCCAAGACTCACCAGCACACGAATAGTCTACCAGCACACATTTTCCCTCCTTCCTATGATATAGGGTCCTTCAAAAGAGGCGTTAAGAAACACCTAGTGGGCCGGCAGAGTGAGCTAACTGATGCTACGTTTGTTTTCACGCTGCACCAGTTATTTTCGCGTCTGGACTCTATTTCCACTTAACACCAGGTGGGATGGAGTCATTTACCGAGCTACCTATAAAAAAATATAATAAAAACTTTGGGTCTCTGAGCCAAAGTAAGTCTAAGCCTATTGATTCAGGTACGTACTTGGCAGTGCTATCTCACACATGACAGCAATACTCCTTACATGACTTAACTGCCAGAGATCAAAAAGATGTTCTGAAGTAATGCTGGTACTGCCGAACTAGTGTAAGAATGCCAAGCATTTTTGTAGCCTGTTTAGCATCATCTCCAATATTGGTGCCAAAATTTATGTTAAATGCCTGGATTCTAATATACCTATAGACATACATACGCATATTAAATGCCAATATAATAATGATAATAATGCAAGCTGCAAGAGCTGGTATCATATATAAACGTTATATGATTATATATAAACAGATATGATTCTAAATTAAATATACCTACCTAAAATGTAACGCGACCTATCAAATCTTACTGGCCAGTAGTCGCTTGGTCACTCTAAGCCTTGTAATATATGAAAATATTCAATTTTATAACATTCCTAAGCGATAACATCTTCCTGTCGATTTGATATTTTCGGCGGTAAGGTAATATTATCCGTGTGGTTGTGAATGGGCGAGGCAGCACGCTGCGCGCGCGCCGCGAAACTCGTAACTTAACACTTAATCATTTATACGGACACTTTATAGCGCAGCCTTAGCCACCATCAGGTTTTCGTTACAGTGTCATTTTCTTCTTATTCTCCAGGAGGCACCTCAGCAAACATCGTAAAAATGTCATAAAATTTATAGAAACTATGGGTAGAAACTGAAGTCGATAGCAGGGTGGGCTATAAATAAACTGTAAGACCACTTTACGTTTGTTATGTCCCCGAACAAAGGTAGTTTTACGTTAATTAGGTTGGGTAAATAAAACAAACGCAATTGATTAAGCGCATTTATTTCAATAACTGTATTAAAAAAATTTCGTGAATTATCACCGCTAGTTAGAAGATGATAAAAGATAATAAAGAGAACAGATGACAATAAGTAAACGCATTAAACCTTTTAGGACACTACTGGAATTTTACCTAAAAGCTGCTATTTAAATGCACTAACGTAGACTGAAATGTAAAATAAATAAAAAGAAACAAAGAAAGATTTCTGGAGATAACATAAAAGAGAAGAATAAACTTTGCATGTGTGTGTGTATAGCTCTTAACCTGCCATATCTTGTATGGTGACATGGAGGTAGCTAAGAACCAAAACTAAGCAAGGCTCTATCGAAACAAAAAAAAAATCAGAGAAAGTGTTGTAGATAGTTTTGGCTAAGCTTAGCCCGGGTCAGATACAGATCTACGATAGTCTAACGATTTCATTGCCGGGCTAGGATTACCAGAAATTGCGGCTTCGATGAGCAGGATTCAAGGAACATTTTCAACATGAAACTAATCTTTTCCCCGCAGTTATTAGGTCACCATTTGTTTTTGTAATAGTAATAGTACATATTATGAAGTGTAGGTTAGTAGGTATCACAAAATTCATGAATATATGTTAATAATTCATACAATGTCTCACTATATTTCCACCTTTTATTTATTTAGTTTAGGTACACGGGCAGAACACAATCAGGTCATGGCCTTATATATAAAGTACTTGCTGGCCGGCGGACTTAGTACCGCTTTGACAGTTCCCATGACAACGAAACAAACAAATCATTCGTCCGCATAAGAACACCCGTATCCCATGATGGATCCCTATAGCAGCGTTACCTACCGGATCCAATTGTAAATCTAAACAATTCTCGAATCCACTTGAACACACACAGAAAATTTCATCCAAATCGGTCCAACCGTTTAGAAGGAGTTCAATAACATACACACGCACAGAAGATTTTTATATATAAAGATTAACATTGTTTAGCTACATGCTAAAGACAGATACAAAACAGTAATTAAAAAATGTAAATAATAATAATAATTATAATAATATAATACTTAATACAAAACTAAACTATGGAAACTATGGCGGGGTTGAAGATATTTCAGCTGATAAAATATCTGATACGGTTTTTTAAAAAGTTATTATAAAAGATATCAACTTCATTTTACAAGGTACACAATAATTTCTTACATAAGAATTAAATAAAATCTAATAACCTGAATTACAAGGATGAAATGAAAAATTGTATTAATTATAATGTATAAAAAACAATTGTTTATTTTTCTCCGCTTTACTACGTAATAACAAAACATACAAGCCAGGGTCCAGCAGAAGTAGTAAGTCAGCCAGCCGTCCGGGCATAAATTAAACGGCGCACCGCGGCCGCGTGTCACGCCGAGCTGTTTCAACTAACTACCAACTAAACATTTCAAAAGCATAATATTCTGCTTTTCACTATGTTTGTTTGTGAACGTACTTAGTGCATTTTACTTCTGAAACTTTTTTGTTTTATTTATTTAATTTGTGGGCTTTGGTCGAATAGTTCAGGAAGGAAATATAGTGAGACATTGTATGAATTATTATCATATATTCATGAATTTTGTGATACCTACTAACCTACACTTCATAATAGGTACTATTACTATTACAAAAACAAATGGTGACCTAATAACTGCGGGGAAAAGATTAGTTTAATGTTGAAAATGTTCCTTGAATCCCGCCCATCGAAGCCGCAATTTCTGGTAATCCCAGCCCGGCAATGAAATCGTTAGACTATCGTAGATCTGTATCTGACCCGGGCTAAGCTTAGCCAAAACTATCTACAACACTTTCCCTGTTTTTTTATTGAACTTGTCAGCTCCATGCTTCTATAAGACAACATAATACATCTAAATTATAAATTACTTGTGCAAATGCCAATTTTCGAATTTCTAAGTTATATTTTGTGGTCTTTAAGTATTTGAAACATACTGAATTGTTTTTAATATCATATTTCCACAACAGTTGAAAGACAGCCCATGACAGACGGTGCAACTCGGCCAGAACGTAGGATACATAGAAAAAGGTTTTCTTAGGATACTTGTAATAACCAGTTTGCGTTAAATCGTTTTATTTATAAAAAAGTTTAAATGTGTATATCGTTGCATATTGTTGTAGGTATTTGGCCGCGATCTAGGCTTTATTTCAGAGTTAGTACTTTGTAAAGACGCCTGGCCCGGTGCGCGGCGGCGGAGGCGTGGAGGCTGATGGTAGCGAAAACTAGACTCTGCTCATATCATTTTACTCGTTGATGATAAATGTGGCCACTCAGCGAGAAATATACGGCGCATTGAATTCGCATCGAAATATTACAGTACCTCTTTCCTATTTAGAAGTTGTATAAGTGCTCAATTGTTTCATTAATTTTATCAATACAGTAAGTAACTAATTAGTTTTTATTAATAATCATAACTTACCTAGCGAGAATTTTGTTAATTTTGTTCATCAACATTGTTTACTAGTCGAAATATAACCAGGTGTATTTAAAATGTATAAAGACATTGTAGAGAGCATATTTATTTTTACAACAATAATAATTTGCGGCACAAAAGCAGCGACTACTGTTTGCATGCAGCACCCAACTCGCGCTCTTATAAAGCATTTAAGGCAATTTATGTTTCAGATAAACCCGGTATGATAATTCCACTTCAATGATTTCTATAGGGATGAGTCAGGAGCGACGCCAAAATACGGATAATTTGCGCTCGAGTGGCAGCGCAGGCGCAGGGAGCCGGGCGCGAGCGCGGACAATGGCGCGGTTACTCAGCGGCTGCCCACCGCCCGCCATAACGCAGTTCATTATTTATATTAACAGTTTAGCAGCCAGTGGCCAGCCTCAAATCCAACTTATAGCCGCGTGAATGTGCGTGGGCATTATTTGTACCCTTGTTAAGCGCCGAGCATATTATAAAAATGATTCCTTTATCCTTGCTGTGACACTCGCTGGAAATCGGTCGACTAATTTATGATCATCATAAAAAAGGATTCGAACCCGTGCAGGTTGGAATTTCATTCACAACGCGCGGGCGTTCGGCTCTTTATGGATGGATGTTTTCATTAATTTAACGCGGACCGGGGAATGCCACCGAGGTGTCGGGTGTCGTATGACAGATCTCAGATAGCGGCTCGTGCTGCCCCGACTACTGTTCTGCGCGCGTTTGTCATGAAGGATTTAGTGACGTCACGACCGGCGTCACACCGACAACAAGCGCATTTTAATCGCCGAATTAATAACAGCCCGATCGTATCGCCCCTAACAGATATGCTGGATTATAAATAAGTGCAACTCGTGATCGATTCTCGTTATGGTTATTAACATATTAAATCAAAAATTCTTGGAGAGTCGACTCCGTGACTTAATTTATTGCTGCGATCAGTGAAGTATAATCTTAGACATTTTTGAGGAACGATCATTAGTCAGAAGGAGATGTCGGTGGCGATGTGGTGGGAGGCGCCGCGAGTGGCCGATGGCCGATGCCCGATGGCCGCCGTGTGATAAGCGACAATAACTCGGTGCGCTCCAAATAAGCCGCGGCGGGCATTAGTCATCAGTCAGCGCGACCGCCGACCGACAGTTCACCTAATCCACTCAAAACATTCGGAGACTTGTAGGGCACGGGCCGTGATCGATACCGCGACTCGCCACAAAACGATAGATAGATGCCGATAAGTCAGAAGATATATGACGCGAACAAAATCGGGAGATGTACGTAATAAGATAAAAGTCAAACAATGATTCGACCGCGGATTCGCCGCGGCATAATTTATGTGACAACGCGTGATGGACGAGCGGCGACTTTCGGTAAACTATTTACATACGGCGGCGGCGGCCGGCTGCCGGATTGGGTTCTGTTGTGACAGAGGGTGGGGCTTAGAACCGAAAACAAATGTCACGGTTATTTATTAGGTTACGCTACTTACTGTTAAGCCTAAGACGGGAATTATGGCTCGGGGATACAGTTATTTTATTAGAAGCTCGTGCGTCACCTAAGAGCGAAATCAAGCGTTTCCTTATGTAGGTATATCTCTCAATAAAGTATTTTCTCTATTTTTACTATTAGTATTTCGAAAAACAAATTTTTGTAAGTAACTTAAATACTCAATGTTGCAGACTTCAATAGGTAAAATTTGATGATTTAAACTAAACTGAAATATTGAGAAAAGTTCTACCTATTTGAAGTATTTATAAACACAATAATTGCGTTCATCTATAAAATTAAATAAATTAAACATAAATGATAATATAACTTATCAAAGTTAGGTATTTACTTAGGTACCTATATCAAAAACCTTTGTCGATATAAGTAGATAACTATAAAAAATATAAAAATTATATTAAACCATCTTATCTTATTTTATTGGGCCTGCCGAGATTTCCCTCTCCCAGTACCACTTCGACAGATCGGGATCTTTTGTATAATAAAAATAAATATAAACCATAAACATAAATAATATGTAAAAATTAAATGCTGGTGTTTTATTTCAATCTCATCATCTGTTAAATTATCATCATCATCATCCTTCCTATTACAACCCACAGCTGGACATAGTCTTCTCAAACCCAAGGCGCGCCACTAAGTCCGGTCTTCGGCTCATCGCAATTACTACACAAAGTTGCTTTACATATTGTAGCCTAATAGCCTTCAACTTCAAATATAATTTAGCTGTACTATAACCAGATAGCGTTCCACAAGTCTGGACCCACTAAGGCAAAGGAGACGTGTATACAAAGCCGCGACGTTGGCCCATTCTCGCGCCGATCCCGCCAGAGTTGAGTCTAATTGAATCAAGTCGCGGCATTAGCAGACACCTCCCTTGCCGCGTCGACTTAGATTGCTTCTCAGACTCTTAGCTTTCCCCTGTAAACAGTGTTGTTGTTGTTCTACTTTACAAAGACAATATACGTATACTATGTCTCCCAGAAGAGACGTACAATACAATACATACAATACATTCCAGACTTACACGTGCATATCTGTAATGCACGTGTAAGTCTGGAATGTATTAACAATTAGCTGGAACTTCTTCTAATCTATCATGGTAGGTGTCTTAAAGCTTTTTGTTTATAACTGACTAGCGGCCCGTCCCAGCTTCGCACGGGTGGACATTTTTTTTTAAATAATTATGTTACTCAACGCTAATGTAGCATTCTAATGGTGAAAGAATTGTTTAAATCGGTCCAGTAGTTTTCGAGTTTATTCGTTACAAACATACATACAAAAATACAAAGCTCTTTATAATATTAGTATAGATGATTACATATTGTTTTCTAGATCGATTGTGTTTTATGTCCATAATAGTCTCATAGTATACTTACGTGCCCAATTTTTTAAGTTGACCATGATTAAAGAGTATAAACTTCTACGTAATGTAATTAATTCCAAGAGAATTTCAATACCAAGCAATTTGTGAACACATCCGTTCGGAAACCAGTTCGGCATTTCCAATCATTGCATTTTTTTTGTTATCGTTTGTGTAAAAAATTGCTTCGTGAGATGGCACAAATTGTGTTTACAAAGGACGGGGTCGTAGGTGAAAACGTTAGCCTAGCGACAATCCCGGCGGAGACAGCGCTCGCTCCGCTTTTTATCTCCGCTCGCTGCTCGCCGTGCTCGCTCGACCGTGTAATTGGATGAGAACGGCGCGATCCCAATAGCGCGTCCTTATCTGTTCGCGGCAAATCCGCCCCCTCCTCACCCGGCGCACCCCCGCGGCGCCCTCGAATACTCCAGCAATAAGTTTTTAGTGAGTAATTCAAGATAACCCCTTGATGTTGTTCATTTTCACACTTCCTTTCGCGAGAACAGCTCTTTATTGCGTAATATGTAACTGTCTCGTCGCCGACGGGTGTCCCGGGGGCTAGGCGACTTGCCCCCTTTTATGATGTTAATGCGATCGCCTCCGACCCTCTCCTATCTTGATAATGATAATTGCTTTTTGGAAAATTATTGTTTGATGTTGTCGTTTCGCGTAATTTCGGGAAATTTGAAAATGGGCTTGCATAATCGGCTGCTTGGTGTTAATTGATTCAACATTATCGCAATTACACGATTGACTGCTACTTTTCATGTGCCAAATTTGCTTTAAAAATATGTCGTAAAAAAGGTTTCAAATGTGATATTTTTCCTATAATTCCCGGATGCGTGTTCGATACAATCAGCATTTCAATTAGTTACTCGAATCTTCGCTGCAGTAAAACGGAATGAGCACGGACTCTTTCAGTTTTATCGCAGAGTGGCGGGAGGTCGCGAATTGTCGTCGTATTAGCCGCTATCAGATGGGCAGCCCGGGCCGCCCACCCCACGAACCTCGGCTTGGATTCTGCAGCGTCCGTCGGAAAAATCTCTGAATGTATAGGTGTGTCGCTTTTATGTTCGCTTGCGTACACATTGGTATATTGGAAGTTTTATGTTGGAGGATGATTGATTTGTGATTGTGATTAAAATGATACGTCATTTTTAGCGTATGAACGTTCCATACAGGGTTAAGGCTTTTTAAAGTTTACGCGAACACTACACATTGAAATGAAACAACTTTTACGGATCTACTCGCGTTTATTTTACACATTAGTTTTAATTAATGTTTATACTGACGTTTCGAACCCTTTGCAGGGTCCGTGGTCACAGGGAGACTGAGGTGTTGGTCGTCTCATAATTAGTTAGTTACTAATTATGAGGTCACAGAGAGACTGAGGTGTTGGTCGTCTCATAATTAGTTAGTTACTGACCCTGTTACGGACCCTGTAAAGGGTTCGAAACGTCAGGATAAACATTAATTAAAACTAATGTGTAAAATAAACGCGAGTAGATCCGTAAAAGTTGTTTCATTTCAATATTAGGTATTTCGTTCAACCGCATAACAATATTTTCTTTACAACGAACATGACCGGTCTAGTCCAATCCCAAATTGTCTCAGGGATAATTGGTTCAGATAAAACATCTGTCACCATCACACTTACCATAGTATCAAAAGTAAAAGTTGATTAAACATTGATAAGTGTAATAACAAATCTTTGAAAACCATTTATTTACAGTCTAAGTAGACTTTATTCAACTGATTTATTAAAAAAATACTAAATTATCATCATCTTATATCACATTTTATCAGCCTAAAAATTTCCATTGCTATATATAAATCAGTGTTTTAAATGAGAGCTACGAGATCAGACCATGTGTTGCGGGAGTTACATTTAGCCAACCATTTTTCAAAAATACTCTAAACTGCTTGAAATTGGTTATTCCTTCCACCATAGATAGAACAGCTTACCCACCCACAACTATTTCATTTTAAACTTACTGTATCCAAACATTGTTATCTATAACGCTCAGCTAACAACAATAAGGTATCCTTATCTGCATTGTAGTACGTAATAGCTGCTCCAGAGCCGGCAGCCTGCGAACTGTCGTCGTATTCCAGGGCTATCAGATTGGCTCCCTCGGGGACTCCTATCTCCGCCAACTGTTCTTCCTACTGGTACACTCACTGCTGTGTTTGTCTTTTTATATGCATATCGCGAGACTTGAGATTTTTATGCGATACCTACGTACATGGAACTTACAGCGAATTTTACTATGTATTGTTAGAGGATATTAACTTAGTACTTCTTTGACGTGGTAAATAGTGATGTTACTGTAACAATGATGTTTACGAGTATCATAATTACTTTTAAACTTTCATTGTAAATGTACGAAAACAATGTAATAAAATATATTAGATAAGGGATTATTGCCATGATATTTGCTGTCTTTGAATCTGTATTTTAGCACATTAGCATGCGCCATTATAAAAGGTGCATAGGTAGGTACATCCGTGTTGAAATATTGGATACTCAAAAACAAAAAAACTTTGACGTTAAGCCTGATAATATAACTATTGTCATTATTTTAAGAAGTAAAAATACAAATCGAAATCAATGGTTGAAACAATCGGAATAACTAAATTCTCTAAAAATATAAAACTAAGTTTTAAAGCTAATTGATGTAGTAAAAAGACATGCTATGCTACAAGAACAAAATTACATTTTTGATAGAAACCTCATAGACAATAAAAGTAAATAATTTATTTTCTAAGAACTCAACTTGACTATTGTATTTGAATTACTGTGAAGCCACGTAACAAATTCAATTCGGTGAACGTGTGTTTCAATAAAGTTCAACACGGGAGGCAATTTAGGCGTTCGCAGAACAATTTCGTCAGATCGAAGGTTGTACGGGAACAGCAAGGAGCCTCCGCGGCTCACGTCGCGTCTCATTTGAAGGCACAGGGTTGCAAGCTGTCAAAACAAAATGCTACTTTTTATCATAATAAAAAAGTAATGTAAAATTTTTGGATTTGATTTGTGTTCATGGTGTGTATATACTATAAAAGAAATACTGTGGTTTTGGTTGCTTTTTAATTCTTATTATGTTTAAAAGGATTGAAAATGTAAAGAGTGTATGATAACATAATGAGACGTTAATGTACCTTAATTAAACCATGTCGCTGATCCGTTTCTAAGCCATAACAAAGTATTTATACCTACCAAGCATCCTGCGTTTGGCTTTGGGAGGAAGTAAAAGTTGTAACGATCTTCGCAAGGTGGCTGGCAAGGGCTGGATGACAGTAGCTGCCGATCGTGCTCAGTGACATGCACTTGGAGAGGCCTATGTCCAGCAGTGGATTCGTGTAGGCTGATGATGATGACGATGAAAAGTCACAAAGCGTCGTGTGTCTATTCTGAGCCATTTCATTTTGTGTCCATCGGAATTGTTACCATATACCTTATTGGTCTTCCACGACCATAGTTTCCTAAATCTGCCCCCAGATATTGACCCAAGGGTAAATCAAGTTCCCTTACTACATGGAAGCAACCTTAGTCAACCGTAAACGTATTTTTTTTATTGTGTTCATTATTTTGAGTGAAATTGCGAGAGCATTAAGTTGAGTATAGGGTGCGACGCGACGGACCTATTACGGCGCCCTGTGATCAGCGGCGGGCACCGCGGCCGCGTTAACTCCTAAACATATATTAATTTGTAGTGAGACTATCAATGACGTCGGCGTTGGACAAGCAATCATTTCGTCGTTATTAGCTGGCCTGAATTAGATTAAGTGTCCTTTGTCCCATCGATTAGATGACGACACTTGGTAATGAATGTTGTAGCATCAAAAACTAATTGTATTGTAGTAAATATTTGGTAACAGACAGGGACAGGGATATGTCAGTATGTTCACTTGGATTGCGAAAGGTCGTGTGTTCGAGTCTCACATGAGACTAGTCGTTATAATATTAGGAATATTAAAATTAAGAGGGAAACAAGATGCAGCGAGAACAAGTATTTCGTCAATCATCAATCGACCAAGTATTTGGAAGATACAGGTCGCCTGCATCGGCAAATCTGGAATGTCTGGGGAAACTCATGTTCAGCGGAAGATGTCTTACGACTGCAATGATGATGATCATGATTGATGATAGAGTAAAAATCTTAGGTAGCTTGTTTTACAAAAAAACACTGACAAGACCTACTCAATATATGAAACAAGAAAAAATCTATAACTTCAGTCATAATTGACAATTAATGGTGTAAGATTTAAGGATTTTTCAGCACCACATAACAAAGATTGTGAGTGCTTCGTTGAAATTGAACCAAATTGAAACTGAAAAATTGAACCGAATAGTTGTGAAGAAGTAATTTTATTAGCACATATTATAAAGTAAACTAATCGCCATAATGATGAAACAAATATTGTACTAGGACAAAGTATAGAATAGCTATATTAGAAAACTTCTGTCCAAATAATATTATCAAAAGGCAATGGTTCAGTTGTTATTCCGTTTGTACGGTACACAGTAAGCTTCTGGTAGTAAACAGTGTTTATGTATACCAACTTAAGAGCGAAAATCGCATAAAAGCTGCCAAAATAGTTGAAGACGGTAATATTTGAATTAACTTGCTGTAATAGGCAGCAATATACAAATTGTGACTTAACAAGCAATATTAAGCTTTATCTCTTTAATAATAAAGCATATGTGTAGCGCAAACGCGAATGTGGTCAAAAGCACACGCGTGTCTTCGGTCGGCATCCGGCAAATTATAGACAAATCTCAGGAGGTATTATTTTTTCAACGCGCTCGGGTGAGAAATGCGTGATTGGAGACCGGCACGAGATTACAGAGTAGAGGACACGCCACCAGCTTGGCTATCTCACCCACTTAAGATCATTATTTGGTCTATAATAAAGTGTAGTAATTATTGCCACCCAAGCTTTGGGTTTCCGATGCCATTGGAGAACAGAGTTGGAAGCAATTTGTGACAATTTACTTCTTAGCACTGTCTCCGCGTGTAGTTATTTCAAAATCATGCTATTTTTACGCCCGATGCTTCTAAAGGTTTTTATATTCAACCGATAACACTAAAACCGTTTCTAATCTAACTTGATTGCGAGTTCGCTCAATTTGTAAGGATCGGAGCGTTAACAGACCATAATAAGCCGAAATAGGCAGGAGGCACCGTAATCTTGACACGTCCGACGCCGCGTTAACTGTCATTAACAATTTTATGCAAATTCTAATTTGGATCACAGGTTTAAAGTGGAAAAATTAGGGGGAAAATTACAGGGCTGGCGCGCCGATCGGCGTTTACGGCGAGCCGGCCGCGGTGTGCG
This sequence comes from Eudonia truncicolella, assembly GCA_949315975.1. Classification (NCBI taxonomy): domain Eukaryota; kingdom Metazoa; phylum Arthropoda; class Insecta; order Lepidoptera; family Crambidae; genus Eudonia; species Eudonia truncicolella. The sequence continues at coordinate 7,217,593 of OX438828.1, read as the reverse complement.
CCCGCGCCGCCTCCAAGTTCGCACTTTATATCTTCGGGCTTTTAGTTTCAGTGTGCCCATATGTCTGCTAGTTATTGATAATATACATATAGAACTATCAATGACGCAAGAATGGATATTATAATAATATCAAAGTGTTCTATCAACTACATTTGTTAACTAAAAAAAATACTATTTTTATTTTGGAACAAATATTTGGTCATTCATGAAGAGATCATTTTTCTATGACTCTTTCTGAGTTTAAATTAAACTGTATGACGGTCATAATGTATGTAAAAGGAGTTATTTATTTGGTACCCACCTGCAAACGGCTAATGCAATGCGTTAAGGCCCGATCTTCCTATATGCTAAGGTCTATAAGGAAGAAGCTTGTTTGAATGAAATGTTGGTGTAAAAGCACGTTACAATAGTGTTCAACATTTTAAGTAATCATTAACCGAGGTCCCAGCACTGCGAAGGTTTATAGCCGGAATCAAAAGCGCAAGACCGCGTGTAATCGGCGTATTTGTTGCCAAAAAAATACATATAATATTTGTGTACATTATTGTACAAAAAAGAGGAACATTCAATAATTTCTACATCTGATCATCTATCCATCAAACACCGCACCGGTCCGTTGTATTGCTAGCAACCATACTAAACATTCCCAGTGTTATGGGATATTAACCGCGAAATTCATACAACCCGGTGGTATTTTGACATTTGAGTGACAGTTGCTTTCAATAAAGAATTATACGGAACCGACAACCGACAGAAAGTGGAGATCCATGTCGTTGTTCCTTTTATGCCGGTAACAATACAACAGCGCAATAAAAACTGTTTAGTGTTAAATATTAAGTGGATGTTGCATTTACTATGTTGTATCTATAAAGGCGGTCATTTTTGTGGAGTCTTATAGAAATTATTCTGAATAAAAAATAAAATGAAACCGTAGAAATAGTAGGTATATTATTTATTTATTTATTTCTCGGAAGATTTACAGACAAATAACATCTATAGGTAAGGTTAATAAATAGATATATGTATGCTACTAACAAGTCTTCACAATTATATAAACAATAGTAAATAAAAGAGCCAACAATCGACTGTCACAATTGTGTCACGATATCGAAAGTAATACAACAGAAAAAAAAACTATTTCGGTAAGATAGCCAGTTCCTCAGCATAATCGTTATCAGCACTGAAAGATAGGGTTAGTGGTATTCGACGGGAACCATTACTTGACACTTTTCTTTTAATCATTAGAAATAGGGGCCAACACCTGGTTTGGGACTTTAGCGACATTGAATACATACCTCCAGCTTTCTAGCCGTCATCCAGTAATGTTATGCCGCGAAAACTCAGTCGAACACTCATATATTTTTTATTGATTTTAATTTCTATTGCATCCACATAAGGTTCAAATTATCAGGGCATCTATATTGCCACCACCAGTAAAAGGGGTAAAGTGCCGAACGCTGCCGCTGATGCTAGACAATATACTTACACACAAAAAGTCTGAACTAACTGATTTATTGACTGAAGAACGATCTAAATCGCACAACCAATAAAATTGGATTAAAAAAAATCACCCACATAGTGTTTGGTGATTGGTGGTGTTGTAAATGCCAGGTCGGCCACACAGCTCGGCCTGTCAGAGTGAGTGATCGGTGGCACTGGGCTTCCCTACTCACCGAGTACCGACCCTCGATGCCTTCGGAGCGAGCAGACGTCGCGGCGTGTCAGGGAATCGATTTTAATCTCGATAACATGGGGAACTGTTTTTTGGACACGCCGTTTTTGATTATGACAAACGTTTTTAATCCGTTTGATAGTAACTTTCAACATTATTTAACAAATTTTGAGTTAATTTATTTATTGCCATAAATTACATGTATAATTTACAGTTGTCAAATTAATGTTATAATTACCGATAGCATGAGCTTCCCTAGTCAAATTATATTGACTGGGTAACATATAGTGTGAAAGCTATATCTGGCTATATCTATCTAGGTGGATAGAAGTTCTTCTTTCCAAAAGAGTTCAAATATTTGCAAGAATGGTGTTTTTATTCCAGGGGATAACTAATATAATTATTAGGCATGACGACAGTATTCAAAAATGTAATGAATTTAACGATTTAATGATTTTAGGTGAAAATACATATTTAAAAAAAACTTAAAACACTGGTTTAGTTTTATTAAAAAAAAATAGGTTATTGAGATTTTCAATAAAATAAAACATTAAAATACTGCAATCGGCCATTATGACTGAAACACCGCATGACGTCACGCTTAGGTAAAATTCGCCACAGAACACTATTATTTGAACTCCGCTGTCATCCTTCACTGTGTTTTGGTTCTGCATTAGGATTGATTTTTTATTCGTTTACGTCTGATTTATCGACTCCACTCAACTACAACAATGGCTTGGTAATAATAAGTAATAATAATAGCTTGGTGAATGCAAACAGCTCAAATTTTCCCAGGATTGATGTCTTGATGTTGGGTGATTTCCTCGCAACAAATAAAGATTTTGCTCGTCTGAATTTAGAAACGTGAAAACTTCCTTGTAAGTAAATTTTGTATTTATTTATCTTTACCATTAGATATAACCAACTTAGATTTTATTTTATTTTATTTTACTTTCATAGGTTATTTTTACAATAAACTTGTCATTATTTATTTTTGAGGTTAGCTCCCTCACAGCTTGTAAGTTGTTACTTTGTTGAGTTAATACCATGTTGATACCCGATAAAACGAGTAAATTTCTATAACTATAAATCACCTACTAGTGCTAGTAGTATTTTTCCTCATAGTAAACACCTAAAATTTCGCCGTACGAGCTTTAACCACTTAACTCTTATTATTTTCTACATGAACAAACACTTTGTTGGGTGTTCTTATTGATGTGTTTTTACACTGATGTAGTACTCTAAACCACTTATAAACTTTGGAATTCATTTTTATCACACGAATTAATCCTAACCTAACCTAACCTAAGCGTGACGTCAGAGCCGACGCCATGACACCTGCGAGCTGTTTTCGAGCACTATTGAAAAAAATATTAGAAAAATGGCTTTAAACTTCGTTTAACTTAAGTTTATTACCGAAACAAAGGTTTTTTCGTAAATAGTAAATGTGTACCTACATTATGGAAGAGGATTTCAAAATCTTTCGTCACGCCTATTATATTTAAAGGGTCTAATGCAAAAGCTTTTTGAAAGTGTCTCATTCAGCCCTTGACCACGGCTGGTGCAACTCGGTGTGAACGTCGTGTAATGTTGTGTTTACTATACCTTTACTAAGAAGTTTATATTTTAACTACGTATAAAGGAACGCGAAATCAAAAAAAATTAGTATATACCTAGAGCTGTTACTTCGTTGTTTGACCTAAAATAAAACGACGAGTAGGCGACACCAACAACTCAAAATTAAAAAAAATAATAACTACCACAATATCTTTGAGTCCAATCAAAAAGCAATGAGCCCCATTCCTGCGGTGGTCCCCAGCCGTTGAGCTGTACATCGATCGTTTTTCCACACAACGCGTACGTCATCCTATTATTCAAAGCGCGCTGGTGTCAAAGAGGCGCACCGCGTTTTGTGACGGATTACCGGCTTCTCATCCGCTTAAGGAGCCGGCCGAGAATCATTGTGTAAGTGGTATTACGAGGCTGACGCAAACATATCGTGATCTTTCCGAGATAAAAAAGGGAATACCTGGATATTTTGAGTGGATGATACCTTACTGTCTTATTTATAAAACAAGCGCCAAGCAATCAGAATCAATGCTATTAGTTGTATTGAATTTTGAAGGGAAATAAAAAAAAGAGAATTTACCAAGAAAAGTAGAGAGAATCTGTCATATAAATTTACCGTAATTTAAGTACCCTTTAGTAAGTTTATTATTAATACAACAAAACAATTGTAGTGTTCTGAGTCTGATAAGCTACCGTTCGCCTTTTTCGAGGTTATTATTTTAAAAGTCTTATGCCTTATTTCACCAACAAAGACTGAATAGAAGATAACCCTTATGATATGTTAGAAAACAGTTGGAAATATGGGCATTAGAGAAACAAATCCCCATATTACTCATTAAGTTATCTAGTTTTGAGAGAAGCTTGAAAACTACAAAGGCACTGCGACTAGCATCTTCGAGGTGTGATCTTGGAACTTTCGCAATGCTGAGTTACCGGTGACTAAATTAGAATATCTCGAGTTCCACGTGCTTCAGAAGGCACGTCAAGCCATTGGTCACGGTTGTTGTCGTAAAATAAAAATGATAGCTATGATAAGGATGAAGAATGATGAATAAGCAATGAGAATGTAGAAAAAAAGTATGAAAATAACTACAGTATTATAAATAGAATGGTGAAAAGAAGGGTCAAAAGAATTATGGAAATTATGGTAAACAAAATAAAGAACAAGATTAAGTTCAAGTTCAAGTTCTTTATAAATTAAATTTTAAGACCAAAATGTACATTTAGGTCTTAAAATTTATTAAGTGCTTACAACTTCTCTTCACGTTTATAACACATTTTTGGAGAGAATACAATATACAAAATACGACAAGCGGTCAAACTGAACCATAATGAATTAATGATGAAGATGAGATGTTCTGACTTGATGTTTTATATAGCTGATGTCATCCTATACTAGATTGGTATAATACCATCAAGGGACTTAAGAAACAGTTTTTTTATAAGATGTTTTTGTTTTGTTTTATAATTTTAACGCAAATTTAGTTGCGAAACAAATTACAAAAACACAAATGTTGAAAAATTTCCACGAGCAGGATTTGGACCTGCACCCTTCTGACATACCGGGTACAGGTGCTTTTCCAATTGAGCTATCGTGGTTCTAGCCAGCCCGCCAAAATTATTCAACACTATTTATTTTTTACTTTGAAAGCCAAAGGCACCAATTCAATGTCTACAACTACCGTCATTAAAACATCTGATCATAATATTTTTACACTAAAGATCAGTTAAGAAGTAGGCAAGCTATTTATAAAATGTTTTTTTTTTATATTAGACATTTTCGGTTCGCGAAGAAAACAAAAGCCGTATAAAGTAACATAGCCACGAATGCTCAGGGCAGATTAGGGCAGCAATGGGCACGATTAAAGCCACTGTTGCCGGGACGCAAAGCCGCCAGTAATTGCAGCTTGCCGGCTATCCCTGCCGATCCCTAACTCATTCCGACTGTTTGTTATACTGGTCTTCTAAAAGTTTATAAAGTCGTTTATATTTTTAATATTAAATACTTAGTAAACGTATCCTAGCCTACAATTTTCAAACCTTATAACTTGACCTCTTCAAGGCTAGAGTGATCTCTTAATAGGTAAGCATGTTCTACTGTAATCCACATCTTGACTTAACATCAGGTGAGATTGAGATAAAATGATAAATTGTTTGTTAAAAAACGACGTTTTTGTCCGGCCGTGGTCAAAGTTTCAGTGAATCGCGAAAAAAAGAGTATATTTGAAACTTATATCAGCCATAACACAAAATTCTTATAAAAAGTTAGTAAGAAATATTCTAAAGGATAAAGTTAATGACATCTCCTAGTTTTATTTAAAATAAAAGCAATCGTACTAAAAGTTAAAGACTGAAAACTTAAAGTACATAAAAACGTTTTACAAAAAACGAAAAAGCACAAAATAGGTACATGAAATAAGAATTAAATACCTAAGCCATTCTGCTAGCTCATAATAAATCGGTAGGCCGTATACCGATGCCCAAAACAAAGGTGCCTAACTATTGATCCATTAGTAACAGTCGAGTTACAGTCAATTCGATTAGCGTCACAGCACTCATCAATAGACCATCCAGCACGGTCAAAGGATCAGCGCTACAAAAACAATCCGATGAATTACCGTCTAACTAACTAGCGCTATCTGCCCCCGCAAGTCATCCAAGTATTCGGCGGCGACTACAAATTACAAACAGAAAGGCAGGAGCGTCCTAATCTGACATCGCATCACGTCTGATCATCGGTGATCATGATTTACGAACACGCTGAACGGTGATAGGTGATCTCCCAACAACTGATTCTCGTTTGGTAAGACGCGAGCGCGCCGATTCTCAGTCTATTCTCTTCGTCAATTGATTTCGTAAGCTACTCGGCAATCAGATGCCGCCAACACAAATACTTAAAGCGTTTCTAATAAAGTATTGTAGAGAATATACGAGCTACGTATAGCATCTATATATATTTCAATGCACTTACTAAGTACTTGTCTAAAGTAGGTCTCTGGTATGTTTTACACAGGATCCATTAGTTAGAACGAGTATTTTTGTATTTATGTTGCGAATTGTGTTATTATCATTTATTTTGTTAAATAATTATATGAGCAATAAATGCATTAAATTTATTATAACTTAAAGTTTCAAATAATGTTTCTTTAACTTGTACCTATATTTCGAATGTTTTTAATTTGTTTATATAATTTTAACGCAAATTTTGTTGCGAAACAAATTACAAAAACACAATGTTGAAAAAATTTCCACGAGCAGGATTTGAACCTGCACCCTTCTGACATACCGGGTCAGGTGCTCTTCCAATTGAGCTATCGTGGTTCTAACCAGCCCGCCGAAATTATTCAACACTATTTACTTTTTTACTTTGAAAGCCAAAGGCGCCAATTCAATGTCAACAACTACCGTCATTAAAAAAGTAAATAGTGGTGAATAATTTCGGCGGGCTGGTTAGAACCACGATAGCTCAATTGGAAGAGCACCTGACCCGGTATGTCAGAAGGGTGCAGGTTCAAATCCTGCTCGTGGAAATTTTTTCAACATTGTGTTTTTGTAATATATTTCGAATGTTTAGTACCTTCAATAAAACATAACGCAGTCTCTCTCTCTTCCTAGCTTTCGTCTCACATGGTGGTGGGGTCAGCTTTCTTTGTCTTACATGACATTCGTATAGTGAAATAATACTTTTCCATAATTTTCAATTGCTACAAGTTATTTGTTTGTGTATTAGACACTATGCTGAGTGTAAATATACTCGAAAGTAACATAACAATAATTGCGTATCACAAAACGCGAGGCCGTTTGTATTTCGCGAAACAAACCGATTTCGTAAAAGGTCAATCGCTTTACTAATGAACGATGATTTATGAATGTATTGTTCACTTTTTCATAGGTAATAAGTAGGTCGATCAAAACTGACAGATTACAATAACGTACAACTGCCTACTTTCAATATTTCTTTGCATAAAAAATAAATTTAAGTAGGTAAATCGAATCAATCATTCGTTGATTTTATCACTTTCATGCACATTGTATTCTGAAGCGGCAAAAGTGAAGAAGTATAAAAATACCAATCGATCACAATACGACCTTTCTGTTTGGCGCGAAGTCTCCGAAAATGCCGGAGAGCTCCGGCCCAAACCGATTTCTCTACTCGATTTTGGATTCTATTGTCTACGTTGGAAAGACGCGAGTGTGTGTACGTTGGGTGAACGTCAGGCCACCTGTCCGATTAGCATCACTTCCCTCGGGTCACTCTGACGGTACAAAACGAAATCTGTTTCGTTATGCCGTGTCAAAGAAACTAGCTGACACCGAGGTATGCCGGATTAGGAGCTGACTAATAGCCAGAGCATTCCAGACCTCGGGGCTAGACGTTGCGTGCCTCGAAAATCAATCTACATGATGGCACTCGATAAAGTGGCCGTTATTGGTAGAACAATCAGTGGCTAATTGATTACAAAAACGATGGTGTAACGACATAAGGGCTGACTTCCTGAGTTGCATATATTAATCGAAATTAAAAGCAAACGTTGAGCATTAAACAGCGGCCCTAGAGACTCCATTAGGGGCAATAAAATGCCTATTATAATCGAGGGCCGAAAAGCCGATGCACGCGATGCAATTACTTGATTGGCGGTGTTCTGGCGGCTTTGGATGCTCGTGATTGATGGTGCACGTAATTAGAAAACACTTCAGCGTGTGTCTTCATCGGGCAATCTTAATTGCAGGCCGCACTTACGCGCTGAGTCAAACCGCACGCGCCTGCCGGCCCTCGGCGGCCAGCGCTGCGCCGTATGTAAGTTGGCTGATAACGCGATGGTGATCGATCGTTATAACTTCAGGCGAGATATCAATATCATAAAGAGCTAATTTAATTTGAACATCGTGATGGTTTTATTTTTACAGCTTTTATGCAACTCTCAGTATAGTTTTCGGACTATACTCAATGACACCTCTACAGCGCTACAGTAAACAAGAGAATGCACCAAGGTACTTTCTGTCCATTTCAGTTAATGACAAAGGCTGTAATTGACATAGGCGATAACACCGATAGCATATATTCCGTCAAAAGAAAAACAACACAATTTCTTTATCATCAAATGCATTGGTGGTTTTGGTCGTGTGTTGCTGTTACATCTTATAGCTAAATGTTCCTTAATATTCCGAAGTTCCAACACAGCGTTACGTCAGCATTATTATCATAACGATATTTGGCTACTGGCAAAATCTCAGTGCTCGCATATTGGCAGCGCTCCTCGAAATACTTCCTAAGCTGATTCGCAAATGATACAAACCATCGGGCAGGGAGTAGCGGCCGATAGCATTCGACAATCGCGGATTTATGGCGCGGCCGATACACGCGAATATTTCCGGACGATGTCGATAATTTCGGCTCGCTACGTGGTTATGAACTTCAAACACCGAATGCTTATTCGATGAAACTGCTTTTGAACGTTTAAATGCGTCAGTCTCCCATATGGTGCGCGAACATTTTTTTAGATATATTTTCTATAAATTATTAGGTTTAAAGTATTGAATTTCACAATTCTTTTAGAAAGTAAGTAAGCTATGTAATGTAACACTGATGCAAAGGATTCCATCATTGAAATAAAGTCATCAGTATTAATTCTAAAATGCGGGTCGGTGCTCACAAAATCGATCTGTGTACTGTGGCATCGAAAAATACGACACACTCTCCCCGTCCTGGGATGAGGATCTCCGGATATCGAATCGAACGGGTTACCCGGCCACAGAAGTGTGGTAGGTAAATGGTAGGCTATAATATTGAGCTCTTATAAATATAAAAAAGTCACAACACTCACGGTTCGTAAGTTTACGGCGAGAGATCTTGCGAGGAGAATAAACAGAAACCACAAGGATCCAGATAACAGCGTCCAAAATATTAGAAAATGGCTTCTATCAAAGTAGTCTTTATAACAAGATTTTAGACTGTTTCGAATTTCAAAGCTTGCAGCATTATTGTATTGCGGCAGCTAGAGATAAGATAGCCAGTGCATCAGTAGTTGAGGATCCCGGTTTGAAGTCCGCTTACACCATTGGGTTTATCATCAATTTGTATTTTAACTAGTTGCATGTTCTTAATTTACTATTTTTGCTATTAATAATTTTTAATTTAATTTAGTAGTGTAATTTAATTTACTTAATTCTTAATTTAGCTTGCTGGCGTTATGGGCAAACTGGAAGATGGCATGTACTACACTGTATAATAAATAAATAAATAAATCACGTAACATCAGGTAAGATGAAAGCATTGCGCTTACTAGTAAGAAAAAAAAAAGAAAAATAAGAAAGATAATCATTTTTGTATCTTGGATTATCGAAACTACAGTATATACTTAATGGAAGCATTGCGCTGTACTGCTAGTAGCTGAAGATGCAGAGCTGTCTCGGCCGGCCGCTGCACCGCAGGCCGCGCGTAATCAACCTATTAATAAAGGGATCACCTCTAATGCGACCAATTAAGGCTCCGTCTTGAGACGCTCAGTTTTTGGGCTCGTTCCAGTGGATTACAGCTACATCGTACCGCGCTGCATTTTATGCGTACTTAATTCGCACGATTTCGCTCTATCCCGTTTCATTGGAGTTTTATGTTAATTCGGCGTATTAATATTCAATTGTCGATAACACTCATCGGCCGTAATTTTAGCTGGAGGCAAACATTAAGTATGGACCGTGACCGCGTTGACAGGACGGGTGGGGCGGGCGGCGCGGCTTTGTCGGCGTCCGCTTTGATGGGTGCGCGGGCGCCGGTAGCGACGCACTGCCGGTTTACGAGCTGGCCGTTTTAGCCTGCCAGATTCAATCAAAAAGTGAATGGTGTGATCTAAGATGCCGACACTCGATCGAACATTATTGTTTTTATCAAGATTTACCATAAACGTGTAGTACTACAATCGATCGTGGATCTCACTAGACTTCTAGTCATAACCTAGTTTAGAGCATATTTTTGACGTAGTCACCTAAAGAGTCCTAAAAGCAAAACTTAGTTAATAATCTATCTATCTTTTGCTTTAATTATATTTGGGAACTAGTCGTTAGACCATACATGAATCGATGAATAGATAGCTGGTAATACTCAGCGAGGGGTTGGGCTTGTTCATAGCTTAGCTTACTATCACGATCTTCACCGAAGTCTTTCGCATAACAGCAGTAATGTTCGATGAGATGAGTTCTGGTAAAGTAAACGTCTCGTCTGAGGGACGTTGAGCGAACGCTTTGAGCAAATGCTAGTGAAGAGTTTCTCAATACCAAGAAGCTTATTATTCCTTACTCCAAGTGAAGTGCACTACCATTTTCGCATTTTTTTTAATATGAAAGGTTTAGGAAGTAGGAAGCTCTCCCATGTTATGTATTGTAAAATCATTACACTGTCACTTTACGCTTTCCTATTCTTTGCTACAATTCAATTGCGTCACCGTCATCAAGAAGAAGCGCTATAATTTAATTAAAAGTTCATATCAAGCTAGGATAGTGCGTGCCGATACATTTAGCGTTATTAGGAAGCGCAGCGTTTATGCGCCAAAACGCGGCTACCGCGAACCTGCACAAAAACTGTGTTTCATCAACACCAGCGCGGCAATTAGTTTTGATGCCGCATAAAACTGTGCTATGCAAAAGGGAAATATCTGTACGAGTTGTATGTTTGCCCAGATTTTATTTATTTAAGTAATTATACTTTGTAGAAATTTTATTACGTCTGGAACGTCATCAAGAAGAAGTAGCAGTTATTAGGAAGCGCTATAATTCATTTAAAAGTTCATAACAAGCTGGGATAGTGCGTGCCGATACATAAGATGCGATATGTAAAAGAGAAATATCTGTACGAGCTCTATGTTTCACCAGATTTTTATGGTTTCAACAAATATATAAAGTATTATAACCATGTTTTCCACTAACCTTTAATACAATTCAATCACTATTTAAAGTTAAAATTATGTTTTTATAAATATATTTATTTATTTATTTAATCTTTAGTGAGCTTTATTAATGTTAAATGGCATTCTCTACCAGTCGACCTAAGGGCTAGGCAGAAAAATTGGTATGCGGTGCGACAAAGAACGTAAATGAAACACACTACTACATAAATTTATGAGAACTGAAATATACATATTAAGTTTATTAAATTAAGTGATAATAATATATATACACACCATAAAAAAACCGAAAAAAATAAAAATAGACTACATTAATATACTTAAACATAACAGAAGAAAAGATTATGGGAATCTCTTACGTGAGTGTTGATTCCTTGTTGTTTTAAAAACCATTTTACTTGGGGCTTGTCTGACAATTTTTGGGGAGAGCGTTCCATAATTGAATAGCCTGAACCGTGAAGGAATTTGCAACGAATCCTGAATGATGCGAAGGAGTGGCGAGAAGGTGATTATTTGATGAGCGAAGTTGGCGGGCATGAGTAGAGCTAAGGAAACTGAAACTACATTTTAAGTAAGAAGGAGAATTAGGATCATTTAGAATAGAAAATAGAGTTGTTAGAATTCTGGACTTACGACGTTGCGGGATGGTCAGCCATTTAAGCTGAAGACGATAGGAAGATATACGGTCGTATTTGCGTAAACCCAAAAAAAAGTATTGAGTTATTGAAAAGACGATCCAATTTATATAAATGGAAATGAAAACGAAATACTTACTTCATTAATTGTCATTTGTTTTGCTTCAATCTAAATTGTTATTTGATAAAATAAAATGTATGTGTAAGAACTAGTTTTAATTATATTATATATTCTTATCCTTTACTGGTGTAGGTATATCGCGTTCAGTGCAGTATATTCCTACGGTATTATTTATTAAGTTGCACCAATAATAAATAAAATAATAAAATAAAGTTATAAACATGAACTAATGGAAGGTACATTAGATAAAAAATAATATTACTAGTTTTTAAATGAAGGAAACTAGTTTTAAGTAAATAAAACATTATAGTTTTGTTTGAATTTAAGATATGGTTGCTGTTTAAGTATAATGTATGTATGCAAAGACAATTCAGATGAGTAAATCACAATATAAACTAATAAACTTAAATAAACTTTCCTACACTCACACCAATTATCTAGCCCAAGAGAAGCTTCGTTATGAAACTCGTTAAATGGCTACTAGACAACGGATAAACATACTTAAAATACTTAAATACATACTTATAGAAAACACCCAGACCCGAGACAATTTAGAAAAGCAATAATTTCTAAATTGACCCGACCGGGGATCGAACCCGGGACCTCAGAGATGGCGACACCATGAAAACCGGTGTACATACCACTCGACCAAGGAGGTCGTCAATACGAAAAGAAGAAAAGATAGAAGATATAAGAGAAGATACTAGTACAAAAGTGCATTTAACTAGATCCAAAGCAAACTTAGTACGAGCATACTATATAGGCATACCTTTTATACCTACATTTTCAAATCTGTTCTCTAATTTTCATTAAAACAGCTTTAATTAAATACTCATTGTTGAAACATTTGGTTCTGTTCAGTGCGACCAGGGCCGGGCAATAAAATGATATCGTTGTAGCTTAAGGCCGCAGTAATAGGCGAGCCCGATCGGACGTCAGCCAAATTTGCAAAAAACTTCTCTACACCGACCACGCTGGCTCAGACTGTACCGTCTGCAAAAAATATAACTGATTTCTTTAAATAAATAAAACAAAATAATATTAAAGTCGCGAGTCGTGAGTCGTTGTTAGTTTTCGCTAAAAACATTGCAAAAATGGCGAAAAGGTTATGATGAACGAAAACCATTTCGGTAGGACTGACAATGCGACTCATCCCTGGTAAAACTTACAAGTAACCGTTTTTGGTTTCGTTTTTATCTTGGTGTAGGTGCTGTTAATCTGTAACTTATTTATTTTAAATAAAGTTAGTAAAAGATTTCTTTTTCCAGGAACAAACGGGAGTTTTAATAATCTCGTTGCCGCGTCGCGCCGCAAACCGCCAGTGTTTGTGGCTGAGCGTTAAGAACACCTCTTAAGTCTAAACGTTTTCAAAAAATACACTCAGTTATTTTTAATGTTGTCATTAACATAAAAAGTATTAAAAACATTCAAAGGAGATTTGTCATAAGCTCGCAAAACAAAATAGAAAAGTTTTTTATTCCACACATTTATCATTGTGACTTTTTTGCTCACCGTCCTCATGTGAGCGGCTCCACAAAGCGGCGGGCTACAGGTGCTTAAATCTCGATCAAACACGATCGAGACGGGCTCATCGGCGTTGTTTCGCATAATCAACTACCCGCATATAATGCGGCAAAGTGGCGAAGATATTAGTTTGGTGTGGAAGGGAAGGGTGGTAGCCAAATTATGTTCTTTATAACGAAGAAAGCAGATTGCGTCTTGTATGAGATGAGGGGCTTGCTTCCGTTCCCCTTAAACTTGATGGTTACAAGTATTTTTCTTTAAATAATTTTTTTCAACGATCGGCTTCGGAACCTATACCTTTCTTACATTCCTAACCAAGTGACAATGATATAGTTGTATATGATATTTTAACTATTTTAATTATCATGGTAAATATTTTTTTAAAGTTTACTTTCTCTTTATCATTTACGGTATTTTGATGTCTTTGAGTGTATATATTATATTTCGGCACAGTTGCTTGCATTATGTAATTATGTTGCTAATAATTACTTAGATGTTATCTTTGTTAAGATTACAAATACAGTTTGAAATTAAACCGAATTGATGACCTAAGGTAAACTTCTGTTATCATAGGACTACTCGTATAGCCATCTGAAAATTACAAGAAAACCAGCTAACTTCTGTACCAGTGGTACAAGCAAAAAAAAAACTAAAAATATGTTAAATCAAAATTTTTAAAACGATACCAAATCATCATCATCTCCTTTTACATATCCCACGAGTAATTGTAAGGCATTCACATAGAAAGAGAAGGCCATCACCCACCATCATATAGCCACTCATCCAATACAACAGGTTAATAAGAACATCGAGATCAGAATAAAAGTGCGAGAGAAATGGAAGCGAGAACTAGTATGAATGAGAACAGCAAACACTAGCTCCGATTCTGTTAGAGTAAGTACAAAAAAACATAGAGAAGAAGTTTTTTTTTTATTTTGATCGCGAGCAGAGCAACGTCGGCTTTGCGAAACTCAATTGCCTTTCACGACCGCCCTCGAGCACCTGTGAATACAAAACTAAGTTAAGGTGTGTGTGATGTGTCTCATTCAATTTAGTAGTAAAACATATTGTGTCACAGCTATAGCAATATTTCAGTCAATTTAACTTAAGCATATTAATTTATTATCCATCAATTAGAGCGATGACTTAACTTCACTGACAGGCAGTATTCATTGATTTTCAAAATTCAAAATTAAAAATAATTTATTCAAATAGCTCTTATTAACGTCATTATGCCATCGGTTCGTAAGTCTACTCTGGGCGGGAGACCTTGTACTGAGAAGAACCGGCAAGAAACTCAGCAAGTGTCAAGCTCTCAAGCAAGTGTCGATAGAGCGTCACCTGAAAGCGCTAGTACTTCGTATTCGCTTAGCGTTTTTTCAGATTTTTTTTGCTCATCTCTTAAGGGTCATAAATAGCCTACTATGTAAAATAGACGCCAGTAGATCCATAAAAAGTCAGGAGCTAAAAAATTTTGAAGCAAGTAAATTTTTTAGTACCTACCTATTTTATTTCTTTCACAACGCTATATCGCTTTAAATAGCATAAGAAGCACTTGTTCCTCACAAATTTCGGGTTTGTCAAGTGGCTAGTATCAAATGAGTGGCGCCAGATATCCTTCGAGGAGACGGTAGCCGAGAACTCTTCAGAGGTCTTAGAACACTTCTGTATCATAGCTTTGATGCCGCCGAGACATAAGTTGTCTGTCGATGCACCGAAAATAGCCGTACAAAAATGCATATGGCCCGGTTATCTGCCACGCGCTATACTTTGTTCTTGATGTTCAGTAATGGAGAAAAGATTTTCGATCTGGAAGAAAGAACTACTAAGAACTACATTGCTATATGCTTTAATATCGAAAGTTCGCAAATTCGTAGTTCGGCGCAAGATCATATTTTAACTAGTTTACAAAATTGAAGACGTGACTGAACAACGGATCCAACGGGTAAAATTGTGAAAATGAGATATCGGTATCATCGTTTTTTTACCATTAAGAGCTTAAAAATTCTATTTTTTTTCACTTTTTATTTTTAAGTGCTAATTGCTGCACCGAAGCTGAACTCAGTGTCAGTGCAGCCGCCCGGATTGCGGAAGACCCAGGTTCAATTCCTGGCTGCCTGGGTCGGGTAGGCATTTAATTTTTTCACTGTATTTTATAAAAGGAAATAATTTATTTGTATTACAAAATAAATATTTGGTCAGCAAAATTATTATTTGTTCAGCAGAATTATACAATCGGTCAGCATAAGAAATCCTTACTGTTGGTTAGGTTAAGCTAATTTTTTTTTCACGGAAGGGGGGAGCGGCATAAGACTGCTGTTCAGAATGATATAAGTTGCAGACTGATTTAGAAATATTTGCTGACCATAAGTTGCTGCCAACTTGCTTTTTTGCTGCCCGACTAGCATTTTTTTGCTAACTAAAATACGAATACTTTGCTAACCGTTTAAATAACACCCTTTTATAAATATTTAAAAAATCTTAAGGTATTTCATAGTAAATGGGTTCATTTAAACGTAGTCGATACAATACTAGGTAATATTAGTGCAAAGCACATGTAGCAACGGTCTCACAGATGTATGAGCTAGTTCGTAACCTACATTTCTAGAAAGCAAGTGGAAGCTAGGCTTAGTGCTTTTAAAAATCCTTTCCAATAACTTATTTTATCTTTTACAATATTCTACACAAACAGTGTACAGAAACCTTTTGAGCTGTCAAAAAAACAGAAAGGAATCATAAGGTCCAACGTCGCCATATAATAAATTTAATAAACACATCTGTTGCAGGAAATCTCTCTCCTCACCCAAACGGTGTGTGATCACTATTGTCACCAATTAACAGGGTGTGCGCCCACAAAAACTAGACCACCACAGAAGGAACACCTTGGCTAATGTGTCAGTTGACAAACCAAGATAAGATGTGCAGAAAAAATGTTGTAAAAAGTGTGTGTCGTTTCGCGAAACCGCAGGGGCACCGGGCACCGTGCGTTAATGACGGCGAGTGTCCAAACATAGACCTCCCTAGTAGCTAATGGCGGTGGGTTATTTTTATTTTGGTGAATCTCCAGTTACTTAAATGGGGTTTATATTTAATGATCATTGTTTTATAAAACTTTATTGTAAATATTTTATGTTATTTTTACGCTAATTTTATTGCGTATACTTTTTTTTTTCCTTTAGTTGATGGCTTCGTGCGATTAGCACATTTAGCCAGTGTCAAAGTAATTTTTCTTACAAGTAATACATAAATAAACAATATTTCCTTTCAGTATGATGATGATGAATGATAATAGAAATGAGAAGTGAGAAATGATATTCCAACCCCTCGAGTATCTCAGTAAAGATGTGGGGTTTTACTAAAACCTCACGCGGACTTCTTGAGAGAATTTGTAAAGTGACGTTGCACTGTTTTGTTTCATTTGCCAACACTCATGCACACTCACGAATACTTAACGGTTAATAATCCACCATTATTTCACATTAATATTCGACATACTTAACACAAATTTTAGAAAATAAAACAAAACCGCAGACATGACTCTTCACTTTCCCGCCAAGAAGTCCTTGCGTATATTTTTTTATATATATATTTTCTCATTATCGGAAAAAGTAATGGCACAGTGTTCAACACAATTTTCATCGCCATAAAATAATATAGTTTATTGTAATTTCACGGGATGTCAGGTAAAAATCGGTCTGTAGATAATGACTAAAAACAGTTGCTGTCCCATATTTTTAATGATTAAAGGAAAAAGCAGTGTGGGCAGGCCTCCAACAAGGTTGACCGACGATCTGGTAAAGGTCGCGGGAAGCCGCTGGATGCGGGTAGCACAAAACCGGTCGTTGCGGAGATCCTTGGGGGAGGCCTTTGTCCAGCAGTGGACGTGTTTTGGCTGAGATGAAGATGATGATGATGAAAGGAAAAAATTGTCGATCACTGGTTTCTGTCAAACACTGGTGTTACTTATAATAATAATAATTTATTTATTTATTCAGGTAACTTACACTCATACAAATTACAATAAAAGTATCACATTATCAAAATAAAATTAAAAATCAAAATCAAAATTACAAATCAAAATTAAATTAAAATACAAATTCAAAAATAACTTAAAATCTAACAATCTAAATTCAATAAAATAAAATAATCAATCAATTAACATTTATATTAAAAGCTGTATTTGAACCTACACTTTCTACCAAGAAGAAGTAAAAAGAAATAAATTATGAAAATAATGATCGGCAATGTGAGGACGGCTAATCCGTTTGCCGCGTCGCAAAACGCTCGTACTCGTCCCTACGTACCGTCCGCCCCGCGTACCTACCGCAGGCGAGGACTCAGTTAAGCGGTCTAGCTATAGTTGAACAGGATTGTGCTCACTAGCCGTCTTCACATTGCCGATCATTCTTTTCATCATTTATTTCTTTTTACTTCTATTTTTAAAATGCTTATTGCTGCACTGAAGCTGAATTAAATATTTATAAATATAAAAATAGTGAAAAAATTAAATGCCTATCCGACCCAGCCAAGAATTGAACCGGGTCTTCCGCAATCCGGGCAGCTGCACTGACCATTATGCTACCGGGAAGGCTGACGATTCCTGGTTGGGTCGGGTAAGCATTTTATTTTTTCACAATTTTTTATAAATATCATTTATTTCATTCATTAAGTAAAATGTATTGACTAAATTTGCATGAGTCACGTCTTGTGAGAAAGTGTAGGTTCAAATTCAGCTTTTTTAAATTTTTTCAACTAAATAATAACCTAATCTGATTGGGGTGGTGCTATTTGAATTGTAGCTAGGGTATCGAACGATAATGCCGTTACGATAATAACAAAAATATATGAAAAGACCAAGACCAAAGATCCTTTTGACCACTTAATATCATACACATGTTTAGAGTTTTTAATTGTATAATAGACACAGACAGATAGTCTTGAATTAATTCAATAAATTCGATGGGGAGAAAAACGCAAAACATCCACGAGGCACCTTTTGGCCACACAAGTGTTGCAGTGTTCAGCTTAGAAGGGTCATAATTCACAAGTACAATTGGCTCAGTGGGTTGGTTACATCTCAATAGCAACACGAACGAGTCAGTGATGAACGAGCGAGTAACGAGCAGAGGATGACGACGGCAGATGTTGCTGTTGCGGTTGATGTTGCTGGCGTTTTGGATTTAGGATTAGAGGGTGTTCCAAAGTTTTGAAAAGTAGCCAACTTTAAAAACTAATGAACGTTCATTATTTATTGAAGCTCGAAAATTTGGCTAAGTTTGCATCAAGTTGACAACGGAACAACCAATCAACTTTTATCGGTATACAGCGTATGGTAACTTTAAATATAATTAGTAATGCTCCTCTTTTTTAGTCAAACTAAACTACTGTATATGCAAATTACCGATTCACTGATTTAGTGAGTTCAAATTAAAACTCAAATAATTTATTGCATCACGGGCTCCTCTGAAAATCAGCGTTGCAGTTTCTTGAAGCTGCAACTTATGCTATGAAGAGTCCAGTTCGTCGTAGCATTCTAATTTTAACTTTATGTATTAGTTTTATTGTTAGAACCTATGCCTGCTACGCCGAATAAATTTTTGGAATTTGAATTTGAATTTAATCATTAAATCTGTCACATACAAGTTACAACTATAATTGTTCAGGTGCTGTTAGTTAACAATCCTAATCCTATGTAAAGTTAAATCAAATGTGAACATTGACTTCTTTCCACTGTGTGATTTTTCGAAATTAGAGAAAAACCTGACATGTTAGATCACCAACACATCGTTAAATTGTCATTAGACTAGATAGACTATGCCCAAGTCTTACTGTAAGCCCTAACAAGCATACCTTACGATTTCCATTTAAATGCAAGCTATTTGTCCTGAAGTCCTAGTTATTTAAACCATCCTGTGAATAAACCATACCAAGAAGAATATTCACAATACCCACACTAGTAATGTTGTGTAATTTATAAGGCGTTTATAGTAAACTAGTGAAAATGCAAATCAATCTTGTTTATATTGAGTCACAAACAGTTGTCAAAACACCACAACAGAAACCCCACACAATCATTGATCCCTTCACTTACAATGCAGTAGAGCTCTTTACGTACAAAGATATTGTGTGTATAGAAACACAGTTTAAGGGTCTTAAGAAATCACTTTATTTGAAAAGAATTACCCTTCAAGGAAATTTATTGACGAACTATTAGTCTAACGTGTAAGCCCTGCTACAAATCATTGACTTCTCATACTAAATTAAATGCTTTTGAATGTATTACTCATATAGTTATACCTACCTAAATAAATCAAAACAAAAAGAAATACATTTAACATGATCTCGAGTTCGGCAAGATATTCATTAATATGGTCCTTTAAAAATACATATTTCACTACCATCAAATTTAAATACATTAACAACTCTTTGCCAATCTAACTTAGTTAAGTAACTCTCAAAATTGTAACATGGAATGTTACGTTCACTTACGTAATATGTGGTCCTATTTATTCCATTTATCGTGACAACTGGACCAGTCACTTAATGAGCGGCGACTATTCATTTGTGGATTTATTTCACTACAAATATGTATAATAATAACTGAGACGGAATGCCCGTCGCACGGAGCGAAGTCGAGCTAGATATGTCTTCGTCACAATTTACATAAATGATGTATGCGATCCGCCTAATACAGCGCGCTGGTCATTTATTAAGCAGTTAGAAGCATGAGGTGCTCTCGCGCAGCCGCATAGCGCGCGTGCCGGCCGCATGCGCCGACAGCGCCACCACGCCGGACCACACAAACGTGCACCGAGACCGAGAATGGCATCTCCGCTCGGGGTCAAAGTCAAATCTGTTGACGCATTTAAATCATCCAACAGATCGATATCTGAACCGCTCGACTTGTACACATGTCCAGTACAAAAAACTTTTACGAGTAGGTACCTACATTACAACGTTCGGTCGTTCGTCACATTTTTTCTTCGCGGCCAACCATTTTGGACGTCGAGCGATCGCAATAGCTGCAAAAACTGGATCTCATCACAATTGTGTCCCTTCCATGTGTGTTGCGCGCACGCCCTCACCGGCCGGCGCCGGCGCGGGTGGTCTGCACGCGCGCCGTGCAAGAGGCGTCAGTTTCACACGTCTACCACATACATTTTCAAGATCAACTCCACAATAAAAAGTAAAATAAATCTTATTACTATCAAACAAAAACCCCAATTTCCTTTACAAAAAGCAAACTCAAGTATTACCTTACAAGCTCAAGAACGAGAAGTAACTCATTAAACATGATGGTAAGTTCACCAAAAGTAAAGATTTGGACGTAATAACAGATGGGTGTTAATTGCTATCATAAGGAGTCAATAATTGTTTTTTTAGCCTCTAATGGCAATGGAAGTTCCGGGTTATGAAAGTTTTTGTAGGGTGTAATCAAGTCGTAATCAGTGGGTTAGATAGAGCGTGTGAGCTACTCGACGCGGACTCACCTCACCGTGAGGAAATTATTACTTTGGTGGCGCTGCTAGTTTCGTGTCGAGGCGTTTGGAGCGTCGTATGAAGACATTAGAAAGATCTTTATGGCCCGTTGCGTGTGGCTCCCCGTAGGTAATTCATGGCGCAATCACCGCTCTGATGTCTGTGCAATTTATGACTAAGCACCGAGTTGGTAACGCTTAGGAATCATGTTCTCCTTTTATTGTGCTGCGAGTTCAACTGGTTTTGGTGATTTCTCACCATTATAATCAGTGAGAAATTAATTAGGGCAACACCACGGTTTCGGAACAATTTGTATTTACCCAAATTGGTTCATAAATCAATTTCAGGGCATCTTGTTTCACAGAAATGGTGCATTGCCGAAATATTTTTTATCCCATCTGTCAACTCGTGGGTTAGTTTTTTTAGGAGGATGTTTTTTTATGTCCGTCGCTACTGCAAGTGCTAATGAGACAGGAAAGGAGGTTGGGAGGAGAAATGTAATGTGTGTCTTTAATTTGTATCAAAATTTACTATATTATATTACAACAATGTAACATTTAAACAGATGACTCATACATTGGGTTAGAAAAACACAAAAATTTAAAAGTGGTGTAACTTGCTAGATTACTATTTATTACTTTTTTTATTATTGACACTTATAACATTTCTCCAGCATACTTAAAAGGAAGTTGTTTAAAATGTACTGTTAAGCTAAAAGTTGTTCGACAATGTAAATAAATCGTGAATAATCTAGGCATATACAAATAAGTCGTGGCACCGGCGCCACCCACGCTCGGCGCTTGGGACGAAGCGTGACGTACTCACGTCAAAACGCTATTCATATTACCTTCCGTTTTTTTATGTTCTCTTCAACCAAGAAAACCGAATGGACAATTCTTCGAGACTTATTAAAATGTTTGAAAACAAATATAAGTAATCGGAAAGATAAGGTTTCTGACAACAGTGTCGTAAATATCAAAATTTGATAAATGTAATGTAAGCCAAGCAAAAAAATGGTAAGTAAACAAGAAAATTATCTTACAAGTGAAATTTCTGTGGTGCCGCGTTCCGAGCTCCGACAGATGTTATCGCAAGCGAAACCCACTATTTTCCATCGGCGCTAGCCGTATTTTTGTCAATTTTTCGTCTGACATATCCCATTTGCTATTCAGAAAAAACACGGAGCATACGTGGAGTTGGAAAACAAGGGAATGGAAAAAAGAGCGTCTCGCCCGAAACGACAGATAATCGTGTTAGCCGGCCGCCCGGCGAATAACTGATGCCAGCCACTCGCTGCACCGAACCCAATGAGATTGCGGTGTTTTTTCCGCCGCGGCTCCGTGGAGACAAACAAGGGATGCAAATTCGTGTTGACACCGCGATCCATCTTGTTCGCCTCTCCGGAGACCGGCTGCGAGCAAATAGAGCTGTGATTGAGACGTCCCAGCGGTTTATTCGTACGTAACAAGGTTTCAGTTGTTTTTTCCGTTTCTGAAAAATAAGAGCGGGCGGGCTGTATCGCTGGAGCAATAAATAAGTGTGAGGCCAGTGAGTAGTGTATGCCAGCAGTTTAGTTTCGCTTAATCTTGGAACGAAACTGGCGGTCGTCGTAAAACAGGAGCGCGACAGTGGCGCGGGCGGACAGTGCAAACTGTGACCTCCTAGAATGAGGGACGGTTGCGCCCGCCGCGCCGCCGCGTCGCCCACCGCAGACTAACTCACCTGCAATATTCACCACCACTCACTGCTGCATGGGAAATGTTTCGTTTCTATATTTTGTACCTCAAATAATGTGAAATATTTAACACAGCGGTGTATCTTTTACAGACTCTGCATTTTTATTGTCATAACATAGGTTAAGTTGTAAGTCTATATTATACTATCCAATGCTGGGCAAAAGCCTCATTATTCTCCTTTTTAAAATCAAGTCATCGCTACAATTATTGATGGGTAAAGTAAAATAAATCTTCTAAATTAGTTATGTCACATAACTCTGTTTTAGTTTCAAAATAAAATACTTGTGGCATTGGTCGGCAATACAAAAAACTATTAATTCCAGTCTTAGTTTCAGTTTTAAATATATATTTTTGGAGAGAGTTTGCCGATTGCCTCAGGCGGCATTTTCAGCGTCACCAGTTTTAAATATTTTTTCTATGCTTGGTACTAATAAATTACTTTTCATTCTTCTTTCTCTACTATTCTTACATTCTACATTATTTTTCTACTAACATTGAAAAAAGTTAAAGTACCTTAAAAAATTATAAAAAAAATTTGATACACATTATTGCTGTTGTGCCTCTGCATCCTTGTATTCTCTGTGACGGTACCGTAAGAGTACAGTAAATAGATCATCCGCCGGATCGGCCGCGCTGCTACTGTCCAATAAATATATTGTTTCGCGCACAGCCAGCGCAGATAAAGCAAGCTCGCGCCTCGCTCTGCCTCGCTGGCTCGGTTTTGGGGGCGCACTGTAGGCGACTCACTTGAGTGGCATTGTGATGCTCATTCATTTTAAAAACTCCTTTCGAAAATCCAATACCACGAAGACGGCCAGTACCACATAGGTACAATTATTTCAAAAAATTTGAAACTGAAGTTTCTAGACTATTAAATGATTCAGAAAGCGAATTTCTAGCAAATGTAATAAAAAATTAAAAATAAACATTTTCACTGAAGCTAAAATGATAAAAACGAGTATCGTAAAACTTTATTACTCACCTCAAAATTATTCTGATTAGTCTTTCTCTGCATTTTTCATAAGGCTTACTATTAATGTAGCCAAATCTGTAAAAGTGAAACAACTCTATCCTTTCTTTTTAATTTTTCCTAATTTCTTTAATGTTGTATACCTTTAGACTGTGTGCTTTTAGTAGACTTTTCCTCTTACACTTCGCTGATAGTAGGGCTCTACCGGGCGCTTCCCTTCTAAAACACTGTCAGCCAAACGCGGAGTGCTTGGCGTTTGCACATTATGACTTTGTGGACGATGTGTTACGACCTTTTATTTATTTTCTAGACTATCTTACACTTTGTTCTTATTGAGGATAGCAGTAGAATTGATATTTAAATAAAACTGAATGTAAAAGGTTTTAAGAGATTGGTCGTGTGGACAATCGGAGTTAAATAAATGTGTTTTAAAATGTTGTAAGCCCATAAATTAAAAACGAAAGAATTTCAATTATTAAGGCCACACGTGCCTTTTGGACTGGACAGACTTTTTGGATACTAAGTATACGTCTGAATAAATTTAAAAAGAAAAACCTGTGGATAGACTTCAATATTTCAATAACTCTCAGAATAATAATTACTTAAGTTATTATTCTGAGCAATAACTATGGAGCATAAACATTTTTTTTCTTATCATTTTTCATTTTCATTTTCATAAATGATCACCCACTAAGTAACTATGTAACCACAAAATATGGACTAAAATAATAACTCAAGATAAATATCATAAGAAAATTCATATTTGTTTTAATTTAAAAGCTGTGTTACAAAACGAAATTGTTCGTTCTATAGTTAAAAAAATGATTTTAAACTATAGCACAGCACAGATAGTTTAACATCTGTACTGTGACAAATTATGAACATCCTAATATATCTATTAAAATAGGTGTATGGGTATTTCCCCAGAATCTTTACGTTTCAAATCAGGCTGCCAAATAGCAACGCTTCGGTATCGTAGCCAAAGAAAAAGGGAAAAATAAAACGAGAGAGAAACCAATAGGATTTAGCAAGTCCCGAAGGACCGCAGTCTGTTTGCAGCAAGTGTATTGTCGCCCTACGTTGGGAAGTTTTACAAAAGACACTAATTTTAAACGAAAATAAACCAGTTAATAGTACTACATGTTGGTAGTTACCGGGATTTTCAAAAGTTTTTAAAATTGGTACAATTTTAGACGAAAATATAGTATTTAATAATGTTACATGAAGTGTGTTTGCTAAAACTTCTCAGCGTAAATAAGGAACCTTGTGTTGGTTTTTAAAAACAGATACTGCAAATGAATATATCGTCGCTTAAGTTTTAACACCGCGCAACTCGAAGTGGTCAACTTGTCAGGAGACAATAGAAACCGTTGTTTGCTTATCGTCAGAGTGTACACTGTCGACGAAATAAATGTCGCAATTGTTTTAAACATCGTTTTTGATTGGTCACAAGGTGCATCTTTCGATTTTTTATCCAATAACACGCTTTACTTAAAGTTACCAATTTTACTTACGCGGTGTTAGAACTTATAGCGAACATTTAAGTTTTTTTTAAATTTTATAATATATTTTTTTCTTATAACTTTAAACAGCAAATTCATAATAATAAAAATAAAATGCATGAATTAATGTCACTGTATTCCTGGTTTCCTATTTTTCTTTCAATTTGCGCTTTAATCCCACATTTTTCACTTTTTCGCCTGACTTTTCTTCCAAGAATTATATTCTACGAGTACAATAACATCATTTTATAAGATATATCTATCTAAGTAATTCTTTTTATAAATTAATGGCTTGGTGAAGTTCGCGCTTTAACCAATGTAAAACTTAGAAAAATATAAAGTGAATCAAAAATTTCAATGTAAAATATTCAGTGATGTTGAATGAATTATTGATATTATCCTAAACCCCCTTAGGCGGGTGTCTCACCGCCGGCGATGAGCGAGTAGCGAGTAGAGCTAGAAACTAGAAGCGAGTTGGCGAGCAGCGACAAGCGAGTTGTAGTTCCGATAGCTTCGTCGCTGGACTATAAGCGAGTGTTCTTGTGCGATAGGCGATTACTCGCACTACTCGCTCGAGGCGGTTAGTCTTGTAGACAGACATGAGTCAAAGTCATTATTTTTCAATCACCGAGACTGTCGTTCCAATTACTCAAGAAAATCATCGTGACTTTGTCACGTCGATCACGTCGATATCGTACATTTAAGAAACACAGTTACGGTATATTTAAGGAAAACGTACATCTCGTTGTTATTTTGTGTTGTCTTGTCATTCTTAAATGTGTAGGAAAATCTTTATTTGACAACTCATTTTATTTAACAATTCTCTTCTGAAATAATTAATTAACTATACCGAGACCTCCGCCGACATTTCAAAAGAAAAAAAAAACTAGTTAAAGGTGGTCAACCTTTTTTACTGAAATTACCCTCACAAAAAAACAAAGCAATAAAGAATAGTATTCTTAAACAAGCAACGCGGGCTCTTAATCAGGGTAAAAGTAGTAGCGTTTGTAGCTCATTAATTAGGCTGGGATAGCTGATTTATTCAGGTGCGACGGGTCGCAGCGGCGCGGCGCCGCGCGGCGTCGCGTCGCCGGCGTGGTGCGAGGGTTTCCACGTCACGCGTCGCTCACGTGGGACTGGCCTGGTGTACAAACGGGTAGCTGTGATGAGTTTAGCGTAGGCCAAGTTGTGATGAAAGAATCTATTTATACAAATTATTTAAATTATAGAGTTAACTGGTGATTAGCTGAAAAGACTTTGTCAACGGTGTTAGTAGATATAACGCCTTTCAGCAATTGTGAATTTATGATGTCAAATACAGAATTGCTATCTTGATAACAATGCCCTACTGTTATTTCGTTATAGATATGGTTTCAAGTGATAACTATGTTTTTTTTTTTCAATCGTCTTCCGGACGTTTAATATACTTTTGAACAAACAACAACAACCTGCGGAAACGTTGTTTGATATTTTTACTTAAAAAGTAAAGATACAGATCTTTACAAACTACAAAACAGAAAATATGTCTGGGCGTAGCCATTCATGCTTTTTGGTGACTTTTTATTCCTATTACAGGACAATATATTGTAAAGAAAATTTGTGAGTATTGTCAAAATTTGTGAGAAACTCTTCGGTTTCATCAAAATTTAGAGTAGTAGAGTATCAATTAAATATTTAACTATTATAAGTAAATATTCAAATGATCATGATGCCTGCCTGCTTACTTACTTATACACACAGCTCAAAAAAAGGAATCCTTAAACACATACAGGGTCCACAATAGTTTGTGGTGGTTGGTGGTTAGTGGTCATATACATGCCCTTGTGGCAGGTCAAACCACATATGGAGGAGGTCATTTGCTAACTATTGTAGCTTAGTTTTATAGTTTAGTAGATAGGATTTCTCTGTTTTCTAGCGCAATATCTTTTTTTAGTCTTTGATTGAGCTAAGTTACGACTTAATTTTGATCAAAAATGCGTATGTGCTATAACAAAAAAAGAAAATTGATTAGGACGTTGAAAAAAAAAGTTTTAAGCTTTAAGGTCAAAATTTAAGAAAATCCTTTAATAGTATAAAATGGGCCGTCTTCAAAACAAGACGAAAGTAAGATTGAATAGTTAGCAAATGACCTCCTCCATATGGTAATTTACTATGGCGGGTTATGTACCACCCTGTTTAATATATACAAACAAAACTTAAAATTATAAAACATTTGATATATTTTCGTAAAACTAGTTTGCACCATTAAAAAGTTTTTAATAAAGCTTACCAAAACAAACAATCTAATTACTTATCTAACTTTCAATATGTCACAATGTTTTTTGACAGATACCCGGTTTTGCAAGCCGCCAGCCCGGTGCCACATCGCAAAAAGACCTCCGCGAAGAAGATGGATCGAACTTCGCCGCGGAGCACCGGCCCGCGTCACTGTCCCGTTTTCCTTCACCTGACTGTACAAGCGGTTGGTTTGTTAAACTTTTTCGCTGAACGGGTTCTCTGTGCTATTTTCATTTCGGAGTTCGAATAGAACCTTTTTTGTAAAAGTAAGAATGACAAAAGTTATTCCTTTCTTAAGATTTATTTTTACTATATGGATGTGACGTGTAAAAGTAAAAAAATATGTCCTTGTAACCAACGTTTAAACTTAATAGTAATACCTGAAAAATACAGTCACAGTCATAAAACCTGCCTACAGGTTTGGTTGACTGTATTTTTCATATGAAAATTGTATTATAGCTATATATTTTCATTTCGTCATCCTAGCCTTATAAGCATCCCAATGCTGGGCTCATAGCGCTTACACTTACAGAAGTACGGTTCTCTATGGCTCAGAACACACATTTAGGTTGGTTGGTATCTGGCTCGAAGGACCAATATTCTGTTTACACCAAAATAAGACCACTGCATTTTCTGAATACAATTTTTTTTTTCAATCAATGACAATCAAAATCAAGTAGATTCAACATTCCGGTTCCCACGGATGATTAATGAGATGCAATTTTGCCAGACAAATTCTTATTTTCAGTGACGCAATCGAATAGTGAATAAAACTCTCAGTCAGCACGCCTTCTCACTGGGCAATTCAAACGGATTTCTGAAGTACGTAGGCTTTTTTGAATTTGATTACAATTTAACCAAATTCGTTAGCCGCTATCGTATCTAGCCTAAAAACTGTGATTTGAGTTTTAAAGCAAGTTCTAAAGCAAAAACACTGTTGGTAACTAGATAGATCCAATTATAGTGTTTTTGTTTGAGACGAAATCGATTTAAAACGAACGTGTTATCAACAACTTACACTGACATACTTTTTTTTTGTAAATGTCTCTACTTCAGTTTCTTTCGCCCATTCTACTTCGCAGCTAGAAAATAGACGTCCTGATTGAGTGTTTTAACCGCCTCTGTGGTCTAGTGGCTAAGACCACTGGTTTAGACCCAGAGGTCCCGGGTTCGATTCCCAGCGGGGGGTACATGTTTGTGTACTCGGTTTGGTTGGTGGTAGGGCTTGTTTGTTCGCCTGGCTAGCTACCACCATCTTATCGAAATATGTCGCCATAACATCAATGTTTGTAGCATTGTTATGTTCCGGCAGCTAAAGATAAGATAGCCAGTACTTCACTAGTTGAGGATCCCGAGTGAAGTGCGCTTCCATCATTGGCCTTATCATCACTTAACATCAGGTGAGATCAAAGCACTGTGCTTACCCGTTAAAAAAAAAAGGTACGGAAATGTTTGAACTATTCTTATTCTTAAATTTACTTGAATATATTTTTTTAACTTTCACTCTGACACCCCATTTTTATTTTACATATTTTGCAGAAAATTTATTTAAATTTATTTAAAAAAATTCTGCCCTTGATATTTTTCGTTAACAACTTAGGTAGGTACTATTAATAAATCGCAGAACTAATATTTCAATATAATACATTGTCCACAGACACAGGATAGGATATTGTGTTCAGAATTCAGTATACACAATTACTTGGAGCTGATACTGCGATGCGGCACACTTGATTTAGTTGTTCCAATAACAGACGCGTGGTACACCCGTTTTATTAAGGATGCACTGAGCTCAACGGCTCGCCGTTTACTTAAATGTTGTAAGTAATATTGTTTGTAAAACAACAACAAAGCAGAGTACCTATATACGTAGTAGTAATACATAACAGTAAAAACTTTTAAAGGTTCTAATCTGTTATTAGCACTCTTCTTGCGACTTTATCCACGTGGATCACGTATTTTTCCATACAAAATTCAATACTTTGATTCTCAAATAAAACAATACAAACAATAACCAATCTTTTTTTATTAAAATAAATTATATACTTAGACTATATTTAATTTTGATGAAAGAAAAGAAAAGATTTATTTTGTAGCAAAGGAAGAAAGGAATATAGCCTTCTGTCAGTCAAAGAACTTTTGGAATAGGACCAATAGCTATCCAGAGATTGCCCTCATCAAACAAAAAAACTCACAATCTTTACCTCTTTTAACATTTGATGTGGGGTTCCACAAAACACAAGGGATCTACTGTTATGTACCTCACCAGCAATAAATAAATTTATAAAAAAAATATTTAAAGTTAAGAAAGTTAGGAACCTCTGTGTTAGACCCTGACGTGAACCTATTCCTGGCACACGCGCAAATTAACAATACATTGATAAAAATCTTCTTAAAATGACAGGTGGTCTTATAAGTAAATTATTGTTATGTCGACGCAATTAATTATGATGGTAATCAAGCAACATCGGGGCCATATCTCTGTTATTTCAAGACAACCATAAAAAAAAATACGTTCCCCATACGACTCTGTGGTTTAGTGATTAAGACCACCCGTCTTAGAACCAAAGGTCCCTGGTTTGATTCAAAGCTTGGGGTACATGTTTGTGCACTCAGTTTGGTTGGTGGTAGGGCTTGATTGTCCGCCGGACTAACTCTAATTTTTTTTCTAAATAGGTTTAAATAAAACTTTATTCTTAGAAGAATACAAAATTCACTTACTACGTGAGATTGAAATATGTTGAAATGAAACAAATTTTACGGATCTACTCGCGTTTATTTTACACATAAGTTTTAATTAATGTTTATCCTGACATTTCGAACCCTTTGCAGGGTCCGTGGTCACAGGGAGACTGAGGTGTTGGTCGTCTCATAATTAGTTAGTAGCTTGTATACCCTCATTTAAATTTAATCAGGTGCGTTCCGTTTTACGCAGAAAGAGCTCACAGTATCACACGTCACGAAACGTCAGGATAAACATTAATTAAAACTAATGTGTAAAATAAACGCGAGTAGATCCGTAAAAGTTGTTTCATTTCAATGTGTAGTGTTCGCGTAAACTTTAGAAAACAATATTTGAAATATGTTGCCATAATATCAATGTTTGAAGCATTGTTGTGTTCCGGCAGCTAGAGATACGATAACTAACATCAGTAGTTGAGGATACCGGGTGAATTGCGTTTCTACCTTCGACCTTATCATCCTTTAAAATAAAGTAAAAACAAACAAAACCCGTAAAAGATAATACTAATGTCAAAAACAGACCACTATTATGGAGGCCAAATTGTGGCCTGCTGACTTTTACCTACCTGATTGTCTTACACCATACTGCAGAGAGTTAAATATTCCTTTCATGTCTCCCCAAGGAGACCAATCCCATGCTGGTCTGAGACTGAAAAGAATTTATCAGCTGCCTAACTTACCGTGCCTTATGTCTAAGGAGCCGACTAAGAGACAAGGGCTCCAAGATGCTCGCACATCAGGCGATCGGCTACATATTACTGCTTTGTATTTTATATTGTATTACTTGTTACCCGCGACTTCGTTCGCGAAGACTACAGTAAAAAAAAAAGTTAAAAAAAATACCCTATATGCTGGTCTGGGTCATGGTCTGTATACGAGGAAAGTTAAATTAAAATCCATTCAGTAGTTTTTACTTGAAAGAGTAACAAACATCCGTCCATACTTACAAACTTTCGCGTTTATAATATTAGTAGGATTTTATAAATATTTAATTCAGCTTCAGTGCAGCAATTAGCACTGTTATCTATTCCACCTATTATTTATGCTAAATATGGCGTCGAGGTCACCACCGGCGAGTTTACTAAAAATTGGTGACTTTGATGCTTTGTCTACCCCTTTTCCTTACGTGAGGGGGGGAGGTGCTTCCCGGGAGGTCCTTATGATACAGTATCTATGTATGTATGTTTGTATGTCTCTTTGGAAAGTAGTAAATATTTCAGCGTAATAAAGTATTCAGAGGTAGGTACAGTTACCCGCACGCTGGTGCAGCGAAGTTGATTTAGCCGTTTCAATAACTGGCTGGTGGTAAAATTTTATTGTTCAAGCGAAACAGTTGTACCTAGCCGCAGCTGCGTGCGTTGACTAATGCGCAGACATATTGGCTGAAATAGTTAATGTATTACTTGGTATTCGTTAAAAGTCAAAATACCTACGATTTATCTATTTTATTTTTGTTCGAACGCCGTTTAGATATTATGACACTTAATCTAAACGCCCTGGCTGTTTTTGTGTATTTTGTTTTATATTTTAATATTTTAAATTACCAAATATTTCCTTAATCTGTTTGTCACTTTTTCTTCGGCTGTCATAATATATACATATCTACTAAACCAAATCCCCCCTTGACTGACAGATCCACAATGCAGATATGGCAAAAGTGTTGAGCATACAAAATACAATAAAAACAAATTATCGGGCAGGCAGTTGAAACAACTGATAAGTGCCTGTATTCTGCTATACCTACACCACTAGTTATCATATTATCTTTTATTTTATTTTATTGAGAATATATTTGTCGAGTCTGTTTTTAAATTGGTTCAAGTTTTGGGCTGAGACCACTTCTTCCGGGAGCTTGTTCCACGCACTCACTACACGATTGTTCAGAAAATATTTGTGAGGTAACAACCCTCACCCCTTTGAGAAACTGGTACATAATGTTAATTAGTCAGAATATTATAGTAACTTAGAAATAGTTTTCTAATAATTTGGGGCATTTAGTTATGTATTTGCACAAGTGTCATCTGATGCAAACGATGTAGACAAACGTTGGTAAATCTAAATAATCAATAAATATATCTTTCACTTAGGTATATCACCCATTTATTTAGTTTTTCTAAACAACTCCGTAACTTTTTTATTACTAATTAAAGTAATACTTACTAGTTAATATATCTACTTATACTACTTACCACTAGGTAATATTAAAATTGCGAGAGTTCAAAAAATAACTTCTCTTAAAGGTTTTCCGGGAACACAGGAGTTACAGGTCGCCTGTACATATTAATTTATGTTTACAGACATGTACATATTCAAAAAAATATTAATTATCTAGCTGTCCCGGCAGACCTTGTTCAGCCATATTTCTTTAAAACAAAGTTACATTGCTTTTTTATTTTAATAGGTGCCCCGACAGATTTCGTTCTGTCAAAAGTTATTGGCTCGTCGCAGTCTAATAGAAATAAAATAACATTGAAAGACTTTAGTAACATCTAATGAGATGATATTTTTATTGTAATGCCTTGTGGTACACGATATTTTGTTGTTTGATTACTTGGCGCGTAAATAAATAAATCTGAAGGCAATGGCACAAATTTCACTTTGCCATTTGCGCAACACAATCCATTTACAATCCATTTGCTTCTTTTTTGTATTTTATTGCCTTGCAATATTGGCAAACTGATTTCATACATCCAATAGCAACGCATTGGTAGGAACTGTAGTCAATTGAAGCATCGTAACTGAAAGCCGCTCGTGAAACACTGAAAGTAGTTTGAAAACGACTCGATCCACGTGATTGTAATATCCTAATCCTTTCCGTTTCATTTCGCTCTTCACGTTGCTGTGATGTCCGATTATTTTGAAAATTAGCTTAATTTGTAGCGCTTCGAGTTCTTCGACCCAAATTGCTGCGCCCGCGTCTTATTGGCGGCATGGGTCTAAATGTAAACGCACTCAACAAATAAACACTCAATTGGTTTTCGAAAGAAGCGAAAATTTAATAACAACCAAGAAAATGCTACGCACCGACGAGGAAGCAACAATGAAACGTACGTCTGTTATTTCACTGAACAAGTAATCACTGGTACGTTTTAAGTTATTTTTTTTGTTCAATTTGCTTTAAAAGAAATATTTTAAGTCCATGCAGCCTCTTTCCATCCGAAATACTGCAACAACGCTTATGTTCTTATCATTAATTTTGCTTCATATTATTCACGATTACTGATCACTGATTGATTACTGATTATTATGTAAAATAACACAATTTTTTACACAATAAAAATGATTATAAAACAAATTTGAGGGAACTCGTTATATTATTTTCATTAATGACGTTCAACCTCTAATCAACTTGAAGGCATACCAAAGATAATCATTACGCGCCTTTGTTTTGTTTTGATTGACGTCAAATGTTTGGGACAGAGTGGTTTGTATGGGAAAAGAAATTTGTTGTTTTTACTGTTTTCCTTGTAGTTTTTACGTTTTTTCTCCATAAGACCCTTCCTCAGACTTCATCAAACACAACAAACAAGGAAATCAGCCAATGCCATGGATTTATATAGATTTAATCTACCACTAACATTAGATACCATTAGGGTATTACCATGAACCTTGAAATAACTTTCAAAACCTATAGACATTTGTCGAGCTTAATATATTTTATAAAAACCCTTTATTATTATTAGCAATATAGTTAATAACGGTAGTGTGCTTGTGCAATATCAACACAAAACATCAGAAAAATATTTTTATAATTATAATGAATTATTAAAAAAGGCAGTAGAAACGCGTAAGTGCCCTATACTTTATGTGCCTTACAAATATACAAAGAATATGGTCCGAATAGTTATTCCGTATTTTGTTCCTGTCATGTAAACGTCATTTCAAATTAGAGTAAAAGAGACTTTGTTTATTTGTAAGGCACATAGAGTAAGTACAGTACCTACCTATTTAAAAAAAATACGAAATATATTTTTTTTTAATGTTGATTATAATGTCCTAATTAATGATCTATATTAGTTAGATTAGCTAGATTAGCTTCTTTTTAAAAATATAATTGACCACAAACCTCATTAAAAGCTCGGATTAAAGTCAATACCTGGCACCTGCTTATTAGATTAAAAAGTAAACATACATAGGTATTTAGTAAATTGATCAAAACTTAAACTGGGCATCGCTTGCAAAAGTTCTGATAATAATCATTAAGCGTTCTGACGAAAAAACTTGAAGCAGTCGAGTACTCGCAAGCTACTTAGCGAAGAACTACTTCACTCCCACACTTGCATCGAATGCATCCATAAAGTTAACACAAAAAACGACTTTCTAGTCTCACGTTGTAGAGTCTATTTACGTTTGACAGCGAATCGTCCCGCCTACTTGGGGCGGTATCCCCTCCGTTCGCAATGAGTGCGTTCACACTACTTGCTTACTTTAATATTTTAATCACAACAGCTCCGTCGTTGAATGGGAGAAAGAGAAATGGACTCGGGGCCGTATAATAATTGTGGCATCGGTTTTTAAAACGTTTAATTAATTAGCATTTCTCATTTAGTGTCTTACGGTTGTTTATTACTATGTCAAACACTTATTTTAGTTTGTTATTTTTTGTGGGGTAATGAACGGTCTTGCGATTAAAATAAGGTATAAATACCTAGTTGTTTTTCTGTCATTGATTTACACTTATGTGCTTGTTAATTTGTTTCATGTTAAAGTTAAAAAGGTTATGCAGTCTGATTTGATAAAATATGATCAAAGCTAAACAAAAAATCCAACCTATCACCTTTAAAACGTTACAACATTGCATGTGATTTATTTAGTGGATTTTTAAGTTTAATTATTACTTAAAGTTTTTTTTAGTACTGGGAAGTTATGTAAATTGGCAAACTAAAAGGAATGGCGAACTTTTAATAAAATTATGCAGATTTTCAAATGTTGATACGCACGTACTGTAATGTAAATTAATAAAATTGTTAGGAAAGATGTTAGATATTTTTTAGCACATATTTGAACTCTACGATTACTCTCACCCGTATTCAGCATCACATTATAATAAAGAATTATAGTAGATGAGAATAAACATCTTATTTATTTTATTTTTTTATTTCTGTGGTTACACTGAGCCGTAATAAAAAAAATCACAGAAAATATTTTTGTGAGGAGTTGAAAACAAAACTCTTAGGTTTGATTCCTGTAATTATAAAAAGAACTTGGAAGTTGAATTTTGTCATAGTAAAAGATGTATGAAGCCAATTTATTCGACAACAAAATAATTAGGTAAACCCAATAATCAGAATCTGAAAGATAGGTATTCTCGGACAGTAATTAACGATTTGAAAAAACTTTGTTTCTGTTGCGCGATTAGATATGGCACCTTAACATACCCTACAAGATGATCCCACTAAAAACAAAAAAATATTAATAATAACAAGTTATAAAATAATTCATGACGGCTGCAGTTCTAGCGTCAAAAATGTACCTATGACAACACAAAAATACCAGTAAACGTGTAAAGTGCTGTCGCAGAAAAATATTTAAATTCAGTACTTTACCTATTGCTGTGCTACAAACAACTTCCTGAAACATGACATAAATAAAGAAATACATTGCGAAAAATGCTGTGTAATACCTACATAAAATTTCGTTAACAATTGTTTGTCATTTGTATATACCTCTTATGTGTCTGTTCTATCTTCTATATTCATTAAAGATGACATTACGTAAACACTTAACCTTGCTTAATTTGAATAATAACAAAATAACGTAAAACTATGTAGTAAACGTGACAACTAGAAGTCATGTGTAGGGACCTAAGCGAATGATTTCTAGGGCAGTAGCCCGGCCCAGTCGGATGTAACCGCCTCTGTGGTTTAGCGGTTAGACTACTGGTTTTAGTCCCACTGATCCCGAATTCAAACCCTATGTAAAACCCTACCCTATGTTAACGTAGATTAGTTGTTTTAAGTGGTCTAGATTTCTGGGTAAGAAGCTCTATGTCATTAATTTTGTCGGATTGACGATAATCTTAATATTGTTTGCTCACATATTCTGCCTTGTCATCACTCAACATCAAATGAGACGAAGAATCATATGTTTAAAAAATCTTCCTTTTAGATTTTGTATAACCTCTGTTTCAAGAAGTCTTATGAAAATCATAACTGTTTAGTTAAGTCGTGTTTAGTATGTAATGGTATAGAGTAGACATTGCTTAAGATGGCTAAGAAAAAATATTTAACAGCTGAACTGGTAAAAACTTAACTTGCAGAGGAGTGCATGAATTAAAAAAGGGATAGTTTAATGTAATATAAACACTTAACATTCAAGTTGGAACAACTAGTACGAAAAGTTTTAATAGTTTTCTCCCAAGAGTCACCATTATAGATTTCAGAGTCATGTTAATGATAACAAGGGTAGATTTGGTTATAGGATAGGAATTCTTTAACCGGAGGACCTGCCCATATTGTTGCTATCACACTCAACAAATGGTAAAACAAAGCAAAGCATATGGGTTTTTTTTTGTTGCTTTCTGATTAACGTTTGCTTATTCTAATGTTTTGTGTTTGTAATAATGTTTTATTTATAAAATTTTCTAAATGTGCTTATAGGTACGTGCATTTTCAATGCAATTAAAGTAAAGTAAACATAATCGTTCTAAGAGATTTTTATACGTTATTTCAATTGGCTCTCGCTGAAATCAACAAAATAGTTAATTCGATTGGTCACGGGTGGCGTGGCGAC
The DNA here is from genome assembly GCA_949315975.1 of Eudonia truncicolella. NCBI lineage: Eukaryota > Metazoa > Arthropoda > Insecta > Lepidoptera > Crambidae > Eudonia > Eudonia truncicolella. The sequence continues at coordinate 7,180,736 of OX438828.1, read as the reverse complement.
GGCGTTTGTGGGGCCATTACCGGCTCTCCGTCGATAAGCTTTACTGCCTCGCGACATGCTTAGTTTCAGCTCTCGCACTTAATAAATTATTATAAATACAAAAGTCTGTGTGTTCAATTTTCCGCAAATTTGATCTAGCGCCATAAACTCGCGAGATTGCTGATTGAGCCAGTGGTTAGTCGACGATTGCTCATAAGACTGTTAAGAAGTGATTACCCTTTTTTCATTAACTTATCTTTATGGAATTTTTTTTTTGGTAAATAGCGTTCAGTTCATGACACATTAAGAAATAAGGTAAAATTCATTGTTTAAAATGATATTGTGTAAGCTTTCATTAATTTAGCTATTTAGCTATTTTCAATTAAGCTAACTATCCATTACTCCAGTGACTTTATTTTGTATTTATGAGAAATAGTTAGTCTTATATCCAAGTAGCACATAAATAAAAACTAAATGTCCTAAAGAACCTGGTTTTATGATAGAACAAAAACTTTTTAAAATGTAGCGCTGGAGTTAATCATAGTCTATTAATGTTCTCATCTCGTAATAGCCCCTTCGCTCGATACGATTTGCATCGTGTAATAAAGTAGAGGCTTATTATTTATTTATTCATAATATATAATCGACTGGCCCATCCCATCGGCAGCAAGCTCTCAGTGCATAAATAGTGATGCGAAGCTTTGGCGCACCGAGTAATGCGAATAAATACTTCGATACGATCAACTCACCGTTTAACGAGAGAGCCTTTTCCGCGCCGCGGTGAGCCATTTAGCGAATTTCAATAGTTATCGCGCGGAGAAAAACTCGCCCGCCGAAAGGGACGGGCGCGAGGAGCGCGGCCGGCGCAAGCGGGACGGCCGCAATAAGAAAGAAGTAATAAAAAAGCGGTTGTGTGTGCGTGGTCGGAGTGTGGTGGCACGGGGCGGCGATGCAGGCCCCTCCCTGCGGCGCCCGCCTCGCGCTCGCCGCGCCTCAGTCGAGTCGACAGCGCGCCAACTCGCAGCGGTCCGCTCTTGTCGCGTCACGGCGTCACGGGTGCGCGTAAAAAGTTTGACATACACTACGAAACTTACGATCTTCGCGCCGACTCGAAACTGATGCTAAATATTGTCGCGCTAAATCGTGTGTTTCATTTAGGACAATTTTAAGATCTGTGCTCAATTTGTTATTATTTTGTGTTTTTTTTAAATACTGCAAAAGTATTGAAAACTTTTTTAACAACTTAAAACTCTTTCACTAAAAGTCTTAATAAAGAAGGGGAAGTAGGAGTGAATGGTTGAAGACGTCAACTTTTAGTCGAGAGCGATCAGCTGAGTTTTCGTGGCCAGGTTATGCCCGAGCGCGCCTATGGGATGTTCGGACGGTGACGCGTGCGGCAGGCTGGGCTCAGAGGCGGACTTGATGCTGGTGCAGGCCGCGGGCCGCGACCGGCCCGCCATGGAGGAGGACTGCTCGGCGCGCCCCTGCGCCACCGACTTCTCCATCGCCGCCATCATGGCTAGAGACCGCCAGGAGAGGAGGGAGCGACGCAGACATCGGGACCCTAGGGAAGATACGCTTATGCCGCTAGGTGAGTTGTCTGACTCCACATTTTATACAAACTTAATTATAGTACAAAATCTTACATTAATTTTAAACTTCTTTGTAACTCTGAAGATACGCTTAATTAAGCAAGTTTTCTGACTGTACATTTCATACAAACTTATCTCAATGTAGAGTCTTAAACTTTAAAACTTCTTTTTAACCCTAAAGAAGATATGCATATGCCACTGAGTGAGTTATCTGACTCTACATTTTATACAAACATGAGGAGTGTCCGTTAAAAACTAGCTGTTTTGAAACAAATGTAAAAACATTTTTTTACAGAAAACAGCTAGGCACGTCAAGTCGTTGGTCACGGTGGTTGTAAGATGGCAGTAGTTAAATTCCAGCAATCCGTTCTATGTCCTAAAAGACCGAAAGCCCAGCAGTGGGATGTTCGGCCAATGATAATGAAGATAATGATGACGATGTAAAGTCCTTTAAACCTTTTTGACTAGGTGGGTAGGCTAGGCTAAATGGTATAGAAAAACAAAATGACAGGTAAAAAGTTTAGAAAACAGTTTAAAATTTGTTTAATACCATTAATTTATTGTAATTTGCTTTCATAAAAAAAATATTTTATACTTTTATCTACAAACTTCCGAAAAGGCTGACAATGATAAATGAGATAAGATAAATAAATATAGCTTTTAGTCAGTATCCTATTATTACAAATACAAGCTTCTGTTTTTGTCAGTACTCCACGTTCTTATAAAGTAAGAAGACTTAATACATTCGTTTTAATTTAGTTACAAAAGTTGGGTCATTGGGTAACGCTACTATTGTATAGGACTATATGGTATACAATATGTAGTTAAGTCTATCAAAAAGTAAAGAAAACTCGCTTTAGGCGCTCTTAATACTCACAAATAAAAAAAAGTCTTGTATTAAACACTTATTTTGTTTACGCACTGAACAAACTTTATTACTTTTATAGTAAAGTACTACCATATAATTGAAATAATACCGTATCAGGGATTGCCCTGATATGGTATTATTTTAATTCATAATTAATATTTCATATTTAAATTCATTAGAATTTAAGTAAATAAATAAATAAAAAAACAATTAAAATATGAGAAAAACTCAACCCTGAAAAAGCGCGTGAAAGTGTGAAGAAAGCTTAAATAATTCGTTTATTTATAATAGGTACCACACAGATGAATAGGTTATATATTTATACCTTCTCATGACATTCCCGTAAAGAATTGCCAAAACCAGTGCGTAAAGTGCTGTGTATATTATTCATGTATACACTATATAATATAATACTACACACTATTATTTCGAGAAACATGGTATTCTAAATCAGCAACAATTTGGCTTCCGGAAAGGCAGATCAACACAATTAACTTGTTTTGACTTAGTGAAAGCTATAACAGAAATCCTTAATAACAAAACTCCGATTGTAGCAATATTTTTAAATATGAGCAAGGCTTTCGATTTTGTAGAGCACACCATTTTGTTAGATAAGCTGAATAAGTATGGTATAAGGGGGGTAGCACACGATTGGATCAACAGTTATCTCAAAGATAGAAAGCAATGTGTAGAAGTGTCAAAAATACCGAATGCCAAAAAGATACCAACAAAAACTAACTCTAGATCGGACTATAGAGAGAACTGCTGTGGTGTACCTCAGGGAAGCATCTGGGATAACTTTTGTTCTTGAGTTATATAAATGACATTCCCGCTGTAAGATCCGAAAAAACCATTGTATTCACGGATGATACTACCCTTATTATTAAAGATAAAGACAAATAAATAATAATTAAATTAAGAGATAAAATAACTAAATGTATACACTTAATAGTTGACATAATTGGTTGGATGCTAATAATTTAATTATAAATATACAAAAAACGAAAATTATACATTTTAGGACGTACAAAAAAAATGACGTCAAATTGGACATACCTTACAACAATCAACATATATGTGCAGTAGAAACAACTGACTTTATAGGCATTACAATTGACCAACACTGTAATTGGAAGGCGCATATTGACAAAGTGCGTTCTAAATTAAATAGGTTGTATATGCACTCAGGCGCTTAAGGCAAACAGTGTCTTTGGAAGCAGCTATTAGTGCATATTATGGATATGTCTCGTCAGTACTAAGCTACGGATTACTACTTTGGGGTAACTCAGTCAACATTTTACTAGCTTCTAGGCTACAAAAAAATAATGCATAATGGCTATATGTAATGCTTGGAGTACTGAAAGTTGTAAACCTCTATTTCAAAATTTAAAAGTACACTCGCCTGCATGTCTTTTAAAGTTATATGGATATTTGTAAGGCAAAATGCTGGTTACTTTCCTAAACACATTCGCATTAGCACATCAGATGTGCTAATGCGACACACAAGACATAACGATAGATTATTTCTCCCGAAATGTAAGCTCGAGATGTTTAGACGAAATGCTTATGTTCAAGCGATAACCATTTTTGGGGTTGATTGGATTTGGATAATAATTTTTTAGTCTTTTTTGTCTTTAACCATCCTACGATAATTACTTAAGTTCTTTTCTGTCACTTCACAAACTTCACTATTATGTAAATTTTATTCAATTCCATTTTTCTGTATCTCTATTCTCATTTACCTTTGTGCAAAAAAAAATACATCCATATTTAATTAATCCAGAGTAAAAATATCATGTCGAACTAAGCTCGCGAGGCAAGCTCAATATATTTGCCAGGTCTCCTTAATTCAAAACATTCTTATTATTCAAACTGGTTGAAGATTCAACATGTAAAACCATGTACTTAAAAATGTCACAGCTGCTACCAACTGCAAATATAGCATATTTTACCATTAACAGTATGCGAATTGGCTCCCAAGAGAAAAATTCAAAAATTCAAATACAAAGCGGCTTGTGAACTAAGTTTAAAAATATTTTTATTATCAAAACTATCATGATAGTACAAAATATTTTTGTTACTACGGCTACTACGAGTATATTCTAAATTAGCTTCTGTTTGCGTAAAACTACAAATTAATTAAGCCCTATTAAGTACCGAAATAAACCGCAGAAATGTATTAAAATACAGTTGTATCCCTCCTACATGGTCATTCGTAAATATATATTTCTAAATATTGTGGCTGCATTGTCATAAAAACTTTAAAGGGTGGTCAACTCATATAAGAAGAAAACAAAAAAGAATATGCCAGAAAAATATTAACTCTTTCATTGTAATGCAAAAAATCATATGTAACAAGTGTCCACAATATTTGATTTATGTGAGATTAAAATGGAACAACATTTACGGTTTTAGTACTTATTTTAAATATTTAATCAAACAAGAAGAAATGGCTGTTTCGGAAATAGTAGTAAAAATATAAACTAATTTTATAATTGAATTAGGTACCTACCTGTACTTTAATTGTAAAATAAGCTTTTTGCCACTTTTCATAAAAATCTCTCTAGCCCTTACAAAAGTAGCCCTTGTTCAGGAATGATCCATATACTTTCTTTTGTTTATTTCTTTTATAATGCAACGAGAGAACGCTGCTGACAAAGCACTGTATTGTTTAGTGGAGTATTGCTTAAGAAATCTCGTAGACTTTTTGAGAGAAAAATTGGCTTCTTTAAAAACACACGTTTTCTAAATGCTTCTGAGAAATTGATGTAATTGAGTATATTCACAATCTCAGCATTCGCTTTATATATTCGGCCTGCGTAAATTTTATCGAGTTATCAAAAGATATGAAAATGGTTTTTATTTTCGACTGACTATAAGCTGTTCACCTGAAAGTAAGCGACTGTTGATGCTTACATTAGCATTGGTTTAACTCGCGCGTTGCCAACCCTGAGGTCTAAGGTATTATACTTCTATGCCTAATATTTTACTGGATCTGAATGCCCCCTAAAACGGAACTCAGCAAGACATTGCTGCTTGGCAGCAGAAATAGATATGACGAATCAATCCAGACAGGTTCTGCTCGGATTAGCACCAATCTTGCCCAGTTCCCACTCTGTCTTCGTAGAGACTCACATAAATTATTTCTGCTTTTTCTTATTTTACTAATTCTTCTCCTCACCTTTCTTGTTTACGTGAATTTTAAATTGTGTGCGTCCTCCCGATATACCTCTAAGATCCCATAAGCTTCTTCTTATATTTTTATGTCGTGCATTTTGTAACGCATAGAAATTGGCCAGGTTGTTGAAAAATTTGCCCACGGATTGTTCGTGACCGTCAAACTAACTCATTTTTCAAACGACACATTCAAAGAGTTGCCACCACTATTACTTAAAATTTAATGTATATAATTGATCTTTATAGTTTTAATGATCGTTAAGTTTTTTTTTGTAGATTTTGAATAAATAAAACTTTTATTTATAGATTGTAATAGGTACATTTGTTTTATATGCATATTTATATAGGTGTATTCGTACCTGTATAAATATTGTGTTCCTTTAAGTGAATATAAGTGTAACTTTTTAATTTTGTTACATTATTCAAGTCTGTTGAAAGAATTCTTATCATACGTGCGCTATGATGCCTAAAAATAAAGATTTTTAATTTCTTTTCCTTATAAAATAAATAATTTATGTACACAACTAAATCATTTAATTGAGTTAGATTCAATTAGCTCAGGACCACATTAAGTGGAAGAAATGGAGGGAAGCCTTTGCCCACCAGTGGGACAGTGAGACCTATTATCAAATAAAAATAATAAAAAACATCATTATGAAAGCATATGCATTAACGTTAATTTAGGAATTTTTAACTTTATATTGTTCAAGGTTACTGCCTATTTTGAATCTCATATCAACTTAGAGTAAGCAGTCAACAAAATATGAATGTAACATGATTACATAGCGTTTTTTTTCAATTTGGTAAGTGCCAGGTTGAACAATGTCTTATGTTGTGTTTCATTAAATGTTGGAGAAACAATAGATATATCATTTTTTGATATTTCTGTTTACATATTTACTTTTAATTTTTAGTAGAAATGCCTACTTGACTATGAAATAAAAAAACGTTGTTATAATCGATATATATTTTTACAATCTAGTAAGTAGATAGGATACTTAACAGAAAACTTTTCTTAAGTCAATTAGCAATATTGCTAAGATCTCTTTTAATATAGGGTATCTTATAGGGAATTTATTCTTGTTGTTTCAAATAATTTTATGAGTTCTGTCGACTACGTGTAATTATAAAAACAACTGTCACAAAATCTTGTACTTAAGTTAGTACTATAATTATGTACCGTCTATTATTGCCGGAAAATACATCTAAAAGTACAAAAGGCTTTGCGTTTGAAAGGGAAGTTTGTTCTAAAAGTTTTGTCTTTCTTGATAAATTAATAAAAAGTTTATTTTTTTTATAAAAAAAAATAAAGTTGTGTAGCGTACGTCATTGCCGTTAGCCATCTACAAGCACTACCTTCCAATACCTATGTAAGAGTTAATACTACCTACAGGCGTAAATGTTAAAATTGTCTTTAAAATAAGTAGCCAAAGACGATTTTACTGTTAAAGCGATCACTTCCACTGACCAACGGTAGTCCTAACTACATCGACATGTTTGTCAATCCCTCCATGTGCTACTAAAGATCTGACCCCATCTGTGTAACGTTTATACGCTGATAGTATCGATAACGACGAAATCTTTCATAGACACCCTTTGTTTATGGAGATTTCTATTTGAAATGTGTTTTGAATTTAGTTCCGTTTTTCTTCCAGAAAAGTTTGTGGAAGCCGCGGCCTCTGCGTCAGGGTCTCCCTCGCCACCCCTGGTAGAGTACGAAAGAGACTCTCCCGTGGACGTGTCATCAACGTCTGAGGCTGGCTCGGCCAACGGCACTGCCGGAGGGTCCCGAGCCGTCTCCCCCCCGCCACGGAACCCGCAGCTAGCGGAGCGGTGGTCCAGCGAGGAGATGCGACACATACAATGCCATCTGGAGACCAAGGAGCTCTGGGACAAGTTCAATGAGCTCGGCACGGAAATGATCATCACCAAGACAGGGAGGTGAGTTGTATTATTTCTTCTTAGCTAGGGGCTTGCACCTCTATGCAATCTTGGATCTTCCAGTGGATTTCTATGTTCGTGATTCAAGCTTCTTTCGTGCTCTCTGCCGGCGTGTGTATTCCCCCACGCGAATGTTCTTTCAGCCTCGCAAATCGCAAATTGGTGATACAGCAAGAAGATGCACCATACATAGTGTCATTATGAGGCTAATGGTGTCTGGGACAACTTTGAAGAATTCAATACAGGAAACTTGAATCAGATCACTGATCTTTTGTGTACTGAAAGCTTTATAATGCAAAAGGTGCCGGACAGACAGGAAGATAAAGTCCTTTTAACTATCATAATAAGTTAAAAGAAGCCTTTTAAACATCGCCAATTATTCTCATTCAAGAATTTAAACAAACTCGGAAAGAAAAACGGACGCGATTGTGTAATCGATGTATCGAATTGATTAATAGGTTTTGTCCGAAGTTGCCGAGAAATTAAAAGCAGGTGGTGGGTAATCGAATCGCGATCGGTTAACGAGATCAAGGTAACGTCGGGAGTCGATAAGGTAGGTGGCGCAGAGACGCGGCGGCGCGGCGGCGGCGCGAGCCGTGTCGGTCGCGGCGCGCCGCTAACAATGGGCAATCGCCCGCCGCCACTGCCGCGTAGACGGTGGCCTTAAGCAGGGCTGTCGATCAAATGCATACTTTTTGTATTTATGAAACACATATTTTTATGTATGTATTAAAACTTAGTTTTATGAAGTTTACAATGCTTTGTAGGTATGCACAATTTTTAGAGTTACTGATTTTCAGTGTCTACGTTCATTTCATTCGTAGGTATGTTGTTTAAGAATAAGAAATGATTTATTGACGATCACACAGATATTACAGAAATATACAGGTACAGTGTTAAAAAATAATAATACTATTGAAATGTAAATAATAATAATAATGTTGAGAAGAAATCGCTTTAATGCGTAATCTTTTTTTTGGTGTTGCCGTATGTATATATTTTTATTTCTACAATGAATTTCAGTCACTCAGCTCTCAACACAAAAGCAGTTATCTATCCAAACAGCAGATTCGAATCTTTTTCATCGGTCAAATGACAGTGTCATAAGATCTTGTTGAAATGGTAGGAGATTTAGTGAATCTCTATATCTCTTTTGGACATTAATGTTTAGGTACTTTACAGTATGGTTTTTCATTAAAAAAAAACTCTAGTAATGATGAAAATTTTGGTACACAAGCAATTGATACGTACCTGAGTGCAGCTAGTGTCTCGTTATAATAATATTCTCGACAACGCAGATCGTTTCCTAATGGTAGTTCGCAAAGTAGAACTACTCAAACTTCTTATCTGTCAAAAAATTGTCACAGTTTGTGTATTAGTTGCGCAAAAACAATTATCTTGCAATTACCTAGGTAGAGCTAGAAACAACTAACAAGTCGATTTGTCATCAAATTGTCTTAAAGCGGTAGACAACGCATGTTACCTATCGTGTGCAGTATTAACACGAGCTTATGCAAACACAATTCCATTTGTGACTCTTATCTCCTGGCGTTAATAGTTACAATATTTAAAAACAGTTTACATTACTATGCTGGTGATTGTACAAGATCATCAGTCTTTCAAATTTAAAGAACTCGTGCATTATAGCTCGCCGCTTCATATTCAGTTGTGAGTAAAAATATTACATTTGAGGATTGTGTACAGCAATTTGGCAAACATAGTGTTTCAGCCACAGTGAATCTCAGCGATGACTTGATTTCAATGATGGATTCCTATGTCCAGCTGTGAGACAGTGTAGTACAGTATAGGCTAATTACTTTTATACTTAATTTTGAACACGTCCTCGATTTTACAGAGATGAATGTTTGCATGCCAATTTTTACTGATAAAACGCAAAAGAAAAACAACGATATAAATATACCAATATCAACTGCCTCTGTAGTTTAGTGGTTAGACCACCGGCACCGGTTTGAGATCCAGTGGTCTCGGATCCGATTCCCAGTACATAGTTTAGTTGGTGGTAGAGCTTGCTTTAGATACGCCTGTTAGCTATTATACTATTATCTTCTCTAAGTCTTTTACCGTAATAACAATGTTAGAAGCATTGTTGTGGCCCGATGATAAGGGGAAAGCCAGCTGCTCAGTAGTTGAGGATTCTGTGTGAAGTTAGCATCCTTCTTGCCATATCATCACTCAGCTGAGTGAAGGCTAAGCAGCTACCCGTTGTGGTATAAAAGAATTAATATAGCCGAAGTATTAAATACTGCAACCCTATAAACGTGTTCAGTGCTCATGAGAATTTTAATGCGAATGTTATCCCTTTCTTGTCCGTCAATACAGCCAATTGTGCCTCGCTGTAGGGCGGCGTTAATGACGCGTAGCGCCTCTATGCCCTGCGTTTTTATTGTTCTCATGATTCGTGTCCTGGCTGTTTCCCTAGTTAAACAGCTTTAGGCCACCATAAATCTCTTTAATATGCCAGGGTCTCATTGGCATCCATATTTCTATCGGAAATAATTGCATTCACTTCCACTCGAATTTGACGCGTTCGTTTATGTTGGGCATAATTAGTTTTATTGATGTGTTACTTTATTTATTACAAAAACACAAATGTTGAAAAAATTTCCACGAGCAGGATTTGAACCTGCACCCTTCAGACATATCGGGTCAGGTGCTCTCCCAATTGAGCTATCGTGGTTCCTAACAAAATTTGCGTTAAAATTATATAAACAAAACAAACACATTTCGATATTATTTCTATATTTTTGTTCACCTACTTACTATTGGACGTGTACCTCAGGCACCTTTGGTACATTAAAAGGTGTTATCGAGTGGCGTTGTCGGCGACGCGCGACGTAGCGTCGCACGGCGGCCGCGTTATCGTGCTCTGTGTAAATCAACGCGCGACAGCCCACCGATCGTGACAAATTCCCCGACCTAATCTTTCGATAACGACTTTTGCTCACACAAATATCTACAGTCAGGCCAACTTTAGCTCTCCTCACAAAATTAGTAGGTATTATTCGAAACAAACAACGAATGGACGAAATATGAAACACAGTCCACTACACACCGCCATCGATTCATACGAGAGCCTAATTAGAGAGCCCTAGCGCTGCAGTACACACTGAAATATTTAATGCTAAATACGTCACCTCAAAATAAATTTTAACAAAGGCCGGGTACAGTGCGCAAAACAATGAAGGTTCTTTCACGGACTATAAAGCCGTATTAATACCTCACTTATTTATTCCTTATAATGTTCTCGAGTTAACGACGCCTCGGGCATTCAGTTTTTTCCACCACGCACCATAAAATACGACATCTGGAAATATATGCCAGTCGTATTTATTTCCGAACTTAGCGGCCCAGAACCGTCCGCGTGCATGTTTAATATTGTGTTGATTCTTAATTCGTTAGCCATAAAATGGCCGTGTCAGCACAACTTTTAACAACTTCCATTTAAAAAATTGGAAGTTATATTTCTTTTATTGCCGACGCATTAGCCACGGTCACGCGAACTCATAGAAACTGGGATGCGATAGGAGAAGCAACAAAGGACTTTGGGAAGTCGCAATGGGAGACAATTTGCCACACACCGTCACGCGGGCTTATCCGAGTCGGCCCCGTCGATTAGCATAAATCTCGCCAACTAACCGTCGCAAATGCAGCGGGCGGGAGAGGCGTCGTCGGGCATCGCGGCTAAACAAACTTACGCTGCGCCGCTGACGCGCTATCGCGTCGCGCTCGCGTGTCGCAGCGACGAAGCGCGACGAATCGCGAGCGTCGCCCGATCGTATAAATCAGTATTATCTCGCGAGATAGCCGCGCGCCTGGACCCACCCCGCTATATCACGCAGAGCCCCGTGTCGTTCGAAAAAATTAATGACTCGGAAAAACGATTCGCTTATGAGGGATCTTTCACTGTAATTGAATTGCCCCGCAGAGATCTGCCAAATTGTCAAATAGTGTTGCGGAAACGAACGTCGTGTGTCGATTTGGACGCATGGAGCGTTCCGCTGTGCTTTTTCGGAATAAATGTTACGACAAGGTTAACTAAACGTATTTTTTTCTATTTAAGCTAAGCACCGTAACAAATGTTAGCGGTGTCCGTAAACGTCTTTTAGTTCTAATTAAAATTCGACATTGAGAGGCTGTTGGCACTATAATTATGATAAACCTATGAAGATTTTAGCATAATGTATTCTTTGTCTAAAATTTGAAATGAAACGTACAGTCCAACTATTTAAATTCTTATCTGTTTATATCAAATAAGCATTAGCTATTCAATTAAACTGCTTATTATTATAAAGACACGAGAAAAATGTAGTGCACTATAAATCCGGGTGGATTCGTTGCAGTAACCCCAAGAGATTAACATAACAAGCGTAATAGAATAATGTAAATATTTCACGTCTGTCTGTCCGCCGCTAGTTGCCATGCTAATCGCGAGCAGTGCGGTAAGCTCCGTTTTAAACCTGTCCCTTTGTGTACAGCTCTTTTAGTTTATTCAACGGGGGCCCATTTTTCATCCGCTCCGCAAATGTTTTGATGTTTGTCGGCTACGCGGCGTCGGAACCGGCTTTTATTAGCGAACATTACATCTGATGCAATTTGCAGTTCTATAAAAGTTGCTTCATTAAATAATTGTAAGGTATGATGATACCTTAAATTGATCGATGATCGAGGTTGTGATATCATTTGTTATGCAAGTTTTGCAATGCCGGGTTGCCGGATGGTAGACCTTTGTGCTGCGGGAGGCACGTTGATCCCGGTTTTATGGTTATTTTTGTCTTCATTTATGTCAATTATCTAATCTAATTATCTAACTTATATTAAGTACCTAGTTAATATATGGAAATATTACCAACAATAATGCAGCAAACGGCACTAAGACGTTGTTAAAAACGAAGAAACAAAGAAGTTTACGCCAGTTGTCATCATTAGATATATCGTTTAAACCCTTCAACTCGCACTGTGTTTTACCTAATGTTTCTATGTTATATTGTTCATGTTGAATATGAGCCCAGTAGTGGGACATTTATAGTCTCACTATGACGAATCGGTAGCCACTAAATTATGTCTTAACCAGCATCTTCGAACGCTTGCTACGATCTAATATTGTTGGACGGCGCTTCTGCATCATATTAAAATATCAAACGGAACCTTTTATCTGTATATGTTTAACGATCGCGCGCGTGCAAGTTGTTTTAAATTAACATGTATTCGTAATTTACTCGCTTACACGTTATATCTGGAGCGGGTTGTTGAAGATGTTCCTTCGGTTCCCGTTGCCAACACTTTGATCGCGGTCGGGAGAGTTGGCACCGCTGTGTGCCACTTTGATTTACTTCTCACCACCATTCTATATCTATAATAAATCACCCACTATAAATTACCTATTGCTGTAAACGTAGAGTTGTGTTTCTCGCAAACTTCGCGAATTCCGACGAATCGTAATAAATTATATCGTGATTTGAAATATTTACTTTTTTTGCAACAACGGAGATGTTTTTAGCCTGTATTTCATCTGACGGTGATTGAAGATAAGACCAAAGATGGTAGCGCACTTCATCAGGAATCCTCAAACACCAAGCAACTGTTTAGAATCATAACTATGACGGAACGCAACAATGTTTTTTCAAGTTTGTTGTTATAGTCAATGTTGACATTGAATAAGGCCCTTTGGCCTGACAAAGTAAGATGGTGTTATTTATAAATTGCGGTTGCGGATGATAAGATGCGGGTTCGATTCCCGGCTGCATTTCCACTTAACGTCAGGTGAAGTGGAGTCATTTGCAGCGATAAAAATAAAAATAAAGATTTTTTAAAACTTTTCTAACTTACAGCGACAGACTTAGATAGCTAGCCTGGCGGATCTAAAAACAAGTAACCTAACCTAACCCACTCACTTTATGACAATATTTAAATCTATGTGTCCACTAAGCCACAGTTCGAACATGCCCACAAATCGGTGCGATGAGTTGGATTCGTTTCAAAAATATTATCATTTCGTTGAGCTGAGCGCCATTATAGCTGTCTCCTAAATTGTGTAATCCCGCGGAAAGCTTTGATCTACAAATTATAGTAACAATGATTGGGTTAAATGATCAAATAAAGATGTTTATTCGGGAATATACAAGTCAAATGAATTTATTTGTTTAGTATGTTTTATTAAAAGCTTTGGTGCGACTCAATCTGTTAGTTCGTTTAACCTTTTGAATGGAAAAGTTAGAAAATTTATTAACATGTTGTCTAGTCTAGTGGATTGGAGGATGTTAGAAAATTTACTAATAATAATGTAGGTACTGTACCAATCTGTGTATGTGGTAATGTATCAATTGTTATTCTTAGAACTTTCCTCATCAAGTGCTGTCTGCCTTAATTCTGATCGGTTCCAAGTCTTTATCGGAAATCGGGGAGTTGTTTAATTGAGGCTCGTGGGCATCCACTGTAACTGTGCACAAATCACAATCCCTTGCTCTGTTTTGTTGTTAGAACTGACCCACGTGTGCTATTTATTGTTCATGTTATAGAACCTTAGCCCAGCAGTGCATAAATTATACACTGATCATGATGAAGGTCCCACAAATAAGCAAACTTCTTTCGTCGTCTTCTTCTCTGTATCGCTTTTATACCGTCACCGTCATAATCGGTTTTATTTGCCTTTGGCTTTTTTTTAGGAATAAAGCATCCCCCATGCGAAATATTTGTGCATAGGTGCATGCATATTCGTGTAGCATTCTTCGAGCGAGTGTGTCGTGTACGCAGGTACGGCGCACACCGCGCTTACTCGTGCCCGGCCCGGCCGCCATTTGTCGCACCCGCGCGATAATTGTTGATATACGATCGCGATCCGACGCCGTAATTGTCAACGCTTAATCTTCTAATTGGCTCGCATTTACCAATGCCAGCGTGTCGCCTCCGCCATAGTTCGCGCGTGAAAAATGCACAAGCGCACAAATGTATATAATCCTCGTAAAAAATTCGAGCGGATACGTACGCGGGCGAAACTCGAATAACAATTCGCAACGCCAATTTCGAGAACAGTAAAAAGTGCGATTCACAAGTGCAACTTGAAACGGCGTTTAAGAGCGAACCGAGGGCGGCGCCCACCGGGGGCGAGAAAACAATTTGGAATTTTATCGGCGGGCGGGGGGTGCGGGCGTTACCTCTGATTTATAACCGACATTAGACGCGAAGTGGGCGAAACGCGAGAAATGCACACACGCCGCGCGGACCGTAGCAGCGCGGTCGCCTTCTCGCATTACCGCCTACATACGTCACCTGCACACCTGACACGCCACGGCCAAACTTGCGGAAATCTCATTTCTTCAACTCATTTAAAAGCTTTTGTGAAGATAAACGAAATCGTGTTACCGACTCCGCTGAGTACTAAGAGGTTGACTTAGTTATTCTTATTTCCGACTTTATCTTAAAGTTCTCCCAAAATCTCCAATCAAACAGTCAACTTTGTCAAAAGCGCCGGATTAATATATTTCGAGCTCAGCAACTAATGCCGCGGATGTTTCAGTATCATTTGAATTCAAAAGCTAATTTCACTAAAACCTTAAATGAATCGAGTTGGTCGGAGCTCGCACATTATTTAACTTGCGCAAAGTTTAAATTGAAAACGCCACCGAACTCTTTGCAGAGTCGGAGTCAAATTTTGAACTTTGCCGCTGAATCGGAAATTTCTTTATAAATATCTTATTATGCTTAAATTCAGTTGGTGTCACGCTGCCGACACTAATTTTATTCCTGAAAGACGGCGTCGGGAAGAGAAGGGGTGCGGCACGAGCTCGGGGGGCGGGGGTAAGTGAAAATGTATGCAAACGGGAAACGCGATATTTGACGGAGCTGAAAACGACAAAAGAATTAAGGAGACGCGGAGCGCCCCCGCCCGCGCCGCGATTGCCGAGCCGCCGACACCGCGCGCGCCCATCATAATATCGCAAATTCACTTTGCTTTGTGCCACGTTAAAAGATTAACTGTCACCTGAGCCTCAGTGGAACCTTGAAGCCCTTTCATAAAATTATGTAGGTACTTCCAATAATGGAGCCTATCATTTATTCCCGGTAGGGTACGTATTTACCTATAACGAGTTTCGACGAATTCTTGATTAATTATGAATTAAAAACAACCATTGTACGGTATCGACATGCTAATATATGTCACTTTTTATAGAATTTTCTTTTAATTAGAGGTATAACTGATTATTAATTCGAATTGTATTTTATACTGTAATTTGTAATTACATGGTTCGAAACAAACGGAAAGGGTTTACTATCAAAACACATGTCTTTGTCTTGCCGACAAATTAATAAATGAGTGATCGAAACACGCAACCCTATCTACTATCTAGGTTATGTGAAGAGAACACATGCAGCCCATTTGAATACCTACAGGGTGTAATGAATGTGTGATTCATGTAAATGTACCCTTAGTAAGTATATCGCCGATCTCCCCCGCCACGCAATATGCCGTGGGGGGCGGGGGCCGCTCGAGAAAACGTGTAAACTAATTATGTACATTTTCGTAGCCACTTATTTACATAACCACGACTGAACCCCGCTTTCACCGTGAATATTTCATTTGTAATCTTTATTTTGACGGTTTAATATGACAGCTGTTGTTTTGTTCGGAGGAAACTTTTAATTTTCGTCTTTTTCTTCCGGTGCCAGCACCCTTTGTGTACGCGCTAGCCGACGCCTCCCGCGAGTAATGATAGGTGATTATCGAACAACTTTTTTTTCGGATAAATGTCTGGGAAACTTCGGTGAGGTGTAATTTGAAATTTTCGCCAAGACGTGTTGTCTGACAGAAGGCAGCCTAGGTGCTTATTATTCTGATGACTGTTTTGTTAGGCCGCGACACCGTTTACGTGTGATGTATTATGGATCGCTTGCTACCGTAACTCGGAGGGTGAAATATGAATTAGGCTTAAAGCTCCTCAGGCGTCGGCGGTCTTGTTGTTGTGAAATGTGCAGGAAGCCAATAAATAAAACTATTAGTAGGTAATGAGCAAGTGCGCCGTCGTTTGGCGGGTATTTATACCGCGCCTTCGCGGGAACTAATTTATGGAAGTAAGTACGCGGAAAATGTTTATGTTAGTTGCGTACTTGGGCCCTCTCGGCCTTCGTCGGCGACGTCCGGCGCGCTCCCAACATATTCACATGGAACTACATGATTTTTAGTTTTAAAGTAGTTGATTAGCTGATATATTATTATGTAACTAACGCTTTAGTATGTGAGATTGAGAAATGACAAAACGAACGAGCGTTTATACCACCGGGTGAGTTACTATTAGGGAAAATGCCTTTGATGTTGCACCCACATAGTGTCGACGATTGACAACTCTTGCAACGGGAACAGCACTGTGTTAGGCGCCGTTAGTTGGAAAAAGAAAAATTGAACGACGACCACCAAGTCGAAACACGCTTTGATGATACCGCCGTCACTGGCTTAGTGACAGATTGATGAAATTTTGGAAACTCTAATCATATGTTTTTCATACTAATAAAAATATATTGTAAATTTTGCCATTATAAATATAAAAGGCACACAGAACAGAAAAAAATTAAGAGAACGTATCAAATCAAGTAAAATAATAATAGGTTTAATTTTTAGTTACATTACAAAACTTGTATGCTCACTAACACCAACATAAATAGTCAGGCATTACAATTAAAATAGTTTTGAATGAAACACATAACTAAAGAAAGTATAATTTATATTTAAACTCTTATATTAAACAAGACTAACTCAAGTAATAGTTGAGCAGACAGAGGTCACGGCATTATCAGCGGACCTAGATTAGCTCTCCGGGCTACACGTTGACATGTAGCGTTTTAACAGTCCGTACGTGCGACCCCCAGCCCCCCAACCCCCTTAACGCCCCCACCGCCCAACCCCTGTGATGACATTAGCAGCCGCAGACGGAGGGCCCGGCCAGACGGTGACATACCTCCGCTAAAGGCATATGTGGAGGTTGAATCACTTAGAACAACGATTCTATGTACTGAAACAACTTTGGGTTCAAAACTGTTCAAAGAAAAAAAGTCTAAAAAGTCTAAAAAAAAAAATACTGTCTCGTTTTGTTTTGTTTGTTTATATAATTTTTAACGCAAATTTTGTTGGGAAAAAATTAGAAAAACTCAAATGTTGAAAAAATTTCCACGAGCAGGATTTGAACCTGCACCCATCGGACATACAGGGTCAGGAGCTCTCCCAATTGAGCTATCGTGGTTGGAATTTATACTGTCTCATTAGGTAGGTATACGTCATTGAAATCGAGTTATTAATGGATATTGGATTAATTATCACTTGTCTTATCTTATTATATCTTATCTCTTATCTTGTCAAATGCGGATTTTGATGCATATCACGAAACACATTATGCACGCCTGGTAAATCCGGAAATTGAATCCTGGGACTCCAGATATTGGACCCTTTGTAAAATTGTGAAATCATTTGAAAGAAAAATATTGATTGTATTTATTATTTTCTTTAAGATTCCTTGCTTGTGCTTATGCTTAAGTTAGGTTGTTAAGTTGCATTAATTTAAGGAAAATAATTTATGTGTTTTCAAGAAAATAGTTGTACCTAACGCAAAATAAATAATTTATGTGTTTTCAAAATCAATAGTTGTAACGCAAAATTATTATTTGGTCAGCAGAATTATACAATCGGTCAGCATAAGAAATCCTTACTGTTGGTTAGGTTAAGTTAATTTTTTTTTTAAGTTAAGCTAAGCGAAGCGCAGCGTAGCCAAGGCCAGTAAAGGAAGGGGGGGCGGCATAAGACTGCTGTTCAGAATGATATAAGTTGCAGACTGATTTAGAAATATTTGCTGACCATAAGTTGCTGCCCAACTAGCTGTTTTAGCTAACCGATAACATTTTTTTGTTTACAAAAATACGAACACTTTGCTAACCGTTTAAATAACACCCATTTAAAAAGCGAGCTCATAACCGCTAACTACACTTTTATTACACAGAAAGTACATCAACGCACGAATATTTTTTTTACTATAGTATTTACTTTAAGATTTTCTTTCCTAAGTAGATTTATGAAAAATAAGTATTTCCAGTAATACACCTTAGTGCCACGCGCTCGTAGACATGACTTCCTTTTTATGGAAACTAATACAACCTTTAGCTTTGCGTTGAGCTTATGAAATACAGGTGATTTAATTTACAGAATGTATTTGATGTATTCGTAGTTACCAGTTTCAAAAGCTTTTTGCTTGCATGACTGTGGAGACCGTAGTTCACTCCGCTCACCGTTAGCATGAAAAACTTAAAAAAAAAAATATTTGTTTTCATCCTTACAATAATAAAATTGTCTAGACCAACCACCAGGTTACGCTAGACTTTTGATGATAGTACGTCACATCACGTCGTTAGCTTGCCTCATTAAGTCTAGACTTAAATGTTTATATATTTGCATTTAAATACAGATACCAAAAATACGTAAATTGTTGTACGTACAACGTATTTTAAAAGTAGGTATCTAAGTGCACGGCAATTAGCTCCAATGTCTCAAAGAAAGTTGTGTGAACACCTGAACTCCAATTTGTTTAGCTATACTTAACGCAAAGTGTAGACGAGGGAGGCGCGCCGGCGGCGACAGTTTTCGCAATATCGTCGGCAAACTTCCCGAATTCGGTGTCGAGTTGCGAAACTCGTCGCGTTTGCGGGCGCGAGTCGAAAACACAGGTGCGACTTTGGGAACGGCGAGCCGGCCGCGTGCACAAACGTGATACCAAATTGAGGGCTTTGCGGGAATTAACGCCGGATTTGCAAGGAATAATTCCGACGAGTACCTACGGCGGCGGCGGCGGCGGCGCGCTCTGTTTGGCCTAATTTCCGCGCTTGTGAATGCATTATTCGGGTAGGTGTTTTCACGATGCTCCTTTCTGTAGTGTACACAGTTTTTGTAATATTCTACATCGATAAAATTTTGTCGTCGCTTTATGCATTTGTCTGGTGGAAGGATTCTTCACAAAATACAATTCTAGTATCTATTTCGACCTCCAGCCAGCATTGAATCTTATAACTGAAACTTCAGGGTTAGCAAAGCGTACCTATATAGCAAGTGTCTTTAGGCTGCCTCGGCCGCCTTCCATCAGCCGCACCGTATTCTCATTTTCCAGTTCAATAACATAAAACATACATACATACAATTAAATGATAATTGTATGAAAGCTAAGCCAATTGTCCCAAATATTCATAAAAATGTTTTTTTTTTAAATTCACAATGCAATACGTAGTTACAAGAAAAAAAATTACTTTTTTTATTATATATAGTAAAATTGTATATTGTAACTACATGATAAATACTTGTTTATACTGTCAACCGCGATTCACCGCCTTAAAATTCACAAAAGTACTAAAATAAACCAGCGACAGAGGATCGCGAGCTGGTTCCGTCCGCAATGTGACACCATTAGAGCCGTTCAACGCTCACACAATACGAATAAAACGGGCCGTTGGAATTTCGCGCGACGGCTTGGATGGCCGGCGTCCCGCCTTCGGTGCTCCTGACAGCTGAATCATTACACTACCGTCAGGCTATCGGTAACATTGCACATTTCTATTCTAATTATTTCAATAATACAACCAGTTTACATAGGTTGTCGTCTAGACAGCTAGAGATCAAACTGAGTACGAGTAGATGTCAATAATCTATTTAGTCATCAATAGTGATTTACCTACACGAAAAGCATTGTCGTGTTTAGTAGAGACATAGTTAGTTTTTCAGTGGTTAAGGATTCCGGATTACCTAAGTGTGTTTCTCAAGATTCTTGCCTTACCATCTGTTTGGTAGTACTCACTACCTATTAGTTATTATGTGGTTTGGTGGCCGGTTGGAAACTAAAGGTTTCCCTCCCAAAATCTGGAACAAACGCTCCGCCTACAAACGACAATTAATTAATTAATTATCAATTACAATGAGCCAGAGCCAGAGCCATGGTTGGAAAATCGACGTATTGTTGACATTCATACATAATTTATATATATAAACCTTTAAATCTTAATATATTAATAATATCCATATATTTGACAATTCTTTACTAATTTAACAATTATTAACGTTTAAAAAAAATAAAATTTGGTTATTTTTCTGGTCGCACCTTACCTAGTCAAATAGAGAAACAACCCTAAAAAGTATCCGTATCCGGTGCGACGCATTGCCGCCGCTATGTCATTACGTATCTGCGCAATTAAAAAATGTACGCTTATATTTGTTTAAATTCACTAATTATGTTGCCACTAATAAATGCTTACATGCAACATCTGCCGTACAGTAATGAAAGCAATGTTTTAGTCGCTACGCGCGCCATCGGCCGAACCTTGTAATTTTCTGTACGGCCGAACATAAGGTTTACGTGATACCAATGTGGAACACGAAGCTCTATAGTTTCTATCACCTAATGAAATGATATCGCATGTAATAACATGACATTATTGGATGGATAGAATTTATTTTATTGTAGGCACGTAGATATAGACTTATAGTAACAATAAAATTAATCCAGTTGTTACTACCGATCGTTAAAACGATCAAAACATGTAATGTGAGTTTCCTTTTTTTTCCAAAGAAATTATTAGTAGTTTTCCGGACAACTCAAATATTCAAAAGATGTGAGATAAAAAAAAGTTTCAGTAACAACTGGGCTAAGCAAAACCACCTGAATATTTGATGACAGTGATGTTTGCCAACATTTAATAAAAATCTTTGTAGGCACCGAATTGTATAATGTAGATAGATTTAATTAACCAAACACAATATATAACATAAATCTGTGGCAAAGTCCGAGTGGCAAATACCCGAAGGTCCCAGGTTCAATTCTCAGGTCGGGCAAAGTGTGTTTCGGATCTTTCGATGCATACCCCGATGGATTTGTGATCATCACCAACCCGCATTTGGCAAGCGTGGTGCATGATAAAACCATTACCCAACAATTTTAGTGATGACTTGATTTCAACGATGGAGGCCATTGCCCGTCAGTAGGACAGTTATAGGCTGTTTACTTTACTTACATAAATCTAAAATGAACTAACAACTAACTTTTTTTATTATTAAAGGTTTACCCAATCTTTTTTGCAGTTACAAAAAAGCAACAAAATCTAATTATTCTTAATAGTCATACCTTACAAATTTACAAAATTAACTCATAAACATATCTCCGCACAGAGAAAATGGCTGGTAACTCAATTACAACGGCTAAGTAAAATAATTTGATATGTTAATTCAACGACGGTGTAACCATAAAAACTACCGCTACAGAGGCATCCGAACAATTTCTATGGATGGTAGAAAGTGAAGAGATTGATGCGCATTAGAACATAATGAGCTGAGGGGCGTGTCTGGGCGTTCGCGGTGCGGCAGTGAAATATCGCTCGTCCTGGGAGGTCCGGGTTCGGTGCTGCGTCAGATTTTCGACACTCGCACGATTTTGTCAATCGCGCTGATTAATATCTGGCGGAGATCGGGGATAGCGGCCGGGGCACTCACGGCCCAGTGACTTGCCACTAGTGAAAAAGTTAAACGGTTAATTGTTTGTGTAACTGACACTGAGATTCTTTTGGCAGTCATACGTATTATGATGATGAATTGTCTATAATTTAGTTACAATAATTTCACTTTTCATGTTACCTCGTTGGTATTTTTACTTTAGCTTTTTAATACCTTGTTCTTGTTCTTGTTTTTGAGCAGGTATCCGATATGAACAAGTGATCGTAATTGATTCCATTAATCATTAAAAAGAGTTCAGTATCCTATTTTAGTCTTCTGGCAATAATTCAAATCCGCTTCCTATCTGTTATCCCATAAAGGAGATTGACCATTTATGAAATCGCTTTGTTTCAATATCAAATTAATATAGAAAATTATTATATTTTTTTCGTACTTGATCTTTTTTAGAATTAAGTGTTAATTTCGACGGAAAAAAATATATTAATAATGATAGTTATGTAAGTGGTTTTATCACTTCCTTCCATCCCAGAATCAACCATCTTTGACACTATCTTTCAATGTTGCCAGTATTTAAAACCCTATATAATCTACTAATCAAAAAATTAATTGACGAGGCCGTTATGTGAAACGTGTGGCTTGTGTTATTATTATTATATTGTTGTACATTTAATGAATGTTTTTTTAATTTACTATATTGGATTTACCTTCTGGTAATAACGTTTTCTTTCTTAACCTCTCGTCTGCGGCGGTACAGTCACGAGCACCGATATGTAAACACTTTGTCTCTTATTCCATGGTAATGAGAGTTACAATTGTTTACATGTTTTTGCTCGTGACTGTACATCGAGCTTCTTATCAATTATATAATAATAAGGACTAATTACAATTGCATAGAATATACATAATGCTGAAGTATGGTGATAGCCATTAACAAGCAAGACCACATATTTGTGCCCATAGCCATAGCGTCGTACGACGTTGCCTCGTTTAAACTATTTTATTTTAACTTGATTTCCACGAAACTACTTATAATATGTAATGTTTTGACACTGGAATTGCAAAAGAAGATAAGTAAAATCGAAAAGCATTGTTTTCGATATGAAAAGTACCTATTATTTGATGAACTTCATAAGTCTATTTCGTATGATTCCGGCGTATTGAGGTTTTTTTTACTTAATGTTAAAATAAAACTCTACAAGATGAGGGTAGGTTTCATAGGGGTACATAATCGTACAATGTGAAACCAAAGTCCATACTTCATTGGTCAATCTCCTTTGAATTTAGATCTATGTCATTATTTGGAACGAACTGTGTCGAGGACTGGGCTTAATAGGCGAACACGGTGCCACTGCGATTCTTAAATCGGATATTACCTAATAGCAACACTAAACATAGCACTAATCCCGTTATTGATAATTACTCTAAAGTCAGTGGCCACGATAGCTTACATCGTGTTATTGTACATTTGCCACGAAGTAAATTCGTCACAGAAAAAAGTATGGTGTAAATTTGTCGCAATTCTATTTTTATAAAGTAAACTTGACATATTTTAATTTGGACCTGTGACGAACATACGCATACTTTTTTCTGTGACGAATTTACTTTCAATGTATGGAGTGTACAAAAATGTGAATTTGTGACAAATGAACAATAACCCGTTACATGGTGATCAAACTATCGTTGCATCAAAAGAACATATTGACAGTATCTATGTTATTTCACATACATGTTTGGGAATTGTTAGTATACCTACGCAGTACTAACAATTCCCATGTTCCTCGATAACAGGCAATGACGATAATTAATTTCACCGTACAACCGCTGATCTACTGCGTGTAGTCTGGCATTATAACAATCACATGGCTGACACACGCTCATTTGTCACTGCGTCATCTGCGCGGCACCTATACTACACATATACGCCCTTTTCCGTCATATATCGTACTAGCTTTTGTTCGCGGCTTAGCTCACGTGGGCTACACGACTTGTAATTGTTTTAATAAAAGCCAAACTTATTAATGTAAAGTATCTGTAGGAATAATCGTGAAACACTTCATAATTTAACATGGAAAATACTGAAATTCAAAGATTCAACTTTGAAAATGACAGATTTCTATACTTCAATCTTTCCTTCCCTATTTAACCTCTCTACGGGAGTGTCCGATACTTTCCTACATAATAAGTTGTCAAGCGAATCAATAACCAGTACTAAATAAACTATCATTAAGAAAGGAGGTTTTTTTTTGTTTACAAACAACACTCCGATCTGCTCAAGCGAAATTGAACCTTAACGCAGTAAACAGGGAAGTTATTCAAAAATAGGTTAAAACAGTCATTCTTTATTTTGATTCATTCATTTTTGTAGTTCTAATTTTATAAATAACGATTTCCCCAAAAATCATTTTTTCCTTTTATACTCCCCTAGGAGGAAAATAAATATAATTCTTAAACATGTCATTCTTTTCTTTCCAAAAAGCCAAATACCAATTTTCATGTAAGTATTTTACTTCAAAACTGACGGACTTTCAGATATACTTTCCCCCCCTATTTGACCCCTTTAGGGTTTAATTTCCGTAAAATTCTTTCTTACTGGCTGATATCGTCACACAATTGACCTACAGTCCAAATTTCATCTAATTAGCTCCAGTGGTTTCGGCTCGGCGGTGATGAATCAGTCAGTAAGGACAAGTCATTATATGTATATAGATGAAAGCTAATAATACATAATTAAGATGTACGAGTTATAATTTGATTGATTAATATACAAAAGGAGTTCTTTGTTTAAAAAAGGTTTATAAATGTACTGTGAAGGACTTAGTTGGTTACTAACATAGTTATCATAAATAGAGAGTAGTGGCACTAGTGTTCGACTGGTACCAGTGATTGACATTTTTGTCTTTTAATCCACCTCCACCACCAGCATCCTTGCTGCCATCCCGTAATATTTCAATGAGAATCTATTTTATTTATTGGCGACAAAAACTCTTTCAAACACTGGCCTTAAAGTGTCGTGTGCCATTAACGTTAGCATAGTAGTTTTCAAGAAAGTATTAGAATTGCCTTGAAGGAAACCTACCGTAAAAGGTTTTCCCATTATTGACTGTTGTATGCAGTAGTACAATAGTTTGACACATAAAAGTATTGTCATGCAAGCAGGACTTGGAATACCGGTATTTTCAATAATCGGTACCTTTGACTTTAATAAAGTACCGGTAACGATTTGATACCGGTATTGATAATACAGGTGAACCGATGACTACCGGTAAGTAGTATTATCCGGTATACCGGTATTTTACACCATAATACAGGTACTAATACCGGTACCAGGTAACCAAATTTATTAGTGCATTATTAGTAGATAAATGAGTGGCGCTTGGATTGGCTAACTGCACGCATTGCGCTCTCGTATCGTTAGTTTGCCTGTTTATGTTCATTTCGCGCAGCCGCAGTGCTCTGCATATCACGTGATAAACAGACTAGCAATGTCGCAGGTACAATACCGGTACTCTTTTAAGAATCGGTATCCAAGAACTGAAATGGAAAATACAGGTGTTTACCGATATGATACCTGTAGTTTCGGTACTGGTTGCAAGCCCTGCATGCTAGTCATAATAAAAACAAACATAAATTTAATGAAGTGCCCAATTAAATTAAATACACCCAAACGGTTGACCACGCGCTATGTGCAGAGTCAACTGTACACGTCATTTCAAACATCTTTAGCAGCGACAAATCCCAAAGCGCTCTAACCTGTGACATATTTATTGGTAGCTAATTAAAGATAGACTTACTACAGTTACATTATAATTAATTTAAACGGTGCATGCGAGAATCGCGGTCCGTCGTGTAACGTTTCAAACGCGCGTCGACCGGCAGGCGACGAGCTGTGACCGTGTCAGGACGTCGCGATGTCACCGAAAGTGACACGGGCCGCATCCATCACATGTGATGCCCGTGACGAGCTGATACTGACACGTGACAAGGCACGATGATCTACTAATTTCTTAACAAATCTTCCTTTTCTATAATTTTTATTTTGAGTCGTAATTTCCGGACCTGTTTAAATCTGTATCGGCCTGAAAATGTTAATTCATAAATTTCTAACTGAAAGACAGTGTCACACTATTAAAAATTCTGGAAAACTCGAAGCAGATTATGTTTACGATAAAAATTACATTCATAGCTTGATTTAAATTATTGTCGTGTGGTAATTATCGATTAAGGTAGTTACTAAATTATAATGATAAATTTGATTGAACACGATTTAATTAATGAAACTACAAGGACTACAAGGAAATAAAAAAAAATATTAGAAAAGCGTGTGTGACTTTTCATATCGTCTGGTAATTGAAAAGAAATGCCAGTTTTGATAGTTTTGATAGCATATGGCATAGTGACATTCACAAGAGCTACTTGTAGCCTAAACTGAATAAATGATTTTGATTTGATTTGATGAAATCTTGCAATATGATATTAGAGCTGCTTGCATATTCATCTACTTACAGAACGTCTAGCTATGAAATTAGCTGTAGTAAGTGGGTTCATTATCTGATATGAAATATTCATTGGCCACCGGTACGGATTGTTGTCACTGGAATTATGCGGCAGAAATCACTTAAGGCTCCACTATTATCGCTAATTCGTTGTAATAACCGTAAGAAACACGATCCCACATAAAACGGGGCCGCCTTATGCAGTAACGTACCTACATATTTATTTCAATTAATATTTCATGATATGACATTCAGTAAGCACTTTGATGCTTGTATCTGATCGGCTGTTAGTCGATAATAGCGTGTGTATTAATCAGCATCTAATATGTTAATTTAATGATAGTAGAATGCTAAGAAATCTACTGGAGTATAGAAGTTTATGTTAGTAGAACACGTTAGTAGCAATAATTTACCGAGCAAAGTTTCAAACTCCTTTTCGTCAATAAAACTTGTTGTATATTTATAAATATCAGTGATTGATTAAGTATATTTAAAAACGTATCAAGCAATTGATAGAAATCACTCGAACGCTATCGTCAAAACTGCGCTAATGAGCGGCTGGGTCGGAATCTGCAATCTCGCACCATCTGTCTCTAATCAACGAATCGAGTTAATTAAATCGCGTTGGCAATATGGCGGGTGTAATTGCTATTAATAAAGCGCTTTCCTGTATAATTAGACGGGCGAGCGCGGATTGGTCGACGGTTCCTAATCACGATGTGATAACATTGCGCTAATGGCTGCACGGCTTCCTATTGCATAACCACAACCTAAATTATGATAGCTGCCGCTATGTGACTTACGTGTTTAGATATGTCTTAATTCTAACCAAATTAAAGATATCATTATTACAAAGTATTACTTACTTAATTCCAATGTTTCGTTAAAAAATATATTAAAAGTTGCGTAAAATAAAGGTATCTATAGAGATAACCGTATTTATAGTGTATCAAAATTAAGCACTTCTTAAATAGCAATGCACAAGCAATTAATTTATGCGCGTTCTAATTTACTTATACCAGTTACAGAATTCTTTCCGTCGTACAAGGAGAGATTGTGGATGCACGGTCGGCAGATCTCAAATAGCGCGTCACACAAATTCATCAGACGAGGCGCGCCGGGAAACAATGATTGACGAGTTCGCACCTCGCCTCCTGCCTCTCTAATTAAGACGACATGCGTCTGCGCACCGCCGCCACTCGCGACCACTAATTTTACCACTCTCTTCACAACACGTTTCATTATAGCATTAAGATAAAGCGGTCACTAAATTCTTAATACAACATGTTTATCATTCGAACATGCCATATTTTATGAGTGTCTGAATGATATCTTAACTGTCACACGCATTGTTGGGGATGTGACTAGCTTTTGATAATTTATATGAGAGTGATATTTTATTCCGTATAAGTTACTTTTATAAGCAACGCACACTCAAACTATAAAGGGACATTTTAACAATGTCATAACAATAACGACGCGTTGTTAACGCGGCGCCCTTATTTCTGTCTTCGGTATCTGCTCATTAAAGCGCATCTTGCGCGTGTCTCGGTGTCCTTTTGCTCGCGTCTGGTTTTCCACTAACTTTTGGGTGGTAGGATGATGGACGACGTCGGTGGCCATATATCATTGCGGTAATATATCGCGCGGTGCGCCGAGTGTCGCCATTAACGCATGCGCGCAATTGCCCGTGCTCAAGCGCATGGCATGCACCATCGCAAGAGCTATAAGAAGCAGCTCACAAATCGACGCGCGCGACCACAGCTAAACGTGCATAAATCTTATTAATGGTTTTCTTATTTTAGTCCTCCTTCGATCTTGTAAAATCGTTAGACAGCATATTACTAACATTACCTTTGTTAAACGCTCGGAGCGTTCCGATATGCCGACGGGGCATAAAACTTTCGAGATAAATCAAAGTAATCAAAATTATATTGTGGAGTATGACGCGTGTTCACAGTCATTGTAGACTACTTGGGTGGTCTGTCATCTGTTATGAATGTAGATTTGATAGTTCGCGAGCCGAACGCCGCATTCCTGCCGCGGTTGCGTAAGCGTTGGCAGCGAACGCTCAAGTTGTGTTGCGCGCCGCTAAGCTCCGGGTATTGTCGGCAAAAAGTGAGAGGCCGCAACACGAAGCTCTGTCTCAGCTTACAGTTCGAGATTTGTTGTTTCCGTTGTTGCCGCCTCAATGACTACCATTTTAAGTCGATTAGGAGATAGTGTTACACGCGCCTGCTACCGACACTGGTTTTTGTGACACTCCTTTTTCTGATTGCGACTAGTTTGTTATCTGCGATCAATTTTTATGCTCTTTTTTTTAACTCAATTCTTAAGTTTCGATGATCTGTTACATTTCAACTTTCTTTGGCCTTAAAATATTCTGGTATGAATTCTTATGTAGCGATCCCCCCTAGTTAAAATGAATAACAACAGGAAACCGCAGTGGAATAGTGTAATAAGAGCCATTACGTCGACCAACCACAGGCAATTTCACTCGGCAAACAATAACAAACGCCTCTACAAAAATGTCTACCCATTCATCTTTCTGGAGTGGGACATTAAAGAATGTCTCCGTTAAAATGGGGAAGGGGAGTGTCATTTAAGATTCAAAATCGACTGCCAGACATACTAAACATATTTGTCCTATATTTGTAGGCTTTCACATAAAACGGTCATGCGATTTTAAGCTCTATTGACTAGTGCCAGTATTTTTAACTTATTACTTGTGATAATATCCGATAAACTCGACTCCTAATGAGCAGGCGACGATTCGAGCCGGTCTTTGAGAACAATAATTGTAACCCAACCAACTAATTGTCGAGTAATTGCGTTAATGTGAAAATATACGCTTTAACATAACAATGGAACAAGGAAGTCCACACTATACTAATGAACATTGTAAATAATATAATAACACTTGCCTTCGAAGCGTTTTCATCACTGCAATGCGTATTTAAGTTTAACTCGAATGTTTTCAACATCAGTTGAAATTAAAGAAACTTGCGATTTTCAAATCGCAAGTTTTCTTCAATTGTTTTCTGAAAAGCTCTCATTTGGAAAAATGTTTCCATAATTCACTCATTCAGTCACTTTTGTATTAAAGAGAAACTCTCATTTGGCTTATAAAAGAAAGACTTGACTCTGTTCTATTCCACAATAGGTAATTGTTCGTAGCAGACTTGTATTCCCTGCGAGAACAGCTCGCATGGTGCCACTTGTAGGTGCGTTATGTCAAATGCGCGGCTGTCTGTAGTTTCCTTGTTGCAGGTGTATGTTCCCGACGCGACGGTGCGCATGTCGTCTTAGCGCTGCGCAGTAGACAGTGATGCGCTTGACGCAAACGCGACGGTGACGTCTAAAGTTTTCACCCGAGCTAAATATAAACCCTACTCTTTGGCCACGATTGTGGCCATCTACCTATATCCATATGATCCTGAGTGAATCACCGATGAGGCAGTCAAAGGCGGCTTGTTGCAAGCGCTAGTTCCCGACGGTGCGCGTGTTGTCCGCGGGCTGCCGCTATGTTAAAGCACGGCTGACTGTTGTGTCCTTGTTGCAGGCGCATGTTTCCGACGGTGCGCGTGTTGTCCGCGGGCTGCCGCTATGTTAAATCACGGCTGACTGTTGTGTCCTTGTTACAGGCGCTAGTTCCCGACGGTGCGCGTGTCGTCCGCGGGCTGCCGCTATGTTAAAGCACGGCTGACTGTTGTGTCCTTGTTGCAGTCGCATGTTTCCGACGGTGCGCGTGTTGTCCGCGGGCTGCCGCTATGTTAAAGCACGGCTGACTGTTGTGTCCTTGTTGCAGGCGCATGTTCCCGACGGTGCGCGTGTCGTTCGCGGGCTGCCGCGCGGAGGCGCGCTACGCGGTGCTGCTGGACGTGGTGCCGGTAGACGGCAAGCGCTACCGGTACGCGTACCACCGCTCCTCGTGGCTGGTGGCCGGCAAGGCAGACCCGCCCGCGCCCGCGCGCCTCTACCCGCACCCCGACTCGCCCTTCAGCGGCGACCAGCTGCGCAAGCAGGTTGTCTCCTTCGAGAAGGTCAAGCTCACCAATAACGAGATGGACAAGAATGGACAGGTATTATGATTTTTCTAAATAAGTCTTTATTCTGTTATTATAAGTTTTCTGGTTGAAGGCGGATTTTACTTCCGGGCTACCACCATCGGTAAAGATATGCATAGGTACTTTCGCAATGCCAGCTTTTCAGTCAAATTTTTATTCTTGTCCAGTACGGTGCTTCTGATAGCACGTCAAGCCTTTTATCTTGTTTGCTGTTATACGACAGCAGTTAACACATTTATGACTGATGACGCTTTCCATATTTTCGTAGCCAACCTCCTTAAACTTACTTTTTAAGGAGGTCGTTCATAAATGTTACTTCATAAACACAAATATTAAATCTTTTTTTTGTTTGCAGTTGGTGCTCAATTCCATGCACAAATACCAGCCACGTATCCATCTGGTGCTCCGAAGGGAAGGTGCCATCAACGCGCCTATCACTGATCTCGAACAAGAGGAATTCAAGACTTTCATTTTCCCGGAGTGCGTGTTCACAGCGGTGACAGCATACCAGAATCAACTCGTAAGTACTCTTGATAGAGCTATTGAAGCAACACAAAAAGTCTTAGGTACCTGCACGCTGTTCATTTGGCGACAGGGCTCTTTTGTTTTCTATCATTTGATATCTAAAATAGATCAGAGAGCCGAACGTTCGGAATCTCGCGGAGCTGTCGGGCGACTATCGACGGGTTCTATTTCAGCTTCACTAATTGTATCTCGTTGAAAGGTATGTCCAGTATGAACAAAGGGAGGTGGCACATAATTTTTTTTCTATCAGGCGGCCACACGCGGGCGTCGCTGACGACGGACGGACAGTGCGCTTGACGCAAACGCGACGGTGACGACTAAAGTTTTCACCCGAGCTAAATATAAACCCTACTCTTTGGCCACGATTGTGGCCATATACCTATATCCATATAATCATGAGTGAATCACCGATGGGGCAGTCAAAGGCAGATAGAATGTAGGTTAAACGGTTTACGTGTTATAGTGTCCCATACAAACTTCAAAGTTTAATATCTCCGTGAAAATTGGCTTAATGTAACGAAATTTTCATGTATATAGAGACGTAGTTATTACTTATTATGTACCTATGTATATTATTATGTATGTACGAGTATGTATTCGACTTAGTTTATGTCGTTTAAAACTCGTCATAGAAGCACATGAGAATAATAGTTACGAATGTTTTTGGTCATGGTGAAACGTGAAATAAAGTAATGTTTCTATTCAACTAATTCAGTCTATACAACTTATCTAATGTAATATAAATCTTCTATAGAAAATTACATGAATTTTGTTAAACTTAAAGTAAGTAAATAGCATTATTGTCCCACTGCTGGGACAAAGGCCTCCATCATTGAAATCAGGTCATCGCTATTTAAGTTTTTTTTTTAATATAAGCTGGTTAGACCTCTTTACCCATATAATTAAATTATGAATAGTTTAGCGAAGAAAATGAGAAAGGCAAAACACTTTTTACGCGTCATTTGTTTTCCTCTTCTTACACCTTACACGAAAAGGTCTCAGAGGCCGATCATCGGATGGGGGACCAAAAATTTATCATTTCGAGTTCCTCCGTGCTTCGGAAGGCACGTAAAGCCGTAGGTTCCGTTTGCATTAGCAGTCGTTTAGCACACGAGGTTGTCGACATGTGGAATTTGGATTCGGCTGTCATCATACCGATTGTTGTTACGGCCAACGGCCTGATGACCAAGAGCCTCGATCAACATCTAATGAGCCTCTCGTTAGGCGGCTGGATCAAGGGCCTGATTCAGAAGGTAGTTCTCCTCGATACGAGGTTCCTGTCTCTGGAGCCCTAACCACCGGTAGCTTGGACCCTGGTCCCGATGCCAGCGGACCCCTATTTTTTTATATTTTGAAATGTTTTAATTATTTTGTTTAATATTTAAAAAATTATATGAGAAAAAATAAATAAAAATAATAATAATCACCATCCCGCATGACGAGAACCTCGTGAAAGCTGAGAAGGACAAACTCAGTAAGTACCTTGACTTAGCTCACGAGGTGACCGCCATGTGGAATGTTGATTCGACGATCATTGTCCCGATAGTCGTTTCAGCGAACGGTCTGATAGCAAAGAGCCTCGACCAACATCTTAAAAGGCTCTCGCTTGATGGTTGGATCAAGGGTCAGATTCAGAAAGTAGTACTCATTGACACGGCACGTATTGTCAGGAGGTTCCTCACTCTGCAGCCCTGACCACCGGTAGCTTGGGCCCTGCCCCGCTGCTGGCGGTACTCTGGAATTTGGTTTTTATAATGTTTTATTGTTTTTATATAAAAATATTGTAAAAATCTAGTTTTAAGAAAGAAAATAAGAAAAGGGTATAATAATAAATCATTTCTTTCAGGCACCACATAATGTACAAGATGGTAAAAACACAAAGGGTGTGTTTTTATATTATATAATAAATACTTTACAGAATAACATACATACAATATAAAACAATTTTCATACGACCAAAATGTATGGAACAGCTGAATTTTATTTTCTAGTTAGGGAGTTGGTCCAATAGTAAGAGTTTTTCGTTTGTATCACGGGAGTCATCTCAGAAGGTGGTTTGGACGGTGATAAAAAAGTTAACCTGTATATATATACAGTGGTGGACATATAATTAGAAACACTGCCAACGGAACTTAACATTATACAAGATAGTTGACCCTAATACTTTTTATTTGGAAATGAGACAACAAGTAGCATAAATTAAATTCAATAACTTATAATTTATTAGAAAAAACAGCAAAATAACAATTAAACAAGTACCGATTCAATATTAAATTTCATACAAACAACTAAATGAGTTTTAAAGTACCAGCAATAATGGACAACTAATTAGAAACAATACAAAAAAAATTAAAAAAATAATTGCGTATCCTTTATTATCAATCACAGCTCCTACAACGACGTGGCATTGATTCAAGCAGTTTAATATATTTTTCTAGTGGGATTGAATTCCATACTTCGACAAAAGCTGGAGTTATGTTTGTTTGAGATTTTCTTTTTTACGACATGCCACAGATTTTCTATGGGATTTAAATCAGAGCTATTTGCAGGCCAGTCTAAGATGGAAATACGCTGTTCCCTAGGAAAATATTTTACACTGTTGGCGGTGTGTTTAGGGTCATTATCATGCTGAAAGATCCAGGTTACAGGCAAATTGTCGTCAGAATCAGTAGGGAATCATTGTGTCTTCTAAGATGTTTTTGTACTGCAGTTGATCCATTGTACCTTCAATCTTTCGAACGGGTACAACTCCACATCCGGAAAAACATCCCCATACCTTGATATTGCCGTACTTGACTATGCTTCTAGTGTATTTATAATCAAAAGCATGGTTTATTGGACGTCTAACGTAGCGCTTGCTGTCTGAATTTACCATGTTTATTTTAGTTTCATCTGTGAATAAGACTTTTTTTCAATCTCGCACATTAGCGAATAATGATCGCATCTCTCGATGTTGCTTGGTAAGAAGCGGTACCTTTCGAGAAACCCTCCCAAACAGTTTTGCTTCCACTAATCTACGGCGTACCAGTCTTGACGAGACGTTTCTAGGGTCATCAGGCGAAAAACTTAATTTTTAATCTGCTTTTATTTATAAAGATTTTTTTTGTTATAATCAAATTTAATTAAAGGTTTAAATTATTTTTAACTTTTTAGTTCCTTTTTTTATTAACAAGTAATAAAAGCTTGTTTTTAAAAAGTTTTTTTTTTTATGATTGAAGTGTAGATAGTTTTGTTTTTTTTTAATGTATTTTATGAGTATTCTAATTGAGTGGCTATATTGTTGCATGATTATTAAATATTGAATCTATAAATTTTTCACGAATATTATATGTGGACTTCAAACTTTCATAATGCATATGAAGTGTTTCTAATTATAAGTCCACCACTGTATATATATATATATATTTATTTATTACATATATATATTTATATACATATTTATTACATATATGTGTGTACGTGTATTATTCTCTCCCTCCACAATGTAATTAGTAGCCTCTCACTGTCCCACTGCTGGGCAAAGGCTATAAGCAAAAGACTTTTCGAGCATCAAATGTTTCTCTTATGCACACTGGTCTCGATTTTTGTCATCGTTCTGCTGTCAGATGGCAAAGTAATGCTCACATCTCCCTTCGGGTGTGTAAATACCTCCCTCTACATTTTTAGTAAATAGCCTCTTAATGTCCCATTGCTGGGCAAAGTCTAAGTAAGTAAACAATCGCTTACTATCCTACTGCTGCGATAAAGCTAAAAACAAAACACATTTCGCGCATAACATTTTTCTCTTATGCAAATTGGCTTTTGATTTTTGTCATCGAACCGCTGTCAGTTGGCAAAGTAATGCTCACACCTCCCCCCGAGTGTAATTGTCTCCCCGCACATTGTAAGTAAGTAGCTTCTCACTGTCCCACTGCTGCGCTAAGGCTAAAAACAAAACACATTTCGCGCATAACATTTTTAAACCAGTGTGTATAAGAGAAATCTTATACTCGCGCACATTGGTTTTTGATTTTTGTCATCAAACCGCTGTCACTTGGCAAAGTAATGCTCACATCTCCCCTCGGGTGTGTAATTCTCTCCCTCCACATTCATCCGCTGACGGCTAATGGCGCGACCGTGATTAGCATTCGCTTTTCTGTTTCTTGTAACTTACTGCCTTTACCAAGTGCGTGATATACGAGTGAAGGCTACCACAGTGCTGTTGGATTTATGACAGACGGATGGACAAGCTTACAAATAACTCTTGCCGTAAAAGGCTTCGACTTCTTGAGCGTTACAACACTATCATCGGGAATCAATAAACGGTATTGGCGTAGTTCTAACGAATACACTCGGATAACGTTACCATAATTTTATATTTTTAATGTACAGACGCCTGCACATTAACCTATCCAAAAGTGTCCAATTTATTCAATACATTTTCAACCATATGCTTATGATATAAAGTTCAAGTTCAAGTTCAAGTCTATTGAGGAAATTTGACAGTTTGTGTTAGGTTAACGTGCAGGCGTGTGTACCTATCTACTTTTCTATTAATAAACGATTCTAATCTTTTTAGTTACTTATTTGGCATTCTAAGTTACAGCTCTTAATATTAAAATGCAAATGACTAGATCATGACTTTTTTTTAAATGAAGAAATCGCGTCCTTAGCTTTCCGAGGGTGATAGACTTTTAATAAACAAAATATAATAATTAAAATTGCTTAGAAAGTGCTAATACGTTAAAGAGAATCTTTGTCAGCCAACAGCAAGATCTTTCCGAAAAAAGTGCATTCTCTAGAGTTATAGGCAAACTCTTGATTAGGATTGCAACTACATTTTTATTTGGTTGACTTAACACTTCTAAAACGATGTATATATAAATATCAGTGTTATAAGATAATGATAGAAGACTTTAAATCACATAAATTGAGTTGAATAAAAGTTCTTTATTTTCGGACAAACATATTTTTTATCCAAATAAAGTATAATTAAATTGACTTGACGATTAGAAAAACCTTCAACTTTAAAGTTTGTATAGGACACGTGAGGCGTAAGTAAACCCTCTTAATAATTTATTTTATTTATTTGTATTCGGGGATCTTACAGCAAAAACGTCGGGTATTAAGGTATGTCTATGATACCTACTAAACATTTGTTGATGTGTTTGTTGATTGTCTATGATAATCTAGAGAACATAAAAACAATGAATATAGCTATACCAGCAGATATTAACAACAAGTCTCCACCTATGCATAAAAAGGTAACGTAAGTAAATAACATATATACTGTCCCACTGCTGGGCAAAAGCCTCCATACATAGAAAAGGAAGAACAGGCTTTACTCTGCCCGCTACCCGCTCCGCTCATGGCACCGACTCCCCAGCCGCAGCATGTGTCGCCGCGCGCAATTAATTCTCTGTCACAAGAGCGTTTGGGCGTCTCCAAGCGGAGACGTTCTCGTTTTGCTTCTCGCCGTGTAGTAAAATAATTAGGACGTTTTGAGGTTCATAAAGGAAGCATTACTTTATATCGACAACACGGTACATAAATCTTCATTTGTTGCTTAATTAGCTATTTCCAGTTTTCGTAGCTGCGTGCCCGCAATGACTTGATTAACGAAATTGATTGTTGATACTCTAACGTATTGTTAGGTATGTAACTTTGCGATCTGTAAAAAAGTCAAATATCTTTTTAAGGCGCTGCTTTAAATCTCTTATCGCTTAGTGTTTGTAATTTATTTACAAAGACAACAAATGTTTTATTTACACTTTACATTTTGAACAATTGGCTAAGGCATAGGTATTGTGTTTTCCATTACAAAAATATCGAAACACAAACATCAAATGAATTAAATAGTATTTAAACAGTTAGCTTTAGTCAGTTCAACTATTTGTGACCATTCCTATCAATCAGAAAACACGAATCAAGTCGCCAAGATTTTAACATTGCTAATTGGCACTATTGCTCAAGGCTGATCATGTCGAATAGCAGAGATGTCTATTGTTTAGCATACACGACAGCTAGGTATCCTATCGAATGTAAGTAATTACAATAGGTGAGTAATAACCATCAACTATCTATGCACGCGGCCCCACCTCCACGGTAGCATTGAACGACTCCCCAGGGCCATCGATTATTGATTTCCATTGATTCTAATGCGATTCTAGATTTACTGCCTACACCTAGTGGTTCTGTCATCCTTTACGTGCTATTTCGCCCATCGGTTTTCCGTGAATTGAAACTTTCTGTTTCTACTCGGAACACCTACATAGAATCCAATGCAGTGTTAGTGTACAAGTGATCGTGATATCAGCCGTTCGATCGCTATGTGCGTCCGGCGCGGGCGCAGCGCTGTCCCGATTTGGCTGACGTCACATCTCTGACAGCTAAAACATTTGTCGAACGCCGGAGATAGTGTCACTGATAACTCAATCCTTTACAACAATAAGAACTACACTTAGCATGTTTGCACCTGCCGGCCGCTAGAGATTGATACCCACATAACTTTATGCTAACAAAAAAATTTAAGCTATGTATAAAAAAAAGATTATACAGCGAGCTTTCGACTTTTACGTCCAAGAAAATTGTCACCAAATACGAGCTTTTTACGAGCGCGCGATGTTTGTTAAATCGATTCGGAATGAAACATCATTATTGGTGCTTTATCACGCGAGGACGTTGATATAAGATAGATAAAAGTGTGGACAAAAAGGTGGGTTTTTGTGCGTCGCGCGCGCTGTGACTGTGAGACGGAGCGTCGCCGCGCGCGCCGCGGGGTGGTTCCCAGGAAAGCGCCGTGGGCCGCACGACCTGTTACAATATTTAAACAATTTACTGCTTTTAGGGCTGCCGTTGTAAGTATTTTGTATAGTTTAATAGTATTGCATACTGAATTTAAATTTAACTTAATATGCGAATTAAATGTGTAACTACACATTGAAATACTTATGACAGCTTTTAATAATTACTTACGAATAAAGCTTCGTTATAAAGTTTCATTAAATTGATAATATAAATCTTTTTAATATTTGGCGTTTATGATTATCTATAATTTTAAATTTATACAAATGTGTAAATAATGTTCGATATAAGTAGATATATTATGTTATTGGCAGCCCTGAGCCCACAATACGATTGTTCGTTTTCTGAAAAATCTTTTGTTATGAATTGGAATCGCTTCGAGGTGACAATGTTTGTTAGGGTTTACGCATCCTCAATGCGCACAATGCGTTTTTAACAGCCGATGACTTGTGAATTTGTTGTGATTGATAGTCTCGCCGAGATTTCCCGGGTATGTAAAAAGTCGCGGATAGTAACCTGCCGCGGTGACAATCCTATACGGGTTGAATCCTTTTATTACAATTTTGTCAAATATTGGAACTCGACAGGGTAGCGGCTAGTGCATTCGGGTAGCAAACGGTACAACTTTTCGGGATAGGAGCGAAATAAAAATATAAGTATTCAACTTTTTCGTGCTTTAGCATGCACATTGTTGTTGTTGTTGTAAAATGGTAGTCTTTAAAACCCAGTGGTCTTCTCAAGTAATACGATACTCTGATATGATAACACACAAATAATACGATAATGAGCGATATAAAGTAGCTACAATACTAATAATTTTAAAGATAATAGTAAAGTACTTTAGAAAATTATGCCAATAGTTCCGTCTGTCACGTTGTTCCGTGCCATAACGAACTATGAAAAGTTAATCACAGTAATAACAGCTAGTGCCTGCATCTGCGACTCCGCGTTCAATAGCCGCTTAATTGAAATTTATTTGTCATTTCTCAGTATCAACAATCAATATTCTAAAATCTCTAAAGCCATTCTCACATTGAGCGTCCACAAACGAGTTTTACAAGAGCATAATCGAACAATATAGTGAAGGAGTGAAGGCAAACACAATTTCAATAACAAAGGGCAACCATGACAAATAAACATATTTCACGGGCCAAAATGGCTGCGGTCAGGTGTCGCCTCCCTCCTTCCCCGCACCTCTCTTATGCTCTTCTTTTTCTTTATCCAATAATCGATTCATTCTTTTCAATACGACCCTTTTATCTTTCTTAACTTTTGACTCGTGATCCGTTTGTTGAGGTATGATTAAATTATTTTCTAATGTGTCTGTGTAAACTTAGGATACCTTTTCTTTTACCATATTTATTATTTGCGAGTATCCGTATTTTAGTACAGTTGCATGTGCCATGATCACGGAATTACGACGCATGCAACTGTGCCGAAATATCGGACTCACAAATAATAAACTCTAGCTACACGCAACCACTATGTCCCTGCATTTTAAATCTGTAATATATCTTCGAAAATATTTATTTAAATTAAATGCTGTAAAGAGCCATATTGATATTAAATGCACAATGTATGTAAGGTACTAAATTGGATAAGGACTAATGCTGTATTGCTTAAAATCGCTTCGTAAATAAGCCATTATTTCTCGTAAAAATTAGAGATAGATAAAAAAATATTATTGTGGGTTATCCCTAAGATATAGACATATACCATCGCGGACTTTTTTGTAGACCTTTTTAAGGTGTACAATACTGTAGTACATTATTTTGATCTATCGCGTAAGGTTCAGCCAGCGTTTGCAATGTAAGCGCAAAAAAATTTGAAACGTCTAAAATTATCAGTGTTTCTCTATTATGCATATATTTATACTTACAAACCTTCCTCTTGAATCACTCTATCTATCAAAAAAAACCGTTGCGTAGTTTTTAAGATCTAAGCATACATACATACATACATACATACATACATACATACATACATACATACATACATACATACATACATACATACATACATACACACACACATACATACATACATACATACATACATACATACATACATACACACACACATACATACATACATACATACATACATACATACATACATACATATATAGGGACAGCGGGAAGTGACTTTGTTGGATGGTAAGAATCCCGTTATCTCAATAGAGATAGTAATAGAGTATAGTATAGTAATAACTATACTATACTCTATTACTATTTGAACTATCATGGTCACTAGAAATTTGTACAACTTAAAAATCATTCCTAACAGACCGGAAGGACTTGCAATTTCAAGTAACCATGAGTTAGTTCAAATAGTTATACCTTTTCTTTTGTTTATACAGAAGCTATCATATACAGGGTGAATGTTCATTTCGTTCAAGTAAATACCAAAATTGCTTTTCGAATGATTGTATAAAATATACATTCCGAGACCACATAAGACCTGACGCTGCATCCGTTCATATTTCATTATGCACGATAACACAGCCAGCTACATAATTCTCAAATACAAGAAGTCACCGTACTTGCTTATGAGTAGATTTAAAATAATTTAAGATGAAATTATTTATTGGTGCTACATCTCTTTCCTGCGCGCCAAGTTTTATGGAAGGCATTTCGGTCCCTCCCGCTATCGATCACCCGAGGTGTGACGTCACGCGGAGCCGTCGTGTGCGGCCTGCTTGAATTTATTGCGTCTGCGCATTCAGCTACCACAGAAAAACCAAAACCAAACGTTTATTGTGTTTTGTAGATTTTAATTGTTCCTTTATAACCTTACACGGCTTATCTAACCAAAATTGAAAGATTCCTAAACTTGACGACATGATTGTTAGCAAAACTGGAATCTTACATAACTTTACACTAAAGACAAAAAAACACTTACTGACCTTTCCTATGCATAAACTATTTAGAGCATCAAAAAACCATAAACGTCGTCACGTCGCGTCAACTTGACAAACTAACGAGCAATTTGTAGTAATTTTTTTAACAATAATTCTTAATGAAACAAACATACAATAGTATTTAAACATTGAAATGTGGCAGATCGCCTACTCGCTCATCTTTCGTGTGTACAGCCACAATTACGGGCACGAGTGTAAAGTGGACCTGATACTGACGGTAGGGTCTTTTAGGGACCTCCTGACCCGCCTCGGCAGAGAGAGCTTCCACCGGCTACCCAATTAACAGACAATAGTCCGAAATGCACAAACAAACCACGAACAAATTCAAATCAAAACCAACAAAGGCGTCTAGTTGCGATGTGGATGTGTAGAGTGATCTTAAAGGTTTTGACGGAGATCGCCAATGACTTGTACGACCTGCACACCGTGTCTTTCGTACTGTCAGTGGGCTCCGTCGGTGAAAGCCTACAATTAATAGATATGTTGGACGAAGACGAAGGGATGTGACTTGACCTTTACAAATTGATTGTTGTAAGCACATTAATAATTGTTTGTATGCGGAGTCGCTGTTTTATTGATAGTTTTATTTGTAATGAATATTATTCTTTTAAATAAGATAAGTGAAAATAGATGGCGCAGTTTGATTTTGTTGGCTACTTTACAGTTTGTTGTGTTGAAATCTCTTTTGTGGTTGCGACAAATAAAAATATTGAGTTTATCTATTTTTAATTTGCAATGCTATAGGGACCTATAGGTATAGTGCTCAATGGCGTGCACTTGGAGATGCCTATGTCCAGGCGTATGCTATATATATGATGATGATGATGATGATAGCATGATACGAAAATGTAGCTGAAGCTGTCATACAGCAATCCTACTTACTACGAATCTACTACTATAGATATTATTTATTTACTGGCTATCTTATAGGCTGCATGCTGATATGCAAAATAAACACAAATAACAATAAAAACAATGAAAAAAACCACCGATCAAGTCGAGTGCGGCAATATGTACCCCAGAAACGAACCTAGAACCTATGTTTTTAAGACCGATAGTGAAACCACTAAACAACAACGATGGACTTCATCGTTAAGCTGAGAATGGTTTTTTTTGATAATAAAGCCGTGTGAACGGTTTTAAATAGCCACTACATAATAGCTGACATTTAGTAGTAAAATATTATGTGAACGTAGCCTTAGTGTATCCTAAGCCTAAGTTTCGGTCGCGGGCACATGCTGCGTCCGTAATTTCCGCGCCGCAGCTCGTAATCGTCTGTAAAGCTCCCTGGAAAAGCAGTATACCACATCTGCAGGCCGTCCGGGCACAAAATATAGACTGAGAGGTTAAGCTTCATACAAACGCGCTCGAGCTACGCACACATCGACAATCTCTCTTTCTTTCTTTTAGTTGATGGCTTCGTGCGATTAGCACATTTAGCCAGTGTCAAAGTAATTTTTCTTACAAGTAATACATAAATATACAATATTTCCTTCCAGTCAGTATGATGATGAATGATGATGAATGATAATAGAAATGGGAAGTGAGAAATGATATACCCCCAACCCCTCGAGTATCTCAGTAAAGATGTGTGGCTTTACTAATTTCTCCGCGGACTGCGGCGGCGGAATGTGTAGTGGCATTTAGAGGATCGAGCGGGGGGGCGTTCGCAACAGTTATGGGATCGTCGGGGTCATCTAGGACGTGTTTAGGACGCCTAGATGTGTCCATACAAGGGGTCTATATATGTGTGCCTTACTCGAGCACGGTTTGTATTAAGCTTACCTTCTGGGTCTCCTTACCTTGTGGTCCGGGCCTTCACGCTAACTGGCCGTCTTTCGCGAAACATGTCCGTTGATCGGGGACACGACGACTTTACTGTGCACACTATTGATTCACATTGAAATAGTTTGTTTTTTGGTTTGTTAGTCTGCGCCTAACGCTTTTGACTGATATTAATTACTATCCGAATTGACTTCTTGTTAACTAACTGATTGCTCTTACTCGATGTTGGAATGCACTATTATTGGACTGTCTTTTACGAAACACCAACGGCCGCATCTTCAGGCTAAACAAAACACAATCTTCTGCTTTCTGATGACAACAAAATAACGGCCGAATCTTCAGGCTAAACAAAATACAATCTTCTGCTTTCTGAATTTTTTTTTGCGACTTAATGTTAAATTATTTATTATTATTCTGTTCATTTTACATTTCATTTTAATTTCTTTTACATATTTAGGGAAAAAAAATAAAGTTTTTTTTTATTAATTTTGTTTCATCAAGT
Organism: Eudonia truncicolella; assembly: GCA_949315975.1. Classification (NCBI taxonomy): domain Eukaryota; kingdom Metazoa; phylum Arthropoda; class Insecta; order Lepidoptera; family Crambidae; genus Eudonia; species Eudonia truncicolella. The sequence continues at coordinate 7,137,619 of OX438828.1, read as the reverse complement.
TTATTGACTCTTGTGAATGTACGAATAAGTAAAATATTTCCATAGCATTCGAGGAGGAATGCCGTTCCTCATCGCTGCATCAATCAGTGCGCCGCGCGGCGTTCGCGACGTGACGTTTATTCATTCCCGCGCTGTGTTCCTGTCGCGTTCGCCGGTACCCATATGTTTACATGACACCCGATGCGTTAGTCTTTTTGTTATTATGCACCTACATTTAGACGGAGGAACTTGAGCAATATAGAGTCGATCAAATTTACTCGTTGAAATAGTTGAATAGTTGAAAGAGTTCGCAGGCCCATATAAAAATATGTTACACTAAAACGTAATGAGAATACATTTCACATGTTTCATAAATATAACTATTAAATTAATACCTCGTTAAAATGTCGTTCATATTCATATTTATATTTATAGTATTAAGTTATTTTGAATACACGTGCATAACATCTGCCTTAGCAGGGACATCTAAAATCCTAAGTGGAGTACGACGCTTCCATAAACAATACATCACCAGGCCAATAATTAGAGCGTCGTTTGCGCGGGCGCGGAGATTCATCTCTCTCCTTGACGCCTTTTTGTGAGATTTTTTGTTTCCCGCCCGGGAATAATGTCATTATGGCGCCTTTAATGTTGTCAGTGCGAGGGCGCGCCGCCGCCCAAGGCGAACGTTTGTTGATACTTAAATTAGGTTGTTTTGACACGCCTCGTTCTTATGTTTGTACTAAATCTAATAAACGTCGGTAGCGGGGATGCGGCCCATTCATTATTCCTCTTTGCTCCCTCGACAGTATTTTAAAACGGCACCGGTGAAATTCTGATGCCGGCCCGCATACACCGCGGTATGTATAGTTTACGTGGAACCGTCTGAACGAGCACGAGTCATTGAGAACAATTACGGGCGGTTCGACAGGGCATCATACATTATGTATATAGCGCGTCAATATTGTCAGCTACTACTCGCATTGTGGGCGCGCACTCGTTACTACGGGCGCAGGCGCGACGAGAGAGCACGGCCATTGTAGTCAATGGCGCTTGCCAGGTGGGTGTGCAAGCGTAAGTAGCTGCGCCGCTGACCCTCGACACGGCCCTCCCTCCCCCCCTTCCTCGTGCCCCGCAAGGGGTGCAGCCGGCTTGCAGCCTTACACGCTCGCACAGGGACAGGACCTCCACTCGCACGATCCTCAAAACTGTTATTCATACCAAAGTTAACAAAGCACTCATATGTTTTCCATGACGCGTTTACATTTTTAATATTAACATTTCTGAGAATGAACTCCGACTCAGAAAAAAAAGCACTAAACATTCCTTTTCAGCTACCGATGTATATTTTGTAATGTATGTATTTAAGAAATCATTATTTTGTCCCGAGTGACACGTATCTTGTGAAATTACTCACTGCAACCGAGGACTTGTCACGGGATTGTCAATAATTTGTACACTTTATTGTTATTCTTTGATGCGTGACCACATGTTCGGAACGTTCAATTTAGTCGAGACATTTCGTAGTTTAACGCATCTCAATCAGAATAGATCAAACGGACACATAAATATCTCCATGCGGAATTAAGAAGTTTATTGTTACACGCGAGACACGTATCTCAAAATACTTTCTTAGAATAGACCATTCAAATGACAATTAACCATTCCTTTTTTACAATACGACCGCTTAATTGTTTTCGAAATGCGAACCTACTTAGTGGTACACATACGTGTTTGAGTAGGTGATTCATTACGTAGAACGCAGAGAATATAATTTAAGTAGACGTTCTAGTTTTGAACAGAGTTCATCGTCCTAAAATACCTGTTCAGTGCGATGTTGTCAAAAGAGCATGCAATTTGCGTCCCAGATGTCGAGCGGGCAGAGCAGGCCGGAATGCGCCCGGTCGCCAGGTAATTACCCCGCTAGACCCGCTGAAAGATTGACACGGACAAGAGCTCGCGACGACTTGTTTATTGCGCACTACAGCAAAAAATAATACTAATTTCATTCGCACCTCCCGCTCATAAAAATGCCATTCATGTTAAAAGTTAATACCAAATATTGGTTTAATCCGCTCGGACATTAGGAGCGCTATTTAATGTTGACCGGTTCCGTGGAAGGTTTTATCGTAAATATTGTTTACAAATTGTGTGGAGCCCCAGCGGGGGCGGCATTCGCAGCAAGGGGCCGATTTTTCATCGACACTGCCTCTGCTCTGCCAAACGTATTTTTAGGGATTCGTGGTAAATATGGAGTCCATTCGTTCGTCAATACGACAAAACTGTGTTTCACATTGAATTCGATCTAGAGATTAGCGTCCAAAAATATAAAAAATTTAGAAATTTTGCCTTTCAAGAAGACAAGAAGTTTTGAAACGAATTGAAAGTAAAAAAAGTAGTAAGCTTCACCAGTTTACACCATTACCTACTAATAACAATGTACTTAATTGACTTCATTTTAAAATAACATTTTCCAAATAATTAAAAAAAAAAAAAAAAAATTCCCTGTAAATCATGTGTATGTGTCAATACATTTTTTTCTTTCTTTATTTATTTCCTTATTATGTAAAATAAAAAAAAAAACTGTAAGTTAAACATAGTATTGTATTAATCACAGTATTTAACAAAACAGTATTTCAGTAATGACTAATGAAATGTACATTTTTTCAACGCTATAACATTATATCAAGTTTCTTCTACATATTTATTATTACAATACTTACGAGCAAGAACCTTTCACTGCGCGTGCTCCGACACGGGCTTGCTCACACTTTTTTAACACCTCGGACCTCACTTAAATCAAGCGTTTGTTTTATGAGGACATCGCCTTAACACACTTTCTTAGGATTAATTTGCATGCAATAAAAAACCTGCAAAAAGTAAATCTAAATAATGAATATACAACAATAAACAAGTGAATTGATGTGGCAAACGCTACACGTACTATATTTACTTCGGTACATTCATTTTATACGCTGAATATTACCTATGTATAATTGAAAGTTAAGTGATAGAGTAAGGAGGAACGTCATCGATAAGTTAAGCTTGTTAGTTGGCAAGCAACTCACTGCAGGTGGTACCACAATCGAGACAGGACTCGTTTAAACAAGGAAGCATTTAATACATCACAACTTTTTCCTTTTCTTTTTATAGGGCACAAAAACAGTTGTAACAATGATACAAATAAAACTAAATGACACAGTTCTTTGTGATTTATCCACGAGTTACCATAAGCTTTTGACAGTGGCACATTTTATTAATATTTAACTCAAAATGTGTATTTGTACATGTATCTTCCTCATCAAATACCTAAATGAAGAAATATGAACTTTTTAAATAACATATGCAAAAGACAGGTTTCTGTGATTCATCACATCACATGTCATAGATAACAATCTATTTATTTTCTATAAAATTTTAATTTGGAGAGCAGTAAATTCATGATGTCTTATCGATGCATATTATAGTAATATCAGAGCTTAATAACATGTTAAAACATTTACATTTGTACAATAGGATACAATACGTTAAGCGAGTAGTAGGTATGATTTCAGTTTTGTCTTAAAATTATACATTTTAGACATTTTAGAGAAAGGGCATGATCTTAAAATGGAAAAGTAACTCTTTAAACAAACTATACCGACCCAAATTTAATTTGCTGCAAAGTAAAGTTGCTTTTATGGCGGGAGTTAAAATAAACTTGATATTTTTACTGCCTCGTTTGAACCGAATCTAACAACTAACAACTGGCCAACTCGCGATAATAGTTGAAAAGTGACCTTTTTCACTGAATATGTAAACATTATAATGTTTTTAACTTACTATGTAGCAAACAGGTATCCAATTTAATGTCTTGATTAAAAACCGTACCGAGTGGAAACTATATTTAAGTACGTTTAGATGTTATTTTATCTATTTTATTGATATCAAATCAAATCTTCCTCACTACTAACTTTGTATTAGGTAATATCAAATGTTTGTTTGCTAAGAATAGTATGTTATAGTAGTCGCATTTTCACATATATCGACACTTTTTCTTTTGATCTTTAGAAAAAGGGGACATCATCTAATTTGTAACTTTAGCGACAATTGAATTCAGGGGGGTAACCATGAGCTCTTAAAGCAGTATAATTGATGTTGTAAAAACGAGACGCGTGTAGCTGCGTATATACAAACGTTTCTTTTCCACAACCGCAATAATACTGCTATAAGAGCATGTAGTCGCAGCTGTGGGGGGCTGATCACCTACTTTCTAGCGGCAATCAAATAAAATTTCAATGAAATTCAGTATTATTACTTATGGACGAAAACTTATGTGTCGAACATTGTGCTTATAATGTTGAACAATGATGCCACTATAATACTTTTTTATATTTTTTGAGAGAGATTGCTGATTGCCTCAGACGGCATTTTCAGCTTCACCGGGCTTGTTTGGGGCGGCGAAAAACTTAAAGGGCCGTGTGAAAAGAACCACCTTCGGAGGTTTTCTAGAAGAAACGGCATCACACACTAGTGCGTGTCCCCGTGCCCTACTAAATTCTCCGAAGGGTTCGGATCGGATCGGAACTATAATCAATATAAATAACTACAAGCTATGCATTTTCTTTCAGATAACGAAGCTGAAAATCGACAGTAATCCATTTGCGAAAGGGTTTCGCGACTCCTCGCGTCTCACCGAATTCGAAAGGTAACTATTGAACTAGCTATTGTAACTATTTATTTGCACACATTGTTCACTAAAAGATGTTTTGCCATATTGAAATCCATAAAGAGATTAAGTAACTATCTACTGTTTGCAATTAAAATCATTACATTAAAAAGTAGGTATTAACAACGTGAAATAAAATTACCGGAAGTGGCAGCTGATGGGTGCAACTATATTTAGATACAGTATAGCCTTTTGCTGTTTGTTTTTTGGTTATCGAGAAACAAAATTAAATATACTTTCGTTATTTTAATACAAACCTACTCTGATTGATATCTCTACCGTCTATGATTGAGCAAATCTCTAATTCAGCTTCCTAACCAACCGAATTGCTATACATGTCGTGCGTAGAGTTGTAGAGATAGATACACGACGATTATATTTGTTTGCAACCCTTTTTTCATTAATAAAACTTTACTTACCTATGAATTTTGTACACTTTTTCGTTTGCTTCCACTTTTATGCTATATAGATTTTTTATTTTGGAATTGTTTGTTTGTTGAGATTCTATGTCACGGGCGAGCACGAAAGATCCTCAGTCTACCCCGATGTCTCTCGCTTCGGCGCCGCCCAACATAGGTAGATACGAACATACAATTCTCTCACTGACGTTGATTTTGTTGATGGAAGCCTTATATTTTAATGGCGTGTAATGTTGCAGGGAGACGATGGAGTCGATGTTGGCGGAACAGCACTACCTGCGGTCGCCACTACGGCCTTTTGACCTGGATCAGCACAACAACAATCTGACTTTAGAGGAGAAAGCAATTCTGGCAGCGCGGTCGCAGTTGTTTCTTCGGGCCGCGTATCCTCTGTACGGGGTGCCGGCAGCGGCGTTGTGGGGGCAGTGGGCGTGCCTGGCGCCGCAGTTGCTGGCGCAGCAACACTTGGCTGCGTCAGGGTCGGGGCTGCAGCTGCCGCGGCCGGTGTACCCGGGCGGGTTGCCGGCGGGCGCCGTGGGCCTGTCCCAGCACCGCTTCTCGCCGTACCCACCGCGGCGATCCTCACCCGGGTCCTCGCCTGACTCGCTCCGGGACGCGAGCCCGCATCCAGTTCCTCTCCCCCCTCACCCGCCGCACACCCCACACCCACCACACAGCCCGACTTAGTAAAAAAGACCCAACCGCAATTAACGAAAGCTATCTTTAAATGCGATATCTATAAAAAAAAAGTGATTCTTGAATATAAATTTTATAATAAATGTGTATGAGACTGTGCATTTCAAGAAGTGAAATTAAATCAAATTGAAAACTGTCAGTGATGAAGACTATTTGAATGAGCACAAGGCGTGCGTACAAACACTAAATCGGAAGTTCGTGAAACGATATTTTATGAAAATAATTTGTATTATAATGTAATATATGAATAGTATTTAAATGTAATTTATATGTAATTATACTTGTTATATGTTCCTAATAGTATTCTCTGGTAGTGATGGTTTCCGCAATTGATGTTATAGCTTTAGTGGTTTAGAATTATAAAGCATTGGATGGAAGCATTTGGTAGTTCCGACGATTGTTTATGGACTTGTAGTGTAAATTGATTTGGTAGTGTATAAGTTCGTTCCGTGGTCGCACCTGATTCTCGTCTTATTCAGGTAAAATGTGCAATACAAACCGATTACAAAATTGTTTTAGAAAAATAACTTGATTAGACATAGAGAACTAGACATAGATATAATGTAGCAACTATACCTGCTGTCTGTGTTACTATTAATTACAACATCTTGGGTAATGTTATGAGCGGACACAAAGAAGTGACGACGGTTACTTCGTAGTTAAATTATAGTTATGATAGATAATATATTGCTAAATAATAAAAAAATTCAAGTTCGTTAACATAAACTATGGTTTTATTTCATTGTGTGTGTTAAGTGTACATGTCAGCCAGGTAATGTAAGCGGTTTTTTATCTTCATCCGCCCCGAAACCCTCGGAGAATCTATTCATTCACTCTAGAACTTCTGTGACGCTGAAAATGCCGATTAAGGCAATCAGTAAACTCTGTAAAAAAGGGTTTTTTTTTAAAGATTTTTCTGTCTGCTGCTGAAAAAGTTAATCTTAAGGTTAATTTATGAATTAATCTAAAAAATTTGGCTATTTGAACTGGTATAAATTTAATATTGTGACACGCTTTACTCAGCTCTAAACCAGGTCTTAGTTTATTTATATAGTTAGTTAGTAAACGTAAAAGAACTTAAATAAAATAAAAAATAAATTACTATTAAATGGTAAGCATTTTTTCTACCAACTCACCTGATGTTGAGTGAAGAAGTGGTCTAAAGCACCTATTACCAAACAACCTGTACCTATATGACGTAAACAACCTGTATAGGACGTTAATAAGTAGGTATTACTTAACTAGAGCGTGCTTGCTTTACAATTAACAACGACATTAACAAAGACACGAACACTTTGCCTAGTAGGTACTAAATACATACTTATCTTAATCGTAATTTCAGAATTTTGTGATTAAATACCGATATATACCTGTGTAACGATTAAGGGCGACCATACACGACTGTAAAATACGCAACTGTTTGAGCGATTCCATGTATGTTTGTAAATAGTAGCTCTGCAGTCGCATCTTGAAGCAGTAGCATCCTGACTGCTTCAAGCTGCCCTAAGTTTCACATAATATTGAACAGTTATATTGGGGTTAAAGTATGAAATTGCCGATTTGTACTGAAAAATTGAAATTCGTTTTTTTTTAATTTAACATATTTATTTAAACAAAATAATTACCATTATTATCGATACATTGCTGCCATCTAATAGGAAGGTCATTTATGCCTTTGCAATAGAACTCTCGTGATCTAGATTCGACAAACTGTGTGAAAGCATTTTGTACTGCCTCCTGAGAAGAAAACTTTTTATCACGTAGAAAATTGTCCAAATCACGAAAAAAATGGTAGTCCGTTGGAGCAAGGTCTGGCGAATACGGAGGGTGACGAATGTTTCTAATTGCAGTTCCTGTAGAGTTAAAACGGTTTCTCGTGCTGTATGAGGTCTCGCGTTATCATGGAGCAGTAATGGTGAAGATCGATTCATGAGTCGGGGCTGTTTCTATCATTGTTTAGTTTTTTCTATCATTGTTCGAAGTTCGGCACAGTAGACATCTGCCGTTATTGCTTGACCAGATCGGAGAAAGCTATAGTGAATAACACCATGCTGAGACCACCAAACAGTTACCATTACCTTTTTATTGGTAAGCTTTGCTTTAGGACACTGTTGCGGCGATTGACCTGGGGTCAGCCATTGCATTTTTCGCTTACGGTTATTGTAAAGAATCCACTTTTCATCACATGTCACAATTCGATCCAATATTCCTTCATTTCTGTATCGATCCAACAAGGCAACACAAGTTTCAACACGCGTTTCTTTCTGCAGATCAGTCAAATCATGAGGCACCCATTTCTCATATTTTTTTATTTTATTGATTTGACGCAAATGAGTCAATATTGTTGGTAAGGTAAGGTTAAACCATGCCGTTTATTCCTGGGTAGTTTGGCTCGGATCGGCTTCCAGCATCTCTTTCAATTCATTGTTATTCACCTGTGTGGGCGGTCTTCCACGTGGTTCGTTCTTCAAATCAAAGTTTCCATCACGAAAGCGTTTAAACCAAAATCGGACGGTGCGTTCATTAGCAATCCCCTCTCCAAACGCAACATTGATATTGCGAGCTGGTTCTGCTGCGTTAGTTCCGCGTCGGAACTCGTATTCAAAAATAACTCTAATTTTCGAAGTTTCCAACTTTCTTGTCTAAGCTGAATAAAAAAACAGCTGAAAGTCGATAATCGAATGTTGCACATTTTCTAAAAGAAGAACTTTATAGGTATTATGTGAAAAAAGTTTCACTCAAAAATCTCAAACCATGAAGGTTCTATGTCAATTCGAAGTACCTAATACAATAAAACGGCAATTTCATACTTTAACCCCTATTATTACCTCCTCATGTTGTAGGAAAAAGCGCTCCTGCTCCACTGTGCGTATAATATTTAATAGACTAAAAATAATGATAAAGATGTCACACGAAGTAAGTACAAACGTCTGCAGATCAGACTATCCAAAACTGTCCAATTTCTTTAATAAACTGAACTGTTCATCCATTTTTTTTTTATCTTTTTTTTATAACTTCTTGCAGAATATAGTTCTGCAAGAAGTTTGTTGAATGCTTTACTTTGACAGCTGCGATTAAGTTTTTTTTTTTTAATATTTACGGGTAAGCACAGTTCCTTGATCTCACCTGATGTTAAGTGATGATAAGGCCAATGATGGAAGCGCACTTCACTCGGGATCCTCAACTAGTGAAGTACTGGCTATCTTATCTCTAGCTGCCGGAACACAACAATGCTACAAACATTGATGTTATGGCGACATATTTAGATAAGATGGAAGCTAGCCAGGCGGACAAACAAGCCCTACCACCAACGAAACCGAGTACACAAACATGTACCCCCCGCTGGGAATCGAACCCGGGACCTCTGGGTCTAAACCGGTGGTCTTAGCCACTAGACCACAGAGGCAGTTAAATATGTCAAAGATATAAAGTACAAAGTCTATTAAAAAATAAAATATGAGACAACATCACATACATTGTTCTGATCCCAAGGTAAGTAGCTAAAGCACTCGTTTAATAGAAATCAGAAACAACGACGGTACCACAACCACCCAGACACAATATCGAAAAGTGCGTTTTCGACATTGACCCGACCGGGAATGGAACTCGGACCTCAGAGCCGCCCAAAGTCCGGCCGGCGTGCAAGCCACTCGGCTACGGAGGTCGTCGTATTGAGACAATCTGACAGTAATACCTATCTACTACAATAACCTAGGCACCAACCAATAGCTAAGCTGAGGATGTTATATTTCAAAGTTTTTATAACGTCATATCTGTGTCAAGCTAGCAGCAAATGTCAAGTTCATATTTCAAGCAAAAGCCTCCATCATCGAAATCAAGACATCACTACAATTGATGGGTTGTATTGACATTTTAATCTAACTGAAAAGACAACGTTAAAAACAGTCAACCAGACGTTTTTGTGCGAACAAATGTCACACGGGATAATGTTCCTAGTGTTTTCGTTAGCGAAGGTTTGCAGGGACGTGAAAACCTGTCCTTGTCGTTTGCAGTGGCGCCGATAGATGGCGTTAGCGGTCGCACTTGGTTCGCTGGAAAGCTTCGCGAACGGGCTTTGTAAGACGATCAATAGTTACGTACAATGTTATAAAATCCAGGGATAAAAAGATAATTTAACCAATTTTTAGTAATATTTTTCTGTAATTCATTATTTAATTTCTATAATAAATATTAAATTGGAAACTGCATAAAAAAGGAGAATATTTAAAATACAACAGGTTTTAACAATTGCTATCTACGACTGACGTGTTTTCGATGCTCGGAACTTAAAGATTTATTTATTTTACATTTAATTTTTTATTTCATCAGAAAATTTCGGATCTGTGACGTCTGTTGCATTACGTAACTTAAACTGCGTGTTTACGCCGTAATAACAATAAGTATCAAGTAGGTAGGTTTGTCGTACATTTTCATATTATACACCAGTACAAAAAGTATGGCCTCAACCTCAATCGGTGTAAAACAACCACACGATAATTAACATGCCAACATGCCAGTATTAAAAACATAGCAATTAAAAAAGTAACACATATAAAACAAAAGCCGAAACGGTAGCAGCAATAAAGTATCACTTCCTCAATAACAACTCATTTTCGGCAAACAAAGCGTGACAGATTGCGAAATTGCAACAAATTAGAGCGACACGACCGGCAATTATGCAAAGCGGCCATAAAGTTATCTTTAGGAAAACAACGTCACCCCCGCCAACTATTCAATTATAATGAAACACTGGGTGACATTCGAGTCACATAGAGAGGGTCTCAGTGAATTAGTTCGGCGCGTGGCCACATTACTAGGACAAATTTCGTGTCCCCTGGGCGAGGGATGCAACGCTAATCTAATCTGGATTGTAGCTAATAAATGTTGTAGTCAGTGACGCGGGTTGTTCGAATTTATTGCTTGTAAAACTGTTTCCAATTGTAGAAATGGTATGACGAGACACTTTGGGACGCACTGATTGAATTTGAAGTGCTACTGTGTTTGATCGTATTGGTTGTAATGTTTGGATAAGTAATTAAGAATTTCAAATGTAGTGATAAATTAGAGGATGAATTATATGTTAATCTCAGACGTTAACTTTATTTACAAAAGCTAATTAACGACAACTAACTCAGTTTCTTTAAAATTCTGATTCAGTCAACCCGAACCGTGGTCCTTTATAGGCCTTTAAAAGCTCTCACGGGATTTCCGCTCTCGATAACTATCTTAAAAGCCTCGGAGAATCTCGCATGATGTCCGACCCCAAGATAAATAGAAACCTTCGGCGTTTGATCGGTCACTTTGACTTGAGGGTTCCCCAATTTTCTCGCCACCCGTATGGCCTTTTAATAGTACCTTATACTACGAGTAGGCTCGTGCCTAGTGCTACCGGTTGGCAAGTGCTGTTTTGCCTGTCAACTTACAGGCAACTTGTGATAGTGTGCATGGAATTATAAGGTTGTGCGTTGTAGTAATATTACGTTCCATGGAATTGTGTATACCAATCTCATACATCCTCTTTGGAAGTGTGTACACTTCAGTGGCTTTATTCTAAGCCACGCTGTCCATTCCATTGGCAATAGCAATTTATTTTCAAGAAAACAAACTTTCTGACCAATTTCATGTTGAATAACAAGGTATAAGTATGACGAAAGCTCATTTGGCATGGACTATCGGCTTTCTTGACATGGCGTTGTTGGCCACTCCGCTCATAATCCCCGTTTAAGTGCGGCCGGCCCGCGGACGCGGACGTGCACCGAATGCTACGTCCCCATCGCGATTGTGGACGTTGACACTCTAAAATCTCAGTGACGACGTACTATAAAAACGTTAATATTTATTGTCACTTTTGAATGAGCTTTATCGGATTACTAGGCGGATGAAGAGAACGAAGATATTGAAACATCGAAGGTGCAAACAATTCAAACATTATAAGAATTAAAAAATACATACAGACCACAGCTACTCGTATGTTATATGTTATTTAATTTTATCTTACTAACTAATAAACGTTAAGCTAAGATAATTTTGAATAAGAATGATTTAACGATTTTAATTATAATTATAAGAATTATAATAACCTATAAATAATTTCCTAGTTTATTAAATACCTTGATAATTGACCTACCTTACCTTGACTAATCAATTGATAGAAATAATGCCCATTGTTCCTAATTTATAGCTATAGACTCGACATCTCAAGGACTTACCTACTTATGATCCTTTCGCACTGCTTTCACCACAAGATTATTGCTCAGAATATTTAAAAGATAGTTTCAAGCTAACAAATTTAATATAGTGTTAACATTTTATCAAATATTTTTTTTAGGTATGGCTTCAAAGTCATTAAATCTAATAAGCAAGTAGATAAGTGAGTACAAATTGGAAATATTTATATAAATTAATTTATTAATATTTCATCATGAGTGTCGTTTATGATTGTGGTTATATATAATTTTACGCAAATTTTGTTGCGATCAAATTACAATTTGAAAAAATATACAGACAGGCAGGAAATCTAGTTTAGCTGCGCCCGACCCGCGGACGTGCGCCGCATGTTCCCGTGGTTTACGCGCTTTACTATTTACGTTCGCGCCGTTAACGTTGTCTTTGGTCCTTGTGCTATGTCGACGCGTACGACACACGATACGATAAAACCGCCAAATCGTAACTTTGCATAAATATAATTAAATTCTGTAATTTTAAATAAAATTAAACATATAGTATATAAAAAATAAAGTTATTTGATAAAAACAATAGAGCTAAATGGATGAAGTTTCTAGTAAATAACAAGTAATAACAGAATACAAGAAGTCTAGTGTGTGTTTCATTTGACATTCGATCACGTTAACGAAAACGAAAATTAGTATGGCATTGAATAGAATAGAATAGAATAGATTTATTTATTTCAGGCAACAAAACGGTGTACAAGATGGTAAAATACAGAGAGGCCCATACAATAGATACCTTACAGACTAACATACTTAAAAATAATATATATAAATAAAAACTATGCTACACGTAAAGACAACGACGCAGCGTGGTGCCGGTAGCCGGCCTCGGAACCGCCGGAACATGACACCTTTCGGCCAATAGTCCTCTTTCATAAAGGTCGACAGATGATCGGTCAGTACTCTCACCACAAATTATTATTGTTGTTTATTGTTTTTGTAAGCGTAGGTAGTAGGAATGGATACGGTTAGTTAACAAAACTCACACTAGACACCCTGTATACTGTTGATTTTAAAAAGCGACGAATGCTTGTTTGTGATGTTTGGCGAGGATTCTAAGGGCGCTTTCTTGGTGATACAAAACGGGTCGTTATTGGCCACTCCGTTCGTAATTCTAGTTTAACTGCGCCCGACCCGACCCGCGGACGTGCGCCGAATGTTTACGCGCTCTACGGTTTACGTTCGCGCCGTAAACGTTCTCTTTAGTCCTTATGCTATGGCGACGCGTACGACACAATTGATCGCGCCAAATTGTGACGTATCTGAACTAAGTTATTTCTTCAAAGTTAAAAATCCTTTGTTTTATTTAATTTCTTTTAAAACGAAAATGCAGTAAGTCGATCCTATTAAAGATGTGTTTTGCATGATTTTGTTACAACTTATTTTCCTGTAAATGTCGTTACTAAAATAATGATATGCAGTTTCTTGCACCAATTCTCCCCCAAAGCTGCGTAGTGTAGTATGTAAAACAAGTGTATTTTTACTAAGTAGTTTGAAGAAAAAAGTTAAGTTTAAATAACAATTTATTAATTTCAGTTTTTAAGAAGAAAAACGACTGTTTGAACGAAATTTAAGGCAATTATTTAATAAGATGTGTGAATCCGTTCTATGCCCAGGTATTACTCGATTCTACACACTTTTTACTTTCATGTATTCCCAATTCAAATGTATTATACATGTACAGGTTTCAGTACAAAAAGCTCGTCACAGGCGAGGCGCCGCCGCGCCGCTAACGCAGCCAACTCCACATTTCAGTGGGACTGCAGCAATAAATTCATGTTTACAACCGCGAATTCGCGTACCTGTTACCTTGGCAGATGGTGCCGGAGCAAATCGGCAACCCAAGCGTTCCAGCAGAATTCACCAAACGTGCGCTATGAAATATTAACGTTTACGCGCGCGTTACGCGTAACAATGCATGGGTAAAGAGGCTCGCATCGCTAAGGTGGGCACATTATCAAAATGGAGCGCTAATGGAACGGATCGTTTTTATTTATTGGCAGGTATTCATTGCCGTTTAGACCCGTCGCCCAATGCGTAATGGGCCCGTAGTAATTCATACGAGCTATTATTTATTGTTTTATTGCCTGGTATAATACGTTATGCGCATTGGTACCTACATACATTGCGGCTATGTCTTATTTGTCTCGTAATTTCCGTTCTTGCTTTGTATGTTTGTAAACTTTAAAACTTAAAAAAAACAAATTGCTAAGGTACTGAGTAATATCGCTAAAATCTACATGCATCTATTGGGTTTATAGCTGGCTTTTGATCTTAGGTCAAGATTTGACCTATAAGCAATATAGATAAGATAGATAGAATAAAGAATGAAGAAGATACATAGATAAGTAATTGTATCGACGTACCTTTACCCTCCAACATTAACGGGTACCTACAGATGACGACTAGTATTCACTATTATTTTGTATGAAATTCATTCATGATCCACTACTGCATTTTAGGTAAACATACCTAGTTGTATGTTTTTTTATTATGCCTTACTCATTGTTATTTAACACTGGAATTTCCGCACCGACAGTACCTAACTAAAATAGCGATCAATTCATTACATACAGCAAATCTTATATAGTGAACATATCAGCGATTCAGATGGCTCTCTATCTATCATGTGGTGTTGCTGAGTAGAATATTATCTATATATTCTAGTCCATAGCCTCTGTAGAAGTACATATACTACGAAGAAGCTCCCACGTACGCAAGCTGCTCAGCTGCTCGCTCACGGCCCGAACGCATATTGCAGCCCGATAAAGTTATCTGCGTTCAATAACGCGAATGATCTGACTTTCCCCGCAAAAGCGGGGAAAGTCAGTCAAAAAGGAGGGCGAGGAAAATCCTCCACGAGTGGCCCTCCCCGCCCGCCCGCACCCCCGCCCCCACCATCGCGGTGCAAAGTTGAGGGCATTAACGTGTTATCGGCGGTGGCGGCGTGAAGACGACACCCACCTGATCCCTAGCACCCCTAAATTGCGACAGCATCACCCACCAATGAATACATTGACGCGCCTGTAAACGAACAACGTTCGCGCTTAAGAGCAAAACTGCTCGATGTATAACGCCGTTTGCAAAACCAACAAACTTCATCCCACCTGTAATGGGTGTAAAGATAGTATCTATAAGCGTTGAGATGTAGGGATAGGTGGGAATCGTGAACGTGTTTTGTAAACCAGCATAGGAAATAAGGTGTCCCCAATTTTACTTTGTCGACCGCCACTGATAGCAGATAATATAGTGTTACGAGGGAACTTTATAAATGGTTATGTTTTATTTGAAGCGTTATGATAATTTCAAAGAGTATAAGTTATATCTACCTACATTATTCTTTTCTTATTTCAGCAGAAAATGAAATATGAAAACTAGCTGCAAAGTGACAGAATTACTTAAAACCAGATTTAAAACTATGGAATAACATCTTTGCATATAACGCTTATTAATAATAGTCCATATTTATCGGTTCCTCACTAGGCAAGCCTGCATCGAGGTAACCTAGGCACAAAGTTACATAATCCTTAGTTAAACCTCAATTTAAACAACCATCTTATCATTATTCTATTATATTATTATTCTATATTATTATTATTCTATATTATTCGATAGTAATATTAATAGTTTATACAAGTACACACGCCTGCACATCAACCTACCACAAACTGTCAAATTTCCTCAATAGGCTTTGAATTTTATTTCTAAGGTATACGGTTGAAAATGTGTTGAAGAAATTTGACAGTTTTGAGTAGGATGATGTGCAGGCGTCTGTACATATATTTTTAGTGGGACAGTTACATAAAAACTACAAATATCTTAAAAATATAAATACATCATTATATCAGATTCGTTCAGCATAGTATTCTTAATATATTCTCCTTTTTGTCATAAGTTAATGTTTTTAGGTATTCAGTTATAGTATTTGGAGCTTCATTACTCTTGTCCTTAATATCACAAAACAATTCTGTTATACACATGTATTTTTATAAAATCACTAAAGCGTTGCGCAAACACAGTGTTAACCGATGGGATATTCAATCTATAAACTCTACGATTGGTTATTGGTTTATAATAGTCAGGAGACGAAATGACGGCTCCGTGCATAATTAGCGAAGTTTTTAGTACAAACAGCTGACGCTCACTGAGTACATCTGCCTCTTCATAAACAAGTGTATTTGGATATCTGTAGGGCCTACTAAGTATAACTTTTAATACTGCCCGTTGTGCTCTCATGCTGAACAATAAATGTTTTTGCAGCACTCAGCAAGTAATGCAGAAC
Source organism: Eudonia truncicolella (assembly GCA_949315975.1). NCBI lineage: Eukaryota > Metazoa > Arthropoda > Insecta > Lepidoptera > Crambidae > Eudonia > Eudonia truncicolella. Next base: position 7,121,305 of record OX438828.1, on the reverse strand, counting down.
ACTATGAGAGACTGGCATAGTTCGTAGTAAACTGTCTTAAGTGTATCGATGCTTGCAACACTACGCAGGGTACGCATTATATGTATGACCTTTCATATAAGAGCTGAGAGACCACTGATGTGAGTTTTGAAATATAGATTCTCATCAATTTGCACTCAAAGATATTTTAATAGTTCACACGAACAGTTTTTTTGATCATTACAATCTTGGGTATGAATTTTAATTTTTATGTCGTATTGAGGAGCTGAAGCAATCGTTTTGTGGAATGAAATATACATAGTCTTCGTTGTATTTAACGTAAGGAGGTTCTGCTGCAGCCAATGAGAAATTAGCGACATTCCTCTCTCGGCGAAGGAACAAACCGTAGGCCATATAGGACCATGAAAAATTAATGCAGTGTCGTCCGCATAGCACAAAATATAAGCTTTATCAATTGACAGGTAGTGAATGTCGTCGATGTATAATAAAAACAATGTAGGGCCAAGAATACTTCCCTGCGGGACTCCAAAACTAATATATTGCGAGCTACTAGTAGTATGGCCCACCTTTACGTACTGTTTCCGCTCCGTCAAATAGGTTTTAAACCAATCAAGAGCACTTCCTCGTATGCCTCAAGTTTGTTCAAAAGTATAGACACGGAGACAGTGTCAAAGACCTTGGCCAATTCCAAGAAAATACCAACGCAACACTGCTTATTATCGAGATGAGTTGACACTGAATTTGTGAACAGATTAACTGCGTCTTCCATACATTTTCCTCGACGAAAACCAAACTGTTTTGGAGAAATCAAATGACGTGATTCTAGATAATTAACAAGGCGGTTATTTACGAGCTTTTCAAGCAATTTAGAAAAGGTACCTAAAAAAGAGATAGGTCTGTAATTACCTAATGAGTTTTTTACCCCGCTCTTGTGGATCGGGCAAACGGATGCAGTTTTCCACTCATGTGGGAAGATTCCAGTTAAAAGGCTTAAATTCATTATGTGCAATTCATTAAGTGCTGTTAACAAACAATTCATAAAACTGCCTTGTAAAGAAAGACTCGACGTTTTCGTCACTGGAGGATGCGTAGTTATGGTATCATCGTGAATTTAGGAAATAAACCGATTTGCAAAGCAATCATATGTGTTTTAAGCATGCGAGAATCGTTGAAGTGAACTTTGGAAAGTACTAAATATAGGTAAAAAACTATTTGTTGTTTGTTAAATAAGTGTTCTCATCAAAGGAAAGAGAGACAAAGGAATAAATACTTGTAAAATCACGCAGAATCACAGACTAAATCAATATTTGGGAAGCTGAAGGCCTTCGAAAGGCCGAAAACGCTAGCGAGATTTATATGGAACAAGGAAAACTCAACTTCTAGTGGTCAATATCTATATTAGACGTTGAGGACCCCGAATGGAGCGCGCTTCCACCTTTACCCTTATCAAATTTTACCAACAGGCCAATTTTACCATTTTATAGACTTATGAAGGCGTTCAGTAGAAGTATTAAAAAGAAACATAACAAAACAATCCTAGTTTAACAGACTCGGACAGATCCTTGAAATGGAATAGAATAGAATAGTATAATTTGTGCGTCAATACGCACCACGCAATCCATTATTATTGATACAACATTAACAGTCAATCGATTTGCAATAATTTCACACGACTATACATTGCTAAGCAAATCCGTGCGGTCACAGACTCAGGCGTCGTTGGTGGAGGTCCCCAAAGGCGCGGGACCATTGACAGGTTATTGATACAAATAGCCCCCCGCCCCCTCTGGCCGCCCACCACCCCTACACACCCCGATAACACCAATAAAACCTGATTGATATTGTGTAAGTGCGCCCGGAAAATGTGGGAACTCGATTGATGTTACAGACAAACTCGATTGGAGGAAAATTGAAAAGAATTCGGGTGACAACACAAGTTTGACTCTATTCCGAGTATGGTAAAGCTGAAAGTAGCTTTGTTTTGTACACGGTTATCGCCTTTGGAGTTGGAATGGTATATTGATAGTAGTTGGGAGGCGTGAATGGTGCTGCCTAATGGCTGTACTCGCGCCTCTCGCGAGGTGTCGTGAGCAAGACTACCTTTTCAGAGACACAATGTTGCTATTACACGATTCGATACGTCTTCACTGCCCTTTTATAATTAATGGACTTCAAATGGTAGAGCAATTGAATACAGGAGCAATTTTATCGCATTGTGCGCGAAAGGTCAATATGTCGGCATATTTGTATAATCGCGGAACTTGACTCGGCCCAAGCAAAAAAAAACTAACAAACAAGCGTTTTTGGTAAAGCTTTTAACCTCAAATCGTATATTTATTTAAGTAAACTTCCAAGTTACTCGTATCTTCTTTTTCTATTTATTCGTTGACAAATTAAGAATTGATTAGTGAGCATGAGTATTTTATCGACACTCGTGAATTATTTACTTTCAAATACAAATATTTTTTTTAAGTTTCCAAGTATATTTTTTTGATACTTAATCATTGATATTCAAACCTGAAAAGCATTAGTTACCATAGCTTTTTAGCAGCCTAATACCTGTAAAAAAGTGGTCCACATATGCACACGCATATTAAACGTGCCCCATGAACAATTACCAACACATTCTACCAACCAAATCTACCTATATTCTACCAAAGAACATTAGCATCGAACGAGGTAAGGCAAGTGCGTGTAACAAAGGTGCACGTTTTAAGTACATAATAGGTACATGTTCGGGTGGGCGTAACCGGCATCGATAATTACCGATGGTAGCTATCGAGATGTGCGTCAGACATGCAAATACTGTTGACCCCGAATTATTCATTAGGCAAGTCACGGAGGCGTCAATTAACAGGCGAGAGGCGGGCCCGCGTTTTAAAAGTGACGTCCGTGACACCTGGGAGCTGCTCTATCGCAACATCTATCGTTTGACACGCGACAACATGTCACTTTTATATTCTAAAGTGTTTGGGTGAAGGACACACCGATTTCCAGTTTTTGTAAGAATTCAGTTGTTTCGCAATAGTAGTTTTTAGGCTTGTTGCGGCTTTGGTCTATCCTATCGCATCTATCATAGAACGACAACAACGTCAATGTTATACCAAAATGATTGGATGAAGGAGATCAATTGACAGCTTTTGTAATCGCCCTAACTTATATACTTCCAATCTGTAAAAGTGGTTAATAGAATGCTAATAAACTACTACGAAATAACTATAACGGAATGAACAATAAAAAAAACCACAATGACTTTCGCAACACTCCATAAGTCAGCGCACAAATGTGATTGAAAAGTGGCCAATAAGCGAAACAAGCGAATAATTTCGCTTAGTAAGCTCTCAGAGGGTTCGGCACTAAATGAAATTTATGTCATTCCGATGATTCCCGTTTTTACGGGACTCCAGAGGGTTACCGGGTGTGAATGGCCACCCCATTGTGGGAAAATATCTATTAAATATTTATGATCTTTATAACGGAATAATATGGCGTGTATCGGCGAAACGTTACGAGTGTAGTAATGTGTTTTATTTATAGATAAGGACGCAGTAGAACTAAAGTACGTACAGCCTCCATAAATACATTTTTGATATTATTGCGTATTATGTGTATGGTATTGTTGGTGCTTAGAAACCTTTATTCGTTAAACGGAACGTAACACATCTCATTATCACATCATGAGTGACCAATCAGAGTTTTTATCGCGTGAGCTGCATCCAAAACCATAACTTTATTTGCCATAATATCCATTTGATTGTAAGTAATTGATTGCATTACACGCACGCACATACTTGTTACTGAAATCATCGCTTTGTGCTGACGCTTTGCCGGTTTGTTGTTGTAGAAGGTTACTCAGCATCATTATTTAAGGGAGAGGGATGCGTGTGTACTTACAACCACACGTACACACTTAGTAAGTAAGTAATAAGCTCATATACAATCTCTCTTTCACTGAAATCAAGTCATCGCTACAGTAGGTGTTGGCTTAATCAACACAAAAAACCCGAAACATACTTTGCCTAGGCTCTAGACCTTCGGATATTTGACTGAAAGTTATGCCATTCAGCCACCGAGTTGGTACATAACCGGAAAAGTTGGAAAAAGAATAGTAATTATTTTTTTACCTTAATGTTCTTACTCAAAGTAATCTTGTAGCTATCATATTTTTTCTGAAGTTTATGCCGAATACAGCTAAGAATTGCGTTTTGGTAATATAATCTATGTAAAAGTGTTCCATAATAAATTATTGTGTGTAGTTTTACCGCCTTACAAATAAAAACTCAATACACCAAGCTTATTCCATAGTTGTACTGAGAATAGTTATGATCGGTGTAAAATAAGAATAAGGAGAGAATAATTTCTTACAAATAAACTCAGAATAAGGTCGTTGTAACTGTTCGTACGATATGTCATAGAAACAGAGCGGCAACGTCGCAATTCATTGGCAAAGATATAAAAAATTCGTCTATAATTGTGGTTGTTCCGTCACTTTGACATTTCAGTTTGCGGGGATTATTAAATTCTTTTGAGTTATTGTTAACAATTTGTATTACAGTTTGTGATAATACGTATTCTATAAATTACAAATAATGACATATTATTGTTACAAAAACACAAATGTTGAAAACATTTCCACGAGCAGGATTTGAACCTGCACCTTGTTTTATTTATAGATAAGGACGCAGTAGAACTAAAGTACCTACAGCCTCCAAAAATACATTTTTGATATTATTGCGTATTATGTGTATGGTATTGTTGGTGCTTAGAAACCTTTATTCGTTAAACGGAACGTAACACATCTCATTATCACATCATGAGTGACCAATCAGAGCTTTTATCGCGTGAGCTGCATTCAAAACCATCCAATTATTATTGTTGTCGAATTTTAATGACAATCCAAACATAAACACAAGTGAAAAGGTAATGTTTAGTTTATGAAACTGACAACAATATAACAGGATCAACAAGTTCACAGTTCAGACAATACGTTTAGTTGTGATTTACACATTCATGATATTAACCTCATAATATTGTTAGACTCTTGACCCTTCAGCGGTTAAGCTGTCACTCTGTTGCAGACTTGTGAAATTGGTAACACTATTCTGAGTAACACTTAGGCACTTAAATTATAAACATATCTTATTCTTGTTCATCATTTTTTCCACGGAGTTTGATGATGTAGTTTTTTTTCCTTTAGTTGATGGCTTCGTGCGATTAGCACATTTAGCCAGTGTCAAAGTAATTTTTCTTACAAGTAATACATAAATATACAATATTTCCTTCCAGTATGATGATGATGAATGATAATAGAAATGAGAACTGAGAAATTACATACGTATACCCAACCCCTCGATTATCTCAGTAAAGATGTGGGGCTTTACTAAGTCCTCACGCAGACTTCTTGAGAGAATTTGAAAGTGAAGTAGCACTGTTTTGTTTCATTTGCCAACACTCATGCACACTCACGAACACTTAACGGTTAATAATCCACCAATATTTCACGTTAATATTCGACATAACACTAATTTTAGAAAATAAACCAAAACCGCAGACATGACTCTTCACTTTCCCGCCAAGAACCCGATGATGTAGTTGTTGTCATGAAATAAAGTTGTTTTTTTTTATTTTATTTTTGACGACCTCCTTGGTCGAGTGGTTTGTACACCGGTTTTCATGGTGTCGCCATCTCTGAGATCCCGGGTTCGATCCCCGGTCGGGTCAATTTTGAAATTATTATTTTTCAAAATTTTCTCGGGTCTGGGTGTTTTCTATGTAATATTATGTTTGTATTTAAGTATTTTAAGTAACCATTTAACGAGTTTCATAACGAAGTTTCTTTGGGCTAGATAATTGGTTTGAGTGTAGGAAAGTTTATTTATTTATTTATTTATTTATTATGATTACGACGACCTCCTTGATCGAGTGGCTTGCACACCGGTTTTCATGGTGTCGTGATGATGTAGTCGTTGTCATAAAATAAAGTTGGCTTTATTATGATTACGACGACCTCCTTGGTCGAGTGGCTTGCACACCGGTTTTCATGGTGTCGCGATGATGTAGTCGTTGTCATAAAATAAAGTTGGCTTTATTATGACTACGACGACCTCCTTGGTCGAGTGGCTTGCACACCGGTTTTCATGGTGTCGCGATGATGTAGTCGTTGTCATAAAATAAAGTTGGCTTTATTATGATTACGACGACCTCCTTGGTCGAGTGGCTTGCACACCGGTTTTCATGGTGTCGTGATGATGTAGTCGTTGTCATAAAATAAAGTTGGCTTTATTATGATTACGACGACCTCCTTGGTCGAGTGGCTTGCACACCGGTTTTCATGGTGTCGCGATGATGTAGTCGTTGTCATAAAATAAAGTTGGCTTTATTATGATTACGACGACCTCCTTGGTCGAGTGGCTTGCACACCGGTTTTCATGGTGTCGCGATGATGTACTTAGTTGATGTAGTTGTTGTCATAAAATAAAGTAGGCTGTATTATGATTACGACGAACTCCTTGGTCGAGTGGCTTGCACAGCGGTTTTCATGGTGTGACCATCCCTGAGGTTCCGGGATCGATCCCCGGTCGGATCAATTTAGAAATACCTGTTTTTCTAAATTGTTTCGGGTCTGGGTGTTTCCTATGTATAATAAGTATGTATTTAAGTACATTAAGTATGTTTATCTGTTGTCTAGTTAACCATTTATCGAGTTTCTTAAGAAAGCTTTTCTTGGGGCTAGATAATTGGTGTGAGTGTGGCAAACACTTTATTTATTTCATTTATTACTTATATACTTTTTTCAACACTTTTTTAAATTGATTAAGGCTATTTAGCTTACAAAGAAAGGGTAGATAGTGTATACAAAGCACGGTCCTGACAGAAACTCGATAGCATAAATTGGCAAGCCAGAGGGTGCAGGTTTAAAATAGTTTAAATCCCGCTCGTGGACTTTTTTTAATTGCTATTTGTTTGCAGCAAAATTTACTTATACTTACCTATATTTATAAATTAATATACATAAATTTCACGTAATTGAAGTTCAAATGCAGTAGCGCAGAAAGATAAATTATATGTAAAGTGTTATTTATGTAATATGACTGTGTTACATTAGGTAATTGTATATTTTGAGAATTACAGTTGGATTTCGAACACTGGGTAACACCACCAATATTTATAAACATTCATAAAAACTGTGTTCAATTTCACAATCATCGCTGTACTACCTACTTGTAGAGTTCATTCCGCCTAGCTTTTCTGCTTTGGGCTCTTTGTACGCAGTATCATTCGGATGCCTATTTGATGTTACAGCACCAGCATATTTGAGATCCTTCGGGTTAAGGTTCTCCACTTCAGGGTTGGAAAAGCAGATGCAGTTAAAGCAAGAATATCGCCAAGGTCTCTAAGAAATTTATCTTATTTAAAAAAATGTAAATCGAAAGTAGATAGGAGAAGTTGTCGATATTGAATAGGGCTCCTTTGGCTTACACACTAAGAGCAGATAGCGTTGATTAATTTCACCTAGTGTAGTTTCAGGGTAGTGCACCTGACCCGGCATGTCATGGGGTGCAGGTCAGAATGCCGCTCGTGGAATTTTATCAACACTTTGCCTTTTTTGATTGGATAGGAGAACTCTAAAATACTTGTATACATCATACTTTATGTGAATGAAGCAAATACGGTTACAAACATAGTAAGTGACCACATAAATCGAAGTACTTAAATTAAAACAATAAATATTTACGGGTGGATAAATTGGAATTGAATCACTGCCCAAGCATTGTTACCAAGTACTTGATTATCAAGTTACTTTATTGCCAAACTTAAACAATTGACATGTAAGGAGCATAAATCCCTATCGTTAGCATCGCAGTGATGCTCCCCGCCAAGAGACAGAGCTGGAATAAATCAATTACCAACACCCGCTACTACAATTACACTTGTAAACTTGTTTTGGGGTGATTCGGCTACCCACGCTCACCATCAATTGTCTCAACAACCCACTTTCGACCTTACGCGTCAGGCAATACGTATCACGACAATCAAGGAAACATAGATCTGACCCCTGATTCGGTAATAAGTGTATCAATATCACTGTCTCAAAATACACTCGCAAGCTTATGATACCCCAATCACGAACCCTCCGTTTCAAGTCAACGGTCCTTCTGCGTTTATGTACACGGCAAATTACACTTTACCTACATGTTTATACGACAGCCTTTCTAAAACTCATCGACGAGGAAGCGTTTCCACGAATAAAGCAAGGGATTCTGGTGTGCAATTTTATTATTATGAAATGAATGAGTGCGTGAAATTGACTTTTCAGTGCCGGATGTGCTCTGTGTAATACCTAATTTAGTGATGATTTTCGTAGGAGGCAACACGACATTGTTCAATGTAAAAGAGGACTCGGGTAAATAATGTAGGGAGAATAAAGTGGCAATACTCAAAATATTCAGGGACGTATTCGGATAGATCGGACATTCGATCATCGATGTACTCGTAAGTACTTTGCGCTGAGGGACACTGCAGAGCGTCTACTGCATCTAACTGCAGTGCTTTATAAAATTTATACTGATATATACCGATATGCGTTAATATTGAATATTATTTTATTTTTCCCATGGTCAATAGTCAACCAAGTCAGACTATCTGTCTAAAATGACATACAATACGGATGTTATGTATATTGATGACAGTTATCGATGTTATGTGACAAAAAAAACTACGTGTGTAACTAAAACTCGTAAAGAAATTTTGTTGATTTTGGTCATCAATTTTTAGATTGGATAAATAGAGATGCACATTGCACATTTCATTACATTCTTATGACTATTCACAATCCTCTAATTATTCAAAAAATTTAGTATATCTTCAATTTAAACACAAATTACAAATCACACACATAATTACTCTTTATTTACATACGTTATTGGGCTTTCTATATTACGTACTATTCAAAAATGTATGATGGCCGTATAACATTATTTTAAAAATCACGCTTTGATTTAATACATGGATAAACTCGAACAAAGCAAGGGACCACAGTTGTAGCAATGCAGCGGCATCTGCGCAAACAGAGTCGTAAAGTCAACCGGGCTCACCCCTCGAGACGAGCTGAGTAAGGGTAGTTACAACCGCATCATTATTGTAATAGAGCTCTTACGAATTATTCAAGACTCCAGAATAATTTCATTTGTTGTCCACGCAATAATAATATTTAAAACTGTCGTATAAACGAAGAGTGAGTTTGTTTTGAATCAATGGAGAAGGACATGCAATGGTTATAATTAAAATAAGTTCTAATTAATAATTTTAAGAAATTTATAGGCCGTACAGTTGAATAAAAAGAGTTGTTAACATAAACCTATAGATACTATTCCCTAACTAATTTAAACTAGCTATAAAAATATCTGGGGTTTTTAAGGAGTTATCTCTTACTCGTGAATGGCTGCCATTCAATTAAACATTTGTTAATAGAAACAAAACAACTTAAACGGTGGTCGCGATGCATTTGTTATTTTTCAAAGCTCTATTGTCTATATACCTGTTGTGTGTAAGTATTCATAAATAATGGTTTCATTGAAAAAAATTGAAATATTCCGCTGTTGGTGAGTTTTTAATCTTGTCCGTGATTTTCTCTATTTGTTCATCGTTATCATCAGTATTTGCCTATAAAGTTCCATAATTAGGCCTTTTCACATGATCAACAGCATTTTGTTTCAAATGTGTGTTTTTTTAATTATGCATTCACAGTTCTATGAATTCATGTAGTACGCACGTTTCTTTCGACGGTATAACGTAAGCCGTTTATGCACTCGTTCCTTACTACACCTGTCAACATGAATCCTTTAGAATTTGCTTCGCTAATAAAACTACTCCAGTTACCCAATGTTTCCGAGAAACGGAACGTAAAACATTTTACAGCGATACATTGTTGCAGGCGCATTCCTCCCGACACGAACGCCTATCGCGTTTCACTATGTGTGATGGAACACGGAACTGTCGTTCAGTTGTAGTATCACATTACTATTTGCACAAAATATACAATGTTATGTAATACATGTAATATGTAATACAGTACATATATGTAACACAATAATGTAATACATATTATTTTTACATAAATTTTATCTTTCTTCACTTTATTGGCATAGTTAAAGTTCATAGGGAGAACCTTTAAGATCATTGGAACTTCAACTATGCCAAATCTCACACTACTGCGGCGGCGTACTGAAAATGTTCCCGAGGTGTACAGTTTTGGGACGCATTATGTTGCCATTTGCACCAAACGCTGTCTGGGTCTGTCAAATTCTACGATCGACTTCTACTGTCTGATTATCGAGGCCTAAGGTTATTTTGTGGCCTAGGTAGTAATGATCAACTATTCTACTGGTAGCGCATTCTGTAGTATTAACGTCAAAACTATAATATCCAATTAATAATAAAAAACTAAAAGCACCGTATAACAGAAGTTTCGTTTATTCGGTTAGCTACACGTTTAACTAGCCAAATCATACATCTGATTACACTTTCTTTTTTAGAAACTATAACATGAAGTAGGTGATGACTAAACCTACATTCCCTCTACTCACACTATCCCTATATTTATAAGCGAGTTTTCGTGAAAGGAAACCCAGGCGCCAGGCCTGCCAAACAAAATTACTATTTGTAGCAAATACTTCGTTGATCGAAGAGCAAAAATGAGTAACGATATTCTGCATAGGGCGTATTCTTTAAATCATTTTATTTACGAGTTTTATGATATATGAAGTCATATACAAAAGCCCAAAAATAAGCCAAATATCATAAAATAATAAGCAATGTCGTCCATTAATAAAATGATTTTAAGAATGCGCTCTATAACTATGCAGGTTTTTGTCATAACTACATCTCAAGAGCATTATCCTTTACTACCAACCTATATAGATTGGTACTAGCTAGTACAAGCTACGAAGACCTAGTTATTATAATTATTTAATTCATCAGTAATTACATTTACGTAGTTAAATTTAGTGACATCAAACAAAGATGCCTATAACGCCTTTAATAAATTACAATGAATTCTTAAGAACATAAAATTATTTATTTTGAAGTGTAAGGAACTAGTAAAATTAAAGTCTCTATACTAGAGGGAAAAGGCTTTTATCTTCCTTCTTTCCACTCTTTACAATATTTTATTCCCACTTCTTTCCCTTTGAAATAAGGTCATCGCTACAATTGATAATTTGTAGCGATGATGACTGATTTCAATGGAGGTATTTGCCCGTCTGTGGGGCAGTAACTAAAGAAGCTAATTACAATACGTACAGATTATTTTTTATTGACGAACCTTTTATCAACTTACAGAAAATACTCAATGTACGGTTTTAATTAGGCACAAATTACCATGACATACGATTTTTACATAAAATAATAATTAGGTATACTTTAACAATAACTGTTAATATTTCATTAACTTATACAAACAACAATGGTATTCCTGCGAAATAGGTACTTACTAATTTACTGTTAGAAAGCTTCTAAGCTCCCATCATCGAACCGTACCGACCTATAGTTGCGATCTTCGATACGAACCCCGAAACGCGGAGATAGCGAGCAGTACTCTAATGCAGATCCATCATAACATTATAGCTCTTAGCGTAATTGAGATAAAGAACAATACGTGAAGCAGCCAATTCGGTACACGTTTATGATTTAAAGATCTGTTGCCCCTGCCGCCGTAAGCCCGCAGTGACTTAGCAGGACTACGGGGCACCACTTAAATCCGATTCAATATATTAACGACTATCGATGAGTGGTTATAAAAAAGACTTGCTTTTTAAGAGCTGTAAAGTTTAACGAAACCGAAATCCTTTAAACGGGAAATCTATTAAACCGAAATCCTCTAATCTAATGCGCGAAAACAAGATATAATTTTTGCTTCGTTCAATAATTTACTAGATAAAGGACCAAAACTGCATCTCGAAAGTGGTCCTGCCCCCCGACCGCCTAACTCTATCGCCATCACTCTCGCTATCGCGCTCTATAGTTTATGGCGTAATTTTGTCATTTCGAAAGCGATATGAAAGCAATATGAAAGCAATATCGAAAGCTAGAGCCTATAGCTTTCGATATTGCTTTTATATCGCTTTCGAAATGATAAGATGACGCCATAAACTATAGAGCGCGATAGCGAGATCGATAGCGATAGAGTTAGCCGGTAGGCCCCCTGTTTGCTTTAAATTTCGAATAACAAAATAGAATAAACATTGGATAGCATCAACAACTTTAATTTACTGTGAACCTTAAATATTAAACTCGTAGATTATTTAAGGGTGCAAAATATTTGTACATAATATTAACTGTCATCGCCAAAAACGTCACTGTTACTCCGTGGCACCAAAGTCGCGTACCGTTTTTCAAGCGGTCATCGGGAATCTAGTACCTAATTGATCGAAGACTTTATGTTATATTTTGTATATATCACAATAGCGTATTGCCTTTATCTCAAGTGATAGTGAAGTGATTATAAGACTGCAGGTGAAGCGGACGAGACACCGGTAAATCTTGACTACTAAGGAGCTAGATAATATCTTGTCTTCGGAGACAAGATAGTCAGTTCCTCGCTGTAAAGTAGTTTCAAACATGCATAGAATACTAACATTGTCTTATGGCGACAAACTTAGAAAAGGTGTGCTATATCTCCAGGCAGACTGAAAACAAAATGAAAATGAAAATGACAGAATCTGTATTGTTAAAAGAAATGTCAATATTATTTACAACAAAGCATGTCCTCGCTCTTTAATAGTATCTCCCATTGGAAATCAAATTCGGGTCCTGTGCCTGTGACCGATTATAAACAATTTGCAGTTAAAAAGTTATAAAAAAACACAATGTTGAAAAAATTTCCACGAGCAGGATTTGAACCTGCACCCTTCTGACATACCGGGTCAGGTGCTCTTCCAATTGAGCTATCGTGGTTCTAACCAGCCCGCCGAAATTATTCAACACTATTTACTTTTTTACTTTGAAAGCCAAAGGCGCCAATTCAATGTCAACAACTACCGTCATTAACACCCGATCATAATATTTTTACAAATACTAAAGATCAGTTAAGAAGTAGGCTAGCTATTTATAAAATGTTTTTAATTTGTTTATATAATTTTAACGCAAATTTTTGTTGCGAAACAAATTACAAAAACACAATGTTGAAAAAATTTTTTTTCAAATTCAATTGGAAGAGCACCTGACCCGGTATGTCAGAAGGGTGCAGGTTCAAATCCTGCTCGTGGAAATTTTTTCAACATTGTGTTTTTGTAATTTGTTTCGCAACAAAAATTTGCGTTAAAATTATATAAACAAATTAAAAACATTTTTAAAAAGTTATAGTTATGCTAATGACAGCTATCCCTATAGATGTTTCATTCGGGCTACTTCCGCCGCGTCACACATGGGTGGACTAACCACCAGTAAAAACATAATACACTAAGAAGTTGTAGCTTACATACAATGTATTTTAGATATTCCTCGCGTTTATCTACAGCATGTTCTATAACCCCAAAAAAATAAAATAATAATAATAATAATAATCCCAAAACAAAGCTTCGCAACCAAGTAATAGTGGTAGTGTCCCACTGTAATATGCAAAACAATATTTACGTTTACGTAGATTTACTTTTTCATACATAAAGTCAAATTTGTATTAGTACCTACATTGTTTTTGTTCAACCCTGGCATGTTTTGAATTCTGTGTTTCTTTTTTACTATGAGGTTGATGACCAAGGTTAATGCATCAGCTGTAGCGGTTCCTTTGTAACAAACATCATCAATATCTCGTATAATATGGTGTTTTTCAGGCATGTTTATAGTTTATTGGATTTCTATGCGCGGATCCCTATCTGCCATCTTAGGGATTACGCAGGTATTACCAAACATTCTGTATATAACAGGCTGGTCTTACTCACTGACTGACTTATAAAAGCGTAGCCCAAACCGTTGGGCCTAGAAATCTGAAATTTAATACAGAGATTTCCTTTATGATGTAGAAGCAGCAATGCAGAATTTTTCAAAATGCACAGAGGATCATGAAATACTGAAACGTTTACGAGGACTTAGTCACTGCCGTTATTAGTTTTACATAAGATTTTAAAACCTAAAATAACATTATATAGTTATAGTGTTTAATCTTGACGTTTGTTTGATAGGGTGGTGCAAATACCACTACACTAAAAAGTTTTGACATAATAAAATTCGCTCGCAACAACTTAGGGATGTCAAAAAAGCAAAACTAGATCACAAAAAGATTGGCGTCCAACTTTTTGCCTCCAAACTTGATTGATAGAATTTTAACAAAGCACACAACATATTTTCGAAATCGTCATTAGTGCAATCCTCAGTGACTTGTCAGATCGTGTGGGTGCGCATGGGCACCGATAAGATCGCCGCGGTGACGTCGCACCTTCGCCGAAAGCTTGGTATCGGAGGCGATCGGCGCTTCAACCCCATGAGGACCATTATGCAGTCCGCGATTGTGACCATCTATCACAACTTGTAATCCCCAAGACGATGCCGCCTCTAAAAATATTATAAGTCGGCGAACAGTCACAGATTTCACTATCAATTGTCGCGATAAGTATACAAATGTGATTAGAGATTATTGCTGCGGTGAAAATTGGTTCTACAATTTACTACTTAGGTCTTGGATTTGATGTTGGGAATTGGTTTGTTTTGTTGTCATAGAAACTGTCAAAACGGTACGAAGTCCGCCGGGACAGCTAGTTTTCAATAATCCTTTTTTTTGTGAGACGTATCTTTTGCTCTACCGCTCGGTAATTATACAAAAACATAACGTTACTTTTTGTTCTAAACTAACTCTTTTTGTGGTAGGTATACCACGCGAGCCACACAAACTAATGCTGTAAAGGTAATCAAGGCCATTGAATTCATAAAAAATAATAAAAATTATTCGCGTGTATCTATATATAGTGTTTAATGTTCGCGTAAATTTTTTAAAAGAGAATGAAGTTTATAATTTATGAGAATCAGCTGGCACCCTTCACAACGGCAAAACTGGAAACTTGACGCTTCACACCTATCTATTAATGAATGCCGTTAGTCTCGGTATCTGGCCATACCGCTCGAATACAGACTAGTTAAAAGGCACTAAAACGTATAAAAAGCATAAAATACATATCAAATTCAGCGCGGCCTGTCATTATTGTGTACCGGGCCACTTCAAACGTAAATTAATGAAACGGTATATTCGATAGCCGCTTTCAGGAAATGTCAATTAAAATATCACATTATTAAATGCTTTATTGCCTGCAGGGAACTTTTGTGTTATTTCGGAAATATTAACTATTTGTTGAACTGTTACTTCGGTTTGATAGAAATATGATAAGTACAACACGTTTCTAGTGAGTTGCCCATAAGTGTTAATAACTCAACATATACGTCTTTTTTCCCAAATTCTCAAAAGAGTTTTATGTATTTTGTTACGGAGTAAATACTTTTTATTAGAAGGCACAAATTCTTTACGTTTTTACTTTTAATCTTCCGTCTTTTGTTTTGGATTCTTCTTTTGTCGTAGTTTGTCATTATTATTGTGTGTTTTTGTTTCAGAGTTCTTGCGGGAAAAAGAAGAAATGTGATTTTATAAAATTTGCGTTTTATGGAATAATAATGTGAAATAATGGTGCAATTTAATGTAATGTAATGTAAATATTCTTTATTGTACACCATAAAAAACACTTAGAGAGGACAATACAAGAAGAAGTACAAATGGCGGCCTTATCGCTAAAAAGCAATTTCTTCCAGGCAACCATGTGTTGAACTGGACAAAAAAGTTAAGAAACTAGCGGTAAATGGTGTATGAAACTATAATATAATAATGGTGTGTTACACACAATATAAAAATACTTAACTATCATACATACAATGTATATACCTACATACAGCCATATAAATTTAATACATATATATAAACTAAATACATATTATATGGACAAAGTATTACATTATAAAGAAATGTATAATAACATTAAGATGTCAAAGATAGATAGTGCTCCTTAACTTGTTGCTTAAAACTATCCGAGGATTTCGCACTCTTTACTTTTTCAGGCAATGCATTCCACAGACGGACAGCATGAACCGAAAAGGATTTGTCAAGGAATTTTGTGGAATGCATTGGTATCGCCAAGTTCAAGCTCTCCGATGATCTCAAAACTCGTGAGTGCGTGTCGTGAAGGAATTGGAAACGTTCCTTGAGATAAGGCGGTGAGAGGGGATGAAACAAAATATTGTAAAGCAGGGAAACAATGTGCGCATTCCGGCGAAGGCGAATTGGTAACCACTTGAGCTTAGTACGAAAGTCAGATACATGATCATATTTGCGTAGTCCAAATATAAATCTAATACTAAAATTTTGGAGACGCTCAAGTTTGTTCAGTTGCTCCTCAGTAAGATCTAGATAGCTGACATCAGCATAGTCCAGGATGGGCAGGAGAAGGGATTGTGCTAGCGCAGTTTTAGTGGCAATAGGAAGGAAATTGCGTAACCTTTTCATGGATCCAGCCGCAGCAAACATTTTCCGACTCACTTGCTGCAGTTGAGGCCCCCAATTCAGGTTTCTATCAAAGAGCACACCCAAATTTCTCACTGTGTCACAGGGAGTCAAGGTAACACCATCAAACGAAATAGCAGGTAAATGGGACCAGTTAATTCTATTTATAAAGGAGGAGCTGCCGATGACGATGACTTGGGTCTTGGTAGGGTTTACTATTAAACCGTACGACCCGCTCCAGTTCCTAATCATTGCTAAGTCATTATTTATGGTATTGATAGCTTGAGAAAGTTGGTCAACAGGCACTTGAGTGTATATTTGTAAGTCATCTGCATACAGATGGTAGGATGAAATTAATTGAGAAGAAATGGAATTTATAAAAATAGCGAAAAGCAATGGAGATAAGACGCCACCCTGCGGCACCCCAGCAGTTATTTCGCACCAAGTGGAAAAAGTATCCTCCATGCGGATCCGCTGTCGGCGTCCAGACAGGTAACTACGAAACCAGTCAATCACCGCTGGAGATATGTTAATAGAGCGGAGTATGCCAAGCAGGATATCAAAATCGACGGAGTTAAATGCATTGCTAAAATCTAGCAAGGTGAGAAGTGTTACTTTGCCATGTTCCATTCCTGACCTGACATCATCTGTGACATTCACTAATGCTGTGGTGGTACTGTGCCCCGTACGAAACCCGGATTGGTAAGGATTAAGGAGCCGGTTCTTTAGAAGGAAGGCGGACAACTGAGTATGGACAAGGCGTTCCAGAACTTTAGAAAGGAATGGTAAAATTGATATTGGTCTAAAGTCTGAGAAAGATGACGGTTTGGAGTTTTTGGGTAATGGAGTAACTTGAGCACCTTTCCAGGTTGATGGGAAGACACCAGTATGAATGGAGTGATTTAAAATGTGTGAGATGATGGGAAGGATTTCGTCAAGTATCAGAACAATCATCTTACGGCTGATCGAGTCGTCACCTACAGCATTAGAAGCAATCGACATAATGCTCTTCTTAACATCACAGTCGGTGAATTGACGAAGAGAAAAGGACGAGTAATCAGGGCGTGGAAGCGATGAAAGAGAATTCAATGTATCAAGCTTGCTCGTTGAATCAAAGCTGTGCGAAGTGGTGAAGTGCCTATTCAGTAAATTTATATCTATATCTTTCGAAGAGTAAGTTTGTCGCTGCTTCCCAATGCCCAAAGATCTAAGAAATTTCCAAACTTTCGTTGGATCTTCATTTTCTACTGACTTATGGATATATTGGCGTTGCGCATTCCTACACACCTTATTGCATTGATTGCGGGCTTTAACATACTTCTCCCAATTAAATGGCGTAGGTCGACATTTATACCTACATTTAGCAACGTTTTTGCACTCAGATACACGCTTGATTTGCAATTTATTGCATATTATAATTTTATCGATTAAAATTCATTCATTATTATTTATACCAAACAAAGAAAACAATTGACGGTTTGAGCTGAACAAAAAGAGGTAAGTATGTTTTTCTAATTTTGTTTTTTATTATATTTTTATATATATATATATATAGATAATCTTCATTGTAATTTTTTATTTAATACGTAAGGCACCTGTGTTTGACAGTAACTGGTGATTGGCGCTGTTTTCCTATAATCATTAGAAATAGGGTTAAGCAACAGATTTGTGACTGACTTGAACGACATAAAAAAAAATACAGAAAAATTTAATATTGTTTTCTAAAGTTTACGCAAACACTACAAATTGAAATGTAACAACTTTTACGGATCTACTCGCGTTTATTTTACACATTAGTTTTAATTAATGTTTATCCTGACGTTTCAAACCCTTTGCAGGGTCCGTGGTCACAGGGAGACTGAGGTGTTGGTCGTCTCATAATTAGTTAGTAGCTAGCTTGTATACCCTCATTTAAATTTAATCAGGTGCATTCCGTTTTACGCAGAAAGAGCTTACAGTATCTTTTGGTCTGGCAGTATGGTGTTGGGGCTGCGATTTAATATTCTGTATGATGGGATCCCAGGCTGGTGGTAGATTCCAACCATCTTCTCTATTAAAATTAGGATGTTTTTTAATTTCAATAGCCTCGCGTATCATCCTAGGGATGAATCATTGTTCTCTAGCGAGTATTTGTGGTTTGGAATGGGAAGATCATCTTAACTCCATATGCGTAAAACGGAATGCACCTGATTATATTTAAATGAGCGTATACAAGCTACTAACTAATTATGAGACAACCAACGCTTCAGTCTCCCAGTGACCACGGACCATATATACAATATACATTAATTAAAACTAATGTGTAAAATAAACGCAAGTAGATCCGTAAAAGTTGTTTCAGAAAAATTTAAATTTTCAAAATTATCTTTTGGCGACCAAAACTGATGTCTGACGAAAACTTTTTTTTCCCTAACGTCTCCTATATTTCTTTTACCTCTTTTAATAAACTTCTTTTACCACTGGCGTAAATGAAAGTAAGTCGAATGTAAAACAGGCCAAAAAATAATAGCTCCCGGTAATTCCTATTGCACAAAGTCATAAACACCAGTCACCATAACGGCCGATAGATAATTTTTAAGTCGTTAAATTCGTTACAATGTACTAGACTATTGTTAATTAGGGATCAATAAAATTGTGAGTTTGTATAGTTAGAGTGAGTACATACTGTAATTTTTTATTATATAAATATGAGCTGGCACACGAGCAGGTGTATCGCCTGGGTTCGAGATTTTTTTGCCTTTCGACCAAGTTCACAAGAACCTGAGGGTCTCAAAGGGTGCGGGTCTGAATCCCACTCGTAGAAACTTATTAAAGTTTTGACAAATTGTTCCTACCTACTAAGTTCACTTTACATTGTAAGCTAATTACTCCTTTTGACATAAAACAACAGTAAAATTTTGTAAAATACTTACGGACGCCTAGAAAAATACTCGTCTTTATTACGTTCTATAATTTTAAAAGACATGCATTGCATACCAACCTGAATATGTCTTTATATTTCATATCTTTACGATTAGGCCTCATAACATGTTGTTTATGGCTCGTGAGTTAGCAATAATGTAGGTTAATTAGCAACTTTGTACTTAGTGTTTTAATACTCCCGTTTTTAGGGATCCTTTATAAACTGGGAACCCTTATACTTTTGATGGAGTCCGTTTAACTTACTGTCCCTTTGATTAACTGTCCTTTTGGCTAGCTGTCTATTTGGCTAACTGTTAATTTGACTAACTGTCCCTTTGGCTAACTATCCGCTTGACTAACCGTCCATCTGGTAGCTTCTGCACTTATTCACCGGATAGGTGACCAAATTGAAATGACTTGATCTAATACGTGCTACGGAAAGCTATAATTATAGTGAATACGTAAACGGCAAGGTAGACTAACTACTAGATAGATAGATAGATAGATAGATAAATACTACTACTACTACTACTAGATTAATATTGTGACTACGCCATATATACTTTTTGAGGTTATTTAAAATAAGAGGTGACCTTTTTATTATTTTTTGATAAATATTTATTTATTTTAGTCCCCTGTACATCCCCTCAGATATAATATTATGCCAGCGCTTTTTGGTGTGGTTTTGAGCTCTCGCAGCAATGCGGTCTAAATCGCCTCAATAGTGGCAAACCTCCGATCTTAATGACTATATGACTATTTTCTAACCTATATTGCCTGGTAGAGATTGCTAGTGTATTGAATAAGGCAGCAGAAGACCGATTTAAACGTGTAATTCAAAAGACTATTTGACATTCGAAAGGTATGTATACAGACTACTAATTACAGTATTAATAATGAGGACAAACTTTAAATAGGACAAGTTTTAAATTGATTTATTTTATACTAGTTGTTGCCCGCGACTTCGTTCGTGAAGACAACAGCAAAAAAAAAGTTAAAAACAAAGTATCCTATATGCTGTTCTGGGTCATGGTCTGTACCTATACGAGGAAAGTTTCATTAAAATCCATTCAGTAGTTTTCCATCCATACTTACAAACTTTCGCGTTTATAATATTAGTAGGATGTTTATTGTTTTGTGTGTATAATTAATTTAATGTTATTTTTTATTATTCTTTTGTTTTTTATATTCTTTGTTATAATTATGATATAATAATATAAATATAGAATAATAATTAGAATCAAATATCACAGAAGCCTTATAAAGGTCGCTTTGTGATAATATTACCATCTTATTTGACATACTCTTTGTGTTTGAACTACTACTTGCAAAATGAAGTGAATAAATGAATTAAGATACCCACTATAATATTAACTTTATTAAATATTTCTTTTTTACATTTACTTACACGGTCGTTAGTGCCGCTAAAGGAATATGATAAATTAGTCGTTTATTCGTTATTCAACCCCTTATTATCTAATTAATAAATATTTCGTTTAAAGTAAGTACCTACCGTAGAAAATGGCAAAACATTGAATAACGTAAAGTATTAAAATTGATGATTCGTAACGTGTTATTATGGACAGCGTAAAAATATAAAACACTTAGCGACGACCACCCACAACGGATCGTCGTACTTAGTTTTATGTATTATACTAGTGGCCCGCTCGCGACTTCGTCCGCTTGAGAACACCCGTATCTTATGATGGACCCTATTGCAGCGCCACCTACCGGGTCCAATTGTAAATCTAAACCAATCACGAATCCACTTAAACACACACAAAAAATTTCATCATCAAAATCGGTCCAGCCGTTTAGAAGAAGTTCAATTACAAACACACGCACAGAAGATTTAAATATATAGATATAAAGATTATAAATTATTAATATTTTTTTGTGAATCAATTTGTTTTTTAACTATGACTAATAATAATTATGAATTGCAATTTTATATTTTAAAAACATTGAAAATAATTATAACATTTGAAAAACGAATGCAACAGGTAGGGTTCAATCAAACCCACGACTTATACAATATGTAACAAAAACCCTGTCCGATCCATTAGGGTGTTATTAGGTATCGACATTCAGTTCTATTTACGTAATTATTTAAAAAAAATAAGTGAAAAAAATTTACCCCGATAAAAATTTTGGTAAATGACAAAACTTACATGGATATACTTTTATCGGTACTTCGGTAGGAAGGACTTTTGGCGCCGCCGCCATTGATGGAAAGTGTGGAGACATTTATAAAATTTGCATAATTTTAGGGTAATTTGAGCAATTTCGGTACAAAAAACTTGCGTTTTAAATTACGATAACTCTTTTATTTTCAGGATTTTTTTTTGTTATAGTTATTTGTATACCTATGTAGCCCTTTCCGATCGGACAGGGTTTTTGTTACAAATTGTATAGGCGACTGCTCCTTGAATTGAACTACTTCGAGTTGACGATTTTTTAAATACCTACTTGCTTCTTGTGCCATTTAGCAAACACTGTTTCGTCAGTGCTTAGGTAGAAGCCTAATCATTATAATGATTGTCTAATAAAAAAAACGACTTAGGTATAATAATTATAGGTTCTTTATCTATAATTATTTTAAGTCGTTTTTTTATAAGAAGAAGGTACGTTTAATTAATTAAATTGTTTCGAATCGTAGATTGTGTAGGTAATTAATATTTTAATAATCCAATCGGGAAAAAGTTTCTATGACTAAACACTATCAACTACTCATTAGAAACCATGTTTTGCTTTCTTTTAAAACATGTTTAAAAGCAAATATTACTTAATAGCTGACCCGGCGCGCGAGTTTTAGCGTGACAAACGCACAGTTTTATTAAAATTTATTCTCATTTGAAGGTTTTTAAGCCTAAAGAGGCCGTGTCCTAAAAGCGCATAATCTCTTAAAACCTTCAAATGAGGTACTAATATAGTACGGTGACTTTCGAGACATTCTAATTTTAAAGAGTATTTGCGTTTATGAGTGAGTTCAACCTTTGGATTGAGTTTTCAAATATGTGTCAAAATAAAATATAATTTAAATCAAAAGCACTAAAGAGTATTGATATCAACTTCGAAGCAAATCACCGCCAAAATAACTTTCTACCCCTTTTTAACCCCGTAAGAGGATGAATTTCAATAAAATACGAAACACGTCTTCCATAAATTCTGTTAAAAAAGGTTTATGTAAAATTTGAAGTAGATTGGACCAAGGAATCACATTGTACCATACAAACTTTGCCTCCCTTTTTCACCTCTTTAGGGGTAGAGGTAGTCGGAAAATCCTTTCTTATCGGATGCCTACGTCATACAAAGAACACACCCTCCAAGTTTCAGGTCTCTACGATCAGCGGTTTAGGATGTGCGTTGATCCTTTTTGTCATTTTATATTTATAGATTACATACTATTAATATTAATTATTACATACTATTTTATTATGACTTCAACCTTCTGCTGAGTAAAAGTTTATACTTTCTATAAAACTTTCATAAAATTTTGGCTTATGATACATCAGCTTACATCGTTTCGAATTTAATCCGAATCTAACCTAAGGCGTGGTCGCGCGGTCTTATCACACCTATTAGCGAGGGCCGCGCCCAGCCACTATCAGTGGCATCGCAGGCCCTTGCAGCGCACCAAATATCATACTCGTAATACCATCCGAATCCCAACACTGATTAACAACTCTATAACCACACAACAAGACTCAAACTTGCTTGATGTTTCATCACGATTTACAAAAAACTAAATGGTAAGCGAGAAAGGCTCATCGCATCTTTCTTCACACAATGTTCAAGTAATGCCGTGTTTTTTTCACGTTAGTATATTTTCGTGTAGTTTCTTCTATCGCGATGTGTATCGCCGCTGTAATTTGCGCGCTGCAGCTGTTTTTGATGACGATAGCTGCTTATAACGCTAAATGTAGGGGTGACCATAAATGCGTGGGTGTTAGGATACACTTTGCAAAGTTTATGACTTAATATTGTATAGTAGGTTGTTTTGTTCGGTTAGGTTAGGGATAAGGATGATATCGCTTAACAGAAAAGCTATTTTTAAGAAATTAAAAACTTTGACTAATTTCCCAACAATCACATAACAAAAGAACATAGGTACCTATTTACCTGAAATATTTTTAATAGACTGTATTAAGGTTTTCCATCGTTGTGCTTTCGATACATATTTTTTGATAAATCTGTTTTTTTTAAATATATATTTCTCGTCACTGTGGCTTTACATTTATTATTATTATAAATGAAATTATTAAAGAGCCAGAGTATTAAATTCTTAATTTAATAATTACATAAAGAATATTTCAAATTACCTCAAATCTATCATCTAGGTTTTCATCGCTGTTGTTTCAATGTTGTCAAATAGACTTGGCAAATTCACTTTAGAGAGTCCCTACTTCATAACCGTGATATGATGGCAGGAATCCATAACGTGCTTCACCCTCGATGATATTGTGTAGGTGCCTAATGCGTTTGCTATTGAGCCCCGACTCCATGAGATAACCATCTGGTTCCAAGAATCAGCCCGCATTGTCATAAAAAATATTAAAATCATAAATAAGGGTTTCAACTTTCAACGAAGAAATCGTGATCGTCATTTAGTTTAATTTACCTGTCAATTCTAATTTTTATCTCACTTCTAAGTTGGATCTTTTCACACGTTTGCACGTTTTAAAGTTATTGTAGCAGGCATCGTGCAATTAAATAGATTTTTTATTCATTTAACTACACTTTGAATAACTTTGAATAGTTTACATAAATAGGAAAATAGAATAATAGTGCAATGATGAAATAATAATATTTTGCTCTAAATCACCAACTAATTGTTATGTGTCGATTATCAGTCAATCATCATTATCTATTTAATAAAAATTTGTAGTTTTATTGCGAATAAATTATACTTACTTTTCTACATCAAAATCCCCTATAACTATCTAAGTATAAAATAACTGTTACGTTTCGAAAAGATCTTTGCGCAGATTACCGGCGATGCAGTGATGATTAAATATTTATAACAATTTCGTTTTTTTATAAATTTCACACTAACATTTTTGCGTCTGATTGTAACTTTCTCATTTTGATAGCAACGTGCGAGTTGCAGAATGAAAATATGATTTATTTTGATTTTCTGTAAACATAAATACCGTATATGACAAAACAGGCTAACAAAAAAAAAGTTAACATAAACTCAAACCTACTCACAAAGGTTAAGAAAAATGTAACTAAAAAAAAATAAATAAAAAAACAAAAATCCGCTTACGTAAAAAATAATAAATAAATAAAAAATCAACTAAAAAGGCCGGAAGAAGATAAAAATTCAATAATTACATAAAGCCAGCGAAATAAATCGAAACAATATCAAACATAGTACTGTATACAATTAAAAATATCAATACGGTAGTTCTTCGAAATTTTATGCAACATCATACATAACACACAGTCTATTTATTATTTCTTACGCAGGCGAGTTTTTTTGTTTTTTTTTTATTTTATTTATGTCTTTTTAGTTAGACAAATTACGTAATCGGTTCAATTCATTTAAAGAGTTTACATCATGTGGTTGACACACTTATTATAATCGCAGACTGATGATGTTTTATTTTTTTAGTATTACGGTAATGATAATCATGATATACCTTTTTGAAATCCTTGTGTTGAGCCCTCTAATTTGGTACCCATAATGTAGTATTCGAAAAAAAAAATTGTTTTTCACCAAGTCCAATGGCGTCGCACAGCCACCATGGTTGTTTTTTTAACGTCACCTATCTAAGAACACTTGGGCAGCTATGACGAATCTAACGATACCTCAAATATGTAAATCCGTTCAGCGGTTCTGGAGATATGAAGTGATAAAGAATATCACATACAAACATACATACAAGATACGCGTGAAAAACAATACCCTTCCTTTGCAGTCGGGTTTTTACCCGAAGTTAAGTTAAGTTTTTAAGTTAAGATAAGTTTTTTCTTATGTTTAATAAGCTAATGGATTTTACATGCTTATTAGTATTTACTAGTTAATTACAATTTTCTAGACGTCGAGAAAGCATCATATCTTCCTCTTCATACTTAGCAATGTCTAAGTGTATAATGAGCGCTTGTTTTACAAGATCGCGAGCAAGCGCGCTAATTGTCGGTGCATCTGCTCAACGCCTGCTTGCCGCCGTAATGATACGGGAATAACCGCAATTATGGACACACATACACATACACACACACACACACACACACACACGCACGTTTTGCGGGTCAGCAAGGTGATGACGGATGGTGAGGCACAAAAATGCTCCACTATCTGCCTTCGCGTCTGGACTCCCGCCTCTGCTTAACATCAGGTAGAACAGAAACATTTGTCTACTCGTTTATGAAAAAAAGACATACAACACACATCGAACAAAATGTCGATCGGAGGTATCACCAGGGTGCCTAATACGTCACAAATTTATATGGCATTGATGCAGCGTCTCCTAGTTACAGACGGGAAAGTACAAATGTTGAACTCTCGTTTTCGTAAACGCGATTCTATGAATTCGAATATTAAATAGGCAATCAGAAGGCGCCGCTTTAGTGCCATGCTAATTCTCGGTTTCGTTAACGTAATCGTATAGTGAAAAAAACTCGCGCTAGGCATTCAGCTCAACGCCTTAATAATACGGGGATAACCGCAATTATCCACACACACCGAGCGAAATTTCGATGGTTTCACCAGTTATTGGAAAGTAAACGCGTTTTGTTAATTGTCCCTTTCCTGTTAAGTCGTTGAGGAGCTGCTGGCGCGGCAGGTTGCGTTCGTACGAGTTGAGCAACTTTCGCAATGGTAGGATCCCGAATAGTTAACAAATAAAAAAATCTAAAGTTCCCAAAGCACCATTCGTTTCGTTATAACCTGGTCCCCATTTATCTATTTATTTACTATCTCCTTTCATGTTATTATTCTTGGAAAGATAGTAATATATCTTGGAAACTGCAACGAGACTGTTCAGACTAAACTAAAAAAAAAAACAATTATTTATGTACAAAAGGTTGGTCTCTTCACTTTATGTTAAGTGGAAGACCGCAAGTGATCTGTTTTCGCATCTGGATTCCACTGCAAAGTTGACTTTGGGTATTCGCTATGTCAGCACAAATGCACGCGCTATGATCACGTTCCTACCAACTGAAGTTATTGCCGGTGGATTTGCACAGCAAAATGAAAAACGTCTCTAAAATACCAGTATGTACAGATGTACTTACTTAATATTCACTTACATGCTAAATATTAAATACCCCAATATAAGTATGTTCGTAATTTACGATGCTATTGCACTTCCTTCCTATAGTATCATTGAACTAAGATCGATATCATACACAGGCAACGTCAAACAGCAAGAATTTATGATTCGCGTAGCATACCCGCGCTCGAGACTCGTGACCAGCCGAGGGGGAGGGGGTGCGGTCGGCGAGAACAAAGAGCGCCAGTTCAAACGTGCCGCCGTGAGCCCGCTAATAAGCAATAAACAAGGGGGCGGGCACCCGAGGATCACCTGAGATACCAACATCTCCGATGCGCGAACGCAGGAAGACGCGCGCCCGATCGATTGGCTAGCGTTCTGATACAGTTGGAAATGCGCCTGCAGCTGTAATATCGGATGAAAAGTTTACTATGATTCTAATGGTCATCGGAAGAGGATACTTGAAGAAGGTGTTATGTTTAGCTACGTTACCAAGGCAGCAGTGAAAAATAACGGAGTACATCACGCTGAGAAAATTACGTTTTTGTATGTGTAAAATAAAAACTGAGTGGTGGTATACGTTCGTAGCCCAAATTATCAGAAAAATGAAAGTAAGTTTTTCATAGTCATACCTTCATAAATTAATTCAATAATTTCATAAAGTATTTGTATTAGGTAAGATACGTATCTTAGCTAATACAATTACGCTCAGTAATTTATTCTCAAAGCGAATAGTAGTCCAAGTAACGGACGTTTCAAACGTCTTTTTCGAAGGCTCGTTTTTAAAATGGTATATGAAAACGTTTCCCCCGTTGGGATTGCGATTAGTTAACAGTCTTATAGTCATACAATATATTATCTACTACGCTCAGTAATCTAGGATTTTTAAAAGTATATACCTAGATAGACCACTATAACCATATAGTAACTCTGAGAAGCTTCAAACGTCTAAATAATACTACAACTTTATTTTTTGTGTTGATATGAAATCGTTCTGCTCAACATCGTAGGTAACGCGATTAATTACTTAATTAAAAAAAAACAAAATCATGTATTCAGTTTAGGCTACAAATAGCTCTTATGAACGTCATTATGCCATCGGTTCGTAAGTTAATTCTGGGCGGGAGACTTCTACTGAGAAGAACCGGCAAGGAACTCAGTAAGTGTCAAGCTCTTTTCTCCCTTACAGCGTCATAAAATATTGGAAAATGCTCTATCATAAAAGGACATGGCTGGGTCGGGTGGGCGTTTAATTTTTTCACTGTATTCTATAAAATTTTATAAAATTTTATGAATATTTTATAAAACGACACTTTTCATCACAAATAAAAACACAAAATATAAAGGACAATCACAACATGTTAAAAAAGAGGCAAAATAATAATATCTAAATTTGCAAATGTACATCAGTTACCAGTTAAACTTTTCACAATGTCATACAGTACTAATAAAGGTCAAAAATTGTTAAAGAAAAAACAAAGTTGAACTATAGTTAATAATAATAAAAATAATAGTATACAATAAAGCTTAGCTCAGTAATCTAGGATTTCTCAATGTGCGTGTATACATAGTTAGTGGTCATCGTAACTTTGTAAAGCTTCAAACGTTTGAATAAAAATATCTAATTTCGTTTTTGCGTTTGTATGAAAACGTTCCCCCATCGGTAACATGATTCATTAATAGCCTTACTTAGTGATACAATATGTAATCTAGAATTTCTCAAAAAGCTTCAAACGTCTGAAAAATAATATCTAGTGCCTTACAAATAAACAAAGAATATGCGCGGAATAGTTATTCAGTGTTTTGTTTCTATCATGTAAAAGTCATTTCAAACTAGAGTACAGACATAACACGGAATAACTATTCGAAGCTTATTCTTTGTTTATTTATAAGACGCCTAATGTTTTTTTATGGGTGTTATTTAAACGGTTAGCAAAATATTCGTATTTTTGTTAGCAAAAAAATGCTAGTTGGGCAGCAATTTATGGTCAGCAAATATTTCTAAATCAGTCTGCAACTTATATCATTCTGAACAGCAGTTATGCCGTGACTTAGCCAACAGTAAGGATTTCTTATGCTGACCGATTGTATAATTCTGCTGACCAAATAATAATTTTGCAAACCAAATATTTATATTGTAATACAAATAAATTATTTCCCTGTGTTGGTATAAAAACGTTTCCTCCATCGGTAACACGATTAATTAATAGTCTCACATGATCACACCGAATCAGAAGTTATTGAACCATAGCACAGCAGTTACGACGTAATTAGAGAGCAATAAAATGAACTGTTACAATTAGAAGCGCAGAAAATAGTCTTCTCTATCATAAAGCAGTGTGCAAAAACTGCACGGCATCGCAAACAATACAAAGTAATTAATGTATTGCAAATGGACTTAGTTTGTTCTAACAGAACCGTCTATGAAGCAATACTTACTTAGTTACTCTATACTTCGGAGTAGGTTGCGCTCATCTCTTTAAAGAACGCAGTTGGTTTGGTAACCTCAAACTTGTTTTCGATTTACCACCTTGCTGCTGAAGACACTTTAAGCCGTTGGTCTCTGCTTCTATCAGAAGACTGAAATAGTACAAGCCATGGATTAACCAATTGATGAAAAACTTATTCTATTAACAAACTATTCCACCCTTAATTCTAATCAAAGCTAAGCTGTTATAAATGCTATAAATAGCAGAACTCATTTGGGCATCTTACTGAATAATTTAATATGTTATATGTGTATTTAATTTGTTTTCTTGATTTGTTTCTGCAAACTTTAGCCCTACATTTCTAGCCATAGGCAATTTGCTGAACCTGACCGACCGTACCCGTGTATTTACGTAAATGCTACGTAACGCTGCTGCTTCGTTGACAGCCGGTATTCAATGGGAATCTCATTAGGTTGCTGTTAATATAGCTCTTAGTGCATGCACTTAAGGTTCACTGGAACACACAAGTGCATTACCCTAGCGTGCTGTTAGCCTGTCCGTCTGTCACGAGGTACTGACGGCGGCTCTCTGCACTACCCCGTTCACGACAGCTACCACTTATGCTCGACGTTTCGCACTGACTGATCTGTCAGTTGGCCTTTTAAATTAAGATAAAATAGCTGATTATGGAACCACTAAGTGAAATAATGGTGTCTTCAGCCCTTCCTGTGTAACTTAAAAATTTAAACTATCTTTTATGTGGCCAATGCCAATGGAGAACAGGCCATAAACCACCACGCGGGCCCAGTCCGGGTTGGTGCTCACTATTTTTCCCCGACTGCGTCACAAGGAGGGTTATGTTTTTTACAACAAAGCTCCCTTTTTATTTTGTTGATTTTTCAAACGTTAACAGTTTTTCCGTAGAGTGAGATTTTCAATCTTTCTGTTATACATCAAAAAAAACTAACTTTTATATGCCTAATGTTCTTGTTTTGTTTTCAAAGTTCCTTATTTTTGTTTATTTTTCAAACATTCACGTGAGTAGGCGAGCAGGCGTCAATCGCGCATCTATCGCGGATAACAATGCAATTGTCGGGCACGTCCGTGACGTCGTAATTCGTCGTTTCCCTCTCTGGACGCGACGATTAGGCCAGGCTCTATTTAGTTGTCCGTCGGACGCTAGGCCTGGCAGCTGACGCGACACGACCGACAGACGGACACCGTTACAGCACGGACTTAGAAAAACGTTTGCCACAAGCCAGCGTGCGCTAACTTGAACGACATTTAAACTGTTCTTCGATTGATCGGAACGGTATCCAAATGGGCAAATTGGCCTGATGCCTCGCTGGCTGGCACGTCACGATAAGTGTTGCTGCTCCTTAATATAACAGGAAGGTGATTATTTTTAAGATTTTAATTTAAGGAAAATACCTCATTCTAAAGTTTTATACATACGTTAAATTACCAGCTAGAAGTTATGCCAACCCAGCCTCACCAATAAAACGTTTAAGCCATTACTATAGACAAATTGTAAGATTTCCCACAGGCAAGATATGGGAAGATCGCGATCGGGCGCGGGGCACGACCGGGCACGTGGGGCCGGCACCTCCGCTGATAATCTACCGGGAACAATGCCTCCGCCCGCCCGACAAACGATCGCAATTAATGCCAATAATACCCAATCGCAGCATCGTAAACATTGTCCAAGCAGGAGATCTACATCGGCCGGTCGAACGCCTCCAAACACCGACTAATCCTGCTCCGACATCTCACGTGTAACGTACAAACGAATAATGCCCATTTGAATACTCAGACAGAACATTAAGTTTAAAGATCTTTCTCCAAAGTAGTGTTTCCGTTCAAACTAATCAGCGTCTGCCAATACGGCATCAGAGTCCGTTTCAAAGTACGCCAATATATCTCGGGCGGAGCTGGCGAGTGTGGCGTTGCATCGCCCGTCGATTGGACAACACCACAATAGTCCATAATTATGAAATGTGTTGTGATTCTGGGGGGATGCTCGATTTTTCTCTCACGGCGAACAATGCGCCGCGGTAATGAAAGGAGTCAATCAGTCGGTGTCTGCGGAATAGGTTGTGCTAATTTATGCTCGGTTCGACATCGGCGTGGGCGGAATTTGTGTTCGACTTTTTAATGTCTGTCGTGCGGACAAAGGGCGATGAAACAGCGACGCGCCGCTGAAATTGCTGTGCGCAATCATTGGGTTATTTTTACACGAACTGATTTTTTTTTGTGACAATATTCTGAGCCAAAGATGATTGCAACTGAAGTTAAAGAGAAGTAGTTATGCACTTAGAGACAGAGGTTTATTTAAAGAAATCTGGCTAACGAACTTCGAGCTCTATTTTTACAGTATAATATAACCATGCGTGTACAATGCAATCTATCTGTCTATTTATTAAGTACTTGAACTATCTTTAAAGATTTTCTAATGTATGCAAATGTTGCATTTGAGTTGAGGTAACTCTTTTGAGCTGTGTTAATGCTGGGTAGGTTGCATTATGAATCATGCTAATCAGACAACAATGAGTCATAAAGCCACTATCACAATTTCGAGGGAAACCGTCACTTTATCGCAATTAATTAGATCGAATTTCATTTCCCATAACACTATTCACCGATGTTTTTATTCATTAATGAACAATTCCGCGAATCTCATTACATCGCATATTTATTTTATCGAATAGTTTTTATCACTATATATTATTAGATCGATGTTTCGTTTCTTATAATTTTGTTTCCACGTAAGTTTCAGTTCGCAAAATAGTCGGTTACATCAAATTTCACTTCACTTAAGTCATTGTACATCGAAAATACAAAATACTAACAAAGTTCACATATTTAAACGGGATTTAATGCAAAACTACTTGGTAAAGTCATTTCTTTCATTCAGGCATACCTTTTAAACCCGACGTTTTTCATTTTCCTTGTCCTTTTCTTTACGGGATACAATTCTTATCATCATCAATGTGAGTAATTAGTTTTAAATGATTAATATTGATTAAAAAAGTTAACACGTGATTTCTGTAATATTGCGCTACTAAAGTAAATACTTTTATGAAATGTAAGTTCGATATACCGTTTCTCTGGTAATCAAAACAACTTTAAAAGATTTTGAAACGTTTTTCGATGATATAAAACAGCGATGATTAACTATTTGATGAATTGAAAAAAATATATATTAAAAATCGTGGAATAGTTTTCGGTAAAATGAAATTCGATATCAAAAAAATCTGTAAGTATTCTAATAGACACCCCAATTTCGAGTATCTAAGAAACTGTTTTAGAAAGTTTGTTTGTAGCATTTTACGCTATTATGTTTACACTAAATGAACTTATTTCAGCTTGTAGTCAACAAAAAAGAAGCTGACTTATCCCACGTATATTAAGCTTAAGTTACAACAACACCACCAGTATTCACTAGTGTTGTGTTTCCTGACTTAAAAGTTGTGAATCTTCACAACCATCGCCCTTTTGACTTCTTATACAACTGCCAGATGTATCACTGTACATACTGTATAATTACCCGCAACCTATAGCTCTATTACAATGATAAGAGAAACAAAACACATGTCGCCCGATACCTACGTGAAAGACACGCTGGCTTATGATTTTATAGCGGCCCCACATTATTTACTAGCATTATACGCACAATTTGCGAAGCTGTCGCAGACCCGCTATAATTTCCCGATGGCAGCAGATCCATCAATGCGCCCCGGGCCGCGGCCACTTTCAATTTGTAGGCCGCTTACATCCACGGCAATTACCGCTCGGAAGGCGCTCATCATCGATACTCGCTTAATAATGCCTAATGACACTTAATAAAGACGAAAAATAAAAGTGTGACGATTATTTATTGGTCAGCCACGTTTGCGGGACGTTGGGTTATTGCAAGAAGCGTTTGGTGCACTTTGGTAAAGGTGCCCTTGAATTGCATGCATTAAGTTTTAAAAGTTATTTCTACAACGTTAATATAAATACCTATATATCTAATATAAATATATTACCTACAACATCTTAACTCACTTATATAGATATGCGTTCTTTTTCTATGTTTTTTGAAGCCACATTAAGCTAAAGTATACAGATACTTTAGCTTAATGTGGCTTCAAGTCTACTCAAGAGTACAGACTCTTCAGTATCTGTCTTAAACGAGAGTAGAGACTATGGGGACTTGTGGTGTCGCATAATTTTAAGTTGCTATTCTTTGAACACGTATAATTATCTTACATTTTAACAAATAAGGCTCTTGGATATCTTGTTAGTGAAATTTTACTAACCCTATATCCTTTAAAAATCACACCTATTCTCTTAAAAACTTTAAAATATGCTTTTTAAAACTCGTGCCTCGTCAAAGTTAATATAGTATTTGTTACCATACTGTTATGCAGTTCCTATACCATGTGTATGTTCAACTGTGTAAACAACTTTATTTCCTAGTATTCGAAACCAAACGAAATATGGAAGACATGATAAATGTAGCTCTACAACAATTTGATTGCGAATGGCACAACAAAGTACAACAAATTTCAAAGTATAATAGTGATGACAAAATTTTCACGAGATAGTACTACCTTTTTCTGTGTTGTAGCAGAAATGTAGGTATTATATTTCAAAAGCTTTACCAACATTAGCTATCTACTAACGTATAGTATCACTATGCGAGGGATTGAAACAACAATCTACCTATGTGTGTGATATATGCGATATTCGTCTTTTTATATTACTTATAGGGAATCCTTTAGCCTACATCTTATCTGA
Source organism: Eudonia truncicolella (assembly GCA_949315975.1). Taxonomy (NCBI): domain Eukaryota; kingdom Metazoa; phylum Arthropoda; class Insecta; order Lepidoptera; family Crambidae; genus Eudonia; species Eudonia truncicolella. Next base: position 7,087,460 of record OX438828.1, on the reverse strand, counting down.
TGGTCAATGACGATGACATCTAATGCGAAAGCACACTTCACCCGGAATCCTCAACATCTGATTTGACTATTACCTTAACTGAAAGAAATCATCAATAGGTATTGTTAATATTGTTGTTATGGCTATATACCTTGATAAGTTGGTACGTAAGAATCTAACCAGTTGTAGTCAGACAGCAGCAAGAGTCGCTAAACACTTTAGCACTTTGTCATAGCAACAATATAATAGAATAGGCGCTTGTCAACTTCTAGTAAAGCTGTTATGACATGTTACTATAGTGATTAGTGGCTTCCGCTGCTGCATGTTCCTAGAAGCTCTTCCACCAACAAACCAAGCACACTAATGTACTCTGCTGGGATCGTGGATGTATGGGTATAAGTCATACCACTAGGCGACAGGAGCGGTTTGAAGTTACTTTAGTGTTTGTTTCAGTAGGCATTAGGGAAAACTCACAATGCAATCTTTATAAAGTAGGAGACCCGCTCGCGATTTCGTCCGCTTAAAAACACCCGTATCCCATGATGGACTATTGCAGCGCCACCTACCGGATCCAATTGTAAATCTAAACCATTCTTGAATCCACTTGAACACACACAAAAAAATCAATCAAAATCGGTCCAGCCGTTTAGAAGGAGTTCAATTACAAACACACGCACAGAAGATTTATATATAAAGATTTAAACTTTTTCTCGCATTTGTATTTTTCTAACAATTAAATAACGAACTCAAGAAAAGTGTTCGATTCGATTGTGACTCTTAACTAGGCGAAAGTATTATTCTCTAACATTTACCTACTAAAAATGTGTAGTTGTGCTTTCTCTATGTCAAAAGAGAGCAAAGTATATTCGTGTTTTTCTGCACAGACATGATGGGCTAGAAAGTGCTATTATAATAGGGTTCTTCAATCATCCCATCAATCCACCAATCTTTTATTGTCCCAGTATCATACCATATTCCCAAGGGCACGCGATTAATAAGTTTGTAACTGAACAGGCTAAATGCAGACGAAGTTGCGTACATAATCTAAATGAAAATAGAAACACTTACTTCTTTTCACAACAAAAATTTTCCATGACCATTTCAATTAGTAAAATAAAACAACAATTAGTTTGGTTTCCGTTTATTAACACTTAGGGCTCAACCCTGATATGTGTCGCTACTTATATGTACTGCTCACACCTTAGATCAATGTTATTTATAATATAAGGCTTATTTTACAACGCTACATTTGGAGTCGCCTCTAGTTACTGCAGATACAGCTTGAGTTACGACTGCATCAATAATGAATTTGATGTAATTATAACAGATTTCTTTTTTTTTGTATAATAATAACAATAACAATAGCAGGAGTTATTTCATTCCTAATTATTTAAAGAGAGTACAAAAATAAAGATAAAACAGCTACATTCATTAAATTTGTGTATTGAAAAATCTTTAGTTTTTATTTAATCTTTTTGTCTGTTTCGATAAGCCATCGTCCTGGTAATTGATGTTTTTTTTTTTTTTTTTTTTTTGGAGAGAGATTGCTGATTGCCGCTGCGGCATTTTCAGCTTCACCGGGCTTGGTAATTGATGTATTTTTATGATTAGTGTTAGATTGTCGATCGAAACTGCATGTCACTGAACCAAAATGTTTAAAATAAAACTTATGAAGTTGTAGAAATTACCTTTTTTATACCAAAGTAAAACTTTGATAGTTTCATACAAAGTTTCATAAAGTAGGTAGTTTTAACGTTACTATATGATTAGAGATTCTCATCATCCATTTACCTGGCTACTTTATAACAATGTTGGAAGTTAAGCTAAGAAAATAATTATACAATTGTGTTTATGACTTATGCAGAAAACATTGTCAAAAGCAAATTAATCATATTTTTATAAAGTAAGAAAATAATGACATGACATGTCAAGATACATTTTACTAACATAATATAGGGCCGAAACAAAATCTTGAATATTTTTTTCTTTCAAATGTTTTTTTTTATATCCTACAAAAAATTGTTTAGTGACGGTGTGAGCAATGCCGCAGTATAATTCTTTACTACTAATTGTTATAATATGATAGTTTATCGGAACCTCTTATAACAAACATCTAGGTGACAACTATGTACAGTGCTTATACTACAAAAATAATTTAGTCAACCACTATACAATACATACAATTTATAAGGTACCTTATACAGTTGAAATATAAATACTCTTGTTAATAATATACACACATTTTATTATTAAAACTATTAATGTTATAGATATTTAATGCTATTTTATCACCGAGTTGGAATTTAAAATAAAATAAAAAGAATTACAGTTGAATATCGTTAACATTTGATGTATTTTTAATGAAATGTCACTATGACAGAAATAACGTTACAGAGAGCAAAGAAAGAAGTAACTAAATGTAATAAACTAAAAACGAATTGTATTAATTCGTTTCTTACAATCGCTAAAATATTTCTGATCGGTTTTAACTATGTATTTATGTAGCAGATAGTCCATTTAAAACTTTTGTGATAACCATACAAAAATTGTGTGGCAGAAACCTGAGACAAACGTTCAAATAAACAATTTGACACTTATCTGGAGACTACTCTACAGATCGAACATTCAATCATCGATGGTTGTCTTCGATAAGGTACAAAATGATTGAAATACCATCGCATCGTGGACAAAATATATGTAAACATCAGACAATGTTTTAACAAGAACTAAACTCAAAACTGTTTTATATAAGACTTATTTTGCCTAAATGAATAGCTCTTTTGATCACGATTGTGTTCCGATCCGCAATATAGGACGCGCTGTTCCTTTCCACTTTTGAAGTAACATATCCGCGCATTGTCTTATACCGTAATGGTTGAAAATTACCTTTCGGACCTCCAGAAAGTGGCAATTCTGACCGTGTCTTTTAGCGTTTTTGCATTTTTACTGCTAGTAGGTAAGTTTAATGGAATGTTTTACACTTAGGTGAATACGTAGGTACAATAGACTTAATAGACATTAAGCAAAATAGAAAATATCTTTGGTTAATTTTTTTTAAACATGTCTATTTTTAAATGATCCATTTATTATTAATTGTCAGTGTAATTTTGGGAATTTAATAACGTAGGTACCTGACTGATAAGAAAAACATGGATGACAAAGTGCGTAGGTAACTACTGTTAGGAGTTTATACGAATCTAGTTTAAAAATACATTTCAAAATATTGTTTTATTTTTCGGGTAGGAACCTTGAAATTATATATAAGGATACATCTAATCAACCTTATTATTTAATACATTCGCTATGAAGGTCCTAGTTAAAAATCACTTTAAATATTTTTAAGATTATACTATAATTTTCGAGTCATTTATCGATGTCTGTCACAGCACTTTTTTATCAGTTTTTAGGAATGGTTCACAGTTGATGTCTGGGCGAGGGCGAATGATCTGGTCTCGACGATGGTGCTGAAGGGTGTGCCGGCGGGGGGTAGGGGCAATAGCGGAGCGGTGTCGGTGGCTTCTGTATCCAGAGGTCCGGGGGAAGCGCGAGGGGCTGGGGCCAGGCGGCAGGCCACGCTCGGCCCCCCAAGGCCAGCAGCTGCAGCGCCGGCGGGGTCCTCGCCCAGGCCGCGCGTTTCTCCGCCTCCTCGTCACCACCACCAGCGTACAACCGTAGAGGCGATCGAAGGAGCTGCTGCTCCATCAGCATCAACTCCATTGGATCTCTGAAGTAGACGGTAAAAAATCTGATTAGTTTACAGTGAAACCGTAATAGATTTTAACAATAAAATGTTCAACGCACTACTAAACATTGTCTATACCAAGTTTCAATTAACTACCAAATGAAGTTTGAAGCTAAGAAATGTTGTGACGGGAAACAATATCGCAAGTGCATAGTCCTATTTCGGTATAATCCTAGCGTATCGCCATGGATTCCGCGAAGGCGTGCACTAAGCATGTTGGCTGTTCGTTGGTTTTCAGCGGTCCGTAGTCTATAAAATCGGGTTCGAGGAAGACGAGCCGCAGAGTGCCACGTGTGTTTTGAAATATCATAAAACTTTAATACACTCGTGCGCGCCGGCCGGAGTTTCGCTCAATATGGGAAATTCTGGAGATATTGCAGTGTATATAGTTAGGCCAAAGAATAATTTTGAAATGAGAATATGAGGAGATGCGATCTATTCACACAATATCTCCGGCGATTGTTTCGGCGAAGCGGTTTACGAGTGCAGCGCAGTTAACGAGGCGTCCCGGCCCTTTATTGCGCGGTGCGATGCCCTTTATCGGTTCCCGGAGGTCGACGCGACCGCCACCGCGTTCTTCCCGCGAACCCGCTATTTTCGCAGCTCCACGAAACTATCGACGCCACTTACGACTACAATATTTGGTATATATAATAATAATAATGATTTAGCTGGATGAAGAGATTTTTCACAGAACCCTGGTTTACTGGCTGTCACCTTCACACTTATTTTTGCCGCCAAACAGCTGTGTTCTGGTTTGAAAGATATAAAAACCCAAAAAAGTATAACTGTTTTTTTATGTTAAAAAGAAAGACTTCATTTGAGACTATGTACTACTAAAGTTTTTTATTAAAATATTAATAATTCTGCCAAGAAAAACTTGATGGCACTTTCACGTTCCAGATAATCTTTACAAGCTATATCAGCTTGCATTGCTCACAGTGTCGAATTAGATGGGCGAAACGGCGTTATATCTCAGGGTATCGTGTTGAGATACGATTCCCGCTAAACGACCGTGACGACGTGGCTGGCTCGAGCAGAATTGGCGTGACATCACGAGATGCCGTGTCCAATTTAATCTATCACCGCTGCCCGCGGGCGCCGGCGTTCCCAACAACAAAACAGGTAGTGCCCGAAACATAGCTAATATCATATACCACACACGGGATCCGAAATAAATATATTTTTTTAAAACTAATAATGGGATATATTAGTGTTATCCAAACCGTATATTATCTCACCTATCTATAATCATTTTGGTTCTTTCATAGGGAAGTAACATGATGTGTTAACGCGGACGTGCATGCAATCTCGATAGAAAATAACATAGTTTTTTTTTAAAGAAGCGCGCGGACGTTTTTATGTTTCATCTATGATATTAATAAAAGAAAGTTACATAAAGAGGCAGGCTTCAGTCAGTCTCCAACCAAAGCATTTAATGAGAGTAATGTTTTTAAATTTACACCTGCGTCCTCGGCTGCATAAGATCTTAAGTGCAAGCGATCTTGTACGAACCGGAGTCTGTTAGGCTGGGTGGTTATGTCGTTTCGGGGGCTGTGGGGGCGTTAATGGCGTATTTATTATGATCCCGGTAATAGCCAACACTCGACGGCAAATTACAGGGCGGCGTTGTAAGAGCCCGCAGCTAGGGCCGCGCAGCTTATCGATATCTCGCCGCGGTCCGCTTATCGACGTTGTGTTCGAATGCATAATGTTGCCATCTGATTATGAGTAAAATATTGCTTCCTTTCGATGCCTTATTTTGTTGCTTTCTGTTTTGCTGAGCGGTGAGAAGTGCAAATTTTACAATCGCAAGTAATTTGTGTTAATCTGCAAAGTAACCTGCCCATGTTACTACTATTCGTTATCAAAATTATTTGCTGATTCAAATCTGATAATCTTAACTAAAATTATGCGTAAACATTTTTGTTCTTCTTTCACGTCAAAGCTAAGCAGCAGATCCGGACTTTCGTACCAATATAATTGAGGGGGCCCCGAAAGTACCATATCATACCACAGGCTACTTTTATACTAGAAAATATCTTATTATTGCTGCTAAAAAAGCAACAAAAAGTGATATTACATATTGCCTGGGCTTTAAGCGCAGACTGAAGTTATACTAAAATAATGTGTTAGTGTAAGCAACAATTACTCTATCGCCGAACATTCGTCGGACCGCTTTCCCCGCGTGAAAGCAAGTTAATAATAAAAATACACAAATATTCGCGTTTAATAATAGTGGAAAATTTATATATCTTTATCGATTAAATTATGTACTGTGCGCGTCCCTAACACATCCACAACATCATCCACTAAATTGTTCGATCCCATATATCTGATACATTGAAAACATTTCTTTCGGTTTACTGCGAAATTAGAAAGTTTCACTGACATCGTTTTAGTAAAAGGCATTGCCGCAATGAAGTTTTGAAACATTTAAGGGACGTAACAGTACATGCGCTCCGCCCGAGGCGTGCACGCACTTGTCGTTAAAGTTATTTCTAGCCCGTAAGTGAATCGCACGCAATTAACGAAGAGGTGCGTCCGAACATAAATATAACTCCTCGCCCGCTAAATATCGGCTCTGATTGAACGAGGGGCGTATCTTATTAATTAATGGATGAAAAGCCGCCTCGGCAACCACGCCAAATAATTCTCCGCCCGATTCTCACACAATGGCAATTCATCATACTTATTGTCTGACGATTTCGGACGTCAGCGAAGGAAGTCATTAAGGCTGTGCGCCGTTAGACGTTGTTTTAAGCGTTTGTATTTATGGTGTGAATTCGGCAATCAGAATAGAAAGCCTAGCTGTATTAGGAGACGGCAAACAATAGATGGGCGAAAGTGGGTACTTAATCAACTTTTGTAATCGGCGTACGGTCGTCAAAGGAGTATGACAGATGGCGGCGGCAATTTGCATTGAGATGTTATCGGCACTCCTACGCGTTGGAGTGAATTAGTGCGCCAGCGCGCACGGTAGCGGCCGGTGACTGACACCTATCAATGTAGCCGGCGATACAGTATGCAAAGGCTCTAATTATTCTGCCTTTCATTCTGTTACACGCGAGGCGAGATCACGGTCAGGTGAGTGAGAGTGACGGGAAAAGATATGACTTGAGAGTATTATTAACACTTATTGTATTAAAGTACCAATGTAACGCTGATAACATCTGTGATTATATAGAGCTTATAAATGATAATATGTGCTTAACTAATTACGACAGATTTGCACATAACTTCTCCGTTATGAATCATACGTAATAGTTAGTAAGAGTACGGTAAATTATTGTTTTATTTGTATGTAAAGGTCGATTATTGCAATAAACTGTATTAAAGTATAACAGAATATTTTATAGTTATTAAATAATGATATTACTATTAGCCGTCAAGTAGCTGAAGATTGCTTTCGGCTCTACAATTAGGTGCAACCATAGGAGCGTATATTAACAAACCCGATAATTTCCTCTGATTAAATTAAGAGTTACCAATCCCAGTAGCCAGCCGCTTGCATAACTCGACGAGAATTTTCTCATGACTGTAAGGAGGTGGCCGGTAGGTGGTGGTGTCGGCGGATGCGCGGTAATTGCATCGATAACATCTCGAATTAGCCGTCAATCACTAGCTCGTGAAATATCATCGCGCCTCCCGCGCCGCCCGTGTTCTATCAATTAATCCAAATCGGTAGCCTTGCAGCGCGCACTCAGATTAGATTATTAATACTCCCGACAATTCTGCCGATCATGCTTAGATTAGAAGATGCTGCGATATCACCTGACATTGAGTGCACCTGAATTGTGTTATTTTAGAGCGGCAGTGAGGGCTTTCAATTTTCATATTTATTTGTAATGGAAAATGATGACGATTGTACAATACCCAGTTAATACCTATAATAGTACCTACAATAAGTCGTTCGATGACTGTATTTAATTAAAAAAATTATAGTTAGCCTATTTTCTTGAAACATCAGTTTCTTCTATCAGTCAGTTAATGAAACCATAAGCGTACCTACGTAAATATTTTAGTGAAAGAGTATTAGTAGGAACTAAACTAAATCAAACCGAGGCGTTTGTATTTGTACAACTAATTATTAAATGATACAAACCAGCTTCTTTCCTTATGTCTTAAAAACACAGTTACAAAGATGCGTAGTTCTTATTTGAAACCATTTAAAATGACCTTCAACGGTCAGGCGATCGATCATCGACACGTATCGCATAAAGCCTGCACCTGAGCGAAACATCGCGAGGACCGGTCCGCCCGACGATGGCCAGATAATAGAAATGCGCTTTAATTTGTCGTTTAGGGCATAATGAGGCCGCGCCCTGTGATTACCGCCCGCCGCCGCCGCCGGCCGCCGTCACGAGGCGGCGAAGCCTCGGCGCTCGGCTACTAAGGTATCTCGAAATTAAGTTATTGAACAGCAATGGACAAGCCTCTGTGATTTGAGCACTTTTTAAGCATACGTTTTCAAACGTATTTTTAAGGTTATTTTAAATAATTATATTAAAAATTACAACAAACTTCAGTGTTTAACAAAATATAATGCCTAAGTATAAATTGTTTAGTTATATTTCAATTGCTTCTGTAATTTGTTTTGTCTATAAATAAATTTTTGTTTTGTTAATGATTAATTTAAAAAAAGCTGTACCTACCTACTCGCGATTAATGCTTATTCGTACACGTTCTTGTTTTATCTTTTGTTTGCAGGAAATGGCAAATAATCGTTTATTGTTATTACAGGAAGAAAAGGGTAACATTTAAAAACAGGTTACATTGTGTTCTTGATTTAGTTTTAGCAAAGTGGGGGTTTTGGTTTATTTGATTTTATGTAGGACTGTACTGTTTTTGATTTAAATATTACAAGGGGCGTACGGGTGCTTCAAAAATATTAAAAACATTTTCGCCCCGCATTAAGGGGCGAATGGGTACCTTGGCAGGGGGCGAAAGGGTATTTTTAGGAAAAGGGGCGAACGGGTGCAAGACCTAAATTTCTAACATTTTTATTCCTTTTGGTCTTTAACAATGCATAAATCGTATTTAGTGAGTTGTAATGAAATTCAACCTAACGATTTTGTATAACATGGTTTTTATCTAAGACTTCATAAGTGCTATGATTTATTTAAATCTCACACAAATCTTGCAACAACAGCACTGCAGTCTGAGTTCAGAGCCAAAGGTAGTGGTCACTCATGGGAACGCCCGCACCTCGCATGCCTGTCGGCTAATTCTCGCCTTCCACACCGCGCCATCATTCCAATGCCTTCAAATTAATGACTGCGAGAAAATGGAATTTCGCAAAACTTATTATTTGCTACAATGAAAGTACGACACGGTACACAAAGTGACAAATAAATTTGAATTAAGCTGTTATATTTCGAATCTGTAACGAATTACGACCATTTTTTGTTGTGGTAAATTGTGAGCATGGTCGTCAGGTAAGTTTGAAGAATTTTTACATCTGTTGAACTGAACAATCATTCGTTAGACTTTATACCTTATGAAAAATAAGAACATACTATTTCTTTATTTCACTGAAAATAAGGGGGGTTATATTTTGCAATACAAGCAAACTTTTAACACTGTTTGTAAAGAAAGTAACCACAACAACATAGCAAATCGAGACAACCGCAGACCATTAGTACATTAATGTCTGATTATCGCTTCCACCTATGACTGAAACATCAAACGTCGAACTATTAATTATATATTACAACAATAATTAACTCTGTCTAGGCCGAGATGTGGGAAATGAAAGTACTTAATTATAATTATTAATCAAGCCAACTTGCAATTGGTTTTAAAATTTAACTTAAGTGAGATGGCAGCTAAGGTTCTCTTTACAGTGAACTATTTGCTAATCATCATCAAAAATGAATAAACTAATGAAGTAAAACGAGGACATCGGTTTCGTTATTATAATTAGTTTTAAAATTTATAAACAAGTCACGAATGTAGTTTATATATTTTAATTTAGATATAAAGGTGAATTTAAGTCAATAAACAATAATCCATTGACCACGAAGCAAATACAAAGTGCTTCGTGATACAGACACAGTAGGACAAAGACTTTCCAAACAAAGTTGTTCACATAGAATAAATGGCTCTAAGACTAATTGCTACTGAATTAAGAAAATATGATATATGTACGAACCTTTCTCGACAATACTGTTGTAAAATGTAAATAAAACACACATGTCGGTACTATTGTATAGGTCATGTTAGTTAATATGTCAGACGTTCGAAATTAATTAGCATCACGATTAAACCGTTTCACACGTTCGTAACTTTTAATTGCAAAATAAATATAAACTTTATATGTTGCAGTGAGAACTCATAGCAAAAATATTAAAGTAGGTTTATTTGTTACAAATAACCGCACATTAAAAGATAAGGTGTAAAGATTTCCTAGTTTAAGTCATTAATTCCCTATAGTTTTTATTTAAAATGCACTATTGCATAAATATGTAACGCAAGTCTTTTTCTTTGATTATATTAATTTTATCGAACGCTGGAAAGTAGCATATAAGTGATATAAATTTAATACAATATTTGATTATACTTGCTCAAATAATATTTGTAATTAAATGTTGGAGGCTATGAAGACAACATTAAATTAATCTATTTAGTTTAAATTCATTAAAGAAGTAGGAAAATAACCGATACCCGATCCACCATAACGATAACCGTCCAGAATCACATTGGCCTTAATCAGGGGAGCACGTTTTTAATCTTTTATTCATATTAAAATGGTCGGGCGCAAATTGCAGGGTGGCCGACCTAATGCCTTTCAACTGTTGCTAATAACCTGCCAATGTATCAAACTTGCCCCGGGCGCTTAAGCATCGCTTTGGACCATTCTGGCTTTGTTTTGAACGATCAACACAGGTACCAGTCCCAAATTTAAACTTGCCCTTTACAAAATTGACGGATAGAAATATTTCGATACTTGCTTCTAAACCTTAATTTATTTGGAAGTTCTAATATTAATGCGTCTATATAACTTTGCTTATATTACTGTATTGTTATGTTCTTATTTCTTTATTAGTGTCAAACAAAACACACTGAACAGAAACCGGTGGAGGCAGATCATCCGCTCCAGATACAACCCTGATGCTGACCCTGCTCTGTGGTCGGTCCTTTACGTCTGAGGATCGTATCCTCAGACATAAAGGACCGACCACAGAGAGAGAGAAACAAAAAAAAACAAACAAAAAAAGGTGTCTTATGCAATATGCTATTAGAAAATCCAAAAAATTATTTCATTGAAAACTTACCTGTCAAAATCAGTCAGTCTGGAGGAGTCTCTAAATCCCTTCGCAAACGGGTTCGAGTCGATCTTGAGCTTGGTTATGAGCTGGTTCTGATACGCGGTGACGGCGGTGAACACAGTCTCAGGGAAGACGAAGGTGCGGTGCTGCTCCCGTGTGAGGTCCGTTATGGCCCCACCACCGTCTCTGACCTTCACGAGGTGGATTCGGGGCTGGTACCGGTGCATCGAGTTAAGAACAATCTGTAAAAGAAAGGATATTTTAAAACATTTATCTAAATTGATGATTGCCTGCATTGGAAACACTAGAAATAATAAGTTAGAGTCATACAGATTTCTGTTTTTGAAGTTCCTATTGATATAATTCAGAAACAAATAAAATTGTCAAATGCTAATAGGTGCATATTCATGATAAGAAAGTGTTGTTTATTTAAACAGAACTAACTAATTTATTTAACGCAAATGAATTTACAATTTACATTGGAAGCTAACGAACGTTATTAATAAAAACTTAGGAGCTTAGCTGAATGACTTACTGCCGTACTCAGAGACGTCAATTAAGTTTTAATGACAATTAACTCTCTAGCTGTCACTTTCTTATGTATAGTGCTAAATAGAGAAGGAAAGACATTTAATTGTCATTAAACTTAATTGACGTCTCTGAGTACGGCAGTTAGATGCGTCTGTTAATACATCTATTAAACTATGCAAATTATGTAAATGCATGTCTATTGTAAGCTAAAGGAATAAAGCTTTTATTTCATTTCCGTGTCATTAGCTAATGGGATCAAATTAATGACACCATTATCGCAGTAAAAGGTCTCATATTACTAGTACCCGACTTCCACGATTATGCATTTGTAAATTTCACTTAATGTCATATTTGCAGCTTTTAATGTTCTGACTGTTTAGACTTTATTTATTAATAAAAACAAGCAAACAACTTAATTTTACCTAAGTTTACTATACTGACTCTACGTTATCAACGTATGAGAAGTGTGTGTGTACGTACGTATAGGACGTATGTACCGTGAAATATAGCCAAGATAGTGGCTTGATTATGTTGGGTTTGGTAAAAAAAAAAGCTCCTAATTAAACATATTAAATCTGATGGAGCATACCGACTACATTACATTATATCGTTTTGTGTTTTACAATAACTTCACTTACAGTGGTTAAAAAGATTGATTTTTTTTTGTTGAAATCCTAGTTTACTTTACAAGACACTAAAACTTGTTTACCTCGATACATCAAGGTATATTATAAGTTTTAAGTTAACCCTAAAATATCCCTAACCTTTTAACAATCACAAATTAAGTCTAATTATAAATGATTTCTCGTCGCATTACATTGTCGTAATTAATTGTGCGCTGTCGGCCGATGTGACGAGCTGATAAGAGCGGCCGCCGCCAAATTGGTCATGACTTTATGCCCTGATGAGATAATTAAAGTCTGTAAATTAATTATGGCCGCGTAGTTATTTTTAACGAACCTCGGCATCGCACTGATTCACTTACGTGCTCCAATGAATTTTAGAGTTATGTAAAGCTAACAATGTTGCATTAGTAGATTTTTTCTAAGGATAACGTGAATACTGCACATTGAAATGAATATATAAGTTGCTTGTTTTTTTTTGTTGTGCATGTTGTGTTTTTCTATAAGTGTTAGAACAATTTTAGTTTATACAATTTAATCACTTTTTTTGTTATTTATATGAAATATTTTTAACGTTGAAGAACAATAAATAAAGGTGGAATTTATTTTATTCGGATATTTGGAACTCTTTGCAGAGTCTGTATAAAAACAAAAAATATTTATTTTTTTAATGACTTTGCTCAATGGTACTGAATCATTTCTAATAAAAAAAAAACTGCAAATGTTACAAAATTAGCAACAAAGCTAGTGAAACAATTCGCAGAATTATAAAAATAAGCTCCACACCGAGAAGAATACGTGCTGTTCGAGTCCAGGGCGTGGCCAGCGTCATTAGGCGACCACTTCCACACCTGCGCCTAATGAATTACCACCCACAATCACGCCGCGGCCTATAACCCGCTCGTAATTACCGGGATCGATCATTCGATGACATTCCATTATTAAAAAGATACATATCTATCGATTAATCAAGCGGTCGATAATTAATAGCTTAATTCGATGATTATAGTAACAGTGCTTTTCTGGATTGTGACTTAAACAAAAAGATTATGTTTTATTATATATAATATCAAGATCTTCAAAACAGTGCATGTTGGTATAATATAGTTATTCATAATCAATGTCACCAACACATTTCTTTTTTGGATTTAAATAATAGTCATTGACATTCACATACATTGACATGATAACAGTCGTTTATTGATTGACAAATACAATAATATAGTCGTAAATAACAACCAAATTCATACCAAAGCATTTAATACAATCTTCCGATATAGCTTTTGACTTGCGTCAAAAGTAAAAAAGTAGGTAACACAACAATTTATTTAAACGTGAAAACAGTAATAGATACTATTTAACTATTATTATTACTAATTATACCCACAATCCAGAAATTTCATATTAAATATTTTTATCCAATTTTTGCTAAATTATAGATTGGTTTCTGAAATTGCAATCTCACTCAACCGCAATCAAGTCGCTAACAAATTGAAGTAAGCTCAATAAACTTAAGTCCTTTGAGGTACAACTTTATTATAGAGTGAGCGGTCACGTAAATCAAGTTGAACAAAAGTTTAGAGACCAATTAGCCATTCTATAAATCCGAGAGTGCTGCGGATACGGGACCATTACAATTATTAGTAGCTCTACCGGCGTCACGTAGCACGTAGGCGACGACATGACCGCTTCGGAGGGATGCGGTTACAACCCACCCGTGCGCGCTCCACGCGGTATTAAACTTTATTATCTGCTTGATAAGATAACTTATGGGGCGCCGGCGAAAGGGCCGAATAGGTGTAATTGCGGTGGGGGGCGTTGGGTGGGACGCGGGGAGGAACAGAACATGGCGGCTGGTGGGGGCCAGATGGCGGCGGGCCGTCGGCCAGTCAGCATGGATTAGCGGCACCCGCAGCTAAATTAAATAATATGATTATGGAACGGCTATTTACACGATCAACTAGAGAATCTTGCTGCCATACTAATTAAGTTAAGTTGATCATTTATAGTATGGTCGTGTAAAATAGCAACTGTTGGTTTTGCAGATTTTGTCAAGTCTTTTATTGTTCTGTCTATTCTAGCATGGTACTAGGTAATTTTAAATCGGTACATGGTTGTGTCCGTCTGTCTGTCCCGTTGTTCAAACATTGTGCGGAAATTAATTGATTAACAGGGTTTAAATAAAACTGAACATAGTGTTATAACTTATATTCGGGAAAACATTATACCTAGTGCCTACCGATGATGATACCCGGAAAAGGTGTCTATGGTATTAATGTTTGTATTAAAATGTTGATGCCGAAACACAAAACAGTCCTGATTAAAGTTTCTAAAAATTTTAATAGTAAAAGTAAATGCAACTCACAAAGAATTTAACCGCCTCTGTGGTCTAGTGGCTAAGACCACTGGTTTAGACCCAAAGGTCCCGGGTTCGATTCCCAGCGGGGGGTACATGTTTGTGTACTCGGTTTAGTTGGTGGTAGGGCTTGTTTGACCATCTTATCTAAATATGTCGCCATAACATCAATGTTTGTAGCATTGTTGTGTTCCGGCAGCTAGAGATAAGATAGCCAGTACCTCACTAGTTGAGGATCCCGGGTGAGTGCGCTTCCATCATTGACCTTATCATCACTTAACATCAGGTGAGATCAAGGCACTGTGCTTACCCGTAAATATAATAATAAAAAAAAAGAATATAATAAAAAAAAATGCTGTCACCTTTTTCACACAGTCGATATGAATGGAGTTTGTCAAAAAATATGCGTTAGATGTTTTCCTACAAATATAAATATATTTTGTTAATTTTATGTTACTAAGCTAAAAAACAATTTGCGCATTGCCAACCCTCAAGTTTTAGTTCCTGTGTGTGCATAGTGTACCTACTCTTCGAACACAGTAATGCAAAACGTAAAACAGCATGTTTTACGGCAACAAATAGGCAGATTCATTAATATTTCAATATTGCGAAGCGTTGACCGGGCCCCAGGAAGGGTGGCCGTCAATAACCGTTGTCGATATTTCGATTAGCGAGCAGGTCGCGGATTACGGCGGATTGTCGCCTCGCGCGGACAAATTGGCCCAATTTGTACCTCCCGTCGGTCGCCCGGCCGCACCCATGTTGCAACTTACGATATATTGTTGTGTTGCTAACTTCATTTTAAGAGCAAACATTCTAATTTTAGGCAAGTAGTCTCTTTGGAGACTTTATTAGTTTTTTTTTATTATTTTGGTATTTGGTAGTATTTCACACTATAAACAACAGATAAGTATAGGTAACATACTTGATACTGCTAGCAAAATACTACTGTTAGCTAAATTTTTTACATAGACCAAGAGACAGGCATTATTGTTATAGCAAAAGGCAATAATTATTTAGTTTTTTTTCATTTCCAATGAAAAGTGTAATTTAGAGATGAATGAGAGTTTACTAATGTAGAGGTGTTATTAAAGAGTTAAATAATAAAAAAAATATACTTTTATCATATCGTAAGTTAACAATAAATACAAAAATGTACTATCGCTCTCCTTTTTTCCACATTAGGCAAATACATTAAAATTTCTTTATCAAAATATTTTATGGTTTTAGAGGCGTCTATAATTGTTATAGGTGTATAAATAACATCCCAAATTGCTTCTGTCTGAATATCATGTTTATTTATGCTAACAGCATGCGTCAGTGTTATGAGATGTCAACAGCTTGCGGAGATGTAAGTAGCAACGTTCGACGCGTGGGTGTGTATAATCGCATTCAAAATGGCTACTTCACGATATATATTAGCAACGAACCAGTTCAGTCAGCTCATCACACAGATATTATTAACTTATTACCATTCGTAGACACTGTTAGTTTAAATCTTTACTTGGACAAATTTAAATAAGTCATTAATAGATAAAATCTTTAACTTTAATTGATAGAGGTCCTATAAATAATGTAGAGTTGGGTTCTTCATCATTATTTATCGATCTTCTCCATTCTGTGTATAATAACCATCAAATATGTACCTATTTAAGAAATTATATTTATTTGATTTTTAGTAGTAAAATTCAATCAGAACAGAAAACACGCTTGTATTCATTTCAACGTTTCAATCGAAATTAAATATAGGTATATATAAAATTCTAATCAAAAATACCACGCCAACTCCTTAGTGCTCATAACCTAATGCATTTATAGTGCTAACTCAACCTGATGCATCTAAACAAACACTAAGAATACATCGTCCAGTGAAGTTGAAAGAGCTTACCTCAAAAATAAGAATATTCGTCCTAAAAACATTTTTTCGCAAAGGTCCGCAAAGATCGCAACCAAGTCAGCGTCGGCAGTAAGCAATGAGAAACGATCCTCTAAAGTAGCGGATTTCTTCGCATTTACATTAGTTAGCCTCCACGACAACGGGCCAGCTTTTATGTTTATATTCCGTTCCGTAAATACAAAAAATATCTGCACACCCAACTTTGTGGATTATTTTAATACGAATTGCCAAAACAGTTTGTTTTAAAGCTGTCATTAGCGTGCTAAAAGATTTTATTTACGACTGTACTGTTGATTGGTAATGGCAAATATGACACGCTACATTTATTCAAATTAAATTTGATTGGAACATGGTGTGTCACTGTTTTTCGGTGTGTCCGATTTTCATATAACTATCCTTTAACTAGCACACTTTTATAAATTTGCTTTGAAATAAACCTGGATAAGCATCACAATTTTGTAAGATGGTTCTACACAAATTATAAACAGGTACGTTAAAAAATATAACATTCAGAGTAAAAATAACAACAACATGGAGTGATAACAACTTAAAGGTACAAAAATACGACTTGCTAAGCCACCCACCATTAAACATAACGTTAGCGTGCCCAAATAAACTTCAGAAATACCTCAATCAATCCACATTTTATGAAATGAAACGTCTCAGGTTCCGTACATTGAAATAACTCGGTGGTACGTAAAACGTTCATCATAACATCAGCGGTAGTTAAATACTTCCAAATAAAATACTCGCTCGTAAAGAGAGTGACATCGGGAGTCGGACAAGGCGCTGGTAAATCGTCATTTAAGTGGAGGCGCGCGTCGCGTCGCCGTCACCCGGGGAGCGGCGATAAACGTCGCCTCGGAATGAAAAAAGAAGAGAGGATTATTAAAAAACGACCTCCGATTGAAATGAAGTGAGACGACCAAGAAAAACAAACACGACCGTCGCATCGAAGTGAGAAATGTTATGTCGCTGCGGACACCCCCCGCCAGGCGGCCGGCCCGCGACGGCCGCGGCCATCATTACAACCCATGATTAATACAACAAGCCAGTGCTTGCCCTATCACTGGCATCGCCGTGACAACACGTCGGGATCATAACTTTACTAAATGAGCTCAATACTTCACGGTGGCGCCCGTAACGATTTGCATACAATGCATTGGAACTCTTAAACCACATTCCATCGATGCATTAAATTCAAACACGTTATAGAAGTAGTTTAACATCACAATGCAGTAAATAAATATAAAGATAAACTGTCTGAGGCATTTTGAATGTCATCTGACGTTTATGATGTAGAGTCAGGTAATGGTAACATATTATTCAAATAACATTTTCACACGAAATGAAATTATTTGACGCATCACAATAGGTAACATCAGCTTTAAACTTAGTATATGAATGCAAAAGTTTTCTCATAGAAATATTTTTTTTTTGCAAACAAGGTATTATACATGTTAGAGATGGGCCGACTAGTCGGGACTATTCAGCATATTTGGTAGTCGGTATTGCTGACTAGTCGGCCGACTAGTCGGCTAGTCAGCAAAGACCATAGTCGGCCCACCCCTAATACATATCCGTATATCATACACTTGATTGTCAATAGTTTGAACATAAACCATGGTGACGAAACGCTACACTTATCAAGATTTGTCGAGGATGACAATGGTCAATCTTCATGCATTCAAATGGAAACTTAATTTCTGCAAGCACATTTGCTTAGAAGTAACTTTTATAGGCAATATTTAAAAACTTGGAGTTATTTACGCTGCGGGCATTTTAATTTATTAGTAGCACGTCAGTTCATTCCATACGCAAGCTACATAAAATGTTCACTTTAATGGTATTTGGGTGACAACAGGAGTGACAACAGACTGGCTCATAAATTTTCAGCCTGTTTCCCTCAAAACAAACATGAAGTAAATCATGACTTTGAACATTTCCGAGATGACAGCCGCAAGAACCAATGTATGAACGCAGAGAGCATTTTCATACTGTAATGTTAATCATAATTAGTTACATATGTATTTGATTATTATTATGTAAATATTAAAATAACATTCGGGATAAGATAACTTAAAAGGTACTCTAAAACAACATAAAAATACTTATGTATGAATTAATATAACGTTGCAAATATTTAAAACAACGCTAGGAAAGCGCGAAGAAGTTTTGATACTTAAAAAATCTCATTCAATCTGCTCAAATTGTAGCTCTAATAAAGCACTACGTCATAATTCGTAAGTCTTTTGTATTAAGAAAACTGACAAAAAGACTCGGCAAAAATTTTTTTTTCTTTTATTTACGTCAGGTTTTTTTGAAAAATTCATACCATTCCATAGCAGATATACCATCACAAACATACGTACAAAAAGTTAAACTAGATAATATTACAAATTTACAAACATTAGGCAAGTTTTGTGTAATAAGAGGAGATGAAACCAGTCTTAAATGAAAATATATAGTATAAATTACTTTAGACAATATGAGAATAGATAACATGAGTCGAGCTTTAACGTAAATGGTCGTAACAAAAGCAAATTGTTACTTTTGCGCTCAAAAGGCCTCGCTTGCTTATTACAGGCGATACGAATGTGCTTACGCGCAAGTGCGAATCTCTTGTTGCTCATAATAAGTAGTTGGGATTCAAATTAGCCACCCATTGCTTTCTCTTTTTCCAATGATCATAAGTTATTAATGATACGTTTGCGCTTAAGTGTTGAGCTTAAAGAATGGGGACAAATTAAAAGGTTGTAGGTATACCAATAGTACTATATATCTGACATAGTCGTGTAAAATAAAATTATCATAATAATTATTTTTTAGAAGAAAATTGAGATATTTCCACCAGTCAATCCCTGGGCTAATCAGTAAAGTAAAAACGCCATATTAAAATGTTATCTCATACCATGTTTAATGTATTTACTAGCGACCCGCCCCGGCTTTGCACGGGTGCAATGCTGATACACGCAACCGCTATGTCCCTGCATTTTAAATCTGTAATATCTTCGAAAATATTAATTTAAATTACATGCTGTAAAGAGCCATATTGATCTATATTAAATGCACAATGTATTTAAGGTACTTCATTAGATAAGGATTAATGCTGTATTGCTTAAAATCGCTTCGTAAATAGTAAAAGATAAAAAATCATTATTGTGGGTTATCCCTAAGAGATAGACATATACCATCGCGGACTTTTTGTAGACCTTGCCAAGGTGTACAATACTGTAGTCATTATTTTGATCTATCTCGTTGGGTTTTCAGGCAGCGTTTGCAATGTAAGCGCAAGAAAATGTGAAACCTCTAAAATTATCAGTATTTCTCTACTATATTATGCATATAGTATAAACGTTCCTCTTGAATCACTCTATCTATTAAAAAAAACCGCATCAAAATCCGTTGCGTAGTTTTAAAGATCTAAGCATACATACATAGGGACAGCGGGAAGCGACTTTGTTTTATACTATGTAGAGATAGTGATGCGTATGATATTTTGTTTCAATTCATTAACATTGAACTTATCAAAAAAGCCCGTTCATGTCTAACATATCAAGCAGCTTCACTTGAACCTGTTACGGATACATTCAATAAGCTATAAAGTAACTTACCAGAGCGTAAGAAAAAATTAACATAAAAACAATATTTTCGGAGTAGGGTAAACGGTCGAATTATAAGCAATAAAGGCCAATGAAGCCGCGCGGGAGTCGGCCCGTTTCCGCTCGCACCCGCTCTTTAGGCCAATCGGGCCTTATTATGACATAAAATTAATTCATGAGATGGGCCGCCAACCTGCCACAAAGTACATTAACAGCCCTATGCCCTCTTCGAGATAGTGCCAAACTTAATTCGTCAATTAGTTCACCTGTTATTAAGAATGCTTTTATTAAAGTCAAAACGCCCGGCGCGGCAGGCGGAAAAAGTTGCGGAACAAAATCCATCGTTGTACGAAAAACAATAAAAACATGAATTATTTAAATAATTACTCCAATGACCATGATGATATGAGTTTAAAAAGTAATTATACGAGTATACTTATACGATTGAGAGATGAACGTTTTGAAAAGAAACAGCCAGTAACTATCATACCTAACTGATAACCATCTTGCAATCGCAAGATGAGAATATCGAATAAATTATATCAAAATTGTATAATTTATACTCCTCCGTTAAATTATGAAAACACCTGTGCAATAATGGTAAATGTTTGCAGTGTCAATTTTCTTTTTTCTAAATTATCTACCTTAACCGTTCATACCTTTAACCTTAATCTTCTGTTTATCCAGTATTTAATATTAATACACATAGTCCGTTAGACACTAATATCTCTGTCATAAACTATAAAAAGTACTGTAGCTTGAGCTAAATATAGTTATTACTAGTAAATAGTTGATGAGTTTGGGTTAAAACTGCCGTGTAATACTATTGTAAGGTAATAACGATTTCTACTTCGACTATTGTTTTAGTATCATGACAAATTACCTTGTAA
Source organism: Eudonia truncicolella (assembly GCA_949315975.1). Lineage (NCBI taxonomy): Eukaryota > Metazoa > Arthropoda > Insecta > Lepidoptera > Crambidae > Eudonia > Eudonia truncicolella. The sequence goes on along the minus strand of OX438828.1, from coordinate 7,066,569 downwards.
AAGTCTCTATAACTAGTCAACGACAAAGTGAAATGAGAAATTCTGTTATGACTTCGTGAATAAGTTATGAAAAGTGGGTATATCCGTGAAAAGAAAATATTGATATTTTAATATAGTGAATGTCTTTTTTTATAGCGACAGTGATATAGCTATGTTAGAAGTGTACAACTAAGTATCAAGCGATTATAGAGACCGACAGATGGCACGGTCGTGCATTTCTTGTAAGAATAGCAAAAGTTAAGCTAGTTAGAGCTTTGTCAGTACCTGGATAGGCGAGCTAAAACTATTGTTTTTCCTGTGGCCCGTTACGCGTAGGTCTCAAAACTAATAAGGAATGTCTCCGTAAAAAAAGTGCCTTGACAGAGTGTAAAAAAATTCTAGCCTAGGATCGTATTCCGCATTAAATGGTAACGTTTGTATTTAATTTCAAAATTGAATTTAAATGAGCGTAATTCATTATGACGACTTAACCTCCTACCGAACAATGTTGTTACCAACGGCACTATAAGTATTAACCTGCGGTGACCCTAGCGAGCACGAATATGATTACTGATAGATTTGTCATTGATTTGAATGACGATAAAGCTGATAGCCGTGGTGTCTCGTAGACGCCCCAACGAACGAAGCCCGATAGGGGATTGTTTGGCGTTTCGTCTAGCTTTTTATGCTCTTTCTTAGAACATTGATATTAGTTAAAACGAGTTTCACTTAATATTGATTTCGATTTAGTCTGTCACCCGGTTTTTTCTCTGATTTGAAATATTTTTCAGATGCTGTTCTTGATTTCATTTTAAACATATGCATACCAAAATACCAATAATATCTAACGTAAGGATAAACAGTTATTTGGGCAGGCATACTTGTTATTCACCTTGTATAGGTAAAACCAGGAGGCACCTATGAATTATAAATTGAGAAAATTAACAACAAATTCAATGTATCTTCATAACTATCTCAAATATTGGTGCTTAAAAATATTTAATAATTAACACTCCGAACAAAATCTCAAATCGAAAACACAGAAACAGTTGCTTAAAGCGGCGGTAAGTCGGAGACGCGCGTTCGGCGCGCCACGGGAGTCCTCGAACGCCAAATAACTTATTAATTTATATTACACTTACATTGACTACCTACTCAAATCACCTGTCTAGCGTGTTTGTTTTTATAATTGCTTCGTCCCTCGAATACCTTAACGATGTGAAAATATTAACAATAATTAAAAACGCAAATGATCGTGGAGAATTGATGGTTGTCGTTGTGCGTTAAGACAAGCCGAATGACTCCGGTGAACGTTTTATTAAATTTTATTGGTCAGTTATCAGTGCCTTGGTGCGAATATGATCATAAATAACGCAGATTATTTGTGCAAGCCATTCGGGGACGACAGTATTTATTTCAACCCTAATGCGAATTCATGACAATGTCTTTGAGTCTCTACGTAATATCAAATTTAAAGTATTAATATTGACCTTTGTTTGAATAGCTAGTATTTTATTGAAACAATATAAGAATGTTCAGTTTTGCCTAACGGCGGGACGACCAAGTGTGCTTAGTCCATTTAATTAATTAATTATCTTAATTAATAGCTTCGCGTTTAGCATTTAGCCAATTTCAAGTATTTTTATTATTATTAGTAGTAAGAGTACGGTAGATAGAAATTAAAATGGAGTCTCACAAAACGTGTTATTACGGCAAGAACTCGGGTGAAACTCCTCAGTCCATTTATTACAGCATGCGTTTTAAAATCACGCAATGGTATAAATATGACAAATGACTCGTTGAAGAAACAGTTGAAGCATGAAATATAGTGTTAACTGCCGACCGGCATAACGCGTAATCGTCTTAAACAAAAAACTGGCAAACAAGATAAGCGTGGCACTTGTGCACACATCTTAAGTGCATTATAATTGCTTGTTCTATTTGCGTCGGACATTGCATAAAATAAATACACCGATAGCAGGCGTAACGACATAATTCCCGTGTAATAAATGGAATAAATTGCTGTGATTACGGGACGTGTGTGGGGCCCACGGCGAAATGCGGTACCCAGTTCCTACTACCTGCGCCAATCTCACTTTTGTTTCGTTTTGAGATGTTAAAATGTCTATCATAATGCAGGTAAACTTGATCCATCGCTCACTTACTAATAAAACAAATTTCTACAAATTAAATAATAAGTAGGAGGTAATTAATTTCTTGCAATTTGCTGCTTTACAAACATAAGGCGGTTGTAATGATGACACGCAGATAGAAAAATGTTTCACTGTCGTTTCACCAATCGTAGCCTTATGGCCTAGCGCCAAATGCGTTTCTTTTCTTGGCAAACTTTTGACTACTATGCCTTTTTCTCTTTTTATTTAAGTGTATTTACTTTACCTAGTAACCTTCACCATCAAATTCAATCAAAAACCTGTGTCTGTCCTATCAACTTGTAATTTTTTTTCGACTAAATCTTGTTCTATTAAAACGCATCGTTAAATCGTAGTAAAGGCCAGATTGGGACAACTCCTCGGGCGGGGACGACTGACTGATACAACATTAGTCTGTCGAGGCAGTTTCGCTGAATCCAGCTGCGTTTCGTTGCGTTCATTATTATCTATTATTACAGTTTCCGAAGCCCAAGAAATAGTAATAACGCTCAGATAACAAAATGTACAACACTACTAGAAGGTACCTAATCTAACGTCAAGCGGTTCAGGTGATATTCGATTGAATGTTTTAGATAAAAGGAATATCATATTCTGCTCAGATCCTCATTCTTTGTATTGAAGTTACAAATACCATTTCTCCACTTGCAAAATAGCCTTATAACTAACCATATTGACCCAAAGAGGGTTTATGCTAACACCTGCCATCTTACATTAACAACGGAGGTCAAAGCCAAAAGTGTCTTAGAGAATTAAGACTAACTGTGTTTTTTATAAAAATCGTTGTCTATTTTAGTTTTTATGCGGTTTTAATAATCCTCTTTATTTAGGTAAGCGGTGACATCCCATTAATCATTCCAGCCATTCGTCATTACCGGCGTGTGTATAGCCAGACCCGGTAATTTCCATATTTTCATTAATTAAACGTTCCTTACAATCAACCTTGAAAACAATGTTTGTGTGTTCATTATCTTTCGTTTAAAATCTACAAATAGGAACGGTTCATAACTTCAAATGGAAGCCAAAAGACCGACAATCATTTATTATTTTTCGGGTTTCAAATACGCCCTGTTGCCTATAAAGTTTGTAGTTGTCGGTATAGTGAGACCGCTCCGGGTTCGAGTTCCAGCTAGGTCTAGATGGTGATAGGGCTTGTTGTACCTAAGTCCACTTGGCTATCTTATTACTTCTACTCCTCCTTACTAATCGCCATAATAATAGTGTTAACAGCATTTTAGTGCTAGATTTATTATTTACTAGTTGACCCGGCGGACTTCGTGCCGCTTTGACAGTTTCCATGCCAACGAAACAAACAAATAATTTTGTATTGGAAAATTAAATTGTCGTTTTTAGTATTTTCCATTACTTATTATTTATGTTTCCCACCGCTTAAACCTTCCCTGAATTTCTACAAATATTTCAAAATTAAAATTAGCCAAATCGGTCCAGCTGTTCTCGAGTTTTAGCGAGACAAACGGACAGCAATTGATTTATATATATATATATATAGATTTGTTAGAAGTGATAGCCAGTATTCGGTGATCGTTTCCGGATAAATTGCGCTTTCATTGTAGGCCTTCTGAGTACTAAATAACTTGATAGAGCGAGCGCTGCTCTACGTTCAGGTTGCGTTCTTGCTAGTTAAGCAACTTGTTCAATGCCGAGTTAATGGTTGGGTGACCATAATAAAATGTTCCGAGTTACTCCGAGCTTCACAAAGCACGTTAAGTTGGACCTCACTGCTTTTGTACGATGGCAGTTGTCTAATCCACCATTTCATTGATCCAGCATAATGGATAAAGGGACGACCTATACAACGTGAATAATGAGATCAGACAAGCCTAGTCATTATAGTACAAAATACGTCCTCTTGAAAGATATAAAAAAACTATGCAAAATGATTGTTTTATCTAGAACTAAACAGTAAAGCTGCAATCATCACCCAGTTACAGATCACATTATCCAAACTTGAATCAACTTTATTTAATTTAAATAAAGTCCAAATATATTTAACCCTATATTACCGTAAGACGGTCAGGAGCCAACACGGCCGCGCTCCAATGGCCGGCCGTCATCGCCGCGCTGTCGTGTAACCGTTCTCATGAATTGTATCGTTTGACCCGATTTTGCCACACGAAATTGTAGCTTTTAGTCAACACGTCGGCGGTGGTAGTGTTAAAAGTTCGTTTCCGAAACGACAATTATTTATAGACAAAAAAGGTAATTATTGTGGTCATGTTTAACTTATAATACAGAAATAGTCTAAAATGTATTATCATAATTGATAATTAAATAAAAATATACATAAGTAGCAGTAGCGTAACATAAGCTTGGAAATAAAAAAATAAAATAGTTAGTAAATAGCCCATATATTGTCCCATCGCTGGGCAAAGGCCTGCAACATTGAAAACAAGTCATCATTACAATTGATGGGTATTGGCTTAATCACCACGCTTGCCAAGTGCAGGTTGGTGATCACAAACCCGCGCCATCGAAAAATCCGAAACACACTTTGCCTGACCCTGGGAATTGAACCCGGGACCTACGGGTACCGGGCCGAGCGCTTTGCCACTCGGGCATCGAAGCGTTGAAATAAAAAAGGCGGAAAATATTTAACTTTCTTCATCCATACCGATAAACGTTCATTCGTTATCGTTAACCAGCTATTACATTTTATATTTAAATATATAAAACTACCCAACGCTTACGAACTATTAAAAACATAATAAGATAAAACAAGTTACATTTCTTTATCAAATTCTCTTGTCATTCCACCGTTCACACTTCACGGTCGTAGCTCGTAGGGTTAAAAAATTACAATACTTACGAATGCAGTAGTTATTTCGGTATAACTCGCGTATAGGCAGTTAAGTCGCGGGCCGATGATTAATTCGTCGGTTTCATGGAGTTTTTGTTCCACAATTAGGCGCGAGCGCGCGTGCGGCCATTGCGTGGCCGATACATTGTTACTTGATATTAACGAGTCGCTCGCACTAGTTCCGTTTTCGGTAATTTATTACTAATTAGCCTTTTTATTTATAAATTTTCGCCGTATTTACGCTACGATATGGCGACGCGGAGATTTAGGTGCGAGTATCGCCGAGCACAGTATTAACGAGGAACATACACCTTCCGACGTTGTGCTAAGGATCATTTTCGATGTGTATCCGGTCACATCGCATTTGTACATTGAATGTAATCTAATATAATAAGCCGTTTCGTGGCGCGGGCGATGGCTGCCGGCCCTTAGCTATAGGAAAGCCAATTAGGTATGTTTTTCCCGAGAGCCGAGTCCATCCGTCACGTTGCCACGCCCGTTCAGTTCCGTTTCGTTGCTTGGGGACTTCCACCAACTGATATTGAATTAATGCTACACTCGAGTTATAGTGTTATCGGAACGCAGAAACGTTTCTGTAATTCAACGTTTTCTGGTTGTTAGATTGTTCGATAAAAACAAGGACCTCACATCACGAAATCCTTTAAAGTAAATAATAAGCAATAAAAAAGAACTATTTGTTCACATCAATCCAAGACAATTAGTATTGCGCCGATAGTATCTGTTCGTAGCACTAACCTGTCTAAATACTTGTGACTTGCCTGCGCTTACGCCACTTTAATAAGAGCTCCTTTACCTTGGAGGGTGTGTATAGTAGAATGTGTCTTGGCGAAGTGGTTGTGCGTTTGACATTTGCTCGGTAGCACCTGCGGGGAGGTAGGTAGCTGGCCGGCCGGCTGACGCGACAACATGTGCCACTAATTTGTTGGCAGCGCGCTCATTACGCCGCCGACGACGCCCGAGGTGTCGCCCGACACCGGCAATTTTACTCCGTAATTCTATAAATTGTAGCAATTTTGAGGCAGAAGCATGAGGAAGTAGCCCACGCGACATTGAGCTTCTCATATACATCAATTGACGAAGCTAATAAGAACAGGTGATAATTTTTAAATGCTTCATTTTTTTTACTTTTTGTACCCTCATCCGCTTAAGGCTCTAAGGCTGGGTACAGAGAATGCTCTAACGAGCTGTTTTTTCATCATCATCATCATCTTCTTCTTCTGACTACAGCAGCTTTGTAATGAGCTGATACCTTCCCACAAGAACACACACACTATAAAATAGCACATGTGTAGATCAGACCATAGCACACCGCGCTGGCCCAATAAAGTTGTTTAAACTACTATCTTAAGTTAATATTCGGGATCATCGGATCAACTTGTCACCCGAAACATGGAGAAACTTAAGAGATTTAAATTGAAATTCTTACTCGGCAAACTGCCGACATTACACAAAAGTTGTTTGGTTAGTTAGATCATTCTTCACACTCCGTCCCATTTAATCAAGCCATCGTCATAAGTACATACCTTATTCTTATAACTTCCAACGGCTTTTGGTCCAACAGTGCGCTACTCCAATTCCTTACTATTTCTTACCTACCTACTGTTTGTGTGTAGAATAATAACCTTACTGCTCAGTTTTCCCTAGACCGCTACTTATAATATTATTTAAAAATTCTATCAAAGTATACATTTTAATCGATTACACGTCAGTAACTCATTTCAACTTAGATGGTTTACATGCCCTGATAAAAAACCTTTTATATTGCTCATTAAGTCGCGGTTTCCATTGGCGATAATTACAACTGCTAATAGGGTTTCCATACCTTTGTTATCTTTCAAAATCAACTTCTACTTAGAATGTAGATTTAACAGAAGTTATACACAATACGATGACATTAGGTACCTATATGAAAAACTATTTAGCTTTATAATATTACCTAAACAGTTTTTATAGTGAGAAATAAGTACCTATTATAATCTATTGTCTAACTTACAAGAGAATGATACCTAAATCAATCCAAAAGATTTCTCATTAAAAAAAAATTTGGCTCTCAAGTAAATAAGCGCAGGCTTTTAATCTTTATTATAATTAGTAACATAGACATTAATTTTCATTTTCTCTAAATGTTAGCAAATACATTAATCATCAAGTTATTGCATTAATTAAATCTTACCAAATTGTACGTTTAATTTGAATGGGCAGGCACGTATCATAAAAGGCTCATTTCCAATGAATTGCCAAGGTGGTCAAGTACGCAATTAAATGTTGACATATAATTAATAAACCGCGAATTTCAATTAGTTAGACTGTGCTAACTCTCAACTAAGTCAAAGCAACAAACTTTACCTGAACAAAATTCTCTCAACGTTACAAGTTTGAAAACCGAACACCTTTTTTTAAAGGAGGTATGTCAATGCAGTGTTGCAAGAAAAAGTTGTGACGAGAATAAACCTAATTTACAGAGCATGTGGAGCATGGTCCGGTCACGGAGCTCGTTAGTGCCAATGATCCCCGGGGCGACCCGTAAATCAACTGTTTTACGTCAACACTTTATAGCTCATTCAGGCTTCTCGGCCGCTTTATCACCTTGTTCCTGGCGATATAACCTCGAAGTTCTCCACACGCCAATACATCAAGAGTTTCTGTTTACGATACGCAACAGCTATTGATGCATCAAATGTTTGTTGTCGTTACATCTATGGCTTAAATAAATCATCCTAGGTGCTAGGACTATTATATTGCTAGCTACCAGTACAGATTTAGTAAAAAACAACAGTAAACAGTCTTTAAGACCCTTCTATAGTAATTTATCTCGTTTGTCACGTGTAGGATAATTATAGAAACTAGTGGTCGCTCATTGTTGGAAATTCAACCGTAATTCACAAAATATCTACTTAACCCTTAAAATGGCGGATTTTTTTTTTTATTGGCGGCTGTGCTGCGTACCTTTGTAGTAGTCGCCGGAAATCGCCACTTGTAAATATAAACAACGTTCTTGGAGTTTTCTTGTATGGAAGGTAGGGACTGGCGTATGTTTTTGAAAAGATTATATAATGCGTTAACTGATTAAATGACAATAAATGCAATTACACTTACCCAAAATTTTCTACTTGGCTTTCAACAAGGGTCTAATGATTTTTTTGTTTGTATACATAATCCCCAAGATAAATTAAATTAAACAAGGTATTAATATAAATTCTGTTTTCTTTTAAATTCAAAAACAACTTCTTAAATCAAATTCAAAAAACTACACCTTTCCATAGCATTTTTTTACACTATGAGCAATACAAAATATATTTTTTATCTAGCCTCCATAGAGGTCAACAAAAAACTACAGATTTTTTTTTAATTTTTGTATGTTTGGCGACGGTTAGGGCCTGTTTCACAATGTCTGATTAGGAGATACTTGGCAGATAAAGTGACAGTTTTGTATGGACTATCTGTCAAGTAAACGCTAATGGGAACTTACTTGTAGATCGTGAAACAGGCCCTTAGTCGGTGTGCATAGTGACCCTTGTCTTTTCTTTTTAATGACTTGATTTTCATTCAACGTGGAAGAAGGACAGCTGCTGTTGTCGCTATACAAGACGCGTTTATTCCAGTACTATTGCCGCTCACCGGCGGCAGCGACCGGCTCCCGGTGCTGTGCCGAATGCGGCGATGTTTCAAAATGCCGATGGCCGGTCCCTTGCCGCTGCAGTAATGTTACTATTTATACATCAATATTTCTGCACTCCTCCAAGTGAATTTAAACTATGCTAATGTGCGCGCATTGTGCTTAAAAACAGCCGGTCGTCTACGGACAGTTTTCTTAACAACACCTAACTGTCAAATAATATTATATCAATAAAGTTCAATACCCGTTAATTGCCATAAACAGTAACAAATTACCTTCGCTTCCATTTTTGTAAAATATATGGCATAATGTTTATTTAATTGTTTTATAGTGTTGCAATAAAAGTATCATCTATCTAATTTAAAGTAAAGAAATATAAATTTTAAGTTTGCTTCTTCTTCTTCGTATAAGCTTAAACTATAACAAATCTCACACTTCTCCATGCGCGCAGTTTGCTTAGAAATGATCACAAAGTTTTCGCTTATTGGTTATTGCAAAAATGTGAAAGAGAGCACCAACTGACCTGTCCATTCTTGTCCATCTCGTTATTGGTGAGCTTGACCTTCTCGAAGGAGACGACCTGCTTGCGCAGCTGGTCGCCGCTGAAGGGCGAGTCGGGGTGCGGGTAGAGGCGCGCGGGCGCGGGCGGGTCTGCCTTGCCGGCCACCAGCCACGAGGAGCGGTGGTACGCGTACCGGTAGCGCTTGCCGTCCACCGGCACCACGTCCAGTAGCACCGCGTAGCGCGCCTCCGCGCGGCAACCCGCGAACGACACGCGCACCGTCGGGAACATGCGCCTGCAACAAGGAAACAACAGTCAGCCGTGCTTTAACATAGCGGCAGCCCGCGTGCGATACGCGCACCGTCGGGAACGTGCGCCTGCAACAAGAAAACAACAGTCAGCCGTGCTTTAACATAGCGGCAGCCCGCGTGCGATACGCGCACCGTCGGGAACATGCGCCTGCAACAAGGACACAACAGTCAGCCGTGCTTTAACATAGCGGCAGCCCGCGTGCGATACGCGCACCGTCGGGAACGTGCGCCTGCAACAAGAAAACAACAGTCAGCCGTGCTTTTGACATAGCTACTGCACGAGTGGCACCACGCGACCAAACCCTCCTATCCTGATATTTTGTTTCAGCCATACAGATATGCCAGGTGCTGAATTTGCTGCGGCCTGTTGTGTAAAATACAAAGCACACAGAGATATACTTTTGAAAAAAGCTAGCAGTCATATAAGAGACAACAGCAGTTAAACCATTAATCTGTCTGTCTGTTTTATGTTGACGTGTATACCTACACGTCGCAGTAGGTACCCGGCTACCGCAGGAACTGTCAGGAACACATATGCACCGTCAAATTCGTGCGACGCTACTAAAAGTGCGACCTTAATCAACCTTTATGATAAGTTGACAAGCTTACACAAATTTATGTCGACAATAAAAATTAAAATACTTTGTGCCAGGTGAATTTTGAGTTTTATTGCGACAAATTATAACGACATAAAAAGTAAAACTTTCAACTATAAATTTTCAACTGCGGCAAAGTAAGGGACCTCACCGCGCTAATGACCGAACTCATAAGAACGGACCGAAAACTAAATTAGACATTAAGAACCACAAGCTTGTAATCCCCAAAAGTGTTTTACGAGACTAAAACACATGCTCGCAGTAAAAAACATATGATTAATGCATCTTCACAAAAACCGCCAGAGATCCGGCCACGGACGGTGACTTGTATAATTACAGGGTAAAACGCGAACTAGGAAATCAAACAAATATGATGTATTCGATTTTAATGCACCCTTAAATGGGCCGAAGCGCTTCCTGCCGGCCGGAGGCGATAACATCTCACCTCAGTTTATTTATGACGTGGTCTCTCTTAATATATATATATTTTTGGGACCTTTACACGGCACTTTTATAATTCGGGGTTCTTAAACAAGTAGTCGTTGGCCTGTCAGATTAGATAACAGTCTACTAACAATTTGTCCGCTGGCCCTAACACGATTAGGCATCGTCGCGCTACAGTTGTTTCTATTAGGCTTTCATTATCATTCGCATCGAAATAACGAAAGGAGCATAAACAACATTTATTATTGAATTCTTGAAGAGCAGGTAATAAAATCCGGGAGTGAAAGAAAGAATTATTAGCATCCATAAAACACGGACGCGGTGTCATCCGCTCCTATATGAAAAGTATGATAATAATAAATAGAAAGAAACCTATAAAATGGTCGGAGGGCGAGCGCGGGCGCAGCACGAGCGGCGATAAAGCACGGGTATTGAGGGACTCGGTCGCAAGTTAAGCACTGGTCATAAATAAATCGTATTAAGGTATGTTTTGAGCGGTGGTTCCGTATCGGGCGCGGGATCTCTGGTCGCGTTCGACAATAAGTCGCTGTCAGATGCGTTTATGAGTGTGTCGTTAAGAGCCGCTCGCCACCCAGCTCGGCCGCGTAATGAAGCGCATCCATCACGGATAACAATCGATCGCGGATCCCCGGCCGGCCTGCAAAGGCCTAATTGAACGCGAATCTGGGTGTCGTCGCCGCGATTAATACCCTGCTCATACAATGGAACACGCGCTAAACCTAGATTACAACAACAGACAACTAGACTGATGAATTAGTCGATTGAATGACAGAAACAACAACAACAACCGTTATTTTTATATTCTCTTTTCTTAATGGCTAGATAGCAAATAAACAAAGACGCTTTATTATAAATTAGCAATTATAAGAGGATATACTCGACGCGGACACTTTGAAAAAGGTAACAAAATCTTTATGTTACCCACATTATCAATTAACTACATAAAGCTTCTGAATGTTCAACACAATATAGTTACTTAATAACAATTAACTAATATGACATGATTAACGTGTTTTTAATATTTAGATAAAGTATTAATCAAGCGTTCGCCTCGCTGCACCGTCGACGCTCGATTCCTTCCAAGCAACCGTTGAAAAGCGTTCAACTGGATGTCTCATAAGAATTATTGATGGCATTAATTTCGCAAGCAATTAACTGGGACTTTGCGGGAACAAAGCTAACAATTCGATGTTAACGCGCCGTTTCACGAGTAATAAAGTTGGTAGAGCGTCGGCGGTCCACATTTGCATAATTCATTAATAAACGTCCGCTAGCGATGCCCTCGGATAAGCTTAACAAACACCAATTGGGAATCTATATAAAATACTACCACGCGGCGTGACTTTTAAAACGGTGACTTTTAAGTCCAAAATTGAACGGACGGGTGACCGCAAACTTTCGTAAGCTCGCCACCGTAAATCGCGAAATTCAACGCGTGCCCTACTTTTAAAATGTAGGTAACTAATTCATATTGGAAGGGACAAACGGTGACTGAATTATTAATTTCCCGGCGCAGTCATTAATATTAAGTAGCCTAATTGATTGAGCATATCGAACAATGTTAACTACGCATAATACTAGTTATTCTCTTACAATGATCCTTCGCTACATTTACAGTTTGTTATAGTATAGTTGTAAAAAAATAATGTTATTTTTTATTTTTTTTATTTATTATTATTAGTTACACGGGATGGACCCAATTACATAACCAACATAAAGAATATGAAAATTATGAATATACTGTGTGATTACCGTGAATACCATGCGTTCATTATTTCAGAAGTATCATTTACTTTGCGGTAAGAAACCACGATGCGACAGTCAGTACGCATGACAGAAAACCAATTTCGCCAGGGTAACTGCACCAATTACGGGCGACCGCTTCCGGAGAGAGGCGCGAAATTGCTCCACATTGGCGCAACTACCCTCTCACTATTGTTTACTTTGTGTTCTTTTGTAAAAAAACGTATATCTTTATCGGATATTGTTTCAACAAGAAGATGTGAAGTAGGTATTATTATGCATTGAGGCACTGGAGTGACATGAAAATTAATGAAAAGGTATTTTTTTTTTTGATAAACCGACGAACTGGCAAGCGGTGTAGGTACCTAGTGGTAACTAAAGCCTATATTGCAACCCCGAGGCTTGTTTTAAACAATACTCAGTAATTTTACTGGATCTCTTACCCTATAAAGCGAAACAAAAAATACGGTTTGGCGAAAAAAAATGTAAGCCAACGGAATACATACAAACGTGTTCTGTGCCCTATCAAAATATAATTTCTAACACTCACAGTTCTTATAGAAGTAAATGGAATAAATATAAAGAGGGAAGGGTAGCAGTGGGAATAATGACATGATACAATTATTCTTCTGTACCTTCTAGTTGAGACTTCCTTGACATTAAAAAAATCAATAATTAAATTGTAAATAATGATCAACGCATTTCGCATTAGATGATAAAAAGTACAGCATTAAGATTAATGTCAATTATGTGGAAATGACCTTTAGTTAATTGCTTAATAAACACATAGTACCGAGTGTGCATCAGTACAATATATAATTGAAGCATATTAATCGCCCGAGGTTTTTCTCGTTCTCCAGTTCATTTCAAAGTAGGTTCGCGTGCGCATTGAAATGTGGGGTTATCATATCCTTGACCGTTTAATTGGATTTTATTGATGTTTTATCTGTTCGTTACTTCAGCAAGCAATCTAATGATAAAACTGCAATGGGCAACGTATCAAAATCTAAGATTAAAGTAACTGACATTGAATTAGTTTTTTTACTTAAAAAACTAATCATGTCATTTGTTAGAACGTTAGACTTAGCTAAGCAACATATTGCACTGCGCTAACGAACTTATTACCGAACGTTTAAATAAATTTAAAAAACATAAAATTATTGCAGAAACGTTTATTATTCGTATTTTGCCAATAACACTAAAGCGATAAAAGTGCTGATTAACACAGCGGTTAGTAGCCTTAGTCACCGCCAATCGGCCGCTTACCTGGCTATATGATGGTTTTAAGTGATTGATTGGTGATGACGCCAACCGAAATTATTTTATTTTTAAGTTTGACCCTCTACGTCTTCATTTTTCGATCAAATTTGTAACTGACAAATAACTTATGTTAATATTTTTTTTTATTTTTTCGCAAACTATACGTTTAATTATAATGTTAGTCTTTGATTACATTAAATATTATAGATACATATGTGTATTGAGGTTTTATTCCCACAATTCAATATTATAACTACCTATTTATATTATTCATGGTCACTAAACATTAGAATTAACGGGATTTTTACCATGTTTTTGGTGTGTGTGAGTAACCGGTATTTCGCATCGACCCCGGACTCCAGAATATTGTATTATTATTAAAATTAAATATTGTATTGTTATACGAGTACAGTGTTAGCCAATTCCATTTGGCATAGCTCGAGACAAGGCAAGTTAGAAATCTCACGCTATTTGCAATACAAAATCATACAAGACGGTTGGTCGTTTATAAATGTCACTGGCAATCAGCAATACTATTAATATGATGTCAGCCAAGAAACGAACACTTGTGCGAAACCAGATAGTCTGTCTTTATCTTTAATAGTTAGCCTACTGATAGTTCCTTCCATAGGGCAAATGGTATTTGTATAAATAACTTGCACGTATCATATAGCTAACTTACATAAGACTTTCAAAATTGTTGTTTCGAACAGTAGCGAGAGTACATTTCGCTATTAATAAAAAGTATTATTCGGCATTGGGACACTGGTTTATCTTAGTAAGAAGTTTGAAAATATGAACGCATCATCAAACGTAGTACCTATAGGACGCCTTCTGAGCAAGTTGGTTACATACGTAAATGAATGAGAGTAGCCGCGAATCGTGCTCAGTGGCGTGCACTTGAAGAGGCAATGGGCAAATATAGGCTGATGATGATGAAGCTGATGATCAAGCCAATAACCTGATTTACGGTCCGCCTGGAGGTAAGCAAACACCAAAGCCTATTGACACTCGTAGCATGCATTGATAGATCTTCTATAGCAACCCTATGCTGATTTTAAGCTATGCTCAGGATTATTTGATACCTCTATTACCTTTCAAACCGGAATACATAAATACAAGACCGCAGTAGCAGTTAACAGTAGCGGTTATCACACATTCCGCGATTAACTAATCAAACATTTATCATTATCATACTTTGAAATGAAGCTTGAAAAAAAGTTGTATAATAGCGGAACTCGAGTAACCTTTGCTGCAATGTCAGTTTCCAGTATTACCCGACACACTACAGTATCGGCGCGAATTATATTTTTTAAATGAAGAAAGCTCTTTTTAAAAAGAATATTTAATTTTACAATTATAAGTACATACATGTATTTATTTAAACAAACAATAAAAATGCGACCAAGCTTCGAGAGTGCCTGTTCCTATCTATCTTGAACTCATGATGTTTGCATTCGGGTGACGCCGTACAGCTCTATGATAGTGCGGTGTCAGCTTTTCTTCTTGTGACGTCATAGCTTTCCTATACATAACACCTCCCCTCCAAGTGAGAAGACTTTTTTTTCAATTTCTTGTAAAAAATGGCTGGCTCGTTGTGGTGGGCAACTCTACATCTTCTGTTGTTGTAGTAGATCTCCGTTTTCTTATTTTCTCTGTAATTTTCTTATATCCATAATATATAAGTATTATAAAAGTAACGATGTATAACGGCGTTGTCCAAAAATAATGTTCAGTCGAATTGTTTTCCAATAATATGGGAGTTTCCTTTTCTAATAAATTCTTCAATTTGTAGAGATTACTCATAGGGATTTCTTCTATTTTCAGCGCCTCATTTTTGTTTTTAATAGTGATATTTGATAGTTCAAAAGATAGCAATTTCACAGGGTTTCCTCTTAGTTTATTTTCAGCATTTAACATAGTGTTTGTTTCCGTGTTTACTCGACAACCTTTGGGTATCTCTATCAGGTAAGTACCACGAACTGATTCGTAGCTTTCTTCAGTGCATATAAATTTTATCTTCGTGACCGCTGAACAGGTAAGTATGTAATGAGCGTCGTCAATTTTGTCAATAATTTCTGTTGTAATTTTATATTTTGTGTAAACACATTTATCTGTTATTTTCTGTTTCAGGATCAAGGAGTAAATGCAGTCATCGTGTTGGTGTAACTTAGTGAAACTCGTCTTTCCGCAATAGTAAATATCTTGAAACTTATTGCATTCTTTTTCCATGTACCAATATCTTTCTTCGTTCATGGCCAAGTAAGGTAAGGAAGGGATGATTATAGTATTATTATAGGTAGGAGTAGGATAAAGGTGATAATAATCATACATATAGCTATACATAATAGGAAATTTCAAAACAAATACTATCGTGTTATCAGTATAATATGAGCCTGTCTCTATTACTTCATAATAATATCTATAGTCTGTATTGTCGTCAAATAAAAGTTCATGTGATTTATAATTTTGTTTTAAGATTTTATACATGTATTTAATATTTTCGGGAGATAAAATACTATGGTGTGTTATATGCATCCGCGAAAAGGCTATAGCATTTTCTAGCGAAATTAACTGTTCGCTCAAACTATCCAAGTTTCTATTTAAAAGCGTAAATAAACTATTTATTTTTATAAAATCAGTTAATCTGTAATTTGTCATGTTTACTTCGGTCATAATTTCATTGATTTTGCGATATATTTTAAACTGATTTGAAGCAATTGTCAACATAGTTAAATTGAATGAATCTAAAATTTCGTAATTTAAACTGATACCATTATTCAATTTGTCTGTAATACGTTTTTGATTTTTCTGCAAAATGGAAATAGCGTTATTGTATCTTAAAGCATCTTCATAATCCAAGTTACCGGTGATACTTTTAACAATTGAACCAAGTGCGTTTATCAGGGCTCGCTTATCTCTACGGTGAACAGCTAACGAACTATACTTTGTATATATTATATTTAACTTATTTAATAGCGTCTGGCGGACGACTGTGGAGTCTCCGATAGTGGCTGGATCGACTGAGCCTACATACTGCAACAATGTAGCGATATGACTCTCTATACTATTTATTTGATCGTTAAATATATCTAAATTATAATAATGAATGAATGTGTGCTTACTACGTTCTAACTTACATAATCCTAACTTAAATGGTAGAATGCCAGGGTTATTGTTCAGGGGTGTCAGGCTGATGTGGTATGCTTGAACCAGCACCGGGATCGACAGCATCCTGAAATTGTTTTTGTTTAGATAAAGGCTTCCGAACATTTCGCTTATGATAAGTAACGTCTTTAATATCTAATATCTTAATACCTAAGTCTTTCGTAACCTTACGAGTAACATAGCGCGGTTTTGTTTTGTGCCGCAAAGCAAGGGGATTTTTAGTTCCGGGATTACCAATCATTGAAATATTCTGATCACCTATGGCCTCGTCATCAGAGTTAAATAATGGTGACGTATTGTTATTTTGTATTTGTATCCGAGATAAGGCGTCTGCGTTTAGATTTGTTTTTCCTTTTTTATAAGTAATATTGTATTCAAATTCCTCTAATTTTAAGCGCCACCGAATAAGTCGTGAGTTGGGTTCTTTCATATTAAACAGATATTGCAGAGGTTTATGGTCTGTGATTATATTAAACTTTCTGCCAAACAAATACGGTCTATAATATTTTGTCGCCCAAACAATGGCTAATAACTCCTTCTCAATCGTACTGTAGTTAGCTTCGCTATCGTTCAAGGTACGCGATGCGTAGGCGATGGGCTTATCGGAGCCTATGGGACCTTGAGACAATACTGCTCCTATAGCTACGTTCGAAGCGTCCGTCCGGAGATTAAATTCTTTCGAGAAGTCTGGGTACTGTAATATGGGATCATTTATTAATATCTGTTGACATAATTTAAAACAACTTACGTATTCGGAGTTTAGATCGATTTTAGCGCCTTTTTTCAGACATTTCGTTAATGGTTTAGTTAAATGTGCAAGGTTGGGTATGAACTTTCGGTAATAACCGAGTAAACCTAAAAACGATTTAATTTCCTTTTGCGTTTTTGGTATTGGAAAATTTAATATTGCGTTGACCTTTTTCGGATCAGGTTTGACGCCATCCGGTGTAATTATATGTCCTAAAAACGTGGTTTCTTTTGTTAAAAATTCCGATTTGTCAAGTTGCAACTTTAAGTTAGCTTCTCGTAATCGTTGGAATACGGCCTCTAAATTACTCATATGCTCCTGTAGCGAGCTACTATATATTATTATGTCATCCATGTACACTAGAACGTTATCTAACCCACGCAGTATCGAGTCCATAACGCGTTGGAATGTAGACGGTGCGTTCTTTAACCCAAAGGGCATGCGCAAAAACTCATAGTGACCACGAAAATCACAGTCGACGCTAAATGCAGTTTTTGGAATGTCATTTTCATTAAGTTCAATTTGGAAAAATCCGGAAAATAAGTCTAATACACTAAAATATTGACATCGCCCTAGTTTATCTAAGATGTCACTAATATTTGGAATCGGATATCGATCACTAATTGTTTTCTCATTTACTTTTCGATAATCAACTACTAGACGCCATTTTTGTTTGCCAGACGCATCATATTTTTTTGGAACTATCCAAATCGGCGATGACCATGGGCTATCTGATGGTCGGATTATGTTTTGAATAAGCATTTTCTGTATCTGTTCTGAAACTTCTTGTTTGTGAATTTCTGGATAACGATAATTACGCGAAAATATGGGTTCTTGATCAGTAGTTTTTATATTATGTTTTATTTTATTTGTAAATGTCAAGGGGCTATTATCTGTATAAAAAACATCACTATAATTTTTACAAAGGCGAATTAAGTTCGCTTTCTCTTCACTGTTTAGGTGGTTAGTTCGCAACAATGTTTCTATGTTGATAACGTTGTTCGAGTCAGAGGTTGTGCACTCGAAGTTACAAACGTCGAAACTATTTAATGCATGTACTTGCAAAGGCGATACGAGACTAACGATTACGTCATATTTTGTAGGGTTTTTTATTACTGCACTGGCATAACCTTGAGATGCTTTCGATATTAATTCGGGTATATAACAACGATTTATCTCGGTTCGAGGCAAAAATATTTCTCCTTCATCTATCGAGACTGGTAAATCTATTTGTTTAGTACTGTTACCACGTACTAAGGCTTCGAAAAGGTTTTTTACACCTGACTTTAGCATATGTATTTTATTAGATGCGTTTTTAGTTATTAATTGTTTGTTGGAAAAATCAACTTTTGCTTGTAATCGTTCTAACATATCTAAGCCTATGAGTCCGTCGAACACATTATGAAATTTATAAATATGGAATTTCGACATCGACTTTTCTTTAAATTCAGGGAAAGTTGGAATATCTATTGTATATTTGTTTAACGTCGTTACATGTAGATTTGTTACGGTAAACGGTTCATAATTAACTTTAAGTTTTGGGTAAAATCTTTTTACTGATTCCGGTGACAAAAACGATTGATTGGCACCTGTATCTATCAATAACTTTAATGGTGGTTCTTTTATTTGAATATAAGGAAGCTCTCTTTTAATGTGAACATTTATTTCTGTTATCTGGGATTCATTTGGTCTGTGACTTTCGCAAAAATTTGATTCGGAAACATCCTCTACGATATTAGTTAAGGGATTATTTTCGTTTGAATCGTATTGATTTTCGTATTGACTTTCATCGGGAAACTGTTGCTGTTGCAACTCGGCGGTTTCCTCAGAATGTAACTCCTTAAAAGTAAAATTCGGGTTTTGCCTTACTGGTTGGAAATGATTATTATTCAATGGTCTCAACGGTACATCTCGCGATCTATAAGAAATACCACTCATCGGCTGAGGTAAAGCACGATTATTATGTGTATTCTGATAATTATTATTATTATACGTAGGTCTATTTTGCGTTTGTGACCAAAGTGGTCTTTGTTGCTGGAAAGAATTGTTATTATAATTATTTTTAGGAAAATTATATTGGTTATTTTGCGGATATTGAAATGGTCGTGAAAATAATCTATTTTGATGTGAAAAAGGATTATTTTGTTGATAAAAAGGGTTATGTAGTTGAAAACTTGGCTTTACAAAAATATTACTTTTGCTTTGAGGTGAAGGCAACTGTGGGTGTTTATTAAAATTAACAAACTGGTTGTAGTTTGATCTATTCTTATTTTGCGAATACAAAATATTTTGTTCTTCTTTAATCATTTCAATTGCTGTGGGTAGGTCAGTGGGTCTCATGGCTCTGATTGTAGAACCAAGAGGTTCACGTAATCCTCCTAAGAATGTCTTTAATGTTTGTGACGTAAAAAAATCGCGTTTACACCTTTTCACAGTTTCTTCCACTTCGTGTAAATTAACAAAATTAATAATAGTATTTAACATATGCATGCATTTATCATAAAATTCTTGCGGGTTATCATTTTCTTGCCTGATACATATCAAATCCCTAGTCAACGAATTTTCATCTCGTTGATCTGAGAAGTGTTGTAATAAAACTCTTTTTACATTGGCCCAAGTAGAAGCGCCGTTGATATTAACAACTTCTTCTGCTTTTCCTTTGAGTTTACCTAGTATACTAAATAATACCATTTGATTCTGAAAGGCATCAGCTTGATTTTCATCGTAATACTGAGATAAAATAGCCTCTGATGTAGTTATAAATTTATATAGTTGATTAGGATTTCCCTCGAATTCAGGAACAAAGTTAATAGCAGTTTTAAAAACATTTAGTTCCATTTTGCAAATATTTTATAAAATAAAGTAAATTATAAGGTATTTAACTAATTTAACACTGATTGAATATAGTTAGGAAGAGTTAGACGATTTAGTTCTAGTCTTCAAAACGAAATAAACATAATTATAATATAATATATTGAGATAGGAATAATATGAAAGGGAAATGGCACTTACAGAATAATTATCTTCATTTTCCTTGGTACACTTACACCTTTTACAAGTTTAAAGTTCAAGGTTCTGACGAATTATGCAACTTTGAAGTTTAAAAGTAGTTTTTTCGTCAATCCACAAGACTGCGCCAATTATATTTTTTAAATGAAGAAAGCTCTTTTTAAAAAGAATATTTAATTTTACAATTATAAGTACATACATGTATTTATTTAAACAAACAATAAAAATGCGACCAAGCTTCGAGAGTGCCTGTTCCTATCTATCTTGAACTCATGATGTTTGCATTCGGGTGACGCCGTACAGCTCTATGATAGTGCGGTGTCAGCTTTTCTTCTTGTGACGTCATAGCTTTCCTATACATAACACGCGTGAGCATCGGCTAAAAACAGTTGCCATTCGTATTTACTTTATAATGTGCATGTAGCGTACATACGTCAGCGGTCAGGCGCTCGCGTTAGACAACTGGTTTATGAAATGTCATGCCGAGACACGCACGCAACCGGGAGGAGGCCAGGCACTTTATTACCTCTCAATTTGCACCCACCACTGTTATGATTACGTGTGACCTTTTGGCGTTTGTTCAATAATAACTGTTAGTGTCTGTTTTGAGTAAGTGAAATTAAATAGGTTAATAACAAAATTAAATAAAAAATTACTTGAAAAGTCATCACCATTCTCTTGAAATATCAAAAAGCACTAATACCAAAGTAAACTATCTGATCAGATCTGTTATAATACTGTGTACTTACCGTACTTCTACTGAATCAATCTTCAGATGTGTACTTGCTGTTGGTATTTAGACAGCGAGGTCGGATATCAGTCGCGTGCGGTGTCACTCGTCTGTCGCTCACGCGTCTCGTTACGTCGCCACGCGGCTCGTTCGCGCCTAATCTCGCGATTCAAAACAAAATATTCTGCTATTCGATACCTCGTTTATGTCAGGCAAACGTTCGAATACGTTGTAATAAGATAAAAAGTCAGCAAGCCATGCAGAAACCATAAGAATATTGCGAAGTGACGCCACGCGGCGCGGGCGAGAGCCACGCGAACTGTCATCTGTCAGACCGCCATTTAAATTTGTCTGTAAATTATTAAAATTGACACTTGACTTGACATGTTTTGTCGTCTCCCGGGTAATCGAGCTGAATGAAAATCTCATTTTATTAGCTATGTACTTTGTGAAGTGCTTGAAGGTTTACAAATTATGTTTTCGTTCCTTACTTTTATTGGATATTGTTGAAATACAATCGCTTCAAAGCTTGTTAATGTTTATTTGGTGGCATTTTTAGGTTATTTTCCTACTAAAGGAACAAAACACGTATGTATCTTAACACCTTCTGCTTTATATTAGTTATCAAAAGGCTAAGATAAAGACGTTTTTACCAAACTAATAAATCCATAAACGATTTTCCATGAAATTTTCGTCAACGAGCGCTTCGTGACGTTAGAACACTTTACTATCAATACAAGAAAGGGAGGAGGGTAGTTAATCAGCGAAATTTCAATTTAACGATGTCGTTATACATGAAATATAATGGAGACATAAATATGGTGAAAAGTGACGTTTTGTTAACGACTTCGACGCAATGTGAATAAAGTAGCCGCGCCGCGGGGCGCCTCTCTACAGGAAAACGCTTTGATAATTAAAAATTCTTCTTTGTTTTTGCGTTGAGATTGTAGTTATGCGAGAAATGTTTTATTGTTTCAACACACGATAATTCAAACATAATGTTTCGCGTGAAATTCCGATGTCCGGAATTACATGATTATAATAACGATCTCGGCGCAAGTGGGGAGCGAGTTGCTATTAGCGCGTATTATTATTACTTAACGGTACAATCAGCTCAGCCTATGAACGGCCTATTGTTGATCTCAGACCGTAGCATCGGACTATAACCCAATGCGTAATAGTGGTTTTAACGACAACCATCTTATAACGACGGCAACGGGGACCTAAGACTTTACGTCCTTTACAAAGCATGGAAAGCATGAAAGCAACTCAAAACTGTAAATATATTGTGATGGATTGCAAAAGTTACGCCAACCACTGCGCTATTGAACTCCTTATTACACACTACCAAGTATTGTGTGGTTACTCCGTTATTAGTAATTGTGGTCAATTACCCCATGGGAAAATTTTCCTAACGCTACAAAAAAACTTCAGAGTTTGTTTATAGTGCGCTTCGGTGTAGCAACACACTCTTATGTTAGCGGAAACATAGAGTACCTAAAACGCAAAACTAACATTTCAGTAACAGTCCACTGCTTCCTCAAAAGGAAATAATTCAAGATTAATTGCTTTATACAGGGAATGCAAGCTGTTTAAATTATTTGTTCAGAGTGGGGCCCCGACGGTAAGGTGTTTGCAGTGGGGGAGCCAAGGTGCGGCGTAGTCCATGATTTAAGAGGCTCCATTAAAATTTCGCTGGGGCGTACCAAGTTCGGCATTTATTTCATCTTTTATTATCTGCCCCTGAATTAAAAGCATTTTATTTGAAAAGAGTTAAGGTTGAACAAACAAATGAAATTATTGAACGAACAGATTGCGAAGTAAGCTTTAAGATCGTCAGACGTTATTAAGTTTAAAAATAATGATAAAATTCTGATAATAAAGGATGAAATAATGCCACCACTTAACTATGTTCTTTAAAATAGTAATGACTTAATCTATCCAACACTTAGTGTATATTTATTTTAGGACACTAGGACATAATTTATATTGGTAGGTACAGACGCCTGCACATCAACCTATCCAAAACTGTCAAAATTCTTCAATACATTTTCACCCATATACTTAAGGCATAAAGTTTAAAGTCTATTGAAGAAATTTGACAGTTTGTGGTAGATTGATGTGCAGGCGTGTGTACTATAGTCTCTTCGCATTTTTATATAAAGCGTGGATAAAGTTGTTCTAAAGATTAGTAATAGCACTAAGTATTTAAGGTCACGTCATGTTAATAAAGTTAGTAGGCATTCACACAATTAATAGTTCATAATCGTGGGCACAATTAATGTAACTTCGTGAATGTAACACTTGTGGCATTCATAGCGAAACTCCCATTCGCACACCGTAACCAACCTCATTACGGTTTTTACTTATAAATCGATAATTAGAGATCGAGCAATCGATTAAATTCCAGCTTTACAATTTACATGTCAGAACTGGGCGTGTAAAGCTAACGAATTAATAATTATAAAACAGTTAAAACTTAACAAGGTACTCTTTAAATACTATCGGTGAAATCTGATGACGTCAGTTTACGACACTTCCGGTGGAACCCCGGCCGGCCATAAACTTAACTGCGGCCAATCGCGGTTCCGTACGTCGCCGTAAATTAAGGTCACCTCCGAATTTGATGGTGGCAACGAACAAAATGTAAAAATGCCGAAATGCTCAATTATTATAGTTTTATAATGCTATAAAAGTTGTACTGTTTTGTGGCACTGGCACGCGTATGGAGCGTTATCGGATATCCTAGGCTATTACTTTAAATTAGCAGCCGTGCCATTTATTGTTTCTATAAATAAAAAATTGTAAGGCATTGAAAGTATTATAGCCACCTACAGTTTCTTCATCATCATCGCCAGCTTCTAAACATCCCAATGCTGGGGCTTAGACTTCCCACTATCCTAGGCTATTACTTTAAATTAGCAGCCGTGCCATTTATTGTTTCTATAAATAAAAAATTGTAAGGCATTGAAAGTATTATAGCCACCTACAGTTTCTTCATCATCATCGCCAGCTTCTAAACATCCCAATGCTGGGGCTTAGACTTCCCACTCGAAAACATAAAACAGAGGATATTGGGCCACATAATGCTAGCAAACTATACATACTATGCCATATTAAGACAATAACAAGGACAGAGTTTCTAACATTTGTGTAAGCAATATTGTTGCTGTCAACCGATTAATATTAAATTATTAAAAATAATAATTTAATAAACTCGAGCAAAAAGTAAATGAGCCGTAGCAGACAAGGCGTCGCCCGCCGCTCGCAGCGATTACTCGCGGCGAAGCATCCGCCAGCCTGTGTCGTACGTGATAGGTCGACTATGATTAGCACAAACACTGGATATCACATCTGAAACAACCAGTCCACTTCACTCACCACCTTATGCCTCAGGGAATAAAACTCCTTTGCACCAAATTTTCCCAACTACACACAAAACATGTAATCATTTTACAGATGCTGTAATTTTTACTCCGAAAGAAACTGTTTCGTTTAATTTCGATTAAACTACAACAGTTTACAGAATTACACGCAAATGTTAATGGATGTTTAATGCAATAATAAGTAGGATGCTCACAAGGCGAAAGCTAATAATATTTTATTTCAAGTAAAAAAAAGCTGCAAAAAATCTTATCTTTACGTAAGTCATACCTACAAATGGTTTCAGTGGAAAGAACTAAATGCAATAGAATAATTTTATACATTACATTTACAGTCAACATGATATCAATCGATGCAACATAAGTATTAATAATTAGTACAGTGTTTTTCAACCTATTTCATGAGGCGACACCCTTAATATGCAAAAATTTTTGCGACCCCCTACCCTCCCCTGTTTCTAACAAGTATTTTATTAAGTTACAAATATCAAATCCGTACATTTTTATTTATTTTCATAATTAGGTATCCATAATGAAGTACCTATAACGGACATATATTTTCATCAATTTCGTCACCAAGCGGCTCTACGGAAAGGCGATACTTTTTTTTTTTCATTTTTAGGAAGGCTTCGCGACTCCCCAAGGGGTCGCGACCCACACTTTGAAAAACACTGAATAAGTATATTGGCATTTATGAAAGCAAACTTTTCTACACTAAAGAATGTTTTTCATCACTAACACATTTATGTATGATTTAAGCAAAAATACACTTGAAATTAACGCGTTAAGTTATTTCGACTGAGGCAAAATGCAGACTTCCGTTCCACACCAAACCACAGCTAGGTTTGGCTAGAAGAAGACATATACAAAGGTATAATCTACTAGAGATAAGCTCACCTTTGTATATGTCTTGTGTAACGTCTGTTTTAATATGTATTTTTTATGTAAATTATAGGATTAATAGAATGGATGATAATTCCATATGAAGTGCTCTTCTCTTTCGGTCTTATCATCGTTCATCATCAGTGTACTGAGTGCCGCTTCACTGTCTCAAATATCCCATCGCACACAAACAAATTTGGTGACTCGTTTCTCAGTCGCACCTCCAAAAGATGGAATAGTCTACTTGCACATATTTCCCCTCCCTCCTATGATATGGGGTCCTTCAGAAGAGTGAAGAAGCACCTTGTTTATTACATTAACGAGAGCGAGAATTTGTATGACATTGAGTCAGCTTCTCCATGTAAGAAAAGAGGAGTGTTGTGATTTCACCATACTCTTTGTTTTATTTAACGTGATCGAATAGCAAATATAACTTAACCGCCTCAGTGGTCTAGTGGTTAAGACCACCGGTTTCAGACCCTGAGGCACCGGGTTTGATTCCCAGCGGGGGTACATGTTTATGTTCTCGGTTTAGTTGATGGTAGGGCTCGTTTGCTCGCCTGGCTAGGTTACATCATCTTATGTAAATATGTCGCCATAACATGAATATTTGTAGCAGTGATGTGTTCCGGTAGCTAGAGATGAGTAGTTGAGGATTCTGGGTGAAGTGCGCTTCCATCTTCGACCTTATCGTCACCTAACATCAGGTGAGATGAAGGCCAAGTGCTTACCCGTAGGGAATATAAAAATGTACTCGCAGTCAGCACACATGTGATATGAAGTCCAAACGCTTCCTCAAAGCATAATAAAACTTACCTACTATATACAGAAACCTACACACTTTACAAGTTAACAACGACTAACAACCTTCGGCGTTTATAAATATCCAGTAATCCTAATTATCTGTGTCGCTGTAAATAATATACTATCATTATCCGGGTTTATTACAATCTCAGCGCCACCTAGCGGGTCGAGATTGCGACAGTAATTAACTGTTTTACACGCTCCTAATGACTTCATTTCGCTAATGGACGTCTCAACTCGTCCTGCTATCTGGTATCTAACCCTCCCTGAACCCGTTTGAACTTTGAAGGCTCCATTTGAAAGTCATTTCTCATAGAAGCGGAGATAAACTGATTTTGATCTTTAAAGTATTCGAATATTTGGGATTATCTTTAATGATAAATAAAATTAGTAAACAGAAAAACATTTTGTACGGCACCAATGTTCGACACAATTTTCGTCGCCAAAAAATAACACAAATCCTACTAATATTATAAACGCGAAAGTTTGTAAGTATGGATGGATGTTTGTTACTCTTTCACGTAAAAACTACTGAATGGATTTTAATGAAACTTTCCTCATATACAGACCATGACCCAGACCAGCATATAGGATACTTTTTTTTTTACTGTAGTCTTCGCGAACGAAGTCGCGGGCAACAACTACTTTTAATTAAAATTTTACGGGATGATAGCTAGGAAGCAGATGGTCTTTATTTAAGGGTGCGCCGTCCGTAAGTGACAAGTGCCATAATACTTTATTTGAAACGTCATACGAATTTTGTATGGGGAATTTAACGTGTTAATTTGAATAATAATAATTTAAAAACCTGCTCGATAAATCGAAAATGTGAGACGGACGATTTGTAGTTAATACATTAAACAAATCATCAAACATCAAACAAAAGAATAAAATCAGCTGCGATCCTTAATTTTAGGACAATAATGTCAATCACTTGGTCCTGTCGAGCAATGTTGCCATTTCATTAATAACATTTAAAGTATTTTAGCTGTTGGGTGCACTAATAATCATGTTGTCTATCTTGTAAGATATGCAACGATTTGTAATGCCAAGTGATGGTGCCACCAGATGGGTGACCGAATTAAAAACATACACTCCTTCATGTTACGGAAGGCATGTTAAACCCAAGTTGATTTTGAAAGTCGTAAAAACTAGCATTGAGCCAGCGTAGTAGGGTAAGGCTGCGTCTGAGTAGATGAGTATGTGTACTTATTAAAATGCTGCTAAATGCTACACCTGTTGTTAACGCAAATATTTGCTAAGTTATTAAAGTATTTTATTTTGCATTAGGTAATATCTGCTCTGTTGGTATGTCTTACAAAATAAACTAGCTGACCCGGCGGACTTCGTAACGTTTTGACAGTTTCCATGCCAACAAAACAAACAAATCATTTTGTATTGAAAAATAAATGTCAAAAAGACAAAGTCTGTCAAAATTTCAATAAAAAAGTATATCAAATCCAAGACCTATTAGTAAAATGTGGAACCAAATATAGAAAAAAGGTATGAGATTCCTTCCCTTCCTTCCTTGGGAATATCGGGATAAAAACTATCATATGTGTTAATCCAGGTTATAAACTATCTGTATGCCGAATTTCATCTAAATCCATCTATCCGTTGCAGCGTGAAGAAGCAACAAATATACACACATACTTTCGCATTTATAATATATGATGTACTATTTTTTATGTAAACTTAACACAGTGGAATATATAACGGTGATGATGGTGATCAAGAAATAACGAAATAAAAGCTTCGATACCTCATTATGTTCGCTAAGGTTGATCAGTACAATTCGCAAATTAAACTTGGCAATTTAATAGCGTAAACATTTTCTTAAGCGTCCTTAAAATGTCCGCTTTACGTCGCCGCTGTCGACAAGGTTGCAATTATCACGTCAACTTAACGTAGTTAATAGTGCGCACGATAATTATAAGCAGAAGTCAATAGTAATACTAATCCGATGTCCACGTGATTATTTTGTTAGTGGTGTGTCTTGTACTCGTACTAATATGTGTTGCGTGGTTTGATTTCCTATAAAAACATGTAATCTTTGTAGAAAAAAATCTGAAAAAAATCTGAATCTGATTTATTATATACCTAGCTGTCTATGTAATTGAAGGCTGTTGGACTTGGTAAATATTTCGATAGTAGGTATTATTTTAAAATGTTAAATAATGTAAAGATTCTTTTTGGAAAGGGTCAACACTCTGAAACGGAAAGAAACAATCCATAGATACAAACAAGTTTTAATAATATTGAGCTAACTACGGAAGTACCTTACCAAGTACCTAAGTATGAACTGAGCACTTGAAATAAACATAGAAACGTAAAATTAACGTTCAATAGATAACGTTAAATTAAGTTAAATGCACATCTCATCATCATCATCTCAGCCAAAAGACGTCCACTGCTGGACAAAGGCCTCCCCCAAGGATCTCCACAACATCCGGTTTTGTGCTCCTTGCATCTAGCGGCTTCCCGCGACTTTCACCAGATCCACCGGTCGGATCGGTCCTCCTTGTTGGAGGTATGCCCACACTGCGCTTACGCCGGTACGCGGTCGCCACTCAAGGACTGTTCCGCCCCAGCGGCCATCAGTCCTGCGAGCAATGTGCCCTGCCCACTGCCACTTGAGCTTGGCAACTGTTCGGACCATGTCGGTAACATTTGTTCTTCTGCGGCTCTCATTTCTGATTCGATCACGCAGAGAAACCCCGAGTATAGCCCTCTCCATTACTCTGTGACTGTGAGGCCTTCTGATAAGGCCCATAGTGAGCGACCACGTCTCAGTCCCGTATGTCTCCCTGTGTGGTGCCGAGGATAATAAATTGCACCACCCCATCTCTTCTCGTAGGTGTCGTAAAAGCCGACTAAGGGACCATTCCATAGTACATGCATGCACTCGGTTTAGTTATTGATAGGTTTTTTTACGATTTAAGTCCGCCTGGCTGGCTACCATCATCTTATTTTAATATGTGGACGTAACATTAATGTTAGTATGTGGTATTGTTGTATTATGACAATTTGACATTGATAGGTAGAGCCTCAGTAGTTGAAGATTCCGGGATAAATGCGCTTCTACCATCGTCTTTATCGTCACTTATTGCCAGTTATCTTCGCGTCGCGTCGCGTCATATAATAGAGTGGTATCAATTACCGAGCTTATTGTAAAAAAGCGCTTCTCATTGTAGCATATAAGAACACATTCTTAAATTGTATGATGGATACTACGAAACTAGAACGTGACACAACAATACTGCTTTGCGGCACAAATTGGATGGGCAGCAGCATCTCTCTGAAGTTAACCTCAACCTATTGCGATCGCCAACCCAGGCGATTACGGCAAATATGCAAATATGCCATGCACATCTCATCAATCCTACAAATTGTTTCAAAAAATAAGTAATTTTTTTTTTAAATATGTTTTACCGCATTGCTCGTCCTTTTTAAATACAAAACGCTTCCAATCGCTGTATCAACAAATAATCCATCGTCCAAAATAAAAAATGTCCGGCGATGGCATTAACCCTTCGCTGCGAGAGCTATCGACAAATTGCTACTTGCGTGCGGCGAGCGCGGGCCGTTAATCAACCCGCGACACGCCGGCGCTCACTGCGCATCCACATCGACGCGACCACGCTCTACATCACTCTCATTCTTCTACCCATTTTTCTTTTGATGAAACACCCGTGTATTGTTAATCAGAAAACTTCTTTAGGTTATTTCAAACCCTGGTCTTAATAAATAAAATGTGCAATTATGAACTTTTACTAGCTTTTTTGTTCGCGGCTTTGAT
Organism: Eudonia truncicolella; assembly: GCA_949315975.1. Taxonomy (NCBI): domain Eukaryota; kingdom Metazoa; phylum Arthropoda; class Insecta; order Lepidoptera; family Crambidae; genus Eudonia; species Eudonia truncicolella. The sequence goes on along the minus strand of OX438828.1, from coordinate 7,036,567 downwards.
CACGTGGGCTACACGACTTGTGTTTTTCGTAATAATAGCCAAACTTATTAAAGGTAAATATCATAAGGGTATAAGTATAAAGGGTTAGACAACTAAACATGTCACGTCATTTCAACATTAAGATTTTCATTTTTTATCATTAAAAAGTCCATCTATGCGAGCTAGAATTAGTAAAAATGTCTAACACAAAACAACGTCATAAAGATCACTCTGTATAAGTAATTTTTGTCAGTTTTGAAACCTCCTGTACAAATTATCATCCCCAACTTAAAGGATCTTTTTGCAAAAATCCTGAAACACTTCATAATTTCTAAACAGGCCAAATACCAAAATTTAAGGAATGACAGATATCCATACAAACTTTTCACCCTTATTTCACCCCTCTAGGCGAGGTTTTTAAAAAAAAAACGTCATTCTTTATTTTGATTGAAAAATCTATAGATCGATTAAAATGTTCATATTTATAGTTATTAATTTAAAAACAACGATTTCCCCAAAAAAAAACCTTCTTCCCTTATTTACTCCTTTAAAGGAAAATAAACAAAATTCCTAAGACATGACATTCTTTACTTCTTTTCAAAAAGCTAAATACCAATTTTCATGTATTTTACTTCAAAACTGACGGACTTCAAAGACCTTCTTTAAAACTGATATGCGTATCTAGGTAATTAATAATATGATTTCAATATTATTTGTTGCTTTTTAGAGCTGCTTTTACTTTTTTAGTTTCCTGTGTTTTATAAAAAATCATTAATAAAATAATTAAATTTTTATGATTGACCACGTGATCGAAACATGCTTGTTTCGTCACGTCTTTACGAGTCTTCAGACATTTAAATCTAACAACTGATAAAATTGCCATAGCCCGTCTTGTGTAAGTGGCATTCTTTTACGATGTTTTCGTAACGAGTTCGCGCATGGCAGGTTTTTACTGTTTTCTAGCGTAACCAACACAATATTTCTCCACTATAACTATGTATGTTGATGTGAAGACAATTAATAGTAATTGCAGTAACTGCAACAATGATAGATCGGTTCGCTATTGCAATCCAACATTCGCTCGCGGGCGGGACAAAAACGTATCATTGTTCCAATAATTCTGATCGAGTTTGTGTACCAGCGAAATATACTTATTATTACCATTGAGCGCTAATGAGTGAACGGCACGCGCTACGAGTATCCATTCAGCTGTTATATTACAAAAACATGTTTAGTGGATTATCTAATGAAGACGTAATTAATTATGCATATTGGAATGGGTAATGGGATACGCGCAGATCGGGCGTATACTGTAGACGTTGCCACAAAATAAGAAGACCCCAGAAGGTACGTAAGCTTTATACGTACCGCGCTTAAGCAACGCACACAAAATCTCGGACCATCTCAAGCCAGTCCGAGCGCGGCTGTTGCGGGATTCCGTGTCCGTGGGAGGTTGTCGATGTGTGCGTTGCTCGAGCGCGTTTGTATGAAGCTTACTTTCTGTAGTCCCTTATTTTGTGACTTTGCCGAGTTAGGTTTAATGAACCGAGAAGCGTCTACAAATGCCAATAAAGCGTGTCGCAGGTGCCCGCTGGAACACCACTCCGGTTTCTAACGACATCGACGCCAATAAAATTATCTACAGCTTGTGATTATAAACGTCGCATTATTAATTAGGTGTCGGGTAGCTATTGTTTTATTATGTATCATTACAACTTGTTCGACCTCTTTCAGTATTCGTTTTTTTGTTACGTTTATTAGTATCTACAAATAGTATGTACACAAATAGATAGGTACATAATAATTTCCTAAGTGCAAAAGTGCTAAAGGTGTACATGGTATATGTACATAATCTACCTTTAGGTTCCTATCTTATGTTTAATCACTCGTATCGAGATAACGTAAAAATTTCTAAAAATCCATTATGAAAAATGTTTTTGTTTTGTTTATATAATTTTAACGCACATTTTTTTTGCGAAACAAATTACAAAAACACAAATGTTGAAAAAATTGTCAGAAGGGTGCAGGTCCAAATCCTGCTCGTGGAAATTTTTTCAGCATTTGTGTTTTTGCCATTATGAAAAGTTTCAACTTTCTTGATCTAAGGGTTTGAACTAAGCGTGGATATGTCAGTCAGTAAGTGAGTCAGGACTTTTAAATGGTAACACTAAACGCACAACCTTCACATTTACTAGAAATTTTGGTACAATCAATCTATTTCATTACACCACTTGTAGATTTTAACAATGTAAGTATTAGACATCATATAAATTTCATTGTGACGTCAGCAAGTAGGTATGTTTAACTAAAACTGTTTTAGCTAATCAGGTTTTACATAATGTGTAAAATAATTTAATCCAGATCCATGCTGGTTACTTTGCATTTTCTCCATCAGAAAATGCATGATAGACCTCTACCTTCATACAGGCTGTTAGTTTCTTTTACTCACGCTCATAGTCTCCGTTGCCATTACAACAATGAGGTTTCATCTTGACAGGCCAAATTAATTTAATGCGTTAAGTAATTTAAAAGTTCAATTTGGTTTAATTATTTTTTTACTAATTAGAAAGAGAAGTAGATTCGCCTACACCGGTTGTAAGGCGGTGTTCCCACATGATGCATGCGTCAAGATTGATACGGCCACTTAGTCGGAGTCAGCTGCTTGAGCAATTAGCGATGACTCGTGTGCATTCAGGGTTATAGGGCCGAGCTTCTTACATTTTGTGGGAAGTGAGTTTTTATGATAAAATTCATAGTAGTACAAGCTAAATTTTCTTTGATTAATAGCCACACCATGTATCATAATTTATAAAGCGTCGGAACCAAACGGGGAGTTGCTCCATTTTTTTAGAATACTGACGTGAAACCGCTATATACGCGTAGTGATTTCTAATGGGTTATCCGTGATATTATTAATGTGTAAACAGCAAATATCAAAAGACAAGCGACTTGCCTCAGGTTGGACCCGAAACCACGACCTACCGCAATATAAGCAACTTCTTTTCCAACTGGGCTATCAAGCTATTGATTTCCCTGTCCAAATTCTAAATGTACTTGTTTAAACAAATAAACACACAATGTCGTTGAAAACCTATATAATTTTGATTAAGTGTTGAATTCTAGTAAACCTCATAAAACTGTAAGATAAATTCAAGTCGATGCAACAAATCACATAAGAAAATACCAATGCGCCTGTGGTCATGTCATTTCGCCGTATATGCAAAACAGAAGTTTCATTACGACATTACTCCATTTATGTAATCTTTTACACGAGCTCAGTTTTACGGTCTCCAGTAAGCTTACACTACTATGCTTAGCTCCAAGTCTAAACTATTTATCACTACCTTCGTATAATATATCAGCACATACGGTAATTGAAAGTGATGAAAAATGGCGACCACATACCGAGCCTTTAAAGTCGCCGCCTGAGGACTCGCCTATACTGCCTTGCCTTAATAGGAAGTGTTTACATATCATTTAAGATACCAACCCCAATAAACTTCAATGCAATACCTCGGCAAGGGCAATTTAATTAGCAATATCAGTGTGTATAAAAAATTTTGCATGCATCGCTACGAGTTTAGCGTTTTCAATTCCATCGAATAGTTGGTACATAAAATAAATTGAAAGTAATAATGACTTGCGATTTTTATCGACTACATGCGTTTATATACAGTAGATCGTTAAATTAAATAATAAAGCATAAATTGGACTTGGAGTTTAATGATGAAGATGATATTAAAAACTAACTTTGTTGTAATAATTAATTTTGCTTGCATTAATTTCCTACTCGTTATCTCTGTCTCTCATTCGGCTTAGCCTGCGTAAAATTTGAACTGCCACTGAATCCAAATCTTAACGTAATAAACATGTTGTTACGGCAAAACTGCTTCTATACCGGTCTCTCCAAATACCCTCTTTGTAAAACAATCACGTTGATCTGTTGCTCCATTTTCATTTCGGAAACAAGAACAAAAATACAAACTCTTTCATATTATTTAATACATGGAACGATTCATGGAAAGATAGTTATTGCTCACACACTGAGAAAGAAAATCTAAACGGTAAAATCATTTGCTTATTTGACCGTATAATTGATTTTTTTTTATTGCTACAAAAATTCGGAACCCATTAAGAAGATCGAAGAAATGTGTGTCCAATAATGATACATTTTTAAATTCATACAAAAATAAAAAAATCATATATTAGAGGTGGGTATATACCTCTAATATATGATTTTTTATTTACATTTCTCTTTAAGGTCTTTAAGACTTTAAGGTCATTACTGCTTGACAACTGGCCGTTAGATATATTTAGAATAGAGTGGTTAATGTGACAAAACATATTACAAGTATATAAGCACAAATGCAAAAAAGATATAAGCTTCTACTATCGTACCACCATTACGTGACCCTTTAGAGGCGCTCTCATGTTTACGCTCTCGTCAACCGACTCGAACGCCTCGGGGAATCTAGAATGGGGGCGGGACACCTTGTGTGCTGCCATTCCATCTAGAAAACCACCGAGGGTGGTGCAATCACTAAGCTTGAGGAGCCTTAAGTTTCTCGCCGCTCACAATATCCTGTTACGTTGTAAAGGGCATAGCCGCCAATAGCAAATTCTTTTTCTTCTTCAACAACAAAAACGACGTGATTACCGTTACGCTGGGACTAACTTATCTTATTTGATAAAGGCAAGTTCGGCTGTCCATCGAAGGAAACGAAACGTTTGAAAAGCCTCAAATCACACGTCAAACCTTTTTCTGGATAAAACTTTCGAGCGGCGATGATCCCGTGACAGACGGCCGGCCGGTCGTTAGTGCGCCGCCATTACGGGTGATCGATGGCCGCCGCCGGCGCCGACGCTCACACCACAAATTTAATTTGGACCGCTAATGTTGTTTCCTTCAAATAAAGCGATAGCTTGCACTACAAACTTATTTATAAGTAATATTGAGTGTCACCATATTAACACATCACAATGGTTATTAATTGAAACTGGATAACGTCTTATTCGAAATTCAACGTGGAAGGCCTAGTACCAAAGTGACATAAATGGTGAACACAATTAATTAGACTCAACCAAATGAAAACAAAAAAGATTTAACCTAAATATTTTTTTGTTCACGTGTTTTGCAAAAGGCGGTACTTAACTACATTTATATTGTTTTAGAGCAGCCATAAATGTGGAGAATAAACTCAATACAATGTTTCGATAACTTCTCGAGCACATTAACGTGGCTACAGCGTACGCGCATAAAATTTATAACGTAATTCAGTTTTAATGAGCACGAATAACATTTACAGGTCGCTCGCGAGGAGATGTAAAATGCTTTAATTGCACCTTCGGAGCGAGCTACCGGCGTATCAACACCTCCGCCGAATAGCGAACGGACCGCGATAAAACGCCAAGTAGCGCAGTCTTGAAATAATAACGAGCCGAAACGTGGCAGAAAACGTTCAAGTGTCGTTTGAGGCTAGACAGGTACATCTACGTGTGTGGGGGTGGCGGGTGGTAAATGCAGTCGGTCGGGGCGCTAACGCGCGCGGGGGCTGGCGGGCGGGGAGACGTCGTCGAGGAGCGTCGGAGGCTGCGATCGATGGAGCGCGGACACGCCTTGCGCACGCCACCGCAACACTCATTGCCGATTCAGCCGACGCACCTACCCCGCTGACGAGTTCTCCCACAAACGGCTCGCTCCAACCAGAAGAGGCTATGCGACGAACTGATCGGAGCCGCGTTCGAGCTGTCAAGAAATCTTCCGAATGCGATGAGCGTGTTAAACGACGGCATTGTAGTGCGCTGTCACTGCGGCGGCCTGCGCCTTTGGGCGAGCTCCGGCCCTGTCGATATTATCTCGCCCTACGAGCAAGGAAGCCACTCACTTCTAAATCCGGATGGTTTCATAAAAAGACGACATCTAATCTGACATCGATCGATCGACGATCTTTTAATAATCCCCTTCACTAACAGCCGAATTTGAAAAAAAAATAATATTATGAACTAAAGTATGCCACCAGGTAGTTGCGTCATGACTATTTAAAATTACTTTTGTAGGGTGAGCTTACTTGAACTAAAACTTTTTTATTTTGCTTTACTTAATTCCAGACAAAGAAAAAAAAAACGGAAAACAACATCTTTTAAACATGTTCCGCCTTTTCTCAGGATTATACATAATAGCTCTATTCATTCAATTTGAATCCATTGAAAGCTGTATCAGTTACCAATACTAATTTAGTATATTGCTGCTAAAGTTATCTACATTCACATATTTGCGATTATATATAAATGTGTTTGTTTTATTAAACGGTAACCTCCCAGCACTTTAAAATGGAGCGGTCTTATCTCTACATCTGAAATCTTGTCAAAACGGTTAGTTAAGCGCGGGATTAGGCGACGAGCACAAAACGGGCGTATGTCGACCCAGCCGTAAGACGACGGCCGGCGGCGACACGTAACAACGAAACCGCCTCGCTAACACAGCAAAGTCATTCTTAACCACAGTCATGTAGAGTCCAACTTCAAGAATACATTTTCTCGATTTTAGTATTTTCTGTGCAACAAACAATTTGAATTCCAGATGATTTCAGAAGACACTGATCCGTCACCGATAAAACACTTTACCATCGTTTGGTGACAAGTGAGTTGTCCACTTGTAATCCGACCGATTAAGATATAACAATTAGTTGGCTGAGTGCTCGGCATCGCGCCTTCTCGACAGTTAAAACTGAGTTGAACTCTTTAACAAGCCTAATTACTGTATATAACTACGAATACACAGTTAATTTCGCTATAATGGTGCTGACGGAAGCGAATTATGAATATTATACCAATAAATTCTTTTGTTTTCGGACAGTTCCTACATATTTTACAATCATAAAATAATAACCACAAAAGTTAAGCAGGTTTAATGAGGCATCCGTTTAAATTACTGGGGTTTGTGGAACGCGACGAACGCAAACGTAAACATGAGGCAAAGGGCCAAATATCACGGGTGCCTACGCGTGTCTATTTATTAGCCCTATGTGCGGTTCCAGACGGTTGCGAGGGCGTGAGCTGCGCGAGGGAGCGGCAATACCGAGAGAAGCCTCCGCGGCATAAAAATGTAAATATTTTTAACAACCGCGGGCCCCTAGACTACGTTTCCTGAATACTTACAAAATTGGAAGCGCGTGCTTGGCCCAAACGGCCGGACTTACACCAAACTATCGTTCAGCACGCGACATTGACACATAAAAACTTATCGAGCCCGTTACGTAGCTAATTAGGACGGTACTATACTAATTGTTATTTATGAGCTACACAGTATTCTGAAAACGTCAATTTCACCAAGCGCTTGCTGACACGATAGCTTATTCAATGGCTTATTATCATTATTGATTTATTTATTAATGCGATCATCAATGATTTTTACAAATCTGACCCTTAATGCCAACAACTTACCTACCTAAGTACTTATCTCATGACACCCGACAAATATCATATAGTGATACTGTAATATAAAAAATCCATTTTATTTATTTTCTTGTCATTTATGAGTAGAGTAGATCAGCGAAATTTTGTACTTCTCTACCTTAGCTATCCTACGTCCATTCATATATATGTATTATAATATCATCAATGTCTAGCAACATCAAATAGATAACAGCAGAATAATTATCTCCACATTGAAGTCTTCATTAAATATACAAAAACGCATCAACGTCATGATCGATAACATTTATGCTTTTAGCTTGACGAGAAGCACCTTTAGCCGATCTAATTCGTCCGAATACTAATGAGGAACGGTCCTCACTGCCGTAACCTGACGCTCCACCTGTCTGCAGCATATTTTTTATTTACGCAGCCCCCCGGAGGCTACGAACTAAGCTATCGTATCGCCCGACCATCGAACCCCATATTATGTTACTCTATGACGAGACGTGTTATTTATAAAGCTTAGGGAAATATTATTTTCAGTTGACACCTTCTTTAGTAGTCGATGGTGAGTTACGGTCGTGTTATGTTTCAATAATAAAAAAGTTATCATCAGTGATCGATTGTTTTTGTTTTACCTCTGTTAAGGTTGTAGTGCATCAGTTTTATATGATATGCTATTTTTGACTGCAATACGAGTTTTTAGTTTACAAGTGGTGAATTCTTCCTCCGTTTCTCCCAGCGTTATGTAAAACCCGCATAAATTATCAATCACCCGCGCCCCTGCCCCGCGCGCCCCGCTAACGCCCTGTGACGAATCTCAACACAAACACTATTGTGTGAGATGCCACACACACTGCGCAAAAAGAGGTCGTTCAAGAATTGAGAAACGGGATCCGTACATAAAATATACTCGGATCTAAACAAATTATCTGATCTAAATAATACTAAGATTTATTAACAACTATTGTTCATTGTTGAAACATAAAGAGAAAATAATAGCTTTAAAAGCTTTTCATGGCTACTTTTTAACAAACTTCATTAGTACCTATATCTAGCAGTCGATAAACACTGCAGTTTTTTTTCACTAGAGGGAGGGGGCTGTAACCCACACCTTTTTTGAGGAATAGAAGAGTTGATTTTCAGTTTCCATATTTAAGAATAATGAATACAAAATAAAATTATAAAATTAACACCATTGGTATCAAAAAGTTACGCCTGTAACGTTAGCTAATAGCTTATCAACTACTTCAACAGATTGTTCTATTGAATAGTCTTGCTTGGATTTTTAAAAGTTACAAATATTTTTACAGTTTCATTAGCCGCATCCGATCGCTGCACAAAAACAAAAAGCCCAAAATGTTCGCACCTAATTAGTGAACCCTAAAGCAAGACGCTCGCAAAAAGTTCATTGTTGGTGCTCAGTGACACGATCTTTTCATCGGCAGAGACATTGTGTCATAATTAATGGACTCTCGAGCCTTCCTAGAAGACTGCCCGCTGGTCGCAGCGGTGGACCTGTGGAAACTGAGACGTTGGTGCCCACATTTCGACACTATTCCGTGGTGCCACACACAGTGTTTCCAAACCTGTGTTTGGTGAAATTTGTATGTTTATGATTGAGGTGCCATTTTTTTTCTGAGCTTATAAGATATTTGTAAGATATATTATAATAGTATGAACTAGTTTCTGCATGCAGTGTGATTAGGATTTAACTTTTTTTTTTAATGTTTTAAACTTTGGTGCGTGACCCTCTAAGCAAAAAAACTCAAGATACTTGGTTGTCATATATAATGGTATTAGTTGTACGTTGTACGAGTATAAAAGAAGGTACTATACAGTCTTCTTATTTATTTATTTATTGCAACAACATTGCCAGCATTACGGTATACACTAATGCACTGAACAATATGTAACTTATAATAGTAAGGTAAGTCCCTCATACTATTGGTCTGCAACAATTTCTCGGGAACATACACCTAGCACTGCAGCTAGTACAGTCGTAACCATAATCTTGTTCAATGCCCCTGGGACGTATGTGCAATTAATTGCCTTATCGGCAGCTTATTGATTCGGTAAGGCGATCCGTTTTAATTACCGCCATCGCTTATTTGCCACTGATTGGCTGTCCCTGTACACTCATCGATAACTGTGCCTACAAAGCGTTTTAATGTAACAAACTTAAGTGATAGAGAACTGTATCGTAATAACAAACTTTTCTGTTACAGTTATAACAATAGAAACTAAAAGAGATAAATTCCAAATGATTTTACCATATAGATTAAAAATCGAATATTTTAATTACATGAAAGTGATAACTATATTTTTGCAGTGCTATAAATTAGTTGAAAACTAGCCCAATTTTATAATAACCTTTTACAAAAAATCACTTTTCTTACAAACTGTACTTCATAGTAGGTAGGTACCCCGAGAAAATGGAAGCGGGGTAAACAAAAGCTTCTCAATAAAGCTACCTTAAGAACCACTGTTCTTAGCTAGGCGACGAAATTAATGAAGTAGGTTTTACTGCAGCCGAGACGTATTTGATTATGCTTAAGGTATGCAAGGCCAGACGAGAAGCCAAAGAAACAGAAATGAACAAAGTTAAAGGAGACTCATAACAAGAAATTGTAGAAAATAAAACAGTGGACAATACAGTGACTAAGCTTAATAGAAATGGACATGGCAATTACCTATAATTTTGTCATTTGTCATCAAAAAATATTTTAGTATGTCGAAATATGACCTAAAATTATTACCCTCAGTCTTTTACATTCATATGCTACACTTTGAAAAAGAATGAAGGCACCATTTTGACATGGAACAGACAGGCAGTAGGTAGTCGTGTAGTCAAATGAAAAATAAAACTATATTGTACAATTGAACACAAAGTATGTTGCACAAATTACGTCTCCAACGTGTAATTTTGACTCATTCTCTTTAGTTAATATCTTTTGTAGATGACAAAGAGCGGAGATCGGCGCGCACTAATAAGAGTGGAGGCGAAGGTTTCTTGTATAATTTGTTGTCGTAAAAAGGGTAACAAACATAAGAGTTGTTCGCTGAGCATATGTCGCGCGACTATTACCACTAATTGACGGTGTGCACCGCATTTGTCACTTCCCTGCTTAATGATACACCGCTCGATCCTGGCTCCGGAATAGTCTTTTCTTGCGATGCGCCATATGAAGGACAAAAACGTGTCCTCGTCGTAATACAATAGTATACATCGTTTTCTTATAATTTACAAGTTAACAAAATACTGTCGCAATGTATTAACATACTATAATATATATACCGCAATCGTGCTTAATACTATGCAATCTACAAACATAATCTTTATTTACGCTAAGCTAGAAAATCACTCGTAATACTAGCAATATAATTGATGATCCTTAATAACAGTTGATAATAGATCACATCAGCGGCTGCGGCAGTTTATTTGCCACTCTATTCGCTGGGTATCAACAAAGTTATCAATAATGACGTTTTCGTTAATCGCCCGGGGTGCGTCGGGTTCCGCTGCAGACTTGTAATAAAGATATAATATCGCCGGCGGCGCTCTCCCTAGGGTGACGAATCGCTCGTCCGATTAACTCTTAAACGACAAATAGAGGAACTTCCCTCCGCAGCCCTCCCGCCGGGGGTAAACTAAGCCACGACTTCCGCTAATTATTCGGGGGAACGCCGCAACATCGCCGTCTCGTTCGCACTCCGCCAGCCGATGCACCGCACATCTCCGCAAAAACTCAGTGAAAACCGAAATTTTCCCTCCCGACGGGCGGTCATATTTCTTCCCTCTCGCTCCCATTAAACACGCCGTAAACGCTTTCCTTTTTTCACGCCCTCGCTCTAATAGAAAGGCAAATTACGAGCTTACGGGCGCGGACGGGTGGCGGTGTAGCAAACCGCGCAGCTCTCCCGCTCGCGCGCGGCACAGGGGTCGACGTGAACTTTCACGTCATATGTTTGTACCTATCATGCACTAGCTAACACGAGCTCGTTTTGCGGTCCCGTCTTTCGTAAATGGATCTCCGCTGTGTGCATTGCTTCTAAAGAGAAGCTGACTAGTTGGCATTGTACAAGTTTTGACTTTATCGACGTGATTTGTTGAACTTTGCTTAGAGATGCTGCGAAAAACATGATTGAATAAGCGTTTTATCATTCACAGTTGGAGAAACGCAATAAAAAAATACATAGACCCCTACATACAAAAACTGACGGTTTCATATTGTAAATTTTATGCAACGAACGGGGGGCTAAGCTATTTGCTTTTATAACTCAACCTCCCTTCGTAACGCTATCCGAAACCAGTTACGTGTAAACTCTTTACTATACACACTCAAGTTACCCGCGTGAGGTTTCCGTTAGAAATAAAATATGCCTCTTCAATATGAATGTTTGAACTACATTTTCATACAATAATTAAGCCACACTAATGAGTAATACAGTCTACAACAATAGCTTAATTTTATAATTTAAAAAAAACAATTTTATTACTATACTTATTTATGTTAAAAATTAAATACAGCCTTGCCAACCCTATTCCTTAAAAAAGAGTAATCGGATTCAAGAAAAAAAAACAAAATGTCGTGTCACCTTAGACCGGGATAACATGTTAATTCGGCATTAACGCGCGCAATTTGTCGTCACGCGTGGATTCGCCGTTGTCGCCCCGAGTGAGTCGTGGGCCGCGATAAAAACGACGTGCAGTAATATGACGACAATAAGCGGCGGCTGACGAGCGCCTCGCGTGACGTCACAGATGGAACATTACCATTACCAATGCATAGGACACCTATTGCCGCCGACACGCTCCGCAATAGGCGAGAAACAATTTTAAAAGTAATTGATAGATAGGATTGTTTTTACTCAATTTACAGTGACATAGGCTTTTTTCCGTGATTCGGATGGCAGGTTAAACTGTTGACCCTGATGGAAGTAATCGTAATTTAGCTAACTTAAAATAGGTACGTAGGTAGTGGCCGATCTTCTCATGTACTTCTGTCCATGTGGAGAAAGTCAGAGCGCAGCAGTGCGTTGGGTTTAAAGGTTAATGACGATTTTTTTTTTTTTTGAGAGAGATTGCTGATTGCCTCTACGGCATTTTCAGCTTCACCGGGCTTTTTTGGGGGCGGCGAGGAACGTAAAGGGTCCCTCAAGCCGTGTGAAACGAATCACCTTCGGAGGTTATCTAGAGGGAATGGCATCGCGCACTAGTGCTCGTCCCCGTGCCCTACTAGATTCTCCGAAGGGTTCGGATCGGATCGGGGGTTAATGACGATGATGAAGCTTTGTTACAGTTGAGCTGTAGTTTCCGAATTCATTCCCAAGCATGTACAGAAGCAAAATTTAGGCAGGTGTATATAACGTAATTATTATATTCATAAGAAGGCTATGTTATCCGCGCTTTGTTTACACATAGACCTATACGTGTTGTCATTCACGCGTTTTAACTAAAAATATAGGTAATCGTAATAAACTGAAAATATCTATAAAGCTAATCAGTTGAAGCTTGAAGCTGAGATAGGGACTTTGAACGTCTCGCACAATCTGTTTTTGTTTCCGTGTCTCCTTTTGAACTTACCTATATCTAGTTTTTCTTTTTTGGTCATATTTATTGATGTACGTATATGTATTGTGTATAAAGGCTAAAACAATGTGTCTCATTCAAATTATTAAATAACTACTGCTGAAAACAAATACTGCTGAATAATGTAGGTGTTTATGGTACCTGCTGTTTGTAATTATGATAGTTGTAATTAAGCATCCTCGGTAATGTTTAAAATTTTTTTGCAACCAATGTACCTACCGTGAAATTAAATTTTTTGCCTATACGGCTATATTCGGGTTTATTTTAATTAAGTTGCAAAATTCAAGGAGATTAAATCCGTATAAACGTTTCCGTCCGTTGCATAGAATATTTGATAAAAAAAAGGTAGAAAGTAATGACGGAACATATAAAATAGTTGTAACTCACAACTTCACAATTCGGTAATGAGCGGGCTAGATCGGCTCGTTTCTAGGAATAACCGTCATTTTCAAGTTATCGACTTAACGCCAGCGAGGAAATGGAAAATAATGACTTCATCGCAGAGCGGCACCGGTCACCGACGTAATTTGGCCGAATTACACGTCATTTGTACTAAAACTTTTATCCGGCATTGTTTCCACTATTACATTTATAATCATGAAAGCTCGGCAAAATTCAGAAGAGGACTTGCCTACAGCGTGGAAACTTAATTATCGACAACTCCTAATAATATGTTTAACATCTGCTACCGTCACTTCTAGTTTTGAAAGCTCAACACGTTTTTAAACATATTTTACTTCCGAAACATAAGAATTATGATTATGTTTTTTCCAAAAGCTCGTTGGCTCGGCCACCCGGAATCGACATAAATATAATTTATTCCTACCGAGGGGTAGCTGTGAAAATTTAACGCTCCACTTGATAAAAATGACACCACATGACGAAGTTGGGACAAGCCGTCCCTCACTGTTACGTACGGTGAGAGGGTGACAGCGAATAGTTTTTTACGTGTCGCCTGAAGCGGTGTGATTAAAAAAGTTCACGGTGCAACTGCCGCCTGTACTATTGCTTCCGTGCGGTATCAACGTCGTGTGACAGTACTACTACTACCACTCTAATTAGTGACCCGACAGATGACGCGCTCTCTGTCACGCTCACAATAATCTCTATGCTTAGACTAAGGCGAGTTATCGTTCTCCCAACAGTGATAATCCGAAGGTTACGTTTACCAGATGAATAGTTGAATGTGTCATTCGCGTCACATGAGCGTCGGTCATCGCGACACTAACAAGAGAAGATTTCCTGTGGCCAGGTCGCTTGGTAACGACGGGGGTCGGGGGTCGCACGCCACAATGGCTCGTTTGAGCCACAATGCCCGCCCCCTCGCGGCCCACTTCATTACGCGCGTATTGTGCATTTGTGCTGCACGCGCCGCCCGCGCAGCCCTGACTCCTGTGACCCGACGCCGGTGGCCGCCAAGCATTCAACATTAGAACCTTTTGTCTTCCCGCCAGAGCAAACATCCGAACACAATCTATTCATAATCGTATTTCAACAAAAACTTAATTCAATCAAACAACTGTACCCACCAATTATAAGTCCTCCACGGTTCACAGGCACCGAAAACTAACACGTACTCGCATACCAATTCCACCTATGATAAAATCATCGATCATACTCGTTACCGCCCCGGGCGCTATTAAAGCGCATTAAAGCAATCAATCACAATGAATCGAATTCAAATACACGAAATCGATGGTAATATTAAATCATTATCTATTTAAACATCGAATGTGCAGCTAATAATGGTCGAGATAATATCTCATTGAGCTCGAGTGGAATGGCGAAGCGCGCGATTGAAGCGATCACAATGGGCGTAGGAGTAAAACTAACACGGCGGCGAGCGCCCGCGCCGCAGCCCGCGCATTTGCGCTCCACAATGCCGGGCTAATTGTGCGTCGACAGCCGCCAGATACTCGCATTGTTATTTACACCGGCCGCTACAGCCAATGTCATTATTAAACGAAACCTTACTCGGTTTCCATTAAACTCAATACCCACACAATTTTTAAATCGTGATAGGAAACGGCCATCGGCTAACGAAGCGTAAAATTAGTCGATTCCTTACCGGTTCTATTCGATTAGTATTATTATAGTGGAGTAGGTTAATCTCGAATCGTGAACGTCTCCCGATAGCAACGAGCCATGAGATGAATGATGATTACTCTCTATGAGATTCCCGAAACCACCCGATGTCCATGATTACGTAATCAATCTCCGTCGGCCGTCGCCGTCAGCCTTTCATCGGGCGGCGCGCGCGCATCACTCTCCTCCATATTCAATAGTCTTTTACACCTTTTTTCGTAATTATTTAACGTCTCTTATTATGTTTTAGGCGTTAATGGCTGTTAAATGACCACCCGCTTTTGACGATGCGCCTCCGTCATTCAACCTCATTTATGTGATCGCCCTTTGAGTTTAAATTAACTTTTAAAGTGGGACTCTTGGTGGAAAATTACACAGTGTTCGTTTTCCAAATTCTTTAGGTTTCTCCATACAAAAATGGGGGATATGAAAAATCGGTATCGCATGAAATATTGAATCATAATGACACGTCGAGGTGTGAAAAGGAATTCGTGGTAATACAATGTTTTTGCGGCTACGCTCGATTGCACAAACTGCGAACGGTAGCTGACAGGTCGCCACGCCAGCTCGAGTGCGCCTGCGTGGGCGTGGGCATTGTGTGCGCAGGCGCAGATCATTTTCTCTCAAAGGTACAATAACAAGTAGCTGATACTGACGCATTAATCATTGTCAATTGTTATCTTGGACGTAAATCTGATTCATACAATACTAATTGCAATGCAATGCAGCCAATTCCATTTTTTAAGACATATTAACCTTTTTGTATTGTTAGACTTGAGCCTAGGTGTAACCTCCATGTTTGCTTATTTCCATAACACAAACGCTCTAGCTACTTACGAATATGCTAGTGCAATGACTGATGTTGTCCCGTTATCTTTAAAAACTGAATTGTGAAACGTGTTATGAATAAATGAAACAAGCAACTTTCACATAGCAGTCTAAAGATAGGTATCCAAATTTGAGCTCCTCCGTGCTCTACAGCCGTTGTATATAGTTTACAGTCGCTAACATTCACCAACCCTCAACGGCCCAGCAGCATGGTGAATCATGTCTATATTAAAAGGGGTCATGTCCTATACAATGAAGCGTTTAAAGACTGATGATTATAATAACTTTAACCACAAATGGTATACGGCGTTGTAAAGATTAGTCGCTGATTGACTCTGTGTTATAAAAGTGAATCTTCATGAAGCAATTAGTACGTTGGCAATCATTATTTCGTGCCAGGAACGTAATTGTTGTTTTGTTGCTGACCATTAGCTGCACGACATTAGGCGTACGTATAATGCGAACAGATTATAATATAACGTAAGACTCTGATGAATAACCGAAAGTCAATAATAAGTCAATTGCATTGCGAAGACTTGCGACCGATATCAACATTGTAATGAACCAGCAACAACATTGTTTATAAAAATCTGCATCAAAATATCGTCTATAAAAATCTATACTTATACTAGCTGCCCCCGGCGGACTTCGTACCGCTTTGACAGTTTCCATGACAACACTACAAACAAATCATTTTGTATTGGAAAAATTTCAAAAATCAAAAAAAATTTAGGGGTGGACCACCCTTAACATTTAGGGGGATGAAAAATAGATGTTGGCCGATTCTCATAGATACCGGATAAGCACAAAAAATTTCATCAAAATCGGTCAAGCCGTTTCGGAGGAGTATGGCAACGAAAACTGTGACACGAGAATTTTATATATTAGAAAGATTATAAAAAGGAAAACTTTGTATTTTTGTATGTATGTATGTATGTATGTATGTATGTTTGTAACAAATAGACTCAAAATCTACTGAACCGATTTAAAAAACTCTTTCACCATTAGAATGCTAGCAACATAAGCTATATTATAAAAAAAATAAAAAAGTCCACCCGTGCGAAGCAGGGACGGGCCGCTAGTACTAAATAAATATCTAAATAAGTACCTACTTACTGATAGATAAATATGGGTAACTAATGGTTTCGTATCTATATGGTGTTCTTTTTAATTCTAGTGAAAATATACTGAAAAGAAAGCAGAGTACAGAGTTGGTTTTTTATCCATCTTCCTCTTTTACTAACTAATAGAGCAAGTAAAATATGACTTTAACAATAAAAATAAGGGGAGTTAATGATACATAATAACGACTCATTAACTTTATAGTAGCTCTGCAAGTAGATTGTGGTATTTGTAAGTGTTGCGAGGATTGGAAAACTCAGCATGGACAGTCACTTAATTGACATTCTTAACTTGTATACAATAATAATAATAATAAAAATATAAAATGTAAAACAAACATTGTTTGGTTTGGTTGTCAACACTATTTGCAGATGCTATGATTCGAATGGAAAAAAAACACTATCACTAAAATATAAACAAATTTCAAAACAGGCTTTATATTTTTTTTCTTTTTTCAACTTTTGTATGTGGCCTATTCAAGAAGTAAATTAATACGCTTTTTTAAATATAAATAAAATAAACGATTTCTAAAACCTCCCTGAGGAAACCATTAAGCGCGTACAAAGTTGCGGTCGAGCAGTTTAAGTTATCGATTTAGTTATTAAACTCATATCTTTTTATATATAAATCTTTTGTGCGTGCGTATATTATTGAACTCCTTTTAAACGGCTGGCCCGATTTGAATGAAATTTTCTGTGTGTGTCCAAGTGGATTCGAGAATAGTTTAGATTTACAATTGGACCCGGTATGTGGCGCTGCTATAGGGGCCCATCATGGGATACGGGTGTTCTTAAGCGGACGAATGATTTGTTTGTTTTGTTGTCATGGAAACTGTCAACGTGAAACTGTCAAAGCGGTACGAAGTACGCCGGTAAGTATAAGTATATAATAAGTTAGCTAGCTGGGCCAACGAATAATCCTTGTTGTCCAAAGAGGCAATGCTGCAAGCTTACTGGGTACTCTGCCTAATGGCGAAATTCTGGGGCGAATATTTATTTATAGGTAGTAGTAGGGTAGTCACACCATTGTTCGATACTTTGTGCCTTACAAATAAACAAAGAATAAGGTCCGAATAGTTATTCCGTGTTTTGTTCCTGTCATGTAAACATCATTTCAAATTAGAGTGAAAGAGACAAAACACGGAATAACTATTCGGACCTTAATCTTTGTTTATTTGTACGGCACTTTAAGTACAGTGTTCGACGCCATTTTCCTCGGCAAAATATAACATAGATTTTCATTAAAATTTTACTAGGAGCAGGCGGTCTGTATTAAAAAATGTCGCACTCTAAAGCCACCTAGTAATTTTTTTAATAAAAATTTAGTTTTAAGTGGTTTAATTGTTATTATATCATATCATATCGATAAAAAAATGTTATCATATCAAACATTATAAGTTGTAAAAATTCTCGACAAGGCGAGACTGAGCGCGTTGAACTCTTTCTCGAAGCCCATAAAGCAGCGCATGATTCGCATGAAATGCACCATCAACTTGCAAGGTGTATTAGCGAAATTTAACTTACACTCACGAAACTTTCAGTTAAGTTTAATGCACATGTCGAGAGTCTCCCCCCCCCCCCCCTTTCCACCACACGTCGATTTATTAATCCGATTATAGGGCTAAGCCGGTCGGCTGACGCGCACACTTTTATCGCCCTTGCATTTTGTTCTCCAAAATATGGACCCCGATAAAGTTGCAATTTAAAAACGCAATTCGCGTGTCCTGGTTACAGATATGAAGGGTCGATAAAGTTTATTTCATCTTTATTAGGCGAAATGGCTTTTCATTCAAATTGTAGTTTTTATTATTTTAACTATAAAAAATTTCAACGTTTCTATTATGGTTATCTAAAAATATGTTAAGTTCATAATTCGAAACACCGCTATAATGTTCTAAATTGCAACAGTGTTCGATAATCCTGTACGAAGTAATGCATCATAAATAATTAAATTCTTATGTCACATAAAAAATATTACCATCGTTCTATCTTATTTAAAAAAAATGCAATTTAAGTTATACATATTGTAGTTTAGATAATATGTATATAAGTCTACCTATTTCTATTAAAAAGAAAAGATCCTATCATCATCATCATCATACACGTAGGTACTTTACCTTCCCATTACTGGGCTCAGGATTACAGGATTCAGGATATACAAAGGTGAAACGATTGCCATCTTAAGACCACCTCTAATGGTTAAGGTCTCAGATTCGCAGAGGATTCGATTCCCAGCAGAAGGTCCATGTTTTTACTCGCTTTGGTTGGGCTTCTTTTAATTCCACCTGACTTTCTACCGCTATCTCATCTTAATATGTCACCGATGTTGGTAGCGTTGCTGTGTTCCAACAGTTAGAGATATGATAGCCAGTTGTTCAGTGATTGAGGATTCCGAATGCAGTGCGCTTCTGACTTCGGCCTTGTCTACCTTACGACCTACCATCAGGCGAGATAAAGGACAAGGTGCTAAACTGTAAGGCATAATAAGTAAATTTACAAAATACAACACTCGGTATGACTTGCCTTCAAAGCGCGCATAGTTAATATGTACAATTAAAATTATTATTAATTTAAAATAATGTGAATACAAAACTGCACTAGTATCACAATTGGATATATGTACTTATCTTGTTCCGAAACGTAATTACGTCATTTACGATAACGAACTCTCAATTCGCATTTCAAATTATCGTGCACAGAATTTTTAGTACGACTACAAACGAACGTTACAATTTCATAAACAGAAACATTAATCCTATAAAATACAACACAGTTTTATTGCGGGGCTCGTATAAAGGCACCTGTTGGTCCGCCCAGCACCGGCAAAAACTGTATTACAACCACCATAATCGACAGTAATCATTGACTACAATAACTGTCAAAACGGCACTAAATATTGTTTGTTAAATGCCATAAGTTTTGTATTTTTTTTCAACGGTCAACACCTTTGGAGCGCACACAAAAGAACGTAGGAGGCGACCAGAGGGTGGCCAGGTGTGAAAGGTTAACATACCTTTAAATGGGAAGCTATTATCAAAGGCTTCATATTAAGTAATGATAATCGGGCCTAATATTTTTTACAAATTAATATACTAAAAACACATTAATGACAAGAGAAATGCGAAACATTTAAAATTGAATGCCTTAATAGAATATACTATGCCTGAATAAAGTAAAGCCAGTAAAAAGTAAAAATAATATATTTTTATCAGGATAAAACAACAATTAGCTCTTAATCAATTCATTATTAAAATATATTTTTTATTAGGTTAAAGTCAAATAACTCGATCTTGATTGTTTAATTGACCAAATTTTTTTAATAGCCCGCCTTTTATGCTGTGTGGCATCAGAAACCATTTTTATTTATATTCAGAAACTGACTGTGTAAAGAATTTGTAATAAGTTATTAAAAATATCGTTTTCAAAGAATTTGGTTGAAAGTTAAATGAGATTAGCATCCCGAACACGCTTGCTCCACCAGCTGACAATAAAACTGACTGCGTTCTGTGGCGCTGCAATGATGTTGTTCATCACCAGTCACACGAGTGTTATGACTTAACAAATATTTTGAACAAACCGACTGTCCCGAACCGTGTACATAAATCGTCCACCAGTTAGTTCCATAACAAAGTCCACTCGGCAGTAAAGTGGCCGCTTGTAAATCAAAACGACGAATCGAAAAAATGAAGAAAAATAAACAAATCGAGACAGGCCGACATTTCTCGCGAGCCACGCGGGCTAGTGATGCGACAGTCACGATTGAAGATATCGACAAAGTGTAATCAATCACAAGCCTACTCAACCTTCACATTATAGTAATAAGCAATGACATGATAATGTTACGAAATATTCACAACAATATTCCGCAAAATTTTGCAAGGGACAGTTGTTAGATAATAAAATAGAATAAATTAACAGCTAACAAAAGAGACATTTTGTTTCTACGAAACGTAAAATTACCAATGACGCACATGGCTAAAGTGAAAACACAATGCCTAATCGTGACAGATAGGTATATTTTCTTTTTAATCATTGCAAATAGAGTCAAGTCTATAAGCAAAAAAGCAAAAAATACATTTTTGTCTACTCAACTACTTGTCTCTTCTGAATCGTATGTAAATAAATATATAGCCAAAAATAAAAATTAAGTTACAATTTAAAAATTAAAAAGCCGCCACACGCCTTCCACGTTCGTGTTAATACATAATGTGGGCAACTGAGCGGAAGGATAGCATGTCGCGTATGACGGGTCGCTCGACGAACCGAATACCCCGACCGCATTGCAATACTCACCTATCAGTTTGGTCATTCCTTATCTATATTATATACCTCTTTTAACACAGAGAACGCTAATTTGTCAAAAAAAGGTTCTCTTAAGCGTTTAATAATTAGCAAAAGTAATCACATTAAAAAACCAAATTTAAATAACAATTCTAATCGAGATATCTTCCTAGTCAGTTTTAAAAAACACGATGGTATCATTATGGTACCTACCTACCTTTATCGATAAAGAAAATCGACGGACGGTGATCAACTGTGCCACCGGGAAAAAGAAAGGATTGTGCATCGCAATAAAAAAAAAAAGATAAAGAATATTACGGGATGTCCGGAGATAAGGGGCCACTTTATGTTTTCATATTAAGTTTGTCATAAAAGTGAGCACGGTAACGCATTTTATTGCTATTGGCTTGCCATTGTTAGTTTTCAGTGCGTTAACTCGGTAATTTCACTTTAACGTACGCAAATTAAACAGTGTCCTCAAATTAAATGACAGGCATTGTAAAGCAATTTAAAAACATGCACCGGCGCCCTCCCTTGACAAAATTTGTCCCCGATATCCCATTTTGATTGGACGGGTTGATTTATCTCTTGTTTAGATGAGGTTAAGGAGATTACATGCCTTTGATACTTTTTTATTAAAACTGTGGTCCTTTTATAGATGTTTTAGTCATAAAAAGGTTAAATTATGCAAATAAGGCTTCTTTTATACTATACGAATACAATTTGTGTTTAAAACGACTTCGACATAGAATTATGTGTTATCATCACATTAAGCTTTTGGAGTTTGTATTTATTCGGTACTATAAATATCAAGAATCTTTATCAAATACTAGTAATACTAGTAATACTAGTAATAGTATAATATCAAATACTAGGACTTGAATTTAACTTTGAAACTTTTTTGTTCCATTGTAAAGTATTAAGATTGGCAGTCATAGTACACGCCGCGGCCGGCACAATAGCAAGCTCTCCCTGGGGTCGCAATCCTCTACGGGTGAGTACAGTGATTTAGGCTAACTACACTCGAGACGAGGGCCTCCCCTCAGCGCAACATATGACACGGGCCTAATACGGAGATTACACTCATTCTATGCACTTGTTCCGGCAAACCTATTTGTCATAACAACTCAATTTGATGGAATAATTATACAAAGGCACGATCGATATTTTATGGTAGTAGTTCCAATTTAAAAAAAAAGTTGCTTATTGATGATGATGTATATAATATTAACGTAAACGCAACATCTTGGATAATTTAAACATACTATTTCAATATATATTAAAAAAAAAAAAATATTGCCTAAGGAATTTGAATTTACAATATTCCGCTATCCAGTCGACTACTCTGGCTTAAAAAGATTTATTTTAAATTTACGCCTCCACGGTAGGTACATTGATTATATTATAAGATGTCAACAAACTACAACGAGTTTAAAATATATTTTAAAATGTTACAAGTAAACACTCTAGAGAGCAGTAACTCCGTCGTGTCAAAGGCCAAAGATTGCGATCCGGCGCGTTGGGGATCGCGAGCGCCATGCCAATTTTCCGCTCACCGCCACCAACTACGCAATTATTTAGATAAACCAGGCTTCAGTACAAAAAACATCTTCCCTCCCCCACCGCACCGTTTGTTGTCTTTAGGGCCCGAGAATTTATAGCCCGACGTAAGCTGACGGTTAGGAAAAAATGTACTTTTAATTTATCTCATTAAAGGGTTGAAGGACGACTCGGTTCGCGAAGTAATTATTCTGGAATTGGCCACTTTGGCTGATGAATCCATTCCGCTGAACCCTTTGTTGGGGCTATTGTAGAGTGAATTAATTTGTTTTTGACTCCAATTTCGACAGAGTGAAAGATTGCATTATGTTGATGAGCCAAGTAATTAATAATTAGGCATCGTTTCACTCAGTCTTCAGCCAAGTCTTCTTGTAATGTGTCAAGTTGAAAAACCGACAGAACGTTTTTCAATTTAGAAAATTTCAAATAATTAAATAGCATTACAATATGAACTCACCTCACCTCACTGACGGACCGTTGCGGAGATGGAACTCGTCAACTCTGGTCCTAATTCATCCTCTTGGCAGGAAAGATACGTAGGAGGTTTTAGCTAAGTCGTTATTGGTACCTAATACAAAATTCTTGGTAAGGAAGACACGAGTTTAGAGGGTTGAAGTTGTAGTCTTATTTGGTACACATGTTAACTCCGTAACTATATATTTTTTTATTCGACTGAAGAAAATGCCTTGCGCTTATCATAAAAAAGAACTCACCTGCCAGTCTTAGTAATGATCATCTCCGTGCCAAGGTCGTGGAACTTGTCCCAGAGCTCCTTGGTCTCCAGCTGGCAGTCCACGGAGAGCAGCTCTTCGCAGTTGCACGACGTCGCCGGGGGCAGCGGCCGCGCCGGTGACGGCGTGTCTCGCTCGCCTAGCTCTGTGGGCAAGAAGTAGTAAACATACTTAAAATTATTCTTAAAACTGAAGAAAATTTTTAGTAAAATTATAAAAATAATAATGTCGCATAATTTTCATATACCTACCTACATTGTATTTTACCTTAGTAACAATAAAGAACATATTTTTGTATTATTTTCTACTTAACACAATAACTTTTTAGAAATGAGAAAGTTCGAATAACCCGTATAATGATGACATATTTTTTTTACATTAACTGACTCACTGAAAAGTTGACTCACTATAAAAAAAAATTTGAATACGAAGAAAAAGAAGATCAAAAGACATTTATTGGAATCACATAACAAAACACACAATTAAACATACAACATTAACAAAAATAATAAAAAATAATAACATTTAACATTTTGCATCATGAACTGTTTCGATCTTAACCTGTTTTAAAATACTAAACACTATGGGCGGGCTGATAGTTATTTTATAAAGTTGATAGTAACCAAAACTTTTGCACAATTTTTACTTATGCACGATTTCATAACTTTATTTTTTATTGAAGGACTAGCTTTTTGTTCACGGCTTGGCTCACGTGGGCTACATGACTTGTATTTTTCATTTTGTATCATTAAAAAGCCCATCCATGCGAGCTATAATTAGTAGAATGTATAACTAATTTTGGCCCGTTCTGAAACCTCCTGTACAAATTGTCATCCCCTACTTAAGGGGTCGTTTTTCAAAAATCCTGAAACTCTTCGTAATTTCTAACCAGGCCAAATACCAAAATTTAAGGAATGACAGATTTCCATACAAACTTTCCACCCCTGTTTCCCCTCTCTAGGGGAGGTTTTTCGAAAAATTTATTTTTATTGAAAAATCTAAAGATCGATTAAAATATTCATTTTGATAGTTATTACTTTAAAAATAACGATTTTCCCACCTTTTTCCATTTTTTATACTCATTTAAAGAAAAATAAACAAAATTCCTGAGACATGTCATTCTTTCATTTTTTTCAAGAACCCAAACACCAATTTTCATGTATTTAACTTCAAAACTGACAGACTTTCATACAATCTTTCACCCCCTATTTGACCCCTTTAGGGTGTGATTTCCGTAAAATCCTTTCTTAGTGGCTGGTTACGTCACTCAAATAACCTACAGTCCAAATTTTATCTAATTAGCTTTAGCGGTTTAGGCTCGGCAATGATGAGTCAGTCAGTCAGGACAAGTCATTATATGTAGGTATAGATTAAGTTAGTTATTACATCGGCACACACTAAAAAGCTTCAATAATACAACATTTGTGTACAAAAATACTTAAATTACATACGGGAACTATATCAATCAAGTGAAAAGAGAGCGGTGTTTACTTTCAATTGTTTAGTGTTTTTTAAGCTGCCACCGCTCCATTAACTTTTTTTCGGCAGCCACTCTCCTGTCAGCGTTGATCTTGAATCAATCGCTTGAGAGCCTATATCCGTTGTACAGCTTCACTAATCTATTTACATTTATATCTATCAGGAACCACTATAAATCGATATTTAAACATTTTAATCATGTCACTTTTTAGATGTCACTTTTTAACGTATTTGGTGTTGCTAGTACAAAAATTACTGTTCGATGTCCATCAAGATTGATGACATGGATACCACAGGTATCGAATAGTAATAGTGGTAAAGCAATCATGTTTGTAATAGGTATGACTTTTGTTTTAATCTGACTACACGATCTTAACACATCACACAGCATGTCACTAAACCGTTCGAGTGTTGCCACAAAGAAAACTACAGACAATAATACAACGGGTCTCGTTTTGCGCCGCCTTTATTACTAACATCTATGACGATAACCATCGCTCTCTTCAACTCGATCACGCTGTGCTGTGAGAACTGAATTGTATTTGTATGAGAAAGCTTGTTTATTACACCGATAATGGTCGCTATTAAACAAAAGTTCATTCACTGTTTTTGTTAGAAGGATTGAATACGATAGTGTATTAATTAATACGCAATTATAATGGTTTTTACATGTTCGAACAAGAGTTTAAATAATAATGAGATGGAATAAACGATTTCAGTTATTTCGTCTTGAAGAACATAGATAATAGTTTAATTTATCGTGAAGATTATCTTAGAAATAATAGGTACCTACTAGGCATCTGTTATAATAACTGTATTTGCTATTTGACAAATATCGTGATGTTCTAACTTGAGGATGGGGCTACTTAGCAAGGCAGCTGCATAGCCACATCCGTTTTGCACATCAACCAAGATCTGTATTTGATGGGCACTAGCGAGGCGACGCCGATTCGACGTTGGAAGCGGACCAAAGTTTAAATATGTCAAATATCCTAAAGTATTGACTGTCGTATCAAGCAGTCTCGCTCTTCTGAGCACTGGTCGATGCAGGACGCATCTGGGCAGCTGCTATCGAGGTAAAACTGTACAACCGCGAAACCAAAATTAGGGGAGTTGGGAGGGGGGGACCCCTTTTAACGGGTTAGTTTCAGAGATATGCAATAAAGAAATTTTGAGGTTATGAATCTATAAAAATGACATTATTATACGTTTAAGGGGAGAATTTGCTCCCCCCCTTCCGTGACTGCGCTCCCCCCTTCTGTGACTGCGCTCTCCCTTTCTGTGACTGACCCTCGCTACGCCGCGCTTCGCACGGGAAAAATAATTAACTTAACCTAACCAACAGTAAGGATCCGTAACAAGCATTTGAGTCCAAAACTTGCACTTCACTCAATTCTTCAGGCAAAACAGCGGAACCCGAGCACTCAGACTTCGAACACGCCATGGTAGACACGATGTTGTATTGCTTAAACGGGAGTACGTAAAACGATCTCAACTGCAAGACGAATAAACAGTTGTCACTGCTAGACAAAATTCAGCGCTTACGTCAGCCTTCCCGGTAGCATAGCGGTCAGTGCAGCCGCCCGGATTGCGGAAGACCCAGGTTCGATTCCTGGCTGGGTCGGGTGGGCGTTTAATTTTTTCACTGTATTTTATAAAATTTTATGAATATTTAATTTAGCTTCAGTGCAGCAATTAGCACTTGAAAAATAAAAAAAAAAAGTAAAAATTTACTATAGCGTTGTGTTATCAAATTTGTGGTATTTCATCTGCAAAGATGAATCTGCATGGCCATCGGTTGCAACAATCGTTTGGATTGATGGCTTTAGTGCCGCTTAAAAGCACTCAAAAATATTAAAATAGCAGTGACAAAATTCAGCGCTTACGTCAGCCTTCCCGGTAGCATAGCGGTCAGTGCAGCCGCCCGGATTGCGGAAGACCCAGGTTCGATTCCTGGCTGGGTCGGGTGGGCGTTTAATTTTTTCACTGTATTTTATAAAATTTTATGAATATTTACTTTAATATAAGTAGGTACGCATATTTTTTAAGTATACATTTAATTTATGAGATATTGTTTGTATATTTTAATTAATTTTATTAAAAAATTAAAATAAAAACGTAATAGTCGTGGCTCTATAAACTCATTACCTTTACTTGAACTCAACTAACAAGTACAATAAAAATCAAACCTGTCAAAAGTGAGTTTTTTTTTCAATGAAACTACGAATCCGCTGGATGTGAATCTTCGCACAAATTACTTCTTTATTACACATCTTTTCAATAAAAAACTTACGAACATTCTGTTTTGGTTTCGCGACTTTCGCGGTTGTACAGATTAGCCTTATAATGACCTGAGGATGGGGCGGGCAAGGGTGTAATGTGGTCGCGTCTCGCTCTCCGTCCGAGCACTACTCGACGTCCTCGTCGGGCACCAGCAATCAACAACTCGAACGTAGAGAGCTGAGCGAAGGCAGAAAAACTGACTAGATACTGAGTGTCTCTAATAATACCGTATAATAGTGACGTAAGGATGGAGCTGGCGTGGACGCCGCGTGGTCGGACGCATCCCGCTCTCCGTCCGAGCACTTTTCGACATCCACCTCCACGTCCTCGTCGGGTACCGGCGATTGACAACTCAACATGTATAGCAAAGCGAAGCTAGAAACCTTCTCTAGAAACAGTGACTCAAATAATATACTATAATAGTGACCTAAGGATGGGGCGGGCGAGGGCACCGCGTGGTCAGACGCATCCCACTCTCCGTCCCAGCACTGTTTGATATCCACCTCGACGTCCTCGTTAGGCACCGGCGACCATCAACTCGACATGTAGAACTAAGTGAAGCTAGAAACTTTGTCTAGATACTGAGTGTCTTAAATAATTATACTATTATAGTGACCTGAGGATGGGGCGGGCGAGGGCGCCGCGTGGTCAGACGCGTCCAGCTCTTCACCGGCCACCTCAAAGTCCTCGTCGGGCACGTGCGACCATCAACTCGACATGTAGAGCTAAGCTAAGCCAGAAACCTTGTCTATAGATACTGAGTATCTTAAATAATATACTATAATAGTGACCTGAGGATAGGGCGGGCGAGGGTGCCGCGTGGTCGGACGCGTCCCGCTCTCCGTCCGAGCACTGCTCGACGTCCACCTCCACGTCCTCGTCGGGCACCGGCGATCGACAACTCGACGCGGGCGAACTGAGTGACGCCGGGGAACTCTGTCTGGACACTGATCCTGGCAAAAACAAAAAAGTTCAATTAATAGGTTTATAAAAATAGGTTTGTCTACTTACGTACGTCTTTATAATATACGTTTACAATTTATGTAGAGGGTGTCGTACTTGCATGAAAGATCCCGGTAGGTCGAAGTTCTATTGAGAGAGAGACACCTCGGCATGCCCCACTAAGATAAGATAAGGGTTTCGTTTTCGAAAACTATCGATCGCACTTAGACTGTCCACTTAACAATAACTACTGGTCCATCTGTGGTCGAAAATTGAACGTAATTCACAAAATATACAATGTTTATACAATGTTATGTAACACATATTATTCATACATTTTATCTTTATCCACTCCCTCTATGTACTTAAACTAGGTATGCCAAATCTCACACTCCTCCGAGTGCGCAATGTGCTTAAAAAGGGGTACAAAGGTTTTTCTGCACGTATTAGTATATGCAATAATAGTCGCACTAAGTACTAGGTAATCATTGACTTCTCTAAGTTCCTACTTACCTACAGGCTCCTGCCTGTTTCACTACTTCCTGTTTTTGTCTAATAGCTCCATTAGGTGCCATCTTTATAACTTCTCAATTTGTAAATTAACAAGATGTTGCGTTGTTTTTAATAACCATAAGCCATTATACTCATTGCAATGAAAGTCAACATTTTAAAATCATATAATATTGAAATCATTTAATAGTCAGTAAACTATTTTGATTGGTTATTAAGTTTCAACAAGATACATTTTACTTAGGACGTGTCCATAAATACAGAACATTATTTGTAATAAGATAAAATTATGCGGTTTCAATATATTGTCATATTACAAAATACCTATTAATGCTTTACCATGGTTTACGAGTAAATAAAATTTTGCTAAATAAGAATTTAATCGTAATAAACAGCGGGGTTTTACTACGAAACATTTTTATTTGTGTATAATATCTAACGAATAGCCATATTTTCCAGACAGCGATCACAATTCAATTTGACCTTACTGTCTGCAAACCAAAAACGTTAAAGTTTGTTAGGTTTACTTGACGTACTTAAAGTACAGTAAATTCGATAAACGTATTTAACAGTGTACTTTTTGCCAGTTGTTAATTAAACTTTTAATGAATTTTTAATCATTCGATTCTTGAATGTCAATCAAACTTGATTAAATAATTTATGCCGATTTTAAAGAGCTTCATCAATTTACGCAAAATAATTACTCACTATAAACAAAACACATGAATCAAACTAGAAATTTCATGGAAATCACATTCAAAATAGCCTATTTACAAAATAGGCTATTTTGAATGTGATTTGCCTTCCAATACAAATCTTGTTTTAAATTACCACGAGCACCGAAGGTACCAATTCTGAAGGTAGATATTGGCAACATTGCATTAATAACAATAGTCACATAGGTTGCTAAATCTAGTCCAGATGCCACATAGTTCTTTTTATATCTTAGGTAATCTAAGGACACCAACTATTCTATGCACTTTCCGAGCATTTTGTAAGTTTCTACCTGCTCGCTTGATTATATTTTTAAAGTGACCTTAATTTAATTATTATTATTTAACCATTTCTTTAGTGTATTTGATTTTAAGTACCTACTATGATGTTAAATAGGGTTGGTAAATATCAAACGACATTCAATTTATAAACAAAAAACATTGCCCATATATAACTATGGACAAATTCACTGCTAGTAACGTAGAAAAGAAAAGCTTAATTTAATTTTGTTTATTAAGAAACATACAGTTGCTCAAAATGATTTTAAGTTGACATAATGTAAAGGACTTTTATTTCGATTTCATCTTCAGTCCACTTGGCTAGCTTGTACTGTTGTCATAATAACAATCTTTAATCTTTAACAGGCAGCCGCCCGGAATGCGGAAGGTGCGTGGTTCGATTCCCGCCTGAGGTTGTCGTCTTTTTTCAGTTTTTTTCAGTGTTTAAATTTTACTTAAGTATATTTAAGCGTTAATAAAACGCTAAAATATATAAAAAACACTTATCTATAACGCAGCTTCATCTTAACCGAATGTTCAAATATTTGTAAAAATATTTCTTTCGGATCTCAGAGGTGAAAACTTCTAAGATTGATGAAGCAATGTTGACTAAAAAACATAAGCATCAAGCACTGAAAAATTTCGACGGGTGAAAGCCAGACCTCGGTAGCCAAGTGGTTAAGGCAGCCGCCCGGAATGCGGAAGGTGCGTGGTTCGATTCCCGCCTGAGGTTGTCGTCTTTTTTCAGTGTTTAAATTTTACATAACAATCTTTGTAAACATTGTTGTATAACGACAGTTAGAAACAAAAGAAGTTTACCGTACCAGTTGGTAGCCGACGCCACGCAGCACCAGCAGACGACGTGTCGTTAAGTCATTCACGAATTTTATAGAAATACATAGAAACCAGTAGTGTCGCGACGACACGTCGTCTGCTGGTATCATAAAGGTACCAGTTGGTAGCCGACACTACTGGTTTCTATGTATTTCTATGAAATTCCCTCCGTAGCTAGAGACACTACTGGTGTCTATGTATTTCTATGAAATTCCCTCCGTCGCTCGGCGTCGTCGTCATAGAAATACATAGAAACCAGTAGTGTCGCGACGACACGTCGTCTGCTGCTGCTGCGTGGAGTCGGCTGCCAACCTGTACCTTTAGCCTTATCGCTCACTTGCCACGGGGATGTGAAGGCCAAGTTGTTTCTCATTATTGTGTAAATAAAAATCTCATATATTATTTAAAATTTCTGTCATGATTCAAAATATCAACACATCATCACTTCTCACATAATGAATAAACATTTGTATAATAGGTTGGGGAAAAAGTTTATTCGCATTGTGTAAGAAAATTCAAAATATTTTTTATTATAGTTTATTTACATTTAACTAAAGTGTGTAGGTGCCATTTTGTTCGATAACTTTTGCCATCTTGTAGGTAGGGACATGATCCCATAGCTATAGAAATTTTGGGGCTTCTGATGCAAGGGCAGGACTATACGGCGGATGCATTAACACCTCCCAGCCAAACTCTCTTAATTTTTGTCTGTGAAGCCTGGCCAGCCTTTGACTTTTTTTGTGTACCCAGTTTTTTTCAAATGCGCCAAAACTGTTTTGTGGTCAATTCTCAGTTCTTCAGCTACGTCGTAACTACCGATATGCCGATCTTGCTCTACTTTTTCAAATATGGCATCCATTTTATCCGTAATAGGGCGACCAGAGCGACGTGCATCTTTGACATGAAAATTTCCGAATTGAAAACGCATAAACCAAATTTGTGCTACTTTTACAGACACTGCACTAGGTCCATAAACATCGCAAATTTTTTTCGCGGTATTTTTACCTTTTTTGTAGTAAAATTTTAAAATGTATCGAATTTCTTCATTAGATTCACTCATCTTGACAGTAAGAAAAACAAATGAAAATCACACATTTTCCTAATTTGAATTTGGAATTATCTTCTTTAAAATTTTAACTTTTAATGATGCCAAAACCAGCCAGATACAAATAGTTATAGATAAAAGTTAGCCAAAGAGATTTTATTACAGAAGAGACTTTTTCCTATATTCGAAAAGACTTTTTCCTCAAGCTAATGAATAAACATAGTTTATAAAATTTTATTTCAAGTGTATCTACCTATCATTGAAACATATCAAGAGGAAATCACGCAAATATTTTACTGTTTTAAAACCACCTAACAACAATTTCTTGGCAGAAATTGTTAAAGTGGCCTTTAATATATTTGAATAGTTATGTGAGACTACGCTATTGTATTCAAAGCACTTTTTTTAAAGGGATGGGACACCTTCCTATGCTCTTTGATACACGTAATTTCGTGTTTTCTTTTCTTTTCTTCTACATTCTTACTATCGACTAATGCGTTTTAAAGAGTTAACCTTTAGTGGAACTTTAACATTCATGGGAAATATTAACAATCACAAGATTCTTCATATTTATATCTAATATATAAAATTCTCGTGTCACAGTTTTCGTTGCCATACTCCTCCGAAACGGCTTGACCGATTTTGATGAAATTTTTTGTGCTTATCCGGTATCTATGAGAATCGGCCAACATCTATTTTTCATCCCCCTAAATGTTAAGGGTGGTCCACCCCTAATTTTTTTTTGATTTTTGAAATTTTTCCAATACAAAATTATTTGTTTGTAGTGTTGTCATGGAAACTGTCAAAGCGGTACGAAGTCCGCCGGGGGCAGCTAGTATTTATATAATTTTTAAATCAAGTAAAATAATGATAATAATGTGTTTTTGCCCCATATCACAAACACATTCAGCACCTTCTATTACTTCACTGGATTTTTCATTAGTTAAAATAACATTAATATATAATTTGATAACTGGTATTATTATTATTTCATTACAAGTAAACTGAAATTTAAGCTTTCTGGTTAGATAAAAAAAAATACACAAAATAACACAATTTAGAAGTAATACTCAATTGGAAAATGCTTGTATTATGTTAGACAATATAAATTATGTCAAATAAATACATGATAGCTTTAAAATTATTATCTATACATATAAAATGCTTTGTCCTAAAGGACTGACTGACGGATCAATTTACAGCCTAAACCGCTGATCGTAGAGATCTGAAACTTGGAGGGTGTGTTCTTTGTATGGCGTAGGCATTCGATAAGAAAGGATTTTCCGAAATTCTACCCCGAAGGAGGTGAAAAAGACGGGCAAAGTTTGTATGGGACAACATGATTCCTTGGTCCAATCTACTTCAAATTTTGCATAAACCTTTTTTAAAAGAATTGATTCTTTCGAAATTCGTGTTAAAAAGGTGTAGTAAAATATTTTGGTGGACTTCTTGGCGGGAAAGTGAAGAGTCATGTCTGCGGTTTTGTTTTAATTACTAAAATTTGTGTTATGTCGAATATTAATGTGAAATAATGGTGGATTATTAACCGTTAAATGTTCGTGAGTGTGCATGAGTGTTGGCAAATGAAACAAAACAGTGCAACTTCACTTTTCAAATTCTCTCAAGAAGTCCGCCGAGGAATTAGTAAAGCCCCACATCTTTACTGAGATACTCGAAGGGTTGGGGGGTATATCATTTCTCACTTCTCATTTTTATTATCATTCATCATCATACTGACTGGAAGGAAATATTGTATATTTATGTATTACTTGTAAGAAAATTACTTTGACACTGGCTAAATGTGCTAATCGCACGAAGCCATCAACAAAAAGAAAAAAAAAAAATATTTTGGCGGTTATTTGCTTCGAAGTTGATATCAAACCTCCTAAGTGCTTTTGATTTAAATTACATTTTATTTTGACACATGTTTGAAAACTCAATCCGAATTTATTCATAAAAGGTTGAACTCACTTAAAAATAAGCAAATACTTTTTAAAATTGCTATTCGTTTGTCTCGCTAAAACTCGAGAATGGCTGGACCGATTTGGCTTATTTTGATTTTGAAATATTTGTGAAAGTTCAGGGAAGATTTAAACGGTGAGAAACATAAATAATAAGTAACGGAAAATACTAAAAACGACAATTTAATTTTCCAATACAAAATGTTCCACGATTTGTTTGTTTTGTTGTCATAGAAACTGTCAAAGTGGTACGAAGTCCGCCGGGTCAGCTACAAACATTAAAAAAATATACCTATTCATATCGTCCTAGTCCGCTTGAATTTGACATGTTTCAATTTAATAGAATAGCTTTCTAATAAACAAGAAAAATGTTTGCGACGATGCAACTTATCAGTTTGCAAAAAAATGTTTAAATCTTTTTTTTTTATAATTCATTTCAAACAAAGTACAGTTGGTACACAATCAGTGATCAAACCCACCACATCAATAGAATAAATAAATCAAACTGCTTAACGTTGTCCATTTTATTGACATTGATACTAAAGTTGTCGCATAAAAAACTTTCTGTTAGTACCTACACGAAACACGACCGGAACAAACATGAAATTTCTGTTTCGAATGTGTTCGTACACACACAAAAAGAAGTGGTAGGTTAATAAAGTTATTTATTTTGAGAAATGCCGAGTCCGGGCAACATTGCATACTCAGCTCTACACATTCGCCGCGAGTGGCGAGACGAAGAGAACAATTACCTCTACATCGACGTTTTTCTTCACCTTAATTCCAAATTGGTCAAAGAAAAGCGTCAACATGGCGCGCTTACCTCGCCTCACACACGTACGTCTAAATAGTGGGTGCGTCGAATGTGTCCGTTCCGCGCAATTAATCGGGAATAACGAACGGGGCCGCAACACGACGCCTGCGCCCGCGCACGACACACCAAATTACTGTACCCTCTTGACCCTATCCAAAGCTGTAGAAGGAATTTTACATCAAATAAATTCAAATGACATAAATTTTGTTTCTTTGACAATTTTAGAATACTATTTAAGAGCCTTTACACATTTCGGTATCCTATAGCGATATTTTTAAACCGATAAATAGTTCTGATGAAACTTTTTATGTTTGAAGAAAGAAAATGAAAAGTCAAAAGTAGTTAGACAACTAATCGCATAGATGTTGTCTCATTTATGCGATTAGTGAACTTTGAATCGCTTACATTGGGAAATAAAAACAGTCATTATTAAAGGTATTTTTTTTTATTTTATTATCAAAATCAAAACATTAACCCCCTTATTCATAAAAACAATTTAAGCATTATTTAGTAAATCATTTTTTTGTCTTTTTTTCTCAAATTCAAAATAACGTTAGTGTGACGTTGACAAAACAATATTTAACTAAATAATGCTAAAATATTTTTTATGAATAAGGGGGATAATTTATTTTATAATATGGGGTACTACTTAAGCCTCTTGGAAAAAAAATAAAGGAGATCAACCAAAATGCTACAGATTTGTATAATCATAGTACGATATTTTTTTTATATTATATCAATCGCAAAATTAAAAGTAATATAAGATAAAATGGGGAACCGTAAGTAGCTAGCTGTGAAACTCTAAAAATAATATTCAAAATAAATTGTTGAATTTATTATTGACAGAGTAAAGGAATGCCAATAGGCATGACTGACAAACAATGTACGAATGTCATTAATTTGCTTGCGAATGCTTCTTGTGGTAACCGGTGTTTTTTGTAATTTTCTGCGCTTTTTACGTTTCTATACTTGAAACCGATATTTACTTGCTACTAAATTTTAAATCCATTTTTTCTAATAATATTTCGAATACATTAGTTGTAACTACAATAAATCGCTTCAATTAAAGACAGATTTCATTATTTATAAAACTGTACTTTTATTAGGTAGGTTTCTATTGCAAAAAATATTTTTGTTAGCAAAAAAATGCTAGTTGGGCAGCAACTTATGGTCAGCAAATATTTCGAAATCAGTCTGCAACTTATATCATTTTGAACAGCAGTCTTATGCCGCTCTCCCCTTCCGTGACTGACCCTCGCTACGCTGCGCTTCGCTCGGGAAAAAAAATTAACTTAACCTAACCAACAGTAAGGATTTCCTATGCTGACCGATTGTATAATTCTGCTGACCAAATAAAATAATTTTGCTGACCAAATATTAATTTTGTAATACAAATAATATATTTCCAATATGTTATTGGGTATTGTATTAACGTTGTAATTTTAACATTAAATGGAATGATTCGGCTTGTTATTTTTTATTTACCTATTCCGTTGAGATGAGATGAAGAAGTCGTACAAATAATTAAAACCATGTTTAACCTTTATTGCACAATACAATGAAGTAAAGTACAAAAGGCAGACTTAATGCCAAACGGCATTCTCTACCAGTCGACCTGAGGGCTAGGCAGAAAAATTGGTAAGCGGTGCGACAAAGAACGTAAATGAAACATATACTACATTTTATAAGAACTGAAATAAAAATAGACTACATGAACATACTTAAACATAACAGAAGAAAAGCTGATGGGAATCTCTTACCTGGGTGTTGATTCCACAGGAGTAGAAACAGTTTATACACCATTGTTGTTTTAAAGACCATTTTACTTGGAGCTTGTCTGACTTTTTCGGGGAGAGCGTTCCATTATTAAATGGCCTGAACCGTAAAGGAAGTTGCAACGAATCCTGAATGATGCAAAGGAGTGGCGAGAAGGTGATTATTTGATGAGCGAAGTTGGCGGGCATGAGTAAAGCTAAGGAAACTGAAACTACATTTTAAGTAAGAAGGAGAATTAGGATCATTTAGAATAGAAAATAGAGTTGTTAGAATTCTGGACTTACGACGGTGCGGGATGGTCAGCCTTTTAAGCTGAAGACGAGAGGAAGATATATGGTCGTATTTGCGTAAACCAAATATAAAGCGTATTGAAAAGACGATCCAATTTATTAAGAAGGTCCTTATTTAAATCGGGATAGCAAACATCAGCATAATCAATAATTGGGAGAATAAGGGCTTGTACGAGCGAAACTTTGGTTTTGTGAGGCAGGAAGTTCTTAAGCCTGTAGAGAGAACGTAGCGCAGCGGTGCCTTTCCGGCTTACTTCGGTGACTTGAGAAGACCAACTGGGTGTGCTGTCAATTTGCAAACCAAGGTCTTTGACGCAGGAACAGAAAGGAATGTCAACACTGTTATAAGTGACAGGTGAGACAGCAGAGACATTAAGTTTACACAGCTGACGTTGACAACCAATAACTATGGCCTGGCACTTCATAGGATTCACCATTACTCTATACCGCCTCGACCAATCACTTACACTCCGCAGATCGTCCGTCAAAGCAACTACAGCAGCGTCAATGTCAGTAACATGACTATCACGATACAATTGCAGGTCGTCCGCATAGAAATGGTGAGAACAGCGAATAAGAGGAGTTAAGGAGTTAACAAAAAGGGAAAAAAGCAGCGGGGACAGGATACCCCCTTGTGGTACACCAGTTAAGAGAGTACTCCATTCCGAGAATTTGCGGTCAACTCTAACGGCTTCCTCACGATTGCGAAGATAAGCCGAGAACCAATCCAGAGCCGTCGATGAAATACTAAGATACGTATGTTAGTTATGAAGTAAGGTTGTAAACAACTTTAAAAAGTTGTTGACAACCCTATTTCTATTGTAAATTCTATGAAATCTTAAAATATGTTAACAATTAAAATGTATGTATTTTATGGATAGGTATCCTACCAGGCATTTAATTATATAAAGTACATAAATAAATATCAAATTCACAACATATTTATTCCAATCTAAATTATTATTGTTAAGTAGGTATTGCAATTTGTAGTAGCCTTAGATTGGAATAAAGTTCAAACATGATTGTTGATACTTTGTCAATCAATATCATAAACCAATGTTTTGTTATTTCATCCAGAAAAACGAAAAACGGATTATTTATTAAAATAAATTATATGGTATTAATATTTTTGTTTTTTTTTTTTTTATTATGTTTTGGATCATTAGGTTAACGACCAAGAAAAATGTATCAATGGGCCTAGTGTTGCTACTTTGCAATTTTGCTTTGTCACGAACAACCCGAATATCTCGGCCATGTGGTAGATTCAGGTACCTATGTTCACAACTTTTCGGAGCTCTAACTCTATGTCACGCCTCTATTTGTCTTATTAATATTAATAATATTATTAATAATATAAATTAATATTATAATTATAACTTATACCACTAATAGTATTCATTCATTAGTTTACTAGCTTTTATATTTTTGACTAG
Source organism: Eudonia truncicolella (assembly GCA_949315975.1). NCBI lineage: Eukaryota > Metazoa > Arthropoda > Insecta > Lepidoptera > Crambidae > Eudonia > Eudonia truncicolella. The sequence continues at coordinate 6,998,614 of OX438828.1, read as the reverse complement.
TCCCTTTTTATTTTGTTTCATGACTTGCCCCTTGACTGCTGTTATAGCTGTTATAGCAGTATTATTGCAGTTATGTAGAAGAGACGCGAGTATATTCGCCGCTACACGCGTCTCGTTTTCACAACTGCAATAATAATGCTACAAGAGTTCGTGGTTACCCCCCTGATTAACAACTAGCATTGGTCGTTGTGTTGCGACAGTAAGAAATAAGGTTTTTAAAGACAGTTTCTCTATATTTAAAGATTCCGGGTAAACTTCGCTTCTCTTCTTATTCTAATCAAAATTTCTGGTGTAATTTTTAAGTTGTTCCTAACCTTTAAACTCTCCCACTACAGTGTAAAGGTTACCATCATTGAAATCAATTGATGGGTACCTATTGGCTTAACCGTTACGCTTGCCAAATGTGGGTTTGTGATCGCAAACCCGGGCTATAAGCATTAAAAAAACGAGCGAGCCTTACAGTAGTCGCATAAGATGTGTAACATTTGACATCTCACCTTAGTATAAGCAAATTTAACATTTTTCTGAAAATAAATGGGTTATCATTTCATAACTATAAAATGAATGCAGTAAAAACTCATTAGGAGACATTTCACATAGCAAAATAACCTTTGATAGTCAAATGACACAATATGTCACATATAATAAGTCATGTTCAAAATATCGATTTTTAATTTACAAAATGGCGCGTGCTTGCGCGCTTCCCCGACTTCCTGTTACACACTTGTTACACTGTTACACATACTTCCGTCTCATTTCACGAAATCACTCCCACAAATTACTTGTATAGAAAGCGAGCGGAAAGATGTTACACATAAAAAAACAATCTTAAATGGCATTGTTACATGTCACAATATGCGATTGGATCGATCTAGTCGTGTTTAAGGATTTAGCCGTGAGCTGTCTTATGTATGACTACTACTAGGTACTACTAGATATATCTAGTGACCTCATGAACATTACTTTTATTACAGCAAACATTGTTCTTTTCGCACTAAAGAATGCCTTAACGGAATTTAATCTCAAGGTTAATGCCCGCAAGTGTACGCTTTACATAGCTTAATTTAATATCAAATATAATAACGACGTTTTCATTAAGATAATCGAAGGCTTGATTTAACTTTTGTTTTAACTTCAGATTTTTTTCTTACCCTGCAAATGCGTGAAATCATAATTAGCCTCTGAGTACTCAAATACGATTTGTTTTCGTCCAATACCTATAACTAATCGTTTTTCGTTAACAGTGACCATTGTAACTTAAGACTTAACTAAAGAGTTGACTTTGTTATGGAAAGTTAAGTAAAGACCTAACTTTCCAAAACAAAGGAAATATTGGATCTTACTTGTTAGTAAGATCCAATATTTCCTTTATAGTTATGTTTTATAGTTACATTTTATAGTTATGAAACATTAGTACCGTTTGAGAGTTTGAGTAGGAGACGATGATGTCTTTTAAAGAAGTAGGTACAAGAATTAGCTTAGGATAGATACAAATGAATAAAGCTACACGGACAAAAGCGTGGATCTTAGATTTAAGGTCTCTGCCCATTAAACTGTATCATACGATGACCGTGCTAGGTACATGCCAGGCGAAACAATATTCTTTGTTATGAAAAGTATGAGACTAAAGTACAAGACCGTTCCTACACTGATCAACACCGTCGCCTTGCATGGAGCGTATCAGCACCGGCAAAATATTCTCACCAAAATTGTTGACGGTTGTCATTAAACTCGTTAAGCACGGGTATGGTACGCTGTTTACGTTTTATTGAGCATAGTAATCCACCGTGTTGTGTTACTTTCCGTGCCTGATACGTTGCTAGCACGGTCATGGTATGATACGGTCTAATGGGCAGAGACCTTATAGAAAAAGAAGGAGTAGGTACCTACCTACCGTTACACATTTTAATCTTTAAACTTTGGTCGGTTTCATTTCCTTTGCTATTTTAAGGCAAAAGGAGGAGCTAAGAGGTTGATCTATCAAATATGTTTTTCACGCCTATGTATACACGATATTCTTCGATAGAAATTGTATAAGTATATCAAGCTATGTAGGTTAGGTATACCTGTAACGGCACTATTATGTTGAGTGATTGCCTTTAATCTTATATCTCCTAGTGACTCCATATGGAGCCATAAAACAATTGAATTTCTATTGTGTCTGGGTTTATGGATAGCGAGAGGTTAAACACAGTTTAGTTTTCCAAATTTTTATTTAGGTCAAATCGTAAAGGTGTAATGATTTGGCTAACTGTTATTTGTTTTGTGGTAACGCAAGTAATGTTTTGGAATTAGTGTTGTTGTCAACATTTCTAATGTTGTTGCTGCCTCTAATATCTACTCTTAAGGCAAAATAATAAGGTAGAGAAAATCGATAATTTACTTTACCTGTCATATTCTGAGTTGGGATGTAGATAAGATAGGTATATCTTCATAATAATTCGAAAAAGTTATTTAATTCGAAAATAATATTGCGTATAGTATATCTAGAGCACATTACGTAGGTACCTATGACTAGAAATTAGGACCCATTATTTTTCGTCAGCATCGAATGTAATATTTATTGAAACAAAACCACTTTTACGGATCTACCCGCGTTTACTTTACACATTAATTTAACTAAATTGCTTAATTAATGTTACGCTTCAAGATAGTAAATGCAAAGGAACATTTTAATTACAGAGCTACGAATAAAACAAGAGCTAAGAGAATTATCAAAATAATGTTCAAATATCAAAACAAGCTACGGCTAAAGGCGGTCTATTAATTTAATAACCTCCCTACGTCTTTAGTGCCTCTATGAAAAACTAAAATAGAAAAGAGTGAGAGAAACTCTACTATATAATATATTATCCTCCTATACTGAAGGCGTTTCCTATTACTATATACCTAGTTGGCAAAACTAAAATATTTTTAAAAACGCAATTTCTTAAATACTTCGGAATCGAACGGTTGAGTGATATTGACTTTGGCTGTGTGAAACTACTACTGTGTGAAAAACTCATACTACTATTTATATCCCCTTAAGAAATGTGACAACCCTGTAATAAGCAACGTTTGTACAATAACAATTAGGCCTACCTACGGTACCTGTGCGTGGCGGCGATCGCGCGGCGGGGCTGCGCGGCTCGGCGGCGCTGCGGGCCATGATGGCCGCGATGGAGAAGTCCGTGGCCCGGGTCTTGCCCTCCTCCGCCACCATCCTAGAGCCCGCAGACCTCCAGCACCCCGCACCCTCCACATCCATCAAACGACCCTCAGTGCCTCAGTCCGGTCTGCTTCAGACCATCACCCATCTCACCGGCATTGTTCGAAACATCGTCCTCTATTCATGTCTTCAGCTCATTAACACTTGATTTGTTTTTTGGTTTAACTTACTAATTAATATGATTTAATTTTGCTAACGCGAGTCATTCGTCATTTTCAACGAAATATTTTGATTTGTAAAATTAATGTTGACACTTTTTTTTATCAAAACGATCGTCACAATATTTATCGGTGTCGAATTATCAGTGTATCGTTAATCGCGTATCTATGGTTCTTCGATTGGTGCGGGTGCACACAAGCGTAAGCGGTACGTGCGAGCGCGGACTGAGCGCGCGACGCGGGGCGCGCGGGCGGGCGGGGCGGGCAGGCGGCGCCGCCCCGGCCCCGGCGCAGCCACTCGCCGCGCGCCCCGCTGTCGCCCGTCCCCCCTTCATACCTCCCCTTCGAAAGAGCTTTCATATCAGTAAAAATAATATCATTGAAACCTATTATTTAATTTGTATTCGATGCAGATAGATAATGGTTATAATAATTTCTTTTGAATTGAATCGTGAAATGATTTGTTGTTGATATTTCCAGTAGATACCTACCGGATGAAAATACCTACTATGATTTAGGAATTATAATAATACACAATCTAAGCTTGTTATTATTGTTATGTACACCTTAATATTCTCAAAATATTAAATTTTCATTAAAATGGAGTCAAGAGAAACGCGCGCGCAATGACAGCGAATGCACCGCCCATAAAAAGTGATCAGTAGATTAGAAGGGGACAGACTATACCAGTTTCTTGCGCACTAGAACTGCGCGAGAGAGAGACAACGATACGATAGTGATTATTACATTCACGAAAGACATTTAGCAATTGTTAACAGAAACTTACCTATAGCAAATAAAAATGCTAGATAATTGATTTTAGTGCTAATTTGAGTTTCATTTAACAGTATTAGTTGTGTTTCTATTATAAAATATTAAAAAGTTTTGCATTATGAATGTTTAAAAAAACTAGGACAATCCCCGTGATCATCCTAGTGTTTTATTGACCAATTAATAATTGTAGGTACCCTTTTATCAAACAAAGGTCATAGCAATGGCCACAATGAAGTGGTTAATTAAAATAATCGATTGCGAAATGTAAAAAAGAACTCATCGACTGTATCGTCAACAGAAAAGTTATCAGAGAGCCTAGTAGGTCACATAATCGAAAACGAATATTTGTATGACCTTGACACGTGGAGAGTTAAAATTTTGTCATACAAATTCTCGTTCTACTAGACTTGATCGTATAACGAATAAAACTTGCACAGGCTATGCACCCTGGAGCTTATTAATAAACAAAGTGTAAGCTTGGAGTAGTTACTCCGTGTTTTGTCTCTTTTACTCTAATATGAAATGAAGTTTACATGACGGGAACAAAACACGGAGTAACTATTCCAAGCTTACACTTTGTTTATTAATACGGGGCTAGTGTCGTAGGTCTTTACCTAACAACGTGTGTCAAAGTCATTAACATCAATATTGTCAATGGTGACGGTAGGTTGCGAATGTTTTAAAAAAATCTCAGAATGAAAGTTTTTACCTAATGAAAATAAAAGTAAAACACCCAAAAATCAAAATTATTCAAAATATCCCGTTTTTTTTCCTTTAGTTGATGGCTTTGTGCGATTAGCACATTTAGCCAGTATCAAAGTAATTTTTCTTACAACTAATACATAAATAAACAATGTTTTCTTCTTGTATGATGATGATGAATGTTAATAGATATGAGAAGTGAGAAATGATATTACCCCCCAACCCCTCGAGTATCTCAGTAGGTAAAGATCCACATCTTTACACCAAGCCCCACGGCTTTACTAAGTCCTCAAACAGACTTCTTGAGAGAATTTAAAAAGTGACGTTGCACTGTTTTGTTACATTTGCCAAGACTCATGCACACTCACGAACACTTAACGGTTAATAATCCACCATTATTTCACATTCGTATTCGACATAACACAAATTTTAGAAAATAAAACAAAACCGCAGACATGACTCTTCACTTTCCCGCCAAGAAGTCCAAAATCTCCCGTTAAAGACATGACAAATACAGTAGACGAAACCGACTCTACAGTCGAGAATCAGTGACAATGAGTGAGTTGACAATGTGATGCTTGTAACTTAGGTTCCTTACACGTCTTACAGGAATTTCAAATCAAAATCAAAAATATAATTCAAATAAACTTAAGAAAATAAACTTAAGAATTTGCTTTTGAATCGTTCATACATTTTTTACCTACTACCCATTCGGGCAGTCTATTTTTTAGCTGTGGAGAAGAAAAAAAATATTTAAAAAAAAAATTATGTCATTACCAAATCTTACAATATTTAATTTAATACATACATTTGCAATTAAAAACTTTCAAGAGCCCGCAATTACAAATAATGCTTACCTACCTCTATCTATACATTTATTACCTATATACAATGTGAAACCTAGTATGTGAGTATTTCTCCGCTCCGACCACAACGTAAAGTACCTACTATATAAAAAAGTCTGTGAATTAGACTGCCCTAGCCCAGCAGCAGAAGAAAGGAGAGGAAATGGCATAAAAGATATAATAAAACGAGAGAAAGAAAAAAGAAAAAATAGGAAAAGAAGCACCTCTTCTTGACAAAAGTCTTAGGACTTTTGTCAAGAAGAGGTGCTTACGGATGCTTAGTATTTTAGTTAAAACTAAATTTATTTATTATAAACATTTATTGTTTTTGACAACAGTACCTACGCCTGCCTATTGTATTAATAGTACCTAAATCAACTAAAGAAAACTAAGATAAAGAACAATTTATTTATTTACTCAATGTCATTGTCTTGCATTTCTATTAGAACATACAAAGTTATCGTGGACACGTGTCGTAATGGAGATGTGCTGCTAATGAGAACCACATGCTTTCCGTCTTTAAAAAATAACCTATCAACTTTTAGCATAGCAAGTTTTCTTTATAGGTATGCCTCTAGCAATTCATTAAAAAAAAAACAATTTAAAAATATTTCTTTATACTACAATATAATCAAAAAATTGAACTCACTTATGCTAAAGTCAAAAATCGAAATCGAATCCGTAGAGACATACAAGACATAAAATACAAAGTATCACAAATACAAAAAATATAAATGGTAAGTATATATAATTATCAAAACAAAACAAAACAAAACCGGTCGTTGTGGAGATCCTGGGGGGAGGCCTTTGTCCAGCAGTGGACGTCTTTTGGCTGAGATGATGATGATGATGATGATGATGATGATGATGATGATTGTTTTTGGGCGGATATTTCCAACCAATGTAGCCATGATTATAGAAAAAAAATCGGTCATTGTTGCTTGTCGAACACTAATGCAACTATGTAGGTAAGCTATGTCGCCTATTACAAAAAAAATTAAAGCCGAAAAAAAATAAAACTTATTTAAAAAAAGATTAAAGCAGTATTTATCACAAAAATGCTACTACTCAATAATAGAGAGTATATTGTCAGACAAAGGCAATAAATAAGTTCTTAAACATGCCCACGGAAAGCTCACTCTTTGGCAACATTTTTAATTTTATATTTAATTTTTTGTTCTAGAAGCCCTCTTGAGAATGCTTAATCACTACCTAGGGTTTGAAGAAATTTTTAGTTTCTCTTCGCCCCTAAAACGTCCGGTTACGATCGCTGATCAGAATATTTAGTTGAAACATATAATTATCATTAGTAGGTATAAGAATAGTTATAATTTTGCGATGCCCTATCAGGGTTTGTAACAGGCCATCATATACTATGATATTACTATGTGAAAGTGACACTGTATATATAAGTGCAATAAATAAATAAATAAATAAATAAATAATTAAATAAGTACGTACGTACGTACTTGCTGTGGTACCAACACCAGTTTTATTTTTGTTTTAACCAGGCATACGTATCTGAAATAATTTATTAAAGTCATACATGTCGCGTTAATTTGATTGATATGTAAGAATAATTAAATATTAATACTAAAATCACAGATGTGTTCATGTTTCCTTGTTTAGCCGCTTATAGCAGAATTTCAGAAGCTAGGGCTGCTTTTCTATTGATTTTAAGCAAAAACATACTAAGCCAATCTTAGCGTGTACTAGTTCATTCACCTCTCATTTTCGTACAAAAACAGCAACATCCAACACCTTTCTATTTACCCGGTTCTGCATCATACTTACACTTTGGTATGACACCCGTAAAAGGCTTTTAATAATTCATTCCCTTTAAGCGAAATAAGAGAACCATACGGAGCGCCTATTTAGCCGTCGCGAGTCTTCATGTATTAGGTATAAACAGTGAAATATTGCCTTCCCGGCCCTCGTAACGGCGCCGGCTGAGTACGAGCCAACCTTTCCATTGCTCGCTGACTTACATCGGCCCAATGGCAGCAGGAACCCAGCGCCTTTGCTCATATTACGTACGCGTCGAACACTCTCATTATTTGCGAAAATATGAAAAATACTGCGCACTTAAGGGGCTATAACTCTCTGGGTGAGGCATTAAGAGGCATTATGAGCCACTCGGATGTTTTTCAATTTGGCCAAATGGCGTTTGCAGAGTTCTCCTTTATGGCAACACAAACATACACCCAACACTTCGGCTATTCTCAGCCGCTGCCTCTTTATAAAAATATTGTTTGTTTCCCCGACTCGATAAGATCGTTGCTTTTAAATGTGTAGTTGAATATTAGCTTTTTCTAGTTAACAAACATAGGATCGTAAATACAACTTAACTAAAACTGGTTTCAATCAACAACAAGTATCGAGACACATTTCATTTCATTACAGCATTTCAAAGATTTCTATAGCTCTAACTATTTTTCCAAAGGACCGGACCCCATAACAGCCGTACCGTAAGAATGAACATCTAATCCCACAAAACCAGTCACAACATTGTAAATCGCGTCGGAACTCATAATTCATTCTTAAAATCAACACTACTGACAAGCTATAAAAAATATAGGAAACGCGACAAGAGTGTGTTTCGGAAGCAAACACAAAGCATTGAAAAGCCGGAGTCATTGTGCAAAAGTTAGCGGAGCGAAATGCGGCAAACGCGGCGCCCATTTTTTCAATACGAAAATCGAATGTCAAAACGTCATTGAAATGCCAACCAAATATTTGAACGAACACACACATGGCCGGGCCACACAGGACGGCATGTTGGCCATATTGTGCAACATTAGAGAGCTAGAAGTTTTTGCCTAAAAAGTTAATACAATCGAATCAGCAACACGTCAGGCACGCCGAGCGTGAAATAAGCCGCGTATGGGCTAGAAAATCAATTTCTCATAAGCAATTATGAACAAGTGTGCCCCACGTTAAAGAAATAGCGTCTCTTGTAGACTTGATTGTTACATTTCACCAGGAAACTAATCAATGAAACACATACCTACACGTTCGAGGGACCTCCTACATTATGTTGGATTTCATCAATACTTTTAGTTAGGCATTCTGTTTAAATAAGAACCATATTTAATAAAAGACTTGTTTTTTTCAAACACTAACCACAAAAGTAACTTTTCAAAATATTTATTCAGCCATAAATAGTACAAATTTATGTAAACATCACGATGACATAGCGGCTTGTAGAGCTTCGTAACACACGGCATTCAGCAAAAATATTACCGTTTAAACGAGAAAAAGCTGAAGTCGTAAAGTGTCATAAAAAATATGGCACACATCGCACGGCTTGAATATTTGAATAAAGAATAAGCGAGCATAAAAAGGTTGTAGTGGCTTGAGGTGAGGAGCAACAAATCGCTCGCATTATAAATGACAAATGTAAGCGTAAGCCGCGCGCGCGGTGTCGGGTTGCGCCCACCCGCGCGCCGGATTAGTTTCAGCTTACTTCCCTGCGCGAGCGCCGAAATAGCGCGCCCTTCATGGCCCTGCTATCAATACTGTTACTGAATACTTGTTGGGGGAATATTAAATGTTCTCTTACACAAATGTTTGAATGAAAGTAGGTAATTTCGGTTAACGATTTACAGCAGAAAATATTGCTTACTTAAAGTGTTTTCGTAAAAAGTGGTATATGTAGAACAGTACTATCAAAAAATCAACTGGTTTTCGTACTCTGCAAAAATAACTGCACATTTTTTTAATAGAAAAACAAACACAATCCAATGACTAAAAATAATTTTGGGTAACACTTCCTCAATAAAAAAAAACATGCTTCTGAACCGAGTGGTTGTCTATTTTCGTTTAAGTAATAATAGTTATGGCTAAGTATAAGACGGATGATAAAAAACATCTGAGACGGTAATAGATCCAACGCTGTTTTTGTATTTTGTCATACCCCTTTTGATGATTCGTACACAACTAATTAAAACTACTTCCTAAACGTGATTAGGAGCTGTAGGCGTTAATGCAATCGCAAATTTGATCTTTCATATACACAATGCAAACTTGTTTGTTTTAAAACAGGTTAACAAACAAAAAAGGGTGCTATTACTTTTTTTTTTATTTGGTTTATTTAACTTTTTAGATGGATGGATTTATTTTTAATTTGCGAGTTTACATAGAACGATTCTGTTAAGATTTTGATGTTGTTGTTAAATTATTGCATTCGCAACAATATTTTGTGGTAAGTTATCAAAGTAAACCAAACGTAAAACGAAAAGTAGCAGCACAAACTCGATTAGAGTCTCGTTTGTGTTGTGAATGCGTCCGTCGCGGCCGCGTCACACGGAGGTGTAAAATAGGAGAGCCGCGCACTTCGCGGAGGCCCATTAAGCAGGCCCTCGCCCGCGCAGCGCGACAACACAATGCCTCCTCTACAATCGCGGCTCATACCTACCATTGAATTATTCCCAGTTGAGAGTATTTAAGCTTTTATCGAGGTACAGCCATAAATCGGTGCGCGGCCGCACGTAATCCCCGCCCCCGCTGCGCCCGCGCCCCGCCGCTAGCTATAAACAGAAGTCAACGTGTTGTACTTATAAATCGTGCTCTTAACTATTGTATCTCACGCCACAATAATGAAGTTAGCTCATTCAGGAAGAAATACGGGCACCACGTGGGTGGGCGACGCGGTCGGAATAAATCCACACAGATTATTGCGTACGAATGCGTTTAACCGATTTTTTGTGTGTAAGGCGGTAGTCCGCCGTCAACGCGGGCCGGGCGAATGGTGAAAGGTCCCCTGAAAAAACAAACGCGTTCCGTGAAGCGACGCGCGATGACGAGGTGTCGGGTGCCGCCCGCAGAGGTTTATGCGCGTTCTGCAGTACGTTACTCCGCGACACCCATTAAATAGGCAATTTAATATGATACCGCCAAGCACAATGCGTAATCATAAACTTGGCGAGCCTACGTCGCTACTAAAGATATCGTTTCCGCCAAGCTAGATTTAAAGCTGAGCCAGAAATCAATCCACCGTCCCCGCAAGCGTCTCTAGCGTATTTATTATACTACTACTATTTATTGTTATAGCTATGCTGTAAATAATCGCAAGCTTTGTGTATTCTTATCTATTTAGGCAAAGCATAATATTAAATATATATAGAATATATAATATAGAATATATAATATAGAATATAGAATGGATAAATAAGTAATTTCGTATTACATTACAAAAATATATGTTTCATATAAAACTAAAATATAAAAATATTGATTGGTTGTTTCTTTCAGTGTTGAACATACGTATGTTTAAAAAAAAAGAAAAGAAAGAAGTTAAGCACTTCGTCGAGTAAAAGCGTAAATTACCTATAACGAATCCAAAATTTAAATTTCAACGTTGAGTGCAGCAACAGTATAGGTAGCGTGCGCAATCAACCTCTAAACAAACACTCTCGCAAAACCCTTTATCAAGAATATAGTATGGGTTTAGGCGACCTACAATTCTCTAAACAAAATTCTAATTACGAATCCGGAAAGACAAAAGAGTTAAAAGAGCCCTTCGTCGAGTAAAAACGTAGCGTAAATTTTGTGACGTGACATTGCAACGGCAACATTGAGTGCGGAATTGAGTAGCGTGCGGCAATAAGTCTCTAAAACAAACACTCTCACAAACCCCTTTAACAAGAACATAGTTCGTTTTATACAACCAGCTACCCAAGTCATATTCAATTTATAAGTAAAGAAAGACAAACAAGTTAAGAGAGCTCTTCGTCGAGTAAAAGCGTAAATTGTGACGAATCCAACATTGCAACGGCAACATTGAATGCGGAACCGAGTGGCGTGTGCAATCGGCCTATAAACAAACACTCTCGCGCACCACTGATATATTCCACCCAACTTTTATATCTGTCCGCTCCAACTTTAAATATATTAGTTTTTCTTTAGCACCTTTTGTATCTTTTAGTGTAGGGACAACGGTTTTACGGCGCAGGCGGTCCGTAAATCATTGTAGGAAGCCGTGCGTACCGCCGACAATGCGGCCAAGTAACGCAGGTCGCGTGCAGGTGACAAAATATCATTTACACACTTTTACAGCCTTTCTATAGAATTCAACAAGACTAAATGTAAACAGAGGGATGGTAGGAAACGGTTTGCGATCGAGAGAAGTGGAAGTACTTGGTAAGGACCTTTACCGAATTGGACAAAATAGACTTTACGTGACTTTATTTTACTTGATGTAGGTAGTTCTACAAACATGCAATTCACAGTCATACTAAATAATGCTAGTAAAATTTATATTCGAATCAATAGTCGTAATTTCGTAGACAGGTGCCCACCTACTAATATCGTAGGGTGCAAGAATATAAAGTAAACAATGACCTTTTGATGAAAAGTTCGTTGGCGCAGCGGCTAGAGCTTTCGGATTGCGATCTTGCAAATTACTCATCTTTCGCACGGAAAAGTGACTAAATTAAAATAACTCGAGTTCTTCCATGCTTTGGAAAGTGTGTTGAATCCTATGTACCTAGTCGGGAATAACTAAAAAATAGAGAAAGTCCAAAGTGGCGAGACTATTAAGCCATAAAACCTCAACTTTACATCGTCAAAGAAAAACATTTTCACATCGGCCCTCGTGTGGACACAATGTTACCGATAACCGTTAATCCGTAGACACGGCACAACCGTAAATTAAACTTTATATCATTTTTAATGACCGCCACGAATGGTGTTTTGATTGCGGCCGGCTGGAGGCGTCGACAACTCGACACGATGATAAGGTGACAGTTAACGTGCGCGACACAAAAAACGCGCGTTTAATAGCCTCACACGACAAAAAACGCTCATTTTATAGCAAAATATCGCTCTCACGCACATCTACGTCGCCACGGCCGTCCTCATCCCTCAAACAAACAGTTTTATGAGAATTCCTTCATAGCGATCACTTCGCTTTTACGATTCTATAAGGCCCGGCTCAACATTATGGGGCATCGTTAATAATCCTTAAGCACCTCTCTCATGGCTGTTTTATGTAAAAAGTTCCTATTTCACACATCAACACGCCAACAGCACACGATTGTCACACTTTTTAGCGAGAACTAATGCTAAGTTTTTGTCTTTACTCGGGGTGTAGATAAAACAATTTAACGCTCATTGATGCTTAAACAGCCAAATAAACCGTGAAACGACGCCACAAAATAGGCTTTAAACAGCATCGGGCGATAACAAAAGGAGAGCCATTAATCTGGTATTGTGTGACGTCGAGTCCCGCTTGTTTGCGGAGTCGCGGCGCTCCGGCCTGCGCGCACGCAGCACACGCAGCGCCGCAGCCGCCTTTGTCCGAATCGACTGGGTGTGATCACACACAATGCAGTTGCTAATGGCTGTGGAATAACTGTTCATCCGTCATAGACGTGTACACAAATCGTAAATTATGCGATGAAACAAAACTGTTTACAAAATAACAATAATACGGTGGTGAATAAATAGACTTTTCGTAATTTTTTAGGTATGTGTATTTTATCAGGGACATTATCACGATTACCATTTTGCTTTAGGTTAAAAAAACTAAACAATAAAAATATTTATAAATAAGTATGTACTTATGTTATACTAGAATACCTTCACTAAACAGTTACACTCCGTTCGATATATTATTTACACTTAGTAACTGTTTTTGTTTAGCAAGCCAGAAAAAGGTAAAAGCCAAACAACTTGTTGTACAAGTGTTTAAACGGATCACAAAAGATCTTGAGGAAATGACACGGTCATTTGTGTAGCGGTAAAAACGTAAAACGTGACAGTAATCATTGGTTCTAGTGCCTAACGCTAGCAGAAAATTTATATTTGATTTCAATGAATGATTTACCTTCTTATAGGAGTGTTCAGGTATTGTAAGGCTTCTTATACTCTTTAACCTTTCTTATGCTTCTTAATGATAAGTTTCCTATTATATTTTATGTATCTTTGTCAATTTATGGATTTCGAAAGACAGTTTATTTTACAGTGCCAAAAATTGGTTTTTCACCAATCCTTCATCTTATCGTGTCAATGGCTTAAAAACTTCCCGGCCCAGAAGCCTGCCACGCGCACGGCAGCGTTTGTGGCTTTAGGTTAGGTGGCATTAGGTCTTTCTTTGTGCAGGTTGTTGGGCCCAAGGAGCATAAAAGCAGGACAGGACATCATTTAAATTCTGAATGTTGCTGATCACAATCATTATTTGATCCTTGCGCGTTGCTATTGGCACCGGTTATGTTAGGTTCATTTTTAGACGTGTCTAGAGACGTTTTATTCAAAATAATAAATTTTATTTTATGTTTAATAGACTATTCATACGGCTATAGAAACATTAAAAGTAGCTTCGATTTTTCGACAATAAAAGTACCTAAATAAAGAATCTTATCATTAACTCCAACATTTGAATAACTTTACTCTTTATTATTTTATCTGCGTTGACATGTATTTAATATTGAGGAATATTTGCGTCCGTCGCTCGGCAGCTGTGCGCACTGACAAAACTCCAGTTACTCCATTATTTAATTTGTCGATACATTGTTCCCGCATCGATGTTTCCTTATTTACATGCGGAATCCGGACAGAAGTCAAGTTGACAATGTCAACATGTCACGTGACAATGGCCGTCAGCCGTCAGGGCTGTCAACTGGGATCATGAGAAGGCCTGGCCCAGGGGAGAGCAGTTCGTGGGACCAAGAGCGGTGCCGCGGCACTAAAAAAGGCATACAAAAGTTCTATGCCTTTTTTCGTATAGTTGCCGTGAGCGATCGGTCCCATGGCGTATCGTGTTTCGCGGGAAGCATATTTAAAATCGTTCCTCAAAAGTGGTAGCTGCTACTTCTGCATTTTATTATGAATTTTTGTCGACAAATTAAATGGGACGCGTAAAATATTTTTTGCCTAACTTATTTTCCATTGGCAACGAAATAAAAATAATGGATTCGGTAGTCGTTTGGAAATAACAAAAGACATAAACGAATGCTTAATATTTACGACAAAACACGAGACCGTCCCATTGAAAACTTATTTCGTCCAAGTGAACTTGTTGCGAACAGTCGACTTATCTGACGCTGAACAGCCTTTAAATTATTAAATTAAAATTATTTAATTGTGAAGAGCCTTTGTGCTTCGCCCCATCGCGTCGCCCTGACAGTGAGTGAAACGTTCGAAAAACGGGGTTTGAACTCGGTTTCTTGAGCGAGAGCCGATGCCTTGAGCCAATGAACCACGAACGCATGGCGCACTGCGGTCGAAATTAGCAGTCACTAGCTAGCTAACTGCATACTGTTACTAGTGCCATCTATACACTTCACTACTAGCACTACAAGTGGACTGCTATTGTGCTTTACTATTCGAACTACAAAACATACAATGAGCTTGCAGCGAACACCGCCACCTGCTACATTGACGAGCGAGAGCGGACGCGGCAGCGGGTCAACACAAACTTAAGCACTTGCGTTGATGACTCGTTTATTAATACTAACACCAGAAAGCGAAAGGAGCGTGGCGAAGTAGAAGAATAAAAAAATTATTTTGAGAATTTTCGTACAGACATAACGGCGCTCTTAAAAGATTTTGCAATAAACCAAAATGAAAATTTATCGTTTAGGGGGTTAAAATTACTCGCGTCCGTAGGTTTACCCATAAGACCCTACACGTGACCCCTGGGTGGTGCTAAATGAGTGACACTGTCTAAGTGATAGAGCCACGCTGCGTTGCAGCACGAAATGGGCCGGCTCGCCCGGCATAATACCACCCTCTCACAGAATATCGGCATGAAACAATGGCACTCGTTGCTTGCTGTTGTGTTTCGTCCGATGAGTGAAATTCAAAATTCAAAATTCAAAATTCAAAATTCAAAATCATTTATTCAGTTTAGGCTACAAGTAGCTCTTGTGAATGTCACTATGCCATCGGTTCGTAAGTCTACTCTGGGCGGGAGATCTTGTACTGAGAAGAACCGGCAAGTACCGGAGGCCCATCTCTCACCCCTCCCCCCTCCCAATTCCTACTCCCTCTTCAAAATCCAACTCCTTCCTCAAGGCCGGCAACGCATCTGCGATTACTTTGGTTTTGCCCCATGGACACCCCATGGGCGGCGGTGATTACTTTCCATCAGAACGTCAAACGTAATAATGAAGCATCTAAAAAATTCGCTTTTATTTCATGTGTAATAATAATATTTTCAATGTGAATGCAATGTTATTTACAAGAAATAACAATTCAAAATAATTGAGCAATTGTTGTTAAATGTCATTGCCTGTTATCAGATTCGAAGCCGAGCCACATATTATAAGCACTTGTGATGAGAAATGAAAAAAAGATGTGAAACATTTAATTTAATTTAAATAAAAAGGTTATTTAAGTACTTTTACAACACAAATATAATTATACAAACCCGTTACAATTGATTTATTTGATATTATATCAACTGTCATAACATGCCAATCAAATTAGCATATTGTCGACAAACGTAACACTGTCCAACAAAAAACACTCAACACATTGTTTATGATAAAATGATAAAAACAAGATCTAACAAAAATATAGAAAACAAACGCAAAACGAAAAAAACGTAGGATTTCGAATACTTTAGTGAACTCAGCAAATGAGGAGTGGACGCACCCCCCGGGGTCAGAACACCCCCCGGCCGCTAAAATAGCCTCCAACCGCGCATTCTCTCCAGGGCAACAAAGTGACAACTTATCCATTCACCTCTAATGTTGTTTAGGAACTGTTCAATGGGACAACAATCCGTTTTATTTATAGTCATGTTGTGCGCCCACAATAGAAAACACGTCTTAAAATCTTTTTAAGCTGTTTCATTTCCGGACAGAGAAGAAAGCGTCATGTCGTGAAGCTCCATACGTTTGGGTACGCAAAAACGTTGTTTTCGTGAAGCCTGTTAATTTATTACTTTGAAAGACTTTGTGGATTTTAAAGGTACCAGCGCAGTAGTCTGGGTTTTAGAGATTTAAAAGTTGTTTTTTTTAATTTACCTTTAATTAATGTCTTTCACATATAAACAGACATGCATTTATTCATTTTTATTTAAACCTCAAACTTCGATATTTTTTAACTAACAAACCAATTATAATGGCCATATCTATGCAAAAGTAAAATACGGAAACCAATTTAGTTAATAGACAATATTTAAAAAAAAACGATGATTCTAGTAAAATGGCGGAGTTAAATTTAAAAAAATAAATATCATTCTAGAGTTTAATTTACGGTCAAAAGACAAGATGAACCCCTTTTCCATTGCGAAATTAAAAAGAAAATAATAACATGCCATTGTAATATATGTTCTTGGACTTCTTGGCGGGAAAGTGAAGAGTCATGTCTGCGGTTTTGTTTTGTTTTCTAAAATTTGTGTTATGTCGAATATTAATGTGAAATAATGGTGGATAATTAACCGTTAAGTGTTCGTAAGTGTGCATGAGTGTTGGCAAATGAAACAAAACAATGCAACTTTACTTTTCAAATTCTCTCAAGAAGTCCGCCGAGGAATTAGTAAAGCCCCACATCTTTACTGAGATACTCGAGGGGTTGGGGGGTATAACATTTCTCATTTCTCATTTTTATTATCATTCATCATTATACTGACTGGAAGGAAATATTGTATATTTATATATTACTTGCAAGAAAAATTACTTTGACACTGGCTAAATGTGCTAATCGCACGAAGCCATCAACTAAAAGAAAGAAAGAAAGAAATATATGTTCTTAATTTAACATCTGAAAGTTAACTTCAGCAAATATCTCGTATCAGTTAGCCAGATCTAGCATTAGCTTTGACTGGCGAACTTCTCGTCCCGCGTAATCCGTACGAAGTCACACAATGATTGCTTGGGGAGACGCCCCTCCTGTTAGCCTCACTTTATCTGTTCGGAATGGCGAAGCCCCTGTCTTTGTCCGCCTCTAATCTGGCGGGGAAGTGGCTAAAGACCTTGTGCAAACAAACATCGGCTGGCTCCATTGTTGGGGACGTATCCGTCACAAATCGCATTGAAGGGCGTAAGGTAGCTGTCCCTAATTAGTTTGCGTGAGGGATTTCTTTCGATCCGAATCTAATATGCTTATTTGGTTTTCGCTTACAGACGTCGTGTTCCAGTTGTACCAAACAAAATTGCAAAAAGATATTGCGAAGAGATTTTAATATTGAAAAAAAAACGGAAAACTTCGTGGTCTTCAGCTTATGAAAGTCCTAATAGTAGACTTAGGCCTCCCCATATAAACGGGAACGTTATCTATAACCCACCATTGATAGTCTTCGGTTATTAGTGGTAGGACTTGTTATAAGATTGTCTATAGCTTGCTAGCCGTTATAACGAAGTAGGTAATGGTTTAACAACAACAGTTACAGCATTATTGTGTTTCGTCAGTCAGAAGTAAGATAGTGAGTAGGTAAATGGCGATTCGACTTTGGCTTTAAAGTCGCTTTTCATCATAAGACAAATTACAATATTGGAAAAAAGACAAAGTGTAGCAAAAATTCCACGAGCGGTATTCGAACCCGCACCCCATGATATGCCGGGTCAGGTGCACTAGCAACTATGCTATCGTGGCTCAATCCAACTCGACGCAATTAATCAACACACTTACTCTGTAAGCCAAAGGAGCCATACAATGTCGAGAACTACGTCATCAACATCCGATCTTAATATTTTAACAAATATTAAAGGTCAGTTAAGAATTAGACAATCCCGCACGTATTTTTTTTTAAACCTGTTTTGTTTTTTCAAATTGTATTTTGTTCGCAACGAAATTTGCTTAAAACTGTATATAAATAATCATAGTACAAATTATTTAAGCATTATTACTACATTTTTGTTTTGGAGTATGATAGGTATTTCGGCACAGTTGTAATTATTACGGATGTAATATCAGATACCTACACAAAAGCATGGAATAATTCTGTTAATAACAGTTATGTCGCTTATTATTAGGTGAAATGAAGGTCTATTGAGAAATCAAAAAATCAATAGTCGATGTTATGGGACACAATATTGAAGTTGGATGTGGCATTTTTATAATATAATAGGCGTAACGACAGGGTTTATTCACTTCATCAAGCAACAAAAAAGTATTTTTAAAGTTCAATAATAATACATCCCTTAAGTTAAACTATAGATTCTTAATAAAAAAAGTAAGTTGCCTTGGGCTAAGTATAAGAAAACTGAGTGGACTTCTTGGCGGGAAAGTGAAGAGTCATGTCTGCGGTTTTGTTTTATTTTCAAAAATTTGTGTTATGTCGAATATTAATGTGAAATAATGGTGTATTATTAACCGTTAAGTGTGCATAAGTGTTGGGAAATGAAACAAAACAGTGCAACTACTACTTTTCAAATTCTCTCAAGAAGTCCGCCGAGGAATTAGTAAAGCCCCACATCTTTACTGAGATACTCGAGAGGTGGGGGGTATATCATTTCTCACTTCTCATTTTTATTATCATTAATTATCATTCATCATCATACTCACTGGAAGGAAATATTGTATATTTATGTATTACTTGTAAGAAAAATTACTTTGACACTGGCTAAATGTGCTAATCGCACGAAACCATCAACTAAAAGAAAGAAAGAAGAAAACTGAGTTGACTTTGTTACTTATTCCATTTTAATTACAGTTTGACACGATTCACATGTTAAGCATTATGACTACACTTTATAGGTTAAATGAAAGTTATAGCCATAAAAAGTTTTTCAATGCTAAATCATTGGTTACAGCTACGTCTGCTTACGCATAATCAAGAAGTAGCATTATAGTAAACTTTATAGTAACTACTAACAACTGCTTAGCTTAGGTAGTTTAATTTACGTCTTTCAAACATCCATCGCCACATACAGATGTTTTTTTTATTCACTTATTTTATTTATAATTATTCGTTAAGGTTTACTACACATGGCAGATCAACCTACCAAAAACTGTAAAATGTCTACAATTAGTTTTTAACTTTATTGTTTGTTATAAGGATCAATATAAATTGGAGAAATTTTAGAAATATATAAATATAGCTTGCGTAATTCTTTATTTGTAAAAATATTAGAATTGGATGATGACGATGTAGTTGTCATTGAATAAGACACCTTTGGCTTACAAAGTAGGTGTAGATAGTGTTGATAAATTACGGCGAGTTAATGCATAAATGCAGCCATATTGAACCTTATACTTTTTAAATAATAGCATATAACAAACCTTCATTTGATCTCTATATAATCTGTAGGTACTATAAACTACCAGTGTCAATTGTAAAAAAATATTATTAAAAACAATAAGAGTGTCTTAATTATGTACACGATAATCTAAGAACAGTGTCTACTGAATACAATTTAAAGCTATTCAACGTCGTCAACTGTCAAACATCTAAATTCTTTTTTAAATGAATTCTATTTACCGACTCAGAAATATTTATTGGATGCAAAGCAAGGTAGCTGTTACCCGTAATAACCACTACTGAAAACAAACATTGTCCTAACGAGTATTGAGCAGCGAACAATGGTGCGCGCGATCATTGTATGCGAGAGCCGGATCGAGGATCGACAGATCCCCGCCCCTTGGAGCCTTCACACGCTTCTTCAGCATAGCACTATGTAAATAACTACCAAGCTACGTATGGAAATTATGTCACTTGCCTGTCCCAAACATTGTTTTTTAATAGCATGCTGTGGACTTTACAATGAGCAAAACTATGTTGATGAAAAAAATCTTACGTAGAACCCCTATTCGAATGGTTTAGGTGGCGATGGAGGGCTCAGTTATTTTAATGAAGTAAAATGATCTCAATGTGTGACTGTATTTGGAAAGACTGATTCTATCTTTATTAACCTAAAAAAAAGCATCGGTCTCAAACAAGGCTTAGGTAACTTTAGTCCACGTCTGGATATAACCGGACTAAACTACTGTTGCAGCAGCAGTTTTACTTCTCAACCTTGACGTTAGTTTTGGTTAAACCTCATAATTTAGTGTAATAAATGTATGGTAAGGATTGAAAGATTCCAATTTCTCATTTTTTTCCCCGATTCGAGTGTTAAAAGACAAGAAGTAGTCATTAGAAACCTATTTTAAATGTTTTATTGAAATTACTGGCATAGTTTAGCGCGATTACAGAAGGTGAAACCGTAGTTTTATTTTCATGAAAATTTTATTTTTTCTTTTAATAGTTATGGGAAATGTAACGTAAGTGCTTTCTCCCACATAAGTGACAGTACTCGGGTGTGTGTGTGTGTGTGTTTTGTTTTTAATCTTACCAAAGCGAAAGAAAGCTCAATGTTGGCAATAGCGGTTTGCACGTATTGCAACATTATTTGCAACTTGCACAATGCTGGTATACAGAGTGGGGTACCAAATTAAAAATGGCAATATCTTGATCTACTTACAACTAATTTGCTAAAGAAGATGCACCTAATATGCTGATACTACGGAACATTCTGAAACCGTACTTAAGCTGCTATGCACCCTGCCGAACGGTTATACAAATACTATACAAATAAATCAATACAAATGCCGAGGTCGGCATTTGTGTTACAAGTTACATTTGTGTTTTTGTAATGAAAAATACTATGAAATGCATACTATTATTTACTATTTCATTATTCAGATACGTATAATTACGTATAATCTTTCGTGATTTACCGGTGGCAGAAATTAGTTATCTACCAATGAATTTGAATAAGAGTGAGAAGAAGCACTATCAATAAAATTGATACACTGATTGGTCACTGGTTCAAAAATCGCACCTCTGACCCCAGCAGTAGATCGTTTATAGGCAGACGATAAAGATCAATGCAGCACAATCAAGCACCTACTACTTACAACTGATTGGCCAATGAAGATGCACCTAATAGGTATACGAGTATACTACACAATTGAAACTGTGCGGCAGGGTGCACCGGTGTCGACCTCGCCATTTGCATAGCATCTAGATGACGGTGCAGAGCGGACGATCCGCATGCCTATTCATGAGACGGCGGCCGAGCCGGGCCCGCCATTTGAATAAATACAATTAACTTGTTTGTTCTACTCGCCCCGGCCCGCCCCGACCCGGCCTTCCGGTAAATGACACATTCCATAGATCTAGTGTTACATGACTCTCGGAGCGGCGTTGGGGGAATGACGCCGCTAAAATTAAGTTGAGCATTATATGTTCAAGAATTTCTATGGTTACCTTGAACCTATTGCTAGAGCTTTTGAATTATGCAATGCTATGAGTATTGGACAACGACTCGAATAAATGAATAAAAGTGTTTACATTTTTGAAGGATCTTGATAGCGCAGAAGCAAGCGACTTCGGTTTGCGATCTTGCAAGTTTTTGGAAACTTTAGCAGAGTTACGCTCTGTCATTGGTGCTGGTTGGTTGCTGTCGTAGAATACCTAGCAGTCGTTGCAACCTAAATTAGACCAACGTGGTGAGTTATGGCCCAATCTCTTCGTGCGTTATTCATGTAAAAAGGTCTGAGGCCAGCTGCAGTGCGATATTTATAGGCTAATAATATCGCATATTCCAATTAGAATAGTTACCTACTTATTTCGAATACTTTCCTGTCGATACAAACACAGTGTTCACTGGTGGCGAAATTGAAAATCATTTTGTGTGAAGGTATTCAAATTGCGGCTAATGGTGATATTCGGCAGCCGGCCGGGTCGGCGGCGGGCGGCGCGGCTCAAAGGCGGCCGGACAGCGCCGCACTGTTATTATCTCAACACCAGCGCGCTCACACCTCACCGTTCCTTTTTTCCCAGACGCCTCCGTCCTCTTCCTTCCCGGCCTGCAGAAACAGGACTCACACTCATTTATACTAAACCTCGAGTCGGGGGCGTTCCTTCAACGATTTATCATTTAGCGTTGCCTACAGACATTATTTGAAACGCATTAAAATCGCGGTTGTGGAAAATTTGTCGGCATCGAAATTAGTACTGCTCGCGGAGTGCATAATTTCGCTTGAGACGCATCCGGCGTAGTGCGATGTTTCTAATTAGAATTTCATTGACGTCGAATAATCCATGCACCCGAGTTTATGGTTATTGGACGCAGCTCTAAATGTGAGATCTGTATTAGATCGTTATCATTTAATTAAAGGACACCAACGAGTCTATTTTGTAGCAAAAGGACCACCGCTCCTCCCTGCTAGATACTTCACACGATCAAGCATTGATTATTAGTATTATATTATATCTTTGTATTTACGATGCTGCAAAAGGATATGCTACTAATAATAATAATAATAGTGTACTTGTAATGATAAAATAATTAAGATTTACCAATAGTTTCAAGTTACAAATCTATGCTACTTAAAACGGTGAGTCTATTGAGATTATTTGATAGGTACTAACACAAATTGAAGTAGGTTGGTTAATTTGGACGTTATCTAAGTGATTGAAGAAACTGGTAAGTTATTTTAAACATATCTTAGCTTAACCTGATTTGAGGTTTAATGCCATCACCATCAAGTAATCAATACGTGACAGATTCTTTTTAATTGAGCGAAATGAAGCAGACGTGTTTTTGCCGCGCAAGCAAGTCGGCCGGAGCGAGGCGCGACGGAGCGAGGGCCGCCGCTGCCCTGAGGAAGCTGTCACGCGCAGCGTGAACATCTGATGAATATGTATCGGCAGGCCGTAGCGGCGCCTTGTAATTTGAGACTCGCCGATAATTATTTACGTGAGAATGGGCCGCGGCCGTCCCGCTCCCCCCGGCCTCCCCGGAACGAATCGCTGATTGCGCGCGAGCGGAGATGCCGCCGCCAGATTGCCGCTCACGCTCCGCCGGCCGGCGTGCGCCCGCGCAGCCCAACACGCTCGTAATGCATCATTTGATACATGAACAATTCCAGATATCTGATACAGCTTTCGCCAGTAGTTGGACTATGAAAGCGAAATTGACCTATTAAATATCATGAGCTAATTTGATGCTTTCGATATAAGTCAAGCTTCATCCATCGCTACATCATAAAATTAAAATCAATCAGTATTACAATGAACCGTAAAATATAAGTGACACATTGCACGAAGAAAAATTCAAAACTACTTTTATATACAATAATATAAAAATTATATACCTATTATTTGCTACGACTAAAAATCTAAAGTCAAAACTAAACTCTGTCTGCATCTATATTGTGCAGCTAACAGTAATATATAAATTAACAACATTACGTCCCGAACAGTATAAATAATCTTAGCTCCCTTTAGGATTTCATTGGAAAGCTCATCATATTTCGAATCTTGACATAAAAATGCATCAACTCTATTGGGATTGACGACACAGTAAATAGTCTTTAGCAAGTAATTGTTCCACATAAAATTATGTTATTTGTATAGTTGTAGTTTGAACGAACAAAATGATAAACGTTCGAATTTCTCAATTTAGAAGCCAGTAAATTACACACGTAATATAACAAGTGGAAGCTATACAGAGGCTACCACTTAATTTAAAGACCAGTTCTTAATTTAGACAAAACCATCGGAGAATAAAGATATTAAATTGACGTATCGCTTCAGATCGCTCCTCTCCATCACGGATACAGCAGCCATTCACAAATAAACAAAACGCGGGTTCTCGGGAGAGGATCCACAATACCAGCGCGGTGTCGGAGTGATGACGGTTGTTTTGACTTGGCGCGACACTTGGCCGAAGAACAGGCTCAACGGATAGTGAACACCTACCTTTTTGCACCGGATTTTTGACTATCTCCTAAATGATCCCACATTTGTATTGAATATGCCAGCTAATGTGTTAGGCAAAAACTTTCGATAATGAAAGAATTGAAGCTTGAACGTCGAGAAGGTTGGGACTGAGGGCGGAAAGTGCAACATATTCGTACTTCACTAGCTGTCTCCGCGTCTGGACTCTGGTTTTGCTTATTATCATGAGGAGCGTGACGATATAGACCTTAGTAGGTATAGGTTAAATTATAAACTGAAACGAGGCTTATAACATCTGGATAGATGGATGTAAGTGAATATCTATGGTGGTTCGGCTTACACCTGAGACAAGGCAATGCATTGTAAAATTTACTTAACGTAAAGCTTACCTACGTTAGCAGACCCAGGCAAAGATTTTGCAAAGTCAAGCTAAAATGAATAGCAGATAAACGCAAGTAAATTCATACAAACAGTCTAATTTGAAACAAGTTTATGGTTCTTTAAGTAAACAACTCGGAAGACAATATTGAAATATATCGTAACTTACATTGCCATCTATTAAGAGAAACTCGAACTAGAGAAAGTAAACTTGCTCATACGTTGTCTCACAACGTTACGAGACATGAGAACTAAGAAAAACCACACTCGGTGATAAAATAGAAAGGTGTATCTTGAAGTTTAATTTATGTCAGGCGATTAATAACAAACTGTCACATACATAAACACTTTTAATTTTAATAATCCGCTAGACCACTTCGTGTGTTTGTTTAAACAACAGAATGTTAAATTAGCTGCTTTCAATAAGTGGGTACATCGTTTGCAGTGCACAGTACAAGGAGATTGTAGCATTTTGAATTGTCTTTCACCTTTATGCTATGGCGTTACGATTCATTTTGGGTTGGGCTTTGTGATTATTGAGTCGGTCTGGTCCACGACGGGCGGGTGCGCGGCGCCCCGCTGCGCGCGCGTCCTTAAACACACACAGACCGCGGGGCGCCGCGCCCTGCCCGAGCCCTTCGCCACTAATAACACCGTCTTTCCCTCTGTCATGCCTTATTTCATTCGAACATCTCCTGTTTTTTCACTTCGGTTTTTTTAACGTCCCAACCGACCGATATTAACAATAAAACGAAT
Organism: Eudonia truncicolella; assembly: GCA_949315975.1. Taxonomy (NCBI): domain Eukaryota; kingdom Metazoa; phylum Arthropoda; class Insecta; order Lepidoptera; family Crambidae; genus Eudonia; species Eudonia truncicolella. Next base: position 6,973,174 of record OX438828.1, on the reverse strand, counting down.
CTCTGATGATAGTTATCCTTCATCCTCATTGTCTTTTGGCAGTTTCGTGGAATAAAATATGTTTGACCCGTGCAACTTGATTTTTGAACGTCATATTATAAATGGCATCGTTTAAAATGTTTTAATACCATCTACATGACGGCGATATTAATTTAGTACGGTTCAGCTGAGCGGGCCTGTGCCATCGTTGGAATGTTAAATGACGGATTACCGACCGCCGAGATGGAAAGATAACCGCATGAGATCTTGTTGATTCTATGAATGCCCAACCACCGAGCTTTCAGTTAATAAATGTGAACCCCCATCCCAATTAGTTCTGCTCAACATGTGAAAGTAATTTTATCGCTACCCTCGTTACTAAAACTCGAGCCGAGTGTGTAATTAATAAGTTAAAACATTATCTCCGAGTATTATCTACTTACGCAAACCAGAATACTACAATGCATTTTACAATTCTTAGTTGGTAGCGTTAACATTAATGAATACCTTTGTTGTCCTTAGTCATTGATAGGTAAATACATCAAAACTATTATAAAACTCCGAAGGTATTATTAAGGAGTTGGCTTGTGTTTCCAAAAAATGAGGATGTTGTTGATCTAATGTTGCCATACGTAATCATACATTAATTAAAAATTTATCTGTGCCCGTAGTCAAGCAAGAAACCGTAAGCTTTGCCGTTGCTAAGCAACCAGTTATTCAATATGTCTCTGTTTATTCGTGCAAGGTCGAATTTTAAAGATTGTGCTTTGCTAATATAAAACACTTACTTTATAAAATAATTGTATTGTTTGTATAAGAAACAATGGTTCAGATAACAGTGGACATGGTGCGCAAGAAGGCGGAACACCATGAATGCTTATTGGCACCATTGGAAGAGATTGCTCTGCATCAAGAAAAGATTGAGAAGATAGAGTTTCTGCAAGACTGGTGTCCTAAACTAAAAATACTTTTAATGCAAAGCAATCTCATTGCGAAGATTGAAAACCTAAACAAATTGAAAAATCTGACATACCTTAACTTAGCGCTCAATAATATAGAAGTTATCGAAAACCTCGAAAGGTGTGAATCATTGCAAAAGTTGGACCTAACTCTTAATTTTATTGGTGAAATTGTTAGTGTGGAATCCCTTACAGACAATTATAACCTTGAGTACTTGTATCTAACGGGAAACCCTTGCACAGACTATGATAACTATCGTGATTTCGTTATTGGAACTTTGCCACAACTTACTACTTTGGATGGAATTGATATTGAACGCTCAGACAGGATTAAAGCTTTACAAAATTTGAAAATTATTAGGTCAGATATAATCTTTGAACAAGAAAATTACAGACATCTAAGGAAGAAGCAAAAGTCTCGCCTTGACAGGGAAATTCGTGACAAATGGGAGAATGAGTACAAAGACATGGACCCTGAGGAGAGGAACAAAAAATTTTGGGCAGAAAAGTGTGAAAATGCACCCGAAGTTCGACGTGAAATAGAACGCATGCGCGATTTAAAGTTGAAAAGTTATGAAACCAAAGAAGAAAAGGAAGAGAAAAGAGTGTATAAATTTTTTGCTCCTAATGGAAGGCCTTTTAATATAAATCAGGCGAGGCTGGACTTTAAATTTGACGATTCTGAACGAGGTATTTATTTACTTGACTTAGCTATCTACAAACATTTAGATACTAGTTTGGTTGATATTGATGTTCAACCCAACTACGTAAGGGTCATGGTTAAAGGTAAAATCTTCCAACTCCATCTGCCGGATGAAGTAGACACTACTAACTCGAAAGCAGAGCGCTCTCAAATCACCGGCCGCTTGCTTGTTACGATGCCGAAAGCTAATGCTGTGCTTTCGAAACCTACTATTTCCAAGCTAAGCACACAAAAGCATGCTCAATTATACACTGAGCATACAGATTGTCAAGAAAGTGTGGGTCAGCAAAGTAAACGAGAGTTTTTAGAAATAGGTCCTGCTGATAAAGTTTTAGATTTAACTAAAATGACTCTAGCGAAGTCGACACCAGATTTTATTGATCCAAGACTAAAGTTTGAAGTTAAACAACCGTCTCCGGATTTTGTAGATAACCCAGAAGTTCCGGATCTCATTTAATTTTGACAATCTTTCCATCACTAGATTTTTTCTTAGTGAACAGTAGTAGGTCATGTATTATTAGGTTCAGAAGAGAAGTTGAGAAGAAAGCTCTGGTGTAGTATGTTTTATCTTACTTTATTTTTTGTAGTAAAGTTTGGCAGTGAAGCAAATAAGCTAGAATATAATTAAAACAAAAAATATCTTTAAATATTTTATTTAACTTTAAAAATACTTATCAGAGTTACTTATATCAAGTGTAGATAAAAGTTCTTTTGAAATAACTTAAGTAATTAACTCAGATTGTTATGTACAATAAATAATTTATAATTATTTTTATAAGATTGGAAGATTGTGTCAACAAATTACTTTTTTCACATTAAACTGTTTGGTTTACCTTTTTATTACGTCTTGACTGCTAAATAATTAGTTAAAAGCACATTATTTTGTAGACAAAAATCTAAACAGTAACGCACTTTATAATTAAGCAGATAAGTTGGCATCATCATCGTTTCGAAATAAAGTAAATACGAAAAATACACATTCTGTACTCTTTTTACTTTGAATCTTTGATTATTTAGTTACATGTCATCAAGGGTTTGAATATGTAGTCAAAAATATCTTTAACTTTACGAAAAACAAACCTTAGTGATGTGTGACTAGAGTACATTTTTGACTAAAACTATCATTATTTTAGATTAAACGGGTAAACTTATACTATGCTTAAACTTACTTTACTTTAATATGGTATCATTTTGATGATTCAGTAATTTTTTGATCAATTTAATGCTTACTTTACTTACAGTAATTGTGAAATATTTGATCTCGTGGTGTGATAAAATAGCTGTGATTATTTTACTTAAATTCGTTATTTAATTTATAATTTCGATATGTGTGTTAAAGTGTATTATTCAAGTTTCAAAACAACATTATATGATATTCAATTTATTTGTATCTATACAATAGCTCAATTGGAAGAGCACCTGACCCGGTATGTCAGAAGGGTGCAGGTTCAAATCCTGCTCGTGGAAATTTTTTCAACATTGTGTTTTTGTAATTTGTTTCGCAACAAAATTTGCGTTAAAATTATATAAACAAAACAAAAACATTTTATTTGTATCTGCATGCTGCTTTGTGTGCATTAAAATCTATTATTATAAAATAAAACATAGCGAAAGTGTTAACATCTTCATTTATATAAATCTTCTGTGCGTGTGTATGTTACTGAACTCCTTCTAAACGGCTGGACCGATTTGGATGAAATTTTCTGTGTGTGTTCAAGTGGATTCGAGAATGGTTTAGATTTACAACTGGACCCGGTAGGTAGCGGTGCTACACCCGTATCCCATGATGGACCTCTCATCATGGGATACAGGTGTTCTTAAGCGGACGAATGATTTGTTTGTTTTGTTGTCATGGAAACTGTCAAAGCGACTGTCAAAGCGGTAAGAAGTCCGCCGCCCGGTCAGCTAGTATTACTATATATTATAACTTGTAACTACTACAAATAACATCAAAATTATTACAAAAACACAAATGTTTAAAAAATAATGACGGTAGTTGTTGACATTGAATAGGCGCCTTTGGCTTTCAAAGTAATAAAGTAAATAGTGTTGAATAATTTCGGCGGGCTGGTTAGAACCACGATAGCTCAATTGGAATAGCACCTGACCCGGTTTGTCAAAAGGGTGCAGGTTCAAATCCTGCTCGTGGAAATTTTTTCAACATTTGTGTTTTTGTAATTTGTTTCGCAACAAAATTTGCGTTAAAATTAAACAAAACAAAAACATTTTATCAAAATTATTGTCCTTTTTCGAATCACATTCATACGCAAATCCATTGAGTTTTCCAGGTGTTTTATGGATTTGTTGACTGTTGAAGTTAATGCCGTTGATGCTTATAAGCTAATAATTATAGGTACATTGCAAATGTTTGATAATTAATATAAATATAATGCACGTTGCCTCTGTCGATAGAATATGTCGGAACATAAACTAAATAAACTTATATTCGAGTATTTTTTTTAAACTTCATGGACACTTAATTGTAAGTGACGTAATTAGACTTGATTGCTCTCAACGTGGTCGGGGGTGTATCCGTTCGATTCAGTGGACATGTCCACTTTGAAGGAGAGGAACCCGTCGACGTCGTGCATCTCCTTGGAGTTGAACTTGGCGGAGATCTGATGGCGGCCGGCCCACGGCGGCGTCAGCTGGAACTGCGCCGTGGCGACCGCGCCCGGAGCTACGGCCTGGGATTATCAGAAAGTAGGTAAAGTCTTATTTTGAGTGTTCGTAAAATTTGTCCTTTTATCAAAATTCCTGATGAGCGCTTGAAATACAGTATGCGGCTTGTACAACACAGTGAATCTAACCCTTCGATGGGAAATAATTTCCCATACAAATTTTTCGAAGAAGCCAATTTTTTTAAAACTTCGTTTTCTTTTGAAAATACAAGGATCCGATAAATATTTAGTGGTAAAATGTTTAAAGAATAAGTTTTTGAACTGAATTTATGCGATTTAAATATACTAGTGGAAGGTTTCAAAATGTTGAAGTAATTGTACAAGTTCTTTAAAATTATACAGAAAAGAAAATGTGTATGGTCACGTTGAAAAAAGGCGTAATATTATCGTCGTGTCATAAAGGGAAAATATATAAAAGAATAAATCACTTCAAACATTGGAACATTTTCACTAGAAGCGAAATTGTTACAAAATCTATTATAAAAGGTATTTACTTCTAGTATGGACAGGATTATACAATTAATTAAATTCTTTATGTTTTATGACACTTTTAGGTCTTCAGGGGATTCTCAATGGAACAAACAATTTTGCTGCCGATGGATGTCGATATGATATATTTTATTTATTTATTTAATTCAGACATATGTCCATAGAATTTGTTAGTAACAATGCACTTAAGAACTATGTTAGTAAAGTAGAATATAGGGCAACATAATAATTGCTCTAGATCCGGTACTTCATGCACCAAGGACATGAAGCCGGATCCAATGCTTCAACATAGGGCAGTCTACTCGACCAGCCAGAACTCTTAGAAAACTGTTGTTGCTGCCGCGCACTCGCTGGAGCAGGGAAGCCACTCGCTTTCTCATTAATGGCCGGGAATTATATAATTATAAACAATTTGCTTACCTCTTTTAATTCAATTTTCAATTGTTTATCCAGTCCTGGGCATGGCCGGGAATTATATAATTATAAACAATTTGCTTACCTCTTTTAATTCAATTTTCAATTGTTTATCCAGTCCTGGGCATGGCCGGGAATTATATAATTATAAACAATTTGCTTACCTCTTTTAATTCAATTTTCAATTGTTTATCCAGTCCTGGGCATGGCCGGGAATTATATAATTATAAACAATTTGCTTACCTCTTTTAATTCAATTTTCAATTGTTTATCCAGTCCTGGGCCTTGGATGTAGAACTTGCCGCCCTTCAAAGGTATCGGTAGAGGGTTCTCAATCTTGACCGTAGCAGTGAATTCCTTCCTGGACACAGGCTTGCCATCTATACTGATCTTGATGTCTGGATTCCGCACTCGGAAGTCATCTTGTGCGAAGTAGTCAAACTGTTTCTCTACTATGGTCACTAAACTAGCGATATTGAAGGACGCCTGTGGAAGGAACACATGTTGCATGATTAAATTCATCAAATGACTATAAACTATCATCCGTAGTAGCGTACTACTGGCGTAGTCGTCAAAAACCATAGTATAACATGGATTAATAATAATATTATGAATAGTGGTGGCTTTTTGTCTCTGTGGTTTAATGGTTACATCACCGGCCTACGACTCAGAGGTCCCTAGTTCGATTCTCAATTTGGATGCTTATTATTATAGGTACGTTTGGTATGGCTTATTTTAGTCCACCTGAATAGACACCACAATTTTTCTGTGTTCAGGTATGTTGCCTTACTAAACTATACAGCAATATTGTGTGCGACAGTGTAAGACCACCAATTCCTCAGTGCTGTAGCATTTCTAAAAGTGTGCTGCCATAATATCCTCCATAGTTTAGGAATCCCGCGATCAAATCCGCGATCCCGTGTCAAAGTGCACTTCGATGTTCGGCCTTACCGTCGTCCGTTACTAACCATCACTTGAGATAAAAGCCGATGGATTCTCTGTGGGTGAGTAAAAAAGCACAAGGAATAAACTAATTTTGGTGAAATATGTTAACCTTGAAATGTAATAATATGATCTCTTTTTAGCCTTATATTTTTTATATCTGATAATTTCCAGTAAATGATTGTTACATGCAGTTCCGTTACATGAGGATGTTTGTTACAGGAGCTCGATGGCGCAGTGGTTAACGCGCCCGGTCTGCGATTGCTAAGGTTAACCAACTTAAGCATAGGCCGATCATCGGATGGGTGACCAAAAGTATATTACCTCGAGCTCCTCCATGCTTTGGAAGGCACGCAAAGCCGTTGAACCCGGCTGCATTAGCCGTCGTTCGCACTGGGCCCGCCGCGAGGTGGCTTATGGCCCGTTCTCCCTAATCATCCATAGGAAAGGCTCGTGCCCCAGCAGTGGGGACATAAAACGAGCTGGTGGAGGTGATGTGGTTTATTACATTTAGACTAGACATTAAATTTAAGTTCATTAAATTTAAGTAATGTAAGCCTTGATCCTGCGCTAGTCTGGGCCACGTGCAACCGAATGGCGAATGACATAAGCAAAGAGAGGTCTATGCCTGATGATGATGATGATGATGATGATGATGATGATGATGATGATGATGATGATGATGATGATGATGACGATGATGAACGTAAGCATCAATGTAAACGAGTCTTGGTGTTAAAACTTACCTGATCGACCAGTTTGTCGTAATACTCGTTGAAGGAGACCGCCATCTCGACCTGGTGCTTGGCCTCGGGCGCCAGGACGAGGTCGACGTCGGACCGCTTCACGCTGTCGCCGGATTTGCCGCGGTACGTCACCGTGTCTACTCGTAACACGCCCTTTATGGTGTACTGGTCTGTTGTGGAGCGGTTCTTCATATGCAAAACCTATAGATGAAATATATACGGTTGAGTTATACTTCAGCCTCGTGAACTGGTGACATTAGGTAAAAATTTTGTCGTAAGCCTAAATTCCTGAAAGTTCAACACGACCCTGGTTTAAGTAGTCACCAGAGAAGAGAAAGGCACATTATATCTCTTAAATTTCTTCGTTTTAATAAAATTCTACATAATCATTTCATATTATTATAATGTAGAGAATCTTATTTCGAAAGTGGTGTAGCACACTGTTTTAAAAAAACTTTTCATGGTGTAAAAATATTGGCAATTTATTAGAATTAGAACTTAAATTAAATTTTTTTTTTTCGAATTAAGAACTAATCTGGTGCTAACAGTAATTTGGTAAATCAAACATTTAGTGTATTTTGGGCCTAGGACGTTTTGAAAATTAGTCATTATGAGAATCGTGTGTTTTGATATTTCCATGTGTATACATATATTTTAGTGTATTTTGGGAATAAGTTTCAATGAGACTCGGCTTATTTTAAATTGAGTCTTATTGACAATAGTATATATTGAGAACCGCTCTTTTTGGTAGTAGTCCATTCTTGTTTCATTCCTTATGAAAAAAGGTTTTTTAGATCTTAGGTCGTATGAAGTAATGGGTATTTCGACATTAGTTCCAAACAGTCCGGAAGGAAATCATCATGTTTCTTAAACATAGGAAGTTCGAAGTAGCAGTGAACTCTAGTCTTATTCACCAAATTGTACATAATATACTTACGACATTAAAGTCCTGCCCAATTTTGATGTCACTACGGAGTTCGAAATCGAAAGTAACTTCGTTGAACGCATCGTTGAGGTAGTACCGTGCGAAAATGTTCCCAGACCGGCGGAGCGCTTTTTCCATCGTAGTCCTCTCCTCGAGAGTACGCTCCGGATATTTGTAAAGGTCCGTTATATCCTGAAACATTGTACAATCTTACTTTTATCTGAGAAAAAAAAATATCAAGGTTGCTTAAATACCTACAGGATAAAACTTTAACGTTGCTTTTGTATCGTTAGTATATAGCTTAAGACTTTTTTACCACTTTCGCTCTATATGTTTAACAACTAGGAAATCATAAAATTTCGGTACCTGTATATAGTTAGCAGATCATAGTTTACTCATTCATCAGAACGAATGCTCTACACTCACACTCACACTCACACTCACACTCACACACCTTGCCATGACGATTTCTTTTTTTTTTTTTTTTGGAGAGAGATTGCTGATTGCCGCTGCGGCATTTTCAGCTTCACCGGGCTTTTTGGGGGCGGCGAGGAACGTAAAGGGTCCCTCAAGCCGTGTGAAATGAATCACCTTCAGAGGTTGTCTAGAGGGAACGGCATCGCGCACAAGTGCGCGTCCCCGTGCCCTACTAGATTCTCCGAAGGGTTCGGATCGGATCGGGGAGCGGAGCAACCCGAGGGCGCCTCTAAAGGCACGGACCTCGGCTCGGGTTGACCGGGCCGTGGAGGAGGAGAGAACCGACCAGGTACATGTCTGTACCTGGTGTAGAGCGAGTGTGAACCGGTTCTTCGTACCCTTGTTCTACGAGTACGGTGTCTTGGGCCTAAACTGGTGTGCATGTTTAGTGTATTCTGTAAATGTGTGCTGTCATTTAGAGGATCGGGCGGGGGGGCGTTCGCAACCGTTATGGGATCGTCGGGGTCATCTAGGACGTGCTTAGGACGCCTAGACATGAACCGTTTTGTTGGTGGAAGGCTTCCAACATTATAGTTGGCGGCCGCCACAACAAGCGGGTTAGGGTGGTGGGGGGCGTTATCAAAGTAACGTATGGAAACGTCCTTGATAAATTGCCATGACGAGTGTAGAGCATCGAAGTAACTTTTGGAGCAAAATCACATTCCTGTGTAATGTCGCAACATTTTACAACAGGCGCTTACATCTAATCCTTACCTCTCTTTCCATCCTTCCGATCGCTTTCGTCGATATTTTTTGTCCTATTGAGACTGTATCACGTTTCATCAATTTAAGTGGTTGAATTATTCCAGAATATTTCCAAAGTATCTGAAATGATAAGAAGATATTTGCTTGTTAATAATTCACAAACGATTTAGAAGGTTAATATCGTAGGTTCAGGTTTCAGGCTATGTAGGCAGTCTCCTTCCCTCGTCGAGCTTTCCGTAGCTGAACGAGAGACGGAGGAGAGACCCACGTAATCCAGGGTCGCCTCTGTAGGTAGAAAAAAGGTAATAAACTCATCTCGCACGCCTCACAGCGGAACATGTCCACAGACGTCTGCGGCGTTCTCCAGCTACGAAAGGCTTGATGAGAGACAGAGAGGAGAGTCCCATATCATCGGTGGTAGCCTCTGAATGCTGGCTAATACAGGTAGTAGGTTGAAAATAGATTGTAGTTACATTATCAGCGTTGACCTGAAGACACATAGCCCGCATCATGTGGCTGCTGCACCTCCGCATCGCGCACAGCTCGTTGCTAAAAGGTAATAGTTACCTTATCAGCGAGATGCCAGACATAGTCATACGGCCACTGCATCTCAGACATCGACGACACTGGTCCGCACCGCAACATGTCTTTACACATCTCCTATATTTCAGCTACGAAAAGCTCGACGAGAGAAGGGAAGGGGAGTCCTACATAGCCTGGGGTCACTCCTTAACTAGTTCAAAAAAGGTTGTAGTTACCTTATCAGCGTTGACCTGCGCGAACACATAGCCCGCGTCATACGGCCGCTGCACCTCAGCATCCCGCACGGCTCGCAGCGATGCCGGCCCGCACCGGAAAATGTCTTCGGACATCTCCTGCGGCGTCGCGTCTATCGCTTGCCAGCCGCCGTACTCTGGGCCTAAGTCCGGTCGCTCCATCCATACCTGATCAAACGATATGATTAGTAAAAGATACATGCAGTGACAAGAACTAACTATCAATATACAGGTAAATATGTTAATATTTAATCACAACTTTTTCTCTTTGATAACTGGAAATTCTATCATCTTAATCAGCCTACATCCAGTGCTGGGATCTAGCATTATCAAGAATAGTACATGGGAATTACATGATCAGGATGACGTGATCATGGTTACGAAATCGATATAAGGAGTACGTAACGTACGTATCGTAATCGATATCGATATTACGAGATTGAGTTTCCGACGTTGAGATTACCAGTTCGAAGTATTTGAACTCAATCACCCATTTGTGACCCGGGATTGCGAAATTTTCTTAACTTGCACGATAGCAATTCTTTGCTTTAAATGCAATATGTTTTGACCTCATCCTATAATCTCATCTAGCAAACTCTATATGACTGCTCTGCATTAACTTGAGCGTTAATGGCCTAGGTATATTTAGAGCGTATACGCTGCTAGTGTATAATGTACCTATCTATTTACTAATTTGTAATTAGTAATTTTTAGTTTTTAATAATTTTTTAGTAGTAATTTTTTAGTTACTAATTTTTTGTTAGGTGCTTACAAAGTAATTAAATCTAGGGCTGTATTAACGTTTTTTGTCTGCTTTCTACGTGAACTGAATGTGACCTATGTTTGTAATTAAAATATAATACGTATAATTATTACTAGGTACAAGAAACTTAAGTAGATAAATACCTATTTATGATTGTGTTTAATTACAAAACCACAGAACACAGAAAGAGGTGGTGCAAACTGTTAGGTACTAAATACACTAAAGTTATTAGGTACCTATACGTATAAAAGAGGAAAAAGGTATTTCTTTTTTCATTCTTCGTCATAAATCGAAAACTATACATCATGAAAATAATTAAAAATCTGTTTAAGCTTTTGCAAATGAAGCCCTTTCATACGATACATGACACGGTTAACTTACTTCAAAATGTGTACCCCCGTTCCTTGCATAAAGACCCTGTTTTTTTGTGACTTAATTATATATAGTTTTCAGATTTTTCCCTGTACTTGTAGTATAAGACGATATTACTCGCAAAATGAATTTTGATTCCCTTGAGAATGTCGAAATATACGTTTTTTGCGACATAAACGGCCGTATCTTTTTTTTCGTTAACTTAGAAGTTTGTTTTTTTCACAGCTTCAAGGGGCCGCAAACCTGAGTATATGGTTTTAATTTCAACTCGATAACTCCACGCGTTCCCTAGATAAAGAGTCTTGACAGAAAGATAGACAAACAGACGGACAGACGGACAACAAAGTGATCCTATAAGGTTTCCGTTTTTTTCCTTTTGAAGTACGGAACCCTAAAAATTTATCGGTAACTGCGTGAGACCGATATATTATTGATCACGGTCAGGAATCGCTTCCATCGTAACATATTTACATGAAACAGATGTTGCAAATATATGTTTAGTTACTACACTGGTGTTGGAATATTCTCAGATATAGTTGCATTAACAAAATCAACAGCCATTTGCAATAAGTTGTAAGTGTATAAACTTAAGAATATTAAAATAAAGTGATCCATAATTTTATTGTATGTATAGCGTACTTCGACGCCTCGGTGTCTGAGTGGCTAAGCGCGCGGCCCGATCACCGGAGGTCCTGGCTTATTCTTATGAATAAACATTTATTCTTATGGTCCTGGTCTCAATGAGGACATTTGGTAGTCGACTTTAGAGTTGACGACCCGAGCAGTGGAACTGCAAGTTGTGCTTTTGGTGCAACGAGAAGTAAGCGAGCTTACAGCTCCGGTAACTTATCTGGATATTATGTAGTGGACTATACGTGTCCACGGAGTAACTCGCTCGAGACACCAGTCTTAAAAGTACCGGATGAAGAATGCGCTTCAGCTCGTCCTGATCCGGCGTTATGACCTGACGTAGATGGTCCCTTGTGCTTGCGTAAGGATGTCTGACACCTAACTTTATAACTGTAAGGTTTGTGGGGGGTGTCAGTATAAACTTTAAAGTCGTGTGTAGCGGGGTGGTCCTGGTCTCAACTCCCAAGTCAGGTATACTGTGTTTCGGATTATCCGTTGCATTACCAGGGTTTGTTACCACTAACCCTCAAGCAAACCCGTAAATTGCAGCGATGACTTGATTGCAATGATATAGGCTATAAACAGCAGAGTTCTGACATCCAACGGAACTAACCTCGTTCCAGACATGGTAGTTCCACACGGAGTCGGTGGAGAACTCCTCGAGGATGGTGCCGTCCTCGTCCTGGATGATGTCGATGGTGAGGCTGCCGCCGCTGTCGTGCGCCGCGTCGAACCCGGTCACCGGCCGGCACGGGATGCCGAGGGCTCTGCAAACTGGTCAAGTATTTCGACTTCAATACAATGTGTATTAAATAGAAGTCAAGATATATTATTAGAAGGTCTGCTGCCATATATCTATACTATTGATAAAGAGGTAACGTTTGTGATAGATAATGTTTGTTTGTTTGTTTGTCGGGGCTAATCTCTGGAACTACTCAACTAATTCCAAAAAAATCACTGATAGAATGTTACATACCTTGCGGGTAGCATAGGCTATATTATATTTTGATAAAGATTAGTCTTCACGTATTGTCAGGAGGTTCCTCACTCTGCAGCCCTAACCAACGATAGCTTGGTTCTATCCCTGCTGCCGGTGGCAACCTAGGTTTTTATAAGTTTATTTTAATATTTTATATTATAAATATGTTTTTATATAAAATATTGTAAAAAAAATTCTTAAGATATAAATTTAATAAAGATAATTATAATCCTGAGTTTTGGGTAACCCTCGCTCCCCCTCCCGTACCATCATGGGGGAGTGGGAGTCTCACATAACCGCCGTGTTTTCGCAAACGAGGTGGTATGCGGAATGCATGCAAAAGAAAAAGTTTCTATAATGATTATATTTTATGATTTGGGAAACGTACTTTTATTTAGGAAAAAATACGAAATTCACGTGGACTAAGTCGCGGGCAAATTGCTAGTCCTCTATAGTTGAAGGTAATGGGTAAAGACCGATCACATTTTCGGCCTTATTGTCAATAACCATCAGATGAGATGTAGGTTAAGTAAGGGCTCCCAATAAGGCATAATAATGAACTCAAAAAAAAACGGATACTATTGTAAAACCTGTGACTGAACATTGCTTAAAACTGTGCCATAAATTTATAAGCGTTTTATTTGAGGCTGATAATAACGATGGTAGTAGAGCTGCCCATCATTAATTTTTATACAAAAGCAGTAAACATCAGCAAACCAATGAGAGATCTACACAAGTAGATACATAGATAGCACATATCATCATCATCATCATCAGCCTAATACTAGTCCGTCCACTGCTGGATATAGGCCTCTCCAAGTGCACGCCACTGAGCACGATCCGCGGCTACTCTCATCCAGCTCTTGCCATTAGTACATATAATTAGAGCCAATATCGGCTTCGCTTACTTGTCGTCAAAACTCCGGCGTACACCCAGCACTGCGCATACTTCACGGGTTTCTTCTTCTCGTAATACTTCTGCAAGATGTTGAGGGAGCCGACCCACTTAAGCGGGTGGGAGCCGCCGCTGTAGTCGCTCAGCTCCTTGCCCCAGTTCCCGAGTAGGACCCCGTTGTCGTCTTGGGCATTCACGGCGGCTGAGAGTGCGCGCGACACTCTTATTGGGTCGCCGCGAGCTCGACCTTTCACCTTAATTAATTGGAGCAGTTTTAGAACGTCTTTGGAAATATCAATGACGTAAGCACAAGCTTAATAGTCAATTAACACTACAGTTAAATTTTGTAAAGTCAACAAGTATACTCGTAGTGAGAAACAAAAATTTTTTAATGGAATTTAACGAAAACTGAGTTCACGGGATATCTCAGCTCATGGCCACGGCAGTTGCAACACCGGCGAAACGACTTCAAGTAAAAAAAGACATGCATACCTTAACTATTTAATTTTCTTAAAATGGAATGTGAAAAAGGCTAGATAATGAAAAACGTCAGATTTAATTTCATTAACGTTGCTCCATACAAAAAGTAACTGCGACGATAATAAGTTTAAGATGATAATTAAGTTTTCATCATAACAAATGTTTCGATCATGGACTGAATATAATTTTGTAGATGCTATTTTATAAACAAACTAGGTACAAACTTTTCCAATCTCCCTCACGAGGTATAGCGCACAATCCAGGATGTCCTTCTCGTACTGCGCGTAGTTCCAAGGAGTCGGTTTGATCACTTTCACCACACCCCTGAACATGAGGCCACCATCCTCCTGCACGTACTCATCGCGGTGACTGTGACCTGTACACAATTATTAAGTTGTACTAGTAGTAATAGTATTGATGGATGGATGGAGGGAGAGAAGGAGACCGAAGAAAATATGGATAAATTGTGAGTGAATGGATAATTAATAAAAAAACTGTACACGTGACGGCTGATAGAGGAGAGTGGATGAAACAGAAATTTTGCAACGACCCCAAGTAGGTAAGATGGAACCAGAGCAGGAAGAAAAAGTAGTATAGTAATGGCAATAGCCCATATACTTTCCCATTGCTGGACAAAGGCCTGCATCATTGAAATCAAGTCACAATTGATGGGTATTGGCTTAATCGCCACGCTTGCCAAATGCGGGTGGTGATTACAAACCCGAGCCATTTGCATCGGAGATACGAGACACACTTTGCCCAATCTAGAAATTGAACACAGAACCTGCAGATATCGGGTCGACCGCTTAGTCAATCGGCCACTAAGACGCTTAAAATTGATAAAATTTATTGCAAGGTCTATTAAAATAAACACACAAAACTATCAATCGTGTCATTCACTCTGGTCATTTTGTCATAAGTAATAACGTATTAGTGGCCTTGTAAAAGATGACAAATTAGTACTAACTATGTTTCCTGTGTTCGTTTACCAATTTACAAGTAAGTGCATACTAGCAAGTTAACACAGTAATAGGAAGACAAAGCTTTATGCAGGAACATTAAAAAACTTTATAATATGCTCGGCAACAAATAATACTTTTCGTTGAGTGCGGTGTTTGCTACGAAATCATTAATCTAATCACACATAACAACGTTATTAACTAAATAATTTATTACATTTCTGTTATGCACTTGTCATTTTATACAGTAGTGTAGGTGTATATAGGTAACTAATGTTTGCAGTCGTTTAATACCTGGCATATAAACGGTATCGTTGAGGCACCACGGATTGAAGAGTACGTATATTGGCTGGGGATGGGTGTAGCTGAGCGAGCTGACTCCACTCTTGGTGTCGATGTCCAGTCGCCACGCGGCTACGATGCAGTCCGCAGCAGGCGTGATTGCCACCATCAGATGGGAGTCCATCTGGCCTTCGTATACCGCTGACCAGTCCCCGACAGTCTCGGAACCTTTTTCCAGCAGCGGTACAGCAGCTGACATCTCGTTGGAAGGCCCTCGCATCGTCGCATCTGATTCAGACAACGCATCTTTTGTTGCGTGCAACAAGAAAATAAGCGATTAGTACAAGCCGTGAAGATTTAGCCTGGAAGCAAGAAATAGTGATACAGTTATTAGTTTTTAAATAAATCTTATTCTTATTGCCATTTCCAATATGCTAGCTTATAGTTTAGATGTGATTCAAGAGTGTATGTTTGCAATTCATGTTTAAATTTTAAAATGCAATGAGTTCACAATAACTGCTTAAACCACCACCACATAAACATGCCACATGCCTGATTTTCAAAACAAATATGTATGTATGTACCTATAAACAAGTAGAATGAAAAACCTACTATCGCTATATCAGAGATCGCTCAAAGATAGGTCAGTGTATTTGTGACCACTGACACACGAGTGGACCTGTTTAATTATTGTATTATGTAAAACTGTGTAACTGTATGTTAGTCCGTTTTTCATGTCAAAACAGTGCAACAGGTAAACGTTTTTTTAACAGAGATAACCCCAGTATGCCGTTTTTTACGCCGGAAATCATTGAGACTTTTAAGTTGCAAGTTAGTTTTACAAAACAATTGCTCTTCCAAGCCCACCACAGCTAAACAGATGCATGTTTAAATAAACCATTATTTGTAAGATTAACGTATGGGCGGCCGGCATCCACGTCAAGTTATTGCACATGCTATACACAATAATTATAAATAAATAATTGCTAGCATTCACATGCCGAAGTAAGAGCCTTCCGTAAGAAATACTTTAATAAATATAGCAGAAGTAGGTACAGACTATTTTATTGTCAACTGCGATTATTATTTAATAACTTGTTACAACAAATGCATGGCACAATAACAGAACACAAAAAGTGCGAGTTTTTTTTTTACTATCCATATTCATTCGATTACGTTTACGAAAACGAAAATTAGTATGGTATTGAAGCAACGACGCCTTTTAGCTATACAAATTTTCGTATTCGTTAACGTGATCGAATAGCGAATGCAACTCGCACTAGGCACCCTGAAGATGAATATAATAAAAGATTTACGAAAACCAATTCAACAAAGTGCAATCAATAAGCTATCAGATTATTAATAATATAAAATTTTGTTAATAAGGAAACAGAGCTTTACAAACATTTCAGAATAAAAGTTTAGTAAATTATTACTATGCGTAAGGTGAACAAGCTACTGTTATCCATAATATTTCCAACCCACTATACCACCAACCTACAAACAAATGCCAATTATACAATACCTGAGACGTAAAGTATGAAAGAGACCGCGTCCTTGCTTGCATCGTAAGGCCTGTTTAAGAGCAGGTCCAGTTTGAAGGATTGGCCTCGCCTGACCACGAGGCAGCGGTCCACCGGTCTCGTCATAAGGTTGAACTTGCTGGTGTGGTGGTTGTCGCCATTCGCTTCGATGCAATAGTCGATGCCTTGCACGGCGAGCACGCCTTGCCTCGTCCCGTCGATAACATCTGCGAAATGGAGAAGGCATATCACTTTGTATCACGCTTGCTTCGTGATGTAGTTGCGTGGTTACACAAACTGGTGTTACAAGCTGTCTATGGGGATAGCTGGACTAGAACCATTTCTACCACCAACCAAACGAGGAGAAAATGGACCTCCTCTGTGGTCTAGTGGAATGATCACCGGGCCTGTGCCCAGATTCACTATTGGGATCCTGGTGCTGTAACCAGTAACATATAAAAGCCTGTCCTGGTAAAAATCGAAGCCGGGACTTATAGATCTGTGATCGGCCCTACCACATAGTTATGGTATTCAAGATTAACATAACACCATCTCTTCCATGTCATAAAAGGTGACAAAGAAACTACGACGACAAAATGGAAGTGGATCTTAGGTGGAAGGCTTAATTCGACGATCTTAATCAGACTTTGACTACTTAGGTTCCCTTACGGAAATACATTCATAAACTTGTAATGAGTACAAGGGTGAAACAACTAATAATATAATGGTACAATAATGAATGTTCCATTACATCTCGGCTCCCAGATTATTTACTTTTAGATTAAATATTTACAGATCTAGCCTTAGCTAGAATATGAGAGGAAACGCACCTTTGGCATTGAAAACTCATTGGCGCGTATAGTTCGCTCAGCAGTTAAAAATACTCCCAGAAATCAAGCCTAGTGCGAATGTTACTTTATTGCCCATTGTTATATTTTTTTGCTAAATTTTAGTTATTTTATATTAGGAAACAGATAATTATATAGACTGTATTTTTATTACAAGAGATTTTAAAACCAATAATATTTTAATATGATCTTATTTTTTTAGGCTACCAATGGCTACAAAAACATTTTGGACAATCGGATTTCAATTACTAAAATAATTAG
This sequence comes from Eudonia truncicolella, assembly GCA_949315975.1. Taxonomy (NCBI): domain Eukaryota; kingdom Metazoa; phylum Arthropoda; class Insecta; order Lepidoptera; family Crambidae; genus Eudonia; species Eudonia truncicolella. Next base: position 6,955,386 of record OX438828.1, on the reverse strand, counting down.
TGATATTTAGTAGCAAGTACGTTAGTCATGAGCATGTACTGTAATACTTTTAACTGGTTATACATTTCATCTCATTGCATTAAGAGTTCCAACAAATAGTTCAAACAGAAATATTAACAAAGTAACATATATGTAAAGTACCGTACGTCATCTGCGTATAAATTCCGATTGGTCTCCCGCGCACGAACGCTGGATAGCCGCCAAAAATTTAATCAATATTGACATTTCTCAATCAATTAATGTCAAAAATAGTATTTGTGCATGAAATTTCGAAAAATTACCATGACTACAATTTCTGTTAATTCATTAAATATTACAAGTTCATCACTGTACGAGCTGTACATTGTTTTGATATAATTTAACCTAATTAAGTAACATTTAATACATGATTTTTAGTGCATTAAACCTATTCGACGGTTTCGATTGTCTCTTTTACTCCGTTCCTTCAATAAACAAACATTCTTCTGCACTCGTATACAACAACATTAACATTATAAACATTACATAACTGCACAGGCACTAGCTCGTACAATCACTACATAATAATAACAATAAATTAATTTAAAACACGGCTATGTTCAAACAATTTACGCGCACATTTATAATTTTTTTAATTTTTTTTGGTGGACTCACCTGGTTGGAATGGTACAATGACATATTTTTGTTTTCCCCCAAAATAATGTCGCCATAAATTTTTTAAATACTCCATGGTTACCTTAATAACAATTACGTATATTTTAAACTTAATATCACAGCAATTTAATACACTAGTCAATTCAACATTTGGTACAAGATTCGTTCGTTTAGGTCCAAGTTCCCAACTTGCTAATGAATACCACAAGCGTGCAGCTGTTCGCGCATTTCGTCACACACTAGGCTCCAGTCATGGCCAGCTCAGCAGACTGTTTCTGCCACCAACACAAACATGATGTCATAGTGTCAATAGGACGACGTCGACGCGAAAAGCTCCATCCCGGTACTGAGAAATAGTATCCATTCATTCGTTGACCAAGGTTAGCCCGCATTAGTCATACAATCAATCCTATCAGTAGCAATCTTGTTCGAAGATTTATTTTAAGATGACAACAAGAACGGACAAAAAATTTTTATTACTTGTGTCATTTATGTGGCAAATATAGTTTTGAGAATTGCACAAAGAACCATTTCATAGTAACTTGCAGACTTTCTAGAAGAGCGGAGGATTCATGTCCTTAGTGAGAGTAGTTCCTCCGTGTTCTACAAAGTCAATAACGGAGTGCCGCAGGGTTCTGTGCTCTCACCTACTCTATTTCTTCTGCATATCAATGACATGTTTTCCTTGGGCAATATTCATTGTTATGCGGATGACTGTACGGTGTATGAGCGGTATTTGGGACATTCTGTGGCAAAGCAAGCCGATATCGTGGTGAGAAGGCAGAAACTGGTTGCCAAACTGAACTTGGCTCTCGGTCGTGTCTCTAAGTGGGGATCCGAAAACCTGGTCGAGTTTAATGCCAGCAAAACCCAGGTTTATGCATTCTCGTCTCGGTTTTTCACTCCCGAGCAGCGCTGTTTGCTGTACAAGACTCAGGTGCAATCGTGTATGGGGTATTGCTCCCATCTATTGGACGACCCCGCTAAATACCTCCTCGATGCACTTGATAGACTGCAAAGGGGATAGACGGTACGCATTCTTGGAGATGCTGAGGTTACAGCCTCTCTTGAGGAGCAGCCTCTCTTGGCAAGTCGTTCCTCTGTAAGACCATTCGGCTATGGAAATTCTTTGCCGGCGCATGCATTCCCAGCTCCTATAGTCGTTCATAGGATGTATGGGTCTTTTAAGCGGGCGTGAAACAACATTTATGCAGGCCGTCATGAATGGGTGCGCTTGTTACCGCGCTTGTTCCATGGTGAGGAGCGCTCTCATTATTTAAGACTGCGTCGGAAGCTCACCATCAGGCAGGATGTGCTCACTATGACGAGTTAATATAAAAAATAAAAAAGAACTTGGTGCAAATACTTTCATGTCATAGAAGACTTTACTTAGTTAAAATACTATTACGTTTCTTATTGCTTAAAGTAAAAAATGATAAGCTGATTCTCCTCTATAAGGGTTAGCGTCCAGGCTTCAGAACCGTACAAGAGAGAAAGGTCCTTAGGAAAATCCTGGATCCAATAAGGAGGGAAGATTATAGCTGGAGAGTCCGGAAAAAAGGCAGAGATTGAAGACCTCGTGGCTGAGCCTACACCGGACTTTTTTGGGGGCGGCGAGAAACGTAAAGATTCCCTCAAGCCGTGTGAAACGAATCACCTTCGGAGGTTTTCTAGAGGGAACGGCATCACGCACTAGTGCGTGTCCCCGTGCCCTACTAGATTCTCCGAGAGGTTCGGATCGGATGGGATCATGAGTCCGTGACATGGTCCATTTATTTTACTTTTATTTATTTAAATAATAAAAAGACTATACCTGTGTTTCTCTTACATATTCTCCAACTTTTTATCTGCGCCTTTATTAATAATACGGTCAGTAACTAACACTCAAATTGAAACTATATCTTCGGTTGGGTCAAGTCTTATCAACGAAGTATATTGCTCGCGTATCTTTTTCGTACTATTAATATCTTCTGACTACATAAAAGGTCATAAATTGAGAATACTAAATTAAGAGTACTAAACATAAATAATCGGACTTAATCATATTTATGACAAAATAAGTTATTATTTGCAGTTTTCGCGCACAATGCGCTATTAAGTGAAACACTTTATAAGAATTTATTCGCGTATATTAATCAGGTTCTGCTTGCGTTTATTTATCCGTCCGGATCTTTAATTGAAAATTGTATGGTTCGTATGCCCGTCTGAAAATGAAAATGTTTAACTTTTATTATCGTTTGTTTTTTCAACTAAATGCTCTTTTTTCTATCTCTCATAACTTCTCTAAAATGTCTCTAAAATGTACCCCCATATTTCATATTTTTGTATATAATGAAGTTCTTATTTATTAACCACGACGCAAAGCACTACATTGAATGTTGTGAATCAATGGAATGCTCTGGATTCTTGACCTCTTTAGATGCGACTGGACCTGGAGTAGTTTTTTATTTATATCGTGTGCAAGGTTCGGTGTCTGTAGTTCTTAAGCTTCCTCATTTAGTCTTTCAAACATTGGCATAGCTTGCTTTTCTTCTAATTCAAGTCAGGACATTAATGATGTCCCTTCTAAAATATAGAAGAAAGTCTAGAACAAATTTTTTGTCACTGTCTGGCTCTCTCATTGTACATATGTTTTGACCGCGTGTTCAAAACATATGTAAGCTTCTACTTTGCGTGTAGTTCAAATGTATGGAAAGGCATTTCAACACCCGTATAAAAACGAATACTTGGGTTGTCCGCCAAGTTGACTATTATGCCAAATACAATATTTTCTAAAATTTTATTTTGTCCTTCCCATGAACTTGAGGTTCTTTTGAAAAAGTCGAAATACGTATAAGGTATAATAAACAGAATTAAATTCAATTAAATACTTCAAGCTGATAATCTTAATATTTCTCCATGTTTCTTTAATATTTCTCCGGTCTTCAAAACGAGTTACTTCAGCTTACCTATTTTAATATCTATTAATTATTCGTGTGGGAGAAGACTGCTTTGCCTGGATTTTCGCCTTGAGGCAAGCATTTAATAGATATGTCCCACACAGTCGTCGTCGGCATACGCGTAGGTTTCTCCTATTGCCTTGTTTAGTTGATGCCGGTCGACTCTAAGTATTATGTTATGTTATTAAGGAACTGTTTATGGGATATTGCAATTAACTTATAGCGCTTATTTGACGTAATACATCTAAACTATTTTTATGTTCCGCCTAAGCCGTGTACCTACCTACTTGGCAAGAAAATGTATGTTTGTGATTGACTGATATTTTTTATTAAATGTTCAGTGTTCAGAAATTTTCAATATAAAAAGTGGACAATTTAATAATTAACAGTTTAATTTTATACTATTCTTATAACATTAATGTCCCACTCTTCAAAGCATTATCATCTAACAAAAGCATTTAAAAACGTAAATTATACTTTGTTTACGACTAATTGTGACGTTAATGGGATCTGTGATGAGAGATCAGAGGCTAGGACAGATGAAGTGAATTTAGTTATATTTAAATAAGAGGTATATTTGATTTCGTAGCCCAACGATCTGTGTGTTTTATGTAATGAGTAACTTTTGTTTTATAAAATGCCGTTGAAGCAATCGGAAAACTCTCTAAAAGACGTTGCTAATTCCCTAGGACAGTTACAGATTTGTAAGTTGTTTGCGGATGGATGAAAGGAAGTCTTGTTTGAGTGATTGTGGTTTTGTGAGAAGGATGCATGTATCAGAGTGTAATTCTTATTGTAAGTAAGTACCTTCTTTTGTTTTAACTATTGTAATTGTTTTTGTTTCGTTTATATAATTTTAATGCAAATTTTGTTGTGATACAAATTACAAAAACACAATGTTGAAAAAATTTCCACGAGCAGGATTTGAACCTGCACCCTTTCTGACATACCGGGTCAGGTGCTCTTCCAATTGAGCTATCGTGGTTCTAACCAGCCCGCCGAAATTATTCAACACTATTTACTTTTTTACTTTGAAAGCCAAAGGCGCCAATACAATTGTAATTGGTTAAGTTACCGTTTAAATCAAGAAATATATAAATGACATCGGCAGTGCAGATAGACGTTTGTAACTGTGTTCTGTGATTGTAATTAACCAATGCCGGATTTATAATTAACTTCTATTTCCGTGGGATCTCAGTTTCAAAGGCGACAAAACAGGATGTTGCGAAAAGTCACAACAGTGTTGATATAGGCTATATTTAAAATCAAAGGTGGTTTGTTTGACGACTTTTGCTTTTTCTTATTCTCTCGACGAATATAGCAATTGTGTTTTTTTTTAAGTTTGTTAGTATTTTATGTTGCTCGTACTCCTTGTAAGTTACAAAATAGTTACCAATCAAACGCCTCAGTGGTAAGTGGCAGAGCGCTCGGCCCGATACCCGAAGGTCCCGGGTTTAATTCCCTGGTCGGGCAAAATGTATTTCGGATTTTTCGATGCATAGCCTGGGTTTGTGATCACCAACCCGAGTTCGGCATGCGTGGTGATTATGCCATTACCCATCAATTGTAGCGATGACTGATTGACTTGTTACATTACAACCACCAATCCGCGCCGGTTCCCGTGTGGCGGCGTGTTATGGCCCGTTCTTCCTTTAGTGTTTCTAATTTTGTATCCATAGGGAAGGCTCCGTAGGGATATGAAATGAAATGAAGAGAGGTCTAACCCCTACACCTCAGAAGTATGTAACTGCCATAAAACGTGTCATAGTTTTATTGTATGCGTTATTATCTTAATTATCGAAGCTTATTATATTTAATGTCGTGGATGTGTAATGGTCGCGTGGAGTTTATACCAGTATGCCACTATCAAACTCATAAACAATCTAATCTACATGCGCATTGTAATGTTTTGTCTAAGTTATGTCTACACTACATACTACTAAACAAATTAATGCTAGTTGTCAATCGGAAAATATTAATAGTATATTGTAATACGTATTTATTACAAAAACACGAACACACAAAACACGATAGGTCTACCTATCGTAGAACCACGATAGCTCAATTGGAAGAGCACCTGTCCCGGTATGTCAGAAGGGTGCAGGTTCAAATTCTGCTCGTGGAAATTTTTTTAACATTGTGTTTTTGTAATTTGTATCGCAACAAAATTTGCGTTAAAATTATATAAACAAAACAAAAACATTTTATACGTATTTATGTTGTAATCTACGATTTTCTACATATATCAACACAGGCATTTTAAAGAAAGATATCAGGTTGACTATTTAACTCATCAAAAGAGATCTAGAAATACGAAATAGGCCAAAGACCCCTTTCAAGTCCTAAATTAAAACAAAAAAGGATTTTTTTTGTTTCTTATGGAGTTAAAAAGTAGGATGAATGTATATAAAAAAATATAACTTAACTTGGTCGATTGACTAGCTCGCAATAGTTATAAATTAAAAGTTCGAAGGTGGGTGATGAGGCGTGTAATAATTCATACATAAATACTTAAAACACACAAACAGAAAACAATGTACAAGTATTGGTGAGCAAAGTTGAATTTATCTCTAAAAGAGATCTCTTCCAGTCAACCTAAGACGGAATGGTAGCTTTATGTATGTGGAAGCAACACAAATGCAAACAAGTCTTGAAGTATTTTATATAATGCACAACAATACAATACAAATAAATCATACTTATACAATATGTAACAAAATCCCTGTCCGATCCGTTAAGGTGTTCTAAGGTATCGAGATTCAGTTCTATTTACGTTATTATTTTAAAATAATAAGTGAAAAAAATGACAAAACTTACATGGTAATACTTTTGTCGGAACTTCGGTAGGTAGGACCTTTGGCGCCGCCGCCATTGATGGAAAGTGTGGTCACATTCATAAAATTAATTTCGGTACAAAACCTTGCGTTTTAAATTACGATAACTCTTTTATTTTCTAGAATAATATTTTTTTTTTTGTTATAGTTATTTGTATACCTATGTATCCCTTTCCGATCGGACAAGGTTTTTTTTACAAATTGTATGTATTTACAAATCAAATAAGTGTACGTTTTGAACTTATGCCAAGAGATGACTCCTCAACATAGTTTGAAATGCAAGCGCAAGAGACCATGCAAGTTGCATAAAAAAATTATGCAACACCAACTCTCAACATTATATTTTATAAGGTAAAAATAATAAGTGCTAGTTGTATTAGTAAGATAAGAGAAGAAAAAAGAAGAGATACCCATGTTACCAATCTGTTCTCGGTATCTCAGTGAGACTTGAGCGTCAACTCTGCTAATTTAACAACGTCTCAGCAGTTTGTCGGTAGCCTGATTTTGTCATTAGAACTATTTTAAATCATCTACAGTCGTGCCCCTGTGACATTATTCAAACTTTCCGCCAACCAAATTTTAAAATAAGGCCATCGAAACACTATCGTGATGGACGTTTTAAAATGCCAGAAGCAAAGCCCTGGATAAACTATCGACACTTATCAAGGTGAGACCGGCCACAAATGTTTATTATTAAACACGAGCATACCAAGTTTTTATAGCAACTTAATCTCTCAATAATAGTGATCCATAATCGTAAGTTCATTTCGATCGCGGCGAGCGTGCCAAGAGTGTGGTTGCTACACTATCAGTAGTTCGTAACCCACAGACACGCGTAACGTTAAAATAAATGTAGAATTTATTACTTAGCATGAGTCACTCCTCAATCCACTGTGTTACCAACAAAAAGAAACATTGCTAACTGCATATACATGGACATTTATTTACGTAGGTGGTAATAAATGTACAGTTTGTAAAGCCAATTTATAAATAACTAGTGTTAATACGTTAAGAATATAACGTTTATATTGAGTAAGTACTTAACCTACCTACATATAATTATGTATTTACTTACATACACATTTTCTTCGATATGAGAAAATGTTTTTTTTTTTACATCAGGTAAGCACAGTGCCTTGATCTCACCTAATGTTAAGTGATGATAAGGCCAATGTTAGAAGCGCACTTCACCCGGGATCCTCAACTAGTGAGGTACTGGCTATCTTATCTCTAGCTGCCGGAACACAACAATGCTACAAACATTGATGTAATGGTGGAAGCTTTACAGTCCTACACTATATAATCCTCAGATCAGCTACTTTTGATTAGAAAGTTTAGCTATTGACTTGCGTTTCTTTTTTAATCCATAATTAAAATTACTTACGTAGGTACTAACTGACTGACCAAACAATACATCTTGGAAACTATGAAGACTATACAAACAAACTTGAAATTTGACAGGACCTTATAAGGTGACATCCGCTAAGAGACGACGGGATATGGGTGTTTACGCGGACGGAGTCGCGAGCACAACTAGTCATACAATATTTTCGATAGACGTTTTTGTCGAGTAAGCGCCACCGATACGACACAAGAGGTGTCAAAGTATATACACTAACATAGTTAAAAAAAAATATTACTAACAAAAATTGTATTAAATATAGAGTTTAAGGTATTTTTATAAAGGAATATTCTATTATATTCTCATATTAAAAAGTAACCTTTACTGTAGCATTTAAGTGTGCATTGGTCATAACTTAACATCGGTACAACCTCTATAATTATTAACTCTATGGTATTACCTAATTACCTTCTTCGTTAGCTAAATCCATCAATGGCGATGTCCGTCTGTAAGTCAGTCACTAGAATTCCGTGCCGGTTCACCTTGGAATCGTTTGAGCGACATACTGTTCACTATGTCTACCTATGTATACAACCTCGAAGACGAACAAAAAATATGTAGGTATGCTGCTATTTAGATTTTAGATATCTAATGCTATAATTCCCTTTAACCGAGCGTCGTACTGAACCCGGATTGTTATAAGGTCAAAAGCCGCTCGTCAAACGTAGTAGTAGTTTAAAAATTGTTTTTTTTTCGCAAGAACAGCCCTTTACTAAATTTATTCGTCAATATCACTATTACCCAATCAAATGAAAATGCCACCACTCTACAAGCAAGCATCAACAAGCATAACATCGAATTAAAACTGAGTTTGCTTAAGTCGATAAACGAACCGGACAACAGTCAAATTAAAACTTTTAGTATCAAAGCATGATAGGTATATTTTGAGAAATACGTGGACAAATATAACCAAATACATTACTTACGAAATGATGAATAGGCTTAGACGCCCATTTCGACAAACACACTCGTAGGTAACTACATCTATTTCCAAGAACATTACATACATTGTCATAAACTTGGGAACGTCCTTATTTTTTAAATCAGCGTACATATACTAGTGTATATGACTACAATGACGAACTCACAATTTATTCCTCTTTTGTGATATCGACTACGGTTCTCTACGGCCAGTTGCATCTTTAATTTCGAAAATTCCGGTTTTGATACTTTAACGGGTTATGTTTGTGTTAGGTTTGTGATTTCGTAAACGCTGAAGAAAAATATTAGACAAAAAGTAAAACTGACTAACGAGTAAAGCTGTTTAAAATGGTGAAACACTTATCGGTATGTTATTGTGAACATTTTGTATCTAATGGTGATCATCAGTGAGTAATCTTGACGATATCCGAGTGGCTTGCACGCCGGACTTTGTGCGGCACTAACTTTGAGGTCCCGGGTTCGATTTCTAGTCGGGTCAATGCCGAAAACGATCTTTTCGATATTGTGCCGAGTCTGGGTGGTTGTTGTTGTACCGTCGTTGTTTCTGATTTCCATAAAACGAGTGCTTTAGTTTGTTACCTTGGGATCAGAACAGATTTAGTGTATTTGAAGTTGTCTAATGTTTATTTATTTATTACTAGCTGTTGCCCGCGACTTCGTCCGCGTCAATTTCTGTTATTGTTATGTTGATAAAACTCTTTGGCAAATAATTGGCAATAATGCATTAATTTCGACCAAATTTGATTACCATAAAAAAGTAAAATTTAAACACTGAAAAAAGACGACAACCTCAGGCGGGAATCGAACCACGCACCTTCCGCATCCGCAATTAATAATAATCCGCAATTTAAACACTTACTTACTTACTACACAATTTTACTTAAGTATATTTAAGCGTTAATAAAACGCTAAAATATATAAAAAACACTTATCTATAACGCAGCTTCATCTTAACCGAATGTTCAAATATTTGTAAAAATATTTCTTTCGGATCTCAGAGGTGAAAACTTCTAAGATTGATGAAGCAATGTTGACTAAAAAACATAAGCATCAAGCACTGAAAAATTTCGACGGGTGAAAGCCAGACCTCGGTAGCCAAGTGGTTAAGGCAGCCGCCCGGAATGCGGAAGGTGCGTGGTTCGATTCCCGCCTGAGGTTGTCGTCTTTTTTCAGTGTTTAAATTTTACTTAAGTATATTTAAGCGTTAATAAAACGCTAAAATATATAAAAAACACTTAACCATAAAAAAGATTATAATGAGTCAATCTCAAAAGATAGACATATACTTGCGGACATTTTTTTTAGATCATTTAAAGAATAATAATTCTTTCATACATATTTTTTGGGTAACTTGAACCGTTTACGCAGCGCACGCAACGAAAGCCCTCAAATTTAGATAATTTTCCCCGATTTGCAACATTTTTCACTGATGCTTCGCTCCTATTGGTTGCAGCGTGATGTTATATAGCCTAAAGCTTTCCTTGATAATCGAACACAAAAATATTTTTTCAATTCGAACCAGTAGTTCCTGAGATTAGCGCGTTCAAACAAACAAACTCTTCAGCTTTATAATATTATTATAATATATTATATAAGTATAGATTAAGTATAGATCAGTGTAGCTTGTTAGAATAATCGTAGGTAATCTGCATTGCATAAACCTATATTGTACCAATCATTTCGATCATTTACGAGTCGTCCCCATATTCTACGATATTAATACGTCAAACGGAGAGGAGTCTCGAAAGATAAAATGTATGTAAGTTTAATATTTAGTTGTTACATAACTTTGTATCATCATTTTATATTTTGTGAATGACGGCCAAATTTCGACCACTGGGGCATGACTTTTTTTGTGTACTGATTCTGTCAAATGTATTGTTTTGTTTTTTAATTTAAAAGTCCGCAAACAAGCAAGCGGGCCGGCTAATAGTGAGCAGTCAACCATGGATATCATGAACACCAGAGGTGTTGCTTTTGTGTTGCCGACCTGAGAAAAACCCCTTTACACCCCTTTTGAAAAACTCTATGTCGTAGCTTAATGGGAAAACCTCGGATGGCTGCATGTAGGGATTATGTTCTTATGGCCACTTTTATATGGGCGACGATTGCATAATGTATCATAACATATCGACACTACAATAAAATTAATTGATCGATATATGTGTTAGGAACACACACTAATGAGTTGCATTAAAAATCTATTGACACAATAAAAACAATGCCGACTAATATGAGCACAGTCATGTTTTATTGTGAAGTGATTTTTATATACTGTTGCTGCACTTCGTCATTGTAATATACTGACGCGTAGCTTACCTACATTAACTAAGTACCTATATACTAATACATCATATGTGAAAGGTTATTAATTGTACATTGATGAGTTTTTTAGTAAACTTAAAAAAAATACTATTTTTATATTTAATGACATATTCTATTAATTGATTTGACAAAATTTTACTTAGACCACAATGGTTTATGGTTTTGGTGATTTGGCTGAATCTGAAGTGACGTCACCTGCTTGTTCACAGTAAATGTCACTAGAAGTTTTGTATGGTGTGATTTGACAGCTAAAAGTTTGTTTACAAGCAGGTGACGTCACGACATCACGTGACCTGCATGCATCGTTTTGGCGGCTATTTTATTCATTTGAATTTTAATAGCGATTTTCATAAAAAATAAAGAAATTCACAACGAATTAATCAAATTGCAAATATGTTATGCTATAATGAACCATTAGTCATATTTTTCTAAAACCTGTCAAATACCCTATTCTCTTTTTTTTTTAATCTTTGTTAATAAGATTATTATAGGCTGTTTACTAATAAGAAATAACTAATCTCCAATACAAAAAACATCCAAAAAAATTGCAGCCGGAAAACAATATTAATTCTATGTACATACATTTACTCACGTAAATCGGCCTCCGAGGACTCACGACATGCTAATTTGTATATAGAGGACAAATATCGGAACGACATCTTTTTACTTACATAGCTTAATATTTATATTATTATATTCTTTACGTGTAAATATAGAAAAGTAAATAAAGTACCTATCTTTTAACTACGGATCTCGATGTCACTGGTTTTTATCGCTTGGACTATCCTTAATAATTTACGAAGTGAAAAAATATTAAATTAAAATTAATAAATTAATAACATTTAAGGGAATCATTATTTTATGAGTTTAAGTGTTTAAAAATACTGACTAAACAGCAGGCTTTGTATTTGTATAATAGGATATTAAAACGAATTTGCAATTCAAAAATATAGGATCAATAAAAATACGCATATATGTAGGTACTAAGTTTAAATCCATAAAAATATAGTTTTCTAACCAAATCTATAGCCAAAACTAATTACTAGGTATTATTTTAGACTACGAAATCTTTGCTACGCAAGTTCCGACACACGCTAACTTATTTTTTTTTGTCAATAAAAAATGCATTTACAGATGTTTTTTAAACCAGCAGCCAGGTCTGTGCCAGCAGTGCCAGCAGCAGTCTCTGCTCGACATCATGTCATGGCCGCTTTTGTTCCACGGCGGCCAATAGGCCAGTCATAAATAAAAAGTAATAATAAAACAATACGAAGATTAATTAAAAATCTGATAGTTCTTAGCGGGAAAGTGAAGAGTCACGTCTGCGGTTTTGTTTTATTTTCTATAATTTGTGTTATATCGAATATTAATGTGAAATAATGGTGGATTATTAACCGTTAAGGGTTCGTAAATGCGCATGAGTGTTGGCAAATGAAAGAAAACAGTGCAACTTCACTTTTCAAATTCTCTCAAGAAGTCCGCCTGAGGAATTAGTGAAGCCCACATCTTTACTGAGATACTCGAGGGGTTGGGGGGTATATCATTTCTCACTTCTCATTTCTATTATCATTCATCATCATCATACTGGAAGGAAATATTGTATATTTATGTATTACTTGTAAGAAAAAATACTTTGACACTGGCTAAATGTGCTAATCGCACGAAACCATCAATTGAAGGAAAAAAAATAAAAATCTAATAAAACACTGGTTTTATTTTAAGCCAGTGTCAATCATTCACGCTCATTATTTTGGCCTATTTCCTGACATAACGCTTTGATGATCAGAGTAGTTTTAAAGTTTTGTTTACATAATCATAGTCGTGAATCTTACTTACAATACGACTGTAAAAATACAATTAGAACGCTGAGCTTTCAACTTTGAGTCATTGAGAAATATAACGAGATAATAATTCATTCTAAAAATGAGATTCATTAAATTATACTCAAACATTCAATTGCCTTCATAAATTTCGGTATCCCATTAGGTATTTCTATATTTCAAATTCTACTATGGAAAGCTTCAAGACACATAAATATTCAGTTGTGAAAACCTTTCTATTGAATTGTGTCGCCGATTATTTGACTAGCACTTTGAAAGCTAGCTTGTATATATATTCAATTTTGAACTCTCAATAACGAGTTTTAAACTTTTTTATCTACTATTTGTTTGTTGTTGTTTTATACTCACATATGAAACCAATAAAAATAACTTTGTATGCCGTATTAGACAAAAATATATCCAGTTTCTTTATGAATATTCAAGATAATGACATCATGTTTGCGTAACACTGAAATCGAGCTTATCACAATAAAATAAAAATGTGACCTTGACCTACCATTGGAAGTATCGAGCCGAGGGGGGCGCGGCAGGTCCTTTAGGTCGTAGGAGTCGGACCTGCAGCCCTTGCAGCATAAGGGCCTCACAACAGCCCCCAACTTACTGCTCACACCACCCATTTCACACAAACTTTAAATAAAAACTCGAATAAACTCTTACAAAAACCCACAGATCACAGGTTAACCCTTAATCGCGAACACTTACACAATTTTAGCACCAATTAACGCATTCAAACCAGAAAATAAAACACGATTAGATCATAGCCGATTCCGAGCTCGCCACACCGAAAGTTTGAACAGTCTGCCACAAAGTAAACACCGCGATCAGCTGTTGCATATATTATTGTATTACTTCGTACTGGGTCACGTTTACAAAATTGTTCTTGGTTGATCGTAGTCACGTTAACGTTACGAAGTCTACTGAACCTCTTTTAACTTTGACTAATTTCGATTTTTCTGTTATGAATGACCGACGCGTGCGCTCTCCACGCGTGGTAGAATCGTCTGCGCCAACTCCTTTGCTACAAGCAAATACCTCCAGTCACGTAAGTACTGATGTGACCTCTTATCAGAAGTTGCAGAACCGATGCCACCACAGGGGTCCCGAGTGAATCCACTGAAACTCCATTGAGTCACTTTATTGGTGTCATGTTACTTGTTAGTCATAATAAAAATATGACACATATTTAGGTAGTACTTTTGTGTGACCGCACCATTATTCATTAAACATAATTTTATAACAAAACTCTTAAATTCAAAATCCTCAAATTTTTTAGTATTCAGGTTGTGCAAGAATTTCCTGGAATAAAATGTGAGATATTTCATGATATTTTAGGTCGTTTGAAAAATAGTTTAAATAACGAATTAATCCTGATCCGCTTCTTTTTTGATCTTGTAAATACTGTTTTGATTTTTTGAAAACTTAATTGGCCCAAATTTATTTGCGATTACATGGAGTATCTAACTTATTTGTCATTAATGTGACTAACATAATTACCGCAAGCGTACATTGTTTCGTGAAAACACGCATTTGACGTCACAATTTAGGAATATTTATTGAAAATATAGTTAACTTTTAGTAAACATTCTAGTAAAAAGTTAGTTCTTTAACTATAATTTAGACAAGGAAAAAGCCGCGGCCTTCATCACTTGCGCGGGCGCATTCCATCAGTGCGTCAAACGCTGGGTGCTGAGACGCGAGTGATGTCACCCGTAGTAAATTAGCATTATCGTGTGTAGTAGTAAACCTTATAACGCGTGTCGTTATCTACTCTTCACTGTTAATACCAAAACAAAGTACATTTAACCTAGTCTGAATGATCAAGCGATGCGTTTGCACGTCTCACAACATACAGTCGCTGAATATTTTTACAGGTGTATAGATATTAATTTCAATCAATTCGACATGACTTGGACTTTGCTACTTAAAATATAAATTAATGATTTTATCATATTAGGTAGGGGAAAAAGTTTCTTCGCATTTTTTAAGAAAATTTAAAACATTTTTTAATATATTGAAATGAAACAACTTTTACGGATCTACTCGCGTTTATTTTACACATTAGTTTTAATTAATGTTTATCCTGACGTTTCGAAACCTTTGCAGGGTCCGTGGTCACAGGGAGACTGAGGTGTTGGTTGTCTCATAATTAGTTAGTAGCTTGTATACCCTCATTTAAATTAATCAGGTGCATTCCGTTTTACGCAGAAAGAGCTTACAGTATCTTTTGGTCTGGCAGTATGGTGTTGGGGCTGGGATTTAATATTCTGTATGATGGGATCCCAGGCTGGTGGTAGATTCCAACCATCTTCTCTATTAAAATTAGGATGTTTTTTAATTTCAATAGCCTCGCGTATCATCCTAGGGATGAATCGTTGTTCTCTGGCGAGTATTTGTGGTTTATCAAATCTGATATAATGGTTGGGCCCCTCAAGTGAATGTTCGCATACCGCAGACTTATTTTCGCGCCTATGCTTGACGTCGGCTATATGTTCTTTAACCCGGGTTCCTACACTTCTCTTTGTTTGCCCGATGTACGAGAGCCCACAGTCGCAGTCCAGTTTGTACACGCCTGCATCTTGAAGGGGTATGTTGCACTTGACAGGTCGTAAAAATTGGTTGATCTTCTTCGGCGGCTTGAAGTAAGTATTGATTGAAGCTCGCTTTAAGATATGCCCAATCTTGTCAGTGACACCTTTCATATATGGAAGTACAGCAGGTTGGCGCTCGACTGTGGTTGGTTTATTGCGTTTTCTGTGACGAAGCCGTGGTACTTTTAGATTATTATCCTGTAGTACATGCTTGACATGCTGAAGCTCAGCAGCCAGGTGTTGGGTGTCACAGATACCGCGTGCTCTCTGAAACAAAGATTTCCCTACAGTAGCCAACTGTCTAGGATGGTGGTGAGAATCACCATTGAGGTACCTATCTGTATGGGTTACTTTACGATACACAGTGTGACTCAAACTATGGTCCGGATTCCTGATGATTAAAGTGTCCAAGAAAGCTAGCTTACAGTCTGCCTCTGCCTGACGTTTCGAACCCTGCAAAGGGTTCGAAACGTCAGGATAAACATTAATTAAAACTAATGTGTAAAATAAACGCGAGTAGATCCGTAAAAGTTGTTTCATTTCAATGTGTAGTGTTCGCGTAAACTTTAGAAAACAATATTTTTTAATATAGTTTATTTACATTTAACTAAAGTATGTAGGTGCCATTTTGTTCGATAACTTTTTGCCATCTTGTAGGTAGGGACATGATCTCATTGCTATAGAAATTTTGGGGCTTCTGATCAAAATACCGCGACAAGTGGTTTTGGCAGCCCTCTCGTGATGTTAACCTGACACTGCCTAAAGAATTCTGAAGAGACCGAAACAGGTGGAACTCTGAAGGTGCAAGGTCAGGATGCATTAACACCTCCCAGCCAAACTCTCTTAATTTTTGCTGAGTGGCTAAAGATGTGCGAGGTCTAGCGTTATCATGATGAAAAACCACACCCCATCTGTTGATTAATTCCGGCCGCTTTCTCTCAACTTCTTGCTTTAATCTCATCAGTTGTTCACAGTAGAGTTCAGAATCAATCCTGCCTGGTGGTAACAGCTCATAATGAATAATGCCCTTCCAATCCCACCACCACACACAGCATCACTTTGTTGCGAGTTAACCCGGGTTTCGCCACAGTCTGTGAAGCCTGACCGGTCTTTGACCACGACCTTTCTCGCACGTTCTTGTCGTACGTGATCCACTATTCATCACCAGTTATCAGCTTCTTCAAAAATGGTTCGGTTTCATTACGTCGTAATAAAGAATCACAAATGAGTACACGGTTCATTAGGTTTCTTTCAGTGTGCTCGAGAGGTACCCAAATATCGAGCTTTTTTGTGTACCCAGTTTTTTCAAATGCGCCAAAACTGTTTTGTGGTCAATTCCCAGTTCTTTACCTACATCGTAACTACTGATATGGCGATCTTGCTCCACTTTTTAAAAAACGGCATTCATTTTATCCATAACAGGGCGACCAGAGCATCTTTGACATCAAAATTTCCGGATTAAAATCGCTTAAACCAAATTTGTGCTACTCTCACAGACACTGCACTAAGTCCATAAACATCGCAAATTTTTTTCGCGGCTTGCGTTCCATTTTTATCTTTTATGTAGTAAAATTTTAAAATGTATCGAATTTCTTCTTTAGATACACTCATGTTGACAGTAAGAAAAACAAATAAAAATCCCATATTTTCCTAATTTGAATTTGGAATTATTTTCTTTAAAATTTAAACTTTTAATGATACTAAAACCAGCCAGATACAAATAGTATAGCCAAAGAGATTTTATTAAGTTGATTTTTTTAAGTTCGTACATACTATATGTATACGAAAAGAATTTTTCCCCAACCTAATATTACAATTTTTTTTGGAGAATATTTGCTGTTGTCCGCCTTTGCCTTTATAGCATCACCGGGCTTTGACAAAAGTCTTATCTTACTCCGAACATAAAAGTGTTTGAGGTGCAGTAATTACCGTAAGGACTCCCTGTAATAAAGAAGAAATACCTTCATGGAAAAGAATTTAGAATTTTTAGTTTTTTTAGTTTAATTAGATTTTGGCGTTATTTTAGGTAATTTTAAAAGCTTTCATTTCTATTTTATCCAAACAATTCAATAGATACATATAACAGATTTAAAACATTCCGTATTTAAGAGCACATGAGAGAGAGCAGAGAGTATTTCTCACTAATCTAAGTAATATTGTCCGAGAATAAGTTTATGTTTTAGCTCAGCAGCTACAGGACAGTGAGATAAGTGAGTTGTTATATGCGTGTAGACAGGGTGTCGTCACCTTAAATGATATTCAAGTGATAACATCATTTTAAATATTTAAAATAATATTCGATACATTCGTTGCTCCCGGTTTTAGTCGGTTTTAGTTTTAGTCGTACGATGACAGTCGTTAGACACACCAAACCCGCATTTGGACTAGCCCAGTAAGGCTTGTGCAGTTTAGCCCAGCAGTGGAACGTTTGTAGGCCGATGATAATAATTGAGGTTTTCAATCACTGACAAGGAAGGTAAAAGACATATTTCAGTTTATTTGATTATCAACTAAACTACACTCAGTGATATATCATATTGTCTTGTTATATATCAGCAATTTTCCTCGATCTTATGAATCAGAGAAGTGCTCGCTTGTAAAGGTACTTTTTTACTTGAAAACATGGCTTACATCATTCAAAAGTTCATTACCTACGTCAAACATTTGCTCATTCTAGGTACCTAGAATTTCATCATCGGCCTATCTTAGTCCACTGCTAAACATAGGACTCCCCTAATGAGCGCCATAGCGCCCTGTCCTCAGCTTGACGCATCCAGCATCTGCCTGCAGTCGTTCGTAGGTCATCATCCCACCTGGCCGGAGGGCGTCCTACACTACGTTTAAAAATGCTTATTGATTTTTTTTAATTCACGTGAATTATTCACGTATTTTTCAATGATGCCATTTTTCATGGTAGGTATTTTCTGCGGCCACAAACTGTAAAAAGGGGTTCACAACGTGAGGCTAAAATAAATGTTTATTTTAGCCAAAAGTTAAAAGAAACACTTTGGTTCCCAAAATAACTTCGTAAAGATCAGTAATGTTTTTTAATTGTGGTACTAAAATATTATGTATATATTTTAATTATGTAGAATATATTATTTACTATTCTTATTAATTACTCACAAATGTGTATTTGTAAATGGACTGCCATCAATGAAAACTTACATAATCATCTGATAAATTGTAGGCACCATACACTATGGCTAATTTACCTGAGTGGTTTCATATGGCCATCAAACAGAACTATTTTAACATAGTACGTAACTCCTAGCGCTGAAACCAGCCAAGGCACGTTCCAACGATTATTTCAAATTTCTGTTTATCCATTACCCATTACTCATGAGTTTCACCTTAGTATAGCTTTTAAATACAATGTGAAACATTGCAACTTTGTCATTAAAATAAGGCCCGTGACGCTGAAAACGCCGTTTTAAGCCATTAGCAAACTGTGTTATCTGTAATATTATGTCTGTAATATTTTGGCTATTTCTATGTCTTTTTTGTGGGTAGGGTAGACTGGGTACGGTTGTAACAATTTTCCTTTAATTGCTCACAGCACAGCTACTAGAGCTGTAAGCAATGATCAAAACCTTTGAGATGAAAGCATAGTCATTTGTCTTTAAATTAATGTCGAAACCTATAGCTCAGGTAAAACTGTATGGCAGAAATATGACATTTTAATGGGTGTGTGTGATTGTTCCAATTGACCCCCATACCAGGGGCGGTTGTAACACCGATGGGGGCCAGTTATAACACTAAAAAATAATAAATAAACCACGCATCTAAAATCAGTTTTGTTCATCAAAAATATCAAAATGCACATGAAACCAAACTATATTTATGGCACATTTGAGTAGTAAAAGTAAGTAATAGGCAGTAGTGGTAGTCTTTTTAGATAATTATTAGAAGTAAACTAAAATAAATTGTAATCGTTCTTGTACAACGATATAAGCGTGCTTTCATCTCTTGAAGTCTTCTTTATGCGTTTCCTAGGCATTCGCCAAAAATACTTACTTTTGGTTGATAAAACACAATAGGCCTTTCTGTAAGCGTATTTACCGCGCGGAAGATGACGCAACACTGGGAATCCTGTATGGAGCGATTGTCGCCCGCATGCTCTTCCCCTTGTATCCTTCACTTACCGTGCATAGTTTTGATAATATTCCAGTTGTTACAACCGTACCCTTACGACCGTACCCAGACTTGTATTTCATCTCATCTGATGATAATGGTGAAGGTGATGGTGATGATAAAAATGAAAGCGCATACCACCAGAATGCTCGACTACTGAGGGCTGGGCTCCATACAAAGATAAAAGAAGCCCTTGATAGAAGGATTAAAATAAGAATGGTTGATTGCATTGAATGCTTTATTATTTTTGAGATCCCAAAAACACACAAACAAACAGTGCTACAAATTAGGTTGATAAGTACATAGTTTTTTTAATTCTTTAATACATATTTTTATAATAAACAATATAACAATATTAAATATTTTGAGTATGCATAATAAACTTATAGTAAAATTCTTTATAAATGAATTCGATTATAAACTTACATTCTAGAGCTTATTCCATATAATTATACTTATACATAAATGGCACTTGAAGCATCGGTTTCATCCTTAAAATATTAATTCAATAAGTTCAAACATAACACAAAAATCACTCGGTGAGACAACAAAATGTGAAATACATGTTTTTATATTTTATGTTCTATTGAATTGTGCTTGTGATAATCACTCTGTAACAAATATATAGAAAAACAAAATCCGTTTCATGCCGAGTCGTCGTCGTTATCGTAAGATCAAAGTAATAGTTTGTAAACTAAAATTTGCACATATAACCAAAATGGACCGAGGGTCACCGTCGTAGTTTGCAAGGAAGCGCATATTGTCATAACGTTTAAATAGACTTTAATATGACAACTTCCTCCTCTTGAACGTACACACGTTGATCCGGCGCCGGCGATACGCATGAGACGTAGGAGCGGTCCATTTGCAGTGCAGGGGGTGAGGTAGGCCCCGGAGAGGCGCGCGGGGACGGCGCTCGGGGCCCGGGGGCTAGCTAGCCACGCACATTCACCATCGTGCAGCCGAAGATCTCGTCCAGCTGACGGGACGAGAAAGTCACCATGATGCGCCGCTCACCGTGCCGCCGCGCCACGAACTTGTCCTGGTAGTTCACGAACTCACCCGGCTTCACGTCACGGAACCTTATCTGAGTAAAAATACAAAAAGAGTAAACGTCTGCTCATTTTAGTAGGTGTAAAAGGTTTGCAATCGAATATTACCTGTCGGGGCCTCTGAACACCACACCCTTCGAATGTAAAGTAACAGTCGGTCAGGTGGACGCTCAAAGGATTCTGGAAGCTGAACGTCACAGCGCATTCTTGACCAATGCATGGTTGGCCTCTGACCTATAAAGATTGAATCAGAACCAATTAAACTCTTCAATCAATTTATAGGTATAAATTATGTAGATCACTATTAAGGCATATCTCGTATAAATTACCTGCACTTGCATCCTTGGCTTGTGTAGAGGGAAATCATCTTCGTCAGACCAGGCCTGGCGAGTCTGCTTGACATAAGCCATCGCGTGCACCTTGATCATGGAATGGTCAACCAGTTTATCCATGTACTCCTGTGGAGTGACGTGCAACTTTAAAACTTCGCGCTGTCCCGCTCGCACGATGAATTCGCCCTGAGCCCTTCGTAGCCGAGAAGCAATGGCTCCGGTGTAGTAGCAGGATGAAGCTGTCAGCACACACCAGATGGTGCGATCTTCGTGCGACTTATTCTGTTGATTCAACATAAACATTGATGTAAATATTATGTACTAGTAAACAGTATGTTGTAAAAAACAAACAGAAAAGTAGGTACAGTTTAAAATGTTATATTACCTGTATGTTCATAGTACAGTCAAAAGGCTGCCCATAAGGCACGAGATCAATGTCCATGAGGTCGAAATAAACATCTTCGAAGTTACGGTCGGGGTACTCGTAGTATTGCTGCAAGCGCTGATAGCCACGGCACGAAGCAATGACGGCCAGACGCTCAGGGGAAGAGCTGTCTACAGTCTTGTATTCGTGAGTAATCTCCAACATGTCACTCTCGCCTTCATCATCGTCACGGTTAGGATTCTTGGTAAGAATCTTGCGGCCCACTCTGTAAATTTTGTAACACATTATTAGCTTTTCGAGACTTCAAAGTTAGGTATACGGATTACAATTATTAACGAACTATACTAACTGATACTGATTGGAGGCCATTCTGATGAAGCCCCATTCAGAGTTCTCTTCTTCTTGGAAGTGACAAAGTTCAGCGTTAAGTTGACAATACATGAAGGGTGTGTCGTATTGGAACCCAACCTCTCCACGACGGACGGCCTCTACGCTAGCAGGGCCGCAATGATACACAGCCTCAGCTTCTTCCTGAGGTGTGGAGTCTATAATCTGCCAGCCGCTATAGCCTGTTTAATTGAAATTATTAGAATTAAAAAGTGTACAAATGTGTTGAAAAAAATTTAAATAAACAGCGAAGTTTGTCACCTTGAGGTAAGTCCGGTCTCTGCATCCAGACGTCATTCCACACGTGGAAGTTCCAGCAAGAGTCATAACAGTCCTCGTCTGGGCCGTTCGGTACTTCGTTACCATCACGGTCGAAGTATTTATCCACGGTGAAAGTTCTGTTTGTGTCATGCGCGGACACGTAGTTAGTGACCGATCTGCATGGAATACCTATGAATCAAAAATAATACAAGCTTTAACGCAATATTTGTTTTGAATTACATATGGTCAGAATAAACAAAATTCTGTAAATACCCAACGCTCTGCAGATCGACACAACCAGTCCAGAGAACACCCAACATTGCCCATATTCAACTGGGCGACCACCATCAGTCAGGTATCGTTCCAAGATAGCCACAGAACCAGTCCAGGCGTGTGGAGCTACTCCATCTTTATATTCACCATCGTATCGGCCTACCATCAATCCATCATCATCATGGTTCGAATTTATCTAAAACAGCATAAAGTCGTGTAAGTTACTGTTATAACAAATATAAAGAAAACTTGTTACAGCATAAGTTTTAACTTTACCATGGATGAAATAGCTCTGCAAACCCGTACCGGGTTACCACGTTCGGAATGCTCCAAACCGCTGCGCTCCAACAAATACATACAAGCAGGCAGTACGACGTCATCAAACTGGCCATAGATCCATTTACGCCCTTTAGGCTGACGCCAAGTACCACACCAGATCTTTCCTTGCTCGTTGAGCACGTACTCCTTGCGTGAAGACTCATTGTCCATGTAAACAGGGTCTTCCCTGCACCACGGGTTGAACAGAACGTAAATGTCTTCATCACACTTATAGTCATGACGATTGTCACGCTGACCAAAGCGGTTAGTCTGCACCCAGCAGTTCCATACACCGACAGGTGCAGTTGATGGTACGTGAACTTGGAAGGTGATAGTATTCCCATCCTGTCGCTGAATGCTTATATCCCATCGGTCCATGTCATGAGCGAGAGACGCTAGGTTCTGCATAGATCCATGTCGGGAACCATGTCGTGAACCATAACCACGGCCAAATGAAGAATGTTGCGTTGTAGCTCCATAGCGGTCAATCATTGGTCTTTCCATAGGACCGTGAGGGCTGAGAGGGCTATGTTGCAGAGGCAACGGTTCATTGCTGAAAGAGCTACGACGAACTCCGTAAGTGGTTGTTTCACGCATTCCACTCATTGGTCCAATAGCTCCCATGTTACCCATAGTTCCCATGGTGCCCATGGTACCCATGGTACCCATGGTTCCCATAGTACCCATTGATCCCATAGTTCCCATAGTTGTGCTGGTATCTTGCATGCGCGACATACCCATGCCCATTCCCATACCCATCATATCACGGGAGTGTTGGAAAACCCCTTGTTGAGTGCTCCAATTCACAGGTAACACCACCCGCGTGCCTTTAGTGACACTTGGTTTGGGACCTAAAATTCAAATTTGTATTTACTATAAAATACCAATACATTATTATCGTCAGGTCCTTATTATTGAAAACTAACTTACCAAAACAAAACACGATGCGAATCATATCCTGCTGTTTATCGTAAGTCCGATCGAAGCGCACAGCAAAGAAGAAGTTCTGGCCTCTTCTAAGAACCGGGTTTGGCAAAATATTGTCGTTCACTAGATCATATTGCTCAGTGTGATGATCCTTAGAGTTATCGCGGGAATAAAATTCAGTCAGTTCAACCTTCAAGGGTTGCTGCGAATAATAACTCTGAGGAATCATCTCCATTGTATCTTGACGACGACGACGCTCATTTTGATCTGCCATTTTGCAAATCAAGTTATGAGTATATTGAGTATTAGGGCTGTTTCTTGCCGAATGCTTCATACGATGAAGGGCGCCGGTGCTGTGAGAGCGGCCGGGGCGGTGCTGGGCAGTGGGCCCTGCTCGCTGCATCGGCCAGCGACGAGTCTGCCCTGGGCGCTGGCAAAAGCTTGAGATATTATAATATGCCGACAATCCAGGGACGTAATTGGAGGGCATCCCGCCGATTGTCATTTGCTGTTCCCTCATGCAGTTGAGTGTGCTCATGCCAGATGTCAGTCCAGTTATGCCTCCCAACCCCATCCCGGTCATACTGGAGGTCATGCTGGAGGACATTCTGTCCATACTAGACCTTCGAACCATGGACATTTTGGCGTAAACGCTATACGTGAAGACGGTTGAATAGTCCCAAGTTCCTGAGAATGCAGCGCACTGTGCTCTGGGATGACACCAGAGCGAATGCTGTAGTTTGCTCGGTTCGAGACCCTTTTATATTGTGGGATTTGCGGGAAGGATCATTCACCGCTCGGGTGTCAGTTGTCAGCAGAGGCGCCTGAGTTGCAAGGTTTCTGGCAGTGCTTTTGTTCGCGGGCACTGAATTGTGCGTAAACGGGAACATCTCGCACGCACCAACTCTGTCGCTCACCTGCCTATTACAAACCTAAACAATAGGCTGCGTGTCCACCATTTGAAATAATAATAGTTTACTCAACACTGAATTAAACGACTTACATTTTTTGAAATTCCAATCTAATATCTATAAACTGTATTTTCAGTATGTTTTGAGTCATTTTTCAATTCGATAGTTCTCTTTTTCTATCGTACATTTCTACTAAAATTTTATAAATCACATTGTGCCTTACAAATAAACAAAGAATAGGGTCCGAAAAGTTATTCCGTGTTTTGTTCCTGTTATGTAAACGTCATTTCAAATTAGAGTAAAAGAGACAAAACACGGAATAACTATGCGGACCTTATTCTTTGTTTATTTGTAAGGCACTTAGAATGTTCTTGTTTCCAACACTGAATAAAGCTTTTTAATTATTAAAAACAAACAACGAGTAGCAACAAACCAGCTATGTATTATCTGTTTTTTTACAGTCATAGGGTAATGGCTATTGTGTTCGATAGAAACCAGTGACCGATCTTTTTTCCTTCGATCATTAGAAATAAGTAGAGGATTCACTTCACCAGCTCATTTTATGACCCCACTGCTGGGACAGGAGCCTTCCCTATGGATGGATAGGGAGAACGGACCATAAACCACCACGCGGGTCCAGTACGAATTGGTGGTTGTTAACGACTGCTAATGCAGCTGGGACCAACGGCTTTACGTGCCTTCCGAAGCACGGAGGAGCTCAAGATGATACATTTTTAGTCACCCATCCGATGACTGGCCTTTGCTAAAGTTGCTTAACCTCAGCAACTTAGACTTTAGCAACAATTGAATACATACCACATACCACTACCTAGCTGTCGTGTCGTCCAATAAAATGTCAATGAAATTGTATATAATTTTTGGCGACGAAAACTGTGTCGAACCCTAAATTTAAAGTGTCGAACAATGGTACTGCTACCACCCTACCTACCTTTAATAAATAATATATGGACTAATTGAGATTGAGAAACAACACACCGATCATACACAAAAATAGTATTTTTTCATTAGTGTAGTTACTGAAGTTAAAAAATAAATTACAAATCAATATATTCCTCATCTTAGCTATACTCGTAATCATAGTTTAACTATCCACGATATGTGTATATTATGCTATCGTTAAAAAATAAATAAGAACAGCCTTAAAACAAGTGGTGAAGATTTATTGATAAAATTCAACAAAACAACACAACACAACATAGGACTACAACTTCGGAGGTTTTTTTTAGTTATTTAAATATGAGTCACGAGTTACCTAGGGTAGTAGCACCACTGTTGACACTTTGTGATCAGAGTTCGACACATTTTTGGTCATCAAAAAATAACATTGGTTGTCGAGATTTCTTGGCGGGAAAGTGAAGAGTCATATCTGCGGTTTTGTTTTATTTTCTAAAATTTGTGTAATATTGAATAATAATGTGAAATAATGGTGGATAACCGTTAAATGTTCGTAAGTGTGCATGAGTATTGGCAAGTGAAACAAAACAGTGCAACTTCAGTTTTCAAATTCTCTCAAGAAGTCCGCCCGAGGAATTAGTAAAAACTTTACTGAGATACTCGAGGGATTGGGGGGTAAATCATTTTACACTTCTCATTTCTAATAATCATACTAGTATCATCATCATCATACTGGAAGGAAATATTATATATTTATGTATTACTTGTAAGAAAAATTACTTTGACACTGGTTAAATGTGCTAATCGCACGAAGCCATCAACTTAGGAAAAAAAAATTGGTTGTCATTTAAAATTTTGTCGGTATTCATCTGCGATTCCGCATTCCGCATCCCACAACGCATTTGCAGGTAGTATAAAAAAATATGAAAAATTAAAGGTTTGAGCTCAA
Organism: Eudonia truncicolella; assembly: GCA_949315975.1. Taxonomy (NCBI): domain Eukaryota; kingdom Metazoa; phylum Arthropoda; class Insecta; order Lepidoptera; family Crambidae; genus Eudonia; species Eudonia truncicolella. The sequence goes on along the minus strand of OX438828.1, from coordinate 6,929,038 downwards.
TACTGGTGATAAATGTTTTTCATTCTTTATTTCACAGCGTAAAACCTTTTCTTCTCCTTTCTACCTACGGATGCTACTAATAGAGTATAACACATAATATTTTTATCGAACGTCGAGTACATATCTATATACATATAATAAATGTCCTGACTGACTGATTCATCATCGCCGAAACCGCTGAAGCTAATTAGTATAACTTATCTTTTTATTATACTCGACGAAACAATGCTGTTTTGGGGACAGGCCAGCTTCCACCTCAATTAGAACAAGCTACCATCAACCACAAACAGAGTACAAGATGTACCCCCAACCGGGAGTCGAACCCGGGACATCTGCGTCTGAGAGGTCGGTGGTCTAACCACTAGACCACAAAAATTGTTAAGTTAATCATTGGATTAAACAGCTGTTGACCATCACACACTCTTTTATAATCCAAGGCTCAAGGAATGCGAAACCTTTTTTAAATTGATGATAGCCACCAAATACGTAACCCACCCAACTCAAGTAGGTAGCAGTCTCTACATTTCGCAAAAGAATCTCTGCTGTACCTACTTAATATAACCACAAATGAGTTACGCCCGGGTCATTTAACCAGCGGCGGGCCTGTTATTATGGCATGTACCTACTTATCTTCATATTTCACGTTACAGGATAGAGTTTTATGTTCGACAACCAATGTTATTTTTTGGTGACCAAAAATATGTCGAACTCTGGCCATAAAGTGTCAACAGTGGTGCCACTTCCCTAGGTAGCTCGTGACTCATATTTAAATTACTAAAAAAAACCTTCGAAGTTGTAGTCCTTGTTGTGTTGTGTTGTTTTGTTGAATTTGATCAATAAATCTTCACCACTTGTTTTAAGACTGTTCTTGTACACTAACAGATTTTTGACCTCTTACAAAGTACCTAACAGCGCAGAACGCGTCTTTTGTTTTCCCGGCTACTGCGGTTACGCATTTCACGAACGAGCCATGCCTTTGTTCTATACTCATTTGTCGTCAGTAATACTATGATAAACTTTTGAAAACGCACTTAGATATTAATAATCTTCAATTCAATAAATAATTAACTTTGTGGATGTAAATATGTTGAACCGAAAGTATTTTCAGAAACTTTCTTAAATTAATTGTAGTTAATTAATTGTCTTAATTATTGGTTTAGCATTTTGCCCTTCAAGTATTTTTATTAATAGTAGTAAGGGTACAAGTATTGTACGGTAGATAGATATTAAAATAGACACTCACAACACGTGTTATTACGGGAAGAACTCGGGTGAAACTCGAATTGTAGTTTTTCTGTAATTATAAAGCATTCTTCTTTTACAATTTATATTTTTAAACAGAAAGTCTATATGGAGAAAAAAACTGGGTCGACTTTTGAATCAATAAATTCAAGTCTAATCTAGCTCACATTTGCACTTATTGACACCTAAATTACAATCTACCGAGGTATTTAGTAGATACGATAACACTGTTTTAGTTGGTTTTTGAGTTGAGTCCCTCAAGCCGTGTGAAACGAATCATCTTCGGAGGTTTTCTAAAGGGAACGGCATCGCGCACTAGTGCGCGTCCCCGTGCCCTACCTACCGAACCCTTCGGAGAATCTACCGAAGGGTTCGGATCGGATCGGGGAGCGGAACAACCCGAAGGCACCTCTAAAGGCTCGGACCTCGGCTCGGGTTGACCGGGCCGTGGAGGAGAGAAGCGCCCAGGTACATGTCTGTACCTGGTGTAGAGCGCGTGCGAACCGGTTCTTCGTACCCTCGTTCTACGAGTACGGTGTCTTGGACCTTAACTAGTGTGCATGTTTAGTGTATTCTGTAAATGTGTTGTGGCATTTAGAGGATCGGGCGGGGTAGAACGAACTGCCCCATGAAACCGTTTACAGCCGGAGACGATACATAAGATTTTTCGCTCTTCTCGATGCCGACTCAAAAGCTCTGGAGAATATACAGGTGTTTGGTAATATGTATATATTCCCGAAACGTACTCATGTAAATGTTTACACGAGTAAGTTGTGTACGTATCCTGACGTTGGCATAGTATTTTAAAGACATGTCTTTAAACTACTATGCCAACGTCAGAAAATAGAAATTGTAAAAAAAAATTCGACTTTCCGCACTAACTCAATCAGCTGATGGGTCATTTTGTATGGAGAGTCAACAATTTTTTTTTACAATTTCCATTTTGGCATTGTATTATATAGACATGTTAACATTGGTATAGTTTTCGGGAATATACAGCGTGTGTATTCCATACGATTCTAAATTTTAACATACGATAGATTTAAGCAGTATTAAGAGGTACAGTAATAAATTTTAACAAATACTTTCAATAATTAAGCGTAATGATTTTTTTTAAGTTTTCCCGACCAGCAATGTAATGCAAATATTGAGTTGACGATTTTGACACTTTTATAAAAGTGCTTACGTAGACGACTTGGTTATTTGAATACATTGCGTGCCGAATTAATTTGTATGAAAAAATATTTTTTTCTTTTGTTAACTTAATGTACCAATTTACGTTAATTAGGGTCTTATCTAACTGCCCTTAAAATATAAGATCGTATGGAATACACACGCTGTATACATATTACCAAACATCCTGTAGTAAGGTATGGAACACTAGAAAAACTACAAAATTTTGCGGCCACCAAGATCCATGCCCTACTTTCCAGTTGTGTTGTAAAGGTCATCGGCATGAGATTTTTAAGTGAAACTTTTTTCACATGGTAGGTACCTATGAAGTTCTTCTTTTAAAAAATGTGCAACATTCGATTATCGACTTTCAGTTGTTTTTTTTATTCAGCTTAGACAAGAAAGATGGATACTTCGAAAATTAGAGTTATTTTTGAATACGAGTTCCGACGCGGAACTAACGCAGCAGAAACAGCTCGCAATATCAATGTTGCGTTTGGAGAGGGGACTGCTAATGAACGTACCGTGCGATTTTGGTTTAAACGCTTTCGTGATGGAAACTTTGATTTGAAGAACGAACCACGTGGAAAACCGCCCACACAGGTGAATAACAATGAATTGAAAGAGATGGTGGAAGCCGATCCGAGCCAAACTACCCAAGAATTAGCGGCATGGTGTAACGTTAAATTACCAATAATATTGACTCATTTGCGTCAAATCAATAAAATTAAAAAATATGAGAAATGGGTGCCTCATGATTGGACTGATCTGCAGAAAGAAACGCGTGTTGAAACTTGTGTTGCCTTGTTGAATCGATACAGAAATGAAGGAATATTAGATCGAATTGTGACATGTGATGAAAAGTGGACTCTTTACGATAACCCTAATCGAAAAATGCAATGGCTGACCCCAGGTCAAACGCCGCAACAGTGTCCTAAAGCAAAGCTTACCAATAAAACGGTAATGGTAACTGTTTGGTGGTCTCAGCACGGTATTATTCACTATAGCTTTCTCCGATCTGGTCAAGCAATAACGGCAGATGTCTACTGTGCCGAACTTCGAACAATGATAGCAAAACTAGCAGTGAAACAGCCCCAACTCATGAATCGATCTTCACCATTATTGCTCCATGATAACGCGAGACCTCATACAGCACGAGAAACCGTTTTAACTCTACAGGAACTGCAATTAGAAACCATTCGTCACCCTCCGTATTCGCCAAACCTTGCTCCAACGGACTACCATTTTTTTCGTGATTTGGACAATATTCTACGTGATAAAAAGTTTTCTTTTCAGGAGGCAGTACAAAATGCTTTCACACAGTTTGTCGAATCTAGATCACGAGAGTTCTATCGCAAAGGCATAAATGACCTTCCTATTAGATGGCAGCAATGTATCGATAATAATGGTAATTATATTGATTAAATAAATATGTTAAATTAAAAAAAACTAATTTCAATTTTTCAGTACAAATTGGCAATTTCATACTTTAACCCCTAATATTTCCTACATTGGTATATTCTAGTAATACCACTACAAACTATTTGGGTTGGCACTTTGGCAGCTGGTTGCCAGATGGTTGGCAGTCGGCCTACTAAAATTTTATTTTTTCTATGGTAACACTAGTTGCCGTGGTAACGTAATAGATAAACAAAAAGTTAAATTTATAAATTGACAGCAGTAGGTAGCACAATTTGACGGTTGCGATTGCGAACTATATTGAATTGAGTATTTTATTCCAATTTTAGTGATTAAACTCGATACTGATAGTTGATTAATTATACCTATTACACATAAGAATGGGTTTGTATAAACTGTTTAGTTGTAATGTGGAAATACAATACAAAAGCTGTTTGCTATCAAAAGCTATGTTGTTTACTCTAATTACTACAGTTTTAAATATTATTTTACCATTTATTATAGCTCACAGAAGTAGAGGTAATTATTAATAGTACTTATCTATTCAACGTAAAAGTATTAGGATGTTCAGGCTATATTATAGTTTTTGCATGTATTTTACCTTAGGGTTTTGGCTTCGATCACATAGCTTTCACGAACAACCAGTGGTAAGCTTCACATACGAATATCTATTGGTAGCAGAAACTGATGACCCCAGTCAGCCTATATTATGTGGAGAGGCTGCTTCTTTGAGCCACAAAGACATAATTGGAGAAGAAAACTGTGAAAGAATTGAGGTAGGTCACTTGATCATTTCATTAATTTCTTGAATTTTTTGAATTTTCTCTGGCACTTGGTTTATCTCTGGGTGAAAAAATATAATGATTCTATGCCTCACTTCAACAAAAAATAACTAACACAATTTCTATTTTTTCTACTAGTAAATTTAATGGATATAATACTTTGCTATTATTTTACTACAGGCTCAGGAGTATGATTACAATGTTGATGGGAGAAATGATGCATTAGAGTTTAATTTTCATCTTAGCATTCCTTTAGAAAGAACAATCACATCGGTAATAGTTATTCTAGCATTGGATTTTCAACTTAAGGTAACAAACATATATTTTCCCTTCTTTTGAAAGATTGCTAAGCATGTTTAATTCCAATTTCATTATTAATTTATATTATACTTTATTTTCCAGACTGTGTGCCCACTCCAAATGCAAACCTTAGGTTTCATAGATAAAACATTTACTGTTCCACCCTCTGGACTCAAATACTATGGAGATATTGAATTCTACCAAATTGCTCATTTACCATGCAGTCGGTATATGACAGACACCACTTATAATACTTCTTTATTGAGTTCTCACAGTAATAGTAATGAGAATATAGTGGATTCTTATTTAACAACCTACTTTGAAAGAAGGAGTAAGACAAAATAACTATTAATTTTCTTTTAAACCCAAAACTGTCAAATTTCTTCAATACATTGTCAACCTTAAGACTTAAACATGAAGTTCAAAGTCTATTGAGGAAATTTGACTGTTTGTGGTAGGTTGATGTGCAGGCGTCTGTACTAATGTATATATTATTTTGTAGTTACCACCCAAATTAAAACTCTTTACTCAAGAAGTCAAGATGGGCATACAGGCAAAATGAAGATTAAACTACATTTAAGGGTGCCAGAAATGCAAATCAGATACACTCCAAGTTTGATACAAGAATTGAAATGGGCATGGCCTCAGTATCTCTCACTTGTGTTCATATTTTACTGGATTTTTAACAAAATCAAGAGGTTTGTATTCAATAACCGGCTGCTGATGGCTTGGGAAATAGTGCCATGGAAAAAACATTGAACATAACAAGATTCCAGGAGTCCAGGAATACTAATAACAAACTCTGCTCAACATGCCAAATAATTTGAGCTTATAAATATAGGTAACTAATGAAATGTTAGTAAATTCACTACCAAATCCTATAACTGAATCAATGTGTTAATAATAAGTACAACTTTAAAAATATATAACAATTTAATAATTTCTACTTGTCTAAGTTTTATTTTACACTATACATTATATCTTAAGTCTACTGATCGAGTGATAGAGTGGGAAGAGCTCCTTCAAATTTGTTTTGATGGTCTAACTCTGCTCTATTGTCTTCAATGATAAAGGTCTTCCCACTGTAATCATCCAGCTGGACAAGTAGGTAACGGCACAAGTAGTTACCATGGTCATTCTGAAAAAGTACAGTATATTAAATCTGAGACAATGATATTATACTACATAGTATTCTAATGAAATTGAGTTTTCTTTACATCAAAGTTTATGCTTTAACTGCCTGACAATGAATAGGCAAACAAGAAATGCTATTTTATTGGTATTTTTGGTGTAAGTACCTATCTACCTAAACCATTAAACATGTAAGTACATGTAAGCACTCACTATGATGATTGATTATATAAACACATTTTACTCAAAAAGATATAAGAAACTTGATATACACCTGCTTCATATCCAACTGAACAACAGCTTTGTTCCTAATGCCTTTTATGTAGAAGTTCATTCTCATATGTTTCACTCCATCTTTCTCATACACAACATGACTGACATGTGTACGCCTTCTCCTAGTAGTTTCTTCGCCATAACCTTTGATTGGTGCACCAAGGGCATCTTCTACTCTGGGGTCCTGAAGAGTAAACATAAATAATAATCAGTGAAAATAGGACATATTATGGTCTTTAAAATTACTAAACACTTCATATAAGTTTGAATTAGTGTAGTGTGTCTGTCTGATCTGTATTGCATGTATAGAAACTCTCCAGAGAATCAACTTAGTTCTATATTATTTTAAACAACAGTAAAACTGTTTACATTAGCAGGGACTTGCCCACAACCTTTTACAATCTGAGCAACTGCTCTTTTAGAGCTACCTAGAGCTTATAGCAATGTATGCATATTGTGTTTATGATGCTATTTCATCTTAAACTGATGTATTAGCAAAAATGTTTCTTTTGGATATTCTGAATTTACCTTATCACCTAAACACTGATGAAACAATGCTGGCTTTAATCAAGAAACAAATACTTGAAAATTTTTAGCCAGAACAATTATTTCCGTTAACAATAATTGGAAAAGCAGTTGCTCAGAATGCATAAGGTAGCCTTACACAGAGGGAAGCACTAATTCGTCTTCATCTCACCTGATGGTAAGTGACGATAAGGAGTGTTATGTAAGTGAGGCAATCAGTGAGATGAATATCAAGAAACATTAATCCTTACGTTTTTACATTTCTCGAGAGCTGTTGAGTATATGCTATTGGCACTGTTACTTGAAAATAATTCTCTGAATACATAAAAGAATATGACTCCAGTCACTCCAACCCCAAGCAAAATGACTCCAGTGTAAGAAACAGTTTTGGTAGTTTCTTTAATTTTTTCCCCTAAGAGACGGACATCAGTGGATACGTCTGCTTTTTCTTTACTTCTCGTTAAACCGGTGTTTTTTTCAGTGGAAAAACACCGACTGTATCCAAATTTAGATGCCTGAGTCAACACAGGTACCAAATCCACTGATTTAGTTGTCCGAAAGGCCAGCAACAATTTGGAGATGATTGTCATAGTACTATTGATTTATTGACAACAACAAAAACCTTTTAGCAATGCTAAAGTAATTTTTAACTTTGAAGAAATAAATAAATAACATAACCTATGACATTGACATAACCTCACTTTTACACTTTTCTTGCATTAAAAGAAGATAATAAGATGTAGCCCATACAGCCTAGGATATTTTTATTTTTATTTGATGTAACTTGTCACGTTTACACTTTTCTTGCATTAAAAGAAGGCAAAAAGATGTAGCCCATACAGCCTAAGATATTTTTATTTTTATTTGATATTATGGATTAGATATATTATGGGAAATGAGTATGATCGATCACTAGATCACAGGCAGTACAGGTTTTTGTCAATTATACTTTAGATTTATATACCCTTTAAACAACCTGTTACATACTGCCAGCGGTCATTTCGATTTTTTTAATGGATGTTGAATGTTGTTTTTTGGTGACGAAAACTGTGTTGAACACTAGGCTTAAAATGTCAAACACTGGTTCCACTACTACGATGCATTAACCAGTCCCTCAGTTAGCACAAACTGCAGCGGCCCGATCCGATTCGCCGAACTCCTCGAAGAATTTACTGAATCTAGTAAGGAAAGTGGACACGCTTGCTTGAATGCCATTCCGTCTAGAAACCTTGGTGACGCTTATAAGGTAATCTGAGTGAGGCCATCTGCAAACTCTCTCAAAACAAAATCTGCATCGGATCTACAGCAATATCACAATTTAAAGTAACATTATCTTCAACACTCAGCCACTCACAGTGAAACGTCACTGGACTTCTTGGCAGGAAAGTGAAGAGTCATGTCTGCGGTTTTGTTTTACTTTCTAAAATTTTTGTTATGTCGAATATTAATGTGAAATAATGGTGGATTATTAACCGTTAAGTGTTCGTAAGTGTGCATGAGTGTTAGCAAATGAAACAAAACAGTGCAACGTCATACTTTTCAAATTCTCTCAAGAAGTCCGCGTGGGGACTTAATAAAGCCCCACATCTTTACTGATATACTCGAGGGTTTGGGGGGTAATTTCATTTCTCACTTCCCATTTCTATTATCATTCATCATCATCAATGTTGTTTATTTATGTATATGAAGATAGAACGAACGAATAGGCTTGATTGATTTCATCCGGAACCGCAAAACAATACACAAAAAAAATGTCATGTAGTAGGGGCTTCTTGCCGGGAAAGTAGAGTCGTGTCTGCGGTTTTGGTTTATTTTCTAAAATTTGTGTTATGTCGAATATTAATGTGAAATAGTGGTGGATTAAATTATATTAACCGTTAAGTGTTCGTGAGTGTGCATGAGTGTTGGCAAATGAAACAAAACAGTGCAACGTCACTTTTAAAATTCTCTCAAGAAGTCTGCGTGAGGACTTAGTAAAGCCCCACATCTTTACTGACATACTCGAGGGGTTGGGGGGGTATATCATTTGTTACTTCCCATTTCTATTATCATTCATCATCATCATATAAGAAGGAAATATTGTTTATTAAGACAGAACGGACGAATAGGCTTGATTTATTTCATCCGGAGCCGTAAAATAATAAAAAAAAATGTCATATAGTATATTGTCTATGATTCTGTCGGACAGATAGATAGATGAATTTCATATTCCATTTGATTCCATTCATTTCATTTCATTTCATTGACATTGATGTTTTTGATCGTGTCGATTTGCGTTGAAATTATTTACTATAAATAAAGTCATTCATTGTAAATATGAGTATCTTAAAATTTTTAATAAGCAGTCAATTTGTGCCATTCAGAATTGTTTACAAAGTTTGATACAATTTATAGTGTAAAAAAGCACCTGTGTAAAAATGGATTGGATTATTTCCGATGAACTCGGTCTAACCGTTGGTCATCTGGTAGGATGGGGAGCGGCTGGAGCTATGATTATTGGTGGTGTGGCCCCATACATTCCTCAATATCGACAAATCAAAAAGACTCAGGATGCTGAAGGTTTTTCTTTGTATGTTTGTTTGGCACTTCTAATTGCGAACACTTTAAGAATATTGTTCTGGTAAGTAATTGTTTGGCGCATTTGCTGTTATAAATTACTAAATTTTAGTTTTAAATGCTGTGATTGTAATGGCTAAAATTCAAAAAGCTCTTATCTTTTATATCTTTTTCTCGATTCCTAGCTTGCTTTTTAATTGTTTTTTATTATTATAGATAAAAAATATTGTATAAGTGCACACACGGTGGTCACAGGGAGACGGATCCTGCAAAGGGTTCAAAACGTCAGGATAAACATTAATTTAAAACTAATGTGTAAAATAAACACAAGTAGATCCGTAAAAGTTGTTTCATTTCAATTTATAGTGTTCACGTAAACTTTAGAAAACAATACTTCAATATACTTTTAATAACAAGAGACATGATGAATTGATTTTGTTAATTTGATAAGTATAAATACATAATTTTTTTTCAGGTTTGGTAAGCGATATGAACTGCCCTTACTAATCCAGAGCATTGTCATGAATATTACAATGTTTGTTATGATACATCTGTGCGTGACAGTTCGCAAAAAGAATCAAATTATTAGAGCGAGGGAGAGAATTTTCACAGGTAGTTTTTCTTATAGTTATTTTGAAATTGTCATTTTGCTCATAAATTAACAAAACTAACAGTGGCAATTGAAAAAAGATGCCTTGTTGTATGTGGGACCAAGACCTTCTTATTCCTGGCAACAGCTCTTCCATTTGAGGAGAATAGTCATCTTTTTTCATATGCTATTTTCAGTTTTCTCTTAGTTTAAACTCTTTTGGGATTTTATCTATTCCGGCAAAATTAGACTTTGACATAAATGTAAATTCATTAATTGCATTTAAAGGCTTTTAATAATTTGCTGATCAATTTAATTAATTACTTATTCCTTCTGTTTCTAACAATAATAGTTGTAAAAATTGTTTTTCATTAGAATTGTATTTTAATAATTTATAATTTTATTTGATGTAATTTTATATTTATTTACTAATTTTATTTTTATTTTCTAGACTAACTTTATTTTATTATGTTTATAATTATTATTTTATGTTCCCTTTGGTGGTTGGTGTAAATGACGGTGACATTAGGTGCAATATTCATGTTATATATACTCTTGTGTTGTGTGAACGGATCAGACCAGCCGGACGATACGGCACGCTGGCTGGACCAACGCAGCGGAATTGTCCAAAGGGAGAAAACTTATCGCTTCTATGGTAAGTGTGCGAATGCTTCTAAATGTCTGTTGTTCTATGTATGCCTTTTATTCATACCTTATCAGTCATCTTTTTGTTTTTGTTTCAGCATTGAATAATCTTCATGCTTTGCCATTATTGCCCTTGGATATAATTTTTTATTTGATTATGGAACTTTTTTTTTTCATATTATGTTTTTTATGGGACATTAAACTTTTTTTAAGTAATGTGCAATTTTCTTTATCATTTTCATCCTGCTTCTTATATGTTTGGAAAGGCATGTTTTATGTTTCTATGGACTATCAATGGTAATCAACATAGATTCAATGTTAGAAACATTAATAAACTTTGGAAACATTAATCTTAGGTACTTAAAAAATTATTTGCCACTAAAACATCCATGTTGTTAATAAATCTGAACTTAAGATTCCTATAACATCTCAACTGTAATTTTTGCGTAAAATGGCCAATTTTGGCGTTCTTGATCTCAGAAACAAAAATACATTAACAATTTTGACTTATTGAATAGTGTAGAATAGTTGTTGGCATAGTTCGTAGTGGCTCGCTTTTTGTAAATTTTGCTTAACTTTTTAATTAAACTCAAAATTGCAGAGAAAGATTTTCATAAAATGCGCGAAGGCATTTTTTTGAGCTCCTAGATTGTACTACTGTTCTCACTCAACAAAAGAAATAAAAAAAATAAAATGTTATCTTTTATATAGTCATATAGTTCGTAGCGGCCTCGGAATTTTTAGATATCATTGATTTTATATAGAAAAAAAAAATCTAAACCAAAAAACTTCGAAAATCATTTCAAGTTAACTGTGAATTTCTCCTATCTACGATAATATTATTGAGCAAAATTTATACCAGAATAATTGTTACTTCATGAGGAATAAAGATTTTATAATTTTTAAACATGAATTTATTATCCTTTTTCGATAAAATAATACGGCTTCAGCTGATAATGTACAACACGCAAAATGCTAACTGCATGCATAATGTGCAAACAGTCAAAATTTACAGCACGCGAAATGTACAATATGCAGAATGTACAAACAATTAAATGTACTTCAGGCGGTATGGCAAGCGTTTAGTCGCATAATGCCTAATTCGCAAAATGCCTACCATGTCTCAAAAGGACTAGTTCGCGAATGGACTAATTTGCAGAATGCCTACTTCTCAAAAGGACTAATTCGCAAAATGCCTAATTCTCAAAAGGACTAACACTTGATTATTATAGATAATTATACTAATGCACGTTAGATGCATAAAAATAAAAAAAAACTTGAATTACACACAAACATAATTTTTGAGAGTTTAATCTTTTTATTCTTTGAATAAAAAGATACAAATTTTGTTTATGATCGTTGATTTCTTTTGATATTAAACCAAAATTATTTAATAATGCAAGTTTTTTTTATTTTCATGCATCTAACGTGCATTAGTGTTATTATCTATGATAATTAAGTGTTAGTCCTTTTGCGAATTAGTGCTTTTGAGAATTAGGCATTCTACGAATTAATTCTTTTGAGAATTAGGCATTCTTCGAATTAGTCCTTTTGAGAATTAGTCCTTTCGCGAATTAGTCCTTTTGAGATATGGTAAGCATTTTGCGAATTAGGCATTATGCGACTAAACGGTGGTAAAATGTGCAAAGTTAGAATGATCAACACGGAAAAACAACAATACGCAAAATATAGGTACTTTTTGTAAAGTCAGGCCAATGAAAGCTGAACCAGGAAAAAAGCGGCAATTTATGCGGCTGCTCATTATGGAGGAGCTCAAACATGACCGCCAGGTTTCAGGACTACGGTATACCGTATATCGCCATTGTTTAAAAATAGTAGATGCTTTTAAAAATAAGCATATTAATATTATATTACGGTTGAAGTTATTCATCCATAACCTCCTGTCTAATATTAAGGTAATTTGTATTTAAAAAATAAAAATAAAACAAATATATAATTTTAATAATTAATATATATGTAGGACTTATTAATTCATAAATATAATTTTAACATTGTCATACAAAAATAAAACTAAATTAAAACCTCCATAATTCCGCCCCGGGCCGTACCTGGCCCAAAAGTCCCCATCAGGCTTGCCGCATTACCCCGCTGAATTGCTAAAGAAACTCATTGAGCCAGATAGGTACTCTCCGGAACGGGAATCGTAGCCCTTATTTCTTAATAATCGACCCAGCTCTGATATAAAAAGTTTTGCCTCGGTGTAGAAACCGGGGGTGTGTGGGTCCAGCAAACGGAACAAAAATATATTTTTCATTTAAATTTGCGTATTTAAATTTTTAAAATAATTTGTAATTATATTTTTAACGATAAGGTTTTAAAAAAGTTTTTCTTACGTAAATAATAAGGCTTCTGTTAATGATTATGCACTTTGCATTGAGCAATTTGCGAAATGTGTATTTTTCTTTTTACACATTTTGCATTATGTGCTTTCAGCGTACTGTACATTTCGCGTACTGTACCACATTTGTCATAATGTAGTTTTTGCGTATGTTCATTTGACTGTTTGCGCTAATGTGCGTGCAGTTAGCATTTTTCGTGTTGTACATTATCAGCTGAAGCCAATAATACAACTACGAAATTACTACAAAATGCGATGCGCCGGCCGTCCGAACGATACCTTATCTCGCAGAGTAGAGATTTGTAATAGGGCTCTTAATGATAACAGGGATTTAGTATTTCTTTTATATTTACGGATAAGGCACTGTGCCTTGATCTCTCCTATGTTAAGTGATGATAAGGCCAATTGGTGGAATCCCACTTCACCCGGGATCCTCAACTAGTGAGGCACTGGCTATCTTATCTCTAGTTAATTAAGAATAACAACAACAGCTCTTTTTTCATTTTAATAATTATTGTACAATGTCCATGCATTATCTAATTTCAGTAACATGGTAACATACATAATAATATATTATACTTACACCATTCATGCCATGACCCGGGTACAATTTATGTAACACACCAGTGGCCCGGGCGCGATTTCCCGTATTATAGCGCTACCTACCGGGTCCAATTGTGAATCGAAACCATCCAAAGACCCACTCAAACACACACAAAAAAATTCATGAAAATCGGTCCAACCGTGTAGAAAGAGTTCAGTGACATACACACGTATTAAAGAATTGTATGATAAAGATATTTATAAACACATGCCTACCTACTTGGAATCAAACAAGGGCCTTGAAATAGTAGGCAGACAATGTTACTACCATTATCAGGCGGTCACTATTTAATTGTAATTTACTGTTACACGAATTTCATAAAAATAGAGCAAAAGTAATAATTACCGAAATAAACTCATGCTCATTAGGTAGTTGGACCTAAGTTGGAGAAATCAATATTCAATTCAAAGATAATATTATTATTTTTGATATACATTATTTTTTTATGTTAATAAAGCTAAATTAACCTTTTAAAACAAGGAAACTAAAACCTTTCTACTAATCTCATTATAAATGTGTGGGAGTGTTTATTGTCAAAATTTTTGATACTTCTCGTTTGATTTTTAAAAAGTTATTGATGCCATTTTACTCATTAGATAACGTACTTTCGTTATTAGTTTTAAGTTTTTTGATATCTCTCATAGTTTCGGAATAATCGCTTGTGCACACTTAACGATTCCACCCTGTATATATTGTGTTTTTATAACCTTATTATCAACGCCCGTGCAATACAGAAACATCCCCATGATAACGTATTTTTACATATTTTCATATAATTACATTACAACAATACTTATTTAAGTATTGAAAGATCAATGGTCATTGATATTATCTGCGGTTGCTAATTTAAACAAATCATTGGGTGTTGTGGTACAATGACCGGGTCAAATCAGTCTATATCTTATCACCGGCTGTGACACGAGATTTCCTTATTGATGACGTCGTTAGTAGGTGCTTTATTCGAGTAATATTCGAGCGAGACACTACACTACACTACACTACACTACACTTCTACATACGCACGTCGCACGCGCCTCGTTTTCACAACCGCAACAACTGTTATGTACACACGCCTGCACATCAACCTACCACAAACTGTCAAACTTCCTCAATAGACTTTGAACTTTATTACTAAGTCGTATGGTTAGAAATGTATTGAAGAAATTTGACAGTTTTGGGTAGGTTGATGTGCAGGCGTCTGTACTACAGTATTTGCTATGAGCTCATGTTAAAGCCCCAGTAGTATATCTATGACAGTTTGGGACCGATCAATTTTATCTGAGAGATCCGCAATCTCTCTGCAAAAAAATATGTATGGTGTTAATATGCAGTCTTGTTTTATTACAGTTTTAAAAATCTCTTAAAAGAAATAAAACGCGTTTTACGGATTCACGGGCGACTATTTTACCTTTTATTTAACCTGACCTTTCGAATCGCTGCAGGGAGACCCCTCGCTATGACCCTGACCCATGTTCGCGTAAACTTTAGGAAACAATTGATTTATATCTGTTTCATGTTTTATACGTACAGTCGAGTCTAATAATATCTCAACAGTATAGGACCCTGTCGCTCTATTGTATTGATGGCTGTCATGAAATTTAAGTTGAGGGAAGTTACTTTGACAAGGTACAAAAGTATAAATATCATTGGACTTTACTATGGCTGTGGGTTTCGTCTGAATGTTGCTCTTAAATGTCACTTTCATAGCTATAATAACCTCTAATAACCTTTTAATGCTCGGAATTGACTTAGGTAGAAGTACTAATGTATTTGTCAATTTGCAGACATGGACAGGAGGTATTTCTGGGCGTGGACCGACTTCCAGAGCTACCTGGACTGCATGCTGGTGTTCTCTGTGTTCGGCGCGGCCGTCACGTACCTCCTGATCGAGTTCTCGCCGTTCGTCGAGTTGATTGGGTTTCTCGCTGTGTTCACGGAGGCTATGCTCGGCGCGCCGCAGATAGCGAAGAACCATCAGAACAAGAGCACAGAGGGCATGAGGTGAGTCAATCAGTTTCATTCGCCATTCGATCAAGAGAATGAGAATTTGCAAAATTTTGACTCCTCATATTCCACCAAGAGGCGATGTTTCAATGCCATACAAATTTTCGTTTTCGTTCACGTGATCAAATGTCAAATAAAACTCGCACTTGGTGCAGCCCAGGGTGCCAAGCAAAGTTTAATTGTTTTTATTTTTAACCGCCTCTGTGGTCTAGTGGTTAAGTCCACCGGTCTCAGACCCAAAGGTCCCGAATACGATTCCCAACGGGATTTGGTTAGTGGTAGAGCTTGTTTGTCCGCCTGGCTAGCTACCACCATCTTATCTTAATATGTCGCCATAACATCAATGTTTGTGACATTATTGTGTTCCGGCAGCTTGAGATAAGATAGCCAGTGCCTCAGTAGTTGAGGATCCCGGGTTAAGTGCGCTTCCACCACTGGCCTTACCTGTAAAGTATAAAAAAAAAAGTTGTGACGAAGTGAGTTAAAATTTTGCTAAACACTTTCACATTGAAATGAAACACTTTTTACCCGAGTGCGTCAGAAGGAGGGTTATGTTTTTCGAGTGTATGTATTGTATGTATATATGTATGTATGCATGTATGTATATTTCTTTGGTAAGCCCTACAGCCCAAACGGCATGGTGGATTTTAACATATGAGGTGTCGTTTTTAGAATCGAACTAGAGCAAATTCTGGAATAAAACTTCATATCAATGCGTTAGTGTTCTTAAGAAAACAATATACAAAATGTCGTTTTCGTTATCGTGATTAAATGGTAAATAATAGTCGCACTAGGTTCTTAGCATAACATAAAAGCGGAACTCGAACGATTTTTGTGCAAATGATATGGTACGGGTTAACGTGTCCATGAATGCTCTTCGTTATTTTTTATTGCTAGCGTTATGCTACACATAGCTATCGCAAAGGCTTCAGTGCAACACAAGTGAATTTTTGGACTCTTTTGTAATTTATGCTTGCCTTTATGCTTGCTTGCCTAATCAGCAAGAGAATTATAGACTCGCCTCTAAAAATAAATGGCATAAGAAACAGATAAACTTCAAAGGTGCAAGGAGGCGAATTATAAAACTGGGCTGGTGACTAATTCTCACGCTATGATATCAAATAACGAATTACACTGTTATTCAAAGTAACTGGTAACTAATTCTTAGCATTCAAAATTCTCGAACGGTGTCTATCTTAATAATTAAATTTTAAATATTGTAAAAAATATAATATTTAATGTCTAATTTCACTTATATGTAGATGATCCGGTGAGATTCAAAAATCGATGTGCGTTGCTCCTCGGAGTTACAGGGAAAGAATTGACCACAGCCTGAGTTAAACATAGACCCTCGATTCTGCTTTTTTTAAACTAATTTAAAATTTTACAACCTGGCCTGATTTTGTTAATTTACATGGGTCTATGTCTATATGATATAATATGATATGTATAGGTCTGGAGACCTACCCTAATGTCAAATACATAGAAACGTTATTAAATTAAAGGTAAAAATGGGAAAAAATTGCCCTGATTTTGTGCCTTGCGAGCGATTGACCGTCAGTGTCGAGACCGTGCCCTCTGACATGAATCGCATTGGATGTGGGCGAGAAAATTTTATTTAATCTCTTGGCCGTTCGCAAACCGTTGATAAATTGTATCAATGCTATATTTAAATGAAAAGCTATATGAGCGTATGCCACACGTAAAGCATGAGCGTTACAATGGTTGGCCTTCCATGTATTAACTTAAGAAGTAGCTGTACACGTTTACAATGAAGATTAATGTTTCCATTGTTTTGTTCAGTATTTTCTTCTTTACGTCACCTTCAGCACCCATATCTAATACATTATGCAGGTTTACTCGCATCGTCATTGTTTCAATTATCACTAATCAGTAACTGACTATATAAGACCTTCGTTACCCATCTAGTGCTAGATGCAAGTGTCGTATTTAATTACTTAGTCATCATCACCTAACGAGCAAAGACGTCCCACCTTTTGATCTCGTCTAATTCCGTATATTATCGTACACGTTAACTTGTCTTACCTACAGAACTTTAGTATTTGCCTAAAGCTAGCGGATAAATAGTTCTAGACATATCTAAGATGATAATGAACCATATAGACTCAATGCCGGAGCAGACAAGAGACACTCTTGTTCATCAAAATGATTATCATCGTCCTAGAGACGTCTCACTGCTAGGATCAGAGTGTCTAGTGTGAGTTATTTTCGACATTCGATCACGTTAACGAAAACGAAAATTAGTATGGCAATGAAGCAGCCTCCTGACATACGAGGAAGAGTTACAATTTTGTCATACAAATTTTCGTTTTCTTAAACGTAATCGAATGAATGCGGATAGTAAACAAATCTCACACTAGGCAACCAGGCCTGCCAACGTAAACAATAGTAACAGGTAACAGTAACCGGGCCATACATAACCCACGACGCTGGTCCCCCAAGACACCGTACTCGTAGAACAAGGGTACGAAGAACCGGTTCACACACGCTCTACACCAGGTACAGACATGTACCTGGTCGGTTCTCTCCTCCTCCACGGCCCGGTCAACCCGAGCCGAGGTCCGTGCCTTTAGAGGCGCCCTCGGGTTGCTCCGCTCCCCGATCCGATCCGAACCCTTCGGAGAATCTAGTAGGGCACGGGGACGCGCACTTGTGCGCGATGCCGTTCCCTCTAGATAACCTCTGAAGGTGATTCGTTTCACACGGCTTGAGGGACCCTTTACGTTCCTCGCCGCCCCCAAAAAGCCCGGTGAAGCTGAAAATGCCGCAGCGGCAATCAGCAAATCTCTCTCCAAAAAAAAAAAAAAAGACGCTGGTCCGTATGGATTGGTAGGGTTTGACGACTATTAACTTATGACGACAACTGGAACCAACGGCTTCACGTGCTTTCCGAAGCACGATGGCGCTTGATATATTCTAATTTGGATCACCCCTCTGAAGACCAGAAATCGCAAGTGTATATAATAATAATATTCCAACCGCTGAGCCATTGAGCTCCTGCATGGCGCAGGCCGTTACGTCTGTAATTTAGTTCATCTTAATTTGTCGTGTGTGCTGAAATTAAAAGTTGCCGAAAAAAAAATACTTCGTCAATTGTCCATCGCCTTCGATGGCTTTTTAAGTTAATAATATTTTATCAAACTCCTTAGCTACTTTGATCAGCAAAGATAGTAGCGAAATATAAGATCGAATATTAAGTTTCAACTGTTTCATATCTTTAAAAATGTTGACATTTTCATCGTTTGCCGATTCGAATTGGTTTGTAGATAAGCCATTGATACCGTACCCATAAACCGCCGACCTTGGCACACAAGACCTAATCGAGGTTTGCACGTTTCAGTGTCAGCATGGTGATAATGTGGACCTGCGGTGACGTGTTCAAGACTGCATATTTCGTTGTGAGGGAAGCGCCCACGCAATTTTGGGTGTGCGGAAGCCTTCAAGTCACTCTAGATATAGTTATACTCTTCCAAGTAAGTTTAATTATTAATAATGTTATTAGTGGATCCACAAGGGTTTATCATTTGAAAGTGCTACCAATGTTTACAACAATTGAAATGAACAAAAAAGTCACTCAAATTGCGAAAAATCGTAGATTCGAGTTTTACATAGCGGTATGTAGGACTCGAACTTACTATTTTTCCGACTATCTATGTTTTTTTTTATTTCTATATGAGCAACCAAGACTAATCAACTGTATAAACATTATCGGAGGCAGTGCCTCTGGTTTGGGTGTAACTGTAGGAAAAAAATACCTAGTAACAAGATGGTTTCACAAGTTTGATACTAGGTGGCGTTGGTCACATCTCATACAATTTGCGGTTAACTTAAACGCGATCGAATAGTGAAAGAGCGCGCTTGCACTTAACACTCAGTACTATGCGTCTGGCTGGGTATCTGAGACCTTACAGCCAGCAACGCATGTGAACGCTATCATTGTACTACTATGATAGGTATTATGGTGTTACGACATTCGTAGGCCATGATAACCGCATGCTAGACACGTATATACATAACTAGCTTTTGTTCGCGGCTTTGCTCACGTGGGCTACCTGACTTGTGTTTATTCGTAATAAAAGCAGAACTTATTAAAGGTAAATTTAAGGGATCATTTTCCATAAATCGTGAAACACTGCATAATTTCTAACCAGGCCAAATACCGAAATTTAAGGAATGACAGACTTCCATACAAACTTTCCACTCTTATTTCACTCCTTCTAGGGGAGATATTTCGAAAAGTGCAAAAACACGTCATTCTTTTTTTTGAATTGAAAAATCTATACTAGATTGATTAAATTATTAATTTTATAGATAATACTTAAAAATAACAATTTCCCCAAAAAAACCTTCCCTTTTTTACTCCTTTAAAGGAAATTAAACAAAATTCCTGAGACAATGTCATTCTTTACTTCTTTTTAAAAAGCCAAATACCAATTTTCATGTATTTTAGTTAAAAACTGACATGGTTTGACTGACGGACTTTCATACAAACTTTCACCCCCTTAGGGTATGATTTCCGTAAAATCCTTTCTCAGTGGTTGGTTACATCACTCAATTAACCTACCGTCCAAATTTCATCTAATTAGCTCTAGCTGTTTCGGCTCGGCGATGATGAATCAGGCAGTCAGGACAAGTCCTTATATGTATGTAGATTATATATACATGTTTATTTGGCAAAAGAGTACTTCCGTTCAACAAAAAATTTATAAAGAAAGTAGGTAGTTCGAATAATTATGGTTGCAGATAGTTGTCATACCATGGGTTAATTCCATTCGTATTCGAGGTCGAGATGTATGTATGACGCTGAAAATTCTCAAACAGTATGTAGGTAAATAAATAAAGAAATCGTAAAAATCAGAAATAATTGTATTTCATAACGTTAAATTATTCATTTGTTTCAATCAACATCACCAGTGAAATTCAGGAACTGCCTATCAGCTTATTTTTATCTTTCTCTACTTTTCAAAATGTTTTTGGTCGCTGTAAACTTTTGTTAACCAAAAGCGTTTTCCGCCATCAGGTTTGGTTGTACCGCCACAACACGGCGGCGGCGCGGCGCGTGCGGCGCGGCGACTAGCAGTGGACTGAAACCGACTTATAGCAGCTGCCGCGCCCCGCCCTGCGCACGCTGCGCCCGCGACGCTGCCTGCTCGCCGTCTTATGACGTTCCACGGCTCGACTCGCGATTCGTAGGTTGTGCCCAATATTACCTTACTGACTCGCTTTTGTATTATATCGAAACTTCCCAGCGCGACACCTGATGACCAAATGTCGAATGACGATTGACTACTCCAAAGTAGTGTTCGGTAAATTAATAATTATCGACTGTCGTACTGCGACGGAGCGCCGAGCGGTGCTACGGGTGTTGCTGTGTTTGAAACACGCGACTAAACGTTGTTTGATAAAATAATCGACGATATTAGGAAAAAATTACTATGAAATTTTGAAAATTTACTTTATAGGTGTTTTACTAGTCGTTGTCTAGACCAGTCTTACTGTTAGTATTAATTGTAATATTTTGTATAACCGTGTATGTGTTATAGCAACGAGTATGTGTGCACGAGTTCTATAGTTATATATATTATATATATATGAATAACGGTAAATATACTATAGAACTCGTATGTACCTTTATATGAGTCCAATGTATCTTATAGTATACTTAGAATTTCTAATGTATTGCCAAAATGCGATTACGCGATTAAACAAAAGCTTTTTGTTTGTCATAAAAATTTGCAAAAAAGTTGAAAAGAGCATATTAATTTTGTTTTATGTCATGCAATTGTGCAGCTGTATTGAAGGGTGAGCAATAAGTACCACACTAGGTAACATCAAAACGGATTCCAAAACAAGGAGGCCTATTCAAAGTTTGATTGTCTTCATAATAGTTTTGTCATACATTTTCATTTACGCGACCTTACTTAAACGGTGATATTTATTCAACTAGGACGCCTTAAACTTCCTTAGGTTTTGTGGTGGTGGTGCCTTCTTAGCAAAGTCATCATAATTGATTTTAACAAAATAAGTTATAAAATATTGTTGTATTAAGAAAAACAAATCATATTGTTGTGTGGTTAGTGTATCTTTTTGACTATAACTATCAACATGTTCGAGCATAGATAGTCTTAAAACTTACGCATTCAAACCTTTTTACACTCAGATGTGAAAATTTTTTTCACCAATCGAAGTATTCGATCAATTTAATGCATACTGAACAAGCATTGTTCTTCACATAATTTCGAGGAACAATCAAAGTTCTAACCGTGTTTAGGCAGCCTGCAGCCAACAACTTTCTTACTTATTAACAAGAAAGATGGCGGATGAGCCTCATGTCATGAGCCGAAAAACTGTGTACTTTTATATTAAATATAGGCCTCCAAGTTGTTGTTACGATGTTGTAAATAACGATGCTTGCGTTTACTCCCAACTGTGATAATTTCATACACTACTATTGCATTTCCATAATAAAAGTATGTAATCATACCTGCGTATAGTAAGTAGGTGTAACGACGAGTATAATTGTCTATGAAGGTAGTGATTGTATGTGTAGAATTTTATAAAAAAAAATGTTTTCCAAAATGGTTGCCTATCAACTAGAATTCTAAAAAATCTTCCTCTTATTTCTTTTAGAACGGTCGCATAAGCTATATAATATAGCTGTGAGAGATGTTGAGTAAATTTTAAATACAATACTAGGTTAAATAATAAGAATATAATAGCTAATAATTAAAAAAAAAATGGCGGTATGGAGAATTTTAATGTGACTAATAGATACAGCTTTCAAATGACAATACCTATTTCCATTACAATAATTATGTTATAAAGTATTATAAATATATTTGTAAATACAGCTTTGCTTTATACTTACTTGTAGTAAGTAATTATGAATTAAAAAAAAGAGTTTTGCCATGTACGTTTATACCGAATATAACATCTGAAAAGAGAAGTGATTGTAGGAACGCTTAAAAAGTTATTTGGCAAAATCACTACTTAAATCAAATAATTTTTAAACGAATACCTAAATACGACACTTATGCGACATGTTTTAGTATGTACCTACGTTCAAAATGCTTTGTAAGCAAGCGCCCAACGACATAAAAGTTTAATGGATGTCTAGGGGACGCATGATGACGTCATTGGGTGCATCCGAATAGTCACGTGATGGCTCGGCGGGTCCCTGCCCTGGCACAACGGATTGTTAAACTTAACATTACGAGTGGAATGCCTTATGCGAGTTTTATTTATCATTAGCGAAAACATGAATTTGTAGCATTGAAGCAGCGCCTTCTACCTTTTACACGTAAACTGAGTAAAAGCTTAGTTATTCAGTTTTAAGCTTTCGCCTTCCAGTTTAATAAAAGGTTTTATTTGTAACGGGAATTAACGTAAACTACTATATATAGGTATCATAGACATACCTTTACAACCCTATAAAAAAGGAAGAAAGAAAAAGGGTTTAAAGTACGCCTAGTATACCTACCCATACACAGTAGTTTGCGTTTATCCCTGTTAAAAAAACTTTGATATGTTATGTTGTGTGTTTTGTCTCTCTTCAAACTCAGAATTATATTTGAGTTGCATAAACAAAACACTGAAACTATTTTAAACTTATCCCAAGTAAGGTTATACTCAGTTAATTTGTAAGCGTGGGCTAGCTATTGTCAAACGAAGTGAGTTGCATTTTTGCCAAACAAATTCTAGTTTTCGTTAACGTGATCAATAATGGTAAACAGAATTCGCAATAAAGGTGCCTAGTTCGAGTTTTATTTGATATTCGAACACGTTGACGAGAACGAAAATTTGTATGGCATTGAAACAACGACGCCTACGAGGTGAGTTGAAATATTGCCATACAAAGTCTCGTTTTAATTATCTTTTAACATGATGGAATGTTACAGCCTGCACATCAACCTACCCAGAACTGTCAAATCTCTTCAATAAAGGTTATTCTATAATAATAAGTCTATTGAGGAAGTTTGACAGTTCCTGGTACAGACTACCATGTGCAGGCGTGTATACATAAAACTCGAACTCAGCATTCGATTAGCTGTGTCGCCTTTCGCCGACGCCGTAATGATGGTTCATGGTAACACTCGATTGTATTCTCCCTTAATATAGTTTATTTAAGTATTGTTGTGATATATTTTAAGTGTAACGTTGAGTTTGCACCACCTATGTGTACAAATTAAAAGTCCAAAATTAGTCTGTAATTTTAAATGCGATAGTACATTACGAGTACCTACATATTTTATTTGCTTTGTTATATAAATAGAGTACCTTATCGTTGTTGTATAGGTTACACTTGAAAGCGTACCGCAATTTGTTTTATGGTTTTCGTTTAGTCAAAGTTGAAAGGATGTAATTTGGGTTTTATTATTTTTTGTTAAGGTAGAGCATAAATCCCATTACTTTGAAAAGAGTGTTGTCATGCTTCAGCTGACTAAGATGACATTTTAGAAAACATCAACTCCTTACCGTTATCTGTTATAATAATCATAGACCCAATGTAACTTATACACTGAAAAGCTTTTTGAGATGAAAAGAGGAAGAGACGAAAAAAGTCCAAAGCATGGCTGGAATTGAAAAGCAATAACATTTATTCAAATGTATAATTTAAATCATGTCTCGCATCATGTAGCTTTCAAATTTTATTTATTTATTTGTGTTTCTATAAAAAACAGAAATCTGTATTAAAAACGCAATATTTTGTTATGGTATATATGGTCTATGTAGTGAAATAATATTTTTTTTTTAAATAATTAATGAAATTATGTTTTGCATGTCGTGTTATAATTTTATAATATATTCAATTTTGAATGTCATGAGAGCAATATCTGTGTGATAGTGATAGTTGATCGTTGTAAATAAAGGTTTCCCCCTTTTCAATGCCAAAACTGTTTGTACAGTGTTTGTATATACGTACGACTTATTAATATATGACGATAGAGATATTATGTTTATTGTTTTACAAATATGCAATTTCAATTGAAAGAAGTCAACTACACGAAATACTCTAATTATAGTTTTTGTTAGCTTCCATCTTATTACGTAGATGGTTATATTAAATGGTGAAACATCAGCTTAGTACAAAAAAAAAGTTGTCTTACTTTAGCATATCAAATTTTCTGTCTTCCTTACACTTTGTTATGCATATTTTATGTGGCAATAAATTGATTCGTTAGCTAAATAGGTACACTTTATTATTTATATATATATGTATGAATGGACATAATATTTTTTATTGTTATTATAAAATATAGGAATTTTAAAATGTTTGGTCTCGTCAGGAGTTTTTGAATCTTTTTACCTGATGTGTTACATACACTTCGCAACCAGACTACAGATCAGTATTAACTTGTTTAAAATATGTCTTTCGTAACTCTGTATTAATCACGTGACATGTTAAGATAGTTTCCTAAATATATATTATATTTAGCAGTTTCAACCCTCCTGACGAACGCCCTAACGACCTCATCATGAGAGACGAAATATAAAATAAAGTAATATGTGACGAAACATATCATATTTATATTACATTGAATTTGTATAGTATTTAATGATTATATTGTATAAAATAAATCCAACTAGACATTATGTCAATTAAAGTTACGTACTAGCCGATAGGTAGTGTAAAGATGCCGACGACCGTATGCATGTTGTGATTTTATTAGTTATCAAGCCTTAAACTATAATAAAGTTATATTGTTTTTTAAACATTCGTTTTTATTCCGTTATTCAAACCAGGCTTTCCACTCCGATCAACTAAACCGATAAACTGAAACGGATCAACTATTTTTTGTTCCCAACGAATCAACCATTTAATTGATCCGATAGAAACATTTATTATTCTTCTTGTTTGTTCCTATCTACACAACATAATCGAATGATATAAAACCTTTTCTATGAGTATTATTATGAAGAACTGTCCACTTATAAAGTATATAGGTATTTTTTTTATATTATAATTTATTATTTTATTTTACTTTTTATTTTTTTTGTAATTAGGTTTTTTTTTTAAATTTATGCGATAGGAACAAAAAGGAAAGAAACTAGTGAAAAATGTATCTAATCAACTAGCCGATTCCATAGGAACATATGCCTGAATCGAGTTCCACTCTGATCAACTGGTTGATTCGTTCAGTTGATCGGAGTGGAAGACGCGATTCAAACAACTCCAAAGAAAACAATCGTATTGTCGTTTCCTTATCAACATTTGTAAAATCCGACTCGTGCTCGTCTCTCCATTACGTATAATATAAACAAATATGCAGATGGAGTTATTAGACAACATTACGAGAAGCTAAGTTCCCATTCAACACTATAACAGTAGATACGTTAGAGTTCGGTGATGATCATTACAATGGTTTACGTCAGCAAGACTTCGGCCACCCTTAAAAGTGCTTCTCGGTACCATACCGTATTGTGAGGGAATACAGTTTAGTTTAGAGAAGCACGTTGGTACGGAGGGTGGATCGATGGGTGCGGGAGGCGGGGGCGGCGGACGGGCGCGCGGCAGTGTGCGGGGCAAGCGGCCGGCGGCGGGTGTGTGCGACCCTCCTCGCCGCGCCGGATCCTGCGAACGAGGTAAGTGGGCCCCACTTGTCTGCAAATCTGACACGAAAATTAACAAACCCCTCGACTCGTTGGTAGGTACTTACTACCTACCTGCCGTGTAGTTATCCATTTGAGTGTTGGTTTTTTGTTTTTCTGTCTTGGCAGTTTTTTGTTTTTCTGCTTTTTTTACGTCTCATCGCGTTGTCGCTATGATTTGGCGCTGTAGATTGCGGTTACAATGTTTTGTGGTTACCTAACTACAGACAATTTACAAACATACCTTATGGTTACCAGACGGCTTTCCGATATTGTGTTTTGTAATATATTTCAGCCTTTCTAGGTATTATTAAACAAAAATAGAGCTGCTTTTTCACGTTCGCGTGCACCAGACGATAGTTATCGGATTTCTTTGTATTATTAACATTGCAGTACCAGTTCCTTATTTAGAGGAATCTTCTGTGGTCAGCAATATTTGGTTGTAAACAATCTCATAGATAGGTCTCTCTCTCTCTCTTTCTCTCTCGTAGCAAATCAACAATAATACCTGTCTACTTAATTTTTTTATGAAATACATATTGCGTATAAATATATGTGCTAATAGAAACTGCAAACTGTGTTTGTAAGGTAACAAAAATGAATCTATAAACTAAACAGATTATATGTTGACATAATTTATTGAGTGTAATTGCACTTATCTACTTACTTGAATAGATACCTACCTATGCAGTCTGCTGAACAAGCAACTGATCTCGACTGCGTCGCGCTAGTTTAATTAAAAGCATCAAAGGAATCGATCGGCGAATTGCTTTCATAGCACTAATTCCTAACTACTTCATATGAAGCTTCTCTGAATTAATTGTACCTACCTAATTAAAAGGCGATACCTAGGTATTGCATGTTTTACTTTATCAAAATATGTTATGGCCTAGACTAGAGTAATCTTCAGGATTATTAGGATTCAGGATACATATACAGCTTCTATTATGGCACCAACACCTAATGGGGTGTCATATGCCTTACCACACTTTTTACTATTTTACCAGAACTCATCATCAGCTCATTTTTATATCCCCACTGCTGGGGCACGAGCCTTCCCTATGGATGGATAGGGAGACCAGAACTGTTAGTGGATAAAAGTAGAAAATATCTTAACAACAGAGTTATATCAAAAAAGATTCAAAAGTATTACTTGTGTAGGTAAATGTTGGTACCTCCCTACCTGAGTACTCACTTAGGTACAGAGGCCTGCTTATCAGCCTATCCAAAACTGTCAAATTTCTTCAATACATTTTCAACCTTATAATAAAGTTCAAAGTCTATTAAAGAAATTTGTCAGTTTGTGGTAGGTTGATTTGCAGGCGTGTGTACTTATATTTGTACACTAAATATATCCTTATGTAGAGTAGATTAAAAGGTAGGTACTTTTTTATCTAAGTCTGTCCCCATAACAACAATGTTAGCAACATTGCTCTATCCCAGATTTCTTACAATTGGAGATAAGATAGCCAGGTCCTCAGTAGGTAGTGGGACTTCTGGGTGAAGTGGGCTTCCTCCTTCGGCATTATTACCATCATCATCATCATCATCAGGGATAAAGGTCAAGGTCAAACGCTTGTCCGTTGTTAAATAACAAAAAAGCTCCGCAGGGCTTAACATACCTAAATAAAGATGGCTTATGTTTAACTTATCACCAGATATAGTAAAATATAACGTCAAAAAAACACTTTTTACCGCCAAAAATAGTAAATGATCACCAAAATAAAAACTAAATTTGAATTTGAATTTGTTAACAAAATTTTTATTTTTGCTATTCTAATAGCATAAGTATGACTCCAAACTAATAATCATTGATAACCCAAAAATAGTTAATGCCCACCAAAATTTTTACCACATTTTAATTTTAAATGTCATGCAAATATTCAACATCTCGTTGTAAATTAAGCTATAAAAATATTTTTTTACCCACACTTAGTTAAACATTACCTAAATTTTTCTTTTCTTATGTGTTTGTTTAACCAAGTGCCTATAAGGTTAAAAAGTAAACTCATACAATTTCAGTAATTCTTTTATTAAAATTTATAAAATATAATAAATAAGTCTTTCGTCTTGGTAACTAAAAATAATCATTTTAAATTCTTACGGAAGAATCATTCATCTCATTGGCAAGTATTAATAATAGGTACTAACTTTAAAATCTTAAGAAGAAACAGTCTTCTGTAATAATTTACTGCATATTTAATGCTTTCTCTGGTTTTTTAGGTCGTCCTCTTTTGCGTATCATGTGGGGATCGGGTCGGGCGAGCGCGGCGCGTGCGGTGCGGTGTCCGGGGGGTTGAGCGGGAGGGGCTAAATTATGTATCCTTGTAAGCCGGAGACATAACTTAATTTGGCAGCATAATACTTTATTTGCTAAAATGCCTGCAATTTATGGCAATCATAGTGAATTATTTAGGTAGAAATAGCGCTCTATTATGCTCGATAAGATTTGGTGATTATTTACAAAGTTTGGTCTTTGAATACAATTTGAAGCGCAGTCGTGACTAGAACAGCTAGAACTATTGTAATTTTAGACTTTATTTTTTGGTGCTTAGTATTTTTTTTGGTAAGAGAGCTTAGGGTAGGTATCGAAGTATTTTTTGTGGTCGTTATATTTAATCCCAATAAAAATTAAAAACGACTGCTGCAAAGGGAACACGCATTACGTATTAAGATAGAAACAATACATATGCAAGTTATTGCATCAATCATAATCAGTTATGATTAAGATTACTCATTCAGAATAAACATGCTTCGGCCGAAGTAGGAAGCGTGTGGATCGTCGCGTGCGCACATATTTTTCACGTTACCTGTTTGTTGCTGGTACACCTTAGGGCAAGGAAGGTCGTCGACTCGCTTGAATATGGTCATCATGGCTCACGTAATAAACTATATAATACACGTTATTACAAGATGGGCATTCTCGATATTCGAGTACCTACTCGTTAGGCAATGACTCGATTTATTCGCTATATCCTGTATCACTAACACAATAACTATCCTTTGTTGTCTATGTGTAAATGGCATTGAAAGGATAGTGGCATACTATCTATCTGTTCATAACAGACTGATGATAGCGATGTTACACTTTGACCGTTAAATCTAATAGTCAGTTCAGCTAGTCAAATTAAATACTGCTCTTCTGAAAAATAAAAGCTTTTATATAGTTACAATAAATACAAATGGTACATCAAAGAATAAGCACGTTTGCCTTCTGGATCATAGATATAATTTTTTATAGGAAACAAACCAGCCCTTTCCACCATCAAAAAAATAAACCGTACCGGTAATAATAAAATGTCAATATCCTGTCATTAATTTATGATACTAGGTTGTTTAAAACTAATGAAACCGTAGGTACCCAGTTGAAACATTTTTTCAGCCTTCGATGAAATCTTACGTGGCCCACTGAGTCTACTCATTAACATGCTATAAATTTTCTCTTACGGCCAATAGCTAAGCCTTCACGCTTATTTAACGTATACTAGCCTTGGCTGTACAAAAATAGGAACCTTACTGTAATGAAAACATTTTACTGACCAACAGAATGTTCTTATTTTTGTTTTACTTTTATTCATCATTTTGTTAACAGATATTTTTTATGAGAACCTATATTCATAGGCTAATATCACCTTCCATCCTATTACCACTTATACTTAATACGGATAGTACTCCTTGACCTCATCCCACCGTTTCCCTTGTGTGATCATTTCATCGCGCAAAAAGAAATTTTGTAATTCGTTTCTTGGAGTCCAAATTCGAGGAAAGCTAGCAAATGAAAAGGAAATAATGCGTAATTGCCTGGAGTCCTCTATTACAGCAAAGGACGGATATCTCTAATTATCGGACAAAGCAATGCCTTGACGTATTGTCTGGAAAACCCCGTGGAACTCGCGAACGCAATTTAACAAAATCCCCTGTATTAAATGGGTCTGCCCATGTGGGGATACGTATATTTTATACTCAGAACAATGACCAATTAAACGTTTCAAATATTTTGCACTTTAACATATTTCACTAGTTACACCTACCATGATAATCTCTTCACCAGCCTAAACACTAGGCTAAGATTAGAGGAAACACGAAGCTAAATGTATGTGAAAATATAGGTTCTCTAGCGACAAACGGACTGAGAACTGTGTTTAACGTTGTCTTGGCATTACAATTTCCTCGCCCACAATATGTGTGTGCGAAAATAGCTTCTAAGCATTGTTATCATGTTACGGTTATTACGAACTGTGTGTAGGTAGAGATAGTGTCAACTTACTGCTTTGCTATAACTTGATGTTATTGGTTGTGAGTTGGATATTGCGAAAACCTTTTTGCTAGACGAATTGCACAATTGCAATTTGTAAAGTCTATAGAGTTTTGCTAGGTGAGCTTGCTACATCGTAGACCGCATCATCGCTTAGATCAGATAAGATAGTAGTCAAAGGTAAATTTTAAAAAATCGCCTCAAACCTCTTTACCGAAACATTGAGATACTATTTCACATCTGACTGAAAATGTTACTAATATAAAGATTTTTGAAGAGGTTCGGATCCAGTGACAATAATTCTCACACTATAATACCATTAACGAACTCCCGATTCGTATCTGGAGTGACCGGCGACTATATCAAAATGCCTAGTGCGAGTTTCATTTGAAACTAGCTTTGACGTTAGCGAAAACGAAAATTAGTATGGTATTGAAGCAGCACCTTTTCGCGACCGCGAGAAGAGATAAAATTTTGCCATACAATTTTTCGTTTTCGTAAACGTAATCGAATGAATAGGGATAATAAACAATACTCAAACTAGGCACTCACACTCAGCACTGATAATTCTTTAAAGAATCATAAATTTTATAAGGTACAGATGGCTGGAAATATTTATAATCGCACCCCAAACCCTTAGATAATTTCAGCACATTTTCAAAATTGTTGTGAGTATAATGCGATTTCAGACTAATATTTGCCTTAATGTTTTTTTATGCTCTAAATAGATTACATAAAAATAGGTTCTTGTTTGGAAGCTACTTATTTATTTTTGCGAAAGGTCACTGGAATAAGAAACAGTCTCATAATTTCTCATGAGGCCACGTGCGCGTGGGTTCGACTGGCACTGTAGAAGTTAACGTTGGCGGCTTGCTGAACTTATTACATATTTCTTCTGGCTACATAATCACACATAGCATAGCACAAATAACACCTGTCATATAAACTATACGTGTTATTTATCTACCAGTATATTATGTCCTTCAAACGAGGCGTGAAGAAGCACCTTGTGGGCCGGCAGAGTGAAGTT
The DNA here is from genome assembly GCA_949315975.1 of Eudonia truncicolella. Classification (NCBI taxonomy): domain Eukaryota; kingdom Metazoa; phylum Arthropoda; class Insecta; order Lepidoptera; family Crambidae; genus Eudonia; species Eudonia truncicolella. The sequence continues at coordinate 6,897,540 of OX438828.1, read as the reverse complement.
GACTGATGCTGCGTTGTTTTCACGCTGCACCAGTTGTCTTCGCGTCTGGACTCCATTTCCACTTAACGTCAGGTGGTGTGGAGTCATTTGCCGTGCTAAGTATAAAAAAAATGCCGTTACGAGCTCGCTCGTAGTTTCGTAGCACAGAGTAAAAAAAGTGTAACTCGTTTTGTACCTCGGGTTTCAGCATGGTTTCAGTAGCCCCGTTTTGGGAAATGTTATGCAAGCTCTGCGATTGCAACGAAGCAAACGATTTTTATAGTTGCGAAATAGGACAGTGACAGTTTTTGATAATAACCCATTCGTCTAATCTAGTACTTAGTTATTGTTCTGCTGCGTACAAATGCGGCCATGTTTTATTATTTTATTATTATTGCTAATTTTGTTTTGAGACTGCAATGCAATACATAGTTAGTTAGTTAAGCGATTTTTGATTTGTAAAGTTAACGTGAACACTACACATTGAAACTTTGATTCCCATATACAATTCATCCATCACACAACACACACGCCTTTGAGAGATACTGACAAACGGCCGGCGGCGTAAAATCGTAAGGTTTAGCGGGAATGGGGCAAGCCTTTATCCAACATTGAGATGATACAGGCTATAACTGCAACTGTTTTATTATTTTTCTGGACTTCCTGGTGACGAAAGGTTTACAGTTTTTTTTTTCACAAAAATAAAATAAGTAAATTAATCATCATCATCATTCATCATCTCAACCAAAAGACGTCCACTGCTAGACAAAGGCCTCCCCCAAGTATCTCCAAAACGACCGGTTTTGTGCTGCATATAAAAATTATTTGTTGTAAATTAAACGTTCGTAGTTAATTCGAACAAAGTGTTTTATTCAATGTTGTAAAGTTGGCACTTTTAAGTTTTCTGCCCTAATTACCAAATCGGACCATGTTGTGTGGATTTAGGTTTTCCGTTCTTTTATCCGCGCAGCCCTATATGGCTGCGGGCTGCGGGGCCTGTGGGGACGCAGACGGGAGGAGCGCGGCATAACGACCCTCGCAATAATTGCACGCTGGATTATTCGTTTTCCATGCAAATTGCTAACATCAATTTTTACCGATGTTCGTCCTACTCGTATCTAACATATGTTGTACTCAACTGAGTACGGCAAAACAATTAAGGGCAGTGACCAAGTTTTAAAAGCTGCAGTTGTCGTTTACCGCTCATTTTAACAGGGAGTTGATAGTTCGTTGAAACAATAACAATAAAAGTTGAGATTGAAAGAGGTTTCTAACATGACCTTTTTGTCATTGTGATTGTGTTTCCAAAACCAGCTACTCAACAAAAATATTTATTTTCATTAAATGTTGAGGACATTTTTCACAGTTGTAAAATTTCGTAGCGAATGTAATGTTGACACATTAGACCTTTGCAGCAAAACATTTTTACAAATACACTGGACCGCAAAGGAAAAGGGTCGGTCAGAAATTCTTCAATATATTCAAAAGTACGTATAAGTAGTATGTTTATGAAATAAAAACTAAATTTAAGAATATTTTAATGTGCTTAAATGTAAATTAAAAAAAATTTATAAATGTAAAATAAATAAAAATGCGTAGCTTTTCAAGTATTTTTGTAAATGCAGATTGGTTTTGTTAGATGTGCCGTTTTCACGCATTCTAGTACTTTGTTTTGCCTCCAATGCTCGCAATACTGCTGTTATGCGATTTGGCATACCTTCTTGACTTTTGGTTGGTTGGTTGGTTGGTTCTTGGTTCTTGGTTCTTGAGACGATGCTGCGAAATATTCTGCCATTCCTATTAAAGATTCTTTCATTTCAAGTAGCGTGATTGGCGGTGGTTTCCGCTGACGTACACGTCGTCCCTGTTCGTCCCATACATGCTCAATGGGGTTTATGTCGGGGCTGCGTGCTGGCAATCCATTTGTGTGATACCGACTTCTTGAAAATAGTCAAACACTATATGAGCTGTATGCGGGCGGGCAACGTCTTGCATAAATACGGCATTCTCGCCCATGTCCACTAAAAATGGACCAACGTAGTCATTCAGAATTTCAATGACATATACTGCAGTTAAAGTGCCATTTTCTATCACCAGCGGCTTTTCTTAGCGACCAGTCATCTAGAGTTCAATTGTCGTGTTCTCTACCATAGTACCTCTACCAACCTTAAATTTCTGTGGTGTCTTTCTAGTTTTGGGCCATTTGCAGGTCTTAATGGCTTTAAATGTGCTTCAGCCAGACGCCGCCTTACTGTATCCGTACTCATATTGTTTCCTTCAGCTCGTAATTTACTTCAACAGCCGTAAGAAAGCGATTTCTCAAAATTGTTGACACCATTAGCGACCCTCCCACGCCGTCGTGCACCTTGTTCGGCCTGTTCCTGGTCTTCGAAGATTGGATCCAGTTTCATGGAAACGCTGGAGTACTCGCTGAACTGTAGAAAGATTCACACCAACAGTTCTCGCTGTATTTCGCTGACTGCGCCCATCTTCAAGCATTGTCAGGATCCTAGTACATTCTTCAGGGGTTAACGACATGATGACTTCAGAATAATAAAATTCATAAGGGAGAGACACCATATTTATAGCATTTTTTTATGTCAAAACTAAAACAAATGCGAAACAATTTATTTTAATTTTTACTAAATTCAAAAAAGACCATTATTTAAAATTTCAGTTTTTTATACAATTATCAAAAATAAATAAAAAGGTTTTATATATTATTTTATGTGGCACTAAATATTCTTTAATTTTGTCTTTATTTCATAAAGCTAGGTCTGGTGCTTTTGAATATGTTGAAGATTTTCTAACCGACCCTTTTTCTTTGCGGTCCAGTGTATTTTAATATGATAAAATATTGATCTGTTAATAATCTGGTCATAAAAAGTTAAAATCACAATTGAATGTGCAATTAAAAAGTATTTTAAAATATCATTTTCATTTTTTTCTTTTTCGTAACTAATACCGTATGCTACGAAAAAAAAACAGCGAAAACATCTACTTACATTTAAAAAGCATTACGACAAAAAGCTTTGGGGCTTAGTGTTTACGTTATAGCATCGTTATCTACTGGAGCTGTAAACTCTGGAATTTCACACATGAAGACGTTGTTGTGAGGTTCAGCCCATTACCTCCGAACCCTCTTAGCGGTGTATCCGTGTATCAGCAATAGCGGCGGGCGAGTGACCCGTCCCTCCGCGTCATTTGTGTTTGGGCCCATATCCCACCCCTGTAGAACTCTCTATTCCACAATTTAGCGTTAACGTTGTGTTGGAAATGTGTTGTCAGTAGGGTTGTGAGGTCCAAATACAGATAGCCAGACAGCCAGACATTTAGACAAAAAAGTCAGTCTATTTTAAAATAATAATTGTTAGATGTTTTTAATAATGTATTAATATCATATTGTAATGTGAGCTGTAAGTATCCTCGTGAGCAAAGGTATTCTCTCACTTTTTCTACTTCTTATGTCTCCTGTAACGTCAATGCCCGTTCTAGTAGCTATCAAGGTTGATCCACCACCTCCACTTTTGTCTAGCTACTCGTCTTTCGTATATATACTGTATCTAGGAGAAACAGAATCGTTAATAAGAATAGATTTATATTTTCGAGAACCATCTCGATCTTTATAAGATGCGAGACGTGATTTTGCCTTTTCTCTACTTGTATATATTGACCGGACACAACACAACTGTAAAAGCCGAACATTTCTTATACTAACTCCGGATTACTGGCAACCCTATATGCAGGGCTAACAGTTGCTATCTCCCCTCATTCAATATGAGATTTACGCATGGTTTGTATAGAACTATGTAATATGAATAAGGTGAGACACGTTGGCAGATATTGAATCTGTACTATTGTATTTTATAGTATGACGGCAAAGTCAAATTATCTCTTTTGGAAGGAGTTTATTCACATTATCGCCTGACTCCAATTAAAATTATTGATTGCCAACCAATGAACACATCATTTGTTTTTTTCAAAAAGTATTTTAAAAGAGCAGCGACGAGAAAATAAGCAGCTCTTTCAGAATGAAAAAAAAGACATACTTAGTAGATAATCATTATTCTTACTGACATCTCTATAAGTTCGGCAGTAAGCTATTGTAGTTTTAAAAGTTGTTAGACACGTAGTACTACATTGTTGGAAAACCTAATAGTTGGTTAGAGTGAGCTACGGATTGCGCACAATAGGACGTGCTACGAAAACAGTAATAGTAACTCAAAAAAAAAACAAACATTTGAATGGATAGCGAAAAACTTACAAAAGCACTTTCTGTCTACAATTATTTTTTAAAAATGCAAAGGAACTTATCATAGTATAGTTAATATGTATAGTAATAATTATAAATTATTATAAAGGTACATAACAGTTAATCAAAGTTACATAGTAATAAAATGTTTTTGTTTTCTTTATATAATTTTAACGCAAATTTCATTGCGAAACAAATTACAAAAACACAAATGTTGAAATAATTTCCACGAGCAGGATTTGAACCTGCACCCCCTTCTGACATACCTGGTCAGGTGCTCTTCCAATTGAGCTATGGTGGTTCTAACCAGCCCGCCGAAATTATTCAACACTATTTACTTTTTATATTGAAAGCCAAAGGCACCCATTCCATGTCAACAACTGCCGTCATTTACACCTGATAGCTCAATTGGAAGAGCACCTGACCCGGTATGTCAGAAGGGTGCAGGTTCAAATCCTGCTCGGGGAAATTATTTCAACACTTGTGTTTTTGTAATTTACATATTAATTACAAAGTTACATAGTTATTATATTAATTCGAGTGGTTAACAAAATAACTTTAACATGATTGTCTTTTTCCATGCTCTCGGCCCCATATCTGGAGGTCAGAGTCGAACATAGTGTATTTCGGATTTTTCGATGCACATGCACGGGTTTGGCAAGCGCCGTGATTGAAATAATGCCAATATATGCCAATAATGACCATTTGATGAAGGTTTTTGCCCAGCAGTACGGCAATATTTGCTTACTTACTGTTTTTTAATAGGTTGCTCACCTACTAATTGGCATTAAGATTATTATAAAGGTGCATTGACCTACCTATTCATTGCAAGAAGAAAACTTCTTCAACAAACCTTGCCAAGAACTAAGTGACAAAAGCTTTTAGCCTAGTTACCCATCTCGCTTCCTGGTGCTAATGTCTCCGCGGGATTTGTCGATGTCATACTATATTTTAAAGTGTAAACTGCTCTTCAAATATCTCGACCTCATGTGGTTCTAACAAATATGCGACGTGGAACGTTCTACTGCGAAATTGTTATTACGTAGATGCGCTATCGAAAGGGTTTTTTAATATTAGCATCGATATTTTTTCTATATTGTAATTTTGAATACCTAACGGCAAACCGATATTCATGCTCTATAGTCACATAAGTAAATTTGGGTATTTACTCATGTGTTGCAAAGTTTTTTCATCAGCATAAGTACTTACTCCTGAAAAAAGAGGATTTGTCTCAAGACAGATTTGGAAGGTACAATGAGATATTTTTTACCGTAGTGTCAAAATATTATAGCGATTAGTCTTATGCAAAGTGTTCACCAATTACTTAATCGTTTTTAAATAGGTAATAAACGATGTAATAGTATGTATAAAGTACATAGGCTAAGTTGGAATTATATAAAGTGCAAGAACAAAATTTATTTACAATTAAAGAGGTTAAAGGCGATAAAATAAATTAAAACAAAGAAAAATAGTAATAAATTTAAAAAAAAGTATGATTTTGTTTGTTTTCATCTTTCATTAGGGCAGGGCAAAGGATATTTCTAACTCTTAGCACATTCAGCACATTCATGATGATAATGAATGATAATAGAAATGAGAAGTGAGAAATGATATACCCTCCAACCCCTCGAGTATCTCAGTAAAGATGCATGGCTTTATTAAGTCCTCACGCGGACTTCTTGAGAGAATTCGAAAAGTGCCGTTGCACTGTTTTGTTTCATTTGCCAACACTCATGCATACCTACTCACGAACACTTAACGGTTAATAATCCACCATTACTTCACATTTATATTCAACTTATCACAAATTTTAGAAAATAAAACAAAACCGCAGACATGACTCTTCACTCTCCCGCCAAGAAGTCATGTCAAATGTTACACCTGGTTACATCTAAGATCCGAACTAGAAACGACCTTCACCCATCTGTTTAATGGATGAAAAGTATTTATAATATATTAAAAAATACATCTCGAGTTATCGAGTTATCTAAAAAATTCCTGGCCATCATAGTCTTATGATTATAAAAATTTGGTACAAACAGGTAAATCGATAATAGTTATTTTCATCTATTTGTTTAATAAATAAATCTTATATCAAAATGAGCGCTATTTAATTGCGAATACAATGATATAGGGTTGTCTGTAAAAAATCTGGCCTGCATGACGGTTGTCGAGTTTTGAAAGGTGAACAAACAAACAAGAGAGGTTGTGACAAAGAGGTCCGAGCTAAAGATCCCGTGCGATTGAAGAGGACGCAGCGTTGTAGCTGATCGCGACGAGACCGCCAGACAGAAAGAGAGCGCATATGCTATTTATTCGTGCAACAGCGCAAAAAAAAAATTATAGCCTTTTTGTCATTAGACACGCGATATTAATGTTCTTCTGGATATAAATATGACAGCGATATGTAAATATCATGAAATTTTCTTGATATTTTAGGAAAATAAATAAAAATTAACCAAGTTAACAGTCAAAAAAATAAAAAAATTGGTTGCCTGTAAAGTCGATATACGGGCGAAAGTTTTACGTGACAACGACTTTGAGTGGTAAAATAATTTTAATGTGAATATTCATTCGTATAGTAGGAAGAAGGATGAAATAATAGTAACAAATTAAAACATTTATTTATACAAAGAATTATATTTAAAACATTAATTTATACAAAGAATCTCGCACTGAATTTCATATTAACAAAATTTTATTTTTACCTTTACACATACATACGTATTTACCTTTCACTTTTTATGTCTGTCTCTCTCGCTCTTAGGCGGGCTAACCATGCCCGAGTGGAAGGGACGCGTGCCTCTCACTCGCTCTCATTGTGAGCGCATAACGTGAGCGGAGCGTAACGCAGTTTCTTGAAGTGTCACCCGGCAAACCAATTTATAAGACGTTGTCACGTCAAAATGAAATGAAATTGTAAAAAACATACTCTAAGGATCTTGTTTTACGTACAAAAATTATATTACAGTATAACATTAATACAAACATTATGTTATTACATTTTATTATTGAAAAAAGTTATAATCAATAATTATTATTTTTTACTTTCAGCCGCCAACTTGCAAGATCGCAACCCAAAAGCTCAAACCGCAGCGTGCTTTCTAGAACAATTAAATATTCACGCAAGTTTTTTTTGTGTCCAAAATTCACGTGTTTTTGACGCAGTTCTCATGCAGCTGTATTGATGTTTTATTAATTAGTTGCTTCATATTATAACACATTAACGCGTTAAAGACAACAAATGGATACTTCTCCAACTTAGTATGAAAGCCTTATTCATGTCAAGAGAAGTGATTGATCGATTCGATTACATTCCTTTCGGAATAACGTAAGCGTAACGCTCAGAATACATTCTGAGGCGTAACGTAACGCAACGCCAAAGTAACAAATTGCTCAGCTTATGGTTTTTACTTTCAGTTTATGTTTTGTTTATTTATGAAACTCTAGACGGTCTTCAAAAAATATGCAGGCTATTTTAATTTCATATTTACTTACACTTTTTGTAGAAATGTCGAAAAATTAAAAAAATATCTCAGTTTTCTTTACTTTACTAACGAAGAAGTGTTGCCAGCTCCTGGAAGAGCGGACGCTCGTGTAGCTGATTGGAGATTATTGTGAGACTCTTGCCGTCTATTAAACATGTTACGCTGTAAAAGCCGTCTCCGGCAAACAGCAAAGCTGTATAAAACATAATTTACTTGTTTAATTTATTTTTATTATTGTTTGTTTTCATTGATTCGGTCGTTGTGAAGATCCTTCGGGCTTTGCCTAGTAGTGGACGCCTTTCAGCTGAGATGATGATGATGATGATGATGAAGGAAAATATCGCCAACAAATAATACAAAAAAATTACAGCAGAATACAAAAAAACAACCACGCTCATAGTTAAAAGCATTACAGTTATTACAGCGTAAGTTTTTGTTATGGAAAATAAAAACTAATTAATTATGACTTTATGATAAAAGTTAGTTATTAGGTAGCCGTAGTCACTAAGTTACACATAGTAGCTTATATCTACAGCTTCATGGCCGTGACAACCAAAGTGACGTTGCTTAGAAAAGCAAAGTCAATCTATTTAATATGGTGTTGCCATATATCAACTTCTTTTGCCTACGCGTGTCCGTCCACCCACAGACACGTGTGGAAGCGTTGGTCTTAATATTGACTAATGGAAAGTATATTTAAAGGGAGTAGGGGTGGAAAAAACAATGAACGAGACGTTTTTCCAACATTAAGCTAATAATTTGGTTCGTGAAACATTATTTGTTTGAAAAACGTAGATATACTTTGACTTTACAAAAGATTATTTTGGTGTAAGTAACCTCTAAAATATAATTATTATATTTCACATAGAAATGGACTCTACGCTAAAGCACTTGGCTTTCATTTCCACCTGAAAGTGATTATACGGCCGAATGTGGCCAAAGGTCGTCTATTACCTATATCTACATATAACTGCTACAACACTACAATGTTACGGACAATGATGTGATTACGATAAAATATATAGAGACAAATAAATTTGTTAGTACATGCATACTTAGCCAGGGAGACTTTTTACAATCAAAACCGAGTACAAACATGTATGGGTTGCTGGCAATCTAACCTGGGACCGCTGGGTCTGAGGCCAGTGGTGAACTTGACGACAGAGGCTGTTAAATATAGTATGTAAACATACAGGTTTTTTTCTTAATGCATGACTACAAAACCAAAGCTTTATGCTCACTGATGACAATGTGCATTGTCATTATGGGTTCATAGTAATGTCAAGGCGAGACTCGCGTGAAATCACGGCCACAATCTAATCATTTAATCACAACAACTAGTATCTACTCATGATTTATAATGATCAACCACCTGCGCTTCCTGGACAAAAAATTGTTATAATATTGTGATTGGGGTAGTCTTTTGAAACAATGGTTCCGATCGTTCCTTTGATACAATTTTTCAAAACTGTGTAGGTAGGTAGGTATTATTACTATTTCCTTAAACCACAGAAGAAATAATAGTACTTAATAGTTACACACTAATAGATATCGTATCAAAGTTATCATTAAAATACCGCACTGCAGCAAACTCTATAGTTACGACAGAATCAGACCCACAGATAATGTAATTGGAATAATGTTGGCGGGGTCCAGCGGACCCAAAGCCGTATTCAAAAATCTCGCACACTTCACAGAGCGCCTAATCACACGTTTTATCGACATTCGTTCCACAAACAATCTGAACATACGAAGCTAGTAACGTACCTATATGCACGAGCATATGTGTCACAATATTGGACAAGTTATCCTTATATATTTTCGCTTCAAGTTGTCACATATTTTTGACGGTAGAGGTACAAGCTCGTATGAACTATCTTATCATTTTGATGAAATCGTGTACACAAAAGTCACAAGGAAGTACTTTTCTGGTGAAGATATTGTTACCATCTCAAAGTATACTTAATATAATTATTTACTTCTGCGCTTTACCAATATCGATTAAAATAAATATGCTCTCATGAAAATTCAATAACTGTAAATCTCGGTGACAATAATAACTTAAACCTTACTCCTACCTCTCCTACTTTCTGTACCCAGTATATAGCGAATCTATAAGTACTGAACACACAACAAATATAGAGCAAAAACTTAATTTAGTAAAATGATATTCCGAATTGCTTCCGTATTCACCCTTATAAGCTTACTTGAAGCGGGTCTAACCCGTTTGGACGGAATTTTTTAACTGTTTCGACGTCATATTTATGTATGTACTATCTAAGTTACTGCGTTGTTAGACTATTATTATTTTGATAAACAAAGACAAAAAAAGATTGCCTATACCTATTTGATTTTTTAGTTTGTGTTATCTTGTATGTTTTTTAATCGCCGATTACTTTATTTGTTTTGATCATGTTATGATAGAAGATTTCATGGTATCTTTCTCACACACGCATCCCTAAACGCAACAAAAAGCTTAAGATAAAAGCAGAAGAACTACGTCAATAATTCAATAGGCGTCTAAGTATAGAGGAAAGCTTCTTGGTGGCAAACCGAAGACACAAGTTTCTATTTCGTGTTTTTTATAATATGTTTTTGCCGAATTTTAATGCTTATGCATTATTAATAATAGATGTGGATTATTAACCTTTTATTGTTTATAATCGTGCATGAGAAATAAATAAAACAAAACAGTACAACGCCTATTATTCTTCAAATGTGAGGTCTGTAGAGTTCTACATCTTTACTGAATTTCAAGTGTCGGGGCATATCATTTATCATTCGTCGCCCATCTAATTAAAGCAGTACGCAATAGTAAGCCAACAATGTATACGACTAAAAGACTTGTGTCATAATTAAAAACGTCAGCAGTAGGTAACTGATTGAAGCTCGGGTTAAACGCGAGTTATCGTGGTTCAATCCATTTAAGTCCGATAGCTTAAGTTACGTAAACCCATTCCTATAATACAAGCTAACTTGACGGGTCATTTTTGTTAAATTAAAAAAACAGGTTAAATGGAGTAATAATCTCCATGAGCAATTTATCACGTTTTACAAAAAATGTTTTTAATTTGTTTATATAATTTTAACGCAAATTTTGTTGCGAAACAAATTACAATTAATTACCCGGTATGTCAGAAGGGTGCAGGTTCAAATCCTGCTCGTGGAAATTTTTTCAACGTTTTACATACCTAATGTTTGAGGCTCCAATAGTTTGTCAACGCATAATAGGAGGTTTGCCCCCAGCACCCCGGTTAGATCCGGGCACGTTGCCAGCTGTGCGTAATGCGTAAGCCTATTCCCGCTGCCAAGGGCACTCCAAGGGCGTACCAGACGTAAATACTGCTTGAACTTGAACCTAAGTGTGCTTTAATCTCCTACAACCTTTACGAACGTAATATAGCCCAAATAAAAAGTAACTGCTCTGTCTTGACCAATTTTTAAATCGATGCTTGACAACGGCAATATGGCTTCATAATTGATTAACGTGGAAACTTTTTCAACACACATTTTTTGTTTTATCATTTAAAAAAAATGGTAATACATTTTAAATGTTTATATACATCTCAATATAACATCATACTTTGAAGGTTCAACTTTTCAATTCAATAAATCAATTGTTATGAATAAAGATATCAAACTAAATAGTTAATAGAAAACATTTAGTGTTGATTAATTTCGGCGAGTTGGATTGAGCCACGATAGCATAGTTGGCAGTGCACCTGACCCGGCATGTCATGGGGTGCGGGTTCGAATCCCGCTCGTAGAATATTTTCAACACTTTGTCTTTTTTCAAATTGTAATTTGTTCGCAACAGTAATTGCGTAAAATTATATGTAAATAATCATTTATAAAAAACGTTTTTATATAAGTACAACTGAATTTTTGCAATTTAATGTTCACTATTGAAAGTTACAAATCGCTTAAATTCAGTTTCTTAAACGTTTTCTTTATATTATCTGATAATCATGCGACGATTTGCACGGATCGGATACAGCCACGGCGGCCTGATTGGCCGTATTGTGGATTCATCATCATCATCTATCTTTGAAAACTTAAAAAATATTGAGCATGATGTTTATTTAACTGACATATGTAAAATTGAGCAATACCTAGCCTATGTAGGTATTAGCTTCGTTTATTTTCCTTCTGCGTTCTTGAGCGGCGACATTAATTTTATATACTTAGTGGGAAAACTTGGTTGAAATGATTGTTCCAAGGCTTCGATCAATAATCAATAACTAAATAATAACTACTAATGTATTTTCACTTGTTACTGTCTCAAATCGCTATCCAGCCCGATACCCGGTTACAATTCCCAGGTGGAGCAAAGTGTGTTTCGGATTTTACGATGCATAGACCGTTGGCCTGGGTTTGTGATCACCAACCCGCATTTGGCAAGCGTGGTGATTAAGCCAACAACCATCAATTGTAGTGATGACTTGATTTCAATGATGGAGGCCTTTGCCCAGCAGTGGAACAGTATATCATCATCATCATCACCAGCTCATTTATATCCCCACTGCTGGGGCACGAGCCTTCCCTATGGATGGATAGGGAGAACGGGCCATAAACCACCACGCGGGCCCAGTGCGGATTGGTGGTTGTTAACGACTGCTAATGCAGCCAGGACCAACGGTTTAACGTGCCTTCCGAGGCACGGAGGAGCTCGAGATAATAATTTTTTTTTGGTCACCTATCCGATGACCGGCCTTTGCGAAAGTTGCTTAACCTCAGCACTCGCATACCGGGCGAGTTAACCCACTGCGCCCCATCGAGCTCCTCAACAGTATATCTATGCTATTTTTACTTACTTTCTCAAAAGGAACTGCATCTGCACTTTTGCAATAGTAACTTTATTTTGTTAAATATTTTCTTTGTCTAAATAAAAATATTGGTAATATATTTTTGTTAATAGTAATACATTTTTCGTTACAAAACCTTAAGATTCATTGTCAGCATAGGAACATCCATTCAATGTTCGGTTTCTTCTTGTTTTAGGTCTACAGCAAGATATTCAAGCCATTGAAAAAACTGGATTGGAGGGTTCAGACATTTGTGTGTCCGTTCACACGAGATGCATGCGGCGGCAGTCGGTGCGTGATATGCGCAGACGCACCGTGCGCGACACTCCCGCATCGCCGCCACCGCTCGCTGCAAGCCGACCGCCGACCGCCGACCTCCTGCGACGACGACGTGCCAACTGCCAAGTTTCCATTTCATCGGCTCCATAAAGAAACTCGGCTCTCACTCCGTAGTCGCACGCCCGCGCACGCGGACGCCCGTGCGAGACGCCTCTTTCCACGCCAAACGAACTGGCAACTCGATCGAATTTCAAAATTGAAGTTCATTTGACATGTCGTACAGATGCCAATTCGCGGGTGTAAATAAGTTGTTCAAATAATCCCTGTGCGGACTGTGAAAGTTGCAGAATTCAGTGTTTTTGAATAGACAGTGTTTAATTAGTGCAACATGACGTCGCGATCGAAGGAGAAGGTGGCGGCTGCCTTCAGGAAGCTGTTCAGGTCCCCGGAGAAACTGGACAACGATGCAGCCGGGCCCAGTGGTTCTCCGGCGCGACGCGGCCTCCTAAGACGACACAGGTAATTCATTTACTTCAAATATCTTTTTATACTGTATAGGTACAAACATTTCAAAAGGGAACAGGTAAAGGTTATCTACCGAATAACTAACTGAATCTATAAGAAAACTAGAGAGAGATTTTAAGTACCCTTTATTTACCGATTCATTTTGGGACATTATGCATTTAAGAGTTTAACAAACCTTCATGTATTCTCTAGATTAAGTTTGCAAAGATGTTTGTTTACTTGAAATGCATCCTCCCATGCAGCACAGTTTAACATTAAAAATAAATGGTAGTTCTATAGCGCTTTACATAAAATTGGGAACGTAATAATATAGGTAACGGAGTCGCAAAAAGAAAGGTGTAAGGCATGCATGTTGTAACAGTGTGTGGATGTTTGGATAACATGACCGCGCAACCGGTCACGTAGGTAGCAAAGTTTCACATACATTTAGCAATCTCTGTAGCTCTGCTTATTGGAATGCCGGTACTTGCTACCAAACAATTACCGTTCGTGAAACAAATCAATTCGTAAATATGTAATAACTAAGCTTACATATTTCTCCATTGAACTATTACAATTACAATCTCATTCTTCTATTAACCCAAGTTAAAGCGCTGCATTCCACTTTGCGGTTAAGTATTTGTCGGCCATGTTGCTCTATTTCTCAATTATTTATTTGGGAAACCAACAATTTATGTTTACATAAATTAATTCACTAGACACCCACATATGTAGCGCACTGACCAGTTTCCGACTTTAAAAAGTACAAAAAGATCAACTGACACAACTTTCAGTCATTGACATATAAATTTATATACATATAATGACTTGTCCTGACTGACTGACTCATCATCGCCGAGCCTTAACCGCTGAAGCTAATAAGATAAAATGTGGACTGTAGGTTAATTGAGTGACGTAACCAGCCACTAAGAAAGGATTTTACGGAAATCACACCCTAAGGGGGCCAAATAGGGGGTGAGTTTGTATAAGTCCGTCAGTTTTTAAGTTAAATACATAAAAATTGGTATTTGGGTTTTTTAAAAATAATTAAAGAATGACATGTCTCAAGAATTTTGTTTATTTATGTTTAAATGAGTAAAAAAGGGAAAAGGGTTTTTTGGGGAAATCGTTATTTTTAAAGTAATAACTATCAAAATGAATATTTTAATCGATCTATGGTCAGAGTTAAATTTTTTCAACAATAATAAAGCATGACGTGTTTTAGCATTTTTCGAAAAACCTCCCCTAGAGAGGTGAAATAAGGGTGGAAAGTTGTATGAAAATCTGTCATTCCTTAAATTTCGGAATTTGGCCTAGTTAGAAATTGTAAAGTGTTTCAGGATTTTTGGAAAGTGATCCCTTAAGTAGGGGATGACAATATGTACCTACAAGAGGTTTCAAAACTGACCAAAATTACTTATACAGACTGATCTTTATTACGTTGTATTATGAATAAACACAAGTCGTGTAGCCCACGTGAGTAAAGCCGCGAACAAAAGCTAGTCTGTATATATTAATACAAATGTTTATGTGTGCACTGCCTAATTCTCTCTATTGTACACTCTTCTGACAGCTGTATTTTTTTAAGTAGGTGCGTTTGTATAAAGCTTAATGAATGCTATTTCTTCGAATGACAGACCCTAGTTTAATAAATGCATAAGTAAATGTTTAATATCTCACGTAAATATTATCAAATTTACTTAGGTAGCCGAAGAGTCACGTAGTTACGTTGATGATAACCAAAATCAGAAGAGCTTAACTATATTATGAGCATCTGTTTCAAGAAGTGTGCTGCAAGCAATAAAGGCATTTACCTAAATAAAGTAATCTCTTCTCAGGTTATCTTTGTTTACACACGTTACATAAACAATGATAAAGGAACAATACAAATTTGCATTAAATATTTATAATGGACATAGCGTGCGTTCAATTTGGTAGCATTATTCATGAATTTCAAGTGTGTGGACGTGATGGTTGGTAAAACCACTAATACTGCGGATATCCGTGGCAATACCAATGGATTTCTATGCGCCATTCAAACGAGGATGCCACAATTGCAAAGGACTTTAAACAAATTGCTTGCTACAACACAAACAAACCTCAAAACGTTAACTCCGTTCAACATGAACCACATTGAGTAGATCTCAAGGTTTCTATCAACTATTAGGATCAAGGTGTAAAGAACTTGCATGTCTACAAATGCCCTTAACACTTTACACACGGCATTTAAGGTCAACTCTAAATTAAATAAACTAACGTTTCGTCAGACCAGCACGCTGCGCTCTACCAGCTGTATGCCGAACGTAAATAAACATAGCACACATACTCGTACGGTCATAAATCTTCTTCCTGCCTTGGTCACATGTTACTTGGGGTCGGCGAAAAATGTCCGTTTCTTCCACTTTCCTCTATCAGCCGTTTCTTCCATAGGTTTCAATGATGGAGGCCTTCCCCTAGCAGTGGGACAGTTTTAGGCTGCCTCTATCGGCCGTCACCTCTACAGTCACTCCCTTTTCTTTCATATCATCTTTCACACAATTCATCTTTCGTTTTGTCTCCCTCTTCCACTCCATCCATCAACACTTATATTCATCTCTCTCTTAGATAGTCGTACGTGTATGAATGTCCCCAAACCGCGATTGCATTATTGTATAGCATCATTCGATCAATATTCAAGTACACACGGCGGCGGATCATCCTACCCAAACCTGTTAAATTTCTCCAATGAATATTGATCCTTATAACCAAACAATAAAGTTCAAAATTTATTGTAGAAATACGGTTTTGGGTAGGTTGATCTGCCGCCGTGTGTACCCAGATCGGTATGCAGAGGCGCAAGTTTTTATAATTTATTAAACGCCATTTCATTATATCTTTCATATGCATAGATTATAATTTTTTATTTAAATTCACAGTAAAGCAAAGGCTTATGTTTATAGTTTTATTACACGCGATTACATAGATATTTTTAAGACGTTTCGTTTCGACATCCTTCGATCAAAATTTGAGTAAGTACCCATATATGTAAAGGCTGTTTTAAGTATTATAGAAATAGAAATAGAAATAGAAATATATTTATTGTCTTTCTACATTTTTATACAAAAGATAAGAAAATCTGCAGTACAAACAGTGCAATTAATAATTAAAAACCTATTTATAAAGAAATAATTTATGAAAAAAAAAAATTTGAAAACACAAAAGGAAATGGCTCAGCCTAAGTTACTTGAGGCCTAGACCTTAACCAACGCTGTTTTTCAGCCACTCCCTGCACTCTGAGATGTCAAAAGAGTTTGCGTTATGACACGTTACACGTTGACAGTTATGGCACGTGATTTCGTAATATTACCATTAATATTACCAGTACTTAAGGGTCTAAATATGTCAATAAGTTTGTTTAAAGTTTTATTACACGCGATTTTGTAATATGTCTTAGATTTTTCGGCATCCCTCAAGTATTCAGCATTAAAGCACCCACAATGCAAAGGCGTAGGTATATATGTTTAAAGTTTTGATACATGCAATTTTTAGATATGACTAACAGATTTTCAGTATATGTAGACCGCACGCGCTTTGTTTTACAATCTGTTTCTCTTTAGCATTTTGCGTGTTCCATATAAAACAATAAAGGAGATTGTTTGATCACAGACTTAGCGTTACAATTCTCATTAAGATTCCGATGAAAGGTGACAATAGAAGCATTACGCGGTTGATTCAAGGAAGCGCGAACCAAAGCTGCGTCATTAGCCCGCCGCCGCGCGCAGACAAAGACCTTGTTTACCAGCAGACTCTCGGACTGGCCGGTACAATATGACGCGATGTCTCTACACATTGCGCCGATTAAACACATTAAATGATATCAAAGGCGACGTTGAGGTACATTGTATGCTTAATAAACTCGAGCATTTTGATGTTTAAACTTTTGAACGATGTTAACGAAACAACCTCTTTATTTTTAATGACGTTAATTAATAGGTACCTGATAAGCTCCTAACTGCTTATGAGATTTAGCTAATGTCTTAATCGGCTCAATCGGGTATTGGACCTTATATCTAAATGGGGCTCCAATAATCTTGTTGAGTTCAATGCAAAGAAGACACAGGTGTATGCGTTCACGGCAAAAAAGTCACCATTCCTTCCCCTTCCTACTCTTCAGGGTACATCTCTAGGCCTGCAGAGCAGTATCAACATGCTCGGTATGACGATTCTGGGACGGTTCCGCAAACTACCTTCTCAATGCCTTGGACAGATTGCGCGCGCTGTACGCATTATCGGCAACGCAGAAATCGTAAATACTCTTGAATCTTTGGAATTGCGTAGAGATGTTGCGTCACTCATCGTGTTTTACCGCTTATGCCATGGCGAGTGCTCTGAAGAGCTCTTTGACCTCATCTCACCTTCCTCCCTTCCTCCATAGGAGTACACGTGCTGCTCTCTGGAGTCACCGCTTCACGGTCTCAAATATTCCGTCGAGTACTAAGATATTTGGTGACTTATTTCTTTGTCGCACCTCCAAAACATGGAATAGTTTGCCAGCACACATTTTCCCTCCTTCTTTTAATATGGGGTCCTTCAAACGAGGCGTGAAGAGGCACCTTGTGGGCCGGCAGAGTGAGGGTAACTGATGCTGCGTTGTTTTCACGTTGCACCAGTTGTCGTCGCATCTGGATTCTATATTCACTTTACATCAGGTGAAATGGAGTAATTTGCCGTGCTACGTATTGAAAAATAATAATGTGATGCGACTTTTGAGATTTTTGGCTATAAGTAAGGCTATAATAGACTTACTAGAGCACGTGCGAATTACAAGCGTGCAAGTTAAAAAAATTTCACAATGTGAAATACCGAATGGGTGACTAAATCAAAATGCTACGAGTTCCTCCGTGCTTCAGAAAGCAAGGTAAGCTTTTACTGGTTATTGTTGTAAGATGGTAGCTTTTTACACCGATCAGCTTTAGCTGTGCCAATAAGCTGAATATGTCTCTTCGTGTGCTGTATTATATATATATTGTTCTCGTAGAGAAGCCTGAGCCCAGCTTTGAGACTTTAATAGGCTGATGATAACGGCGACTCCTTTACCCCAAATTTGGATGACGCTCACCTTTTTCTTTTGCACTTACCTCCTACTACGTATTAAAATAACTACGTACGCAGCGCTTTTCCGAGTGATTACCTGCATCTGTTGCAATGACGTAACAGATATTTTGGGTGAAAAAGAAAAACAATATAGCGGAGCTCGATGGCGCAGTGGTTAACGCGACCGGTCAGCGAGTGCTGAGGTCAAGCAACTTTCGCCAAGGGCGGTCATCGGATGGGTGACAAAAACTTTAAAAATTAAAATTTATCTTCTCGAGCACCTTCATGCTCACCTCACCTTCGGATGGCCCGTAAAGCCGTTGGTCCCGGCTTTATTAGCAGTCGTTAACAATCACCAATCCGCACCGGGCCCTCGTGGTGGTTTGTGGCCCGTTCTCCTTATCCATCCATAGAGAAGGCTCGTGCCCCAGCAGTGGGGACATAAAAAATGAGCTGATGATGATGATGAAAAAGAAAAAACATCGTAAACTCCTTTAATGGACAAGGAGTAAACCCATTTAACCCGTTACTGAGTGCATAGTGTGCGTTTTATTTACTATCCGTATTTATTCGATTACGTTTACGAAAACGAAAATTAGTATGGCATTGAAGCAGCGCCTCCTGGCGACATACGAGAAGAGTTAAAATTTTGCCATACAAATTCTCGTTTTCGTTAACGTGATCGAATGGCGAATGAAACTCGCACTAAGCACCCTGAAGTTGCATATTGTTCCTTTTCTGGTCAATATGTATGTGCACTTTGTATGTACAATTGAAAAGTGCATCCAATGACACGCTATACGACACGATAAGTAATTAAGTTTTATCATCAATCATTCTGCAGTCCATTAAGCTAATGCTTTAATTCTTCCTGTATTTTGTAATTACAAATGAATCATCGGGACAATATTGTTTATGTATGAGCTATTACAAACTCATCAACAAAAAATTATGCGATTATAATAATATTATTTTCATTTAAAATTAAAACTCATTTGTGAGTGATTAATTCATTATTACTATAAAATTTGTATATTTTTTGTAAAGTTCAAAGTAATGTGCCACTTAAAAACCAATTTATACGCAAGTCTTTAGCAATAACACTCTAAATTTTAAAGTGTTATTGTATATGTTATATACCTACTTATGTAAATATATTCGTTTGTCCTATTTATAACTCAGACGCTATACAAGTGGTAAAATAGTAAAAATACCGTTAAATAAACTTGTATTCTTGTACCTCCTAATCATCTTAACCCTTTAACGGGCATTATATATATATATATAATAAGCTATTTCTTAAAAAAAAAAATAATATAATAACTATCTAAAACATATTATTAAAAGGAGTCCCTTTAGGCAAGGTTCCGAAGATACTGGCAGCGTTCCCCCTTTGAATAGCTAGACTAATTCTTTGTCCGAGGTAGCTGCCAGCTCTTCGGTCTCCTGTGATGTAGACTAACCTTTTTGCTATATATATATATATTATATATATATATATATACTAGTTGTTGACCGAGACTACGTTCGCGAAAACTACAGCAAAAAAAAAAGTATCCTATACGCTGGTCTGGGTCATGGTCTGTATATGAGGAAAGTTTCATTAAAATCCATTCAGTAGTTTTTACGTGAAAGAGTAACAAACATCCATCCATACTTACAAACTTTCGCGTTTATAATATTAGGAGGATAGTAAATCTTTTGTTAAAGAGGGGTTTAACAAAAGCTAATTTATATATTCGTATGTTGTGCCAACAAGATTCCATATTCATCTCAAGTGTCACACTACAGGAAACCATTATGTAGAGATTATGTGCTCCGGGTACTGTTGGTAAACAACATTAAGAAGTAAAAAAACCAGGTCACACATTAATCGTCAGTAAATATTTCAAAAAAGAAAAACCGCCTCTGTGACCTAGTGGTTAAGACCACCGGTTTTCACCCAGAGGTCCCGGGTTCGATTCTCAGCGGGGGGTGTACATGTTTGTGTACTCGGTTTGGTTGGTGGTAGGGATTGTTTGCCTGCCTGCTACCACCATCTTATCTAAATATGTCGCCATAACATCATTGTTGTGTTCCGGCAGCTAGAGATAAGATAGCCATAGGACCTCACTAGTTGAGGATCCCGGGTGAAGTGCTCTTCCATCATTAGCCATATCATCACTTAACATCAGGTGAGATCAAGGCACTGCGCTTACCCGTAAGATATAAAACTAATGCATGTGGCTTCACTATTTTACTAAGGAGGTCACAAATACTTTAAAAATAGCTAATACTTAAAGTTAATGTTATTTTTAATGAAGTATGTTTTTTAAATAGCCTACTATTGATAGTGTTTCACATTGGTATCCAAACTGGTGCAGCGAGCGACCGCGTTGACGGCATCGGCAGTGTAATTGATCACCGAAACCGGTTGCTCGGGTTGTCTCCTCACTTTCACTCGTGTCTGTTTCTATTTTTGTCCCGTATGCCCGTATCTCGGCGCACCTTCATTCATATGGAAATATCGAGTAACTGCCTACTCCACTGAAAGGCCTCCGCCGCCGCCACTAATCACTTGGGCTTGCTATTCTTTATTCATCAGTTCGTTTGTGGAATTCTTGTTATGTTTTACTTTGTTATAGGTACTACTTTATGACTTATTGTGTCAAAATTGTAATGCAGGATTTTTTTTTACTAGTGCACAAATTTTCTGGAGCGGCTCAGAAGCGGTAAGGGTCCATTAATCACGTAAGGCCCAAAGGGGGGAGGGAGGGTCCGAAAAAAAAACACCAAATATCATATAAGGGAGAGGGTTTAAGGAGATATTACGTGTATTAATTTTCGAAACCGAAATACATTTGTTTTTACAATCTTGCAAAATTACGTAAAACTGATAACGTCAATACCTTTTTTTTTCAATCTAGTCTATAAATACGGAAATTCTTATCGGTTGTAGATTCGCAGTGTTGTTTAAATATTACCGCTAATGCACCACCTAACTTGCGAAGTTGCAACAGTGATCGCGTGACCTTGCCCCGTGTGTCGCTAGGCAACGATGTTTTTTACAAGCATTTATTTAGCTTGCCCTGTAATGGGTCCTGTGTCCTGTCTAGTAATAAATATGACCTCCTTCCTGTTGACGGATTGAGCTGAAATTTCACATGCATGTGTAAATCGGATGACAATGCAAAATGTTACTATTGTTATACTGTTACTATGAGAAAGTTGTTTACTTACCGATTCTGAGTCCCTCCAGAAAATTTGTGCTCTAGTAAAAAAATCCTGTATAGTCAATATTTATTTATATTTAAGCACTAGTCCACTACACTAGGTCACGATTACAAACTCAAAGCGTAGCATAAATAAATAGTTTTTTTTTTATTAAATTTTTATTATTATAATAATAATCGTCTAACTGCACAACAGTTCGTTGGCAATGTCGATAAGTTCATTTATGATCGATATGATGTGTGTGCGTGCTGGTGTATAAAAATTGTGAGACAAATAATGTATACACTAAATTGTGAACAAACGAAAGATTGAATACTGTTTTGTACCTTCTTTGATAAAAGTGCGGATTAGCATAAATAAGGAAACAAAAACAGAACATAAATAAAATACGATACATGCCTCATGAAGTCCATTATTCACAAAAACAGAAATTAATTGATTTGGCTTGGCAATATACTGAGTCAATAATACACGTAAACAATTTAACTTACGATCATATGGTTAGTTAGTTACATAAGCGCTCACTTGGAGAGATCAAGCAGAGTAGCGGTATCTGATCTGAGTAATAATTTAAACAATAGTTTTTATTTAAATAACAGTACTAGGTAAGTATTAAGTAATAAAAAAGTATTTTTAAAATCCTCTGTGATTCGTCGAACTGTAAAACAAATATTTTCGGATCAAAAATCAAAATCAAAATCAAAATTTAGAGACATACAAAAGTCTCTATATTTAATTTTTTCTTAAAGAAATTCTGGTTTTATGGCCACGGACATTGAAAACGGAAGCAGTGGCTTATATAATCAAACCAAGGTCCATGCATTCCTTAGGCATGTTTAACATCATCATTCACCTGCCCTGCTCCCAATCTTATTTGGGTTCGGCGCAATAAAACTTCTTTGATCTTCTGGAAAAGCTCAGGGAGGAAAATGAGAAACGCGGTTGTTTGATTTCAACAACCGTAATCTTCTATTTTAAAATAGCCCCTTTACATTTTTAAATATGTTATGTTGTTATAAAATATTTATTTATTTATTTATTGCAAATACAGCGGACGAGTAAGCGCGCTAAGAAAACACTCAAAGCTAACGAGACTTAAATTACTAAACATCTAATTAATTGCGTATAAAATAGATTAACATTAAAACAACTATTAATAAGTATGCATAAATAATTTATTTAATGTGAACTTTTAACACTTTAGAATAAAAATGTGAATATATGCTCTAGCAGCTGACTGTATCTCACAAGTGTTATGTATGCGGAACATCTTTACATGGGATTACCTACTTACTTGAATGCTGTAGGTGTACCTACAGAATATTTATCATCTCAATCATTACCAATTTGGATCGTTAGAACATGAGACGCGCTTGAACGACACAATTAATAATGTAATAAAATACTTTGTATATGGGTCTACTTGCGTTTATATTACGACAGGGAATCAGTGAACGACACTTTTTCATTTATTAATTAAAACAAGGGTTAACCACTTTCATTTTTATATTTACGGGTAAGCGCAGTGCCTTGATGTCACCTGATGTTAAGTGATGATAAGGCCAATTGGTGGAAGCGCACTTCACCCGGGATCCAAAACTAGTGAGGCACTGGCTATCTTATCTCTAGCTGCCGGAACACAGCAAAGCTACAAACATTGATGTTATGGCGACATATATAGATAAGACGGTGGTAGCTAGCCAGGCGGACAAACAAGTCCTACCACCAACCAAACCAAGTACACAAACATGTACCCCTCGCTGGGAATTGAACCCGAGACCTCTGGGTCTAAACCGGTGGTCTTAACCACTAGACCACAAAGGCGTCAAACATCAATTGAAAACAGACCACCTGCTTCCTAGTTTGGCGATGAAGACTGTTTAGAACCTCAGTTTGGAACAATAGGAGATAGTTTATCCTGATGATTTTTTGAGCCCTTTTCAGGGTCCGTGGTCACAGGGAGACTGGTGGTAGTCGTCTTGTTAAATTGTGTTAAATCTTCTAATATATAAAATTCTCGTGTCACAGTTTTCGTTGCCATACTCCTCCGAAACGGTTTGACCGATTTTGATGAAATTTTTTGTGCTTATCCGGTATCTATGAGAATCGGCCAACATCTATTTTTCATCCCCCTAAATGTTAAGGGTGGTCCACCCCTAAATTTTTTTTGATTTTTGAAATTTTTCCAATACAAAATTATTTGTTTGTAGTGTTGTCATGGAAACTGTCAAAGCGGTACGAAGTCCGCCGGGGGCAGCTAGTTGTTTTATATGTCCCGAATGAATATTTTACATTTAACATGTATCGTGAGTATTTTATTGCGTGTCTTTTTTTCCGTTATCTTATAACTATCCATAAGTAGCTTTGCGTGTTTCATGTCTCATTCTAAGGAATTTAACTCTGAAGACTCGTATAGTTTTCTTGTTATGTTCACAAAAACGTATAATTGGAAATAAATTACATTCATTACCCCTTCACATAAAACCCCAACCGTGACTATTTATGTTGAATATCGATTAACTTCATATACTACACCTCTATGCTATATCTCGCTCTCTAAAAATGGTTGTAATAATTTTTGTAAGAAGCTAATATTATATGTTTATAACAAATACAAGTGTTGTCTATTTTGTAAACCACTACGCAGGAGTTAATACTCTGCCGATATCCCCAACAATTTAAAATAAAATACTATTGGCCTACCTATCTCGTCGTTCAAACCCATATGTTTTTTACTTAACTATAAGTTCACCTGACCAGCTATATATAGCTTGTTTATATCTAAGTCTGTTTCCATAACAACAAGATGAATCAGAATGTAACAAAACAAAGTAACAATGTGGAGTCATTTGCAAAGATAAAGAAAACATGATAGAGTATCTACTTATAGCTACTTAGCTACCTATATAGATGGATTGAAACGTAGGTATTTATACTATTTCCATGTCTGATAATATTTAAGAGTCTGACAAGTTTGTGCTCGACCTGATTGCGGAAGTACACACGCCAGCACATCAACCTACCACAAACTGTCAAATTTCCTCAATAGACTTTGAACTTTATACCCAAATTATATGGTTGAAAATGTATTGAAGAAATTTGACAGTTTTGGATAGGTTGACGTGCGACTGTACTTAGGAAACTGCAGGCGTTCAAAGTTCAAAGGTTGACATTCCGAGTTCAACACACATGAGGTTAATATCGTCCAAAGATTGTTGACTCTTTTATCTTATGCCAGGAGACATCTCTTGTTGTGAAGTGTGGGGACGCATGAATGCAAGAGCCTTAAGTTTGCTATTATAAGTTTGCGTCCTATCTATCAGTACCTACAGTACAAAAGCTCAGCGAGGAGCTATCTTAATCTCAGAGGGATAAATCATAGATCTAATATTAAGTTGCATGTGCTATTCTTAGCGAGTGAATGAACTTCCTTGAATGTTCGGAAGCTGTTTACGCAATATTTTGCATAAATCTCTCAGATGTCAACGTCCCCGGGCGTACACTCGGCGTTGGAAACAGTCCAAGGCTCTGGTGAACCTCCGTTTCAACGACAGGTTTCCCTCCGCTGATGTGTATTAATTAGACAAGCTACCTCGAACTAACCACTCCAATTAATCAGAACAAGTGACCGACCCAGTTCTGAAAATACCCGTCTAAACGCTTGAGCGCGAAATGTAAAAAGGATCCGCCCTAATTAAAATGAATTCTACCATTCATAAAAGCTACAGGGTAAATAATATTAAAAGTCTTTTAAGTTGAAATCAAGTCTGCATTAATAATTTGTATTCATCAAAGTCATCTACGATTACAAAGCCTCGGAAACAGGGCTTTTGTATTATAGCGGGAAAGCGTTTGGCTTTCATCTCACCTGAGTGACGATAAGGCCTCAGATGAAAGCAAACCTCATCCAGGTTCACGCTGAACTATCGGAATACAACAATACGCCATAATACGAGCTTCAAAGCGTTTGTGGTGCGAGTCCCGACATCAAAGGTGGACATCTTCATGAAGGAGGACTTCTGGCCGAAGGGTGTAGTCTACAGGCGCTTCCATGGAAAGTTGCCTGTGACTACCAAGTTGGCACAGTAGGTGCCAATCAAATAATACTAACATAGTTATTAAGTTATTTTATATACTAACAAAAAATGTTTATTAGTATGTATATGTTAGTCTATAAGGTGTTTGTCTATGGGCCTGTTATTTTGTAACTTTAAATTGTTGCCTGGAAATAACCAAATTCATTTCGCGTCACCAGGCTACATACGAGAAAAGTTAAATTTTGCGATACAAATTTTCATTTTCTTTAACGTGATCGAATGGCGAATGAAACTCGCACTAGGCACTCAATAGTCTAACGGAGCTATGGGAATTGAACCTACCGAACGAGATTAGAGTGCTCGGCTAGGTAGCGCACTCCTTGAGATTGTTGGCGGACTGCATTCCACGTCACAAGGATCCGGCGCGCAGTTGCTGTTGCAACGACACGTTTGCGACCAGCTGTTGCCCGCCAATCTGTTCTTGTGGTTGTATTTGTTATCTAAATTCAAGATATTTTATTTAGGCTACACAAAATTACTTAGCTTATTGTAAATTTTAAATCTATTATATTGAGTGAGCTGAGGGCGATTGAAATTTAAATAACTAATTTAGCCAACACATAATTTAAAAATAAGTATGATTTTGACTGAATCTGGAGTGACAGCTAAAAGTTTGTTTACATGCAGGTGACGTCACATCACGTGACCTGCATGCTGGCGTCTTCAGCGTTTTGGCGGCTATTTTATTCATTTGAATTTGAATGGCGATTTCATAAAAAATAAAGAAATTCACAACAAATTAGTTATCAAATTGCAAATATATTATGCAATAATGAATCATTAGACATATTTTTCAAAAACCTGTAAAATACACTATTTGCATGGCAAATTACGTTGGCAATATGTATAGGTACCTAAGTGTTATGTATAATATGAATGTAACAAGCAGATTTACATAGTTGCGTATTACCTATATGTTATAATCAATGAGTAACACTGCATCTGCATAAATAGAAAATGCTTTCAAAGAAATCACATTCATCTCTCACCAGGGAGGTTTATAAAAAATACATTATAATTCAGTGCGTTATCGTATGCCCTTCAAATGAAGACGTCGAAATGTCAAATGTGCTTCTTGTTAGACAGGCGTAATAGCTTAGCTACTCTAATATTCATAAAGCGTTAAGTCAGCGATTAAGGTCGCTTCACCCGTTTGAATCGTAAACGATGCATAATGGGATATTTTATTCATAAACATCGCCCACGAATTGTGCAAAACGCTTTATTTAAAAAAATTAACGTCAGTCGTTAGAGTATTATCGCTCTAACTTTTTTGAAACATAAATAACTAGAGGCCCGCTCGGCTGAAATGAACACCTGTATACCATGATGGCTTAAAAACCTAGAACCCCTATTGTAACGACGCCTACCAGGTTCAATTGTGATTCGAATTTTGATGAAGAATTTCATCAGAATCTGTGTAGTCGTTTAGGAGGAGTTCAGTGACATTAAAATAAATAAATATAAAGATATATTTATCCCTATTAATTATTATATTTCATGTAAAACAAAGGTTTATAGGGAAATTCATGCGAAATGGAAGCCTCATGTGATCCTAATCCAATGCCTTGTCAGTTATCAACGCTCTCACGAAACATTACGACATTTAACAAATTGTAGCATGGGTCGAAATTGTGTGTCACCCCCAATTCGAACTTGCTTTAACGTAATGAACGGACAAAATTGTTTTGAAATGTGTTTCAAAACATTATGGCATGCATTATCAAACACGTTTAAAAATGGAGTAGCACCGAGTGAAGCTGATGTGTAGCATGGCAAAGAAACTTTGTTCGGTGACATTGATAATGCCGATTGAGACAGTCAGCCAAGTCTCTTCAAATGAAATGGCAAAAAATACGAAACCTACAGTAGCTAACCGTACTAGTTTTAGTAAAGACTAACTTGACATGATTTGATTGATATAGAAACGCATAGTTTATAACCTATTTCGGTGAATCTATATAGGGAACGGGGACACGCTTAATTGCGTGCGTGATGCCATTCCCTCAAGAAACCCACTGATGGAGATTTATCCCATCCATACGGTTAAAGGAACCGTTCGTTTGTCGTAGCCCCCAAAAAAGTCCGGTGATGCTGTAAAGGAGACCGACAGCACACTCTGTCCAAAAAAAATGGCAATTTTTTATATATTTGAATGAAGGCCAGCTTCATTTGGTTAAATAGGTAGATCCTATCGGCATTACCTCATTATTGATGAACATAAAAAGTTTGACTAACTTATTATACTTATTTTGAAAAGATATGAAAATTTAAGATATAACCAATATTGATACCTACCTCTTTTTATATTATCGCTTTAAAGCCTAATTAACTCATGATATATTTTCCAGAGATGGCGTTAGTCCTGCTGAAGCAGCAGCGAGTCTTCCCGCGAGTCCTGGCGCGGCGGCGGGGGGCAAGAAGAAGGCGGCAGCCGCTAACGAGGTGCGCGAGCGCGCTGCTGCCGTGCGCACGCGCCGCCTCATGAAGGAGCTCAAGGAGATACAGCGGCTGCAGGAAAACCGGGCAGACCCCGCCTTCACAGTACGTATGAAACTTGTCTGCGTAGTCCACAGACTTATAAATACTAGCGACAGCTTGCGACCTCGTTCGCGTAACACCCGTATCCCGTTCTCACCTTTTGTGTATCAATTATATTTGTTAATTGATGAGTGTAGGTAATGTTAAAATTGCTTAATAATAAAGTGAGATTTCAAATGTTACAACATCATATGCGACTACAGTAAGGCTCGTTCATTTTTTTTTTTGTATATTTACAATGAAAAAAATCGTAGCAATTTCGTAGCACTGTAGTAGCTTTTACGTCGCGTGCGGTTTTGTTTATGTTGTAAAGGTAGCTACGGAGTTTATGTAACAGTTTGCTATTTATTATCTAATTATTGTCGTACTAACAAACACAATAACGACCCATTATGTAGTTTAATGGTCGTAATTGAAACGGAGTGTTAGATATTTTGCCTTGCGTTTACGTTGATTCGTAGCAGACTAACTGAATGACCGTAACTTTTTGCATAAAAATTTGTCCCTTCGACTATTTTCATGCAATAAAATGAAATAGCCTTTTGTTTATTAAGGATCTTATTGTAAGATTTACGCTTGTTAACGTCAGCTAGTATAAAAGTTATGTGACTAATCTGATTTTTTTTTCCTGTTTTCCCTCAAGTTGGTAAAGACCGATTCCAAACCTACACGTTAGAAGTAGGAAGTAATAAAAATACACCACAATTTAATTACTTTTTGATATGTAACATCTTTCCTCTCCGTTACTTGCAATTTGTGGGAGTGATTTCGTTAAATGGTACGGAAGTGTGTAACAGGAAGTCTGGTAAGCGCGCAAGCGCGCGCCATTTGATTTGACGAATGAGCGCGCGGTATTGCACTACTCTAGTGTCAATTAAATAAAATACAATTTTCAATAAAAATAATTATTCTTTGTTATGAAAAATCATTTCAAATAATATCTGACCCATTTTTTCAGAATATAATGCATATTACTAAGATGAGATGCCAAATGTTACACATCATAATAATATGCGACTACTGTAAGGCTCGCTCGTTTTTTTCTCTCTGTACCTTCCGTAAATGAATATTTATATTTTGCAGTATTCCATTGGGAAGTCTTATTTACCAAACACTTACAGCGAAAGGATGTTTATATAATACGTAGGTAAATACAAGTTTTACACACACATTGAACATGGTAAACTTGAAACACCATTTTGAGGTTAAAACCTCAACATTAGATTGTGAATCACTTGCCTGCCCTGTTCTCTATCTTATTTGTGGTCGGCGCAATAGTTTTCTTCTTCAATACTCTTTAATCAGCTGAGCCTCCCTGCCTCAGGTGGAGCTGGTGAACGACAACCTGTTCGAGTGGCACGTTCGCCTGCACCAGATCGACCCCGAGAGCGAGCTGGCGGGCGACCTGCGTGAGCTGCACGTACCCAACATCCTGCTGCACCTCGTGTTCCCGGAGAACTTCCCCTTCGCGCCGCCCTTCATGCGCGTCATAGAGCCGCGGATAGAGAAGGGCTTTGTCATGGAAGGTGCGTGTGGCTTATGTTTACATTTGATTAGTACTTTGTATAAAATTTAGCGTTGAAAGTTCCTACAAGTAGGTAGGCTTACCTCTTCAAAATATATTTCTTTCAGAAGATCATGATGTCAGACATGACAGTCTCGAAATAGCTTTTTAGTTTATTTTTAAATACTTGATGAGTACTATAAGTTTAGTATCCTCCCTTAAGACTTCATCTGACCTGATGTTATGTGATGATTAGACCGAAGATGGTAAGCACACTTCGCCCAGAATCCTCAACAACCGAGGAAATGTTATCTTTCGGAACAGAAGAATGTCACTTACATTGTTGTTGTTATGGTGACAGACTAAAATGCATTAGAAGAGGCCTAAGACTAGCAGTGGACTGAAACTGATTTATGATGATGATGATGATAGATAGAGGTTAGGGAACAAACCTAACTAGTGTTTAAGGTGGTTAATGGTTCCAGGAGGTGCGATCTGCATGGAGCTGCTGACGCCGCGCGGCTGGGCGTCCGCGTACACGGTGGAGGCGGTGGTGATGCAGTTCGCCGCGTCGGTAGTGAAGGGCCAGGGGCGGGTGGCGCGCGCGCCGCCGCGGCCATCGCGCGAGTTCTCGCGCCGACGCGCGGAGGAGGCGTTCCGCTCGCTGGTGAAGACGCACGACAAATACGGCTGGGTCACGCCGGCGCTCTCCGACGGTTGAACTCCAAGGTCGGTTAGTAAGAAGTACTCTAATTTTAAATTATAAGTTTTTTCTTCTTCAAAGCTTCTTCAGTTTTATAAAGCCAATAAGCAGATTCTAACGGTTCTATGCTTAAGTGAAATATAGAGATGTTGACTATTAATAATTTAAAAAAAAAGCGTTGCTCTACTGTTTTTATGGGATTTGAAACTTTCCATTGCGAACTTTAAATCGCGTAAACTTAATTTACAAGTCTGACTATCTGGGCCATGGCCCCTCCCTATCGAAATTGTATTAACTACTATAAGTGTATATTAGGGGGTATCGTGGAATTTTGATCTAAAGCTTAATTTTGGGTATTTAAACAAACCTTGTTTTTCTCGACGAGGTTAAAGGTGGAGTTGAATCTCCCTCCACTCTAAATTATTAACACATGTATTGTGGTAATAATTCAATTTATATTCTTGATTTGGCATACATTCCATTCACTGAGTGCACGGCATGCAACGGCCAATGACATTGACCCAAATCAGAGCGAAATAGCCGGGCAGGGCACCCGTATCTTTTTGTAATGGCCGCCGTAGTTTGTGTCAATTTAAACTTATAAAAGGCTACAATTGACTGCGTACGGCGTAATAAAATATGTAACAACCAATTGTTAACCAATTTGTGTCGTAATACCAAATTACGGAGCATGTGATAAGACAGTCTGTCGTCTGTATTAAGTAGGTAGATTTGAGAAAATTGTGTTCACTTGTGTTTAAATTATTAATAACCATAAAATTTCCTCTACCTATCATTAAGTTAACAAGTTCCTACCTTCTTACCTACTTATTATTTACTAGCCCGTCCCGGCCCGTCCCGGCCCGTCCCGGCTTCGCACGGGTGGACATTTCTTTTTTATTATAGCCTACATTACTCAGCGCTAATGTAGCATTCTAATGGTGAAAGATTTTTTTAAATCGGTCCAGTAGTTTTTGAGTTTATTCGTTACAAACATACATACAAAAATAAAAAGCTTTCCTCTTTATAATATTAGTATAGACTATTATTACTACTACTACCTACCACTTACCTACGTCTCGTACCTATGCGTGGTAGTTGTAGGTACAGGGTGCGGGTTCGACTCCCACTAGTGAAAAACGTTTATCAACACTCTTCCAAATTGTTTAACTTAACAAATAGAAATAGAAAAAAATCTTTATTTGTTTATCAAAATTTTAAAAATCACTTTAAAAAGACGACTTGCTTCAAGCAGGACTCGAATCCACATTGTGGTAGTGCCCTACAAGCATTGTGAATTCAAAATAACAACTTCAAATAACTTGTATATTTTCGTTTTCAGAGCGGGCTGTTCAACTAATGCAGAATGGATCTCCTTTAGTTTTATTTTAGTCGTAATTATCTAGTGCAAATTTTGATATAAACGCTCTGCTCTGTGTCCTTCTCAATTAGTCGTAACATTCGCATGCACAAAAGAGTTGGAAAGTGATTGGCCGAGTGTGTTACTTGTAACAAATATTTGTGAAATGGGGCGTTGCAATTTAGTATGTAGAAAAAAAGGATTTAACTCAGATTCAATCATGATTGACGAAACTGTAATGGAAGGTTTTGGTGTGCTTCTACAACTAAAAATGTGGCCAAGCTCATATACAAAGCTTGATAAATGACGCTTATTGATAGATTGCCCGATGGTGTGCCTACCATGCGGGAAGGTCTTTTGGAAGGATTGGTTTTTTGTCCAATCGGATGTTGCTGCGAGTCCTGCTAGCTAGCTATATGGTGACCTTAATCTCGATAATTAATTAAATGTTGTTATAAACCATTTTTGTACATTTTAGTATCCAAGTTCTAATTTCGAACCAATAACTAAGCCAATTTTCATGAAATGTTTTTCTATGCTTACGGAAAATACAGAGATCTTAACAGTAAATAGAAAACATTAAAAAACCTTTGGATAACTGAGTTTATGCGATTCAGTTTTATAAAAGGTTTTTTTAAACTTTCAGCATCACTAAAGCAAGTTTCATTAAAATTGGCATATTGGTTTAAAAACCTTTACGTCAGTTTGTATTGGATACCTAAAGGTGTAACGGCTTGATCTATGATCCCTAATAGTTACGTTTTTTTTTAATTTCTAGGACCCGATCACTTTCTTTTTTAGTTGATGGCTTCGTGCGATTAGCACATTTACAGTGTCAAAGTAATTTTTCTTACAAGTAATACATAAATAAACAATATTTCCTTCCTTTATGACGATGATGAATGATAATAGAAATGAGAAGTGAGAAATGATAGACCCCCCAACCCCTCGAGTATCTCAGTAAAGATGTGGGGCGGGAGAGATCCTCGGGCGGACTTCTTGAGAGAATTTGAAAAGTGACGTTGCACTGTTTTGTTTCATTTGCCAACACTCATGCACACTCACGAACACTTAACGGTTAATAATCCACCATTATTTCACATTAATATTCGACATACACAAATTTTAGAAAATAAAACAAAACTGCAGACATGACTCTTCACTTTCCCGCCAAGAAGTCCCACCCGATCACATAACACTAATCTTAATCACAGATTAAGTAGTTAATAGTTCTACTAGTAGGACTTCGGGTAATCTATCAAAAAGTTACTCAAAGTACTCTTAATTTAATGGTTTAAATAAGAGGACGGATCAAGTAGACAATTGTAAAATTAACATTGGAACATTTTAAATGGGTACAATCATGATGGGCAATATATAAACCATGGGTTTTATTGAATTTCTAATACTTATTTTAATACTTTAAAAGTTTTGTTCTCATAGTTTACACTATAGACTTAAAGAAAATATATTTCTGTATGTACATGTATAAACCTGCACTTGATTGTACCTTAATAAAGGAGGGAATGTAAAAAAATGTAAGGCAAAACAAGTACCTAAGCAGTTAATCAATTAATCCCTTTTAAATTAGTAAGTGAGTCTCTAAAGGCTGTCCGAGAAAGTTATAAACTTCAATTACCTACCTACCTACCTATGTAAGTAATTCAAACGCCTATTGTCCCTTTAAAATTATTCTTTAAAAGTGAATAACAAGCAGTTGGATCATATTGAGTTATTGTAGCGGCAAACCGCAAAATTATAATTCTATGCAATGTGTGTGCCAAATGATCAAGAAATGCTCAAATCGGAATATGTTTTATTAAACTATTTATTACTCGTAAAAGCTCTGACTTATAAAAATAATAACTTTCGTACATAAACACAAAATAAATAAATAACTGTATCTCCATTTATATACAAACGTAGGTATATAAATTTTATCAAACAACTAAATTTTAATGTCGGTGGCGATCATTTTTATGTATTTTATGATAAGAAAAGCTATAAATGCTGTCTATTTAGCTAATTAAATAATAAAAAACTATTTTAGATATTCTCAACCGATAAAGCTCGTTTATTTCGCAGATGGAAGCTTATAATTACACGATTGAAATGTTTCCGTCCCTAAGTCATTTAATAATTTTGATATTATAGGTAACTTTAGTAGTATCTTAAACTCCATCAAACAATTAGTATACTTACTCTAAAAAATCCAAATCCATGTTTTATCAACCCTCTTGTATTGTGTGTACCTAAAATATACGATTCTTATTAATTGCATGCTTTATAATGATGATTATTCAAATGAATCAAATGAATGAATCGTAGTCAAATTATTACTACAATGTGTGTTTCCATGTGAGTAGTTAAATGCTCAAATTAGCTATAGAAAATTTTCTTAAAATGTGAAATGAAAGGCTTGTGGTATTTTAAAAATTGTAAAATAAAATTATAGAAAAAAATAACATATTACTTATACTATTAACTTAGAACATTGATGTTGTTGATTCGTTTGGTGAACCAAAGATGTTTATTTTTTTGTAAATTCATTCAGTGCAAGATATGTATTTATAAGTGGATTATATGTACAACGTTATTATGGATGTAATAAATTACAGCTCAAACCTTGTTTATTTTGAATTGCTCATCCGACGAGAGGTCGAGACTTCGAGAGGTTATGCTTGTAATGCTGCTGTTACAGTTGATGTGCGGCCGCCTGTACTTCACTCATCATCAGCAGGCTTATTACCGAAAAAGCAACCAGCTGTTAATTGCACAATTGCAACGCGACTGCTCTAATTGCGGTTGATAAATTGGTACCTATTACGGACACAAATCGCTCAATGATCGCTCGCTTAGTGCGTTTGCGATTAAAACGTAACCTTTGTAATAGTTTATATACTTACATTGCAACGCATTTACAACGATTTGTGTCCGTAATACCAATTTATCAACCCTAGAGCAGTCGCGTTGCAATTGTACAATTAGCAATTGGTTGATGCTTTTTCGGTAATAATAAGCCTGCCGGAAGCAGTTTCTAGGTGATGATAAAGGTATCACAGTTAAGCCACCATAGAGTGAGTAGGTAATAGGATTGGCAGCAGCAAATTCATGGAACTCCGTAGGTAGAGTAAGTGGCATTAATGTTCGACAGGAACCCGCGATCGACATTTATTTCCTTTACTCATCAACATAGGGTCAGCAACAGATTTCAGTCTTTAAAAACAATTGAATACAAGCCACCTGCTACCTAGCTGTAATCTCGTAAAACTAATGAAAATGTTATTTTTTTGGCGACGATACCTGTGTCGAACACTGGTGGGTGCCACTACGATACAACCTCGAATAACCGCCTCTGTGGTCTAGTGGTTAAGACCACCGGTTTATACCCAGAGGTCCCGGGTTCGATTCCCAGCGTACATGTTTGTGGGGGTACATGGGGGTACATGTTTGTGTACTCTGTTTGGTTGGTGGTAGGGCTTGTTTGTCCGCCTGGCTAGCTACCACCATCTTATCTAAATATGTCGCCATAACATCAATGTTAATAAGATAAGATAAGATGTTGATAAGATAGCCAGTACCTCACTAGTTGAGGAACCCGGGTGAAGTGGTTCAGATGAGATCAAAACACTGTGCTTACCCGTAAATATAAAAAATTAAAAAAATTAAAAATAAGGGTAAGCACAGACCGAATGTTTTGGCGGCTATTTTAAACATTTGAATTTTAATAGCAATTTTCATAAAAAATAATTTCACTACGAATTAATCGAATCACAAATTTATTATAATGACCCATTACACATATTTTTCTAAAACCTGTCAAATACTCTATTGAGGAGTGGCTACGAAGAGACTATTATTTTGTGCACACGCTTGAAATTGGTAGGTATAACCAATAAAAATACTCCTAACCCTTTACAAATAAACAGAGAATGAGCTCCGAATAGTTATTCCGTGTTATGTTCGTCATGTAAACTTCATTTTAGATTAGAGTAAAAGACAAAACACGGAATAACTATTTCAAGCTTATTCTTTGTTTATTTGTAAGTGTCTGATGCTCGTTTGCCTTGCGATCGACACTCCGCTGACCCTAACAGGCCACTGACAGACAATTGTTGCATAATTGAATTCTACTAAGTATAATACCTACGCAGAGGTCCTCCAAAAAGTCGGCCCTACCATAAAAACGGTATCCACTTGTCTGGCTCTCGTCCGACTCACAGTCAAACTGACTATATCTACCGGGATGAGTAGGTATTCGAAAAATCTGAAGAAAAATAGTACACATCTGTCTTAAAGGGAAGGACCTTGGACACTCGGCGTCACTCAGCGTCTTCTACCGCTTATACCACGGCGAGTGCTCTGAAAAACTCTTTGACCTCATCCCACCTTCTCCCTTCCTCCATTGGAGTACGCGTGCTGCTCTCCGGAGTAACCCCTGTACTGTCTCGAACATTCCATTGCGCACAAAGAAATTTGGTGACTTTGGTTTCTTTGTCGCACTTCTAAAAGATGGAATAGTCTACCAGCACACGTTTTCCCTCCTTCCTATGACATGGGGTCCTTCAAACGAGGCGTGAAGAGGCACCTTGTGGGCCGGCAGGGTGAGGGTGACTGATGCTGTTTTCACACTGCACCAGTTGTCCTTGGGTCCATTTCTACTTGACATCAGGCGGAGTCGAGTCATTTGTCGAGCTACGTATAAAAAAATAAAAAAAAGCCCGTCGTGTAAGAGGGCCTTTTTTCCCTTTAGTTGATGGCTTCGTGCGATTAGCCATTTAGCCAGTGTCAAAGTAATTTTTCTTAAAAGTTATACATAAATAAACAATATTTCCTTTCAGTATGATGATGATGAATGATAATAGAAATGAGCAGTGAGAAATGATATATCCCCCAACCCCTCGAGTATCTCAGTAAAGATATATAAAGTGGGGCTTTACAGAGTAATCGAAATACCGTCAAAAGTTTTCTAAAGGGAATGGCATCATTCACTAATGAGCCTTCATTCGCTTTTAGATTCTCTAAAGGGTTCGGATCGGGGATTTTGTAATAAGGCGTTCCAGGGCAGGGGTGCCTGTAATAAGGCGTTTTCTTTTTCTAAAATCATTTTGTAATATATTATTGTCCATAATAGGAAAAATAAAATAACAAAACAAAATTTATCCAGTGTGACCCTGCCAGCGTTTTTGTCTTCTGCTCATAGCACATACAATCTCTACAGGAAAATTATCAACCCGTCTTTGGGTTCCGTAGAGTTGTCGTGCAAAGCTGATGCGAGTAACGCCTGGTTATCCGCCTGTCAAAATTCTACCTTACCTTTATTACCACAATCTCAGAGGCAATGGGACGAGCCACTGAGCAAGCAAGTTCTGGAGGGGCTTTTATCCACTTCGAGTGATATGTCAGAACTCGCTCGTCTTACTGCCGTCTCCCAGAGAGTCAGGCCACTGGCTCCAGGCATTACCATCTGCCAATGTCGGTACCTTGTGGGATGGGCCGTCTCTCAATCTAGCGGTCTGTCTTCGTCTAGGCGCCAGGGTAGTCCACCCTCACCGCTGCGTGTGTGGAGAAGCTGTTGACGAGTTTGGCCACCACGGTCTATCATGCGCTCGCAGTGCTGGGCGTATGCTGCGTCACTCCTCTATAAATAGCATCATCCGCAGTGCTTTTGCCACCGGTGGTATACCGGCTGTCTTAGAGCCAGCTGGTATATCTCGCAGCGATGGCAAGAGACCTGACGGGATGACCATTGGGCCCTGGAGGCTTGGCAGGCCATTGGTGTGGGATGCAACCTGTGCTGACACCATGACTCCCTCACATGTACACGCCACCTCTCTTCATGTGGGGGCTGCTGCAGCAAGAGCTGAAAATCGCGAACAGCACAAACACGCAAACCTGGGTCCAAATTATTTATTTGTTCCGTTTGCGGTGGAGACATTGGGTCCATGGGGGCCGGAGGCCAAGCAGCTTGTTAAAGTGTTGAGTGCTCGCCTTATTGAAGCCTCCGGTGACAAGAAGGCTGGCAGCTACCTCTGCCAACGTATTAGCTTGGCAATCCAAAGAGGTAATGTTGCCAGCATTCCTGGGGCCGTTCCCATGAGCCCCGGCTGGAGGAGCTTCTTTATTTATAAGTTTTATTTTGTCTTTAGTTATCTTAATTTATTTATTTTTTTCTTCAATGTAGTTATGTTATGTTTCTTGCAAGTTAATTCTTTATAAAAATATTTAATATCTATAAGTATAGAAAAAATATTATTAATAACTTATTTCTTTAAGATTTGAAAAGGCAATACAGTCCCAACTTCCCAACTCAAGAATGCTGTCCATATAATAATGATTGGTAGTGTAATAAATGACAGTTTGTTGCCAATAAGAGGCTTGTGAAGCAATCTGAAGCAATATAAAATATACATTTGAAAATCTGTCAAAACTTTATATTATTTTAACAATTTTTATGTTGACCATAGAGATTTCACATATTTGGACATTAATTTGAAATTTGTTTGGTGTTTTACACTAGGTTTTCATATTTACATTTACTAAATGTTTTTTAACAAAATTACCAAATCTTATAATGCAATAATGGTAGTGTTAAAGTATTTTAAGGATTTCCTAAGTACCTTTATGATAATAAGGAAGCCATTTATAAACTAAGAGGTTGACAAATGATAAAAACAAAAACTATATTATTATTATCATCATGCCAACTTTATACAAAAACGGAATTATTTAATATTACTAGATATAAATATCAGAAGCAAATTATCACATGACATATCATTCTCCTCCTCGCAATGCTAATACCAAATGGAGAACTGAGCCTCCTTGTACTTTGTAGTCTTGTGCTGTCTTTTCATCATTCCTGAAATCAACAAGTTTCCATATGTGAAATTCCATAAAGAGTGGAGTGGAAATGCATAATTTTCATAACTGTAGCTTTGTAAAAATTTACAGTTATACCTAATGCAATACTGTACAGTAACAGAATACAAGAAACAGACTGGCCAGTTAATATGCACAAGTAAACACGTAGGTAAACTGTAATAATCATTAAGGCAATAGTGGTATTTAGTTGCTTTTAAAGAAACACTTCACAAAAACACAGAAACAATAACAATTATTATTATTTAACAGATACATTTCACAACTTACATTTGTTTTCCTGAGAATATAAGTCGTTGTTGCTGGGGTGGTATACCTTCCTTCTCCTCAACTCTCTCTTTAATCCTTTCAACTTTATCAGTAGGTTCTATATCGATTTCGATTTCCTTTCCGGTGAGAGTCTGAAATAATTAGAGGTTATAATGACAAGATTATTTTACTTTTATGACACCTTAATTATAGAAATGGGTTCATACCTTTACTTTGATCAACATGTTTATGGAGAATGTGAAAATAATTATCCAAAGTATGTAGTCCCGAAATAAAAATATTTTTGAAGATAAATATCTTACTTGTTCACTTTTTTTAAAAACTCGGAACAAACAATAGCACGAAAACTTGCTCTGCTGCAAGCTGCAATATATTCGTCCTGAGAATTCGTCAGTCTTCCTCACTCCTCAATCGTCTGTCTCTTTCTTTTTCTTTTTTTTTCTTTACACATTTCAGGTAGACAAAAGACTAAATCCCATAAAGCTTTCAGTCTTCCAGTTTTCAGTCAAACGGTTGTCACGATTAAAAATTTAATTAAACCCTATTTCAGTTTAGTTTTTAGGATAAATGGTTAAAAAAAGATGTGGGGTGGTAAGTACAACACGCCAGCCATCTTTCTGGGAGTCACTCAATCCGCCCGCGTTTTTGTATTCATGACGAAGTTTTATGGCAACATTATCCAACACTACCGGGCAAGTGCTCCTGAGTACTCAGAGGGCGTGTGCTATGGATGTGGACATTGAGTGAAAAAAATAGAATAATTCATAATAGAATAGAATATTTTTTCTTATTCTCAATAAAGATTTTATTTGTGAAAAATCGAGTTTTTGGAAAGAAATATCGACTATTTTAACAATTAAATATTATGCGATATCAAGCTTTTCTAAATAATAATAAAACTAACAAGTATATACAATCTATTAGAATCAAAATCAATTAAAAATTAAATTAAAAAACAATTTAATAACGTTCTGTTTATAAAATTAATTATCAAAACAAATGTCTACTTAAAAGGCCAAAGGTGGAAGGTGGAAGGTGAAAGGTGGAAGCGCACTTGACCCTAGACCTTGACTAGACTACAGATTAAAATCAAAATAAAACGGTAAATACAAGAAATATGGTAACCGTTTGGTCTCAAAAACTTAAATAGAAACCAATCTTTCTTTAAAAATTAAGTTTAATTAGACTCCTCCAAAAAAAGAACCAAAGAAAGAAAACCGTTAAAGGAAAAATATGCGAAACTGTTTTAATTAAACGCATACAAAATGTCGTCGTCTCGTCTCATAATCTCCTTGTTCATGATAGTGAACGTACTTGACATTTTTTAACCAACGTACAGATGGCGCTGTTTACGAAATTTTATTAAAAATATAATTTATATAATCAAATTAATAAAATTGATTACTATTTCACAACGGGTGAGTGTAGTGAGTGTAGTCGATCGGATGGCGAGAATGCAAAATGGCTAATAGCATAAAGATATAGAACTTAGAGCAATAAACCAACATGTAGAATCTAGACTCGATTGTCTTCCCGGGTGAGTAAATTAACTGATGTGTCAATTGCGTTTCCAAAAAATCCATTATCAATGAATCGATTATCGCCACCACGAATAATCTAAACATCGATAGGACTATCGATAGTATCAATAATATCGATCTAATCAATAGAATCGATATTAATTTATTGTCAATAGTATCGATTATATTGCTGAAATCGATACATCTACAAATTATTTTTAGGTATAATCATCATTCATGTTATGTCTTTCGATTATATTGATATTGTCGATTAGATCAATAGTAATATATCAAAACTTGCTATCGATACTTTCGACAATATCGATTGTATCGTATAGATTATGCAATATAATCGATTTATCGAATCTAATCGATTATATAAATAAAAAATTGAAATCGATTTAAACGATTCCATCGATACTGTTGATTAAAAAATAGATTATTTAGTTATTTTGGAATCCATTTTCATTATCGATTAATACTTGATATACTATTGATTGTTCGGCAACACTAGTGTCAATACTAGGTAATTCCAGTGTCATGTAATTGTCATTATCATCAGCCAGCAGCAGCTGACCTAAGCAGAATTTTCTGCGGGCTTTGTTTGCATAGTAACGTAGTGATTACTTGCTCAGTGTGCATAGCATTTAGCATTATTAGCATAAGATTTTCATTTCATTCTGTTGTTAATACATTTATAAATTTGTTTTAAAACATTGTAACGTGTTCTATTCTACATTTTAATTAATTCTCATGATATGACCAATGATTTGTTAATTTTGTTAAAATTATTTATTTGATCAGGGTTAAATAATGCAAAATGACTACCATAAAAAAATCTTTTTCATATCTACAAAAACTGACACAAGAAGGTAAGTTAACATTTTGGTTTATAGTAAATATGATTTCGTAACCTACTTTAGAGAAATAATTTCAACTGTATTTTGCCAAGCTATATAGTCCCCTTCTCTTTTACAGATGGTCAGCATGAGTTCCTAGCATCGATATTCCCTGTTAACGTTAACGTTAATACCCTACATGAAAATAATGAACAGTACACCTATAACACATTTGAATTGCAAATTGAATTTCTTAAAAAAATAATAAAAGAAATTGATAATTTATCAACTGCAATCAAAGAAGACGAAACTATTTTAATCAGTGTAAAACATCAGAAACTTCTACGAACTTGTTTTCAAATTATTGTATCACTTGGCATATCACAGTGCCTAATTCCAGGTCTTGGAGTTAACCTGTCAAAAAGATGTTTGTCTGCCATTTTATTGCCCAGGCTTGATTTTACAGATGAACAGAAGTATGAATTGCTGGTGGAATGTACAGACTTTTTCACTAGAAGCTATAAAACTCCTGTTCTCAAAAAGATAATTTTAACTATACATCTGTCTGACTACATTGCTGCTTTGATACAGTTGTCGTTTGCCCCTCTCAAGAAGCCTGGCATATATAGCAACTTTACCATGACAAAAGAATTACATGAGAAACTCACTATAGACAGGCAGAAATATGTTGAAACATATGAATATTTGGTCATCAATTGTTTCCAACCTATTCTGATGAGAGAGCTTTTGGTGTTGCAAAGTGTTAGAGATCCATTACCTCCCATGTTTGTCAAAAGAGTTATAGCTAAAGAATTGAGTAGAAGGCTGTTAGCACCAGGAGGATTGTTGAGTTTAATTAGATGTTTTATGGAAAGCTACGCTATTGATACCGGATTTGATTGGAAGAAAATTGAAATGATTAGCAAAATAGTTTCAACAAAACATGGCAATGACTCTGACTCATTCTATTTGAATAATATAAGCATGCAACTTGCACAAATATTGTCTATGAATAATGTATACTATTTAATCACATCTATTGTGTGTCTTTTAAGCCTAAAAGATAAATACTCAGAACATGAGGCAGTTAAGGCACTTGTAAAAGAGATATTTCAAGCTTTTGATTATGAACACTTGATTTCTACATCAAACTTACCTGGGACTATAATTTACACACCACTAGAGGTGGGTCACAAAGTAAACATTCTACATGCCTGCACAACCATTGCCCACCTTGACTTTCCATATTTACTGATAACACCTAATTTAAATATATTATTTCTTCTTGGTCTAAAATGTACAAAAAATGAGGATTTGAAAGTCAAACTGAAAGAAGTGCTGCTAAAATGTTTACATCATTTAGACAAGAATGAAATTGCTAATGTAATGAAAGATTTTTTATTTGGAAAAGGTCACACGCAGTTGTGCAACTTTCAAATTGAGGAGTATAATTCAGGGCTAGCTATAAAATATGTTTCAACTGACATAACTTACAATAAAGAAGATGCTTTGCTATATTTTTTATATTTACTAAAATCGTCCACAGACCTCAATTTGGTTAAGTATACTTTTGAAGCTTCCTTACAAATAATAATTAATTTCAATGAAAAAAGTAAGTATAAAACAGAAACTGAAACCCTATTGACAGCAGAAGATGAAATAGTCCTATTTGATGATTTTGATGAGCAATATGTTATTATTCTGCAATTACTTTCTGAACTATCAACATCACCAAAAGTTATTTCAGCATTAAAGGACAACTCTCTAGCAGTTCTTAATTTTGTAGAACACTTTTTATTGAAAAACAGAATTGATAATAACGAGGAATGTGTGAGTGTAGCTCTGGTTCTACTGAATACCATTTTATCAAATTCCAAAAAATGTAAATACACTGGAAGAAGATTTACAAAATTGATACCTATTCTGCAATTGATGTCTAAAGATGAGAGTTCCTTATCTAGTATTTTATGCAAAGAAGCTTTAAGTTTGATCACATCTGAAATACATGTACAAATTGAAACGGAATACACAAAAGCTATTGCTGATGCTTTTGATAATATGTTACCAGTCAGAGCCCATGGACTGATAGCACTGACCAAACTCATTGAAGCTAAAGATTCTGAAACAATATCTAAGAAGCATTACGTATTTTGTCTTTTCCAGGTACTTGAATTAATAAATTATTTGTTATTGGTTGACTCCCTTTAAATCTTAAACAGCATAACATAATATTATAGTATTTTAGTATGTTTTGAATTTTATTAAAATGTATCAAGCTTTTTTACAAGCTTTTATTTAGCTTGCACTGTTCGTATGTAAGTATGTGAATTGTCCGTCAATTTTTTTTAACAATATGGTACACATTAACATTTCAGGAACAACTCAAAGACCCTGATTCATATATCTACTTATCAGCTATAAATGGTATAGCGTCACTTGGGACACATTGTACAGATGATGTATTACAAGTTTTATGTGAAGAGTTTATTAAAATATCCAGTGACCAAAATAGTATAGAACCAAAAAATGGGGAGAACAAAACAGCTGAATTGAG
This sequence comes from Eudonia truncicolella, assembly GCA_949315975.1. Classification (NCBI taxonomy): domain Eukaryota; kingdom Metazoa; phylum Arthropoda; class Insecta; order Lepidoptera; family Crambidae; genus Eudonia; species Eudonia truncicolella. The sequence continues at coordinate 6,853,677 of OX438828.1, read as the reverse complement.
AATGAAAATTGGAGATGTTATTGTAAAAGTTACAAGAAATCTTGGTATGGTTTACTTTCTTATGAATTTGTAAAATAATAGTGCTCCTGTAATTAAAATACTTCAATGTTTAATTTATTTTTAGGAGAAATGGCTGTTCTACATAAAACTATATTGTTGAACACAATGCTATGCGGTTGCAGAGATGAAGATCCCCTTATAAGAACATCAGCTTTGTCCAACTTGGCAGAGATAGCTCTTGTCTTACATTACAAGATGGGTACAATCATTTATGAGGTAGCTATCAATATATTGTTTTCTATATTTCTATCAATATCAGATAGCGTTTTAGTCTCTTTTCAGGATCAGTAACATAAATAAATAATAAATGATTACCTGAATATAATTTATTAATATTTTGAAATTAAATTATTATAATAATAATATTAAAAAATGTTTTAAATGAGTTCTATAAACCTACCTGCATACTTTTTCTTCATTGAGATTTATTGAACTTTCATTGCATACTAACCTACAAGGTTTTCCTAATGGGTTTGTTTATTTAAGTATATATATATATATATATATATATATATATATATATATATATATATATATATATATATATATTTATAAATTGTATATACGTAGGTGTATATTTTGCGTTATAATAATATATTATTTTTATTTCTAAAATTGTTGTCTTCACCCAATTGCACCTACCTTGTTATTTCTGCACCACCCTATGGTTAACTGGTAGAGAATGCCTCAGGCATTAAGTCTGCCATGTAATATAATATGTTGCAAAAGTTTTAAATAAACAAATACTTATAAAAATATTTTAATAATAATATACATCTGTCGGGCATGCCGCCATCCAGGAGAATAAAAAATATTTTAATAATAACATACATCTGTCGGGCATGCCGCCGTCCAGGAGAATCACTCCGACATATTATTTCTGGTTGTCTCATCTTGCAAACGGAGAGTTTGCACAGACACAACCAAGGATCCAGAATAATTCACCAGCAACTTGCTCTTGGATATGGCCTTGTTGAATCGGAGGGGCCGTACTATAAATACGCACCTGCGCCAGTACTTGAAAATGGTCATGCAACGCTCTACTGGGATCGCTCTATCATTACATTACGGACAGGACTATTGTCGCCAATAAACCTGATATCGTGGTGGTCAACCGATCGCAGTGCCGGACAATACTGGTTGATATCACCATACCTCATGATGAGAACCTCGTGAAAGCCGAGAAGGACAAGCTCAGTAAGTACCTTGACTTAGTTCACGAGGTGACCGCCATGTGGAATGTTGATTCAACCATTATTGTCCCGATAGTCGTTTCAGCGAACGGTCTGACAGCGAAGAGCCTCGACCAACATCTTAAGAGGCTCTCGCTTGATGGTTGAATCAAGGGTCAGATTCAGAAAGCAGTACTCCTTGACACGGCACGTATTGTCAGGAGGTTCCTCACTCTGCAGCCCTGACAACCGATAGCTTGGGTCCTGCCCCGCTGCTGGCGGTACTCTAGAATTAGGTTTTTATAATGTTTTATTGTTTTTATATTAAAATATTGTAAAAATCTAGTTTTAAGAAAGAAAACAAATAAAATAAATAGTATAATAATAATAATATGAGACAACATCACATACATTGTTCTGATCCCAAGGTAAGTAGCTAAAGCACTCGTTTTATGGAAATCAAAAACAACGACGGTACCACAACCACCCAGACCCGACACAATATCGAAAAGTTCGTTTTCGACATTGACCCGACCGGGAATCGAACCCGGGACCTCAGAGTTAGCGCCGCCCAAAGTCCGGCGTGCAAGCCACTCGGCTACGGAGGTCGTCTAAATTTAATTAATTTTAATCTCTTCTTTACAGGTACTACACTGTGTATGGAGTATTTCAGATATGGATAAAGCAATAGAATGCCGAAGAGCAGCAGTTATGGTTGTATCAAGCTTAATCAAAGGTTTGGGCAAAGAGGTCCTTATTCAATTGAAAGACGACTTGCTGCCTATATATAGGACCCTTAAGCAATTGTACAATGACAACGACGAAGATGGTGTCTTGAGACTGCATGCTCAAATAGCGTTAGAAGAACTTAATGATATTGTTAGCCAATTTCTATTTCCCAAAATGAAAATAGAAAAGCAAATATTTGTGTTAGACAAACCAAATGAGATATTCAAATAAAAAGCAGTAAGTTCATTTATTATCACTTTTATTACACTAATTATTTTAAATTACACTAATCAATCACTTTATAAAAATAAATATTTCATAATAATCTAAGCAACTGCATTTGTATGGCAATTATAGCATATTTGTGTAAAGTGCAAAAAGGTACTGGCCACATGTACTCGGCCTACTCTATAAATCAAAAATTCAGTCGTCAATTCTGCCGCGAAATTTAAAAACGCAGTTAAGAACATGTGAACAGTTTCGAGAAAATAGATCGTAATGTTAGCACCTCAAATATCACAATCACAAACACAGTAAGTTGTAGGTACTTACTGCGTTCTTAAATTGTGCGGCAGAATTGCTGTTTTTATTGTACAGGATGCCTAGTGCGAGTTTAATTTTCCATTCGCATTACATTAAAGTCCTATTACTCCTGGTGACGAACGAGAAAAGTTATTTTCATACTTCGTTTTCGTCAACGTGATCGAATGGCAAATAAAACTCGCACTAACTCGCACACTCACACACTCACACTTTCTTGACTGGGTGTCAAAGAAGTTCGCGGTCTGCCTTTTTCTAAGGCTAGAGTACTCTTGAGCCTGTAGGTACTATAAGTGGTAAAGGCGCTAGCCACTTCCTCGCATGCGTATGCACTGACATGACGGTCTTGCTATCACCGAAACCGTATAAAGAAAGTATTTTTATTTAAATAACATAACCTCCAATTCTCTTGACTGTAGATTGCAGAGTGCGCTGCCACTGTATCTAATAGGGTGAATTGTATGGTGTTAATTGAGACACTAGGATATAAATTTTATGAGAGTAGGGAACTGACGTTAGTGACGTTAAGGTTACAGAAATTCGTATTCGTATTTAGAATAAATAAACAAATGGGTAAGTAGATGTTTTAGAGACTGTTATGGAATTTTAACTTTAATGTTTTGATATTAACCCATAGTTGGCCGCGCTTGCATGTAAGCGCCAAACAATTAAAACTCTATTGTGTCTGGAATTTACACCAACGATGGGTTAATTGATATGGCTGTCTACACCCCTATACGTCGTCGTCATAAGACAGCTAGACATAATGTACGGTTCGATTTACGGAGTAGAGCTAGTTACATTGAACTTGAAATTAATCTCAGGTTCAATGGGAATGTTGAGACTTTAATTATTATCACGCATCTCTTACATTTTACGATTAATAAGTTCATTTGCACCAGTCGTCAGAGAGACGCGATTCTGGACCACGTGACCGAATGTGCTTTATTGTGCACTATTGAGGCTTGAACCATAAAATTAGACAAATACTTTAAGGCAAAATACTTATTCACGCTTCAGAAGTATTATCCCCTTCGTTCGGTTTCTTTATTGGGTCATCTTTCTCGGAAAGTGTTATGGAATAAACGGAGCTTTGGTCAGAGAACCTGTCTCTGTTTCGTCTACTGAAGAAACTGCTGCGAGACAAGGATGACACTGTCGCTATAGATATGTTGTCCCTGTCACCTTGGGGCACCATTTTCCAGATCAACAGAGCGATTCCGCCGAAGGCAGCTACCACCAGAAACATCACCAGCATAATCTCTCCAAATACACCTGAAAGCAATTTAGACAAACACGCTTAGCATACATCAAATTGTCAATAATTGTGGAACGAATAATTCAAAGTACAGTCAACATAGAATTGATCGATGCGTACTATAAATGGTCCAATGTCGACACTTATAAGTCAGGTAAGTTTAATGCTAAAGCATATTATATTAATACACGCATTGTTCTATGTTTATTGTAGTTTGAAGTAAATATGTTGACAGCATTCATCAAAAACATGCACTAAATACGTAGTAGTAAAGTCTTTCTTAAGTGCCCAGATGCTTTATGCCATTCATTTTTCATTGATCAGTATTGATGTAGCAAAAATTAAAGGGTCAAAGTGTATGCACATTGGTGCTCGTGACTGTACGTGCACAATGAACGATTCCAATGGCGCTGCTGCAACAGCATCCGCTATACTCGCAACAGACATATTTTCAACAACGAGTAAGGAGTGACAGATAAATTAATTTTATTTTGTATGTTTATACGAACTTTGTTGTGTGTCTTCTTTCCTTGCTTCTAACCTCGCCGGCTGCAGCTCATTGTAGTCCTGGTCATCGTAGGGCTCCACGGAGCCCACAGGCTTCATGTGGTGCAGCACGTCACCCGGGTTAGCCTTGGGCAGGTTGATGCCTGCCCTCACTGTCAACGTCTCAGGTTTGTACGTGCAGAGCACTAAGAACCTGCAACAAACAATGTTGACCCTTAATTTCAATACCATTACGAACTTGGTAGAAACACCTGGTGGCAAAGATTCTGCCCAGGAATGAATGACTCAATGGTGCCCATCCTAACGTCATATTAAGTTTGCTAGATCAAAAATTAAAAAGCATAGAAGCATTGAGCTCGGTGCTTGCTATTCGTGATCCCTAGCAATCATTTTACTGTATGATCGTTTGCATTACAATGCGCTTTTCCGTTGTGGAGTTATGTTAGGAACGTTAAGAACTCTTTAAAAGTGTAGTGTTTGGATGCCTGAAGGCAGGAGGCATCGCGTCGTCGGGGTTAGCCGCGCAAGCGTTGGCAAGATGATCTCGATGCTCATACAGAAGTATGATGGGAAACTGCCATAAGGATCGGGAAAAGTGGAAGAGTTTGCCCAGCACTACGACAAAATAGGCTGGCTATAAAAACAAAGTATATACCGTCGGGTGCTGTGCGTGAGTATGGGCAGGTTCTCCTGCACGATGACGTAGGTGGCGACGGTGGTGTCGTTGACGTCGGAGCCGCAGTCGTCGTGCAGGATGCGCAGCGTGTACGCGTCCTGCGCGCTGTTGGGGTTGCCCTGCAGCGCGCACCGCTCGGGCCCGCCGTCCGCCGCCTCCACGGCGATGCGCCCGCCGAAGAACGGACCAGTAGACACTTCCACTTCGCTGGCGTGCGGCAGGCATTGGGTGGCACGCGCTGAGACTGCACACCGATAACAATTTTTGTAGGGAGACGACCGCTAGAATATACATCGTCTATGGCTAGAATCTTGCAACAGCTGCGATCGGACAGTTGCGAGTTGTTGCGATTGCAAGTGTCCATGTGTGCGTTGTTCGCACACATGGACGTCATGTAGATATGAAGCTTACTTTTAGATTCTCCTTATTTTGTGACTTAACAAAAGCGCCAGCAGCGTCAGATAGCGCTTCTCATACCTGAGGCTCATACTATGTTTCGAACTGATACCGAGAATGTGCATGACGATGACGTTAGTTTTAGCGGACAACCAACGTGAAAGTAAAATAATAACCGCCTCTGTTTTATTGATTGAAAACACCCGTCTAACGCATATACCTACCTACCTACGATTCGTTTCTATGGGACATACCTACAATGAATTTCGACTTCTAAACTTGAGCTCTAATGACTGTCACTACGCCATGGTCATAACTTTACAGAAAGAGCTAGTTACCTATTCATACTTACACCCTTTCGTTGGCACAATGATGATCTTGGATCCGATCGACTGCGGGTCTGCAAGATCGCGTGCATCCCTTCGTACTGGGCGCACTTCGAAGGAATACGTAGTGGCCATGCGCAAGCCAGTGATACGCGCGCTGTACGTGCGCGCGCGCCTCCCGGCTGCCGCCGCCGGCGCTGATGTGGTAGTCGTATCTATCGACCTAACTTTCTCTTCTTCCAAGTCGTCAATTACCTGAAACATGAGAGATAAGTAAAATCAATGGACAGGGTGCCTAGTCTGAACTTTATTTACCATTCGATCTAAAAGTGATCGAATAACTAAAACGAGATTCGTTATGGTACAATATAAACTCTCCTTGTTTGTCAACAGGAGGCGCCGCTTCAATGCCATACAAATTCTCAATAATGCGATCAAATAGCAAATAAAATAGCTTGCACTAGGCACCCTGACCATCTTCGATAACTGCCCCCTGTGCCTATATCTATAGCTCAACCAACCTATCCTCATAGACAGTAAAACTAAAACACCCTAAACATGATGCTAGTAGTTAAAATTTGGAAGATGGATAAAAGAATTCCTTTCATGTATACAAGTTGAAGTATTAGCAACAAGTGGCAGACGAATATCCACCTAAGATTCTTCAATCACTTCATAATAATAGCTTCAAGTTCTAAATTAAAGTTCTAAACTAAAGTTCTAAATGAAGATATATTTATTTTAGCACACCTTTTTTAATACGTAGCACGGCAAATTACTCCATTTCACCTGATGTTAAGTGAATATAGAATCCAGATCCGACGACAACTGGTGCAGCGTGAAAACAACGCAGCATCAGTTACCCTCACTCTGCCGGCCCACAAGGTGCCTCTTCACGCCTCGTTTGAAGGACCCCATATCATAGGAAGGAGGGAAAACGTATGCTGGCAAACTATTCCATGTTTTGGAGATGCGACAAAGAAACTAGTCACCAAAGTTCTTAGTGCGCGATGGAATATTTGAGACCGTGAATTAGAACACCTGCACACCTTTAAATGGAAGCTTCAAACTAGGAACATCATAAAATCGAGAAAACAAGTGTGAAGCGCCTGTTCTTATCAAGTAATTACATCCAACCCTAATAACACTGCCGGTGCACTGATACGGCCAACAGCACATCACGTTAACCACTCATGTCACAAACACTGTCTCTATTACGCTTGGGATGAGAGCGACCTCAACGTCAAACTGTCACGCTCGACGTGCGGTCGACTGTGCACAGGCAGGGAATTGTTCGGAAGGAAATGTTTATCTTGATCGCGGTACGGGCTGAGACGTGTGCAGCACATAACTGCAATGATGATTAGCCAGCAGCCGTGTTCCCTGGCGTGACACGTCCTCGTCACCGGCTTGCAGCTCATAAATGCAACACTTATTATCTCCCATAACCAAGTGCGAAATGTGTATGTGACTTTAACCTATTTCGCAGCAGTTTATTGCTTGAATCAGAAAACGTGCAGTGCAAGGCAGTTTTAGCTGACATCTTTACATTTTAATTATAATGACGTTATTACATGCACGAACGCTAGGTCTATCTTGCTGAAGGTAGGAATATTGTTAGTATGGACTATTCATGTCGATAGTATAATCATCGTACGATTAGGTAAATTTGAACTGGGACTGTAATTCTCACACTGTGATATTAGTAAATATTATTTAGAAATTTTTTGTAAGATTTATTTCAGTTTGTTTGTCACTTCTAATTTTAATAAGTATCAGAAAATAGAGATTTAAAATCGCATGCGCAGTTTCTTGTGCTCATTCTTCCAAAAGTCCAGTCTTCATCAGCAAACTCTTAAAAAAAATTCTTCTCCTCACAGCTAAAAGACGTCCTGAATGGATACTACTAGGTAAAACATATTTATTTGTTCAACTCAAAAGTGCTTTTTTCTAAGTTAATTTGAATATTTTTTTTTAACTTTGATGTTAGATTCCGATTTCCAACATAATATTCACCTTAGTCCTGCACCGGTACTGGCCCCAAGCTTGTAGCTCGCAGTAGTGGACTTGAAACGCCAATAGCTTCGGACTCTTCTCGTCCTCAACCTTCCCGTACTCCCAGCGGAGGCGGACGTCCCGGAAGTCTGGCTCGCCGATCAAATGCAGCACCTCTGAAACAACATGAAAAACAGGCGTTGGTAAACATAGAACTCATAGAAATAATGTCACGGATTAACAGAAGAACAGAAATAAACGTACGTTTTAAAGTGTAACTAACTAAACTATGGCAATATTAGTTATTCTGTGCTATTGCCTGAAAATTAGTGAATGGCAATGGTACCTACCTATAGGAATTTACAGAGATGGTTCTCGCAGACCCAAGCTACTGTACACCAAATGGTATTTTGAAAGGTATCACTCACGTTAGTATTAAATGAAAGAGAAGGTCGGCAGCGCAGTGGCGAGCGTATTTGCATTGCTATCCTGCAAGACAAACAACGGATCGCGGGATGAGTGACCAAATATGATAACGCGATTTGCTTGCTTTAGAAGGCATGTTAATCCCGCATTTGGCCAGCGTGATGAGTTATAGCCCGATCTCCCCATATTGTTTATGTGGGAAGGCCTTGAGCCATGCTGATTTTATAGGAACGTTTACAGGCTGATAATAGTCATCAATAATGTTCGTAAGTCGTATGAAAAGCAGGCGACCTAGTAACTGCGTAGGGTCTGATTAATGATTACAGTTGTACCGCCCCTAGGTGTTCCCTAGATGCCGCGCCGATCCGCTTCGGCGCGCGGGACAGGCAGCGCCGCGATCCGGGCGTGCCATTAACCCAATGACTTGTTCACTGAGCCGTTCTTGCTACTAATAACTACAGCATAGCTTCTGTAATGTTATCTCCATTCCCGGAGTGCATTGCATCGTACCAGCCGTAGTAAGTGCTATCAAAGAATCTTAATTAAGACTGAACGGCTTAATCGATGTCGTTACTGTGCCGACTTGATGTGGTAGTAGCCTTGTTACATAGCTATTACGATATGTATTATTATTATTATTACATTGTGTTTTTTATAGTGATTTTGGGTAACCTAATCGGAAAAGAATAGCTATCAAAAGCTTAATGATTGGCTTTATGCAGAGAGTGGGTCTAAAACAATTAGAAAATTATTTATTGATTTGATTGATTGATTGATTATTGATTACCTATATAAAATGATGGTCATCTATGTAAATCTTATAAATAGGTATTATGTTTATTTACAATAAACAATTTCTTCAATTATAATTTAAACAAATAATAATATTAAACACAATATAAATAATTAGGTATAGGTAACTATTATAAATTAGTTCATTATATTTCAAGTGTTGAAAAAAATTCCGCAGGCGAGAATAAACAAAAATATTTCTCTTATCATAGAAAAACTACATTGACATTGTTCAAAGAGATCTTTGTAGATCTGGTGGTATCAACAAAAAATTCATCATACTTTGCGAAGCAGGTTTGCAAAGTGTTTAAAGCTGAAAGCTTATTTATAAAAAATAGGACGATTAGACAAAAACTAAGTGGCAATGTTTATCCATAGACAGTTATCGTAAATTATTATAGTAGTTGTGTTATAACGGATTCAGGAATCTGATAGGGCAAAACGGGTCGAGCAACGCTGGCTCCGCTGCTGCCACGCACCAATCTGCCCTGCGGCTGCGGTATCCTTGGCGCAAAACACGCCTGCTCATCAGACCACCACAAACTGTCAAATTTCCTCAATAGATTTTGAACTTTATGAACATGGCACATGGTTTATATTTATTCAATAAATTTGACAGTTTTAGATATGCTAAAAGGCAGGCGTCTGTACCTTCCCATGTACACCGCAAGTACAGGCACAACTGAAATTACTGTTTGTAATGAGAAATTTATCTTAGTAGCACAATACTGTTTATAGCCCGCTTCATTTTAATACCACTTTCTCTAAATTGTAGTCGTTTATTTATTTATTTAATCTTTATTGCACAATACAATTAAATAAAGTAAGTACAAAGGCGGACTTAATGCCAAATGGCATTCAGTCATTGCTTTTATAACAAAAATTTAATTGCATTGTTTTAAACTGTTGTTCAGAGTTGACAATTTTTGACACGCGGAAATATGCCGTAGGTATGTGAAGAGCCTAACTACTTATTAGCTAGACGTAACTTACCCTTATGGTTTTAATTTTAACACTAAGTATTATGTATTAAAATCACTAGCACAGAATACTGTGCTTTCACTGTGCATCAAATCCAAATAAATGAAAACGGTTATTTGCTGTTAAAAGTTTTTACAAATGTGTAACATTAGTTTATTTTATTTATTTTATTTTATTATATTGGAAAACTTAAGACTTAATAAGAGGTCTTCGCTTTTACACAACAATATAGATCTAATTTTAAGTGAGAACATTAACAAACCTAATCTAGTAATTAGAACTATATAAACACAACAACATGACGTGTGCAACAGTGTACAACGTGTGCAACAGTCACTAAGTTAATCATCCTGCCTTAAAAATAAAGGATTACTTAGTAGTCGCCTCGCTGAGGGTACGCCAGAATGAAATATATCAAAATCATAATCTTCACACAATTGGTTTACGCTTCTACTCGCTCGCAACATAGATGTATTTTGGCGGTAATTGGACGAAACTAATGGTAATGGGAGTGTAGTGTCTACGCGATCTAGTTGGTATGTTAAACTTAATTTTGGAGAGGAGTTCAGGACAGTCAATCATATTATTTACAATTTTTTGACAAAATAAACAATATCCGCTATCTCACGCCGCTTAAACAAAGGAAGAAGATGAAATTGTTTGCATAATTGCAGATATTTATCAGAATTGTACGGGATTTTAGAATGATAACAAAGATATTTTATAAATTTCTTTTCCTTTTCTTAGTGCTCCATTATGGTGCAAATTTTGAGCTTTAGTTATTGTTTTGAGGACATATTGTAATTGTAATACTTATCCTGACGATCCGTTCTGTAACAGCCACGCTTGCCAGTGCCTCCTCACTATTTGACCTTAGGTATTATGTCGGTTCGTTTTGCTATTAGATTATATCAACGGTTAGTCCTCGAAAGGTAGGTAGGTAATTGCGTTTATGTTCATTAAAATTTGACCGGTAGCGCTCAAAACATAATATACCTACCTACCATGTCCATATTATAATACTAGTAATGACCTCGTAGCTCTGTCGGTAACTACCTACCACCAAATGCGGATGTCGGACTCGTAAATTCTTGTTGTTAGCACTCTCATCATACACGAAGTCCGTATTATTCAGAATAAGCCTAAGTTAATATAATAAAATATAGTTACTAGACCGTCCTCGAATGAAAACTCTATGTCGATATTCGTTTCGATATTCGTGACTGTCAATAAGTTCTAATTTAATTTTGTAACTGTTTAATAAGTTATATTATAACTTTTTAAACTACGAATAGTAGTTAACTAACATTAGAAATAGGAAATTATGTTTTGTTGCTGTATTCTTTAAACATTTAAACGTCTCATAATGCACGTCATATGTCATACCTACTACCTACGTAGGCTCTCAGCAACATCACCTAATTTTGGGATGACTTAATTGAATTTAAGGACATTTTCTTCCTCTAACCACAGCAGTAGCATTCCTTTTTTTGTTAACCTAAACCTTTAGGTTTCAGTAAAAATGTTGGACTTTCTGTCAGTGAGCATGCGTTCGTGATTGAAGGAATTGAACCCATGCAGTGAACAATTTTTTTTTTAATGTTGTGGTTGTTATTAATCTGACACAGTATGACGGATGCGCAGGCGTGACCTGACGGCTGGACCGTGACGGGTATTGTGGATTACACCGAGTATGTTTTGTGTGAACATTGCTTGGTATTTACGTATTGAAACATTCTGTATGTAATATCCATGTAATTTTAACTGCTCTTACTTGTAACTTCATCGACGCTTGAATTATTTAATAAATCTAGTTTACCATACAAAAGTCGGATGCCTTATACCCATCATAGAGCACAGAATACAATATTCAAATATTTGTGTCTCTACCAAAGATAGAATAGGCTATGTCAATTATAAAATTAATTCCAGGCTCTCGTTTCTAATTTGATGATTAATGGTGAACTCTTCTATGTCGACTGCTTCACGATGTGGAGTGGATGTGGGCGATCGTGGTAAAACCTGGTGGACCGATTGCATCAGCCCTGGCATAGAACTTTCTGGGATGGAAGACTTATGAGCCTGAATTTTTTTACGAACCGTATTACGAATATAGTCGAATGTCTTAAAAAAGGTTTTCTATTTAACCTAACGAGTTCACAAAGCGTAACACTTTACCAAAAAAAAAAACAAATACTCGATTGATTTGTTTGTATAATATTGAAAGTTTCACGCTATTGTCAATCCCATGGGAACTTCAATGGCTATAAAGTCATCGCAGGTCAACCGCCATTGTAATCCTTTATTTCTGTACGATAACTACGATAGTCACGAGCTCACGACACATTATGCTTATTATCGGGAAATCACTGCACCGCCATTTTAAATTCCGATTATATTCCACAACTGAAAAGCAATAGGGTCTTTTATATCGCCGATGGTAAGTATTGCCACTATTGCTTTTTAAGTTTTCGCTAACACTACACATTAAATACAGATTTTATGAATCTTTACAGGGTCCGTGGTCAAGTCTCCCTGTGTCAAAGTGTTTTATTTCAGACTAGCGGCCCGTCCCGGCTTCGCACGGGTGGACATTTGTTTAAATATAGCCTATGTTACTCAGCGCTAAAGTAGCATTCTAATGGTGAAAGAATTTTTTAAATCGGTCCAGAGTTTTTGAGTTTATTCGTTACAAACCAAAATACAAAAATACAATAATACAAAGCTTTCCTCTTTATAATATTAGTATGATTTGTTAATGCTACCGAAGATGAAGCACATTCTACTCTAAAGCTCCTTTGAGGCACTGCTGCTGTCTTATTTTCTACTGCTTTACAATAGATGTATAAGTACTTAAAAGTAAGTATTCAAAAGTATTTCGACTATAATACAAGGAGTGCCTTACAGCATGGAGTTTAAAATGCTATACTTTAAAGGACCCGAGACCACTGGGTCGGTTGCTAGCGACCGATGAACCAACCACTAGACCACTAAGGCGATTCATAATCGTCCAAAAACAAACGAATCTAATGTATATACAACCTTCTTTCATACGGAATGTTTAATGTTTATTTAAAAGTTGTGACCTGCTGCAACACTCGCACATGAGGTAGGTACGAATGTTGTTCATCAGATGGACCTTTCGCCGTTGTTTCTAACAGTAATTCCATTTGGGATATACGTACGCAAAGTGCTCTGTCGGTGCGCTTGATAAATAATTTATGACGAATATTCCGGCAACCGTCATTGTGGCTGGTGAGCGGCGCGAAACGGTTCTAGCAAAACAATAAAGTGCTTCACGCGTCGCACGCTCTTCCTGTCAGCTCGTGCTTTATGAGTTTATGGGTCGCCATCATTGAGTTGTAATGTACTAGAGCAGTACATTACAGTGTATAGGTATTCCAAGGCAAGTTCTTGCGTTATGGTTGCGGTCCGCGTGCCACAACCAGTAGCGCTCGGCCGCTCGGCACACATTACCTATGTCTATTTATAACTATCTCTGGTAGCCCTGTGGCACCGGTGTAAAACCCAGAAGGTTCTAGTTCGATTTCCAGCGGAGTGTAGCTTATTTTAGTCCGTCTAGCTAACTATGACCATCTACCATCATTTCTGACCATCTCCTTGCGCCTTATCACCACTGTAAAGCCCGATTTACACTTCAATAAGTACAGTAGCGAGTTAACTTACGACATCGGCGAGTTAGGTTGTTATTGTCGTTTGAACGGCACAAGCGAGTTAAGTAGTAAGTGGTTTATTATGTTGATTTGAATAAATCGCGATCCTATTTTTTACTTATTGAAGTGTAAATCGGTCTTAAGATGAGACATCCGTGATTTTTTATATGGCGTAAAGGTTTTTCTAGACGTATCCCTTGCAATTTTTTTTATGAAAAGTTTGATAAATTTATGGGCTTTTGGGGTTTTTAGTATTTTTTTTACATTGTATCTATTTACGTTATGTTTCCCTAGAACTTTTAAAGGTACAGACGCCTGCACATCAACCTATCCAAAACTGACAAATTTCTTCAAAACATTTTCAACCATATTGCTTAGTACTAAAGTTCAAAGTCTATTGAGGAAATTTGACAGTTTGTGGTAGGTTGACGTGCAGGCGTGTGTACTTACTTATGTACATTGATCGAAGTTATTTTCCTATCTCGTAGTTTCGGATTTCCCCATATCTACTGATCCATAAAGATTGCTCAAACGAATGGAAATGTCGAAGTTATTTCGAAAAGTTGTATTAGACATTTTTAATAAAATTTAATCAATTCATTTTATTATAATATTTTTACTTAATCTGTCAACTGTGTTTTGTTTTGCTTTTTTGTTCAATTAATTAGTTTGGTATTTTTTTTCCAACATTATTTCCTGTCTTATAAAATAAGTTTTACTTTGCTTTTCCCTAACGCAGTCCACTTCCATTTACCCTACGCCTCTTTTATCTAAACCAACTAGCATTTGTGTAGATTGACCTCAATAGTCATTTAGTGTTTCGCATCGCAAAGGAGAAGAACCAATGTGATGTAGAGTCGCTTCGTTATTCTAATTCATAAAAGCTTTCACTTTCTTTCTGCTGATAAATAGAGGCGTTAGTCACCAAACCAGTCGTGTTTACGCCTCGTAGGAACGACCTTCGTGGGTCTTCGCCAATGACGCCGAAAATGACATGCACCGTTGAGTACACGTCCGCGAATTCCACGATGCGATTGTTTTATTCGTCCACGATGAATTGGTAGACCAGTACCGATCGGCATTATCTTCATAACGGACGAACGATGACCGCCTCAGAATCGGGCATCCGTAACGAGAAAAACATCAAACGGTTTTAATGGAATCACGTCAGAACGTCATCAGTTCCCTCCAACCTATGTTTATGAAAACCGTTTAAAGTTGTTTAAAAAAAGATGATGAAAAGAGCTGTTTAGTTAGAAATGCGGGGTAGGTAAGGTAACAAGGAAAATCTATAAATATAAACAGGCCTATAAAATAATGACAGAAAAATAATAATCCCAGTTTAAAGTAACATCACTTTTTAATTTAAAGTATTCATACGCGAAGAAGTATATATGGAATATGAGAGAGTTTCTCAATGTCGGCGCGCGAAGGGCGTTCGGCCGCTCTCAGCGACACGACGGGGTAGCGGCGGGCGGTGGGAACAGCTTCGGACCCCTGGCTCGCCGCACACCGCGACACTTAGCTTTGCGACAGCTTAGGCACCGGCCGATTTTACCTTTGTGCGGTCACACGAATTTATTGTAACCAATAATATTATAATATTTAAAATACAGTCCGCTTTTTACTCTAAGATCCCCTTGAGATCAACACTCAACTAATATTTTAAAAAATCTGATGACTCTGAATGATGTATGATGCATGAATTGCTTTTGAGCTAACCTACATAAACATAAGTGATATACATAAGTGATAAAAAGGAACCAATTAAAGCTTGTTTTAAAAATAACTCGCTTGGACGAGATTCCGCTCAAAACTAGGTTACTATTGAGAGGCGAAATTTTGAAAACTGTAAATTTTCCACCAGATCCGGCTAAAAACTATTTTGCAAGATTAATCAAGGATCTTAGATAAAACCTATTGCTACTATTATACAGATCTACGCTGTCAACTTATTTCACCCCTTTCTTCACGTTAGGGTTAAAAACTCTATTCTAAAAGTAGGCACATCCAACATTGATTAAATTACTTATAAGTTAAAATTATTTTCTGCAATTCTAGACACTGGGTCGTATATTATCATAATTTAGATCCAGTTTGTACTACGCGGTTGTTTGCCTCGTTCGGATAAAATTACAGAGCTTGATAACTTTTATCGTGTAAAAGGACTGGTTTCTAAACTTTTTTAACGTGATTTCACAGTATATCCTCGTCGCACATGTGAATAAAATTAATCAAGTTATAAATAAACCCTTCGCTAAGTGCAGTTAATTATTCACGATTAAAGCATCAGGCATTTAAATTGGTAGCTGAGTAATTGTGCCACCGAAGGAACGTTGCTAATTAAAATATTTAACGGTCATGTTTTGATTCTAGTGTGTGCCGGTGAGAACTATTATGAGAGACAAGAATAACAATAATACTTAATAACAGAATAAATAACATACCGAAAACGAAAACAATGACACGAATTAGAGTAATCATTAACAAGATTTACCATGTTTATTACTTGGGAGTGTTCGATATTTAAGAAGCATGGTAAGAATCTCGTTAATAATTACTCTAATGCAAGCGACCATGATAGTTTAAATAAGTAGTAATTAAACGAATGTATCAAATCCCGAAAAAAATCGGCTTTTTCATACGTAAAATATTTCATTTCATATGAACCAGCCAGTTTGTTTCTTGTTTTCTGAGAAAAAGTACCTACGTTGGACGTAGTAAATGCTTTTGAACAAATGGTTCTAGAAAAATTGGTGCATCTCTATAAAAACCAAATCAAAAAGGCTATTCAACTGAGGTAGCTTCATAATGCGACACCTTTTCCACAATATCAAGCATTCGTTCCAGGGATCAGCGCGTCTGTACCACGTGCAAAGCGCAATGCTATTATCGGAACCTAAGATTAACGTTCTCGTCGTTCTCGTTAGACGAAAGGAAAACTCATTTCGCGTTATTGTTGTTCATGCGTGTTTAACACCGTTTTTGCGCTAGTCAATTAAAACTGACCCACTGCTGTCAGCCAGTTCGCAGAACAAAGCGCCGCGGCCGCGACACTGTCGCCGCAATCGCCTGGACATTGTTAGCCGATGCCATCCGATGCGTACACAACTGAAGAATGGGAACGGCTAAAAAATTTTGGCTTTCAATTACCTAACTGTAACCGGATTAAATGGTTTCTTTGGAAATGTATCTCCGCCTTTGAAACGATGTGGACGCTAGTTTAATGTGTCGTTGGACACGCGGTCAGGTTAAGTGTCTACGTGATTCATATAATTTAAACGGTTTAATTAACAGTTTTTTTAAACATATTTTAGTATTTTTTTACTTTGATTACAAATATTTCAATATCAAAAATACTGAAATCTATATGAAGTTATTTAAAATACTTCATGAGAAGCATACGTTTGCGTCTTCGGCGATTTGCTCATGTGAAATTCGGACTGTTTACTTGGGATAAAAAGTAACTCCACTACCCAGTTAACTATGTGCACAACAATTGCGTCGTAACATTGCTCCTCTATGACGAGAAGGAAAAACAAAAGAACACACTTTCGCATTTATAATTTAGAATTTCAATTGTTATGTTATGATGCCAATGGTACATGTTCAGTTGATGGGGGCACACCTTTATGTCGAGTAAACAGTACCTACAAATGTCTATTTAGTTGGTAAGTAGGTACAATCGCTATGAGTCGGCGCGCAGCGGGGTGTCGACTTTTAATAACGACGGGATGCCAGCACTAAGGTGTAGGTACCATTGTTAACTAGAAACACTGGTACAACCGACGCCAAGTAATTCGTACAACTCACTCTCTCCTCTTTCCCTATAACCGTACGCCCTACACTGGTGGTCTGTTCTATTGGTATCGTAATAAAGTGGCATTATGTCTGTGGTTGTGGACGGATACCTAGTGGCAAATAATTTAACTTTACATTGCTTTCGCCAAACATTACATTATGAATAAGAGATTTGGCCGTAGATTTCCACTTCTAGAAGTTTTTCATGTCCAAACTTTTTTCACAAATTTTCACCACAAAGTCACAAGATATAAGAATGTAATTTTTAGGCACAATCTTGATTTGAATCTTAGATAGTTATCGAATAAATTTGCATTTATCTAAGTTTGTCTAAAATCACGAGTAGGGCTTTCTTTTCCGATAGTCAACTAACTACTTTATACTCCGGGCTCCGTAGATTTTTTCTGATTGTGTTATGAAAAAAACCCTATAACATCACTCACGTCTCCCAGTATCTTTATGTCGAGAATTTAAAAACCTTATTGTTTAAATCGTGTGAGGCCTCTACTAAAAAGACTATAAATTTCAAAAAAATATATATTTCAAATGTTTCTTTAAATCAATCCTTAACTGAACCTGATTTTACTGAAAAATAATGTTAATAAAACATTCTAGTTTGCAGTTGCAGCACACAATATCCTCGTAATTATTTTTAATCATCATTTCACTAGAGTATTCAGTTTTGTATTACCTACCTCAATCAACCGCTATGCAACTTTAGAACCAATAAAATGTAATTTCAGTTTATATATCCGCTCCGGCGGCGGCGCGGCGGTGCCGGTGGGCGCCGCGACGGAGGCTATTGCGGCTGACATTATTAAATAATGCCAATATTACGAGTAAGTTATTATAAAATGAGTTGTTGGGGCACCGCGAACAACTATAACGGCACAGATTACCAATGTTTGATAACGGCTACAGCAATCGGCAATAAGGTAATAACCATTTACGGTTGTGCAACAGGAAGATTGGTTTACTACCGCGAGCTGGCATCTGGCATACTTCACATAAATTACGGAGACAGCAATGGGAACAATAAAAACAGCTTTTACATTCCGGCGGTAACTGATTAAATAACATACCAGTTTAGATTCAACAACTGCAATATAGTAAAAAGTAGTTATAAAATCCCATCTATGACATAAATGTGAAATGAGAGCCAAGTTCAATATCACTATCACTACCTAACATAGTATAAAACAAAGTCGCTTCCCGCTGTCCCTGTGTATGTATGTATGGTATGTTTGCTTAGATCTTTAATACAACGCAACGGATTTTGATGCGGTTTTTTTCAATAGATAGAGTGATTCAAGAGGAAGGTTAATATGTATAAATACATGCGTAATATAGTAGAGAAACACTGATAATTTTAGAGGTTTCACATTTTTTTGCGCTTACATTGCAAACGCTGGCTGAACCCTACGAGATAGATCAAAATAATGTACTACAGTATTGGACACGTTAAAAAGGTCTAAAAAAGTCCGCGATGGTATATGTCTATAGGGATAACCCACAATAATAATTTTTGATCTTTTACTTTTTACGAGAAATAATGGCTTATTTACGAAGCGATTTTAAGCAATACAGCATTAATCCTTATCCAATTAAGTACCTTAAATACATTGTGCATTTAATATAGACCAATATGGCACTTAACAGCATGTAATTTAAATGAATATTTTCGAAGATATTACAGATTGCAGGGACATAGCGGTTGCGTGTATCAGCATTGCACCCGTGCGAAGCTGGGGCGGGTCGCTAGTATGATGATATACTAGTTGTTGCCAGCGACTTCGTTCGCCAGTAAAAAAAAAAAGTATCCTATATGCTGGTCTGGGTCATGGTATGTATATGAGGAAAGTTTCGTTAAAATCCATTCAGTAGTTTTTACGTGAAAGAGTAACAAACATCCATCCATACTTACAAACTTTCGCGTTTATAATATTGGTAGGATGCCTTGGTTGTTGACTTTAACGACAAAAGAAGCGAGATCTAAATGGGTGCCAAGTTCAAAGCCTAAGGTCTGACTTGGCTAGTTCTCATATGGGACGCAATGATTTTTACATTACCTACAGGCATTATAAGTAAGTGTTCCTAATAGAATGAATTAATTGAAAAATATAATACTTACCTACTTAAATTGATAAAAATTTACTAGTTTCTGATTTATTCCTTTGTATTCGCCCAACTCTATCTGGATGCCAAATTTGAACTTTCTAGGTCATCTGGAACGGGGTTAAAGTTTTGATCTATCTATAGATCAGTAAGTGAGTCAGTCGGTCAGTCAAAAATGTCAATTTTCAGACGTTAATATTTAAATACCTAACCGTTTGAGGTGTGTTTATGAAAGGAGAATGCCCATCGTAGTATCGCTACAAATGATTTTGTACAATGATGACTTTTATATCAAAAATCAAGTTTTTTATTTTCATAAAACCATGTTAAATAATTCGCCTTAACTTCTCCGACGAGAAATCCCCATTTTATTTAGTAATTAAATTCACTTCCATTTAATTTGATTTTTTTTGACATGTCGAGTTGTCGTTGTCTCCTCGGTGTTGCCATTTTGTAACAAGCAAATCGATTTATCAAAATACACATATAATCGATTCACTTGTAGTTAATGTAGTCATTAAAATAACGAGTTGGCTTATGTTTATGTGTCAATAATTATATGAAAAATATATTAAATCGCATTACAGTATTGTAATGGGACAGTTGTCACGAAAAAAGTAGCCGGATCTGTATGGAACTTTGTATGTTACGTATGGACTCGAAAGTCTACAATACAAGTTTAGACCTGTTGTTACCCGTTTTTTTACCGGATACCGGGCCGGTACCATACGGCTGTCTTTACTATCGAGGGGTTCAGAAAAAGATAAACATATCGCACCGGCTCGGTGTCCAGTAAAAAAACAGCTGTTAACAAGCGGCCTTAGGGTCGTACATGATACATATAGGCACGGCCCTAAACGTTAATGCTGCATCACATGCATGACATGACAGACGATCATGCATACGTCACATACGTGTCATTCATAGCTTTTATTTGTCAGCATTTAGGTAAATGCAAAAAAATAAAAGGGACTCATCAATCAACTGCTAGTACCTACCTAGATTGAATGCTGTTCGTTCGTATTGATATGATAAAATAAACGGTTTGTTGCTTTATCAAGCATCCAGTGCTGCATTACCGTCTGGGGACCACAGATTTAACAACACATTATGATGTCAGAACTGTCAGATGTCACACGCTATACGTGCAAATATGACATTATGTTTCTACTATTATGATCATAGATCTATGATAGTGTAATAACGGCCTTAGAAAAAAATTGTTCATATACCTGCACAATAGAGAGCACAAAGCCTCTGAAAACCAATAATGATAAATAATAATAACAATTCATAAACTATTGTGCCTCATGCTACAGCAACACTATCGCGGTATCGCTAACATTTTCTGTTTTCACGACAAGTCGGGCCAAGCAATAGTCACATTTCAAAACACGGTCAAAAATGTAATTCCTTGACGTGAAAACGGCAAATGTTCGCGATAGCGCAATTATTAATAAATCGGAAAAGATTAATATCGATTCTTATTTTTTTGTAATTTAGAAGACTGACAATAACGGGACATTTTTTTTTCTCACTGACGTATCTATCTACTTTCGTTCAGATTGTTCGATAATATTTTCAGTGTTTTTTAATATTTTCTTTCTATTTCATTTACGTTGAGTTGTGCTTCATACTCCTCCGTGAACAATAGTTGACAATATTTTAGAGACGGAGACTCTTTACTTTTGGTGTGGTGTTTTTGTGAACCAAACCGATACCACAATGGATATTACTCGCCGGTGTATTTATTGTTCGATGAGATTGGCGCAGGAAGTGAATTTAATTACTAAATAATATGGGGATTTCTCGTCGGAGAAGTTAAGGCAAATTATTTAACAGAGTTTTATAAAAACTTGATTTTTGTTATAAATTAAGTGGAGATAGGTCGAACAAAGACGCTACCAAGAATGGGCATTCTCCTTTGGACCACATATGTATCTCGCAAGTCTCAATATATAAGCCAAATTTGACATGTATATGTGAAATAGTTTTTGAGTTATGAGGGGGTCAAAAGTAGCTCCAAATGGTTCGTGTAATATTACTAGTCTTTCAACGGATAGTGGTTTGGCTTGATACTGGATACCGAATATTCGGCAAGCTACGAGGCCGGAGCGCTGGATATCCGGCTATCGGATATTTGGCCTATTTTTTTAAAATAATTTTGGTATTAATTCTCTACAATTTGCCACTTGTTAATTTTGAATACTAAACTAATTAATAAAACAAACATTTTTGACGTGCGAATATAAAAATAAATGGTCTCCATAACTTATTGTGTTATGATTTGCCTTGTGTAATATAATAAGAATTTTTTGAATTTTACTATCAGGAATCCGGCCGGATACTGAATTACTATCCGGTATCCGGCCGGATAGTGAAAACAAGGCCGGATAGGCCGGATACTGGATAGTTACCGGATATCCGTTTCATCTCTAAATATTACCTACACACACACGGTGCGGCTTGCCTTAAACTTGGCTTGACACGCTACCGCGTGTCTAGCTAGATACATTGAAGATTAATTAAATTTGTTCGATTAATGATGATTTGATGAATGATAGATAATTAGTTAGGTACTCATAAATCCCCGGATATCGTAATCAAGTAATCCAATTTAGAAATGTGTTTGAACATTCACCTCGCTACGGTTAATACAACTGTGAATACGAAAATCAACAGATATTATTATAAAAAGGAAGAAAACAATCATATTAAGTTGATAATGAATGGGTCCGCTGCAGAAAGGCATTTTTGTTTGGGTATAGGTAGCCGGTGAACTCCATAAAACGAAAATGGCGAACACAAATAAGGTTAAAGATCCGTTATTGGCTCGAAAATATGGAAGAGATGAATTTATTGAAGCTTTTAATGGGTATGTTAGAGACAAAAGTGGCATAGAGGTGGGAAGCAATGTTTCGTTTTGGTCAAACGGGTGTCTACAGAAGGCTCGGCCGGCGCCGGCGGCGCACCGCAGGGCTGCGGCCGCCGTCGACCCACTTCACGATACAATTCCTAACTAGAATGTACCTAATACCTGCCTGCGGATCTATGTATGAAGCTGTTGGCTCGCCCACACCACATACAACGGTACCTACATATCTATCGGGGTATAAAACGTTAAAGATGTTTCCAAAAAAAAATAACTTACTTGACGGCAGTCGATGAAAAACATAGGTATCCAACTCACTTCTAAAGTATTACGCTTGTAAGACGGTACAAAATAGATAATTACACGATCTTAGTTCGTGTTTCGTAGGTCTGCAGATTTTAACTATCATTATTTTTAATAACTGGATATTCTTTAATGTCGAAGACCTATTGCCATTGTCAGTTGTTTGATCCATAGCTCAAATTACTGTTTTCTATAGATACAGAGTTCTGACTTATCCTGTATCATGCCACTTAAAGAGGTGTTATTTTGACATTTTTTTATTAAAAGATGTTTAAAATTAACTTTCTTTCACTTTCTTATTGAAAATAAGATCACTATTCTTTCCGTCTGTGTAGCTTACAAACACAGAATAGCGACATCTAAAAACATCTTCATGCACGTAACATGCTTCTGTCTTGGCCGTTCTGCAGTTTGTTATGGTCAAGTTAAATGTTACTTTTGTTATTTGTACAAAATTTCACTTCATTCTTCGCTTTTGCCGATTACTGTTACTACGAGTGAAGCAATATTTTGGAGTCAATAATGGTTTCGTATAATTTGTCAAGTCTCTTCCCCAAACATTCTAACACGCCAATTTCTGTGCTTACGGTGCATATTATAATGGTATAAGACTTATTTTTTCAAGCTTGTAAGCCACAAGGTCACAGTCACAGCCATAAAGAAGAAACACAGCTAAAATATTACAAAGTACACAGTCATATGCAATAGAAAAGGTAGTCTTTGTTTAGTAACTCTACAATCTGTATGGCATGCACTGTACAAACATTAGGGGTGAATTCTACACTCAAATATACATAACTAAAAAAATACCTACTTTAAAAAATCGAAGCTCAATCGTTTAGAAATGGCAGCCTTTTTTATTTTATTGTCTTCGATTTTCGCAGATGCTAAAAAAGGTGAAACTAGTCGCAAGTAAATAACAATCAGTAAAGTTTGAACATCAATAGGATAAAAAAACAAATAAATGTCGGTTTTCAACATCAAAAATGACGAAAAAAACACAAAGTAACCAATTTACTACGTGGAGTTTGGAATTTATTAAATATTTTTTTATTATGTATATTTAAGTGAAGAATCCACCCCTAAAGTTTTTGTACAGTGCATGCCAATACCGATTGTATACTTACTTACTTACTTACTTACTTACTTATCAAAATTAAAATACACACGTAGAGGTATATTAAACTACCTACCTCAATTTTATTGCATCTATCATGCTAATGATGAGTCACGCATTATTATATTCGACGCCGATAAATTGCTACTCCGCCGAACGCCTACCCCAAACGTATCGAAAACTTTATCTAAAACTCAATTATGATCAGCTAATTAGCGTCATGTCTAGCCAAACCCGTTCAGTGAAAGCAAGTTTCACGCATGACCCATTTGGTATATAACAAGAGCAAAGTACCACGTTCGTTTTGGCTGTGACATCTTAAGTATCGCCTGCTCATTGATAACTTAACCGCGGCTACTCGCTATGATCTTCATGACTATTGGTGTCCAGTGAGATCCGACATTCCAGCATATTTGTCAATATGTCATAGATTCACAAGAGTACCTTCACTTTTGCATTGAGGCGTTCTGTGGTTGATGGAGTGCTTCGCTATCATCGGCCAGGCGCTCGGCTGCTACCGTTAGTGCATGCTTATTGCTTACGCCGACCGCGAAATGTTCCACTGATATAATGACATGCGCGTTATGGGTGTCTGCGCCTGAGCACACCCACCGATCGGCGACCAGACGAATAGACGCCAGGTTTTCATTTTGGGTTAATTACATTGGGCGTCATACCATACGTGCATTGTTTCCCACGGCTGAGCGATTATGCTCGTTACATTTGCATTTATAATGTTTTCAAAACTTTTATTTTGTACAATATTAACAAGTCTTTCTCTTTTCCGTCTTTGTTCTCTTAAATTAATTTACAAATATCAAAACTACCTAAGTACTGCATTTTTTCTATTCTGCGATCGAGACACACGGACCCGGGTGTGAACCTGGGTAACCCTATCGCCACTCTATATTTTAAAGAGCAAACAAGACATTATTGTCAAACTTAACAATAGTATACACGCCTGCACATCAACCTACCACAAAGTTATGGTTGAAAAGGCTTATGGTTGAAAATGTATTGAAGAAATTTGACAGTTTTGGATAGGTTGATGTGCAGCAAAGTGAGGTGAAAATATATTTGACAACAATTAACATTTACTAATAGCCCGGGCCCGGCTCCAATTCTGTGTAATGCTACTTTTCATGCTAAACTGTTATAACTCACAATCAATAAGTAAAAAGTTCAGAACACTGCTGAACTTAATCTGCTTGATTGTCTTTAGTGTGTCGATGGAGAGCCTAACGACGTTACCTGCGTCGGACCGCTTTTTGCCGTACTTTGCACTGGACACGGGCAATCCATCAACGTGTAGTGAGCGAGCGTTAGTCGGACTTGACCGTGTCTATGATTTAGCCTTATTTTCTCCGCAGGGCTAACTGCTGAGCCCTTATCAGCGCCACGCCTATACATCAATCGTTCATGCTATTCGATACTGATCTAGTGCAATGCTTATATATGTATGTATGTATACCCTTGGCCTCGAGCAAATCGTCTATCCATTCTCATTTCACAAACAACATCAAATCACCAATCGACGGCCATCATTACAATAATTAGGATCGTCAATAGCAAAAAGAAACCAATTCGTTGCCAATGTATCTTTTGCCACTGTCGATGACCCAGATACTGCTCGTTGATTCGGTAACGAACAAGCCGAATTCATGTCATGTAAACAATGAAAATAATAAAGATCGCCGATACGGGCATAGCATGAATAGCGCTCAGCAATATTGTGTCGGTGTACCGATTGTTCCGCGGTCTGCACTTAATTTGACCGAAGCTATCTGCGAGATGGCGCTGCAGATGGCCCGCCGTTCCCGCTACGGCAGCGATCTGTGACACAGATAACGTTAGTTTAACGTTTCCTGACAGTCCTAAATATGTCTCAGGTACCCCTAGAGCATGTTAACGACGCCATTGATCGGTCTGTTACGGTGTATGTTCTAACAGCGGTTAATGCGAGGGGTGTGCGGTGCGTGCTGCCTGCGGATGGCGGTGGATTACACCCGCGCCGTTAGGGTTATGGCGTTATGTGGGAAAAGTGTGAAATATTGATAGTTTGCGGTGAATGCGCATTGTCGGAGCTGCCGGACCGTGCGACAGATTCCACGGCTCCCGTTACTAGAGCTCTAGCCTTTGAATACGACTTGCAACGAGCAGCATGTAATTTTTCCACATGCAGCTCACGTCAGTCACTTACATTATCGTTTGTAATCAGTATTCTTGGAATTGTCTCTGTGTGTCGTGTTTTGTTCTAGCCTCTGTACTCGTGTCTGTAGGTAAGTGACCGTTACACACTCTCATTCGAAGCATAATAAATGACATAAACAAATACAGAATAAGAGTACACATGCCCGAAGGTTAATAAAAATTACTTGAAATAGAAGAAAGCTCTTTACAGTTTGTCGACTTTATGTAGGTACAAAAATTTAAATGAAGTCAGCACTATTGAGTGTAAAATTGCAAATACGAGTAATTCTTATCGTTTATTCGTGCTCTGGTTATTAAAATCCATTAGATTTACTAAGCATGTTGACTTTCAAGAACTACATTACTCATCATTATTCCTTTGTGTTTGGCTACTATTTTTTTACATATTGTAAGTAATACAAAAGAAATCGCGTGAAACCTAAAGTTATGCTTAAAGAAATTTTTAATAAACATTCAGTTTTGTTCCTGACAGAACACGGAATAACTTTTCGGACCTTATTCTTTGTTTATTTGTAAGGCACTCTGACTTTTAGGCTCCACTTATGTAGCTAAATAATTAATTTAGATAAACCTGCCATTTAAATATAGATAGGTATTACATTTTTTTATTACATCAAGAACTAAGGAACTAGCAAGGTAAAGTTTTTTCCTTATTCATTGGAATACAATTTTCATTTACTTACTACGAAAGCGAGATTTTTCTAAAAAATTAAAAGATTTTTCGGCAGTCGACCAATTGTTACGCACGCGCCCAATAGCGTCTTCATTGCCTATGCCGATCAGAATGGCCTTTTATGCGCAATAGCAATGGCTAATGGTAACTTGGATTGAGAAAGTTTTGAAACGAGAATGCAATTGAAAACAAAATGTCTGCATTTATTAAATGTCTTCGCGCACGCGACCGCCAATGGTTTTTGTTAAGTAAAAAAGTGGGATTTGGAAATAACAATTTCAATGTTAACGATTTACTTGCTCTGTTGTTACACTTTATAAATGGTGATTTTGAAAAAAATGTATTTGACCCACTCAAGCTTATTACAGATACGTGACTCGAGCGCTCGACGCCGATGACTGGATTATTTCTTGAATTCACACGGATTTAGCTTTGGTTTTAGAGACTTGGTTTACTTGGAAAATCTGTCGTTAAATTAATAGTGAGAGAAGCGGTTTTGTGTGCGTGATATTCGACGTTCATCCTGGGGGGCAAGTTTTGAACCCCACCGGTGATCTCGAATTTAAAAGTGACATGAAGTACACTATGAAATATTTAATAATAATATTTTTTTTAGTTATTATTTACAATTTGATTATTAATTCGTCGTCTACCATGAACAAAGATACAATAGAATTTTAATTGTTTGGCGCCGCTGATCAGCGCTCGCGCATTCAAAGGTTACAATAACTCATACCGTTCGAGATTCTATGATGTCAAAAATTAACTCTTTTGGTGACTTAGAAGGAACAATTGTTATTGTTATCATACCATGAGAACAGTTACCAGTTCAAACCTTTTAAAGTGTTCTTGGGTGGTCCCCGACACAAAGTGCAAAACTGCAAACTTCCGAGCGAATATATTTTGATGCGAAGATGTTTTCTCGGGACAAAACATACCCATACCGTTTGTTATTAACCCTGGATACTTCTAATTTATCTATGTACAGTCATCATCATATGAATCGATACATAAGTGGTCATATATACATAGGCATTTAAGAAACGTAAGGGACTAGGTGTAATGTCCCTATGATTTCAAAAATTTGCTTATAACATATAATTGTAAAGATTTATTGACCATTTAGTAAACGATCGTCGATTAAGCAGTTAGCATAAAATTCTAACAACACTTTCAGCCGTTTCAGCGTGATTGAAAAACAAATAAAAGTAGACTGGGTTTGCATACCTATGAATTAGTAAGTAGGATTATCTGTAGGCTACCTAGCCTGAATAAGTATACTCCTACTAACTAGTTCATAGGTATGTGAAACCAGTGTACTTTTGTATGTTTTTTTTTTACCTACCTATGTAGGTAGGTATACGCGTACTACGAGTGTAGGGTGCAATTCTTTTTAGTAGAGTTCCGATCTCTTTATTGTATGATGATGCTAACATTTTTTGTCTGTTGCTGTCACAGCTAAGTATACAAATATTGTATGAAACAGCTGATATTTAATCCAGCTTTCGAAGTTGGGTGGTTTGCATTTCTTCCGGGCTCTATTCCCTATTTAAAAAGATAATTTTTAAGTAGTATTATGTTTTTACTGTTTGGTGTTCCATTGAAAATAGTACAAATCTGTTATATCATTATTTTAGTAGATAAGCAAGTCGTAATATATAAGCAGACTTCTAATAATGAAATGAGGTAAATGAAGATCATTTAATTCTCATAAAGTTTTAAGCTGTCGTTAATAAAATCGAAACCATTTAATATGTTGTATCTTTTGTGTACTATGTATTGGTGATTACGTCGTTAAAAATGTGTAAGTAAATTGGAAATACTTAGTTAAGTAGGTAAGCTTAATGCTTCTTTGTGAGGAGAACAGTAATTATATTTATTTACATCGACAAATGAATAACCAATATGCGAAATAATTTATTTGTATTACAAAATAAATATTTGGTCAGCAAAATTATTATTTGGTCAGCAGAATTATACAATCGATCAGCATAAGAAATCCTTAAGTAATTTTTTTTTCCCGAGCGAATCGCAGCGTAGCGAGGGCCACTCACGGGGGGAGCGGCAAAAGACTCAGAAGTTCAGAATGATATAAGTTGCAGACTGATTTAGAAATATTTGCTGACCTTAAGTTGCTGCCCAACTAGCTTTTTTGCTGCCCAACTAGCATTTTTTTTGCTAACAAATATACGAATACTTTGTTGACCGTTTAAATAACACCCTAACAATATTAAAGTGAATATTTGGGTAGCTAACTAAACGTAGCTATATATATAGCTCAACATCAAAGTAAAAAAATAATATTAATTTTATTTATTTCCGCTATTTTTATAACCAATATATATGTTTAGTAGAGCCCCTTAAAGTTGGTTTATAACAGTTTTTCAAAAGCTTATTTTTGCCTGGACCTGCTAAAATAAGTAAATAGGTAACTACGTATTTAATAAGTACTATAATTCTGGGTAACAATTTAAAATTTTACACCAATTTTGTTGCAAACAAATTTAGCATGTTGATTTTTTTTTACTATTTACAAATGTTTAAAGTTGTAATGATAATTATTATCATTAGGCAAACTCACCTTCATCCGAGTCTACATCAGCAACCGGGGATACGTTGGTTATTCGGAAAATAACTCCAACAATGATTAAATTCACGCAGCAAATCATGATGACCCAGTTCAATTTACCAAAAACATTAAGGAAACTATTTTATTAATATCACTCTTTCAATTTTATTTCTCCGAACTATGTTTCGCAACGGCTCGGTTTCGGCGGCAAACTGAAGCGGTTTTCCCGCCAACTAGAGACGCGCCCGCGCCGCAATGGTTGCTGTACGACTAACATGCAATCCTATCACAGTATGCTATGCCAAGAGCTAACCAAACCAATGCGTTACCGGAGCGAGGAGACAGTCTGCTGTGCTGTGCGCTTTTGGGTAGGCACAGTTATTATGCGACCTCACCGCGGTTGGAAGGATTTGGAGTTCGTTAGCAAAATCCCGTTTAGTTTTTTTTTTGGAAATTATTATCGTAGTGACACCAGTAGGTATACGAGACTTTAAAAAGATGTAGGATCAAAAGTCAGTAAAACACACAATAAAAGCCAAAAACTATTTATTTTATTAGCGGCCCGCTCGCGACTTCGTCCGCTTGAGTGAATACCCGTAGGTATCCTATAGAACCCTAAAGCAGCGCCACCTACCGGGTCCAATTATATGCACGTATTATACATATAAATACCTCTTGAATCACTCTATCTATTAAAAGAAACCGCATCAAAATCCGTTGCGTAGTTTTAAAGATCTAAGCATTTTTCTCATCATTTTCTTTTTAATTCTGTATATTTTGTAACTTTTGTCACACTGTAATATAGGTAATAGAAATTATTACACAAGAATAAAGCATACATACATAGGGACAGACTGACAGCTGGAAGCGACTTCGTTTTATATTATGTAGTGATTCTTTAAATGGCCGAATGTGGGAATGGAACAGTGCAAGAGAAAATGTAAAGAAACGTACCGTGTGACGTAATGAATGTGTGAGCTAGAGTAGAGAGCTAGATGATGAATGAGAGATCACAAAGTAACTTGTTTGTATTATGTATAAACGATAATGAAAGGAAGACGTTTAAGCAGGTATAAGACGGGAAATCAATAAAAGAATATAAAATAAATAGTTTTTGCCTTAATTGTCTTGTACCGACTTTTCATCTTTTGATCCTTAGCCCAGCGTTCGCCATCAAGGAGGAGCTCGATAGCGAACGATGATCGTTTCTAATGATGGTCACTAAAATATGTTATTTGGCATAATGATTGATAGACATACCTACATTATTATGCTAATTTACAATCAGATAAAATATTCCAGCATATCAACTAAGATAAGTAGAACTTGAGGATTCAAACGAATATAGGGTCCTTCAAACGAGGCGTGAAGAGGCACCTTGTGGGCCGGCAGAGAGGGTAACTGATGTTGCGTTGTTTTCACGCTGCAGGCTGCACCAGTAAGTTGTCGTCGCATCTGGATTCTATGTTCACTTAACATCAGGTGAAATAGAGTCATTTGCCATGCTACGTATAAAAAAAGTACTATAGATTAATAAATTAGACGACCTCCGTAGTCGAGTGACTCGAACGCCGGTTTCTGGTGTTACCATCTCCGAGGTCCCGGGTTCGATTCCCGCGGTCAGGTCAATGTAGAAAAACAAACTTATTCTATATTTTCTCGGGTCTGGGCGGTTGTGGTACCGTCGTTGTTCCTGATTTCCTTATCACAATGTGCTTAAGCTACTTTCTTTGAAGTCAGATCAATGTATGTGATTTTGTCTAATATTTATTTACTTATATATTATTATTATCTAAACGGCTGGACCGATTTTGATGAAATTTTTTGTGTGTGTTCAAGTGGATTCGAGAATGGTTTAGATTTACAATTGAACCCGGTAGGTGGCGTTGCAATAGGGGTCCATCATGGGGTACGGGTGTCCTTAAGCGGACGAAGTCGCGAGCGGGCCACTAGTTATAAATAAATATCACAAACTCTCATGGGCTAGGCGGTACTTTTCACGGAATCAACTGCTTTTGTTATATAAAGTATATATCCATCCGTGCATGGAGTACCTACCTACTGCAGTCGTCTTTGGGATGGTTCTGAACCACAAACCATATTAAAGACTCTGTGTTCTGAACGGACGGCTGAGCTTTAGAGCCTCATTTACCGTACCGTGAGAGCGTGCGACTGATCTGCACGATCTCGTTCCTTCAGTCCCTTTCCATCATCGGGGTACTAGATGTAGGTTAACCTATCACCCGTAGGATACGTTGTCGACATTCCACCTGTCCGTACCAAGTAGTGCTAGCTCTACTCTTATGCGAACGGCTAAATAGTGGAATGCGCTGCTTCGTATGTGTTCCCTGTTCACTACGTACGACCTAGGTTTTTTTATTGAGACAATAGTGAATAGGTATTTTCCTGTCTAAGCATGTAATAGGTACCTTAGGCGTAGGCCAAATCCTGCTCACCAACATGCTGTTTTGTGACCAAATACTTAGACAGTATGCATAAAAATACTAAAGCTGGACCAAAAACTCCACTTGGAAATATATATTCATTGCTATGCAGATGATAGTACAGTGCACGGTGGGTATAACGGTCACCCTGCGGCTGGGCGAGTCGAGACTGAAGAGAAACGAGTGAATCTTGTCATTGAGCTCAATCGGGTATTGGACCTCATATCTAATTGGGGCTCCAATAATCTGGTTGAGATCAATGCCAAGAAAACACAGGTGTGTGCGTTTACGGCCAAAAAGTCACCATTCCTTCCTCTTCCAACTCTTCAGGGTACATCTCAAAGCCTGCAGAGCAATATCAACATGCTCGGTATGACGATTCGCTGCGATCTGAATCAAAAGGACTATATCGAAGCCGTGATCAAAACAGCCTCACGAAAACTCGGTGTCCTGAACAGAGTGCGGCGATTCTTTACGCCTGACCAGTTGTGTCTTTTGTACAAGACACAGGTACGGTCTTGCGTGGAGTATTGCTCGCACATCTGGGACGGTTCCGCAAAGTATCTTCTCGATGCCTTAGACGGATTGCAGCGTCGCGCTGTACGTATTATCGGCAATGCAGAGGTAACTAATACTCTCGAACACCTGCAATTGCGTAGAGATATAGCGTCACTCAGCGTCTTCTATCGCTTATATCACGGCGAGTGCTCTGAAGAACTCTTTGACCTTATCCCACCTTCTCCCTTCCTCCATAGGAGTACACGTGCTGCTCTCCGGTGTCATCGCTTCACTGTCTCACATATCCCATCGCGCACAAAGAAATTTGGTGACTCGTTTCTTTGTCGCACCTCCAAAAGATGGAATAGTCTACCAGCACATGTTTTCCCTCTTTCCTATGATATGGGGTCCTTCAAACGAGGCGTGAAGAAGCACCTTGTGGGCCGGCAGAGTGAAGTTGACTGATGCTGCGTTGTTTTCACGCTGCACCAGTTGTCTTCGCGTCTGGACTCCATTTCCACTTAACATCAGGTGGTGTGGAGTCATTTGCCGTGCTAAGTATAAAAAAAAAAACTTATTATTATTTACAAACAAAAGAACGCCGTCCATCCACATGAGATCGCTGTCACGCATGCGCCGCGTCGTGGCTGCGTGCGCCCCATCCCTTGCCTCCGGCGGCGGCGCGACGGCGCGCGGCGAGGGCGCGGCGGGTCGGGTGTCGTCGGCAGGTCGTCGACCGGCACGTGCGGCTGCCTAACATCCATTGTAAAACCTCCAAATGTAAAAACAATAAAGAAAATTGTTTACAAACTAAAGTGATAACGCCACCATCATGGGTAATCAGTTCGAGACCGTTGCCGTCATCGCGTGCCTGAAAACCTTCCTCTTCGCTTTCAACATTTTGTTTTGGGTATGTTCCTTTTTTAACAAAGTATAAAAATAAGGTTTAATTATGTTTCTTTTGTTTTTTGAAAGACCTACATGTGTTGCACGTTGGTAGATGGACAGAAGGTATAAATAATTGTTTTACATGCGTATTTTACTCAGCAGATGTTGGTACAGAATAGGTACCTACCTAGGTATGTGAATTGGTGACAAAATAATTTTAGCTCCATATAACAACCCTTATTTTCTTTATACAGATTTACTTTTTTATCACCGTCCAAATCATCTGAGATGACTCCCGTGATACAAACGAACAACTCTTACCGACTATTGGATCGACTCCCTTACTCGAAAATAAAATTCAGCTGTTCAATACAAAACATCAATATTCATCGGACCAAAATGTATGGAACAGCTGAATTTTATTTTCTAGTAAGGGAGTTGGTCCAATAGTCGGTAAGAGTTGTTCGTTTGTATCACGGGAGTCATCTCAGATGATTTGGACGGTGATAAAAAAGTCAACCTGTATTAAAAAAGATCTTATACGTAACTCTTTCTATTGTAAGTATAAAAATCAAAACAGTACCTACCTACAACTATTGAGATTTACGTTTTGTCACTCCTACCTACATAGTAGGTTTCGATATACCTCATATCGAAACATAGGTATGATATGCGTCTGACGCCTGAATTAATATGTTTTTAATTATGTACTAGTCTGGGTCATGGTTAGGGTTGCCACCTTTTTTTTGTGCAAATAAAGTACATTGGTTATTAAAAGGTAGAATAAAAACGTAGGTACAGTGTGTCAAAATAAAGTACGATTATTTATTTCGCTTAAATAGATACATACTTCTCATTGCTTTTAGCAACTTTTAACGAATAATTATCACTGCTAAATAGCTGCACAGCGACTTTTTTTTGTGTGTTATATGTAAAAAGAATCCCAGAGAACTAAAATACTTATATGAATATGAATAGGGCTCCTTTGGCTTACAGAGCAAGAGTAGATAGTGTTGACTAATTTCGGCGAGTTGGGTTGAGACACGATAGCATTATTGGTAGTGCACCTGACCCGGCATGTCATGGGATGCGGGTTCGAATCCCGCTCGTGGAATTTTCTCAACACTGTCTTTTTTCAAACTAAAATATGTGATATAAAGTATTTTCGCGTACCTACTTTATTGTTCTCATAAAGTATAGAGTACAATTACCCGAAATAACGTAGGTACAATACTTTATAATAAAGTACGGGTAGCAACCCTACTCATGGTACCTACCTATATGTGCAAAATTTCATCCTAATCCGTTCAGTCAGCCGCTCTTCAAGTGATACATTTACCAACAAACAGCATTTCAATTTTATTAATTTGGTATTTTCTTTTTTGCTTTATAAAATACACATTGTTCTTGTATTTTTAAATACTTAACACCTCCTAATTACAATTTATTAGTCCTCCATCCGCTTGGTTGTCTATAACAATTCGCTTCAATGAGATAAGACTGCCAAGCATATTTTTTTAACTTTATATCTATCCTTCAGGTATCAGGTTTGCTGCTCCTGATAATAGGGACATGGGCAGAGGCAGACCTATACACATACGTGGAGCTGTCCCCGGAGTTCCTGGGCTCCATGCCGCACGTGTGCATCGGGATCGCGGCCCTCATCATACTCGTCAGCTCCATCGCCTTCAACTGTATCATCAAGGGCCAACCGGTGCTGCTCTACATCGTAAGTACCAGACAGACTCTCAGTCAGACTATAACCTCCTTCCACTGCTGAGTTTAGACCTGAACCATGAATAGCCCATCAGGAGGCTCAATGCTGGTTTGTGGGTTAATGAGTGAATAGGTAGAGGTAACTTTTTTTATATACCTATTAGAAGCGCACTACACCTGGGACCTTCCAACTACTGAGGCACTGGCTATCTTATCTCTGCTAGCTGCCGGAACACAACAATATGCTACAAACATTGATGTTATGGCGACATATTTAGATAAGATAGTGGTAGCTAGCCAGGCGGACAAACAAGTCCTACCACCAACCAAACCAAGTACACAAACATGTATACCTTCACTGGGAATCGAACCCGGGACCTCCGGGTCATAACCGATGGGTCATAACCACTAAACCACAGAGGCGGTTACCTACCTACCTACACCAAAAAAAAGATAGGTATATCTGTTACATTTTTCCTAGTTTTAGTATTAGTCCATGGTTTAGCATACGTAGGTACGCGTCTATTGGCTTTATTTACTGCAGCAAAATTACTTCATGATATTTTTTATTCCTTAATTCCTTTTACTTAAAGAATACCTACTTTAAAATAGTAGGTACTACGCTAACTACAAAGCCTTTATTCAAAAGAGAAACACACAAATCAATTGTCACAAAGCAATTACGTGGAAAGTTTTTTTTTTTGGAGAGAGATTGCTGATTGCCGCTGCGGCATTTTCAGCTTCACCGGGCTTTACCACGTGGAAAGTGATTGTCGCGGACACATTTGAGATTATGCTGTCCATTCATGCAAGTTATTTTGCATGAACGCGCCGGTGAAGATTCCTAGTTAATTAGTCAGTACTCAGAAGTCCGCAATTTCTATCTAACACTGTATTTATGTGTTTAGTACCTACGTTTCGAGCTAACCATAATTGATACCAATTAGCAATTCGAGATATCGTTACCATGAATGTATAGGTACCAGCAATGTTGAGATGTTGCTACCTTGTTAATTTGATGTTCCGGGTTCTTTCTTTTAGTTGATGGCTATGTGCGATTAGCACATTTAGCCAGTGTCAAAGTAATTTTTCTTACAAGTAATATTCAATATTTCCTTCAAGTCAGTATGATGATGAATGATGATGAATGATAATAAAAATGAGAAGTAAGAAATTATATACCCCCAACCCCTCGAGTATCTCAGTAAAGATGTGGGGCTTTACTAATTCCTCGGCGGACTTCTAGAGAGAATTTGAAAAGTAGTAGTTGCACTGTTTTGTTTCATTTCCCAACACTCATGCACACTTACGAACACTTAACGGTTAATAATCCACCATTATTTCATATTAATATTCACCATAACACAAATTTTTGAAAATAAAACAAAACCACAGACATGACTCTTCACTTTCCCGCCAAGAAGTCATGTTCCGGGTTATATTGATGACTAGCTGACCCGGCGGACTTCGTACCGCTTTGACAGTTTCCATGACAACAAAACAAACAAATCATTTTGTATTGGAAAATTAAATCGTTATTAGTATTTTCCGTTACATATTATTAATTATGTTTCTCACCGTTTAAACCATCCCTGAACTTCCACAAATATTTCAAAATCCAAATTAGCCAAATCGGTCCAGCGGAGCCATTCTCGAGTTTTAGCGAGACAAACGAACAGTTTTATTGAAATTCATTCTCATTTTTAAACTTAATCCGTTATGAAAGGATTTTCCGAAATTCTATCCTTACCACTCGAACTCTACGTGTCCCTATGAGGTATTCAATTCAAAAAGTGTCCGTGTCCTAAAAGTGCATAACCTGTTTAAGCCTAAAACCTTCAAATGATACCTCATTTGAAGGTACCATACTATAACACCTACCGGTGTTATAGTATGGTGACTTTCGAGACATTCCAATTTTAAAGAGTACATTTGAATACGGGTTCCCTATTTAATTTCGAAAGCCGTTTTACCGATTATTATCATTTCAACGAAAACTATTAACCGATCACTCAATTGAACGATGCCTTATTTGAAGTTCATTTCAGCGACCATACATATAACCGATGTAACATTTCACCGAATTTCAAGATAATGTAGGTCAACGCCTCGGTGGCCGAGTGGTCAAGTGCTTGGCTCGATATCCGGAGGTCCCGGTTTCAATTCCCATGTCGGACAAAGTGCGTTTCGAATTTGTCGATTCGTAGCCCGGGTTTGTGATCACTAACCCGCATTTGGCAAGGGTGGTGATTTTAAGCCAATACCCATCAATTGTAGTGAAGACTTGATTTCAAAGATGGAGGCTTTTACCCTGCAGCAGGCCAGTATACAGGTTGTACTTTCCTTTTTTTTGGTCAAAAGCTCGGCTACTGAAACATTTTATCACTCATTTATAGTAAATTATTAAAAGTGGGATAAATCAAATGCCTTTTAAATTCAATGTTGTTGTAAAGGGTCATATTGATCTATATTAAATGCACAATGTATTTAAGGTACTTAATTGGATAAGGATTAATGCTGTATTGCTTAAAATCGCTTCGTAAATAAGCCATTATATCTCGTAAAAAATAAAAGATAAAAAATATAATTGTGGGTTATCCCTAAGAGATATAGACATATACCATTGCGGACCTTTTTAAGGTGTACAATACTGTAGTACATTATGTTGATCTATCTCGTAGGGTTCAGGCAGCGTTTGCAATGTAAGCGCAAAAAAATGTGAAACCTCTTAAATTATCAGTGTTTCTCTACTATATTACGCATGTATTTATACATATAAACCTTCCTCTTGAAATCTATTAAAAAAAACCGCATCAAAATCCGTTGCGTAGTTTTAAAGATCTAAGCATACATACATACATACATATATACATACATAGGGACAGCGGGAAGCGATTTTGTTTTACACTATGTTTTATACTACTATGATTCGATCACGTTAACGAAAGCCTAAAATAAATATGGCATTGAAGTAGCGCAACAATAATTTTCGTTTCATTTCGTTGTACAGTATGGCGGATTTCTCGCCTGCATCTACATGATGTACACCGGGTTAGGCGCGTCGGTGGCGTGCTACCGGGAGACCTTCACCAAGGGCCTGTACGACGGACTGACGCAGACGATCGCCTCTTACAACAGCAACAGGGACAAGTTAAACTTCGCACAATATACGGTAATACTTATATTACCCCTTTAAGTGAGTTGAGTTGAGCAGTGAGTTGTACCTATATTCCCACTTTTATACATTATGTGATTGACATAAGATTGAAAACTAATGAAATATTCAAACATGCTCTGCCATTTAACCGCAATGTTGGTCCTTCGAGACGTAGAGGTAGACGAGAAGTAGCATCATTAATGTCATATGTAATGAGTAAAATTATATAATCGTTGGTTGTTGGAACAGCACAACATAATTTATCCGACTAAGGATTATGTTGTGCTTCGAGACTGAATTTTTCAAACTCATTAAAACAAATACCCAAATACTAGTAATAATACTAGTAGAAGTTAGAATCCGAGTATTAAATAAATATTCTTCACGCCGGATCAGTTGTGCCTTTTGTACAAGACACAGGTGCGAAGTTGCGTGGAGTATTGCTCACACCTTTGGGACGGTTCCGCAAAGTGCCTTCTCGATGCCTTGGACAGATTGCAGCGGCGCGCTATACGCATTATCGGCAATGCAGAGGTCACTAATGCTCTCGAGCCCCTGCAATTGCGGAGAGATATAGCGTCACTCAGCGTCTTCTACCGCTTATACCACGGCGAGTGCTCTGAAGAGCTCTTTGACCTTATCCCACCTTCTCCCTTCCTCCATAGGAGTACGCGTTCTGCTCTCCGGAGTCACCCCTGTACTGTCTCGAACATTGCGCACAAAGAAATTTGGTGACTCGTTTCTTTGTCGCACTTCCAAAAAGATGGAATAGTCTACCAGCACACGTTTTCCATCCTTCCTATGACATGGGGTCCTTCAAACGAGACGTAAAGAGGCACCTTGTGGGCCGGCAGGGTGAGGGTGACTGATGCTGCGTTGTTTTCACGCTGCACCAGTTGTCCTTGCGTCTGAACTCCATTTCCACTTAACATCAGGTGGAGTGGTCATTTGTCGAGCTACGTATAAAAAAAAATAGGTTGGTACGCAATACTACTAGATGTTCTTATCTAACAAAGACATTAACTGCTTTACCACGAAACGATGGCTAAAGTTAAACACTGCTTAAAACAGATGCTGGCACTTTTTAGCTCATACTTTTAGATAGGGACACAATATTTTAAACACGTATTTAGCCAATGTTTAACCATTAACACTGTTTTGTAGTAAATGGGTGCTTCGTACATAAACACTCCTTAATTTGGTTTTTCCAGTTGCGCTGTTGCGGTGTGTCTAACTACACCGA
This sequence comes from Eudonia truncicolella, assembly GCA_949315975.1. Classification (NCBI taxonomy): domain Eukaryota; kingdom Metazoa; phylum Arthropoda; class Insecta; order Lepidoptera; family Crambidae; genus Eudonia; species Eudonia truncicolella. The sequence goes on along the minus strand of OX438828.1, from coordinate 6,814,538 downwards.
CTGGATCAGGCTGTCGCCTCAGAGAGTGATCCCAACCTCCTGCTGCTTGGACCCCAACAACTGCATCACCGCCAACTACCACGATGTGTACCAAAGGGTTAGATATCTTTCACCATATTCTTTTGTTATTGTCTCAAGGTAACTGTTAAGTTATCACCTCACTTCTTTACAATCAGTGGTGTACTAAATAAACCATCTATATCTCACCAGAGGTCCCTTAGGTTCGATTACCAGGGAGACATATTATTTATTGTACTTGGTTTAGTTGGTGGTAGGACTTGTCTTAAGTCCGCCTGCTATTATCTTCTCTAAGTCTTTGAAGATAACATTTACAATTAGCACTTTTGTCTATATCCAATATCTTAAATTACTCTATAGTGTAACTGTTTGTTACATATGCACTCTTACCTAAGATAAACAATAACTGTTTACAGGGTTGCTACGCGGTGATCATTGAATGTCTTGATGGCAACATGAATATACTGATGGGACTTGCTATAAGCGCTGCGGTCCTGCCCTTAATTGGAACAATGCTGTCCTGCAGCCTTGCAAACTACATCAAGAGGTCTAAATACGACGTAATGAACTAAAGCCAAAGGCCTTCTAACACAAAGCCGTGATAGTGCATTTTTTTCCAAATGCACTACATGTCTAACGGATTTGTCTTTGCGCAATTTTAAACTCAATTTTTAAATGTATAATAATAAGTGACTGTCTTTAGAAATGGTCTATTATATTAGCCATTTCTTTATAAATGTTAGATAATTATACTGTAATCTTATATAGTATTATCAAAATTAATATAGCCACTGTTTTATAACAATTTTTGGCCAAAGTGTTGTAAACTATGTTGTACTATTATAAGTTTCAATAAAGAAATTGAAACATGATGTTAGTTTTATTTAGTGAAACAGAATAATAAACAAAATAATTTATTATGTGTCTGCTTATATAACTGTAATGTACAGCTTTGTCTAAAACATTCAACAACTATACATACATTACTGTGTTAATGTTGTAGGTATCAACACTGTCAGCCTAGCTCACTTTTATTAATCACTGTCGGAGCTGTGTTTCTCCTTGCTTTCTGCAGCTACTTCTTGCTTGTAATGCCTGTATTCTGGTTTCAATTCCCACATGTTCTTGTGGGGGTTCTTAAGGTTATAATTGCACACTTCTTTTAGAATTTCCTTCAAGTAAACAATTGGCTGCCTTGTTATCTGAAAATAAACAAGAAATGATTAGTGAATTTTAAATAAATAAAGTATAAAGTAAATTTATATATTTGCATTTATAATGTGAAACACTTTATTTCAAGTATTAATATATTTTGTTACATAACCTGAAAATCAATTGGTAAAAATGTACAATAATGGTGCACGAATTTAGGCATTTGGTTTGGGGGGGGAAGGGGTTTGGAGATTTTTCTTCGGAAGTTAAGGCAAATTATTTAACAGGGTTTTATAAAAATAAAAATCTTGATTTTTTGAATATAAAAATCGTCATTGTATAAAATCATTTGTAGCGATACTAAAGCCCATACTACGATGGGCACTCTCCTTTCTAACTTATCATGTGACCTACAGGAGTAGGGCAGCTAGTATTTCTGTTGTCTAATAAATAAAACTAACACATGCTTTACAGTACGTCCGGAAACATGTCTTAATTAAAATTAACCAAATAAATTTTATTTATTGTCCCTAGTTTTATTATTTATTAAATTGATTCTAATTAAACAATCACAAAACATGTTTTCATTTTAAAATCATCAATCAAACCAAACCAATCAACAAAATCAATAATGTTTTGCACTGTCTTGTAATTTTGAACAAAGAGTTGTCTATTCCTCAACCAGTAAACGTCAAAATGTCAAAATGATATGTAAATATTGCAAAAACTATTAAAACTTTAGATGCTTATATTTCGAAAACTAAGTTTCCTGAAAAAATGAAAATGTGCATTAGAATCTCTGATTTTTTTATAACAATGTGGAATACTCATTTTATACAAATTCGTGCACCATTATTGTAGATCCAAAGGTACAGATTTTATGAGTCCGTATTTGCTGATAAAATACTAAATAGGAGTATACATTAAATACCTTTTGTAAATCTTTAATATTGTAATACTGATGTTTTTCAAAAGCTGCAAACAGCATATTAAGCACAGCATCCTTGTCATCACGAGCCTTCTTGCCTTCAGCCTTTTTTCTCTCTTGGTATTCAATCTAAAGGTAAAGAAAACACATCATATTTTTATAAAAAAAAACCTTTGAAAATAATCTTTTTAGTTTCGTGTTCCCTTCATCATCATCGTCCAGCTAAAAGACGTCTACTACTGGCCAAAGGCCTCCCCTAAGGATCTCCACACCATCTCATAATCAAACATTAATAAATATTGTTCCATTATTTATATACTTCAACATACATATTATGTCAAAGCTTGGCAATTTATTATTAATAGGCTACTAGCTGTGCCCGCGACTTCATCCGCGTGGAATAGTGACGTTCAGGCTAACTATTTGGGAAATAAAACACATACATACATTAAAATTAGCTATTTACAGTATTTCACTGCAAATAGCTTATTTATGTACATTTTTGTACACAAAGTTTTTAGTTTTTCCATCTTTTGCTATAACATAAGATAAGATTTTGCGGGTCCCCTTTTTTACCCCCTTTAGGGTAAAATTTTTACAAACTTTGAATGTTGTATTTATTTACATCTAATCAAAAGCCTAAAAAATAAGTTTCAAGTTTAGCTTCAAAAATTACATAATTTCCATACAAACATTCATACCCTATCTGCATAAACTTTGTCCCGATCCTATCAATACCAATTAACAAGCTACTTATCTACCAAGAGATATTCTCCCTCTCGGCAGCTTCATTCAAGATCAAACTACATGAATTTTGCTTATTGTCACATTAAGCAAACGCCAGCTCCTTTTTCTGTTATTTTCATATTATTTAAAGTAATATCCAGTTGTAATAATAATCTATTAAAATTCAATTACACTAATACCCAGCCCAAGCACAATATATTTATCGTTTAAACCAGTAATTTCCAACTTATCATACCACACTATGAACTATAACTTTCTTTTACCTCAAAGATATATCTTACATACCTACGAGCTTTAACATTCTTGACAACCAACTCAAAAATAGTTATTTTTAACGAGTACCATTTCATACTGAAACCAGCTATAACGTTTAATTACAAAGTTCACTTATATTCATCATCTTTTAAAGTACACTTCAAAACGTAAAGGTAATCTGTGGATACGGTTATTGGTTACACAATTAGTAATAAGTTGGTGTATAAAACCCTTTGTATACTTATTTATAATGTATAACCATTTGTTATCCCAAATAAAATAAAATACCCTATTTCAACGTCTTACAGCCCTTTTTCGCATTAAAAAGTACCCTATGTCCTTTCCTCCTTCCTCCTTTCTCAGGCTCTAGACTATCTCTATACCAAATTTCATTTTAATGGGTTCAGTAGTTTAGGCATGATTGCGTAACACACAGACAGACAGAGTTACTTTCGCATTTATAATATTATATAAGTAATAAAAAAGTAAAGTATATATTTAAATATATAAGTAAGGATAATTAATGATAAACATGTTAAGAAAATAACTTACATTGTGTTTATGGTCAGAAACTGGTTTAAAGTTCTGCACAATTCTATCCAATTGTTGCACTTGTCGTTGTGGCATAGATGCTTTCCTAATGGACTCAGATTTCAATTTGTAGTATGTTGTGTCCGCGTAAGGTCTACATTCCAGCTTTTGCACTATCCTCCCTTCCATATAAAGCTTCTCGGATTCCGGATTAAAGGAATCTGTATTAGTGGCTGTAAATAAATAAATTAAAATGAATGATAAGAATGGTTTCTTTGTCTTTATGATGGGCTATAATACGTGACTAAGAATGTGAAGTCATGGATCCCAGTTGTTATTGTAAAATGACACCAATCAACTTACATTAGGGCAGTGTAGAGTGATGGTTCTATTTCCTGGCATAAGCCCAGTAGTGAATTTTCATAAACTAAAGATTTTATTAAAGCACTTAAAGATAGGAAAATAGAGAATGAACAGAAGAATTTCTTGTTGACTCTCCTGATATCACCTTGAAATACGCAAAATCAAATTACTTACGCACACCATGAGAAAACACTCCTAACGATTGTCTCGTCTCATTTGACACGTCAAGACGGTGCTCCTTCGGAATGTTCTGTTCGCCGGGATCTTTAAGACATAGAACAGCTTCAGAGAGCGACAATTGCACCTGAGCTCTTTGACCAGGCACTCTAGATATCTTTAGTTTTCCGACTTCTATATTCCCTGGTGCCTTATCCCATTTATTTGCTATGTATTTAGGAACCTTCACAAGCCATACACCTCTGCCAGTATTTGATAAGTCTAACTCACGATCTATTTGAGGACCGGGATTAGGAGCAGTCATTATAATTTATCACAACTATTTTAATGATTTTTCAAGGAATAGGTATGGAAAGGAACGTATTAGAGTAACATTTGAAAACAACACTTTCTTCATAAATTAGAACACAGCAAGTAATCACTTAATTAGAATATGAATGACATGACATGACATGAACAATCAAATGCACATGAGATACACATGCATCATGACTGATATTGACATTTGTACCTGTCAATTTTCTTTCTTCTTCTTTTTTTTTTGTGTATTGTTTTACGGCTCCGGATGAAATCAATCAAGCCTATTCATTCACTCTATCTTCATTTGATGATGATGAATGATAATAGAAATGGGTAGTGAGAAATGATATTACCCCCCAACCCCTCGAGTATCTCAGTAAAGTCTCAGTGGGGCTTTACTAAGTCCTCACGCAGACTTCTTGTAAGAATTTGAAAAGTAACGTTGCACTGTTTTGTTTCATTTGCCAACACTCATGCACACTCACGAACACTTAACGGTTAGTAATCCACCATTATTTCAGACTAATATTCGACATAACACTAATTTTAGAAAATAAAACAAAACCGCAGACATTACTTTTCACTTTCCCGCCAAGAAGTCCTCTTTTTTCTTCGTCTCGTTATATTAAGACTTATCACAGACAAAAGGATTTTCAGTTTTTACTATATTGGAACACGGTATTGGACTTATAAACATAACCAACCGGAGAGGCGTTAAGAGGCTTCGCGCAAAAATTACCAAAAGTAATAGGACAGTTTCCCTAAATGCTGCTTTAATACTGTCGGGGCTACTTCCGCTGAATATTCGGATCCAAGAAGCATCCCAGCTTTTTGAGGCAAAGCGCGGGAAACCCCAGGCAGTATTGAGTGGCAGGAGGGTTGAGCAACGCGCACCATTCACGGAAAACACCCACCCCAGTAGGACGCTAAATTCAAACCACCTTTACTTATTATTCACCCTTTTAGAAAAGGCAGAAGGCTTGGTTAAGATCTACACGGATGGCAGTAAGCTGGAGGGGAAAGTCGGAGCCGCCCTGACCTGTTAGAAGGGGAAGGTTGAGACGTGTACCCGAAAATTCAGACTGGAGCCATACTGTACGGTCTTCCAAGCCGAGTTATATGCTATCCTCCAAGCGACCGAAATTATTATTGGCAAGAAATTCGAAGAAGCAGCTATTCTGAGTGACTCGAGGTCGGCTCTCCAGACGCTGATGGATCCAGACTCCTCGCGCCCAATCACGAAGGCGATACAGGGTAACCTAGAATTCCTGAGAGACAACCAACAACTAGTCTCTCTATACTGAATATGGGCCCACGTCAAAGTGGGAGGGAACGAGAGAGTGGATGAATTAGCGAAGGAAGCCTCCCTCAAACTGTAGACCAGAGCGGACTATGACTGCTGCCCCATCTCGTACGTTAAACGTCATTTACGGGCGGAAACGATCGAGCAATGGGACAGCAGGTATAGGACGGAAGCCACAGCCAAGGTATTTTTCCCTAATGGGGGCATATAACACCGTGAGGAAGATGTCCATCGACCGGCTTGCGTCGCAGGTCATGACAAGTCATGGGGGATTCTGTGCATACCTGCACAGATTCAAGTGCAGGGACAGCCCCTCATGTGCCTGTGACCCGACGATGGACGAGGACATCTTCCACATATTACTAGACTGCGCAATACACACGCAAATTAGGTACACTCTGCAGCAGAAAATCGACACAAAACTGAGCAAAGACACCCTTAAGGAGATAATGAGCATTAAAAAAGAAGGAAAAATTTTCATGGAATTTGCCAAAAATGTTGTTAATATAGTTTTTTTTTTAGTTAATTGATGGCTTCGTGCGACTAGCACATTTAGCCAGTGTCAAAGTATTTTTTCTTACAAGTAATACATAAATATACAATATTTCCTTCTAGTATGATGATCTATTATCATTCATAATAGAAATGAGAAGTGGAAATGAGAAGTGAGAAATGATATACCCCTAACCCCTCGAGTATCTCAGTCAAGATGTGGGTCGTTGTTGTCGTTGCAGTTGCACTGTTTTGTTTCATTTGCCAACACTCATGCGCACTTACGAACACATAACGGTTATCCACCATTATTTCACATTAATATTCGATATAACACAAATTTCAGAAAATAAAACGTGACTCTTCACTTTCCCGCCAAGAAGTTGTTAATATAGTTAACAAGAGAAACGAGGAAGTTTAGTTTTAAGACATAAGGCAAAGCAAGACCACTTAAGTGGCAGGATTGTTACTGGGGAAAAGGAATGAGAAATCTAAAAATAATATGGTGAGAGAAGAGAAATGAGGAATGTATACAAATTGGAATATAATAAGAGAAATGTATTATATAATAAGAAACATGTATTAGAATAAGAAGCAATGTATTTTAAAAGAAACATGTATTAGAAATAAGAACCATTGTAAAAAAGAAAAAAGAAAGAAAAAGGAAAGTATTTAAAGATATAAAAAATAAAGAAATAAATATAGAGTAGAGCTCTTATAGCTCAAGCTTAATTAACCCAAAAAAAAAATAAAGAAATAAAAGAATAAAAAGTCCTGTCTAAAAACGGGGAGAAGCTGCAAAAAAAATCCATCACTTGATAAATTTGTCATATTGGGTTCGTCCTCCGAAGGATAAGCCGCGAGTTTTGCTTCAGCGTAGCTTTGCCAAGATGGATCTTAAACAGCTTCGGGAAGACGCTGCCAGCTTGGACTGGGCAGCTACATACAATAGCGACTCTGTTGATGAGCAGATAGAAGTTTTTAATAAGCTTATGATTGACCTGTACGATGTGCACGCTCCTGTCCGACCGGTTAAAATCAAACATTTACCTGCCCCATGGTTTACAGACGATATACGACAACTTATGGCTAAAAATAATTCTGCGAAGACTAAGTACACACGGCGGCAGATCAACCTACCCAAACCTGTCAAATTTCTCTAATGAATATTGATCCTAATAACCAATTAAATTACAAAAACACAATGTTGAAAAAATTTCCACGAGCAGGTTTGAACCTGCACCCTTCTGACATACCGGGTCAGGTGCTCTTCCAATTAAGCTATCGTGGTTCTAACCAGCCCGCCGAAATTATTCGACACTATTTACTTTTTTACTTTGAAAGCCAAAGGCGCCGATTCAATGTCAACGACTACCGTCATTAACATCTGATCATAATATTTTTACAAATACTAAAGATCAGTTAAGAAGTAGGCAAGCTATTTATAAAATGTTTTTTTTTTGTTTTATATAATTTTAACGCAAATTTTGTTGCGATACAAATTACAAAAACACAATGTTGAAAAAATTTCCACGAGCAGGTTTGAACCTGCACCCTTCTGACATACCGGGTCAGGTGCTCTTCCAATTGAGCTATCGTGGTTCTAACCAGCCCGCCGAAATTATTCAACACTATTTACTTTTTTACTTTGAAAGCCAAAGGCTCCATCATTGACAATGCTGATGTTTGCTACGCTGATCTTTTGGAAGAACTTCTAAATAAACTGGAGCGTTTGCAGAATCTCTGTTTTCGGTTCATTTATAACTTGAGGAAGTATGACATTTGTCTCGATTTTCTGAGCTCAGCTTAAATGGCTGCCAATTCGCCGGCGTGGCGGGCGTAGAGACTTACACGTTCTTTCCTTTCTGTATACTGTCCTCTTCGGCTTACACGCTCTAAAAGAGGGCATAACAATAAACGTGAAATCGACCATGTGTACGCTACCTTAACGGACACGGCTTACTACAAGCCGCTGGTTTACTTCAGCACTAATCTAAAGAATGTACAGTGGGTATGGGTCTTTAGGGCACTACACGCATATTACTGTCAAGTTTGACAATTAACACTCACTGTCAGTGACTGACTGCTCTGTGTCTACTATACAGACAGTTGCTTGAATTGAATCTACGAAAAATTTTACGCGAAATCACTTTTATTTATTTACTAGTATTTATTTATTTCGTTTTCTGTACATACCTAATTAATAAATTTTAATTTATTACATACTGTTACGAACTGAGCTAGCACATATGTAAATAAGAAAAGAGAATCATGTTTGGTTACAGCAAAGAAGCAGTAAGAGTGAAAGTCAAGGTTTGTATTGTGTAAATTATTTAGAAATAAAATTTTATTTCGGTTTACCAACCTAATTCATGAATTATTATGAAAAACTAGATTTTTATTGTTAAATACAAGGCCATGAATAACATAATAAACAATTTTTGTCATTACAATCAGGTTCCACAAAGTACGATTATTCTATTGTTATTTCATAAATTATCTCAATTTTTAATATCCATTGCAGAAATGTGAAGGGAAACTTCAACCAGAATTAAGAAAATTTTCTGTTGACCCTCAAATAACTTCTTTGGAAGTTCTTCAAAGCATTTTAGTAAAAGCATTTGATATAAAGTCTGACTTTACATTATCATATAGAGGTATAGATGATTATGGTCAAGAAATTTATTTGCCCCTGCTGTCTGACTGGGATTTAGATGCAGCATTTCTGAAGTAAGTGCTGAATATATTTATTTCTTTTAGTTACACTTAATTCTGTCATTGTGAGTGGTGGTGTGGCATATTATGTGAGTATGAATGGGAAAATTATAAAAGGGTATTAGTGTGTTCATGGAGTCCATGGAGGATTTATAGAAGGAAATCCAAAAGGAATATTTTAAATAATGTTAGGATTTATTAGATCATTATTAAATGTGCTGTTAACTCAATAAATGTCCTGTTAACCCCTTTGAAGAGAGTGCTAAGAGTAGGACCATCATCACCACCATCATCAGTACTGGTAATCTGTGTGTTCAGTTAGGTACTGGCACTATTATCAAATATTATATTAAAGGTTGCATGGTTTTTGATTTTAAAATAATCATAATACATTTGACACATGCCTAGCCAATAATAACTAATAAACTTCTACTACAATTAATATTGTCATGTGTTTTAGGGCTCATAATACTGCAGTCAATCAAAAATCTGAACCATGTGTCCAACTGAAAGTGGACATGAAGCCTTTTGCAGAGGCCTCAGAAGACTGGGAGCCGCCCAGTGTCAACACAACTGCTCCCACAGCTCCAACCAGCAAGGAACAGCAGACAGTTGCCCCGGCTACACACCAGAGTGAGAAACAGGAAATACAAACTGGACTTCCTGGAATAATCATGAATCAAGTATGTGTTAGATAATTTTCTCTCTTCACAATAGTGTTTCATTGAATAGTATTTATGTTATGGGTTTCTCAAATGATTCTTCCAATAAACAATATTGTCACTGATTGATTAAACACAAAACAAACTGTTTCTATTTGAGTTGAAACATTTCTTAATTTATAAACATACACAAAACAGAATAGGTACAATCATTATAAACATAATAAAGTGAGGTTTATTTTTTTTATTTTTCAATCTGTCTTTCAGACTATATGCAGATGTGTTGGTGTTTTTGTCTTGAAAAGCTGAATCTCTTTTAAGATTCAGTTCATGTGATGTAACTAGCTTATTCAGATTAGTCTAGCTCTATGATTTTTGTTTATGGCCAGCTTAGAGTTTTCTGAGCAACCATTACATATGGTATATGATTTTTTTTTTGTTTGCGCTATGTAAGATGACGATCCTAGTGTATACCAGAGTATTTCACATTGTTGATGGGAGGAAGATCACTGGAGCCCAAAGTTATAGGTGCACAAGTTTCTCTTCTGAGAGACAGTTATTTGATTTTAAGCACTAGTCTTGATCCTCCAGTTTTGCAACCATGCATCAATATTGTCCAGGCTGCTTTGTCGTAACTTAGAGCCTTCAACTGGGCTCTGGTCACTAGCTAGAATAGCTGTATCATCTGCAAATGTAGCTACAGTTGTTCCAGGATTCTCTGGTAAATCAGATGTGAAGGTTGTGTATAACACAAGTCCAAGTACCTATCTCTGGGCCATTCCAGCCAATACATAGTGGAAGGAAAGGATGATGTGGATTCGTTTTCCTTAACTTGGAAGATCCTGTTCCTGAGATAGTAGTCTTAAATTTTATAGAAGGTATGCAGCAGGATAGGGAGTGTTTTAATTTTATACAACAATCTTTTGTGCCATACTTTATCAAATGCTTGTTGGACATCTAGGAAAGCTGCAGTGCAATATTCCTTGCTCGGTTGCGTTGCATATTACTTAACAAACTCGATGGACATGTTCCACAGCTTTTCAGAGCAGTTTTCTGAATCAGATTTGGTATTATTACCTTTTTGAAAGTTTGTTGAGTTCTGGAACAGTATTGGCAGCAGACTGATTGGTTGGTAGGACATAATGTCATGGGGTGATTTGCCCAGTTTTAATATCATTATGATTTTATGAGAAATCTTCCATAATGCTTCCATAGTGTTGGATCCAACGATAGGTAGACTATTCCTTTTCTTGATGTTCTCTTAACACCTTTTTGTTGATTAAGTCAAAACCTGGGTTTTTATTCTCTTCCATGTTTCTAATTAGTCCTCTAATTACCTATGGTGAAGACGCTTTTAATAGGAGATCCAGCTGGTAGTCTTGTATTGCTTACTTTATATTGAGACTTTCGGCGTCATCATTCAAGCCTGGCCATGGGTTATTGGGTTTGAATACTGAAGAAAGATGATTGGCGAATAGCATTTTTTTATGGCTTATGTGTTATTTTGCAGACGTACGCTTTGGTAGCCGAGTAATTCGTTGAGCTAATGGAGTCTAAAGATTCCATTTGTGCCTACATTGCAGCATTTGCCTCAAGAATGGTTAATTTTAACACTTTTGCGGTCTTATTAAAGGCGGTTATGTCTGACGGATGTCTCGTAGTGCACCAAATTCGACGTAGCCTTCATTTGTTTAAGATTTTAAGCTAACTTCTTAATTAATTAATTCATTGTGTCTTTAATAACTGCTGCTAAAAAAAAATATTTATTGGGTAACTTAAAGGTATAGCAGTGGCGTACTCTCTTATTAAACTGGACAATTTGTGTTTTTTTTTTGGTTGCATCCACAATGTCGTCAGCAGACTTCAGACTTAATGTTAGATCTAGACCAAAACTACCATCACCACCCTTACCTTTTTCGGAAATCGATTTCTCGATAAATTGAGTTTTAAGTAGTGATCCAGATTAAACTTATGCACATAACATCAAATAGTAAATAAAAAAGATATAGGTACTACAAATAATAAGGCATACAACATACAATGGGCATTGCAATGTTTTTTGTGAAAGAGGTGTTGTCCCTAGTAAGACAATATTTTCTAATCTAAGATTATATTATTTATTTTTTTATAATATAGATAGAATAAGGAGTTGTATAGCCATAGGTATTATATTTTGATGTATATAAATCTCAGAGAGGACTTGTTATCCTAATAGTGCCAAATGATCTATTGCAATATTTTCAAACCAATCTGTTGATAAGTGTAATAAAACCATACTTTTGTGTTTTGTTTTTGAAATTTTCTTCATCATTGTATCAAAAGTTTAGTTTAATTATTGTGGCACATGAATATGTTTTTGTGTATACCCTTGACTTTCACGTAACCCACTAGACCACCTCGGTAGCCAAGTGGTTAAGGCAGCCGCCCGGAATGCGGAAGGTGCGTGGTTCGATTCCCGCCTGAGGTTGTCGTCTTTTTTCAGTGTTTAAATTTTACTTAAATTTTACTAGACCATATCAATTATGAACATTGCATTGTTGAGTGGAATGTTACTGTTATGAAAAAGTTTGTTAGCTGTTTGACACACTTCTTGTACTTTGTTCCAATTTGTATAAATTTATTCAACATTGCTTATCTGTAAACTGTGAAGCACATCCGCTGTTTATCTTTGCCACTAAAGATGGCTTTAGTAAATAAATAGTTACAATGTCTGCAGTAAGTAAATATATTATACCTAATAATATTCTCAAAAGTGCATTAATGATCTTCACACTAGCAAGCAAGCATATGGTTCGACTGATGGAAAACATTAACGGTGATTGCTTCCCATCAGGTGACCCGCCTGCTCGTTTGCCTCCTTCTAATATAAAAAAAAACTGTATATTTCTACTTTCTTAAAATAGTTAAATATTCTTTTTATTTCAATTCAATTTCTTAAAATACTTATAAAAGAAGTATATTTCAAATGAAAACCACATGAAAAAATTGGGTGATAATATTTAAAAATACTGTTAAAGCGTAAAAATGTATTACTGTAAATATTTTAGCTTTTTACTTTTTGAATGATATTGATATATTATTTATTTATTTATTACATTAAATTATATACTGTAACTATTTAAATAGGAGCACCAATTTCATAAGTCACGCTCACAGAATCCCAATCATACCTACTTCGCAAATCTGGATGATCATAGCAGAGATATGATTACCCCAAAAAATATCGAGTTCTTCATCGAACACTGATGCTACGAGTGTATTCAATGACGAGTCGCAAGGCAATCACGGCCGTGTTTTCGGATTGCAGACCCCAGATATTAGTGGGTATCCCCCTCCGTCTCACGCCTCGGCACGCTGCTGTCCGCCCTACCTATACCCCGTAAGTCGCGGCCCGCTCGCAGGCGCTCACCGGGCCTCGGCCAACACCGTCTCACCCGGTGGGCTGACCGCGCCGAGGGCTGCAGCAGGGGGGGGGGGGGGGACAGGCGGCCAGCACCGCCAAAGAAGCTTCGGCTTTAAGCGCGGCAGAGAGGGTACGCACGTATCCCTGCCGCGCCGCCAATCATGACCCGGTACTACGGAAGTAGGCCGTGATGAGTCCCGGGCAAAGAGGCTAGACCTCGCGGCCCGAACCGATCCTAACAAGATTGAAGACAACAACCACCACCAACCACTCGGCACGCACTTGGCCTGCCGGGTGAGGAAAGGCGGACGGGCGAGTCCCACATAACGTGGGTCCTTTCGGGCCCTCGTTTGCGCAATCGAAAAAAGAGTGTATTTAACAACTATTTGATAATATTACTGATTACAAAAACAAAAGTTAAAAAAAGTTTCCACGAGCAGGATTTGAAACTGCACCCTTCTGACATACCGAATCAGGTGCTCTCCCAATTGAGGTATTGTGGTTCTAACCAGCCCCCCGTTAATGCGGTAGTTGTTGACATTGAATGGGCGCCTTTGGCTTTCAAAGTAAAAAATTAAATAGTGTTAAATAATTTCGGCGGGCTGGTTGGAACCACGATAGCTCAATAGGGAGAGCACTTGACCCGGTATGAAGGGTGCAGGTTCAAATCCTGCTCGTGGAAATTTTTGTTCAACATTTGTGTTTTTGTAATTTGTTTTGCAACAAAATTTGCGTTAAAATTATATAAACAAAACAAAATCATAATATAAAACTATTATTTTTTGTTTACTTGAAGGTTGAAAGAACATTTAACATGGTTTCAAGAGCGCTTAACCTGTACGATGACCCCAACACCCCACCCCGGCAGCCGCTATGCGACATCGAGTTTAGAGCATTCCTAGATACAGTAGGACAAATAAACAACACCACAAAACTCAGGGAAGTCATCTACTGTGGGGGAATAGAACCTAGCCTGAGGTATACAATTTTCTTCATAAATTACTGGTAAATTTTAATTTACCAGTAATTTTTGTAGACGCATGTAGACAGCTAGTTTTATTTTAATAAAACACTATGTACCTATGGATAAACTTGTGTGTACTCTAAATAAAAAAGTGGTTCCCAATCAGTGTTCCGCGGACCACAGGTGGTCCATGAGAGCTTTAGTATGGGCCGTAGGACCGAACCACTGGTATAAAGAGATTCATTTTATTGTGTAGTGTTTGCTTACCCTTTAGTGCGCCCGTCCACGTCCGATAATCTGTGGCCGATTTTTGTCGGTGAAAATGTCAGTGTAAATCCTACAATAAGTCAGTCCAAAATCAATGACAAACTCTTCGCGAAAAAATTATGGCTGGTTTTTTAGTATTTTCTTAGATGTGGTTGTGTTGTGAATAGGGATATAACAAAAAAAAATGTTTCAGGAAAGTGGTTTGGAAGCATATACTTAATGTATATCCGGAGGGTATGACGGGTAAAGAACGGATGGACTACATCAAGAAAAAGGCTAATGAGTACTATGCTCTAAGGGCACGCTGGAAGGATTGCATTCAGAAGGGAAAAGTAAGTTTAATATGAACACGGATAACTAGACATCTTCAAAAAAGTTTTGCAATTAACAAGTTTCTTTTTTGATATTTATTTATGCCAATTCTTGGTTTTCTTCAAGACGCTTAAACACTTTTGGTATTCTCTAAGATTTCGTATAAGTTTAAGAATGTCTTGCATTTTCTTTCGGTTTTTGCGGCATCGCGCCTTCGCTTCATTTCGATATAACTAAGATTGGAATTGATTGTGTGCGATAAATCATATTCGGAAACATACAGCGCAATAGCGATAGCGCACGCGTTTTGTTTTAGGGCTTGTCTTTATTATCAATCCATGGATATCAAGATGATTATCATTATATTCATCACTTAGAATGTTGTCACTAAGCAAAATATATGTGTGTAATTGTAAAATGTTATGATTATGATTTACTTGCAGGTTAACGCAGATTTGGCTTACGTGACAGGAATGGTTCGCAAAGATGTTTTACGAACCGATAGACATCACAACTTTTATGCGGGCAGTGACGACAATCAAAACATAGCGTCATTGTTCAACATATTGACTACGTAAGTGTTATTCGCCACTCGATTATAATATATCGATTAAAGTACAGACGCCTGCACATCGACCTACCACAAACTGTCAAATTTCCTCAATAGACTTTTAACTTTATGTTTAAGGCTTAAGGTTGACAAAGTATTGAAGAAATTTCACAGTTTTGGGTAGGTTGATGTGCAGGCTTGTGTACATGTGTTTGCATTTTAATATTTGAAATATAGACATAGTTGTGCCATACTAACCAAGACGAATAGGAATTAGAAAATGGGTCTTACATTACATCCAAAAAAAAGCCCAAAGGAAGCGTGGTGATTCAGCCAATTTACATAAATTTCAATTCATTGTTCAACCGTGGGACAGTAAGCTAAATAATGACATATGACATGTCATATAAGCTAGTCTGTCAAGCGAGTCGTGTCCCATGAAAAAGGCGGCAAATTCAAAAATCTTACAGGTGGCAACACTGATAGTACGCTGAAAACGTATGTTTGATACTTGAATTTTCGTAGATACTTTTTTTTTTGGTTGAATTATAGTGTGTTATTATGTATTAGTAGCCTGTAGCTCACGAGTCTTTAGCTGATTTCTTAGACTAGCAACACTATTTTCTGTCAAACGGGATTGTCACAAGTTCTGTTCTAACCTCGTAGCGTGACGGTTTTTGTTGGATATTTTGATTTTATAATAATTATACTTAATGTCGAAACCCATAAAAAGTAGTGTCAGGAGCATGTTGTTTACAATGATTAATAAATATAATAGTAAAATATAAAGTAGTAAAGATTGAATCTGACAACGTAATAAAGGAAAAACGACGACTTTTGGATGAAATCGTTTTAACATCAGGTAGGTTGACTACATACAACATTTTAATACTTTTAGTTCACCTATCATTTTATTTGTTTCATTTCACTGCCACTGTGATCAAGTATTAAAAAGCTAAGTTAATCAAGTATTTTAGCATTTTTAATAATATTTTTTTCAGCCACCTTGGACGATGAAGTAATAAAAAGAACATTTGTTAATTTATTTAAGACAATGAAAAAATTAAATCTGAAACAGGCTTATGTACGTACGTATGTGTTACGTATTTTGCGACATAAACGACCGTATATTTTGACACTCTCAAGGAAATCAAAATTCATAGGGTACTTGGCGCTGACCTAGAACTATGAAGTTTGGCAAGTAATATCGTCTTATACTACAAATACAGGGTAAAAAATGCAGGGTTAACAAAAAAACTGCACTAACCTGTCATAGCAGAGATTTTCGTCCGATAGTCTGTTTCAAATTTAATTTTTTCATTGTCTTAAATAAATTAACAAAATATGTTCTTTTTATTACTTCATTGTCCAAGGTGGTTGAAAAAAATATTATTAAAAATGCTAAAATACTTGATTAACTTAGCTTTTTAATACTTGATCACAGTGGCAGTGAAATGAAACAAATAAAATGATAGGTGAACTAAAAGTATTAAAATGTTGTATGTAGTCAACCTACCTGATGTTAAAACGATTTCATCCAAAAGTCGTCGTTTTTCCTTTATTACGTTGTCAGATTCAATCTTTACTACTTTATATTTTACTATAATATTTATTAATCATTGTAAACAACATGCTCCTGACACTACTTTTTATGGGTTTCGACCAAAATATCCAACAAAAACCGTCACGCTACGAGGTTAGAACAGAACTTGTGACAATCCCGTTTGACAGAAAATAGTGTTGCTAGTCTAAGAAATCAGCTAAAGGCTTGTGGACACGACTCGCTTGACAAATTCTAACTAATTACTTATGTTGTTATCAACCAACATCTAGCTTAGAGCACTTTGGCACAGCTTTATCCTTTATTCTATGTAGACTACACTGTAGGGTTCCACTGTCCCTTGTCAGGTACGCGTTGAACCATCCAACGGTGAGCTACTGCCAGGGCATGTCGGACCTGGCGTCGCCGCTGCTGGTGACGATGGGCGACGAGGCGCACGCCTACATCTGCCTCTGCGCACTCATGACCCGCCTCCACCCAAACTTCCTCCTCGACGGCGAAGCTATGACCCTGAAGTTTTCCCATCTGTCCGAATCGCTCCAAGTCTACGACCCTGACTTTTACGGTTACCTGAAATCGCAGCAGGCGGACGATCTGCTGTTCTGCTACCGATGGCTTCTGTTGGAAATGAAACGCGAGTTCGCTTTCGATGATGCATTGAGAATGCTGGAAGTTTTATGGGCATCCCTCCCGCAAAAGACGGCGGTTGTCGACTTGTCGTTGAAGGAGAAGGAGTTCGATCCCACCATGGAGGTCGAGGACGACCCACTGCCTTTGAGCCCCCTCGTTAAAGCGCCGCGAGAGAACGCCTACACGAAAGTTTGCGCGATGCGGCGCCAGAGCTCCAGCTTCAGCTTGGCGAACGTTAAGGCGCCCAAACTGGCCACCTGCAAACAGATGAACCACAGCTTGGACGAGAACGTGACTCGTCTACCGAACGCTTCGTTAAAACATTCCAAAGAGTTCCAGAGTTTAGACGACTCGGCTCTACAAGTACAGAAACAAAAGAACGATAGGAACGATAATGGAGTCGAGAGAAATAAAGAAAATCATTTTGTAATAAAAGATTCGAAACTGCATTTGAAACGAAGCATGAAGAGTGTTCCCGAGCACGGCAAGTCGCCCGATGCGGCCGACGCGGGCGGCGACCACTTGCTCAATGGAAACTCGCACCTCGATGCTAAGGACACGCCTTTGGGAAATCAAATACGGCTCCTGACAGACAAAATATCAGTGCATAACAACAAATTCTTCCCGTTAGATAAACCTTACGATTTCAGCGTGGTCGACAGTTTCAATAGACCGAAGGTTAAAATGATAAAAAATTTGAATGAGTTCCTTAATTTTGCTACGAGCAGCAAAGCGGGCCCGGCGAAACAAGATAGATTACATAGAACCAACTCGGCTAAAGAGAGCAGCTCCAAAGAATGTCCTAGAATTAGCTTAACGAAAACGTCGTATGAAGAGAACGACGTTGGATCTCAAAAATTTAGAAACCAAAAGCCTAATAACATGAGTAAAAACTTGTACTCGGACGCGAACGACGGCAGCAGTCCTGACGATTCGCAAGAGTACTATCCCATGACAACGTCCATGACGAGAGAACTAAGACTTGAACTAGAGCATTTAGACCGACAAGTGTTCGGCCAGTCGTATGTCAATCGCTGCAGCTTAGTGTGCGACTCGCCTTCTGACTCCACTAGTACCGAAGAAAAGCCGACTACAAATTATACTGAAGATAAGCAAGCGTGTCTGACGGTACACAACTTACAACACAGTAGCCCACGTACAGGCCATACTGAAACGACCGAGATACCGAAAAAGTCACCGTTATTCGAAACAATTAAGTCCAATGCTAGAAGTGCGGAGGATATTTATTTATGGGAAAATCCGTTACATAGAAATACTCCAACTACCCGTACTACTGCGAGCTGCCCACAAACACCCGATGAACAAGCTGAACTTGACTTCGATGGCGACACGGGGGAAATATTCGAAGATCATTCGGGGAAGAAATCCATTACTCCAATAAGATTGTTGAGAAAAAATCAATCTCTAGAACCGCAGGACCTAACTCGAGACATCCGACACTCTAACACACAATCTAGTGAATCGGATACTTCAGAAAACGTGGAGCCTATGGCAAGTTTAAAAAACAACCAACAGGATGCTACGGCGTCGTCCAAGTCGCAGAAGTTTTTCTCAAACATGTCTCAAGAATTGGAAAACGCGAAACGCAATTGCGAATCCCTGCTGAATGCTAAACAGCCCAATTTGCACAGCGTGGCGTCCACTATAAATAACTTTCAGAAGAAGTACGAGGTTCTCAAGCCCCCCGCGCCGAAGAATGTGGCAGCTCCTACGGTGACCAGTGATACAGCTACTAAGTTTAGTGTCAACAGCCTTCCTCCGCCCACGATTTTCGGGGGCGGGAACCCCTTTCTAATGTTCCTATGCTTAACAGTGTTGTTACAACATAGAGATTACATTATGCGAAACCGTATGGACTACAATGAACTAGCAATGCATTTCGACAAAATGGTTCGCAAACATAATGTGAACAGGGTACTTAATCAAGCGCGGCAAATGTACGCTATATATTTAAAACAACAAGCTCATAAGACTGGCGACGTAACTACATGATCTAATTTTTAATATTAAGGTATTTTTTAACTTAAGGTTCTCGTTAACCTATGTCGAACGAAAATTGAATGTAAATTATGCAATATACGTAAAAGGACTCATTTTGATCTATTTTGATTAGTTCATTTAACGAAATTATAATATATTTATGACTAAAGGTGAGTCTTTTTGCCTATGTTGAGTATTTATTCCAATCCTCTTATTTCTATATGCCTATACAAGATCTCTTACAATAATCCTTTGCTCATAAGATTATATTTTAATAGTTGCGTTGATATGGCAACTTACTGTAATGATAAAAATAGGTTAAGCACAAAATAAATTAATAATAATAAATGCTTTTAACAGTAAAGTGAATATGCTATCATTATCACTTGGCGGAGTAGTTATTTTGTAATTTACTTGATTCCAAAAGTGTGACAAAATGTGTGAAATGAAATTGTTTTATGCAAAGAATTTAATATCTCTCATTTAAAATAGGTAGGAATTAACTTTTTGGCGAAGAGCGAACTGAAGGCAAGCTAATTCTCAGAAAGGCAGTTCATTCCAAAGAACAATTGAACATGTAATGTGATATTTATTGATTTTATTTAAGTTAGCTTATCACTTTTTATTGTTAACCCTTTCAATTTAGCGCACATTAGTGTCGGCGGCATTTAAGTATTTGTGGGATAAATATATAAAAACAAAATGGGGACAACACATAATATGTAAAAAAATATATTCAAAGATTCGTTAGTTGACGCGTTATAGTTTATAATTTCTAGAAGTATCTTTGGCCTCTTTAATATTCAAAAAGGCTTGTGCCAATGTGTGGCCTCTGCAAGCAGAATTAAACGCGCTGAACGTAATGTGCGCCCGCGACTTTGAATGGGGACTTTGACCTGCCGGGGTAACTAAGTAATTATGACTTTATATTAAGTTAATTTTTACGGAAGGTAATGTTATAATTATAGGTCAGTTGTATTCAAGTTTACTGGCTTTGGTTCATTCTGTAATGGCTACATAGTTTTATTTTAATTAAATATATCTTAAAATATTTTTTCTGATATCAATAATGTATTACTGAATAATAATAAAGATTAATTGTTTGACTTCCAAATATTCCCAAACTTTGACATTGATAAAATCTTATCAGCTATTCTATTATTTCGTTAGTTAATGCTTATTGGCCTATTGATAACTAATGTATTATATCTCAGTATTTATCAAGTTTCAGTGATCATATACCGCTTACGATATGCAATGATTTAGCTTGTAAATAAAACACTTAATGATATTATTATAGCCTATTATTTATATTTTCAATCTTATTCCAAGTGTTCATGGTTCAATATTAGATGGGATAATAGCCCCCACTGCCTACAGAGCTGTTGGCGATAAAGAACGAGAAACAATAAATCAAAACCACATTTAATTGCACTAGTTAATTTATTTGCGCCTCATCTCGTCAAATCGAATTCCTTACCTAAACTTTACAAACTTATGCCCTACATATAATAACAGTCTTTGATTGGGAAACGAAAGCAAAAGCAAACACTATTAATTTATGCCTTCTACCATTTTACTAGTTCTTTTCGATATTTATTACATTTAATAATATTAATACAATAAACATTTCAAATCAAGTGTAATTTTATGTGGTGTACGGGTGGGTTACTTCCTTTTGTTGCCGCCGCCTCCTGCTAGGATCATCGCAATACGCATGAATATATTCAGCACATCCAAATAGACTGAAACCGCTCTGCAAAACAAAGATGATATCCATAAGCAAAATTTACAAGAGACGTTAAAAACTATGTGATAGATAAGTTGCAAAAAAATACATACGAATTGATAGGGTCGTAAGGTTGGAATCCATACATTGGATGCATTTCAGCGCGCTTGATGATATTCTGAGTATCGTACAGCAAGAAGCCTCCAAACACGATCAAACCACCGTAGAGACTGAGTGAGTACAATCCTGAAACACCAAATGGAATATCAGCATTTGTACAGACAAGTGATAAGAGAATACAAATACAAAATCATTTCAAATATCTTTAAATAAACAGGATTGCTAGTAGTAGCCGCATCCCTAAGCATATTGCCTTAACGGAGGTAAGAAGTCGCCCAAAATATACCCAGCTTCCTCCCATTGGCGAGATGATGCAGGGGTCCAACTCTGTGTTGGCCATCTTTAGACCCGACCTATCCTCGTTGCGGAGAAGGAAAGACTCACGAAAAGAGAGTACAAGGATTTTCAGAGGGGAGGACGGGCGTCACACCTTCACACCAAAACTGGGGTCTCCACGGAAGATCAACAAAAACTATTTTGTCCACTGCAACAAATGCTGAGTGGAGTCCTTTTAGTACCCTAGTGCCTTAGTCGGCTCTTACGACACGGGAAGTAAGGCAGCCGATACATTATTGATATATTATTTCCCAAATTAGCACGGGGATAATATTGTATCTCAGCTCCAATGCTACACAAATAGTTATAAAGTGTATTCGCTCACCCGCTCCCAGCGCAGAGGTGGGTGGCAGGAACATGCCGGCGACCGAGGCGGCGAACACCGCGCCGAGCCCCATGGCGAGCGGCGCGCGCATGTTCAGGAACTCGCCCGACGGCGCGCACACCGCGATCGTGCTCAGCCCGCCCACCACGCCCGCCGTGTACCTGAACATTCAATAAAACTTACTCAATTACATTTTTCACATAGTGTTGAGACCCCTGAAAGTAATGTGATAATTGTATTGGGGATGACTCACTCTTTCCCAGAACAACAATGACATTGAGAAATAATACCTATAAGTATTATATTAAGAAATAAAAAAGGAATATACACACATTCCTTTTATGTATCATAATTCAATATTTTAGCTAAGATTAGTGTTAATTTATAAATTTCTGTATCCCATACAAACATTTTCATTGGTTTTAGATCTTATACCAAAGAAATAAAGTTAAAATTATGATGTCCAATATATTACCAGAGCGCTGTTAAGGGTTAATAACGTTAACTATAGACAGTTTTGAACCCTAAGCACTTGAAACACAATTCATTCATTTTCATTCATTCAACACAACATGATGCAATGATAAATTACAACTGTATTTCTTTGATAATGGCAACATAGTCATAATACACATAATTAACAGTAGTTCGATTTCAAACTAAGCGCCCGAATCGACGCACGCACACACAGGCGTCCTTTACACAATTAAAAAAAAGATAGAATGTGAGTTTGGATTGGCATTAACAGATTTCGTCCATTTTTGAAATTTTTGTAAAATGTATGAAACAATGTTTATTTTATTTCTGTTTATTCTATGCATAATTTTAAAAAAATATTAGCATTCTGCACTCCTTCTCTATATCAAGGTGTGCGAAATTTCATACTCCTCTATCCGCGCAATTTTCGTAAAAAGGGGTACAAAGATTTTGCTTCACGTATCAATATATATATTTATTATATACTTAGTTAATTAATAAATATATTAAAAAAAATGTTATTAATGCTTTATTAATACTTATTAATACTTTTTCAAAGTAAGTAAATAGTGTTGAATAATTTCGGCAGGCTGGCTAGAACCACAATAGCTCAATTGGAAGAGAACCTGACCCAGTATGTCAGAAAGGTGCAGGTTCACATCCTGCTTGTGGAAATTTTTTAACATTTGTGTTTTTGTAATTTGTTTCGCAACAAAATTTGCATTAAAATTATATAAACAAAACAAAAACATTTTATGTTATTAATATGTTATTAAATTAACCTTATGCTTAATTCCTGAACCTAAAATTCCACACATAGGTACTTACAATACAAATCTACACACACCTGCTTTATTTTTGTAGGAGCCAACCCTAGCGCTCCGCCTAGCCGTAGGTATTTAACTCAAGAATACGGCCCAGTTAAACTACTGTATATTATGTTTATTGTGAGATAGTAGATGCCACAATCAATTAAATCTTGTGTTATTGCAATATAATATAAGGTATTACAGCTAAAGGTCCTTTAAATCTTGGTAGTTCTTACCCTGACACACAATACCAATCCTATATCTTATAGCAATTATATGTATACACTTTCAGGTTCATAAAAGGATATAATTATGTTTCACAAGAAAAGAATTTTAATTACATAGATTATTTCCAAGTTAAAATTGAAAAAACATTCTGTTCAGCTCTAAAAATATATGCATCTAATATCCTATAATATTTACTTGAATAGACTTACCAAGCAGCTCTGACTAGCACTGGCCCACCAAGGAAGCACATTGGGGCGATCACAGCACCCATGATGCCAGTGTGAACAATCCAAGCTATTTGTTTAGCACCAAAACCTGGTGTATAATCCATTCCTCGAACTACCATCCCTGAACCAATCATCAAGCCCATTGTCATTATGATCGACTGAAAATAAAAGTGATACTTGTTAAGTATGAACACAACAAAACAATTAATTGTCATTTATTGAATTTACCAAGAAAAAATATAAATTAAACAAACATGTCATAAAACCTTAGTATACCATATATTATATGGCTACAACATATAAGCTTACAATCTTGTTTTCAGCCAGTTAAAATTGTGTAATTTTTTGTCTTTTTGGTTGTTATCTAGCATATTGTCGCTTAAGTTCTAACACCATGCAAATCGAAGTGGTCGACTTTTTAGGAGACAATAGAAACTGTTGTTTTCTTATCGTCAGAGACGCTATCGACAAAATAAAGCGTAACAATTATCGTTTTTGATTGACCACAAGGTGCATCTTTGGACTTTCTGTCCAATAACACGCCTAACTTAAATTTACCAATTTGTTGTTAGATATTAAGCAACAATATGTAGCTTTTTGTTAGTACATTTATAAATAATTAAACAGTTTTACTTGGAAAAAAATTTCATTAGATTTCTGTACATTTAAAATAAAAAAGAATTATTTTTGATATATCAACATTGAACTTACCATCCATCCATTTCTTGCAACCAAATTTAACAAGGCAGGTGTACGGAATACTGTCACCGCACTTCCAGCAGTAATTACTAGGGAACCTGCTATGTATGCATAAGTTGCTTTGATCCTGTCTTTCACATATTGGGGCCAGAGACTGTAAAAATATGATGAACATTACAACTAAGAATAACTCAATCAACGTAATTAATTAACCTTTGATCAACTATGTACTAGATAAAGGATCTGGAACAAAATGCATCTCGAAAGTGGTCCTGTTTGCTCATAACTATACATTTAAATTTCGAATAACAAAATCTTAAAAAACATTGGAGAGCAACAAACCTTAAATCATAAATATAAAGATTAATAGGTTGCAAAATATTTGTAATTAATTTTTACTGTCATCGCCACAATCGCCTATTGTGGCTCCGTCACCTTAGGGTGACTTTGGAGTCATTTACCGTTTTTCAAGTGCTCATCAGGAATTTAGTACAACTGATTGAAGAATGTAACACATTATCATCCCATGACAATGTCAATAAAATTATATTTCATAGACTGTGAACTTGTTTATGCACTTTTATAAATTTTTGTCACAAACCACATGAAAAATTTGTAAATCTTGTATCAAAATAAACATTCACAAACACTACAAAGCAGTATGTGTGTAATCTTTAAATGCATTTAAAAACTTACTGTGCTTCCTGAAGAGTGCCAGGCTTTGCTCCAGACCCATAGTAGCATAGAGCCACCAAACCTACAGCAGAGGCTCCTGCAAGAGCACCCTTACCTAAGCTGAAGGCTGAAAAGAGCAGACAGGAGTGTTATAAATGTGAAACATTAGGTTTATAAGAAATAGATCTATGCAGCCAGCTTGTAAATATTATTACCATTAGGTCCAGCAGGAGCCATTAATCTCTCCCAAATGGTTGGTTGTGTTCTGGAGGCCACCCGAGATCGTGCGTCGCGTGCATAATTTCGTACCACATAGTTCTTAGGAACAAACCTTTGTGGAACCGGGCTCCTCAAAGTGTGAGAAAATGCTGAGCGAACAACGCACATTCGGGACAACATTGTGATGTAATCTGAAAATAGCACTACTAAAAATAAACACAACACAACTCAAACAATTTAAAAACAAAAATGTCCCATATCAAAATATCAACCAGTTTGCAATAATTGAGTGATGAAATATCAAAATTTCGGTAGTCCTGTTGTCGCCGAGTTTTAATGTAGGTAGCCGTTTTCGTCACAAAACAATTTATTTTTGATACTAACATGCAATAACTAAGAAATGTTGTGAAGTTGCGTGCTATTCTTTGCACAAGATAGGAAAATTACCAGTTTTCCGGAAAATTCGCTGGTATGGTATTTACAGAGCACTGCGACAATTTTGTTACTTGTGTGTGTTCTATTTATGCAATTTTTCTGTCAATCTTGCTAACAACAGTGTTACAAGGAATCTCTTTATGGAGAAAAATAAATAAACCACTCTGAGAAAAGAAGTAGAACAAGCTTTCTTTTTTATTATGGCAATGTGAGACTGTCAGTCGCATTTGACTTAATCATTTTTGTTTTCTTTCAGGTGATGGCTTTGTGCGATTAGCACATTTAGCCAGTGTCAAAGTAATTTTGGTTACAAATTACAATACATAAATATACAATATTTCCTTCCTGTAGAGATATATAGAGATATAATAGAGCTGCTAAAACGTAGTGATCACAAACTATAGTCCATTTCAACTGGGATGATCCCTGTGACAGTTCGATTTCGACAATTGTAGAGATGTCCTACAATAAAATAATTTCGATTGTTTCTGGTAATCGATAATACTATATATGGAAATGAAATCGATTTTACTTTACTAACAATACTTTAAATATGATTTGTGTTTATGTATTATATTGAAAGTTTATTGTTCATAAATGCATTAAATGTATGTTTTACACAGTGTTATTCGGTAAAATGAAACAGAATTTGAAAAGAGTAAATTTTTTATTCAGTAAGTATCTGAAAAATCACTGTCAGAATCGCTTGAAGAGTCGCTATCGCCGATATTTATTATAAGTTGGTCTTTCCACCGATCTATTCTGACGTACCTCTCCCAGTCCTCTAATATAGTATTTTTTGTCTTATCGACTACTTTCGCCCAATTTTTACCAGTGACGTGTTGGCTGTATATATATATACTGTTTTTGTTTTATAAGTTTAAGATGTTTCATTTTAATATTTTTCGTAATGACGCTGCAATAAAATGAAAAAATGTAAACTAATCTACATGTTCACATAAAAATAGACTAACAAATTAATTAATACAGCTAGAATGAAAAATATAAAGTTAAATTTAATTGATTAGTTATTGAATGTCAATTGAACTTCAATTGGATTACTATCCCAACACTAGTATTTCTTTGTAATGAAATGACCTTGTGAAGGGGTACGTTTTTTTATTATATTGTTTTAAAGTTGTGATTAATGTGTGTTATGCGAGAGTTTATTGAGACAAACCTAATCTAAAGTAAAAAATAGAATTATAAAAAGTAATTGTAGTATATTTAGTGATGGATTATATAAAAATATGTTATTTTGATGTAGTCAAATAAGTTCATACGATTTTACAAAGTCACGTCTTCGTTATTGATGACATCTGTCACCGGGATCATCCTAGTTGAAATGGACTATAGGTAGAGATACTACGTGTAGTGATTACTTGCTCAGTGGGTACTGCTACTAGTGTACGTACAGAAAACGTAGTGATTACTTGCTCAGTGGTGTACAGCACGTGGAATTTCGCATAGAAACCAAACACCTGGTGAAATAATAGAATAATAGCCATAGCAAGTCCCTAAACAAGAAATTAATTAGTTAACGTATATTGAAAATATAATACATTCCTTGTTAATTGCTAAATATTAAAATGAAAAAGAAATTAACGCCTGAGTCCATGGAACAGTCAGGTAACCTCTTTTAGTTTAAACATTCTTTAAATGTTTGTGCTACGTTAGAACTTTGAATGAAGCTAGGATAACTAATTGTAACTAAGATTCCTAGCATCTTGTAGCTGTTTCAGATTCCGAGGAGGAGCTAAATCCAGAAGTTCACAAAAAATCTTTGGAGAAGCTAAAGAAAATTGATCCTGACTTTTACAACTTTTTGGAAGAGAACGATGAAAACTTGTTGAATTTCGATGTGGACTCTGAAGATGAGGCTTCCGACAAGGAAGATGCAGACGATGAGACAGTTCACAAACCTGGGCCACTTACCGGTGACAGTGATGAAAGTGATTTTGAGGTAAGTATCTACTTGGTTTGTACTATTTTGATCAGTTTTACTATAACAATGTTATAATTTGGTGATGTTCTAAATATAGTGTAATGTTTCAAGGATGAAACTGTTAAGCCGGTCAAAGGTAAAATCAGTCTCAAGATGGTATCTCAATGGCAATCTGAACTCCAAAGTGAAGGCAAAATCAAACTCACAACACTTACTTCTGTCATTAAAGCATTTAACGCTGCTATGCTAAGAGTCACTAGTGAAGATGGTAATTCGCGTGGGGAATTTAAAGTTGAAGGTACATAACATTTATCATGGTATATTTCAAATTACTACAACATATTTTTATTTGGCAAAGGCCATAATACAGATACTAAAATATTTGTTTTCCTTTTTTCCAGGCTCTTCTGTTTTCAATGCAGTTATTCAAATGTGCGTACTCTATTTACCAGTGGCCATAAAAAAATATCTTGGAATGGAAAGTACAGGAAAAGATCCTCAAAAATGCAAGCATTTTGTAAAAATTAAAGGACCTTTGTTATCTTACCTAAATGATCTTTTAAAACTTCTTGGTGGAGTCACATCTGAGAATATACTTACAGTGCTCCTCAAGCATTTGCATCAAATGTGTGTTTACGTAGCATGCTTTGGCAGAATATCAAAACTATTATTGAAGAAGTTGATAATATTGTGGAGCACTGGTGAAGAAACAGTAAGAGTTTTGGCATTCCTCTGCATACTTAGAATCACAAGGAATCAACAAAGTACTCTCCTTGACCTGGTGTTGAAGGCGATGTACATGACGTATGTCAAAAACTGCAAGTTTGTGAGTCCATCTACTTGGCCCGGAATCAATTTCATGAGACGGTCACTAGTTGAAATGTATACACTGGATTTGAATGTTTCATATCAACACGTTTTCTTGTACATCAGACAGCTAGCAATACATTTGCGGAATGCTATTGTAGTGCAGAAAATTGAAAACAGACAGGCCGTGTACAATTGGCAGTTTGTAAACTCTTTCCATCTATGGGCTGACTTGGTAGCAGCAACATCAAACAGGCCACAATTGCAGCCACTAGTGTATCCTCTTGTGATGGTTATAACAAATACTATCAAGCTGGTGCCCACTCACCAATACTATCCTTTAAGATTCCACTGTGTTGAGATACTGATAAATTTAGCCAAAGAGTCTGGTACTTTCATCCCAATATTACCATTCCTTGTTGAGGTAAAACACAATACTTATCATAACAACCATGCTTTAAAAATTACTAACAATGTTGTCAAACTAAAATTTACTGTGTATTTTTGGAATTTCTTAGTTGGAGATACAGAACATACTAGAACTGGTGCTCTTAGCTTCTGTCATATAATAAAGCTGATAGCAGTTTTAAGAACACAAGCAATAAGAACAAATGACCTATCCATTAAATATATTTTGATTATTATTTAGGTGACATTCTTAAATCTACTTGTTTCAAAAATATATATTATATTTTAATTGTTTTCTTTTAAGTATAATAAAGTTTCAATTTAGAAATGTAAAGTTAGAAGTTTTAAAAGCATATATTAAGAAACAATATAATATTCTCTATATTGTGTTCTTATTAGTTTGACAACAATGATTATGATTGTCATAGCTTTGATTGATGAAATACTAGATTTTTTAAAATATTTTGATTACAATGTATTTAATTTTTTAAAGGTCCTAACATCCTATGACTTCAGTAAAAAGCACAAGAAAGTTTCTATGAAACCATTGGATTTCTCATGTATACTCAGACTGGCAAAATCACAACTTATGGAAAATGGTTTTAAAGATTCTGTAATTGAACGTGTCTATGCTCTCCTTTTGGAGCATACCGCAAATGAATCGCACAGTATTGCTTTTCCTGATATCACGCTACTTGCTGTAGTACAGGTAAGTAATAGTTTGATATTCAGTGTTTTTGTCTTCAAATTATTGTATGTGTATCATCATCAGAGATAGGATAATCGGATGCATATTTGCCTAAAGTTGAGGTGTTGTCATAACATGGAAAGCACTTTCGTATCGAAAAAATCCCAGGATTCTGGGATCGACAAATTTAGTTTTTTATTATAGAATCAAATCGGGTGTAGCTATATTTACTTATTTTAAGGTGCTAATATGGAGTGCACTTTTGTATCAAAAGAATTTGGGGGTTTTGGATTCTACAAATTCAATGTTTTTATAACAGAAATAACGATTGCCTCATATTTTTTCTTCAATTTTCAAAAGATTATTATCAAACTAATAATAACACGAATTACAAAGAAAAACTAATTAAATCTCTAAAAACTAATAACTTACTCAAATTATCGCATGTGACGAATAAGTTGAAAGTTTAGGATACAAAATATCTATGTAATTTCACTGCCTCCTACAACGGTGGCGGGTGTTAAACAACTTAACTAATTTCAGTGGTTGTCCGCTGTCAATAAGGCTATCTCTTGTTTTTCTGTTTGTTTGTGGTATAGCCATTGGCACTATAAAAAGAAATAGACGGCTCATGCAAAACGTTGTTAGATGTCCACAGCACGGCTTGTACAGACCAACACAAACTTACAGAACAAGCGCGCGTAACTCTATCTTTTTCTTGTTTGTTGTTGTTGAGAAAAAAATACTTGAGTCAAGTTTATGAAGACAAATTAAAAAGAATTCGTAGTGACGTACAAAACAATAAACTGTGGGTATCACTAGACGAAACCACTGATTTTCTGGGCCGATATGTGGTACATTTTTTAGTAAAACCGTTAAGGGAAAACATATCTGGGCTAATTTACATACTATGTTGAAAAACGTTAGATGTGGTTAACGGTCATTCTGTGTCTGAATTTGTAATTCAATGTTTAAAAGACTTATGGGGAGATGAATTCGACAGTAAAGTGCAGGATGTCTCAATGTTATGTACCGATAGCGTAGCGTGTATGTTTACTGGCTGGAAGAATACTAAAAAATACATTTCCCAATTTGAAACATTTTACGTGTTTAGCGCACGCCCTACACAGATTAGCCGAGACAATACGTTTAAGCTACGATGATGTAGACACTTTAATTAAAAATGTAAAGAAAATATTTTAAAATCTCCAAACAGAGTACGAATTTTTAAGGAGTTATAACCAAATTTACACTTACCTCGACACTCGACCTCGACTTACACTTATTTCGAATACATATAGAATTTTACAAATCGGTCCACAAATGACGGAGAAATCGCCGGACATACATAAAAAAAAATACATCCAATCGGATATATTACCTCCTTTTTTTTGAAGTCGGTAAATAAATGCCACATGCTAAAGACGTTATTTGTCACCATAATATCGACTAGATTCGCATTCACTAATTTTCCAGAATCTCGGGATTCATATTTAAAAAAAATTATTTTGTAAGAAGCCGCTTCCATAATATTGTAGCCAAAAATGAACTTTAGGTGAATATGCATCCGAATATCCGATCTCTAATCATCATCGAGCTCCTGTATGTGTATGATTTATTGTAATGTTCTGCATTGTTTCCAGATTAAGCAGTTCTTGAAAACTTGTGCAGTGACAAACTACACAAAAAAAATGAGACAACTACTGGATAAGATAGAAGAAAACTCCAAATTCATTGAAAAAGAACGAGCCAAAATTAGCTTTGCCCTGAATGATAACAAAATGGTTACGGCTTGGGAAACAAGCATTAGAACAAAAGGAACGCCTCTATTAACATTTTTTGAAAATTGGAATAAGATAAACAGGATTCAGAAACGTAAAAAGATTACAAAGAATGATGAAATTGCTGGTGAATTGCCAATGATCAAGAGGCCTAAAATATCTGAAGATAATGTAAGTAGTGCCAAACCAATTAAGAAAGGGCCTATGGTGCTATTCCCCTCGGACAGTGAGGATGAAGATAATAATTTCAATGTAGATGATAAGGGTGCTGTATCTGTACCAAAAGAAAAGAAATTAAAGAAAAAGAGAGAAACTAAGAAGAAAAAGATAACCAAGCAGTTTGATATTGAAAGTGAAGATGATGTTGTTGATGCTAAAGGTGATATTGTTCAAGATTTAAGTGTAAATGATTGGTAAGAAATATTACATGTTCAGAATGACAATTTTGTTTTATTGTCACAACCAGTTACAACTATATTTCTGATGATTAAAACAAATAAAACATTGTAATACAAATTAATTGATATATTTATTAGTGAAATCTCGAATATAGTAGTAGTAAGAATAAAGTAAAAGATTAAAATACAAATAAGTTTAGGGAATGCCTTGCAGGAAGTAAGTCCAGCTGACCTTGGGCTCGCTCGGCTCGTAGCACTCGATGGTGAGGCAGCCCGTCGGCGGCTCGGCCCACCCTATCGCTGACGTTTCATTCAGGTACACGCCTATTTTCATTTCCTACCAAAAAATATGCAGAACTGATTATTCAAAGATACTTTACGCCGTAATTATTTACATGAAAAAATACTGAATAATTAAAATCTATACTTTCGAGCTTTCTCTCCTTACGAAGAGAGTTAAAACATTTCCATATAAATTCTCGTTTTCGCTAACGTGATCAAATGTCAATCAAATTAAACTCGCATTAGCACACTTAACGATGTAACATCAATACTTTAACATTATACGGATCTTATAGCGTTTATGTAAACAAACATAATTATATTATTTTTATAAGCAGTTTGAATCTCCCAACCGCGTCAAAGAGTACGAAGTTGCACAAATGGAAAGGAGACTGTATAGATTTTGTATGGAGCCTGGTAGTGGAACACCGACTGCTTTGAAATTTAAACGACACAAAGTTCCCATTTTTGCTTATCATTTGCCTATTTATCAGATTTTAAAGTACTCCCGTTTATTAAATAACAACTTATTTATAATTTAATTATTTTGATTTTGTTATAAAACATAAAAACTCATGTCCATTGTACTAGCACTAAATTTACACTATATGTCAATAAGTATTTTAAGGAGGAGCGTGTATCTCATAACAAGGGGTAAGTAAAACTACAAAACACAAATATTGAAAAAATTTTTCCACGAGCAGGATTTGAACCTGCACCCTTCTGACATACCGGGTCAGGTGCTCTTCCAATTGAGCTATCGTGGTTCTAACCAGCCTGCCGAAATTGTTCAACACTATTTATTTTTTACTTTGAAAGCCAAAGGCGCCAATTCAATGTCAACAACTACCGTGTTTTGTAATTTGTTTCGCAACAAAATTTGCGTTCAAATTATATAAACAAAATAAAAACATTTTAAGGGGTAAAACCTTATATTAGGAGATCAGTTCACACATGTACTGTATAAAGTGTTTATTTAATAAAGAATATTTATTTATTTATTTATAAAAACTTTTTGGTAGATCGTCGATCAACGCCTCGCGCTCGGTGTAAGTGGCTAAGAGCTCGGCTAGATAACCGAAGGTCGGGAAAAAAAAAAAAAAGCGTGTTTCGGACTATCCGATGCATAGTGTTAGGGTTTCTGATGCAGATAACAAACCCGCATTTGTGGTGATAAAGCCAATACCCATCAGTTGTGGCGATGACTTGATCTCAAGGCCTTGGCCTAGCAGTGGGATAGTATAGAGGCTAGTTACTTACTCACTCTACGACTTACTTATTAACACGATTGAATCGAAAGAAATCGAAAAACACTTGCCACTCTAAAGTTTTAACCAATTCACTAGTCTCCCAATTACCTTCTTGGGTTTAATAGGTTCGTAAACCGTCTTCACATAAAACTCTTCTCGATCTACCGTCGCTCTGAAAACTCTGACGTCGTTGAACACGTTCTTGAACAATATCGTGGCGAAACTGCCTGCCTTAATTTCGTAGGGTCCCTGAGGCTTGGGGTCAATAGCTTTTCCTTTGATGTTGAATCTAAAAGAGGGCTTAGCAGCTATATCATAAAATAAGATAATCGGAAGTAGTTTTGTTCACTGTAATTTTGATAACTATATACAACGTGTAACAGAAAGGTGTGGTCAAAATGAAGTTTATCCGATCTAGATCTTGTATGCAGTCACTTAGACGTTATTACTAACGTACAAATTAAAATGCAATTGTTAATTTAATATTTATATTAGTGACATCATATCAAAATAAACAAGTCCCATCACTAGTGTGAACTTGATGTACTCACAATTATAATCACTCCTAACTTTAGTTTGTATTTTCACTGCATGAGAGAATGAAGTTCTAAAGAGTTCATTATACTTTGGCGAATATACACTTTGGTCACAGTCTAGTCTAGAATATACGCATTGGCTTGGTCAGTACAGTGAACCGAGCCGCTCGTCGTCGCCCTGTTATGGGTCCCGGCAATGACGTATCAAGCTCGCCGCGAATGGTACGTTACGCTACGATGTTCGCTCCGGTAAATCTACTATTATATTGTGTTAACCACTGAGAAACCCTAGGGAAGATACAAATTACTAAAATATTATTAATCGAGGAGCTCGATGGCGCAGTGGTTACCGCGCCCGGTCTGCGAGTGCTGAGGTTAAGCAACTTTCGCAAAGGCCGGCCATCGGATGGGTGACCAAACATTTATCATCTCGAGCTTCTCCGTGCTTCGGAAGGCACGTAAAGCCGTTGGTTCCGGCTGCATTAGCAGTCGTTAACAACCACCAATCCGCACTGGGCCTGCGTGGTGGTTTATGGCCCGTTCTCCCTATCCATCCATAAAGAAGGCTCGTGCCCCGGCAGTGGGGACATAAAATGAGCTGATGCTGATGAAAGTATTATTGGTTAGTACTTAGTAAATATTATGGTAGTATATACTTACACAAATTCTCCAGCAACAGGCGAATTAAAAGACAGTCTACATGTTTGGGTACCCATTTCAGTTGGTTCAAACCAAACCAGCAATTTGCCTTTTTCGAATGGACCTAACGTATAATCTCTGTCGCATTGTATGCTTGGATGGGACACCTTTACAAGAGAAACAAGTATAGAAATTAGTTTACCGCCTCTGTGGTCCAGTGGTTAGCCCACCAGTCATAATGGACCTCTTTGCATATGAAAATGTAAGAGTTATTTGACTGTCTCTGTGCTCCAGTGGTTAGAACACCAGTCATTAAATGTTACACAGCCGAGGTACATATTATACTCAATTCGTTGGTTAAAAAGCTGGTTTTCAAGTCAGTACAGTTTACCTGGCTAGCTACCACTATGTTATCTAAAACTGTCGTCATAACAATAATGTCCGACTTCTTGGCGGGAAAATGAAGAGTAATGTCTGCTGTTTTGTTTTATTTTCTAAAATTTGTGTTATGTCGAATATTAATGTGATATAATGGTGGATTATTAACCGTTAAGTGTTCGTGAGTGTGCATGAGTATTGGCAAATGAAACAAAACAATGCAACGGCACTTTTCAAATTCTCTCAAGAAGTCCGCGTGGGGGCTTAGTAAAGCCCTACATCTTTACGGAGATACTCCAGGGTTTGGGGGGTATATCATTTCTCACTTCTCATTTCTATTATCATTCATCATCATCATACAGGAAGGAAATATTGTTTATAGTATTACTTGTAAGAAAAATTACTTTGACACAGGCTAAATGTGCTAATCGCACTAAGCCATCAACTAAAGGAAAAAAAAAACTATAATGTCACTAGCATTGCTGTGTTCCGAAAGTAAAAGATTTATTTAAATGGCCAGCGCAATTCACTCGGAATCCTCAACTGCTGAGGAGGTAAGATTCGGTCATGAGATGAAGGCTAAGTTATTTTTCGTTATAGAATAAACATTATGTATTGTTAACTCACAACAGCTATCTTACAAAAGCAGAGGATCAGTTAGCGACCTGCGGATGCCAGTATTCACGCGTTCACAGCTTACACACATTTCTGCCACAAAAGTGGTCAGTTCTGAGATAACTTTTTATGTGCTCTACCCAATATCACTTAACTTATTTGTTCGGTTGATTGCTAACTAATTCATCCGGAGAGCTCATATATACAGACGCCTGCACGTCAACCTATCCAAAACTGTAAAATCTCTTCAATCTTGAACTATATGCCATATACCTACATAAAGTTCAAAGTCTATTGAAGAAATATGACAGTTTGTGGTAGTCTGTTGCAGGCGTGTGTACATAGCTCATTCGACGCTGCCGATAAACCCCTGAACGATATCTTAACATTATAATTCTTTACGTTAACTGCACGTACCGTGGCGACGAAATCTGTTTTGACATCAGTCTTGTTCTGTACTCTCAGCCGTAGAGGTATGCGAGTGCCAAAAGTCGTAGTGTACTCGAGATCCTTGACTTTGGCCGGCAAACATTTCAGCACCACTTTGTACACGTACGTGCCAATGAGCGGGTTTGACACTTCCAGATAATCCTCAACCTCACCCACTACTAGGGGCGAGTACAGCAACACGATCGTTGACTGCGAAAATAGTACAATTGGATTGAACCTCAGTGGACGCAACATCCCGGTCCCTTTTAACCTTTTCAACGCCAATAACGGATATATCAGACAAACAAAGTAGTTGAAACCAATCTTTTATTTTTACATGCCAGAAAGAATTTATTAAAGTTTTTGTCGGTATTTCCAAACATTTAATATTTAAAGCATAAAATAAAGTTACAATTGCATAATATCCTTAAAAATTCAAAATTCAAAATCATTTATTCAGTTTAGGCTACAAATAGCTCTATGAACGTCATTATGCCATCGGTTCGTAAGTCTACTTCTGGGCGGGAGACCTTGT
Organism: Eudonia truncicolella; assembly: GCA_949315975.1. Lineage (NCBI taxonomy): Eukaryota > Metazoa > Arthropoda > Insecta > Lepidoptera > Crambidae > Eudonia > Eudonia truncicolella. The sequence continues at coordinate 6,778,237 of OX438828.1, read as the reverse complement.
ACTGAGAAGAACCGGCAAGAAACTCAGCAAGTGTCAAGCTCTTTTCTCCCTTACAGCGTCAAAAATATTGGAAAATAGTAATGATTATAATCAACCTGGGAACAGTTATTTGAATACAATCTGACACCTATAGACACATAATAAATATATTTTTAATGATTGTCGTTGTACTCATATGTCGATTTTTACCTCCAAATATCACTGTAACGTGACACTTTAGAGTACCATGTTACTCGACTTTTTTGTTCCTCTATGTGTCCTCTACCCATACATAACACTATCATCGTGCGCCGCGATTTCTAAAAAAATCAAAATGGCGGCGGGTCGATATGCCAGCTTCCATACAAAAAGTTTCGAACCCCTTTACATCAGTTACCAGTTAAAATTTTCACAATGTCATACAGTACTAAAATAAAGGTCAAAAATTGTCTAAGAAAAAAAAAACAAAGTTAAACTACAGTTAATAATAATAAAAATAATAGTATGCAAGAGCAGACCTGCCTCCACAGGCGGCCCCGTTCACGAGTATGACATGTGAATCAGCCATCGCTTCACTCAACCATATCTTACGTCTTTCTTTTTATTTTCTAATAAATTCAAACCCTTTTTTTGGCCAAATTTTACCTTAGTATCCAGCGCCAAAGTCTGATATATGAGACCAACAGTGATGTTGCCAATACATAATTATCGTAATTATTTTAGTCGTGTTTCCTCGATTTCTAAGTAGTTTTAAATTCATTTGATATTTAGGAATAGCGTTATCGGCTTACAGATAAGAAGATAAGATAAGAAGCTTAGAAATTTTACTCTTTATAAATGTTATTCTATTTCAGCGTTGTAATCCAGCCTGTCTTTGGGATAATGATGCCGACCCCCTAGAAAGCTACGGGGGTACTTACTACGCATTAAAGCCACCATAAGCCCTCTTACGCTATACAGCAGTGCCTACAAGAGACAAACCAAGAGCAACACAGCCTCTATAAATAAAACTCTTTAAATTGTTATATCCTTTATACAGGTTGTATCAGATAGATGTGGTCAAAATTAAAAGACTTAAAGTGTATCCGCTCCAGATCTTGTATACAGAATCACTTACTTATTCAGAGGTCGCAATCTGCCGGTCATTCCAGGTGTTGATTCAAGTGTTAATTGTGTGTGTGTGCATTGTGTGTAGTAAATAGATAATTTTGAAAAAAAAGCTTTGTAAACAAAACCATGTATGACATGCATGATTTGATGTTCAACATTTTTTTGAGTTGTCTGTCGGCTGAACTATTCCATTTGAAAAATAACAATATCTATACTTTGCAAGGAGTTAATTAGTTTTCACTATAATATTTATAATATTTTGAGACACTAAGCAAATACTATCTACAGTAGTTTTGTTTCATTATCACATCTAAATTTAAAAAGAGGATCCCCCAATCAATCCTTGAGTGCGGACCTGGAATGACCGGCAGATTCCGACCTCTGGTTATGACACATCACTGCGATAAAACATATGAGGTTAAAATAAAGACTTTTAAAAAAGGAATGGTTTGCTAACTACATTTCAATCCAAGGTTATCCAAGGGTCGTGAGTTCGATTCCCACTCAAGCTTCCTGAGACGGGTTGATTTTTTCTAGTAAAATACCTGTTGAACGGTTAATTTTAATTCGTCACTTTCTAAGTCATACTCATCCTCTGCCACTAATATTCGAATTAATCCTCGGTGGTAATAATTTTTGCAGTTACAGACGATATAATAATAGCAACGAATATGGTATTAATATGTAGGGTAAGTTTTAAAAATACAATTTAAAAATACCTTCAATTCACATCACTATAAATTGTTCTAAAAACATCCATCTCTTTGACGTCACTTCCTGTCTGATATATCAGACATTGGCGTTTAACACTGATTACAAGTTACAACTAGATAGTGTTGGGAAATACGTGGATTGTTAAGCTAAATACATCATTTAGGTATGGAGCAAAACTTAAAAATTTCACATAAATGATTTTTATCTTAAAATTAGCCGGTAATAAGGCTATTCCTAAATATCAAGTGAATTTAAAACAGAAATCGAGAAAACACGACTAAAATAGTTACGATAATTGTATATTGGTAACGTCACTGTTGGTCTCATATAATAGGTTGGGGAAAAAGTTTCTTCGCATTTTTTTAGAAAATTCAAAACATTTTTTAATATAGTTTATTTACATTTAACTAAAGTATGTAGGTGCCATTTTGTTTGATAACTTTTTGCCATCTTGTAGGTAGGGACATGATCCCATTGCTATAGAAATTTTGGGGCTTCTGATCAAAATACCGCGACAAGTGGTTTTGTCAGTCCTCTCGTGATGTTAACCTGACACTGCCTAAAGAATTCTGAAGAGACCGAAACAGGTAGAAATCTGAAGGTGCAAGGTCAGGACTATACGGCGGATGCATTAACACCTCCCAGCCAAACTCTTAATTTTTGCTGAGTGGCTAAAAATGTGTGAGGTCTAGCGTTATCATGATGATTAACCACAGCCCTTCTGTTGATTATTTCCGGCCACTTTCTTTCAACTTCTTGCTTTAATCTCATCAGTTGTTCGCAGTAGAATTCAGAATCGATGGTCCTGCCTGGTGGTAACAGCTCATAATGAATAATGCCCTTCCAATCCCACAACACACACCAGCATCACCTAGTTGCGATTTAACCCGAGTTTCGCCACAGTTTGTGAAGCCTGAACGACCTTTTTTCGCACGTTCTTGTTCTTGTACGTGATCCACTTTTCAACACCAGTTATCAGCTTCTTCAAAAATGGTTTGGTTTCATTACGTCGTAATAAAGAATCACAAATGAGTACACGGTTCATTAGGTTTCTTTCAGTGAGCTCGTGAGGTACAAAGGGAAATGAATTTATTAGAAATTAAAATTAAAAGTCGTAAAGATATCCTGCAATTATAAGTTTATTTTATGTTTTATATATTAAACGTTTGGAAATACCGACAAAAACTTTAATAAAAACTTCAGGTATGTAAAAATAAATGATTGGTTTCTACTACTTTATTTGTCTGATATATCAGTCGCTGGCGTGGTGGGCATGGAAATGGTTTGTCTGATATATCCGTCATTGGCGTTGAAAGGGTTAATTATGACCTCACGTTGTATATTGAGAGAAGTAAAGTCCCACCTCCGATTTCCGGCTGACAGTAATCATTTCAGGGCAGGAGAGTTTGTCACACTGTATGTTGAAGACTGCGTCATCTTCCAGCGGGTTGGAAACCACTAGCTCCTTCTGCAACGACTCCCGCGCTCGCGACACAAAAGTCAGTGTGTCGACGATCTGGCTCGTCGTCACTGTCGCCGTTATGTAGTAGAATTGGTACTCACGGGATGCTTCGTTAACAAACGTTACCTGAAATTAGGAAATATTGATGTATCAGTCTACTAGAAAGGTTGATGGCAATGACTTATACTCGTTATCCACCAAAGTAGACTGAGAGTGTGTAAAAAACAAAGCGTTCTTTTACCTATGCTTAGGTTAGGTTTAGTGGACAGGGTTCAAGCAAAGAGGAGAGAGGGGAGAGAGATGCGTGAGATTTGCTATTTTTTTATTTTTTCGATACTATGAAGGACCTTAGATCTTTTATGATCAGATCAAACAATTAAGTAGTTAATTTCAGAACTGTTAGAAAATAGGTCTATGCGTGTGTTCGTCCTGCGTGTCTTTTGCGAGTTTTATTTACCATTCGATTACGTTAACGAAAACGAGAATTTGTAATGCCAAATTGTAACTCACCTCGTTTGTCAACAAGAGGCGTTGCTTCAATGCCATACAAATTTTCGTGGCAAATTGAAAATAGAACTCGCAGAAGCACCCTGCTTAACGTTTGCTACGACTTGGCTGTCTACTCAAAGGAATAGATAGGATAGTATATAATATTGTAGGTAGTAATGTAGGTCTACTGAGAATTCCGTGGACTGCTCGCCGTACCAACGTATCGATCCTTAAAGAACTTCACATCAAAGAAAGATTGTCGTCTCTGTTCAAATACGAATACTGAAGTTCTAGGGCACATAATTCGCAAAAAGGACTGAATGGAGCGTATTGTGGTTCAGGGCAGAGTCGAGGGCAAGAGATCCCGTGGGCGCTCGCCAACCCGATGGACAGACCTCATTACCTCTCACTCAATCCACAATGACCGATTGCCCACAAAGCTTCCAATAGAGCCGAATGGAGACGCATTGCGAAAGCCGTCATTAACCAGGACCCACTCATAACCACGACCACTCTGCCAAGACTGCCCGACTAAGAAGAGAAGAGAAGTAATGTAGGTAGGTAATATTATATAACACGTCGCGTCTACTCACTTTCAGTTGCATCTCGCACTCCTCATAGCAGACGAACGACCAGCGGCAGGTGGCGGCGGCCTCTCCCCACACTTTGATCAAGTCCGGGTGCTTTATCTCGAAATATCCCTCAAATTTGTCAGGAACCACCTTCATCATTTCCGTTGACACCACGTAAGATTCTGGGGACTATATACTATTGTTGTTGAGTTAGTTCCTTTATTATATTTATTGTTGTTAATCAGAAATCCTTTTAGTAGTAACTTGATATCCGTCTCTAGGTTTATTCGCAGACTATCAGTGCTATAAAACTATATCTCGCCATGATAATATAATGGGATAATTATAATGTAAAAAAAATATATAAATAAAAAACACTGTGAAACGCTACATTTAAAGTGAGGATAATTTATTTCAAAGAGATATTTCTTTGTTTTCAAATAATATCCACTAGAATTTTATAGTAGCGAGGTCATAGAAGAAGCTGCTACGAAAGTCGTAGCACGCGGCTACTGATGTCGCAGCTCAGCTACAGTTCTAATCTACCCAAAGATATTCTACCCCACGTCAAAATCACCATGTTTAATTGTACAATGCCTTGTTTGGAGGACATGGCGCAGCGCCTTGCACATTCGCAACTTTCCCAATGTATGGGCTACTTTTGTTATATAAGGGACTAATTTAATTTTTGTCTTCAATGACTTCAGTTAGTGGGGCTAAGCCAACACCTAAGCTGTTCCAGCGCAGTGTGATAGGTTTATGGCACAATCTTCGCACATGCTATTGTCGATGTGTGAAGGTCTGAGGCCTGCACTAGAACTTTTATATGCTTATGATTGTGATACAATACAATATCTACGTATTTTGCAATGAAAGTTTTAAAAACCTCTGTGATATTATAAACAAACAACTCCTGGATGTATGTGTCCTTGGCCGCGACTGTGATGGATATCTCCCCATTCGGGTTAGGGTGCACCGCTACGCCGATCAGTGACAGGAAAAGCGCTCCATCGCCCAACGGCGAAAACAACACTTGACCCTGAAGACATTATAAATCATTAGTTGTTTAAGCGTTGGAGGTACGATCTCGAATTATATTTAGAAGGGTCCGCCTGCCGTCCGTAAGTGACAAGTGTCATATATTTTATTTGAAATGTCTTCGTCCATATTTTTTTGATGCCGCATGGCCTTACTAATTTTGTATGGGGACTTTAAAGTGTTAATTTGAAAAATATTAATTTAAATAACCGCTTGATAAATCTAAAATGTGAGACGGACGATTTGTAGTTTAGCCATTGGTGATTGTTTAGACAAAATCAGAGGTACAATAATTTAGATTAACTATAAGAATCAACTATACGCCGCCACTCGTTTTCATGTTTTTTGCCTAACTTTAAATGATATTCTCATTTTTAAACGTGTGCAGTTTCTTGTCCTGCAGCCGTACGATTTTGAACATTTTCGTTTCCGTTTTCCAGACAACCGGAAGAAAAACGTGCGCAAACATCGCACAGGGTAAATATGACCCTTCATCATCCGCGACGTAATGTTTTTGTGCTATGTTTGCATTGTTATTTTTATTGATTAGCGTTGTTTTTTGGGTAATATTAGAGACGTAATGAACCAAAAGTATTCCAATTACATAAAATCATTAGGTCGTGAGCTTATCAAAGAACACCCGAGCGCTCAAAACAAATAGCACTATTGCCGAGCCAGCTACATAAAAGAAATAGAGAATTTAGGGGTGAACCTGCACAAGAGCCTGCTGTTAAAGTACGTGGTGTGCGAAAAAGATGTCAAGTGTGCCCCTATACCTAAGACTGCAAGACAAATCATATTTCTGAAGCTTGTTACAAATACATATATCCAGAGCACACCGTAACCTACTGCCAAAAAAGCAGTACAAAGACCGAAGATATATAATTTATAAAACTGAATTATTCCTGTTATTGTGATTTTTAATGATTAATCTCGTAAATGACTGTTAACACAATTAGAAAGAGAAAAAACTGTTTTTGTTAGAGACTTTAAATGTTTAACGGAGAGTTCTTTAGTGACGATTATTTTATATAGGTACGTTTCTTAAAATAAATATAACATTAGAATTTATATTATAATCTGTGTTTTATTTATCAAAACCGATTAAACTATATCTTATTTACGTATATAAAGGGTGATCCAATTCGAGGTTCCTAAACACACATATTTATACACATTGGCGCAGTGGTTAACGCGCCCGGCCTGCGAGGGCTGAGGGTTAAGCAACTTTCGCAAAGGCCGGTCACTGGATGGGACTAAAGTTTTATCATCTGGAGCTCCTCCGTGCTTCGGAAGGCACGTAAAGCCGTTGGTCTCGTCAGCCGCTAACATTTACCAATCCGCAGTGGGACCGCGTGGTGGCTTATGGCCCGCTTCTCCCTATCCACTCATAGGGAAGGCTCGTGCCCCAACAGTGGAGACATAAAAATGAGCTGATGATGATGACGTGTAAAAGACTATCGTAACAGTAAATTGAACGCTTAATATACATGCCTAAATTAATGTCTATACAAATACCGTGTTTCGGTTACCTCATGCTTTCCTATTGTCTTAGGCTTGAAATTTATTGGAATTTCGAATATAGAGTTAGGTTCAATTTGAAATTCCTTCAGAGTTTCAAACGGTCCTTCGGTAATTTCACTCAACACCAGCCACATATCGTCCGACCTGCCATATTATTATCATGATAAATTAAAAAGGGAAAAAGTAATGAAGCGACATTTCAAGTTTATATTCCGACAAGTTCGAACCCGACCTTTGAAAATGGGAAAGAAAATAAAATGTAAGTTAATTGTTATAAGATAAGAAATTTATGATGTAAATAAATAATTAGTTTAAAATAAGAATAGTAATAGATAATAGTAAACTATGTAGTAGTATAATAATAAATGTAAAACCAAAGAAAAGAAAAATGTATTAGTAATAAGAGATATATTGTAAAAAAAAGAAAAGAAACAAAAGAGAAAAAATATATATAATGAGTAGAGCTCATAAAGCTCAAGCTTAATAAACCCCAGAAAAAGAAAAAAATATATATACATAAAAAAAGAATAAAAAAGTCCTGCAAAAATAGCGGGGAGTAGCCAATTTAAAAAAAAAACCCGACCTTTGGAGTGACCGACTTTTGGCAGGAGCAAATTGAAAGAAATTGTTTGAAAATAATTAAAGTCGTTTTTATAACAAAAATGTCGAATCAAATCTTAATTATTTAATAGAACATCAAAGGAACTGCGATTCATAAGTTTATAATGATGATGACTATTGAATACTTAATTTTGTATCAAAAAGCAATCTCTGGGCCCAGATCCTGCTATTTAAAACGTTCACAATTGTGTGTCGATTGCGTGATTTTGACAATTTTCTCCATACAAAGGATGATGGGCATTTTGGTATCGGTTGGCACTTGTGTTCAATCAAGATGTATCTTACATCGTTGGATAGCCCTTTACAAGTGAACAAAAAAGTGCTATGAAGACCAACCCGTACAAATAGTCCATTTCAAAATATACTCTTCGGAAAAAATAGAATTTTTAGTTTTAGAATTTTAGAAAATCACATCTTTCATTTTCAAAAGTCCCAATAGTTAAAGGAGTTAGGTACTTAGGTGTCATCTATTAAAAAAATACCACAGCCACAATTCGTTCATCGCATCTTATTATTCAAGCAAGATTTTTAGTATTACATTTTTCTAGTAACCTCGAACAAACAAAGGATTGCTAACAATCTTATCTGCTTTACTTCTATTTCGTCCCGCGGCGGTGCGGGGGGTATTGGGAATGCCGAGCGCTTGCGCAGGTAGATTTGTTACTCAGTCGATCGCTGATTCTGTGTTGAGTGATTACGTTATTTTACGCTTCCCATTGTTTACGTCGATTTTGTCCCCCGCATAGTATTGGACTCTGTTTCCCGTTTTATTTGATGACCGTGGCTTTCTTTTGGACTTGAGTGCTCAACGATTGGATTATTTATTTACAAATGGAACGTTATCGTAACTGTGTAATGTGCCGAAGAGGGCTACACCGAGGCAGATATCAAGTACGCGTTCTATCGGAAGCCTTGCTAAGAACACGCGCGGAGCTCGTAACATTTATCCGAGAAAACGCTTCATTGGAGGTTAGTAGGTACCTATTACATATTTTTCTTTCTATATAATAGTTTCTTATTGTTTTTGACCTGTGAAGTGTATTGTCCTATTGTTCTTGCCTCGGATCCCGAACAGTGCAGTCGGCCACACATCATGTTACACACTTGCAGTTCCAAAATAGCGCTTGTGCCCTCGAGATAAGGACGGTCCAAAGTCCAATCAGAGTAACTTGATGTGTGGCCGTGTTTTTTTTTTTTTTGTTATAGATTGATGCAGGCATATTTATTATAAAGGATTTATATTAATGTCTTGATGGGTATTTTTCGGCAACCCATATTGTTTATTAGCAGAGGTCTCCCTTCTTTATAGATATTTTTTATTATTTTTTTTAGGTCGTGTTTGACAACACGCGAAGAGTATGTTACCGATGCTGGCAAAGAGCCGAAAATGCGACTAGAGCTCAACCACATCCTCAACCCGAGCTCCAGCCGCAAGGAGAAGCAGACCCGCAAGAACAACTAGAACCACAAGTACAACCAGAACCGCAAGTACAACCAGAACCACAAGTACAACCAGAACCGCAAGTACATCCAGAACCACAAGTACAACCAGAACCGCAAGTACAACCAGAACCGCAAGTACAACCAGAACCGCAAGTACAACCAGCACCGCAAGCAGGAGTGCTTCATGTGCCTGAATATATGAGAGCACCAAATACCGTCAGGCATTGTATCTTTCGCGGCTGCCCTAATGCTACTCGCCATCGAATCCCGAATGTTGTTAAAATCCACGTTTTTTCTCGATATAAATTGTATATTCCCGATGGTGCTAGAGTGTGCCGCGAACACCTCCATGGAAATGATTGGGATGATTTACCTCAACATTGTAACGTTTCCCATGAGTTCACCGCCGCCCATTTCAGGGATCTTTGTGACCTTATGCGAAATGCCTTAAACTCGCCTAGATTACGTTTTAGCGAGCTAGGGGGTTTGAACGAAGAAGAAATGCACTTTTGGACGGGACGTACTAATGAAGAATTTAATGCCGTCTTAGAACAAAATCCTTCATTAAGAAATAGATGTGCAGATCCTAGAACCGCTTTGGGCATTTTATTAACAAAACTACGCACAGGAGAATCCAACGTCAGACTTGCAACGTTATTTAATATGTCGCGAAGAAAACTCGAACGCCAGTTGGCCATCGCACGAGAGTGTCTTAGTACTGATTACGTTGTGCGTCACTTAGGAATGGATCATATAAATAGAGAAGACATATTGGCGAGAAACCTGAGGATTCCAAGAGCACTGTATGGAAATGCAGATAACAGTAAAGCAATTATCATTTGCGACGGTACCTATATTTATATTTATAAGAGCTCTAACTTTCTGTTCCAGAGGCAGTCCTACAGTTTGCACAAGTTCCAAAACTTGTTGAAGCCGTTTTTAAATTGTAACCACTGATGGATACATTATAGATGTCAAAGGACCATACGCAGCAACCAAAACTGACGCACAGATAATGAGCGACTTGATGATTGACGAGGAAAATCCCCTTCACATATTGCTTCAGCCCGATGACGTCTTTATTTTGGACCGAGGGTTCAGAGACAGTTTGGGTCATATAGATGCATGTGGCTATGAATATCACGTTCCTCCGACGAAGAACAGAGATGAGTCACAGCTCACTACTTCTCAAGCGAATGATTCCCGGCTTGTTACAATATGCCGATGGGTAGTGGAAGTGGTTAACGGGCGCTTCAAAAGAGATTTTAAGCTGCTGCGGCAAAAATATTTCAATAATACAATGACTAATATGTTTGGAGATTTCAAGATAGCCGCAGCATTAACTAATCACTTTCACGTGCCCATTGTAGATAGCCAATACACAGACGCTTTTCTACAAAAAATAAATGAAAAAATTCAAACCCCGAACGTGTTGTATAATTATGTGGAAGCAAAGAGGTTAAATAACAAAAGAGCCGATTTCCAAAGATTGGAAGCAAACGATTTAGAAGATTTTCCGCGACTGACGGAGCAGGACGTGATTTTGCTCTCATTGGGGACGTATCAGTTAAAACTAGCGAAATCCTACTGCAGCGAACACCTAAACAACGGCTTGTACCTGATAGAGACATACAGAGAAACTGCTTTAGAGGACATAACAGACATAATGCCATTAACGAAGATGCGTGGCTATTGCGTGCACGCATACAGTCCCGACATGTCAGAGCAAAACAATATTTTTGTTACATATTGTTAAATAGAAATGGAAACATCTTACAACATTATTGCACGTGTTTGACTGGACGCCGTACAGTAGGTTCCTGCGCGCATATTATTTCCATTGCGTGGTATTTAGGATATGCTAGACATGTGGGCTTTACTGAGCCAGCATTATTTTTAAATAGCATTATTTTAGATGAAGAATAATGTACTGTGTATATGAATTTTGCATAAAAAAAATGAGACACTTACTTTGAACTTGTTTTTTATTATAAACATCCAATGATAGTAATTAATAATAATCATATATAATTAAAATAGTAAATAAAATACTAAACCAAAATTAAGAATAACGTCACAAAAAAAAATATAAATAATTTCAAGGCGGGATTACTCTAATCGGACAGTGAATCAGGACTAACGCTTTGGTTATTCTTATTTTATAGAAAACTACCATTTAACGATGTATCATTTACTTCGATTGGTGCCGATACCAGATCCCATACATCTGTGCCCATCATCCAAATACATCATTAAGAATTTCAAAATCACACTATTAAAATGTTATTGAATAAGCATATTTGAGGCCCAGAGGACGATTTTTGAACCGGTGACTGATTTTCACGCTGTAACATCAATCACGAGTGCACCTTTTTCTCTTATTCAAGGTCGCTTACAAGTTATTTTAGACACGAACAATTCTCAAACGGTATAAGTAGATCTTAATAATTAAATTTTAAATAATGCAAAAAAATATTATGTTTCGTAGTGTATTTCATATCACTATTTAAGCACTTTTATTTCGTGATCACCGATGAGATTCAAATATCGCCCCCCAGTTGTCATAACATTCATTTCTTTACAATGGTGGATCTGTTATTCTAAGCACATTAAATGAAATGCTAAGCTACACACTGCCAATATGTGATACTGTAAATGAGTATGGACTCACGGGTTGGTGACCTCCACGTATTCGGTATGCACCTCCCGCACCGGGCCTTCCCAGAACATTACCTTAGTCTGGACGTTGCCTACGTCGACGCAGGTGGCGTACATTGCTATCTCTAGCGGCATGTAATTCTCGATGTTGCAGCTTGCCTGTTTTAATAAACAGTTAGTTTACAGGGTACAGATCCCATTGTTAGGCAAAGGCTTCTTATCCCTAACACTTCTCACGATTTTGTGCCACCGTTGGACAGTCCCTCCCAAACTCCCAACACCGCCTGGGTGGTCTACAGTGACGCGCCTCCTCGCGATCTCAGGGCTTTACATAGTGGAGGTTTTGATCCACAGTGCGTCGTGTGAGCAGCAGTTAAGCAATGTGCAAGTGCAACCGCCACTGTGGTCTAGTGGTTAAGACCACCGGTTTAGACCCAGAGGTCCCGGGTTCGATTCCCAGCGGGGGTTACATGTTTGTGTACTCGGTTTGGTTGGTGGTAGGACTTGTTTGTCCGCCTGGCTAGCTACCACCATCTTATCTAAATATGTCGCCATAACATCAATGTTTGTATAGCATTGTTGTGTTCCGGCAGCTAGAGATAAGATAGCCAGTGCCTCACTAGTTGAGGATCCCAAGTGAAGTGCGCTTCCATCATTGGCCTTATCATCCCTTAACATCAGGTGAGATCAAGGCACTCACGCTTACTCGTAAATATGAAAAAAAAAAATAAAAAAAAGTTGCATCAACGACTTTTTCTTGTTTTATTCGACAACGGGAAAGCGCTTGGCCTTCATCTCACCAGGCTGCCTAGCGTGAGGTTTATTTGCCATTTGATCGAGTAAACGAAAGCGAGAATATGTGTGGCCAAACTTTAACTCTACGCGTTTGTCATCAAAAGTGCTTCAATGTCATATAGTCTCGTTTTCGAATGGCAAATAATACTTACTAATGTACGTGCCTATGGCACTCGATGTTCAGTGACTCACCGAATCTCTGTAACTATTGGAATAATCGGAATACAACATTGCTAATATTATTTTTTCTTAACGAAACAGTTTTCAAAAAGAATTTGTTAATATGCTGGAAATCGAACCCGGGACCTCTGGGTCAGGGATCGGCGGTGGCATAACTATGAGACAACAAATACGACTCAAATTTAGAAAAGTAGAATACGGTTCTCCTTCGTATTGGCACACAATGGGTTTACCATTATAAAATTTAAATACTCACCCATACTTTTATGAATGGGTTGTGGTTTGCAGGTCTGAACGTTATCGTGAATGTTACATTTGTGTGAGCTGCAATGTTTCCTTGCATAGGCGATATTGTGAAGTCATTCGACTTTAGAGGTTGCCAACAAAACCTAATGAACAATTAACACGCTTCGTTACGTTTGTATCGTCAGTCTATATAGGGTCTATATAGTGTCTATATAGTTTAGGTACGCTAAAATCAACGATAACAAAAACAATGCCAAAAGCATCTCCATAGCATCTTTTAAGTATACACAGTTGGTTACCTGGCACCGAAATCTCCTTTGTTTTGTAACATGACTTTGAGTATTTTGCATCCCCTTTTACGCACGCGGCCAAACTGCAGAGAGTTCTGGCTGAAGCAGAGGCTCATGCCAGTAGCGCTGCCACTCAACCGCACAATTGGCCTCTCAAATTGGAAAACCTTCATATTCAACTAAACACAAAAAAGCATTAGATCCAATGATTCATATCAAAGAGTCGTGTAGTTAGTAGAAAGAATACCTGAACATTGAGAGTGCTTATCATGCCAACAGGCTTGAATTGTATCTTCAAGGGCACTTTCCTGTATGGTTTTATTCTGCATTTGTTGGGTATGACCCTTAGCGATGATAGAGCATTCTGTATGTCCATTGCAATTTGTGCTTTTACTTTGTCGTCCTTGTATGACTGCAGCATTTTCACTCTGCAATAAGTTCATTATTACGAGTATAATATTCAAGAAATATTTGTGTGCGCATTATAGTACTATAATTTATGTTGTGGCTTTACTGTGTACCTAGTATTAAAAGATATCATAAACTATTTTTACCCTGTTTCTCTGAAGAGAGTTAAGTTACGTAATTTATCATCTAAAATTGTTGACAGACCATTCTTTCGTGTATGCTTAAGCAATTTATTGATCTGACTCTATTCTGGAAAAACAAAATTCTCAAAATATTTTGTGATTATTTTGCTATGAGTTATACTCACCTCGATGGCCCAGTGTCAGTAGCATTCAAAGCATTCGCAGCACTGGGGCTTAGGCACACGCTGGTCGCTTCTGAATTGGTCGTGTCCTCCACCACAGGGTACATGTCTTTAAATATAAAGCTGGCATCGATAGCGACTTTGCTGTGATTCATTACTTCTATTTGACGAACGATCTTTTCTCCTACTTTTACGGCTCCTAAGTCGAAACTTTTTTGGCATCCTTCGTATAAGTCAAAAAGAAGTGGAACACCTGAAAATTTGTTATATTTTAGTTTTACGCGTCTTTAATATGGTGATCTTTCCAAAATATGATGCGACTTACCTTCTCCTTTGATGATGACAATCTCCTCGCACAAGGTATTAACCCAAAATTGCAGTTTAAACTCGTACTCCTTGACTTGTTTCGGTCGGAAGTAAATAGGTATCTTTAGGCGCTTGCCAGGGTCAATACTAATCATATCACCATAATCGACCAACAATTCAGGGACGTTTGCAAAATTCAAATCCAGGCTGTAATTTAAAATCAGATAACGCGTGATAACCAACCACAAGATAAAAGGTAACATTAATTTGGTAATAACTTTAGTTGTATGCGCTAATAAATGAAGGCTCATAAACACTCACATAAGAGGCACTTTATCGTCACTGATGAAAGCCAGGTTCTTTTTATAAGTAGGATCCGGAGCATTGACGATACATTTCCCAAAGTCATACTCCATGCAAGTGAAATGGTACGCTGGCTTTTCTATTTCCGCGTAAAGATTTATATTGTATTCCGGACCGTCTGATATCTAAATATATAAATATCTAAATATTTATTTACATATAATTTATTGTTACATTTTGAGGTAAACGTAAGCAAGTAGTTTATGTCATTAATCTTGTGTTAGAAAAATACTTAGGAAATTTTATTATATTTATAGAATATTTATTAGACACCAGTGTTCGATAGGAACCAGTCATTGACCCTTTTTTCTTTAATTACTAAAAACTAGTTAACCCGGCGGACTTCGTGCCGCTTTGACAGTTTCTATGACAACAAAACAAACAAACACATCAAATGTTTCACAGCTAGGAACATTTTGTATTGAAAAATGAAATTGTCGTTTTTAGGTAAAAATATTTTTTTCTTTTAATTTTCTTCTTTACAATCCTTGTCCTGGCAATAACAAACACAAAAAAAAGAATTATCCAATTTTGTGCAGTCGATCGGAAGTTATGCGCGTACATACATTTCAGTGATTCATTTTTATTTATATAGAATAGATAGATAACGGTCAGCACCTGTTTTTTTTTTACTTTAGCAACAGTTGAATACACCTACTTCCTAGCTGTCATCCATTAAAAATAAAATGTAATTCTATATTATTTTTAGGCGACGAAAAGTGGTGTCGAACAATGGGTTACTGTGTCGAATACTGGGTGCCACTACGATAGTATGTATTGCAGTGTACTTACAGTCAAAGTAACAGGGAAAGCCTGCACTGGCACTTTCCTAAGTGTGAAATAGAGTATGCATTCGACCTCGTTTGCCGGGGACACGTGGCCATTCTTCGGCTCTACGCTGACCTGCAGGTACTTCTTCACTGGGCTGCTATTGTAGTGCCAGTCAAAAAAGAACGTCGCCGACCCGTCATTCTTTATTGTGAATGGTATAGTTCTCTCGTACGTAGAGGCAGTCTAGTCCAAAATGCAAAAAAGTTAACTGTAAGGATTACAGGAAAATACATCCAGTTCACTGAATACCTTCCTATTCGAGTTGTCTAAATTTCTTTAAGTTAATTAGGCATGCAATTTTACTAAAGTGAGTAAAGTGAGTCTAACTTTGAATCGCTAAGGTAATCTTTTAGAGCTTGTCTTAGCTGAAATGACGCGCCCCACTACCGCATATACGCACACAAGCAAATTTAAAATATGGACGCAATACATATCCAAATGCCATTGTAATTGGTAATTCAGTTGTCGGTTAGACTTTGTGGGCAAATACATGTCGGCATGTTGAAGACACAGAAAAGGAGTACTTTAAATATTTTGACATGGACCCTGAATTTATTATTTATGTCTATTATTACTGATTACTGACTATTATTTATCTCTGATTCAGATAACTCTGATTCAGATGAAAGTGAATCTATTGAGATGATTGAATAGTTTTACTTTACATAATTTTAGATTTTTTAACTTTATTATAATAGTAATAATATTAATTTGTAACTAATAAAAATCTTTCAAAATAATATCATTTATTTAATTAATCTAAATGAGCGTGTAGAAAAGCGTTGACGAAAGTGGAAGAAGCGAGAGAAGTTTGCTAGGATCGTAACAAGTGATCTGTGGTCTCTGCCACAGAATAAATACTTTTCTGCCTACCCCTGCGGGAAAAAGTCATGATTATAATAGGTAAATCATGCCTTTTATAATAGGTAAAATGTATGTATTGAAAACTTACTAAACCATTAATAAATAAATAGAAATACAATAATTAAATAATTGAACTTCAGTTTCTTTGTCGACCGTACTTGCTAAGAAGCGGTCGTTCTCCGAACGCGCGAAAGTGTGGTCGTGTTGTTGTCATACAACCAGTGCTGCTCCATAGAGAGAGCGTTGTCGGATTTATCACGCGACTAGTCGACCGTGATGTAGGCATTCAGATCCTAGTTCACGGAACAGTCGACGCTCCCACACAGATGAAGTGTCATTGTTAATATTTGCACTCACACATTTAAATCAACTAATTAAGTAGTGGGGCGCGTCATTTTAGCTTAGACAAGCTCTACCATTGTTGTTAGCAATAAACTAAATAAAAATAATACTTAGCATATCTGTTACCTGATCCAAATGGATGTTAGTAAGCGCATCGCTGTTTAATAAATGCTCGTTTCCAATAATATAATACGTTACTTTAGGCTTAATTGAGTGGCTCAAAGCATTTACGCAAAGTGTTAAATATTTCGTCAAATATGTAATGCTGCAGAATATTTTGAAAGATAACGGCCCGTCTTGTATTGGAGTATAGATGATTCTGAAATCATAAGTGTGGTTGATTATTTTGTATATAAAATGATATAACCCTTGCAAAAAGGGTGAGGCCTGGTGACCTGTAGCCGGGTTTCACTTCTGAAACCTATTTCATGAACCAGTCCCTCACAAATTTAGACCTCAATATCGTTATATTGACTTAGTTTTAGCATTAAATACTGTATACTATATATATATAAAGGGAAATAAATAAATTAGAAAAACAATGTTGAAAATTTTTCACGAACAGGATATGAACCTGCTGAAAAATTTTTTTCACCTGACCCGGTATGTCAGAAGGGTTTCTGACATACCGGGTCAGGTGAAAAAAATTTTTTCAACATTGTGTTTTTGTAATTTGTTTCGCAACAAAATTAGAATTTGAAAAAAACTATTGTTTCAAGTAAGCCTAAGCTTTTAACAATTAGGGAGACTGCTCTTAAGTAAACCTGTAAAGCACTCGAGTCAAGTTCCTTTAATTAGTCCCTACGGGTAATAAGCTGAACTGATGGAGCCCGAAAACCATCAGATGATTCCACAATAATCAACGATATCTACCGAGATGGTTTGACGAGATAATTTTCGATATAGCCATCTGTAGTATGAGAGTACGAGAGTAGAAGAGAGTAAGAGTAGTAGAGAAGCACTCTTAAATTAAACCCGAATTTCGGATCCAATCACAGCAAATAAGGACCCAAAAGAGGGCAACGATAAGGATAAAGACGCAATGTTTATAAAATTATAAATCAAATAAATACCTAAACCTACGCTACTCGTACATAAGCTACGTGTACGTACGTACGTAAGCTTCATGCTCTTTATAGAAGTACTTAGGAATCTATTACTATTTTGTAAAGTAGCTTTTAAGATAAATACTTACTTAATAGGTGTTTCTGATAGAGGCCTTAAAATTCCTTGCTCGGGCTCAACTATCACTGGCGTCTTACCAGATTCATTGCACATAGAGTTTCCTTTGAACTCAAACTTGAGGCCTTCATTTTCGCCATTTTTTAATTTTACGACGTGAGTGGTTGTGAATCCCACAAGAGAATTTCTGATGATGAGGATAGTCGGCATAAACACCACTTCGGGCTCTCTTACTAAACCCACCACCAATAAATTCATTACAAGATTGTACACCGGTATAAAGAACTTCCACTGGGATTCGTAAACCTTTAAAAATAAAACATGCATATAGAATCTCGTAAAATTATATCAGATCAATACAAAGTGGAGAGACACTACGACGATAAATTAGCCATTGTATAGGTACATAATGATGCTCCCAATCAATATTTAATTTATATAAGTTGGTCAAGTTCAGTATCGCCGCGATCCTGTGACGTAATACGCGTCTACGTAATAAATACGTAATCGGAACGAGTTTTACCGCGTTTGATGCGCCGGCCGCCGCGCCGCCCGGGGCGTCCTTTTGTTTGTAATTGTTGTGATAGTGTAGTGATTGATAAAGAAGCAATGCGAATTGTGCGAAATTTAACGCTTTGTTAGTGGTGATAGGACACGTTAAGTAGAATTAGGTATCTAGTTAAGTGATTCTGAATTGTGCGAAATTGACGCTTATAGTTATAAATTGTTATAGTGTTTTAGTTACTTTATACGAATAACAAGTTAGTATTTTTTTATTACTCTACCTATAATGAAAGAAAGAAAGAAAGAAAGAAAGAAATTATTTACAATTTACAAATTAACAGAAAAAAAAAACAATGAATATGAGAACATTACAAAAAAAAATAACATTAAGACTAATACAAAAATAATAATTATATAACAAAGAGTGTGTGTGAAAGCCAACTAGGACCCTGCCTCAGCTTTGTGTCGTTGCGGTGCTGAGAAACAAACACCACCACAACGACGCTGGTATTCTGACAGGGCCTATGGTGAGTGTTGTGGTATTATGTGTGTGCGTGTACATATAAAGATGATATAATATAAAACATAGTTACATACATATATAATATAAATGTTTCTAAAAAAAAAATAGTTTAACAAGTGCAGCAAGTGCAACGTTGTGATTTTATTCGGCATTAATGGCGCCAAAACGTCATCACCTGACACTGCGCTGTCTGTTGCCGCTCTTATCAATGGTCAAATGGTGTTCTATTTTGCTTGCGTTATTATTGTGCCATTTAGTTTATTTGAAAAATCAAAAATATATATTCCAGTGTTATTTGATAGTTTCAAATTATTGATATGAAATAGTATAGCAAATATTGTCATTTATTGTCGTAGTGTCACTTCCACTGTCCACTTTGTATATTAAATCTAATAGAAGAAAGTATCTTTTACTTATAGCGCTGACAACCATGAAATAGCGCTGTGTCGATCTGCATACACGCAAAAGGGATGCAAATAATGCGTGATCAACTGGATTTAGTTAGATCAGGAAATTCTAAAAACGCTGTTTTTCTAATAAGTATACTTGATTTTATCACGTAGTAGTACTTTAGTAAATGAAATCATGTAAATAAATAGACTGTTTAGTGGTGATTTTATTTTCTAACGAGGAATTTTTTTTTTCCTTTGGTTGATGGCTGGCTTCGTGCGATTAGCACATTTAGCCAGAGTCAAAGTAATTTTTCGTTTATAAATATACAATATTTCCTTCCAGTCTGATGATGATGAATGATAATAGAAATGTGAAGTGAGAAATGATATACCCCCCAACCCCTCGAGTATCTCAGTAAAGATGTAGGGCTTTACTAAGTCCTAGGGCGGACTTCTTAAGAGAATTTTAAAAGTGAAGTTATAGCACTGTTTTGTTTCATTTACCAACACTCATGCGCACTTACAAACACTTAACGGTTAATAATCCACCAATAATTCACATTAATATTCGACTTAACACAAATGTTAGAAAATAAAACAAAACCACAGACATGTCTCTTCACTTTCCCGCCAAGAAGTCCATAATTGCAATTATGGTCTATAATAACGTATATTTTTTTACTTGGCGTTGTATGCTGTATACTTTTTATATAAACCATCATAAGTAGCGCATTTCACAGTTCTCAGTGTCTTATGAATCTTACCCCAGGAGCGGTGGGTGAAAATGTGAAAATGACATCAGTCGAAGAGCCACCCTCCACATAACCTTTCAGCATATTGCAATGGACGGGGATCAGTTCGGGCTTATCAAACAGAACCATCTCAAATATAAATTCATAAGCTTCGCTCGTAGGATTTATGACGCTAACTGTTCTGCAAGCGCAACGATTGGGAATGAACATTAACATTATCTATTAATACTTAAAATATCCCAAAAAATAAACTTAAATGCACTAACTTCTTATAGCACCCTGAACCAAGAACGTTAAACTCCAACACGGTCATGTGAGGTGGCAATGCTAGACCGGTTACTTTTCTGCGTCCAGATGATAGATAATCGCTCTCTTCTATATCCAAATGGACGTAAGGTATCAAGGATTTCGCTGTTATTTTACAACACACGTTTTGATCGTATGGATCTAAATTATCTGAAAAATTCAAATTAATAATGATTAAATATTTCTATTAATATTTTAACTGGTCGTTGTGGAGATCTTTGGGGGGGAGGGATTTGTCTAGCAGTGGACATCTTTTGGCTGAGATAATGATGATGATGAAATATTTTCAATAAAGAATGATATTAACGAAACTTTAAACTAACGTTGGCTTACCTATTACACTCTTTAGCTTCACTTTGAAATCAAATGCTTCCAGCGGCGAGAAAGTAACTTTGAAAATGCAACTTTCATTTGGTTTCAGGCACTCTTTCTCGGGTTGTATATGGAATGGTAAATCTATTTCAAACCAAGTGTCTACACTGTTTCGTCCCGTGCTTCCACTGAACAAAGTCACTTTGCTAGGGGCTAGTCGAAAATAAAGAAAACATTATATGCATAATTATAAAATTAGTATATACCTTTTTATTATTTAAAACACAATCATTGCATATAAAGTACTACGCACATAATTCTTCTACTTTGCCTTGTAGTGAATTATTTGTCTGCGCCCCTTCAATCGCATTATTTGTGCCTATGTCGTCCAAACATTCCATAACAGGCAATTCATTTTTCTGTAAATATAAATTACTTTAGTGTTTTTACTATTATTTTAATAGAGGTCAATATTTAATTTTAGTTTTTTTGTACAAGCACCTTTGTTTTATTTTTGTCTATCCTTGCTGGATATGCATCATCGATAACAAAATTCCAAACAATCTTCATAGCAACGGGGCCAACATTTTGAACTTTGAATTCAAATTTTCTTGTCTGTTCAACGAGAATAAATAATTATTTACTTACATAAAAAGTTCAAATTTTTTTATAATATAAACATTTGAAAAAGTGTTTAACCTGGTAGATGAAAGTATCTTTCAACGCCTTTTCAGTGTGTAGAGTACATAAATATTTTGTATATTCTGTCATTGCAGAGTAAACAATGACCATATAAATTGCGCCTAAGTATTCTTCAGAAGGTGGAATAGTTTGTTCGTCGATTACGGTTTCATAACGTTCATTAATACATACTTCTCTGAAATAATTTTAATAAGCATTAACGGCAAAGTTCGACGTCGCTGTTATCTATCTGATATAATTTGAATGAAAAAACTAGTATTTACCCGTTGTGATTGAAAAGCGTAACTAGTTGACGATTATCCCACGTAGCGCCTTTTAAATCAATAATCAACGAATCGTCACTAATTGCCGTCAAAGTGCAGTTTAATAATTCCTGAAAATATATTTTTACGTAATTTATGAATTGGAAATACTTACTATTATAATAATATTACATTTAGATAAGATTTAGCTGCTTTTTTGCACGTCTATGGACTTACGCATATTTCTTTTTAAACAGGTATAGCCTAATAAGAGACGTCCAAATAGAATGTCTAAACTGCTCGTATTAATCTGATTGATTTGTAAGAGGGAAATTACTTTTATTGTTGTTACTGTTTATTGTTCCCGGGATTTTCGTTTATACTTACGTCATTTTTTGCGCCGGCATCGGCAGCCCTGTATAAAATTAATTTGAATATACCAAAGATATCTTACTTTTATCAACGAAACCGGCTGTGAAGAGAAGAATATGATTTCCAAGTCTTTCTCTTCGCCTGGTGAAATATAGCCCATAGAGGGCTTTATAACAACGTAATCCACCTCCAGCCATTGAAACTTATATACTTTTTCCGAATTATTTACCATGATGACTGTTCTTCTTTGAACGGAATTTAACTCACAACCTCCTGTTTATGGTTAAATATGCTATTAGTATTTCATTATTTTTTCAATTTATGTTTATATGTACGTATGTTTATATATTATATAGTGTATTTATTAGCTCTATCCCGACAAAATTTAGGGGGTAACTTCCCCTTTCATACATACCTAGTAACATGCAACATACATATTTTTTGTAAAATTGTGTGTTTAGGAACTAGTGCCTTTTCAGATATCACAATAATTATAATATCCATTTGGTTGTTGCAAATAAAAGATTTTTTTTGTATAGCTACCAGGAGGAGCTATATAAGGAGAACTTATAAGGAGAACTTCAGTAATGGTAATTACTGACCAAAATTGAGAATATATTTTAATGTAGACGGCTCTAAGCTGCCTGATTCACTTTGCTTCACAGAACCCATAGACGTCCTTTTACTTTTTTTTGGTTCCATTGATTTCGATTTCTTTTTTTCAACTTTATCGGTTGCATTTTTAGTTTTCTTTCTACTATCAACAGTTGAAGTCGACACTGTCCTACAAAGGTAAAATAAAACATTAAATTTGTATCATAATGAAAATCAAATTATACTTACTCCATTAAAAACGGTGGACCCGTTTTCGTTTCAATAAAAATTATTTTCTATGTTCAATATATGCAGAACTGTTTTACTATAACATGACTGAGGTATCCTTTACCCTTCATTAGAACTTCGAAACGCGTCAATATCCATGTCCATAGACAGCATTTCTAGACCCAGTAAAATAACGTCCTCCAGAAAAGCTTCGGCTTCACAAAAAACCTACAAAATAAAACGTAATTTTAAAGCGTCATGAACCATGATGACATTTTGAAGATAGAAGATAGTCACAAGATACCGTATTACTATACGTATACTCGTATTATTACTATAATTTTGATTTACCGTGAAATATTCGTAGGGGTTGTCGTCGATTGTAATTTTAATATCGCAATTAGTTCTTCCTTTTTTCACAGGATTATAGTTTACCAGAAGTGTTGCGATTTCGGCTGGTTTAATTATAACTTTCATTTTCGAATTAAGTTTTTCTGAAATTTATTTGGAAATAATTATTTGAATAACTAAATAGGTAATAGAATAGGTTAATACTAACACAATATGAGTCTTGGTCACTTTAATAAATAAATATTATATTCTTCTATTCTATATGTTTGCTTATGAATAGATAACTTATGAAAATAAAAGTATATACCATTATTGCCTTGCATAATAATATGTTCATTAGGTGGTGCGACAGTTAGCCAAAATATTGGTCTTTCTTCGTAGGCCGATTGTGATATTTCAATTTTAACTATACTTTTCACGGAGCATATATTTTTTAACCGAATAGGCTTGTTACTAATGGATCCTAAACAAGTGACAGGAAAACGCAGTAAAGCTATTCTATGATTCTTTATTGCGGGCGCAATCATTCGTATTCTTGGTATGACCCCTTCTCCGATCAAACATATTTTAAATGACTGCTCTTGGTTGTCCAGTAATTTTAATTTTATTTCTAGTACAGCTTTGTATTCCTGTCATTTAAGAAAAAGTAATTTTTATTACATCTATAGTAGCTTTCTCGAAGAAATTAGTCTAAAATGGTAGAATAATTACCTGAAGAGCTTTTGGGGTAAATATTATGCCCAAAAACTTGTGTAACAGAGGTTCTATATGTGTTTCATACTTATCTAATGAGAATATATCCTGATTACAATTTGATTGGTAATGCAGTTTCATCTTGAGTGCGCAGGCCACTAAACCATTGTTGTACATATCAATTGCACCCGTTAGACCAGTGTTTACAGTCACACAAAAAAAATGTAATGTTACTGAGTCTTCTACAAACACACAATGTGGGGAAGACTGAAACATTTTTATATAAATATTATTAGTTTATTTGATTAGATGAAACCAGCAAACGCTAAACGCTTATGATAAAGATTAATACCTCAGGCACTTTGTATTCAGATAAATTCTTTACAATAAGATGCTCTCTGAAAGTAGTTTCTAAATTCCAAAAATCTAAAGTAGGCATCGCTCCAGTGCCGACAAGTTTGAGAGGCACTCCCTGAGCTTCGGCGGGGCAGGTATCGCTTATTATAAACTTTATAGTCTCTTCAAATTTTCTAGCACCGGTTGCCATAAACTGGATAATAATGATTCGACTTGTGCCAGGAGCAAGCAGGTTATCGTCATTATTAATCAGAAAATTTCCACACCTTAACGGAGGATTCTTGATTCTGTGTAAAACAAATTGATAATGTACAGAATGTCACACATTTTTTCTCAAAAACAAAGTTTTTCAAAAGCTAGGTATTTTCCTACTTGTTATCCTTTACTTTTGCTTGGACTACTGGTGCATTTGGATCTATACGGTATTCTTTTGGCAAAATAATTTCATAGGTAACAGGACATTTGCTTGTGTTGTTCAGTATAACTTCTCTCATAACACTACTTCCAACTGGTATAATATGAAAATTTAATTCACCTAGAGGGAAAAGCGTGAAGCTGAAAATATTTACATTAGGAATGATTAACTTTAAATTGTTATAAAACGTCACTTTAAAAAATAAAAGTTTTGATGTGTTAGCTTACGTATTGTAGAAAGAAGCGATGGTTAAATGAACAGGAAACTTTGCAACGACGACTTGATCCTTGCTACCATCCAGTAAAGAGCAAATGAATGCAGGAACGTTCACGAGGTTCATTGACGCGGTAGGAGTGCACTCGAACTCAATCGCGACTAACTTTAAGCTTGATGGGATAATTCCACATTCTGATATTATCTCAAAAGAGCGCAGAAACGCAGGCTCGGGGAAGTTTTTTACCTTCTTTAACCTGTTTATAAAAATTATAATAGTATAAAGAGCCTTCCCTTAAAAAGTTTTAAAATGAATTTATATAACTTTGATTTACCATACTGTTTATTTAAAGCAGCAAGAAAGAAAAATAACTAACTTGTAGTAAATATTGTATTTGCCCCTGTTTAATAAATACATTTCTCTAATGACAGTAGAGTTTACTTTAACATTGCCGTAGTTTAGCAAACTCTCGGCAGGATTTTCAAAAACACATTCAACCATTACATCGTAACATTCTGCTGATAGTAATAGTGTATCTATCACCATAGGTTCTCCGCGTCCTTCGGCGTCGTATATCTGTAAATAATACTCCACTGTATCAAATTATTGTTAATGTTAAAACATTGTTAGAAAGCATTGTTTAAAATCTTACGTCAATGATCATTTGTTTATTCGTAATCACACCAACTCTACACGCGATGTAAGTCACGGGAACTACTTGATTGTCATGCCTTAGTACAATGCCTGATGTCTTAGCAATAATGAAGTCTTCGATAAAATCTTCTGCATTACGTATTTTCCACATCACTGGTAATATAGAATCATTCTTCACTATAAATCTGTCGTCTTCTCTTCGATAAAGTAAAAGCTTGCCATACTCTACAAATTTATTATTTATTATTAACCACTTCTGTCCAATCATAAAATGTTTATATATTTTATCTAATTTTAAATACTTATTAATGAGTCACATATTTTGCAGAAAATATCACTAATATTACGCTAGTACCACAGCTTACCTATAACTTTAGTAAGTGGTAGTATCTCGACAATAGGTACAACGCCGCTGCAGGCGATATTGACCGAAACTATTTCAGGATTGTCTTTTACACAGAACACCAAAACCACATTATGGACGCCAACCTCTGCTGGGGCCGCATATATCGTGAGCTTCCCTCTGGCACCAGGCTAGATACGACACAAAGCTTACATAGTAAAATCGGTGTATAGCAGAGGAAATCACTGTCAAAAAGTAGACCGATAAAAATACCTACTTCTAGCGTAATGAAAGTTTTATCTATGTTAAAGATAGAAGTTTCTTCTAGGAACTCTATGTCAACATCAGCAGTTATAAGTGATGAATTTTTCAAGTCGATCATGTACTCCTCTTCGTATATCCTAAAACATTTTAAATTAACTTTGAACTTTGAAATTTGATTCTATAATTAAAAAAATATATAAAACCAAAATAACCTTACCTTTGCTTTCCTATAAATATTGGTCCAAATTCAAACACTTTAAGATCTTCCAAGTAAGTAATTTTATAAACATTGTCTTCCAACGTTCTTCTAGCAAAGTTTTCAAACATTTTCTTAGGTCGACTGTCCAGTCTAAAACATAAGTTCATAGTTAGTTTCATAAGCTTTTGCATTTCCGTCCCCATTTTCCATTCGGTTTAAAAAGTAGAAAAGGTAACTTACCTAGGCAAGTAAAATTTAAACACTGAAAAAAGACGACAACCTCAGGCGGGAATCGAACCACGCACCTTCCGCATTCCGGGCGGCTGCCTTAACCACTTGGCTTGGTTTTCACCTCTGAGATCCGAAAGAAATATTTTTACAAATATTTGAACATTCGGTTAAGATGAAGCTGCGTTATAGATAAGTGTTTTTTATATATTTTAGCGTTTTATTAACGCTTAAATATACTTAAGTATATTATCTCACTCAGAGGTGAAAACTTCTAAGATTGATGAAGCAATGTTGACTAAAAAACATAAGCATCAAGCACTGAAAAATTTCGACGGGTGAAAGCCAGACCTCGGTAGCCAAGTGGTTAAGGCAGCCGCCCGGAATGCGGAAGGTGCGTGGTTCGATTCCCGCCTGAGGTTGTCGTCTTTTTTCAGTGTTTAAATTTTACTTAAGTATATTTAAGCGTTAATAAAACGCTAAAATATATAAAAAACACTTATCTATAACGCAGCTTCATCTTAACCGAATGTTCAAATATTTGTAAAAATATTTCTTTCGGATCTCAGAGGTGAAAACTTCTAAGATTGATGAAGCAATGTTGACTAAAAAAAAAAACATAAGCATTGTAGGCTACTTTAATTATTTTCTATTATTACTTAAATATAAAACCTACAACTAAACTATCATAATAATATTTACACTTATTATTAAATCTTATATCTATTATTAATATTTATTAATCTATTTATATGTAGAACAATAATATATATACATCACATCGTGTGTGTACTGGTTTGTCGATATCGATAAACTTTATCGATACACACGACCATCGCACTAGCCCGACGCAGTGCCATTAACCCTATTGTTCTCCTATATACCTGCGCCCGGGCCGCAGTGCCCGCACGCATGTAACACCAGTCGAGATCTCTCTTCGACGCGGAACGCACGCTGCTCTGCACTTGCATATCGCTTGCCACATACGCTTATTTACTTTCGCGCTGTGCTTACTTTATGTGCTATAGACTTTTCTATTTCCTACACGCTTATCTGACTGTAGTTATAGTGCTGTACTTTCATGCGCTTGAATGTTCTTTCTGTGCCTTCTGTGAACTGTATGTATATATATATATTGGTGTTGTGGATTTAGTAAATCACCTCAGAACTGTAAGTTGAACTATTTATTTCACACCCAACAAACACCATAGTGGTGACCCCGACGTGATCATGGAAAGGGAGTTTAGAGATGCACGTGGAACCGTCATGCCGACCATGCGGTCAGACGATAGTGACGTGACAGAGAAAAGTATCGATGTTTTTAAAGTTGGTACCCGACTGCCACCGTTCTGGCCAGAGGAGCCCGAGATCTGGTTTGCGCAAGTGGAAGGGCAGTTCGCCATTTCCGGAATATCCAACGACTCCACCAAATTCCACTACGTAATTAGCCAGCTGGATAACCAGTTCTCTAGGGAGGTAAAAGACCTTATAATTAGCCCACCAACCAACGATAAATATCAAAAGTTGAAAACCGAGTTGATAAAACGGCTTACGGCGTCGAAGGAAAATAAGCTGAAGCAACTACTGATGCACGAGGAGCTTGGAGATCGTAAGCCCTCCCAATTTCTCCGCCATCTTAAGAGTCTCGCAGGCGTCAATGTTCCCGACGATTTTTTAAAAACCATCTGGGTTAGTCGCCTCTCGCACGGGATACAGACAGTGCTCGCAGGCCAGCCTACTTCATCTACCATAGACGATTTGGCGGACTTGGCCGATCGTATTCACGAGCTAGCCGCACCATCACCATCAGTGGCTTCTATGAGTCAAGCCAGTCCCGGATCTGCATTGGATGCTTTGACTAAGCAAGTCGCAGAACTGAAGATGCAGTTGCAGAAGTTTGCGTCAGAGAGAAGCAGCAGATCCCACTCACGGTCTAATAGAACACCTCAACGTAGATCAGTATCCAGGACGCAGCGCTCGCAGTCAAATTATAGGAAGTTCCCTTACTGCTGGTATCATAGCAAGTTTGGAGAGAATGCCAGCAAATGCATTAAACCCTGTGACTACAAAGCGGGAAACGCCAGGGGCGGTCGATAATGGCGACTGCTGACTGCCCGACAACTTCAACTGGTCGCTTGTTTGTCACGGACCGAGCTTCGAAGGTGCAGTTCCTGATCGATACTGGAAGCGATCTCTGCGTCTTCCCCCGGTCCCTTCTTCGCGATCGTCGTACCAAGACGGACTACAACTTGTGTGCTGCGAATGGATTTACTATTTCTACATACGGTTATGTACACTTTAGTTTAGATTTTGGCTTACGTAGATCGTTTAGTTGGCGCTTTGTAGTAGCAGATGTAACTATCATACTATCATATACATATATATATATACGATGTACTATCATAGGCGTAGATTTCTTAAATTACTATTACCTAATTGTAGATTGCCGTAACAAACGCTTATTAGATAGTACAACCTCTGTATCATCTGTAGCCAAAGTAGTGGCCTGTAGCAACATAGCCTCTGTAAAGATCTTTACTGGTGTGACTCGGTATCATAAAATTCTTGATGAATTTCCCGAGATTACTCGGCCAACTGGTACACACCGTAACATTACACATAATACTGTCCACCACTTACGTACGACCCCCGGGCCTCCAGTTTCATGCACCCCAC
This sequence comes from Eudonia truncicolella, assembly GCA_949315975.1. NCBI lineage: Eukaryota > Metazoa > Arthropoda > Insecta > Lepidoptera > Crambidae > Eudonia > Eudonia truncicolella. The sequence continues at coordinate 6,749,195 of OX438828.1, read as the reverse complement.
GTCGTTTAGCTCCCGACAAATTAAAGATTGCTCAACAGGAGTTCCAGGCCATGCTCGCCAATGGAACTGCTCGACCTTCGCAGAGTCCCTGGGCATCACCTCTTCATCTGGCGCCAAAAAAAGATAACGGCTGGCGTCCCTGCGGCGATTACCGCATGCTTAATGCCCGAACTGTACCTGACAGGTACCCGATTAAACACATCCAGGACTTCGCACACAATCTTGTTGGTTGCAAAGTTTTCAGTACCCTTGACCTTTTGAAGGCGTATAATCAGATACCTGTCAGTCCAGCAGACATTCCGAAGACCGCGATCACTACACCGTTTGGTCTATTTGAATTCCCCTTCATGACCTTCGGACTTCGGAATGCGGGCCAAACTTTTCAAAGGTTTATGGATGAGGTCACTAGGGGACTAGATTTCACTTATTGTTACCTTGACGACATTTTGGTCTTCTCCAAGGATGAGCAGCAGCACGAGCATCACCTCCGCCAAATTTTCACCAAGCTGAAGGAGTATGGCATGCTGGTGAACACAGCTAAGTGCATCTTCGGTGCGCCAGAGGTGACATTTTTAGGTTACGCCATATCCGAAAGCGGCTCCAGGCCACTAGACTCCAAGGTGCGGACCATAAAAGAGTTTCCGACTCCAACAACCGTGCGTCAGTTAAAAGCATTCTTAGGGATGCTCAACTTTTACAGGAGATTTCTTCCCCGGGCTGCTGAAATCCAGGCTCCCCTGCATGCTTTACTGACAGGCTCTGTAAAAGGGTCCCAGCCAATCAGTTTGACAGGTGACGCCCTTACAGCCTTTAATGCATGCAAAGATAGCCTCACAAATGCTGCCCTACTGGCGCACCCTGACTGTACCGCCAAACTTGCCTTGGTGACCGACGCCTCCAATAAGGCAATCGGTGCAGTCCTCCAACAACTCAACAAGGGAGCGTGGCAACCATTAGCCTTCTTTTCGCGAAAGCTCAGTCCGTCCCAGGTAAAGTATTCGCCTTACGACAGGGAGCTGCTCGCCATTTACGAAGGGATCAAATATTTTAGGCATATGCTCGAGGCCCGGCACTTTGTCGTCTACACTGACCATAAGCCGATCAGTTTCGCATTCCATGAAAGGAAGAAAAACTGTTCGCCTAGGCAGTTCAGACACTTAGACCTCATCGCCCAGTTCACAACAGATATCCGTCATATATCTGGCAAGGATAATGTAGTAGCTGATACCTTGTCACGTATCGAAGAACTGGGAGTGCCGGTCAACCTCGAGACATTAGCCCAAGGTCAAACATCAGACCCGGAACTTCAAAAGCTGTTGGAAGAAGGTACGTCTCTACGTTTGGATAAAATGACAATCCCTGGAAGTCGTGTTCCCCTATACTGCGACAAAGGTACATCGACTTACAGGCCGTTTGTCCCCAAATTCTATCGCAGACAGGTTTTTCATAGCCTACACTCCTTAAGCCACCCAGGTGCCAATGCAACTGCAAAGCTTGTTGCAGAGCGATTTGTCTGGCCCGGTATTAGAAAGGACTGCAGGGAGTGGACGCGTACTTGTTTGGCATGCCAAAAAGCCAAAGTAAATCGGCACGTCACCGCACCTCTAGGCACTTTCACCTTGCCACGAGTGCGCTTCAAAGAGATACATATAGATCTCGTGGGCCCCCTACCAATCTCGCAAGGGTATCGGTATTGCTTGACAGCCGTAGATCGGTTTACCCGATGGCCGGAAGCAATACCGATACAAGACATCACTGCGGAAACCGTGGCTAAAGCACTTCTGTCAACGTGGATCGCTCGTTTCGGCTGTCCGACTGATATTGTAACTGACCGTGGCCGGCAGTTTGAATCGGCCCTTTTTCAATTTCTGTCAAAAACAGCCGGTTTTGAGCACAAGCGGACAACTGCTTACCATCCGGCGTGCAACGGCATGGTGGAACGCTTCCACCGACAACTTAAAGCCGCTATTATCTGCCACGCGAATGACAAATGGACAGAGTCTTTGCCATGGGTACTATTAGGTATACGAAGTGCCTTTAAAGAAGACCTCCAGTGCTCTTCCGCAGAACTGGTGTATGGAGAGCCGTTAAGGTTACCAGGCGAATTTTTTGAACCGGCCGACGGTAGTACGACAGACCTGTCAGAATTCTCTGCTCGCCTGAAGCAAATTGCTACAAGCTTACGACCTTCACCAGCTTCACGTCATTGTAAGCCAAAGGTGTTCATTTATAAAGAATTGGCAACCAGTGATCACGTGTTCCTTCGCGAAGACGCATCACGTGGTTCTCTTCAACCAGCATATTTAGGCCCCTTCAAAGTTTTAGCGAGGGACGAGAAAACATTTAAAATCCTTAAAAAAGGTAAAGAGGTCACAGTATCGATAGACCGCGTAAAGCCGGCCTTCATACTATCAGACCCAGCAGAATTTGAAGCCCTACCAGATGTTCAAAAAGAGTATACTACACGTTCTGGACGACGGGTAAAATTTACAGACTTCTATCGCCCTTGACGGTCTCTGGAGGGGGGTGATGTAGGCTACTTTAATTATTTTCTATTATTACTTAAATATAAAACCTACAACTAAACTATCATAATAATATTTACACTTATTATTAAATCTTATATCTATTATTAATATTTATTAATCTATTTATATGTAGAACAATAATATATATACATCACATCGTGTGTGTACTGGTTTGTCGATATCGATAAACTTTATCGATACACACGACCATCGCACTAGCCCGACGCAGTGCCATTAACCCTATTGTTCTCCTATATACCTGCGCCCGGGCCGCAGTGCCCGCACGCATGTAACACCAGTCGAGATCTCTCTTCGACGCGGAACGCACGCTGCTCTGCACTTGCATATCGCTTGCCACATACGCTTATTTACTTTCGCGCTGTGCTTACTTTATGTGCTATAGACTTTTCTATTTCCTACACGCTTATCTGACTGTAGTTATAGTGCTGTACTTTCATGCGCTTGAATGTTCTTTCTGTGCCTTCTGTGAACTGTATGTATATATATATATTGGTGTTGTGGATTTAGTAAATCACCTCAGAACTGTAAGTTGAACTATTTATTTCACACCCAACAAACACCATAGCATCAAGCACTGAAAAATTTCGACGGGTGAAAGCCAGACCTCGGTAGCCAAGTGGTTAAGGCAGCCGCCCGGAATGCGGAAGGTGCGTGGTTCGATTCCCGCCTGAGGTTGTCGTCTTTTTTCAGTGTTTAAATTTTACTTAAGTATATTTAAGCGTTAATAAAACGCTAAAATATATAAAAAACACTTATCCATAACGCAGCTTCATCTTAACCGAATGTTCAAATATTTGTAAAAATATTTCTTTCGGATCTCAGAGGTGAAAACTTCTAAGATTGATGAAGCAATGTTGACTAAAAAACATAAGCATCAAGCACTGAAAAATTTCGACGGGTGAAAGCCAGACCTCGGTAGCCAAGTGGTTAAGGCAGCCGCCCGGAATGCGGAAGGTGCGTGGTTCGATTCCCGCCTGAGGTTGTCGTCTTTTTTCAGTGTTTAAATTTTACTTAAGTATATTTAAGCGTTAATAAAATGCTAAAATATATAAAAAACACTTATCTATAACGCAGCTTCGTCTTAACCGAATGTTCAAATATTTGTAAAAATATTTCTTTCGGATCTCAGAGGTGAAAACTTCTAAGATTGATGAAGCAATGTTGACTAAAAAACATAAGCATCAAGCACTGAAAAATTTCGACGGGTGAAAGCCAGACCTCGGTAGCCAAGTGGTTAAGGCAGCCGCCCGGAATGCGGAAGGTGCGTGGTTCGATTCCCGCCTGAGGTTGTCGTCTTTTTTCAGTGTTTAAATTTTACTTAAGTATATTTAAGCGTTAATAAAACGCTAAAATATATAAAAAACACTTATCCATAACGCAGCTTCATCTTAACCGAATGTTCAAATATTTGTAAAAATATTTCTTTCGGATCTCAGAGGTGAAAACTTCTAAGATTGATGAAGCAATGTTGACTAAAAAACATAAGCATCAAGCACTGAAAAATTTCGACGGGTGTAAGCCAGACCTCGGTAGCCAAGTGGTTAAGGCAGCCGCCCGGAATGCGGAAGGTGCGTGGTTCGATTCCCGCCTGAGGTTGTCGTCTTTTTTCAGTGTTTAAATTTTACTTAAGTATATTTAAGCGTTAATAAAACGCTAAAATATATAAAAAACACTTATCTATAACGCAGCTTCATCTTAACCGAATGTTCAAATATTTGTAAAAATATTTCTTTCGGATCTCAGAGGTGAAAACTTCTAAGATTGATGAAGCAATGTTGACTAAAAAACATAAGCATCAAGCACTGAAAAATTTCGACGGGTGAAAGCCAGACCTCTGTAGCCAAGTGGTTAAGGCAGCCGCCCGGAATGCGGAAGGTGCGTGGTTCGATTCCCGCCTGAGGTTGTCGTCTTTTTTCAGTGTTTAAATTTTACTTAAGTATATTTAAGCGTTAATAAAACGCTAAAATATATAAAAAACACTTACCTAGGCAAATCACAAATGCCTTTGACACTTATATTGACTCGCGATTCTGGCCAGCCATAAACTTCGACGTAGCGCTTTAAAGTAAAGATGCCTTCTATTTGGGGGTTAAAGGTGTATTTACACCTGACCAAATCACCGGGCTGCAGGATGAGCCGCTTTGAGTGGACTGAAAATATGATGTATAAACTGCAATTTTGTAGCGAACCTATTTTGATACAAAAGAGTTTTGAAAAAGAACATAAATTGAACTGCAACTCGCCTAACATAAATTTTTCAATGCATAAACAGCTAACAATCTTTACGAAACTTTTTTACTTACAACGGTTTTTTTAATAAATATCAACGACTAGTACCATTTTTACTTTAAAAACATTCTACATAGATATTATATATCTATGTGTCCATAGTAAGTAACCGATTAGTCATAAATACAAATTTAAAAAAAAAATCTGTTATGCTGGTGACACTGGTGTTCTTGAGAGTAAAAGTAGTAATGAATGATGAAAATGAATAATGAGAATGAATAATGGGAATGAATAATGTAAATGAATGATGGGAATTATTAATTTCTATCCTGCTCAGTTTAGTTGTGTTACAACTCACACACTGACGCCTACACACCGTATGTTGAACTTACGCTTAACAATAGATAAGTAAGTGAGTATTATGTTTCATACCTATGTGTCTTAATTTAAGTTAGTAGGTACACTAGAAAATATAGTTAATGTTTTCCGACAAGAACGCTGCCGACCACACACAGTTTGGCAGAATGTTAGGTAAAATATGTTTTAAAAAATTTTAAGAAATAAATATAGGAACATTAACATAGAGAAATGTACGCGAAGAAACGTCAGGAGCTTTTCAAATGGCGCGCATTCAACATTCGGTGAGAACCAAAAACATTTAAATTATCATTATTATAGATGTACTGTGTATGTATGTGTTATAAGCTGAATACAGACCCGCCACCGGTGGCACACTCCGCAACGGCAACGGTTGAAAATATAAGTCTTCGGACTCATTGCCTTCCTCGACTACTTTTTCCAGCGACGTTGACGGTATGACACTAGTGGACGTTTGCGACGAAGCCACCTTAATCATTAAACATATTTTCGGTAGTTATTCATTTTAACTCACTCTCATTAATTAATATCCCTTGATAATCCCTTCTTCCTTAAGAATCATTAATCACATAACCTAGCGAAGTTTACCTACAGCTAATGCTTAGATAAACCCAAATAAAAAATATAAAACTCACAATACCTACAACATTTTTTGATGGGGAAAATTTATTTTACTCTAACAATTCTGAATATTTTTGAAATTATTGTGGATTATTAAAAAAACTAGAAACTGACACTAAATTAAAAACAATGATATTTTAAAATGTATGTATAGAGAAAACGTTTTGTTTACTAACTACCTTTCTGCCACAAATACAGTGCCATTTGGATAGAATATTTAAGACGTTATCTTGTATTGAGTCGTCTAGTAAGTTAAGGTCGGTGAGTTGATTGCACTCGCATTTTTTAATCTGAAACATAATGAGTAGGGCAATGACACCAATTACAGACCACCTGCTTCCAGTAAATTTCAATAAAAATCTGTACTTTTTGGCGACGAAAAATGTTTGGAAGTCTAGTCTTAAAATGTCGACACTGGTGCCTCTATGATTGTATTAAATACTAATCGGTGATTAGATTACCGATGACCCAATTATAAAAATTTAATTAAAATGGTATATTTTATTTTATTTAATCGTTTTTCATACAAACGACATCAACGGGTCACTTCAACTTGAAATTGAGAAATACATTAATATGTATTTATCTATGGAAATTCTGGCAAAGAATAAAAAGTTATCAATGTTTTTGTACTACTAGTTAATAATTAAACAAACCGGTAGTTCATCCAAGTAGCGCCACTTCAAAGGGTCTTCGTAATGTAAAGAAGGATATGTTTTCGGCAGCAACACCGTAAATTCTTTTCTATTTGTTGGGAATTTCAGAATATTATATTCTTCATCTTCCTTCAGAGCTTCACAAACCATCGGAGCGGTGGCAAGCATATTCACCAAAGCCTCTCTGTACTTGAGACAGGGGCACATGATCATAGTCAACGGAAAACCTCGCTCTGAAAAACTCACTTCTGACGTCTGAAAAAGATTAGAATTTCTAAAAATTACTCAATTCCAATGTGTCTGTATGTAATGGATCTGATTTGCATTGATACTCGTATAAGGATTATAGCGAGCTTTGATTGTCATTCAATTACGTTAACGAAATCGTTTTTGTATTTCGAATTAGGTAAATTTTAACTCTACTCGTTTGTCATCAGGTAGCGCTGTTACAAATTCTCGTCTTCATCCCACTGCAGGGCAAAGGTCTTTCTTCCGTATTTTTATCGAGCTTTTGTCTTTCTTTTGTCGGTCTTGAAAAATCAATCTACTCGTATATGACGCTTTCAACACCGAAGATATCACTGCTGATGCAGAAACTATTATTTATGGACGTTCAATCTACCTGCAGTTGCACTTCAGATTTCTTTTTGGCCTTTTTTTGAGCAGCGCCTATCGCTTGCCCGTTGAAGCCCAAAATTGGAAATCCTACATCGCCCTCTTCAATGATCCAGTTATTTGCGATGTTTATTAGGTTTTCATATGTATTTTTCATGTAATCATTATATTTAGTATTCATTATTAAATATTCGTTTGTAGGTTTTCCTGTATGAAATAATAATACAAAAACACAAATGTTGAAAAAATTTTCTATCGTGGTTCTAACCAGCCCGCCGAAATATATTCAACACTATTTACTTTTTTACTTAGAAAGCCAAAGGTGCCCATTCAATGTCAACAACTACCGTCATTAACATCTGATCATAATGTTTTTACAAATACCTACTAACATTACATTTGTGTTTTTGTAATTTGTTTCGCAACAAAATTTGCGTTAAAATTATATAAACAAAAACAAAAACATTTTAAAAAATAATAATAATTAAAAATGTTTTAAATTTTAGATTATTTTTATAATTGCACTCAGTAAAATTATTTTTTTTATAAGTTAATAATTTAATTTCACCAAGCAGTCTCCATTCAAAGCAAAATGTGCGTACCTTTAGTTTCATCTTTCTTTATCTTTTTCTTCGACTCGGAACCAACCAGTGCCAGAACAGACCTACTGTGATCTGCGATATATAAAGTGTTAGTACGTACATGCAAATGCCACCTCATACAAACATTATAGTTTTTCAACTTACCTTTACCGCCCTTTTCTTTCTTAAGTGGATCCGGATTGTACCTAAAATGTTTTTTGTACATCAATTTTATTAAAATTCTTTGTCCTATTTCACCGACAAACATTATGTTAAATATTTTATGTTATATATTGTAACAATCGTTAAACATAACAGTTCGTTTAATGATTGTAGATACAATGTTTACTAAAAGTATTGAGAAATCGGGTATTATAAAGGCGCCGCCATGTTTTACATATTTCCTTATTATATTCTTTTTTAATTAAGTAATTCGTAACAACCTCAGACTTAACGTCTTCTGTTGACATAATTATAAAACATATTTAAATTAAAGTTCCAAATCATTTAGGGTAGGTATTGTTTTATATTATGTAACCACCCGTTATACATAAAATTACAATATAAAATAATAAATATTTACATAATAGTTATGGCAACATAAAATAACATAAATGTATGAGCACTTTACTCGCATATAAAAATTAGTTTCTGAATACAAGCATTCTAAAACATATATTATTACTCAAGGATATAAGACCTGATATCTTGTTTTCTGTCCATGTCTGTAATACTTGTGAAATTCTATCTGATGATTTTACAAGTTGTTCCTAATCATTGATGAACGAACGTATATATAACACATTGTAAACGCAAGAAAGAATTTAAAATTAATCTATATAAATATTTACAAAATACAGTGAAAAAATGAAATGCCTACCCGACCCAGCCAGGAATCGAACCTGGGTCTTCCGCAATCCGGGCGGCTGCACTGACCATTATGCTACCGGGAAGGCTGACGTAAGCTCTGAATTTTTACACTGCTTTTTAATTTTTTCACTGTATTTTATAAATATTTAATTTAGCTTCAGTGCAGCAATGAGCACTTAAAAATAAAAAGTAAAAAATGTATCTATATACTTGTCTACTTTCCTCTAGTTTCATACCCTTTCTTTATCCAAAGCTTTCGTCTTCTAAGCTCCAAACCGTAGGTTACGTAAATGGATTTTAATTCCGCCGATGAATTTTCGTATTCCTCTCCATCCATGTTTTCAAAAGATTTTATGATATCTTCTATTTCAGTCTCATCATATATTTTGGATACATTTCTGTAAAAAAATACTGTAGTTTGCACTAAATTTATTGGAAGTTCAAAATAAATATTAGCTATTCTAGGTAAAGATTAGCTTTGGTAGGCAAGGGAAGGACGGCAAGTAGCGGGGTTCAGCCATCCTGCCCTACCAGCTATCCTCGCATCTGGTCACTACTTCTGCTTAACAGCAGGCAGAGCAGAGTCACTTGCCTAAACTTGCCTATCTGTTACCTGATGTGGCGTAAAAGAAACATAAAACCTAATAATATTAGCTGAAAAGTAAAGAAAATAATTTTTAATTAAGTAATTTGAAATGCAGACCGTCATAAACTTTTTTTTTAAATTAAACAATCTACAACACAATTCCAAAAATACGACTTACTCGTCTATCATATCATTTTCGCGCTGAGCCTCGTCGTAAGCTTGTGCCCATTTAAAAAAATCTGAATGGCACAATACGAGATGTATGTTCTTTATAGTCGGTTTACATTTGAGAACGGAGGTGAGTACGAGAGGAGGCATTTTTATCATTGTGCTTGTCAATGTATCGACAACAAATCCACGATTGAATTTAGGTAGACTGAAGAAATCAAGTAACAGTTCAGTAGTTAAATCCTGAAAGGAAAACACCCATTTGAATAAACGGTTAGATATTTTTATGAAAAAATGTTAAAAATTATTGATTACTTATATAAAATTTTACGCAAATTTTGTTGTAAACAAATTAACATTTTAAAAAACTTCCACGAGCGAAACTCAAACCCGCACCCCATGACACACCGCGTCAAGTGCACTACCAACTATGCTATCGTGGCTCTGTCCAACCTACCGAAATTAATCAACACGATCTGCTCTTACTTTATAAGCCAAAGAAGCCTTATCAATGTGGACACTCCTTTTGGATTACCGTCTAGCTAGTAAGGTTAACCAAATATGTTACTGTACTCATGCATTGATTGTGCATGCATGCATGCATGCATTGATTGGGTTTGCACAAAAACTCACTAAATATGTAAGTTTTGCGCTAAACATGTAAGTATCATTCTGTCTCTTTCAACTTCCAACAAATGACAGTACATAATGGAATGACATTTTAAACGTGTTCAGCGCTAAACGCATTTAGTGAGTTTTTTTGCGAGCCAGCCTTAATCATCAACATCCTATTTTAATAGAGAGATGCGGGTTCGAATACGGCTCGTGGAACTTATTGTTTAAACAATTTAAAAAATGTAAAATGTTTACTAATTACCATGTTGAACATGGTAGTCGATCCCAGAACCCCCAAAGCGGTATGAGAGCCAAGCGACGACGTAGAGGATTTCTTTTTCTTTTTATCACTTGCTTTAGATCGAGGAGTTCCTACATTTTTGTTGTTGATAAGGAACTCAATTTTCTTCCATGTTATTTCAAACTTATCTTCAGTCTCTTCAAATAATTCTAAATATGGAAATTGACGGTATTAGAGATAAAAATAAATATATATATAGCAATACATTCAATTATCTTCATTTCTAAAAGAACTAATAGTATTATAGTATAATACATATGGAAAATTTTACTAGCATTGTTTACAGTTTTATTTATAAGTATGTACATTTCGCAAGAACAAATAAATACTTAAGTAAAATATAACCTAAACTGCCTGGGATCTCATTATAATGTGTTTATGTATATATCTATCATATATTTTTTTTTTAAACCATACCCTCATAGTACGTTTAGTACTTAAAGTACTTTAGACATTTTAAGCTCATTTTCCATTAAACTTGATTGAAAACATTTTGACGGTAGCGTGTTTGCAGATTTTCAGAGCATGAGCCACTATATGAACGAAATAAAATGAAATAGGATATGTTTGATTCTTGATTCAATTTAATAATACTAGTGGCCCCGCTCGCGACCTTGTCCGCTTAAGAACCATAGGCCTCCATCATAGGATACGGGTGTATCCTATGATGGAGCCCTATGGTAGCGCCACCTACCAATTATGCATTGATATCATTTTGAGACCCACTCGAAAACGCACAAAAATATTCATCAAACTCGCTTGAGCATAAAGGAGTTCAGCGACATTCACACGTACCTAATGAAAATTTATTGATTAAATTGTATTGTAAAATTGTGAATTAAATTTTCATTCTCAACATTTATCCGCTCCCAAAATCCAGCTGCAAACTGACAGTGGTAACATTTTTGAAGTCCCTTGACGACATTTATGACGCGACAGAAAAGTTCCTCCTTCCTATCCAGTAAATACCGTTACGTTTTGCCTACTAGCCACGCACAGATACTCCACCAAACTCACACACACAGACACACCCAATCACTCACATATTCCCATAAACCATTGCACAACAGACTCAGTAACTCAGTTAATTCATAGTTTTTTTTTGTTACATATTGTTTTTTTTTCTGTTTGTTGATAGCTCATGGTTTAATTGTTTAGCTTCAAATTATATATAAATAATATTAAGCCTACCTACAGCTTTTAAACCGAAATCTGTCTGGTGACCTGTAGGTACAGATTTCCTTTTGGATACCTATTTCAGGCCCCAGTTCCTCTCAATTTGGGCTATTACTAATGTTTTTTCCAATATAGTTATAGCTTTAAGTAGGTACCCAATAAGAAGAAACAAATAAATCTTTTTATTATTTTTTATCATTATTATTAAGTTACCTTCGATCGAGATGCCTTGAAAGCTGCCAGTTACTACTGGAGTTATTACTGGAGATAGTACTTTGTACAAACTTTTATTGAACTTATTAAAACTAATACATTATAGTCCAAGATCCGAACTAGAAAAGACCTTCACCCATCTGTTTAATGGATGAAAAGTATTTTATATCAAATTTAATATATTAAAAAATATATCTCCAGTGGGTTGTCTAAAAAATTCCTGGCCAGACTATGATTAATTAAAAATTTAAAAATGACTTTTTATTAAATATTGCATTCATGAGTTTAACGAATAAATTTAATACCAACCGAAAATATGAATCCCATAGAATATACAAACGTTGGATTGTCTATTTTTTTCCTGGCATAACTACTGGGTGGCAGGTATAAACAGGTAAATCGAAATAGTTATTTTCACCTATTTGTTTAATAAATAAATCTTATATCAAAATGAGCGCCAATTAATTGCGAATACGATGATATAGGGTTGTCTGTAAAAATCTGGCCTGAATGACGGTTGTCGAGTTTTGATAGGTGAAAATTTTATTCGTGTGGAAAGTTGTGACAAAAACGTCCGAGCTAAATATCTCGTGCGATAGAAGAGGACGCAGCGTTGTAGCTGAGCGCTGGCCAGGAATTTTTTAGACAACCCACTGGAGATATATTTTCTAATATATTAAATTTGATATAAAATACTTTTCATCCATTAAACAGATGGGTGAAGGTCGTTTCTAGTGCGGATCCTCTACTATTACAAAATTAAACAATAATAATTAACCTTCAGGGTCTTCCTCGATTCCTATATCGCTTTTACCTCCAGTCTTACGCAACGCCTGATACATATCGTTAATGGCGGTCATTATAATTGTTTTAGCGGGGCACGAACAAATACACAGTGCTTCCACAATACAAAGATCAAAGTTAATCGTTGGTATGTTTAGGTTTTTGCCCACAGAATATGCAATTTCTTGACAATACGCTTCTGTAAACGGGTATAATATTAATGGTTAAGGAAGGCAGTTAATCAGAGTCCGAATATGTTTATAAGTTTCTTTTAATATATGTTCACCTTCACACGGAGAACCATGCATAAAAATAATTATTCCTTTTAAGTTTTTATCATCATCAGTTTCTGTTGACAACTGGTCAAAGACATGTAAACATTCGTTCAAAGGATCAATACCCTTTTCTTTTAATATTTTAATTTGATCTAAAACATTTTAATAAAGTAGAGTATACAATAACATTTTAATAAAGTAGAGTATACAATATAACTCTACAGAGTTAATTAAATAACAAATAGCTGTAAATATTTTTATAGAGTTATATCATACGAATTATGTGAACCTACGAACAAATTAATATTAATGTAATTTTTTACTAGAAAAAATTAACCAGCCTCAGGAAGCTCGATTGGGAATCAAACTCACGACCTTTGGATAGTCGGTCCAATGCTCTGACCGCTGAGCTATCGATTCCCACTCGAGCTCACTGAGGCTGTGAATGCAAAATTCAAAATAATATAGATATTATTGTAATTAATATTATTGTTATTTAATAATGGAAACCTGCTATAATCTCCGCTTCAGATCTAAATCTTATCGGAGTCGACTCTCTGGCTGGTATAGATTTTGTTGCTGTTTTAGGACTTTTGGCTGCTTTCCTAGATAAAAAATTACACCGTAAAATAATTAAATATTTTAGTAACTACACATAAAAAAAATATGTAAAATCTGTGTGTACTTAGCAGCTGTAGGTGACATTTTCGCACTTGCTGCTTTCAAAGCAGCCGCTTCTTCATCCTGGATTCTAAAACACGATATTTACATGTATAACAATTATGAACACCTTTTTAGCCCCTTCAATTAGAAGCGTGTTTATTGAAAACATACTTTTTTTTTTTGGAGAGAGATTGCTGATTGCTTCTACGGCATTTTTAGCTTCACCGGGCTTTTTTGGGGGCGGCGAGGAACGTAAAGGGTCCCATCAAGCCGTGTGAAATGAATCACCTTCGGAGGTTTTCTAGAGGGAACGGCATCGCGCACTAGTGCGCGTCCCCATGCCCTACTAGATTCTCCGAAGGGTTCGGATCGGATCGGGGAGCGGAGCAACCCGAGGGCGCCTCTAAAGGCACGGATCTCGTTATCAAAGTAACGTAAGGAAACGTCCTTGATAAAGTCTTTGATAGTGGGAAGATCAAGATCACGGTGGAGATCTACGTTGCGATAGTGCCACGGGCACCCCGTGGCACCACGCATGAAACGGTTTTGGAGGGTTTGTAAGCGATGTAAATAGGAGGGCGCGGTATGCGCGAAAACTACACTAGCGTAAGTCATGACGGGGCGAATGCAAGCTTTGTAAATTGTCGGCTTATGTCTAAGAGACATTTTACTCCGCTTGCCTATAAGGTGGAATAACCGACCTAATAAGAACGCGGCCCTGTTACGGACGATTTTAAGATGAAGCGCTAACGTCAATCTTCTATAGAGGGTGACACCGAGATATTTCGCCTGCTTTTCCCAAGGGATAGCACGGTCAAATAGACGTATAGGAGGGCGATGATCGTCGTTACCTGGAGAAAAGAACACTGCGGCACTTTTCACGGGGTTAACTTCGATCCGCCATTTGCGAAACCAAACGCCGAGGGTGTTGGCGGCCGTTTGGAGTCGGTTGGAAACCGCGGCTTTGTCTCTACCAGACAAATATAGCGCGGTGTCATCCGCGAATAGAGCTAGCTCTACGCGTGGGGTCTTGTGTATGTCGTTAGCGTAAAGCGCAAACAGGATTGGGGAGAGCACGGATCCCTACGGAACGCCGGCGCCGGCTCGAATGGGACAAGGGGGCGGAGAGCGTTCCTTCGACGCGGAAGCGAAAGGAGCGATCCGACAAATAGTCTCGTATGATGTGCACGAGTTTGTCTGGCACGCCAAATCGGTAAAGCTTATAAATTAAGCCGTTGTACCAAACTTTGTCGAACGCTTTCGCAACGTCGAAGAAAAGAGCTCCGGTGCCCTTGGGACGGGCACTTTTATTAAGGTTGGATAGGATATGCTCCGTGAGGCGGTGCAATTGATGGGTGCACGAGTGTTTGGGGCGAAACCCAAACTGCTCGTCTATGAGAATATTGTTAGAGGAAACAAAGTCCTTTAAGCGGGATACTAGAACGCGTTCGTACAGTTTTCCCAGCGATTTGAGAAGACTGATGGGGCGTTACGCGGTTTGTGCCAGCACGCACTCATACTGCATTAGCGTAGTATACTTTCTTGAGCGTAAATAAAATACATGTTACAAAAACACAATGTTGAAAAAATTTCCACGAGCAGGATTTGAACCTGCACCCTTCTGACATAACGGGTCAGGTGCTCTTCCAATTGAGCTATCGTGGTTCTAACCAGCCCGCCGAAATTATTCAACACTATTTACTTTTTACTTTGAAAGCCAAAGGCACCCATTCAATGTCAACAACTACCGTCATTAACACCCGATCATAATATTTTTACAAATACTAAAGATCAGTTAAGAAGTAGGCAAGCTATTTATAAAATGTTTTTGTTTTGTTTATATAATTTTAACGCAAATTTTGTTGCGAAATAAATTACAAAAACACAATGTTGAAAATTTTAGTTAGGTAATTTCAGTTAAGAAGTAGGCAAGCTATTTATAAAATGTTTTTGTTTTGTTTTCGGCGGACTGGTTAGAACCACGATAGCTCAATTGGAAGAGCACCTGACCCGGTATGTCAGAAGGGTGCAGGTTCAAATCCTGCTCGTGGAAATTTTTTCAACATTGTGTTTTTGTAATTTATTTCGCAACAAAATTTGTGTTAAAATTAAATAAACAAAACAAAAACATTTTAAAATACATGTCTTGAAAGTATACTCGATTTATGCGCGACACCTTTGTATAGTTTCTGACAATCTGAAAACAGGACAGGTAAATTACAACATACTGCGTAGTGGTACTATCGCAGTATATTTTCCAGTAATTATTTTTCTATGCTAAATATACTCGATTTTTGCGTACTGGTAAAGTATGCTGCTTTCCGCAACTGATGCATGCAATTTGGATCGGAATGTATACTCGAGTATTGCGCTGCTCTGCGCGCTAGCATTTTATACTTTCAATATACGCGAAGGACTGAGTGGCAGTGGCTGAGCTCAGAATCTCCCAATGAGACAAAAAACGCATTAAGAAATTAGATCGAAACACATCACGATAGCTATAAATAGTCCATTTTTGTTTATTACGATATGTTTATTAAGTATTTGTTTTCGTAATGTATATTTGTAGGGAAAAAAATTAACTAACCTTTTAACATTTTGAGTGAAGTTATTATAAAAATTCATGATTTCTTTAGGCAAACCATTGCCGGGTTTAATAGCTGGTACAAGAATTTCTTCTGGTTTATTATAATACTTATACATTAACTGGTATATTTCTTCTTCTTCTTTCCAATTTCTGTAAATTATACACTCGAGAGCAATGAATCCGGGTCACTTATATAAACCTATAATTATCAGAAACTAAGAATGCTAGCTTAATGAAATAAATTGTGTTTAATAGACAATTAAATACTCCTTAAATAAAACTAATAAAACTTAGTTATTGTAAAGTTATTGCATAAAAAAACTTGAAAAAGGGAGACTTTCGAAGATGGAACTACGAAATTACTGCATTTGTTTTTGCTTTTGTTTCTAATCCGTCATTTAAGTGAGTATATAAACCATGTTGATAGTGATCAATATTTATTATTCAAGCTGTAACCATGTCGCTTACACCTGAAGAATGCACCAGAATTCTCACAATGCTGGAAACCGGCCGGAGTCAGCGCGATACAACCAGGACTGTCGGTGTCACTGTCAACAGTACAAATAGTTCTCCCGACGTTACGAGGAAACTGGCTCTAACCTACGCAGACCAGGAAAGGGCAGAACCAGGTGTACCACAGCACGAGAAGATCGATACTTGGTGAACACCATGCTTAGTAATCGCTTTCTCACAGGAACTCAAGCAAGCATGCTTCGAAGAAAAAGTAGCCTACGGTGGTGAGTCTGTACTTGTGTGGGCCGGAATTTCTTCTGAGAGTCACACACAACTGATATTCATAGAAAATGGCTCTTTAACTAGCGTAAGGTAAGAAATACTTAATGAACACGTTGGTCCATTTATGGTCAATTGGGTAAGGATGCTATTTTTATGCATGACAATGCCCGACGTCATACAAGTTGGATTGTGAATGACTACCTTCAAGAGATGAACATTACTCGTATGGCGTGGCCAGCACGCAGCCCGGATATCAACCCGATCGAGCATGCTTGGGATGAGCTAGGGAGATGCATAAAACAACGAAACCGATCACGCTTCGTGAGCTCAAAATAGCTCTCACAGAGGAATGGGAGAATATTCCCCAAAATCGTATAAGGAACTTGGTGTACAGCATGCCAAACCGCGTAAACGCAGTAATGGAAGCACGAGGAGGCAATATGAAGTATTAAAATTCAAGAAAATCGTAATGTTGTTAAATGTCATGTTTCCTATTTTTGTTTTAAGACGAGAGCAGCAGTTATTTTTCTTTATGTAATTTTTTATAAATTAAATGTAATGACTTATAAATTGTATTACTTTCATTTAAGGAGTATTTAATTGTATATTAAACACAATTTATTTCATTAAGCTAGCATTCTTAGTTTCCGAGATCTATAGGTTTCTTTAAGTGACCCGGATTCATTGTTCTCGAGTGTGGTTGTTGTCTTTTAACTTTCGTGGTGATCTAATTACAATCACGATGTAAATTGAATAATATTTTAACAATTATATTTATCCTAAAACGCAGCGTGCATGTTTTTCCTTGTAGCAAATAAAAGTAATCCCACTTACAGGTCATCATGGGCCACTATAAGTTCTATGGGGAAAGGGCAAGGGTTAGTGAGGCCAAAGAAAATGTCAGTCGTATCTGCCCACGGAAGTGTCGGGGGGAACTCAACGCTGGGCCCTATAACGTGCACTTGTGGCAGTATTCCCTGGCCCGTCACTGGTATGATCATTCTATTCGGATTCATGTGGAACCGAAATATAAGCATACCGTCGTAGACCATCTGTTTAGAATAAAATGCATTTCAACATTATATAATTCCTTTTTATACTATCATAGTCACTTACATTAGAATAATTATTATTAATGAGATTATTACCATGTTTTTGTTTTGTGGGAGTACACTACACACTGGATTGAGTTTTTTTTATACTTAGTACGGCAAACGACTTCATACCACCTGATGTTAAGTGGAAATGGAGTCCAGGCGCCAAGACAACTGGTGCGGCACGAAAAGATCCGTCAAGACATCTCAGAGGTGGCAGCGAGGGTTGGCAGAAGTAAGATTGCACGGCTTTGGCTAGACGCCAGTAGCTACGGCTGCCCGTAGGATGCGTCAGTAATTCTTGGCCAACCTGTGCAACACGCTGGGTATCCGCTCTAATGTAAGCCTTCTTGCAGGACTTGGTGGCAATATTATAGGCTGCTTTCAGAGAGCGGGTTTTGGGATCCCCAAGAGCTCCCCTGATCCAAGCGCGGTATGCCGTCTGCTTGTTATCAACAGCGTTGGCACACTCGCGGTTGAACCATCGATTGCGCCTGCCTTTGCTGATGAGATAGGAGTGCGGAATATAGTATTCCATCCCTAAAACTATCTCAGCAACTGCAGTCGCACTAGCTGTTGGGTCCTTCCCACTGAAGCAGCGCTGCCTCCTAGGGACGGATGCTAAATAGTCCCGCATACCATCCTAATCTGCTGACGAGTGGCGTTTCGATACGGGGCCATAGGCACTTTGCTGGATACCAAGCTGTGATCTGAAAAGCCTAAAGGGGCACGAACCTCCACTTGGTAACCAGCTGGGCGGCTCGTCAGCAGAAGGTCCAACAAAAAGGGCGCGTGACCGACTATATCTGGGATCCTGGTGGGCTGGTTCACCAGTTGAGTTAGGTCATGCGTGAGAGCGAACGCGTGGTCAGTTCTACCAGCATGGTCAGTGTTGGAGGAACTTAACCACAACTCGTGGTGAGCATTGAAGTCCCCCAGAAACACCAATTCCGATGGAAACTGCTCTTGCGCTTTAACTGCCACCCGACTAAGGTGTTCCATAAGCCAAGTTGTCTCCATGTCGCCATTATATGGGATCGGCAGTCGCAGACGTAGACACGGCTATGAGAGCCCAAGTCGACGTGTACCACAAGGAGGGAAAAGGAATGGTCCTCCAGACAGCCCAGACGGCAACAGTAAACATCCGTCCGAACGAATAAGCAAACTCCGGCTTTGGCTTTGAAGGATTCTTCAAGCACAAAGCCCGGATAGTGCAGGTAGCTGGTGTCGGCCGGACAGATTATTTGCGTCTCCGTCAAGAATAACATTGCTGGCCGTGCCGTCTTAAGATGGTGATGGACAGCATTAAGGTTTGCATGGAGTCCACGGATGTTAGCGAACTCGACCTCAAACGGTAAGGTTGTGGTGGGGGTATGCACAGCTGAAATACCAATTCTAACGTTATGCGCTGTCATGGTGTAAGATACGAGGGAGGCGTGAATCGAGGAAATGCTGCCGCGATGCGAATGGTCAAAGTGTGGCGGCATGTTTCACCAGGGAACTGCCTTCACAGACCAAATGCATCACAACAACATCCACTCGAGCTCTGGTTATACGCTGGCTGATCCCGAAACGCGACCGACAAACGATCACTTGACGGGTTTTACACCATGCGTACGGTGGTCACTAACCAGATGGGCCAAGCCCTACCACGCAGTGGAGCATATGGAAGCTCGAAAATCCGTTACTCGCCTCTTTCGACACCCATCGGATAAAAAGTTTTATAACCCCTAGATAATTTCACATTTCACACGACAAAAAACATGATAATAATCCCGTTAATAATAATTATTCTAATTATATAATTCGTCGTCCTACAGTTTTTTTAAATTTGAACATGGATGATGGAATGGAAATTATCGTTTGTAAAAATTAATATTTGTCTGGTCATAATTAATACAACACTCCATCTTTGGCTATTTCTATGTATGATGTTGTTGCTTAAAAGTCTTATAACTAACCTCCATAGTAGGTTTGAAAGCTACACTTAGCCAACCTCCTTCGCCAGGTTCATATTTTCCTGAACTATCTAAGATCATCATTGGATTAACTCCAGGAACTTTCAAACGTAACGTAACATACCAAATACATGTTGGTTTGCCTCTATAATCAAATAAACATTATGATTATTAGATTAATATAGTAATGTTCTTTAATAAAAGGAGAGTTAAAATATTTTTATTTAAAAAACAAGCGACTGTTTTATTTCGCTTTTATATTTAATAGATTATACTTACACATTCTTTAAAGGTATAGAACTAATTATTTTATCCCCGCACCTCACTGAACCAAAATCTATAGATGATACGTTCGATGCCAAATACGGTACTGCGCAAAGTGATTTGATTTGTATTGGAATTGTTACTCCATATGGAACCTGAATATCAAATTGCAGTAATGAATGGGTATAATTATACAACATGTTGATTTGCATCCTCGCCATATTCATAGCAGCAGTCAAATTGCTTATTCTTATTACGAATAAATAATAAAGAAATATGAGAAAATAATAACGATATTTTTAATATCTGTAAATAAGAAACGTTCGTCTGTTTAAGCACTAAAAATAAACGCTCGTCCGCGTACGTCCGCCCACCTGATTGAAGTTAGCTGCGCACGACTCGCTGCGCGCCCGTAGCTTGCTAAAGCGGCGCAGCGGCACATTAAAGCCAGTGTGAGTGTGACGCACCACCTCTAACGAGTAACACGCTTGCGTTATCCTAGTGCATTTTGAGCGAAACGTGTACTTAAGTGTATAGTGTTCACACACCCTCACGGGTGTGTGTGTGGGTGAGCGAGTGTGAGGGTGGGTGGGGGTGTGTTTGTTAGGGTATGTGTGTGTGTGTGTATCGTAAAAGTAAAATGACGGAAAATTATTCCGACGTAGAGCATGTGGAGATGGTGCGATTAAACGCAATTAGTGGGAACAGTCTACGACGAGCCGTGGTCATGTTCGTGGAAGTGTTTCCAAGCAGACCAACGCCATCGCGCGAGGTAATTGCTTGCTGCCACGCAACGACTGAGGGATCATGGCCAGTTCCGCGTTCCTCGTCATGCGCAGGGTCGCGGCAGTGTGGGCCTCTCAGTCGATTTGCAAGAGCAAATCCTACTCCTGATACTGGCTGCCGCTTCAATGTCCACCACACCACTGTCTGGCGGCTTCTCGAGTTGGAGCAACTACACCTGTTCCACCTCAGAAGAGTTAAAGAATTGACCGAGCAAGACCATGCCGCCCGGGTCACTTTTTGTCATTGGATACTATAATACCGAGAAGCCAGCATTTTGTGGACGGACGAGTGTATGTTTACGCAGATTGGCGTTTATAACGTCCACAATGAACAATGCAACACTGGTGGGCTCACCGCGAACACAACCCGCATATGACCAAAAAAGGTTTTTCAGCTTAGGTTTAGCATCGATGTGTGGGCTGGCGTTGTTGGTGGACTCGGGCCCTATTTCATCGACTGCATCTTTTGCAGCACGTAGTTGACGTAATTTTTTCTCCGAGTATTTAGTACCGATTTTGTCATCGAATTTTTGTAGGACATTTGTGTGCGTTGCAAATTTGAAAATTTGAAAAATTTGCATACGTTTCATTTTCACCAACTAAAAAATCGATCACCGATTATCGGACGTGAGCGGGGGCACGACAAAAGACTTACTGCGGTCCGCACCCTATTCTCGTCGGTCGACTGTCGCTATTCTGATTCACACCGAAATCGTTATTAATCAATCGATTCCTTATGGGTGTTATTTAAACGGTTAGCCAAGTATTCGTATTTTTGTTAGCAAAAAAATGCTAGTTGGGCAGCAACTATTAGTATGGTCAGCAAATATTTTTAAATCAGTTTGCAACTTATATCATTCTGAAGCAGCAGTCTTGCTGCTCCCCCCCTCCCCTCCTGCCCTTCGCTCGGGAAAAAAAATTTTGCTTAACCTAACCAACAGTAACGATTTCTTATGCTGACCGATTGTATAATTCTGCTGACCAAATAATAATTTTGTTGACCAAATATTTATTTTCTAATACAAATAATTTATTTACCATTCCTTATTACATGCTCGGTCTTAAAAGTAGTTTATAGTCATTAAGTATACTTATTATAATCAGCTGTAAAATTTATGGTGGGGAATGCAAATCTGCACGTGTATAGTATAATTAAATACCTACCTCTAAATTTAAAGCAGTTTCCACATTTTGTTCTAGCTCTGTGAAATCAACAGACGTTGGTGTAAAAGTGACTTCAATTTTTCCTGTTTCACCAGGCATTAGTTTTCCACACAATTTTAAACTTAGCCATGTTGGCATATGAGAACTTTTTGCCAAGTGTAATTTTGTAGGTATTGGACCATAGTTTATTATTTCCGCTATACACTGTACCTAGATATAAAAAATAAAAGAAATTATTATTTAGTAATAATATTACTATTATTTACTACTTACTATTATTTTGTAATTATATTACTATTTTACTTACTGTGCTGCCTGTGATCACAACGCCATAATCAATCACATATGGAGTTGTTTGAAATCCCGGAATTGGTCCCATTTTTGAAGTAGTTGAATAAGCTGTTAACAATTCTGGACGAAGTTTGATGTGATTGACCACCAACATCCTTTCTATTGCTAACTCAATGTCCATTGTTGAAGGGTAACCGTCCTTTAAGTGACAAAAAACATACATGAAACAAATATATATTTTTAAATTTCAGCAATATTATATTCATCAGAAGTGAATTTGTTTTTAAAGAAATTTCTTACCCAAGATGAGCAAATATGCCAGTCATCATGAAAATCAGGATCTTCGTAGCATTTTTCAATTTGTGGTGAGTTCAAATGTTCAGATACCCCTTTTGTGAAGAACTCATTAATAGCTGCCAGATATTCCATTGTTAATGATGGAATAGCAATATAACCATATTCAGGATTTAACTAAGAAAAGAGAAATCAATTCATTCAAATACACTATTATTAAAATAATTGACTTATCAAGAAAAGTTTTGGGTACGAAATATAATTGGAGCGTCCCGTTGACGATCGGGAGAACGGAGCTACCTTTTATTATCAATCACTCCGGCGGCGGCGGCGGCTTTTGTTTTGTGAAATGCTGGTTTGATTTTGCTTTTGAATTAACCCCAAAACATCGGTTATAACCTCGGTGGTAACCCTATATTTGCAACTGCTCCGGCACTGTGGAAAGTGCGACCTATGGGCCCTCGCATAACAACCCGGACGAAACGTCGAGCTATACCTATTTAATTGATAATAAGTTTATACAAGTATCTCCTATGTATTGGATCGTTTCAGAAGTGAAAATACGGCGTTGGATGAACTTATTTATTTTTCGTATTTTTTACAAAGGAACTTTCATAACTCTTCTTAGTTTTGCTTAATTATTGCTATTCACTAATTAAACCGACATAGTAACAGTGTATCTTAAGGCGACCGCTCTAGGCGGAGACTTCGAACAGAATGCCGGAGCGAGCTCTGAGCGTCCGGCTTGAAAGTTATCCCCACTCAATATCAAAGTGGGGCGGACGTGACGTAGGTAGTTGTTATTGGCGAATTATCAGAATATCTGTGCTAGTATTTTATTGTATATTTATAAATATAAATGTAGTGCTTCCAGTATATTTATAAATAGAAATATAGTGCTTACACATTTGTATAATGCAACTTGAAAGTTTAAAATCTTGTATTAGGATTTGCAAATACAGCATGAACTATTATTATTTTTAATTTAATGATCTAAATTATCCGGTCCATGCACACATTTTTTCATGTATAGAATTGATAAAAAAGAGCCACCAACCTCCACATAAACACAATGGAAAATGCAAAGTTTCACTTACCGTTATCATATTAGGCCTGTGCAGTGATATGTACACTTGAGGAATTACACCCCATCCAAAAACTTCGACCGGTATATGAGGTAAATGTCCTACTTCTAATAAAAACATTCTGTTGAAAAATCCTATTACGCCAGGCCGAACTATAATTTTTATTAGCGCTTCTTCGTCAGGCTCTAGTACTTTTTCAGGAGGCACTAAGTCAAGAATAGTCCCTTCAAGTTGGGTTTCAAATTTGGGCTCGTTCAAATAAGTTTTATATTCAAAGGGCAATTGAGCGACATTTATTATTAATAATTCTTCCGAAGCGTTCTCATGAAAGGATCTTATTTTAAAATTCAACTTTTGCGTGTTTAGTTTGTATATAAGTTCTGAACTTTGCCCCGTAACTACGACAGTTTCTGACGGTCCGCCTAAAACCTCGCATTCGAGCACAGCACGTACGTTAGTATTTATTCTTGGTCTAAAAATTACATGCACATATTGTATCTCATTTGGTTTAAGTAATCCTCTATGTGGCACAAGGTGCAAAACTTCGTTCAAGTTAATCTTATGTGGCTTGACAAGTCTTGGAAACTTGCTAAGCCATGGGAAACGAGACTCAATCTGTGAATTAATCATTGGCGAAACTTTTTTAATCATCCTTATTTTTCTAAACATGAACTCTTCTTCGGGATCTTCTAAGCACAATTCTATGGCGGTTGAATCAAGCAGAATAGGTTGCGTACCCTCAATGTCGGCAATTTTGTCTACGCCTAATAGTTCAAGAGATTGACTAGTCAAAATATCTTGCAGGTCACCAACTAAAACATAATGCAATATGTCACTATATATATTATAAATATTGTAATACTGTAAGTAAATAATATAAAGGTCACTTGTGCATCATAAAAATAATAATTGTTACTTACAACTTGGTTCCGTTGCTTCTGTCTGAGTTTTGACTTCTGTGGTGCTTTCATACGTTTGTATTTCCAAAGGGGCCTGAAAACCATTGAATATTATTTTAATCTTAATGTTTATTTATTTGTCAACTAATTCGTTTCAGTTAAATAGATACAAATATGCTGTGTTTTTTTTCTGAGACAGTATGGGAAAATCACATACTATGGACGATACAGGGAATGTCTTAGAAACTATTAGATCTTTTGTTGTAAAAACAATTTGGACATTGCACAGCAAATTTATTAGTCAGTGTGAGTTGTATTTAAAAATGTGTCAAATTATTATTTCATTTTAATACGGGTCATCTCTGTTTGATCTAGGAATCATTTTATTGTATCGGAAGAAAAAATCAGCAGATGCAGCAGAAGCTAGTCAAATTTAATTAAATGTTTACTCATACATTTCCCTCATACGATTCCCTGTATCTCCTATATATTCAGATTTTTCATAGTCCCAGTTAAAAAAATACACTCTGTGTATAGGTTTATTTCATAAGATTAACTTACTACTGCTGTTGTAGTAATTAAACATTTCTTCCATTGGAATCTATAGCAAACTAAAAGTGGCGTCATATTTTGAATTTTTATAGTTCTA
This sequence comes from Eudonia truncicolella, assembly GCA_949315975.1. NCBI lineage: Eukaryota > Metazoa > Arthropoda > Insecta > Lepidoptera > Crambidae > Eudonia > Eudonia truncicolella. The sequence goes on along the minus strand of OX438828.1, from coordinate 6,724,111 downwards.
CTTTCAAGGCTTCCATTTAATAAACACTGAAAATCGATTCTTGGCGAAAATACAAAAATATTTGGGAAGTTAATTTTCCCTACAAGCTTGATTGCATCCTGTAAAAAAAATGCTACGTAATATACAACCAAATTACCAAAATGTATGTTTAATTGATAATATTATTACGTTTAAAATTGTACAAGTCGACCATAACTTATATAAAACAAATATAACCACCTTGTTCTTATGACCTTTAAATTTGATTCTCATAATATCACAGTACATCTTAGATTTTAAAGATAAATGTTTAGTAGTATCAAATAGTAATTGGATTTTCATTATTTCTTGATCTTCTAAACGTTCTTCCACTCCATGTGTAAGATTAAAAGCTGTTTTAATTTTATTAATGTCTTGAAAGAAATGTAAAGGTTCCTTTCGAAGTGGCTCGACAGGCTTTAGCGTCAAATAATCTATAAATACCCTTGATTGATATGCACCTAGTTGGCTTACGAGATTTGGTATGTTTAAATCAGACTCGTTATAACAAATACAGCAACACATATGCTCGTCCTCAGCCAATATTTTGTAAGTGGTTTGTTTTTGAATTATGGCAAAAGGAGGCTTTATACTAATATCCATGTCCAGCGGCAGCTTAGAAACATTCTTTATTGTTAAAATATCTAAAACATAAATCAGAACCTAAGATATTGTAAATAACTTAATTTTATAAATGGTTTAATTAACATTTATAAAATAAAGTTTTTATAACTATAATCTATACTAATATTATAAAGAGGAAAGCTTTGTATTTTTGTTTGTAACTAATAAACTCAAAAACTACTGGACCAATTAAAAAAAATATTTCACCACTAGAATGCTACATTAGCGCTGAGTAACTTAAGCTATGTTAAAAAAGAAATGTCCACCCGTGCGAAGCCGGGACGGGCCGCTCGCTAGTTAGTTATATTTTAAATGTTAGCAGTAATCTACAAGTATGCAAGCACATGATATTGTACCTGTTAGTTTATAACATTCACTGTATGGCCCATAATCATACTGGAAGTCCATCATTGAAGAAGATACTTCAATTTTTGGATCTACAAATTCAGCTGTAACTGGACACTCCAAGAGCAATTCTTTTTTATTAACTCCCTCAATGCTGCCCACTAAGTACCACATTTCTTTGACAGTTGCGACTTTATATGAAACGCCAGTTATTGTTAATTCTATTCTTTCACCAGCTGCTAACTTAAAGTTTCTGGGGTCCAAATTAAAGAAGCCACTACAAAATTATAAGAAATTATAAATGCTTTCTATTGTTTCGTTAATATTATTAATTACATGTAAAAATGAAATGTACTAACGCTGTGTGAGTTTTGGTTTTAGGTGCTTTATAATGTTCACTCCACTCTAACGCGTGCAAACGAGTTCCCCAATTCTCCATAACTACTTTGCAATTCAAAGGTGTTTTTGTGAAATGTCGTCCGAGAAAAATGTTGTCTTTCAGTTCTCCAACCAGTATGCTAGTTCCAACTCCAGTAGCTGATAAAGGTACTAACTAAACATGGTAATGAAAATCTTTATGTAATCACAACAAGAAGTCAATAGTAAAATTTAAACACTGAAAAAAGACGACAACCTCAGGCGGGAATCGAACCACGCACCTTCCGCATTCCGGGCGGTTGCCTTAACCACTTGGCTACCGAGGTCTGGCTTTCACCCGTCGAAATTTTTCAGTGCTTGATGCTTATGTTTTTTTTAGTCAACATTGCTTCATCAATCTTAGAAGTTTTCACCTCTTAGATCCGAAAGAAATATTTTTACAAATATTTGAACATTCGGTTAAGATAAAGCTGCGTTTATAGATAAGTGTTTTTATATATTTTAGCGTTTTATTAACGCTTAAATATACTTAAGTAAAATTTAAACACTGAAAAAAGACGACAACCTCAGGCGGGAATCGAACCACGCACCTTCCGCATTCCGGGCGGCTGCCTTAACCACTTGGCTACCGAGGTCTGGCTTTCACCCGTCGAAAAAAATTTAAACACTGAAAAAAGACGACAACCTTGAATGTTGAATGTTTTTGAATGTTCGAATGTTCAAATATTTGTAAAAATATTTCTTTCGGATCTCAGAGGTGAAAACTTCTAAGATTGATGAAGCAATGTTGACTAAAAAAAACATAAGCATCAAGCACTGAAAAATTTCGACGGGTGAAAGCCAGACCTCGGTAGCCAAGTGGTTAAGGCAGCCGCCCGGAATGCGGAAGGTGCGTGGTTCGATTCCCGCCTGAGGTTGTCGTCTTTTTTCAGTGTTTAAATTTTACTTAAGTATATTTAAGCGTTAATAAAACGCTAAAATATATAAAAAACACTTAAGAAGTCAATAACTAAACTCTAATTGTATTAAATATTTATAAAATTTATAAAATACAGTGAAAAAATTAAACGCCCATCAGACCCAGCCAGGAATCGAAACTAATTGTATTGAAAATAATATTTGCATAACAAACTTTTGTAAAATATTGTACTAACTATATCTTTGACTTTCTCCAACTGCAGTATTGCTTTATTTGTATAAACAGCGGCATCTAGTAAGTATAGTGTTAAAAGTAGATCTGTTTCTGATTCAGGTTCTATAAAACCTTCAGTTGGTTGAATTTGCCATCTTCCATCCTTATTCAGCTAAATAAAAGAATGTTCCATTAGGCTAGTGGCTCCAGTGTTCGACACTTTCTGCCGTGTTCGACAGTTTTCTTTGCCAAAAAATAACTTAGATTTTTTATTGAAATTTTACGGGATAACAGCTAGGAAGCAGGTGTCCTGTATTCAATTCATCAATTTATTGTTGCTAAAGACTAAAATCTGTTGCAGACCCTTGTTTTTTAATGATTAAAGCAAAAAGTCGATCAGTCTCATCAAAAAAGTTTAAGACACAGTTAAAGTAAGTTAAAGTTAATTTGCTTTTTTTATATTAAAAGAAGGCAAACGAGCAGGCGGGTCACCTGATGGAAAGTAATCACTGCCGCTCATGGACACCCGTAAAACCAAAGTATTCGCAGATGCGTTACCGGCCTTGAGAAAGGAGTTAGATCTTGAGGAGGGAGTAGGAACTGGGAGGGGGAGGGGTGAGATATGGGCCTCCGGTACTTTCACTCACCGGACGAAACACAACAGCAAAGAGTGCCATTGTTTCACGCCGATATTCTGTGAGAGGGTGGTATTACGCCGGTCGTACCGGCCCATTTCGTGCTGCAACGCAGCGTGGCTCTACCACTCAGACAAAATAAAAATGTGTGAATGATCTTACTAGAGAGGCTTTGAAGTTGACTTGAACTGGAGAATCATTACAGAGAGTCAGTGTCTTTTGAGATTTGGTTAACAATTTGACTTGACCCCAATGAAGGGCAACCGGACTACATGTGACTATAGGTCGAACACCGCAGCCGGTGATGTGGCAAACTTCGATAGGTTTTGATCCAAACAGCTGCATTCTGCGGTAATGTTCAAATTTAAGAATTTGTAAGCGGTACTTAAAAGTTATTTACATATCATGTAATGGGTTATATTACCGTACACTATATTCCTGTACTCCTAGAATGCTGGTTTTGATTGTAATAGGCAAAGTTATTGTACTATTTGGTTTTATTACACCCTCCTTGACTTTAACATCAACTTCTAACGTTGGTTCATCCTTAAATAAACTACATGTTAAGGGTATTCTTATATTCAAGAATTAAAACTGTAAGTGCATAAAAATCGACTATACCTCTGGCTCCACGATATTAAAATATCCCCAAAATTCATTAGACATTATACATATGTCACTCTTGTAGGCGAAATCTAAAAAGCATGCTCGCATCTTAATTTCCGGGGCAATTGTGATTTCAGGCACCATCGCATTAAAAGTAACAGGGAGAACTATAGGTGGGCTGTCTGATTTTTCCAATTCAAGCTCCAGAAAAGTTTGATTTGCTCTTATAAGATTGGCAGTAAGAGTAACCTAAATCAACAAACAATTATTTATTAGCTGCTCAAAATAAAATTTTAACTAGACATTGATTACGATCTAATATTCAATGTGGTACCGTCAAAGAAACTCTTGATTCCGGTTCCATATCCACTTTGCATGGTTCAATATTAAATTCTCTAGGCCATTGCGGCACTTCCGGCTTCGGTTTATCCGTAACAGCATAATCATCAAGCGTGATGCTGCTAATTTCAGGGCCATCTGATGATATTTTAACAGAAGCTCGGACGTTTACCACTGATTCGTTTATGACGTCTAACTCTAAAGTCTTTGGGACACCTGTCGAAAAACAGATGTAACATCAATTAGGTACACTATTTGCATTGGGTTTATTCCCCAAATAGATAATGTTGTAAAACGAGCATCGATAATCCTTGGTTTTGTCATACAAAATAGGAAATTTTTGAAGAACTCTCAAATGAAATGACGGCGTACAACACATAGGTCCGAAGAATTTTAGAATACGACAGTGTTATATGGCGAACCCTACTATGCCATCTACAAACTTGGGCTTGAACAGACACAGAAACGATTTATGGTGGCAACATGCATATTCTGAAAACATTTCCTAAAAAGTAAAGTCCTACGAAGAGAGACTGAAATACTTTACTTAATACTTTTCCAGCGCATGGTTCTGAAAGCAAACTCTGCCATCCCTCGCCTACCCCGTATCCTTAATCATTACCCCATAGCGACCAGGTTAACATTTTCCATGAATCGATTGGTAAGATACGTCATATAATTCACCAGAAGTTTGAAATACTATAACCTAATTACATCATAAGACACAATGTAAAAACAAGATGTGGCTAATTGTAAGTAGTTTGTGTATTTAGATCACATCTAATTAATTATAATGTTACAAGATTTAATACATAAACTGTAAGTGGACATAAATAAATCTAAAATATATATATACATATATATATTTGGACCCCTAGCAAAAATGTCGTCATTCACCATTAAAACTTACCTAAGCTGACCATCCCAAAATCCAAACATGGGATACTGAACATTAGTGAGGGGTATATTACTTCTCCTCTGAAAAAAGTTTCTCTTTTAAAACATGTCACTACACTTATGTGTGATCAAAAGAAATGCCTATTTAATTTCAATATCTTACTTTAAATACAATTTAAGAACAACGCTTGTATCACGAATAACAAAGTTAATTTCCTCAAAATATGGACCCTGGTTAGAATTGCGAAAGGAAATCACAAAAATTTCTTTTTCTCCTGGTCGCAAACAATGTAGTTCAGGACTGCAAGTGATGTGACTTCCGAAAAGAGTCGGTACATCCTTGTATACAACTACTCCATTTATGTGCCCTGAAAGATAAGATAGTGTAAATAGAAGATGTAAAAATATTTTTCTTCATTAAATACAGTTTTATAGTAATTAAACGCTTAGATACCTTTATTAATAGCTACAATTTCGTAGTTATATGTTTTGTTGATATAGACACAGTCCATGTCAAGTGTCTCTAAATTAAGATAAATAGATGGTGGAAGAGAAATGCCAACCATACTTAATGGTACTCTATCATTAACACCGTCAATATCTAAATAAGCAGTCGCCTGAAATTCTCCCATTTCTTTTGGGAAAAATGTTATTGTCAACTCAGTAGCTTTATTGGGCCAAAGCTTTCCTTTCTAAAACAAATTTTAAATGTAAGCTAAGTGTTTAATAAACAAAGATATTCAGTTCAGTAACAAAAAAATTGAAGGTAATCTCCGTTAGTACAATGATTAATAATATAAACACAATTGCACTAACAATAGGTGAAATAGAAAAATTGGTATTTTGGAACTTTAGCGTTTCATCAGCCACTATAGCCTGTACTTCATCAAAGAATATTCGTGTGTAAACTCTTTCATGTTCATCGCTACTGAGAACATCATAATGCACTAGTTTCATATATTTCGATGATTCACTGCCTTTTAAATCGAAGCAAGTAGTTGCTAATTTAACTTTATCTTCAAAATCTGAAGCCAAAAGTTTAATTATTTATTCATTTAGCCTTTACACCGAGAGAAAATATAACTTTTCAATAAACATGAAGTAAAAATATTTACCGTAATATACACAATCATTCTTCATGCACATGTAGGTCAACAAAAAGTTTGATTTGTTAATTATCTTAAAAGTTTGCTGGCGAACCATTGTGTTATATGTGTCTTGGAAACGAACGATCTGCTTTTCTAATTCTACGCTTACGGTATGTGTCGTCCCAGAGAGATTTATTCTGAATTTCTCTCCTAATAACATAATTAAACATTGAAATTAAATTCAAATGACTTAAAAAGCAAGTTAAAAATCATATTTAAATAATGACATTCCACTATAGACAGCAGTTGGTGGCTATAGTGATATGTCATAAGATCTATTAGAATAAATTAATTAGGAATAATAATAATAATAATATAATATTCTATTATAATTAGGAATAACACATTCGTAGTACGCATCAATAGTTTAGAGATCAGATCATAATCGATGACTACAATTTCATTAAATAGAATATTTCTATTAAATACTTTACATTCTCACCTGTCTCGAAAATTGCGTACAATATACCATGCGTTTCTCCGAGTTTCATTGTTTTGAAAATTACCTTAATTTCAATTTTATCGTTGGGATTCAAATATGCCGATTTTGGCTGTATTGAAAATGGACTAGAAATAGGTTAAGTTAGTTATTATTACTACAGTTTTAAGTACCTAGTATAAATAATAAAGCGCTATTATCAATCTTGTAAAAAACATTTACCATTTCGTCGTAAGTGTAAAGCCAGCTGACACCGTTCCACAGTTATGTACAGTTACTAAAGCATGGTTTTCAAGTTTTAGTGGTATTTTGGCGACTTTTACTGTATCTGGAAAGTCGAAGATGGGCCTTGGACTCATAGCTGTAAAAGTCAAATCAAAGAAGCATAACCATATTTCTGAACTTAAAACAAAGGTAGTGAGGATTGCTAGCAAATTGATCTTACCAATTAAAGGCAAAACATACTGATCTGAGTCTGTATAGAAAGTTATTTTATGAGTGTAGTCTTCGCACAAGGCAGGCGAGAAGGTTACCGCGAAAGTAACGCTTATTCCAGGTGCCAATCTGGACAATGATGCACTTCCACAAGTTTTAACAGAGAAGAACGATGATTCCTTGTATACCATGGTGAGATAAGTTGGCGCCTGGACAATAAACAACAAGTTGATACAAAAAAACTTAAATAAAATAAAAACGCCAAAGTAAAGCGTAGGTCGGTTACCTGGCTAATATTTTTAACGGAAAACTTTGCTACAACTTTGTCATTCGCTTTGAAGTTCTGAAAAACTAGCAACCTCGGCGTGAGAGACAAAACTACTTTTTCTGGTTTCTTTCCAATACTGACAATATTGTCCACAACAATACTATTGAGTGTTTGGATCCTTTCCGCCGTGCTCATGTTCATTTCTTTCATGTATTGCGATGGAATAACCTACAATAAATAAATAATTTTAAAACATTTCTCGCTCGTGTTTCTGGTAATATTTTTAAGTACAATCCATACCTCCTCTGAGGCGTCCACCGTTTTCTTTTTAGCCAGCAAATGATACAATTCGGCAGTGAAATATCCATTTTGTTTAAATTTATGCAATATTTCCATTATCACACCGCTTATTGCATACAAAAGAACATTTGTTTACAAACTTTTGCATAAGTTTAAAATGCTCACCGTTGCTAAGCAGTTGCTAAGTGAAAAATCATAACGGTTCAGTCAAATTGATTAAAATTGTCGTAGCTTTTTGACAATAATTATGAAAAATAATACTTATAAGGAGTATTCTTTAAAAAAATGTTTTAAATCATAATATTAGTTTAAATGTTATGATTATTTTTACAGTGGTTAGACTTAATGCTCTAAGGCATATACAGATGAATAAAATATTGGTAACACCTACATTGTGCAAAACAGTAACCTAGGCTTAAGTTTTGAGCGCTTGGGAAATCCTTTCTTTGTCAAGGAAATGGCTATTTATTTAATCGATTAAAAATGAAGAATGACGAATGTTTAAAAATGAATAAAATGGATTAAAAATGTAGATAAAAACTAGAGAACGCAGAAGAAAATGTCCACGCGAGCAGTCTCTGACTGACGCTGCGAGTATCAAGAATACTTATAGATAATTGCGTAACATAATATTAATTCCTCATCATAAGCATTTAGCAAGGACCACTCTTGTCGTGAGGGCACGGAGTCGAGTGCGGAAATAGCGAACGCGTCGTAATTTTAGTAAAATCGGGGCAACGCGGCCGCGGACAGAAATAGAGGTGCCGGCGCGCGCGCGTCTTCCCGCTGTCAATTTCGTCCGGATAGGGCGCACGATTAGCGGCAAACGACGGCCTTCGAAGAGCTGGGTATCAGCTACTCCAGGTCCCAGCTCTACCTCGCGAGTGCAGTGCTCCAAAATAAGTGTGCGGTTGCATAATATTGATCACCTAACTACAAATATGTGTGTGATTCAACAATTAAATATAGTGACACTCTTTCTGGTGTTTTAGACAGCTGGACGTAAGGAGATAACAAGTACGTATCAATTTAAAGAGCTTTTTTTGAGATATGCGTAGATCGCTAATTAAGAGCAAAGCGAGTGAGCCAAAATTATAGTTTGGTTAAGTGTTAACTATATTTTAACTACAGGAAGTGTATGTATTCACCTAGTTTATTATTAGACTAACGTTAAGATCCATTTAGATATAGATAGACAGTTATTGACACTGGTTCTGGAGTATGTTGTATTAACATTTTTGAAAGATTAGTTCTGATATTTCGGGATATGAGAGTCTGAATAAATGGGTCGGCGAGGCGCCTGCTACGTGGCAACGCCCGCTCTGTCCCGGTCACAGCTACCGTCCACAAGTGATAATCTAATCTCATGATAATATAATAATACACTTAAAATAATATTCCACGAAGTACAATAATTATCAGTTTCGTGATGTCTGGTCAAGTATTGATGTCTAGAGAAGAGGAAACACCCTTACTCATCGACTTAGCGGGTGTATACCTACTCTCATTATTAATTTCGTGCATAACTCGAAGAATTTTCCTACAAAAATTTGTCTTGTGACACTTCTCGCATAGTAAGGATGGTTTGACTTTTGAAAAGTTTGACTTTGCTCTTTGCTATACAAAAGTGTGTAAACAAGGGTCAAGCTATCGTCTAAACTTTTCTACAAAGTACATTGTGTCACAGAATAACTAATAATAGGTACTGTCGAATACACTTTATAAATCTGGACAATTCTTGAATTTTTAAGCCTATTCAGGAAGTGGTTGGTAGTAACGAGCATTGGTCTACGCAAATTTTTGTCACAGCAAAAGTAAATCAATTCAAAAAAGTCTACCCCAAAAATAAACATAGTTACTTAAAAATATTGTCTGCATTTATATTAGATGTAGGTACAGACGCCTGCACATCAACCTACCACAAACTGTCAAATTTCCTCAATAGACTTTGAACTTTATGTTTAAGGCTTAAGGTTGACAATGTATTTAAGAAATTTGACAGTTTTGGGTAGGTTGGTAGGTTGGTAGGTACCGAGTCGTGTGATTGAACACAAACGAGAATTGAGTTTACAAGCACTGCCTCCATACTTTTTAAAGCTTTCTAGACGACACGGTCTTGGTTGTAACTTTAATTATAAAAAATATTCAGGAATATTTTTCTTCGAAGCTATGCCCTATGTTTTGCTTTGTATTATAGTAGTTTAAATGTTAAAAGCAGTAACCAAAGGCTTAACGGGCATTCGATATACTGTTGTGATCTTGCTCTATAACACCGGACATCTCTGTGGAGTTTTTAATTTTCCCAAACCAAGAAGGTTAAAATATAGTAAAAATTTACAGAAATGCTGAAAGGTCGCGGTCGTGATCCCAGGGCGGGGTCGAGCCCTGTACCGTCGCATCTCAACAGGCCCTTGCCGCAGCAGCCCGCGGCGCGTACCCTGGCGGCCGTCCCGTCCTCCTCGAAACTCACCCTACGCACGCCAACTGCGCAGCGGGCGCCTCTAGCGAAGCCCGAGCCTGATTATGAAGTCGTGGAGTTCCCCACCGAACAATACGTCAACGCCAAGCTTCAGCCACCGCCGCCGCCGCCTCCGCGACCACCGACCGGTAAGATATTGGACTCTAGAATTCTCGAAAAGTAGTAAATTTTGCCCTCATCACAAAACGGTGATATACCTAACTGAACTCAGGCACAGAAGAGATAATACATATTTCTTCTGTGATGATACTCAGAGAGCTGTTTGTTTCGCCGCTAGTGATCCGGCTGTCGGTAGGAATAGGTATACCATTATAAGCCAGGCTAATTTTTCAGTGCCTAGTGCGAGTTTCTATTCGATGACGTTACGGTAAAGAGAATGTAACAGCGCCTCCTGGTAGCAAGCGAGACAAGTTAAAATTTGATCATACAAATTCTCAAATAGTACAGTAGGTACCTATGCACTCTGGACAGACTCTCGTCATCCATGTACCTAGACCGCATCGACAGACTTCTATTATCCATCAGTCAATAACACTAAAGCTCTCATAATAATAACGAAAAATCATTGTCGCTTATGGGTCCATTCGTCCACACGTCCCACTTGCTTACAATAGATAATTATAAAAAGTATTCAAGTAGACTTTATTTCTAACTATTAGCACGGTAGATATCCAATAGTGTCATTGACTTTTACTTTTTGCTTTGGCAAAGCCGCATTTTAGCTACTTTTTAAATTCTGCGCGATTTTTCTCGATGAATTGACCTACATACATGGCGTCTAATAATAGATTTTTATGTCGGTCATCGACTCATGCATAGAGGCAGTTTGTAGAAACATCGGTCTCGTTGGTAGTACAAACAACTAATAAGATACAATAAATAGTTACTACTTGACTGCAGGACGATTTTCACAACCCGCTTCGTGTGCCAAAGTTGCGTTTTAACTGCAATAGGGATTTCTTAGTAGTATGTGGAGCTCGTGCGTCTCAAAGTAAAAGAAACAAAACTGGCTCTGTGAAACTTTCTAAAGTTCCGAAAAAACGCTAAAATAAAAATAAAAAAATTATAGAATTATTTCCAAGAAAGTATAACTTTTGCCATGGATTTAAAATTTCACAAAAATTGGAAGAAATTTGGCAGGGTAAGTGATTTTCATACATTTTCTCTTTTACGTGGGAGGCAAAAAAGGTTCAAAGTGGGTGATGATGATGATACATTTATAAGAAAAACTGAAGACAATATAAAATTAAGTAGTAAATGTTTTTTGTCCTTTGTAAAAGTAAAAAGAGGTTCATCAGAATTACGTGACACTATGTTTCTTGACAGGGTAACCGTATCTTCTGATGGAAAAAAATTGGTTGCCTGTAAAGTCGATATACGGGCGAAAGTTTTACGTGACAGCGACTTTGAGTGGTAAAATAATTTTAATGTGAATATTCATTCGTATAGTAGGAAGAAGGATGAAATAATAGTAACAAATTAAAACATTTATTTATACAAAGAATTATATTTAAAACATTAATTTATACAAAGAATCTCGCACTGAATTTCATATTAACAAAATTTTATTTTTACCTTTACACATACATACGTATTTACCTTTCACTTTTTATGTCTGTCTCTCTCGCTCTTAGGCGGGCTAACCATGCCCGAGTGGAAGGGACGCGTGCCTCTCACTCGCTCTCATTGTGAGCGCATAACGTGAGCGGAGCGTAACGCAGTTTCTTGAAGTGTCACCCGGCAAACCAATTTATAAGACGTTGTCACGTCAAAAAACTATGTAGGTAATATGTTTAATAATTATTTTCACTCGGTTTTTGAATGTAATGATCTAAACTCGACCATACAGTTGGACTATGTTACAGACAAAGAGATTTAATATAGTAGGTAATAGACTATTTCATACAAAAACTTTGAGCTGGGTCGCTAGTAACGCCATCTAACGTTGAAAAGCAAAACAGCGTCAATTAGAATAAGTTCCAGCTACCTACCACACGGTAGCTGTCGCTCTGCAGTAGGGATGTTCCGATATGATACTATAATTTTGATAAAGGTTAACCAAAATATTGGGTCTTTACTTATGAAATTGACGATTTTTTCTCATAAGTGTATTACTTCCAAAAGTCAATACCATTTGTAAATATTTTTATATCCATTTAACTAAGACTATACAGGTTGTGGTTTTGAACAGTCGCCATATTGTACACAAGTGTAGAACAAATACTTATAATTTAAATAAAAATATTTAAAAAAAATATTACCTATTGGTTGGTGTCCTATATCTTTCGTAACATCTCACGTTTCTATTCGTAATTCACATGTACTACTCCGAGGTCAACGACCGTTAACGTAAACAAACATTGCTGTCGTGGCTATTTAACGCTACTACATCCTAGAAACTAAATAGGTACCTACGTTATTTAGTCTAGGTATGAATGTTACTTAGCTACTTCCTATTAAAAGTTTCTTGGTTCGATTCCCAGTTACTCGACAGAATTACTCGATTCAGAAAAAAATAAACTACGTACCTATGCTATTAGTATGTAGGTATGGAAATTAAATGAAATGAAAATGTGCTTAAGCAAAACTTTGACTTACCTATGTTACTCGTAACAAGTGTTCAAAATGTGCCCCATTACGAGCGATACACAAAGCAGCACGACGCCGAGAATTGTCTTTTAATTGGTTGAGAACGTAAATGTTTTCTCTCACCGTTTCAAAAGCGGACACCACTCGCGTACGCAATTGCACTACACTTGTAACCTCCTCAGAATACACTAGCCTTTTTACATCACCCCACAAATAAAAATCTAGCGGTGTTAGGTCCGGGGAGCGAGGAGGCCAAGACACTGGACCGCCACGTCCCACCCACTGCGATCCAAATGTATCGTTTAGGTAGCTGCGCACTACTTGTCCATAATGTGGTGGAGCACCATCCTGCTGGTAGAAGAGGTCTCTGTGGAATGCCAGTGGAATGTCCATCAACAGCTCATCTACAACGTGGTGCAGCAGATCTAGGTAGGTAAGGCTGTTGAGATGACCTTCAATGAAATAAGGCCCCAGTAAATAAGGGCCAATAATACCAGCCCAAACATTTAGGCTGAAACGTCTTTGGAAGGAGTCTTTTTTTGTGACATGAGGGTTCTGTTCTCTGTGTGCCCACCAATGCTCATTATGCACGTTGTAGACGCCGACCCTTGTGAACTGCGCCTCGTCAGTCCACAGAATATTAACGTGCTGATGTTCGAGGAGCCACGTACAAAACTCGACTCGGCTGGACTGGTCAGTGGGAAGCAAATCCTGAACTCGTCGAAAATGGAATGGGTGCTGCTGGTTCTTCTTCAACAAGCGCCAAACGATGGTGTGATCAAGGCCAAAGTGCCGCCCAGCATCACGTGTACTGGCGCGTGGCTCGTCGTCGAAGAACTGCAAGATCTGCTCCTGTAAGTCGACGGGCAGGCCCACGTTGCCTCGACCACTGGCGTGCGCTGGGATACTGAACTGCCCGTAATCCAGTAGGCGTTGTGTAGCAGCCAGCATCGTCGTTCGTGACGGCGTTGGTCGGTCTGGCCACCTCTCCGCGAACATCTGCACTGCACCCCTCAAGCTGTTACCGGCGAGGGCATACATCCGCACCATTTCAACGTAGTCGTGATTAGAATAACGCGACATCGTACCTACGTTTGAAAGCGGCCCGGATTTTTTTTGTCAAACGTGTGCGCGCGCTCGCGGTTAGCGGGAGACTGAGCGAGCGGCGACCGTTGAATCGTCGTCGGTTCCCGCTTTGAGCGGGTGGTTGCTAGCCGACAAAAGCCGGCGCAAGCGGCGGCATTTGTAGGCATTTGTTTTGCGCACCTAGCGCAGAGCCAAAGTAGTAGCACAGCGTAGTATATTCAAAAGAATGACATGCAACAGAAACAAAATCTTTTTCGTATTTTTTTTTACGTATTTTTTTTTAATGGATTTATTATCAGTTACATTAACATAATCGCCTCCTTAAATTTGGCAACTGTTCAAAACCACAACCTGTATATTATCTAGGCTTTAGAATAACAATTATTTTTAATTTTGTATCTTTATGGCCCAATTTTTTTTTTAAAACTATGTTTTAACGCCATTTTATGTCTCCGCTCTGGATATCCGCGTGTGGGATTCGTACAAACTATACACATTGCTCTGTAACCAGGCTAGTATGAGCTTTCTACCACCCCAGGGCACCCAGCCGAGGCTGGTGCGTCATGCGGCTTGTGCGGCGGAGGCGGCGCGCGCGTCCGCTGCGCCGAGTGCGGCCGGCGAGCGCTGTGTGCATCCTGCGACGACATGTACCACCGTCACCCCAAGCGCAGGCACCACCATAGACAGGTAACTCAACTTAACGTCCCCTGGTTAAGTTAGCTTGCGTTAGCAGAGTTTGCTGTCCGTAGTCCCGAACCACCCTCGCGACATGTGATGGAATGGTACAAGGAGTTTAGTGGGTATGCCCCCCCTTCTCCCGAGTTCCTATCAAGTCCTTCGGAACTGGGTAAGAAGGCGGGAGATGGGGGGAGAGTCGCCACATAACCAGCGAGCTTCCTCACGGCGGCGGCTGGTATTCGTAAGATGAATTTCTCCTTGGACAAAAAAAAAGAGAACCCATAATATATACCTTAACGGATAAGGCCAGTACATCACATAAAATAAAAATAGTAAAAAGAAGGTTTTGTTATACCTAAAATAATGATAAAGAACTCAAGCTATTAGCGTTTAAACCATTTCAAAAATTCTAAATAAATTAATGCATTGATAGCTCGGTTAGAAGAGCTATCGCCCTGTTTACAAAAAAATCAGCTAGGTAAGGCCATTATGACGTTATTATTGAGCTATTTTCAATTTCGACGAAAATAATAATTCCAAGAAGGAATGTGGAACATTTTGCTACTAGGCCAGCGATGCAGAAAATTAACAAACTTTTAAATAAAGGAAGACGAGAGGCAAATAATAATTCTGTACCTACTCATATAACGAAAATGTTAACAAGGACGTAAATATGGATAAATAAGTGATACAATTATCTCATACACATTTCGCAATTTGGCAACCATACGGTGCGACTTATATAAATACGTCTGACTATTATGTATCATGTTCTAATATAAACAAAGGACCTACCAGATTAGAATAATACTCTACCTACATGCGAACTCACCGACCCAATGCTGTTGTTGGGGGATTAACGAGTGCCGTCTTACGAAAAACGGTACCAACGACTAAGCGTGCCTTCTGAAGCATTAGACACTCATCATCATCATCATCATCATCATCATCATAATCAGCCCACACCAGTTCACTGCTGGACATAGGCCTCTCCCAATGCATGGCACTGAGCCCGATCTTCGGCTATTTTCATCCAATCGCCGCCAGATTTTAATTGGTCATATTTATCCTGCGACTCGCCATTGCACAAATTGCTTACTTGTTAATACGCAACTTGAACGCTTCAGTGCCAACGACCCATTGTTTACCCCTGGTGGTTTTTATTCCAGCGCACTTGTCTAATGCGTGTTGGTGATGGTAGTACCTACTCTTCTGGTCAGTTATCCAACCATTGTCTTTGAATCATGATCACAATGCGTCATGATCGTATGCTAGCTCCTTTTATTTATTTTTTATTTTGCTCAGTAGAGCGACCGTGTTCTGGCGCAGCAGGTAGTTGGGGAACAAAAGCGGTAGTAGTTATGTCTGCTTGTAAAATAAAATTTATTTACTAAATTAAAGTGTGTTTTTTTTACGCAGGCTCTGACAATGACACAGTTGCGCGACGAGCGTCCTCCTTTGCCGCCGAAGGCTACGCCTCCCGTGCCGCCGCCGCGACGACACAAGGTAACTCCACAATACAGTCATAATTAAATGCAGTAGCATGCATTGTAAAAGAAAAATATATAGACAATATTACCCATGTACGTAAGGTAACGATTGTGGGTAATTTTAGCCGAGTAGGTAATGTTACTACCTACTTGGTTAACAAATAAATAATATGCATTGTTATTCATAAAGATTTATAAAATTTATAAAATACAATGAAAAAATTAAACGCCAGCCAGGAATCGAACCTGGGTCTTCCGCAATCCGGGCGGCTGCACTGACCGCTATGCTACCGGGAAGGCTTACGTAAGCGCTGAATTTTGTCACTGCTTTTTAATTTTTGAGTGCTAATAGCGGCACAGTGCGCCATCTATCCAACGGTCATTGCAACCGATGGCCATGCAGATTCACCTTTGCAGATGAAATACCACAGATTTGATAACACAAGATTACTTAGAATTATTCGTGATACTTTTAGTCCGTCGTGTGTGTTCTAACTGTAATACGTATATCCACTTTCTTGTAGTTTTCCGGAGGATTCCGGGTCAAGAGCAGTTTTATCTTCAGCTAAATGATCATCCGGTGAATGCCAAACGCTTCCTCTTTGTGGAAAAAAAAACATAAACAAATAACAAAAAGATACGAGACTATAGTAAAATAGAAGTGCACTTACCGGGTAAGTCAGAGGATGCGGTTTCAAATCCCGCTCGTGTATATTTTTAACAAAAACTTTTAACATTGAGGTAGTCTTCCATTATCCAACCCAAAGTATTCTGTGTACCTACACACCTAGATATTTTTTATTTGTAAGAATCTTATGACATATTTAATCCAATTGTGTCATGGTCGCGCTTTAGATTAGCGGATCGAGCCCTAGCCCCAGACCGCCATCTGACATGCGGAGCGCCACCCTTGGACCTATGATGCATGCACAGAACGCAATGATCGCCAACAACCAGATGTCAACTTTGCCCAGCCAGCACGCGGTGCCGGCCCACTTGACCAAGATTTTGGGCAGCATGCCGTACCTGCCCAATGCACACCAGCCGCACCACCCAGCTCCGATGCAGTCACAAACCAACGCCATGGGACCTTTAGCGTCGGGTTGGGGGCGCCCTCGAGGCTCCTTGCCTGGGTTCAACGTGCCACCGAATATGGTAAAGCTAGCATCCACCGCGCCCTTCGTTTCGCTTGTCCCTGAGAATGCTGTTTTTTAACAACTTTAAAAGTACCTAGCCTATAACATTTTACTTGCTTTACTTACTATCTTTGTGCAAAAATCATTTCGATCAGTTGATCAATTTTTGACGTGAAGAAAGGACAAACAAACACCATTAGATAAATGAACCATTAAGATAGTTATTGGCATTTGGACATTAACATCAGCTTAATTACACATTTCAACAAAAACCATTTTCGCTGTAAATGCTTTTATAGATCTGATACGTATTTTACGAGTCTCTGCTAACGAATGAGCGCTCAAATGTAAGCGCCAATCAATTAAAATTCTAATGTGTCTGGTATTTACGGCCAACGAAGGGTTAATTTACAAGTCTCGAAATAGTTCTTTAAATACCAATATCTACATATGACCACTGCCATGCCGCAGTACACACAATCTTGTGGGTGGACCTTCTCCATGTGGCTGCTGTTAAATAATTAATTACTAACTCAATATAAACTTCCAGCAAATGGTGGCGGATTCATGGGAGAGCCCCGAAAGCGTCCCAGCGCAGGCGATGGTCTGGGGGCGGCCATTGCGTCGCGGGGCGTCGGTGCTCGAGCTGGGTGGCGGGCCGGCCATGGTGCAAGGCGCGGGCTGCGGTGGGTGCGCGGGCGCGGGCCCGTGGCGGTACGGCAGCTGCGCCAGCCTCGACCACCCGTGGGCCGCGTGGCAGCCGCCGCCATGCTGCGGGCACGTGCCGCCACCGCAGCATCACGTGCATGCGCCGTACACGCCGCAGCCTTACCGTAGGGGTAAGAGGCATGCAATTTTGTTAAGCGACTTTCTTTAGCGCAGCAACAGCCGAAGTTAACATAGTACGCAGTCTTCGGTGGCTACATAACATCAATGTTAAGTAGCTTGAAATTTCAATAAAGGTAATAACGAAATGATTGTTACTAATACAATTTGTCATAAAATATAAGAATATCTCATCTGAATATGGGCCATACTCCCTCATACCTACATTTTATATTCTACATTATATTTTCTACCGATCCGAACGCCTCAGAGAATCTTTTAGGGGACGGGGACCCCTTTAAGTTTCTCGCTGCTTACAAAAGTTCGGTTACGCTGGTAAAGTCCTTCTGCGGCCAACACCAATGTCTTATTAAAAAAAACTGGATTTCCCTAATTTAGCATTCTGAAAAATTTTAGTTAAAGTAATGTAACTCCAACAGCTGACAGCCGAGCTGTGTCGCGAGCGGGCTCGCGAACGTGCTCGCGAGCTGCGTCCCCAGCTATGAGCGCGCGCTCGCGCACCTCCCGCCGCACCAAGCACCGCACGCCGTCGCCGCCGCCGCTGCCCTCCAGCGACGCCGACTCCGAGAGCGAGAGCGACCACGACAGACGCCCGGCTCAGTCACATCCACCAGGTATATCATTACGGGAAATATCAGTCAGTTACTAAACTAGCAGATAATACAAAATAATACTAATAATATAATATAATAATCATAATACTAAGAGTCTCGACCAACACCTTAAGAGACTCTCGCTCAATGGTTGGATCAAGGGTCAGATACAGAAGGCGGTACTCTTGGACACGGCGCGGATAGTCCGAAGGTACCTGTCTCTGCAGCCCTAACCACCGGCATCGGCAGCTTGAGTCCTGCCCCGTTGCCGGCGGCACCCTAGGCTAGGTTTTTTTATAATATTTTTATGTTTTATATGTGCTTTTGTATTTTACTTTTATATTAATATTATAACAAACCAAGGCTAAGAAATAAAAAAATAAAGAAAATAATACTAATAATAATACTAGCAGATACTACAACTATAATATAAGAGGTATAAGAGATAATACTGATCGATGAGAATAGAGTAGAAGAAAACATATTGGGTCGACCCCGGTTAAAAACAGACTAGGCGAATGATAACTAGTTTTAACCGCCTCTGTAGTCTAGTAGCTAAAACCACTAGACCCAGAGGTTACATTTTCAACGTTCTATTTCCAGTACCCCGTTGTACCCCGTTTGGTGGAAGTAGGGCTGGTTTTATGCCATCTTATCACGCTATGGTCACGGGCTGACTGCTGTCGCGATATTAAAAATTATTTTAATTGAATTTATTTTATTGTTGTTAAAAGTATTTTCATGGGTTTATCGTTCTCATCAGATCGCTATCCCGAGAAGCCGAAGGTGATAGAGCCTACCGCCGAAGACTCCCTCGGCCCCGCGCCTTCCCCACCGAACGCTTCATGGCAGTGCGAACATTGCACGTTCGTGAACGAGCCCGGCGTGCGCGTCTGCGTCGTCTGTTGTCGCACCCCTACCGCTGCCCCAAAAATTGTCGAAAACGCCAGAAATAACAACGAACAGGCTAAAAACAACACTAAAGTAACATCAACAACAGTAAATAACATCGAACAGACTAGGAGAGATGATGCGCAAAGTATTGCTGTCAGTGCGAAGGCAGTCGCCGACACTGCAAGGAGTATCGCTCGGTTGGATGTAAATGATAACCAGTTGAACGCGTCAGTGTCGCCCGTGCGCACCAACGGGACGGCTCAAATTCAAAGTAAGTGTGTGTGATTGTTGAAGGGACTAACCATGTATTTTGTGGTCCTTGAGTAATAGACAGTTGGGTACAGTTGCAAGGGCTTTGATCACCGTGTACTCAGTACATTCGAGACACTTTTATAGTGACAGTGTTATGACTGTGTGTTTTGTTATCGTAAAAGAAAATACTTAATATTTAATTATATGCGAACAAAATAAAAAGAAAAGATTTGAACATAAATTATATTGGGTACATTACACTTTGTTACAGATTTAGAAATTTTAGTTATAGAAATGAGAGAAATTAAACTTTAATTTTAACTTTGATGATGATGATTAGTTACTCAAAAAATGATTGTATTTTTTGTATACCTATATAATAAAACCTTTGTATAACAAATAACAAACTAAGTAATTTAAATTTACTTTACAGATGGAGTAACAAGAACGAAAACTGTATCGAAAAAAGAGCGCGTGTCCACTGGTTGTGGCCCCTCCCCGCCGCGAGAAGAACCGTCTAAAAGAACCACAAACCACTTAGCGACTCCAACGAGGGAGGTGAGCGTAGAACCGTCTAGACATGACATGGGAGTAGGGTCTTCACCGCCTAAAGAAATTCGAAGAGTGAGCATGCCGCCTGAGGAGCATAAGCCAGTGAGGGCGTCTCCGTACAGAGAAACGATACCAGAGCCGCCGACTCGACATAGTATCTCAGTAGGGCCGTCTCCGCCTCGCGATACTGTGCAAAGGTCTCCGTCTGTTCAGAAAAAGACTACGGCCACGTCTCCCCCCCGGGACCGGCGTAGTGAAAGGCGAACGCCCGCGACGTCACGAAGCAACGTATCCAATACCGGTACGTCTCCACCGCCGCAAAGTATCTCCACCCAGGTAAAAATAAGATTCAAACTTATACAATTTTGAAATATCGCTTTTTTATGCTTACCCAAAATTTTATTTTACTAAAATGCATAATTATTGCGACTTTTATGATTTTTAATTAAACGAGTCAAGATAGTTTTTTGTTTGTTCATCTTGCGTTGAGATGTCTCTAAAAGCTCTGTCAAAGTGTTTAGATTACGCGACAAGTGTTATTCTAAATTTAGACCCTTACATTGAAATTAAAAACTTTGTACTTTCTTTTTACACTATAATATGTGGTCACGGGAAACCTGTGATCGGGTCATTCTTTTTCTGGTCATTTTTTTGGCTTGAAACTTCAAAGTAAAATAATAATTAAAATAAACGTGAGTATTATCTTTATGAAGTGTTTAATTTTAATAAAAGGCGCTTGAGACTACTGTAGCAATTTACGACACCTCTCTCTACAGACGTATGAAGTGCCGACTACTTGGGAGCGCGCGCCGTCCGCCGCCCGCTCGCGGCGCCGCTTCCGCGACCGCGACGAGCGCCGCGAACGCTCGCACAGCCGCCACTCGCTCTCCAGCGATACGCGTGTAAGTCAGCTTTAAATTGATGCATCTAGGTGGAGAGTAATCATGTAGAACAGTGGTGACCAACTGGTATTACTGCACTCCAAGAGCTATTTTGAAAATCCCGACACCTCACGCGAGCACCGCCGAGTTAATAAGAAAACCTTAGTGAGATAAAGGAAAGTACATTATATAAATACACCATTTATTATCATAATAATTCCACTTTAAAATTTAACAGAGCAACAGCAAAAATTTAATGCGTGAGTTAGCTGTTCACATTTTGTAAATGTGTGTATTCCTTATTGGATTTGATTCGCGAGCGCCTTGTAAACAGGCCGCAAGCTACCAGGGGGTCGCGAGCTACCGCTTGGGCACTACTGATGTAGAGTCACGAGCACTGATATAATAGCTCTTAATACAATGAGATAAGCATCACAAACGGACACGGTAAAAATTGTTTATATGACTGTGCTCCTGAATGAACGTGAGCCAGAACTGTAAAGCACTGTGCAAAACAAGTGACGTTCACATAGGAGAGTGAGCGGAGTACGCGCACCGGCATTAACTGTTAATGCGAACCAATGAAAACGTACAACCTGCTCATCATAGTTAAGGTTATCACTATAGTACGTAGTACTCATTATTATACTGTGACTATAGTTACCATAACTGTAGCTTATTGATCATTCATATAGGAAAACGAGTGAAGCACCCGTACCCTCGAGGGCGGGAGCGTATTGGAGCGATGGGAGTGGCAAGAGGGATGCTGCAGCGAGTGGTCGGGCAGCGAACGGACTCCGCTTATTATTATTATCCGTATCAACCTTTCACCCTTCGTCAGGCTGTACCGCATAAGAAACGACATTAAATTGAACTGTTTATGTAAGTCAATAAAAACGTACAACTTCTCTGCCCGGTTAAGGTTGACTGCAGCTAGCCGTTCATATGGGAGAGCGTACGAAGCACTCGTACTCGGCATTTACTGTTTATGTGAAGCAATGAAAACGTACAACCTTAAGGTTATGTCTGTAATCACGTGTCGGTGTCGGGTGGTCTAGTGGCTAAAAATGTGTGTAACCACTTGCTCGTTTGTAGGAGAGCGAACGCAGCACTCGCACCGGCGGGGGCGGAGGCGGGAGCGGGGGCGTGTCGGGGCGGTGGGCGTGGCGCGAGGGCCGCGACAGCAGCCCGGGCGGCGAGTGGTCGGGCAGCGAGCGGCGCCGGCCCGCTAGGCTCGCACGCCGCGCCTCGCACCTCGACCTAAGGCGGGGGCGGGCGCCCGTCGACCGGCGAGCCAGCTTCTACGGCTCGGAGGTTAGTAGTAAACCATTTTTAATTTCTTTATTTTAGTGACGAAGCGAGTCCATGATTTAAGACCTAGGGCTGGTACCAGAGGATGAGGCCGACTGTCGCAGCGCTAGGTGGATGAGATCAGCTCACACGTGGACACAATACCGCCGGGAATGGCGAAGGAAGGAAGAGGCCTATATCGATATAGAGTAATGGATGTAGAGGCCTCCATGATTCCTCTGGTTTTGCGGATGTCCATGGGCGGCGGTGATTGCTTCCCATCAGGTGACCCGCCTGCCCGATTGCCTCCTTCTAATATTTAAAAAAATAATAATTTTAGGGATGGTAGAGGAAGCAGTGGACAACACTATGTTGAAAGGACGAAAGAGGAATATTGGCCCATACAGTATTTTTTTTATGTAACTTATGGAAAGCGACTGTAATATTCTGTAATACTATTAAGGGGCAGACAATTAGTATTACTGATGGCAACCATCAGTCGAATGGGTCTTTGTCCATGTCTATGGTGAGTCCAATCCAGTCATCTACATAATATATGGTGACGTCAGGATGACGACAATTCTCAATAAGGATCAATTCGAATTCGGTCGCTGTTTAGACCAGTGCCATTGGCGAACATTTTTCTGTATTCCTTAGTGGGTGAAAACAGGCTGTGGATGGTGATGGAAGAAACCAATCGTTGCTCTACTACTTATGTACGTTGTCGCAGGCGGCGTCTCCCGAGCCGACGCGCGCAGTGTCCCTAGAGGCGTTGGCG
Organism: Eudonia truncicolella; assembly: GCA_949315975.1. Lineage (NCBI taxonomy): Eukaryota > Metazoa > Arthropoda > Insecta > Lepidoptera > Crambidae > Eudonia > Eudonia truncicolella. The sequence continues at coordinate 6,701,003 of OX438828.1, read as the reverse complement.
AACCAAAGCGCGGCGGCTGAGCGCGGGCTGGAGCTGGCGCGGCTGATGGGCGACGCTGAGCGGCTCGGCTTCAGCGCCGCCGAGGTAATCACTAATCAGTAATCATTTATTTGCTATAATCATGGTACAACGCCTGCACATCAAAACCTATCCAAAACTGTCTTTCTTCAATAATGTTCTACCTTATTCCATATACATAAAGTTCAAAGTATATTAAGGGAATTTGACAGTTTATCATTGTCTGATGTGCAGGTGTGTACTAATAAAGGTGTTGCAAAAATACAATAGGTTTTACATGTACAGCCATACATTGTAGGCGTGCAGATGTTTAGTTTAGTGCAGTAAGTCTAAATGTGAATGCAGCAAAATTTAACTAATTTAATAATATTGTATTCTAAAGTGTACGCGAACACTACACATTGAAATGAAACGGATTTTACGGATCTACTCGCGTTTATTTTACACATTACTTATTTAATGAGACGACCAACACCTCAGTCTCCCTGTGACCACGGACCTTGCAAAGGGTTCGAAACGTTAAATTAAATAAATAAGTAATAAGTAAGTAAGTAAGTTGTAAAATAAACGCGAGTAGATCCGTAAAAGTTGTTTCATTTTAATATAATATTGTCAAAATTGGCATAATAAGTTAAATTAGAATATATGCGTTCAATACTTATTAATCGAATAGAAAGAAATGTTTAATAACTCATTAAACAGCTTATGAATAGAAATATTGCTATTTATTATCTTGATCTCGTTTGGTAATTTATTTAAAAGAATTATAGCAATAATGTAGGAATTACGGTCGTATAAGTGCGACTTCGCTTTTGGATATGCAAGTTCATTCCCATTCTTCCCGTTATTCCCAGGTGCAGGCTGCTTTAGCTCAGAGCCCGGCCTCCCCGCTCGCCTGGCTGCGGGAACGGTGGCCGAGCCTCTGTGCTGGAGTGAGGGCCGCAGCCGCGAGATTAGAGCCGCGCGCGCTGGTATCAGACCTGGAGGCCAGGGCCGCGCTGGCCCGCCACCGCGGCGCCATGTGGCCCGCTGTTACTGACTGTGTCGAGAGACATCGGCGGCAGGTGAGTCTATTATCTTTATCGTTATGTGTGCGAAAATGTGCACTTTTAATATTATTTTTTTATATTTATAGTTCCTTTAACTATCATATAAGAAGCCAAAGTATACGCGAAATTCTTTCTAGTTTAAGCAAATAAAGTCAGTTTAATGGTTAACATACACCTTTAAGAGTTCATATTATCGATGCGTGGTGTCAATGATATTTCTTTATGATTAACTTTATACCTTAAAATAAACGCGAGTAGATCCGTAAAAGTTGTAAATCTAATACCTACCTGAAAATTGCACGCGCTTCGTATTAATAAGTATAATAAGTCTAAGCTTACGTATTTCTAGACGATTGTACGTCTTCATAAATAATTTAGTTGAAAAGTAAGCTAATTAAATAATGTAAATAACGCCTGATTGTATACGAGTGTGATTGTTGCTATCCGTCTGTAACGCGTCGGTGTGTGTGCAGGCGGCGGCGCCGGCGGCGGTGTCGGGGCGCGTGTGGGGCTCGCCCGCGGGCGCCGAGGACGAGGCCGCGCCGCCGCGCCGCGGTAATCACTCCCACCCCCGCCGCTAGGCCGAATCATCGCATCACGCCATAACTGTCCCGTTTACCTTTCAGCGGAGGGTAGCTCGGATGAGTTCGAAGGGCCGGCGCCGGCCGAACTTCGAGACGACGACTGGATGTACCTCCCGTTGGACGCGAACCCCCCGTTGGACGCGAACCCGAAGCCGCGAACCGATCCGTTCCGCGACGCTTGGGACCTGCCGCTCGAAGGCCGCGTGTACGGAAGCGCGAGGAAAGCGGCGCACGCGGTCGACCTTCTCGTCCAAGCGGCGGCGCCACCTATACCCAACGATTCGTTGTTCGAAACTCTCCTGCCGACCGAAGAATTAGGCGACGGCTATGGTGGAGTCAAACCGCACGCCCTAGACTTTATCCAATCCGAAAACGATTTCATAGAAGCATACAACGCTCTAACGAAATCCACGCCTCTGCCCGTACAGGAGCAGGAACTTGCGCCGGAAACGGGTCCTAAACGAGATACGTATGACGTGCTTGGGGATGATTCACATTTATACATTAACCACGTCATCGATACAAATGCTAATAACAATATAACAGCAGAACCGCCCACGAATAGATTTAAGGAAATTACTAATCAAAATAATCTTCAACAAAGTCACATCGAACTACAGCAAATAAGAAACTTCGAAGCTATTCCGAACAATGTACAATCGAAAGGCAATTGGCCTTCTACGTCCAATACTGAAAATGTAGAAAAAAGTCGTGAAACAAACAACCACATTACTGACCATTCAAACGGCCCTCTAGCTGTTGCACATGGACGGGCCAAGGAAAGTACCCTTGACAATTCTGTTGTAATCAATAAACAAATTGCAGCGCAACCTCAAATTGCTGTACTCATGAAAGAAAAAATAGAAATAGAGGCGACAGTAGAAAGTCGCTCTGAAAATAATGTGCCCGTTAGACAAATGGAAGAAAAATCAAACAACTTAAATGAAATAGTCGATAACACTCAAAGGTTAATACAGCAGATGAAGGAAGAAATAAATTCTGATATTAATTCTATAGACAGTAGAAACATCTCCCAGAGTGAAGCTGATAGTAGTTCTAACGAGTCTGACATATCCACTGAACATGAGTCAAGTTATAGTGAATCTGATGAGCGCGATACAGAAAACTTATCGTCAAACGACGAATCTTCATCTACAGACAGTGACACAAAACCCCAGACTAAGAGACGCCCAACTATAATCCAAAGAACTAGTTCCGAAGAAAATGATCACTTTGAAGAAGCAATGGATCATATAGAAGATCAAATAGAAGATTTTAAAAATACGAATATTGAAATCTTAGATTCGATTGCACGCAGCTTACAAGAAGAGCATACCATGTCAGTTGAAATGAACAAATCCAAAATCATAAATAACATTGGGGAGGACCAAAATAATAATTTATTTGTTGAAGTAAACAGTTTTGAAGAAATTTATGCAGAATTAAATACATCTAGCATTAAGGGCAAAAGTCCTACAATCCGTGTAAATGTAAAAAATGATAATACAGAACGTGTTAGCATTGTAAACAGTGAATATAAATCGGAAGATGAACATTTTGAAGAACCACTGGAAGAAGATAACAATATTGCTAAGTTTGAAATTGTTATATCTAGTTTTCATTCATCGCCTTCCTTAAGACCATTGATTTCTGAAAACAATCAATCTATTCTTAACGCTGTTCTTGATACTATAGAAGAAGATTTGACAATTACGAATAAGATAATGCAAAATGATAACTCGGATGGAGGAAGCTCACAATCTGAATCTTCTGATACAGAAGAAAATGTCGATGATGACACGGTTAACATTTCTATAAATAACTCTCATCAGACTTCGGAAGTAGTTACCACGATAAACATTGATAATGACGTACAACCATCGACAACGGTCACGATCGATGGTCACGAACGGAACACGGTCAATGACGTAATTGAAGAACCTCATAATATAGAAGTCACAGAAGAAAATACAACACAAGCAGAAGATAACAATCATATCCTGACTGATAGTGTAGAAAATATTGACGTAGACGTAGAAAATACAGAAAAAACAAAAAAAGTGATCGTTACTGAAAATATTGTAAATATTGAGGAGCCCGAAGCACAGCTCCCTCAAATCGACACCAACCAATCTTCAGAACAGACTGCTTCCAAACCAGCAAAAGATAATCTCACAAATAGAACTATAAATTCAATCAAATCTAATATTCCAAAATTCATAAAACTGGTACAAAGCAACAAGCAGAAACAGGAAAAAAGCTCTCCGAAAGTTATTTCTTCCAAAGTGCCAGTGCGTCGCACTTCTCTAAAACAATACCCAGCGCCGGCTCCGCCCAAATCACACTTCGGTAACATTCAAAGTGGCCACGTGAAACAATTACAAACGAGGCTGTTCAATGATAAATTTCCAAAGACGGTCGTCAATGTACCAACAACAGTGGAAGTAAAACCGTCGACTTCGACTTTAAACAAGAAGAAACCTGCGCCGCCCCCTCCTTCGACACAACCAAATCAAGCATCCACCTCTATCACATCATCGCCTCCTAAAGAGAAAAAGGCAAACTTTTTCCGAGAGTCTTGCCGCACTGAAGACGAATGGACCGAAAGTGACTCGGAGGAATCCCAGATACATGTTGTAAGGACAAGCGATGAGCCGGAACGCGCGCCGTCTCCCCCACCGCCGCTGACATTGCGACGCGTGTCCGGGCAAATCATCGATTTAGCCAAAGTGCAACTACCAGAAGGATCCCCAGAGGTAAAACTATTTAATTTCTTGTAATTAACTTTTCAATAAAATCCCAACATCCTCATCATCATAATCAACTTATAAACGTTCTACTGCTGGCTCAGTTCCTCCCACATGAAGAGATTACGCCAGTATGCAACATACTAGCTTTAAACTACCATCTTTCCAACAGCTTTAAGTGCCTTCCAGAGCACGGTTATCATGATTTTTAAAATTGAGTGACCCATCCAGCCTGCATGGTGCGAACAAAATACAATTCAGAAAATAAGTAACTTCTAAGCATAACAGACACTAATTAAACTGATTGGTAGGCAGCGTACTCACTGCTAATGATTATTTTGAAAATATAAGAAGGTGTTATATACCTTCTGCAAGACAGATACTGAATAAATTTTTGTCAATGGGCAGCGTCAAGCGCGGATGCTGCTGGCGCAAGGAGCTACCGAGACGTGGGAGCAGGCGCGGCTGGCGGTGGAGCTGGCGGCGCGGGGGGCCGCCGCGCCCGCCGCGCTGCTGGCCGCGCTCGAGTGCGCCGACCTGCCCGCCGCGCTCGCCTACCTGCAGCAGGACTGCGAGCTGTGCGCCGCGCGCCTGCCCGAGCACGAGGTACCTAGCTGGCCGCGCTCGAGTGCGCCGACCTGCCCGCCGCGCTCGCCTACCTGCAGCAGGACTGCGAGCTGTGCGCCGCGCGCCTGCCCGAGCACGAGGTACCTAGCTGGCCGCGCTCGAGTGCGCCGACCTGCCCGCCGCGCTCGCCTACCTGCAGCAGGACTGCGAGCTGTGCGCCGCGCGCCTGCCCGAGCACGAGGTACCTAGCTGGCCGCGCTCGAGTGCGCCGACCTGCCCGCCGCGCTCGCCTACCTGCAGCAGGACTGCGAGCTGTGCGCCGCGCGCCTGCCCGAGCACGAGGTACCTAGCTGGCCGCGCTCGAGTGCGCCGACCTGCCCGCCGCGCTCGCCTACCTGCAGCAGGACTGCGAGCTGTGCGCCGCGCGCCTGCCCGAGCACGAGGTACCTAGCTGGCCGCGCTCGAGTGCGCCGACCTGCCCGCCGCGATCGCCTACCTGCAGCAGGACTGCGAGCTGTGCGCCGCGCGCCTGCCCGAGCACGAGGTACCTAGCTGGCCGCGCTCGAGTGCGCCGACCTGCCCGCCGCGCTCGCCTACCTGCAGCAGGACTGCGAGCTGTGCGCCGCGCGCCTGCCCGAGCACGAGGTACCTAGCTGGCCGCGCTCGAGTGCGCCGACCTGCCCGCCGCGATCGCCTACCTGCAGCAGGACTGCGAGCTGTGCGCCGCGCGCCTGCCCGAGCACGAGGTACCTAGCTGGCCGCGCTCGAGTGCGCCGACCTGCCCGCCGCGCTCGCCTACCTGCAGCAGGACTGCGAGCTGTGCGCCGCGCGCCTGCCCGAGCACGAGGTACCTAGCTGGCCGCGCTCGAGTGCGCCGACCTGCCCGCCGCGATCGCCTACCTGCAGCAGGACTGCGAGCTGTGCGCCGCGCGCCTGCCCGAGCACGAGGTACCTAGCTGGCCGCGCTCGAGTGCGCCGACCTGCCCGCCGCGCTCGCTTACCTGCAGCAGGACTGCGAGCTGTGCGCCGCGCGCCTGCCCGAGCACGAGGTACCTAGCTGGCCGCGCTCGAGTGCGCCGACCTGCCCGCCGCGCTCGCCTACCTGCAGCAGGACTGCGAGCTGTGCGCCGCGCGCCTGCCCGAGCACGAGGTACTTAGCTGGCCGCGCTCGAGTGCGCCAACCTGCCCGCCGCGCTCGCCTACCTGCAGCAGGACTGCGAGCTGTGCGCCGCGCGCCTGCCCGAGCACGAGGTACCTAGCTGGCCGCGCTCGAGTGCGCCGACCTGCCCGCCGCGCTCGCCTACCTGCAGCAGGACTGCGAGCTGTGCGCCGCGCGCCTGCCCGAGCACGAGGTACCTAGCTGGCCGCGCTCGAGTGCGCCGACCTGCCCGCCGCGATCGCCTACCTGCAGCAGGACTGCGAGCTGTGCGCCGCGCGCCTGCCCGAGCACGAGGTACCTAGCTGGCCGCGCTCGAGTGCGCCGACCTGCCCGCCGCGCTCGCCTACCTGCAGCAGGACTGCGAGCTGTGCGCCGCGCGCCTGCCCGAGCACGAGGTACCTAGCTGGCCGCGCTCGAGTGCGCCGACCTGCCCGCCGCGCTCGCCTACCTGCAGCAGGACTGCGAGCTGTGCGCCGCGCGCCTGCCCGAGCACGAGGTACCTAGCTGGCCGCGCTCGAGTGCGCCGACCTACCCGCCAGTTGTTTCCAGTTGCCGATTCAAGACCACCGCACTGATTGAAAAACGTACCGAATAAGTCAGAATTTCTGGTGGAAGGATTCTTCCTAGCGGTAACATTATACCCAAAATACAGCTAAGAAGCATTTTTTTGCATAGCTGTGTATCAGTCTGAAGGATATAGTTATTCAGCTAAACAAGCCATAGAAGCATAAGAACTAAAGTTTCAGGGTCAGAAACGTGCTCGTTATATCCTTGGAGTCACAAGCGCTTTTGAACAGTTGTGGCCGTCGAAAAGCGAACCGTATGCTCACATACCGACTTATTAGTTACATAAAAATATAGCCCAAGCTTCTATCCTGAAGCTTGCTTTGTGTGCAGATGGTATCAATGCTTCGCTGCACGCACCGATGCTGCCGCGAGTGCGCGCGGCACTACTTCACCGTGCAGATCACCGAGCGGACCATCGCCGACTGCGTGTGCCCGTACTGCAAGGTGCCCGAGCTGGAGAGCATGCCGGAGGACGAGTGGATGGAGTACTTTGCACATCTGGATATTCTGCTCAAGACTTTGCTGGACATTGAAGTTCACGAACTGTTCCAAAGAAAGGTTAGTGCTTTTTAAATTGTGATGTTAAACTCTGGTAGCTTACATATTTTATTATCAGCCAGGAGGATTGCTGATGGCCGTCAGCTTTTGACCCGTCCTCTGTTCAAAGCTGACCATTATGAAATGTTTTTGTTTTGTTAACCACGATAGCTCAGTTGGGAGAGCACCTGACTCGGTATGTCAGAAGGGTGCAGGTTCAAATCCTGCTCGTGGAATTTTTTTCAACATTTGTGTTTCTGACCATTATGAGCATGACATTACTACGTGAAGCGAAAACGTCGTGCCCCTTTTTAATAGCGCGCACGGAGGAGTGTGAGATTTAGTATAGTTAAAGTTAATATAAAGAAGGAGGAGGTTATGTCTAAAATGTGTTGCATTAATTGTGCAAACATTGTAAATTTTGTTAATAACGGTCAAATTTTGACCGCTGAGCGACCATTAGTAAAAAAAATAGGTTTAAAGTTAGAGGTAATAATAAAACATCAGGCTACTGCTCTCATGTAGTAATAACTCATGTTTATGTATAGTTACTATCAATATTATTACTACATATATACATAACTATATTTATTTGATTGTGTTCTTTCGCCAGCTGCGAGACCGCACGCTAGCCCGTGACCCGAACTTCAGATGGTGCGTGGAGTGTTCCTCCGGGTTCTTCGTACACCCGAAACAGAAGAAGATACGTTGCCCTGAGTGTCGCTCTATCAGCTGTGCTAAGTGTCAAAAGCCGGTTAGAATTTTACTTGTGCTTTGAAGTTATGCCTTAAAAAAAATCATCAGCTCATTTTATGTCACCACTGATGGGGCACGAGCCTTCCCTATGGATGGATAGGGAGAACAGGCCGTAAGCCACCACGCGGGCCCAGTGCGGATTGATGGTTGTTAACGACTGCTAATGCAGCCGGAACCAACGGCTTTACGTGCCTTCCGAAGCACGGAGGAGTAGGAAGTGTATGGTCGAGGATCCGATATTTCACTCGCTTCCTCCATTTGCATCAGTCCCTTCTTCTTCGTCTTTTTTTAGTAATTTTTAGAACTTATAATAACTTTTACCATACTTAGTCCGCCTTGTTTTTGGTGGAAAGTCGCGGAAATGTGATCGAATCAGACCTCGGTCAGAGTTTACAATGCCGCCTGTCCCCTTTTGTCAGGGTTAGAGCAGGTAGTAGCGAGGTAGAATGCCCCACATTGGTTTGTACACACGCCTGCACATCAACCTACCACAATCTGTCAAATTTCCTCAATAGACTTTGAACTTTATTACTAAGCTGTATGGTTGAAAATGTATTGAAGAAATTTGACAGTTTTGAGTTGATCTGCAGGCGTCTGTACCAATGTTCGACAGGACCTAGTGATCGACATTTTTATCCTTTAATCATTAAAATAGAGGTCATCAACTGATTTTAGTGTTTAGCAACAAATAAATACGGGCCATCTGCTCCCTAGCTGACATCCCGTAAAATTTCTATGACGACAAATGTTATTTTTTGGCGATTAAAAATGGGAAATAATTTATTTGTATTACAAAAAAACTATTTGTTCAGCAAAATTATTATTTGGTCAGCAGTATAATACAATCAGTCAGCATAAGAAATCCTTACTGTTGGTTAGGTTAAGTTTTTTTTTTTTCCGAGCGAAGCGCATCGTATCGAGGGCCAGTCGCGGAAGGGGGAGCGGCATAAGACTGCTGTTCAGAATGATATAAGTTGCAGACTGATTTAGAAATATTTGCTGACCATAAGTTGCTGCCCAACTAGCATTTTTTTGCTAGCAAAAATACGAATACTTTACTAACCGTTTAAATAACACCCATTAAAAATGTGTCGAACCATGGTGCCACTACCCTAGCTCGCGGGTTGCATTATAGACAATGGAATAAAGGTCCACTACACTAATTCGTCATCTACAAAACTTAAAAGTACCTATAAAATGCCTTTTCTTAGTGGTCCGCGAACCACGAGGGCCTGTCGTGCGAGCAGTACGTGGCGTGGCTGGAGGACAACGACCCCGAGCGGTCGGCGGCGGCGGTGCAGCAGCATCTGCGCGAGAATGGGCTCGAGTGCCCGCGCTGCCGGTTCAAGTACTCGCTCTCCAGGTCAGTAGTCAACACATAACCTTCTGCGTCTCCCTGGCAGTGATACGTCATCACAGTGCTAACGTGATGCAATGTCGCGACGATAGTACGTGAATAGTGCACGTACTGTTAGTTGTCTAGTCAGCATCTTATGAATCGAAGCATACGAAATAAACAAAAAATCTGAACATTTAAGTAAAATTTGTATTAATGAGTTTCGAATCTCTTACAGCTTGAATCAAACATGTTTTTTTTAATTTATTTTTTACTCCCTCCAACATGATCGGAGCTATTTTAATTTAATTGTCTTTCATACCAGTTCTATATCTTTATCCCGCACTTTCATGCCACATACTTCACATTCATACTTCATCTTTAATTCCTGGGCAGTAGATGTTCTGCCTATTTCGTACTATTCTGTATTTTTTATTTATCAACTATTTAACAAGGTTTGGGTAAATAAGTTTTTCAGCATTTTAGATGGGAATTTTTTACAAAAAACGTTTTTTACTTATTTCTATCTTATTCTATACTTATGTCATAATAGCTTTGTTCCCTGTTTTGGGCCACTTTTCCTTACATTCTAATTCTTAATTTTACAAGCTTACAATTTGTCAACAATATACAGGGTTACAAAAACACAAATGTTGAAATAATTACCACGAGCAGGATTTGAACTTGCATCCTTCTGACTTACCGGGTCAGGTGCTCTTCCGATTGAGCTATCGTGGTTCTAACCAGCCCGCCGAAATTATTCAACACTATTTACTTTTTTGAATCAAACATGTTGACAGTGATAAACTAAAACATACGCTAATCGCATGGCTGTTAGGTTGGTTTTTCTTTAGTGCCAAGTTATTATTACCATCGGGACATCGATAAATTTGAAGCCGCCGGTATCTACGAGTAGTAGTCAAACACACAATATGTTTGCTATAATTCATTTTTTCTTTTTGCACAACCTGCATCGTGTACCTGTTGATAAACAGGTATTGACCATATTTTAGCGTCAGAAAATATTGGTTTTCTTTATTCCGTTGGCTATTTATAAATGCTGTACCATCAATAAATGCTGTAAATCAATGCTAATTGCTTTAGGAATAACTTGTTTAAAATTACTTTTAACTAAAACATTGTATCTAATGCTTTTGATCATGTGCTTTATTTTTTACTTTTAATGCCGTGTACAATATAGGTTAACAAATTTGGAAAGAACTCAAAATCTATATGTATGACCAATTGAATGTTACAGTTTGTTATCTGTTTTTGTACCTATCAAATAAATAAATAAATAAATAAAATTACAGAGGCGGTTGCATGCATTTCACGTGCACACAGTGCAAGTACGAGTTCTGCTACGGCTGCGGCAAGCCATTCACTATGGGCGCGCGCTGCGGCCTCAGCGAGTACTGCGCCAAACTCGGCCTCCACGCGCACCACCCGCGGAACTGCCTCTTTTACCTGCGTGACAAGGAGCCGCACCAGCTGCAGACGCTGCTGCAGGTGACCAATGAAATGAATTATATAATAATTAAAATAAATAAATCCCCGGCAGCTAAATCAGGGTTGCGAACACTGTGCTGAGTTACTAAAGACGATCCCCCACAAACTGCCTTTTCTACCTGCGCGATAAGGAAACGCACCAGCTGAAAACGAAATGCTAAGCCAAGCGCGCTC